>JAPQWS010000168.1:14577500-16977500 GCA_028651295.1 Catharanthus roseus | reverse complement strand
CTAAGAGAACAAAAACTGTTTGCTAACTTGAAAAAGTGCCACTTCGTTACTACTAGCCTTGTGTTTCTTTGTTATATTATTTTTAGCTGATGAAATTTCTATGGAAGGCAGCAAAGTTGAGGCTATTCTTAACTGGCCTACTCCCAAATATATTCATGATATCTGAAGCTTTCATGGCTTAGCTTCCTTTTATCTACGTTTTATAAAAGATTTTAGCATCATTGTGGCACCAATCAATGAATTTTTAAAGGGTAGCAGCTTCAAGTGGAATGATGTTGCTCAAAGGAGTTTTGATTTGCTCAAGGAAAAGGTAACCAAGGCCCCTATTCTTGCACTACCCATATTTGAGAAAGTGTTTGAGGTAGATTGTGATGCATGTGGTGTCGAAATTGGTGCAATTCTTAGTCAAGAGGGAAAGGGCATTGCATACTTTAGTCAAAATTTAAATGCTGCGTGTTTGAATTATTCAACTTATGATAAAGAATTACATGCTATTATTCGTGCCTTAGATCATTGGCAGTATTATCTTTTGTTTAAAGAGTTTATTCTTTTCTCTGATCATGAGGCTTTGAAGTATTTGACTTCTCAACATTAATGTAAAAAAGACATGCCAAATGGGTAGAGTTTATTCAATCCTTCTACTTTCTTATAAAACATAAAGCTACCACTTGTAATTGTGTTACTGATGCATTGAGTAGGAGGCATTCTTTGTTATCTACCTTACAAATATAAGTTTTGAGATTTGAGGATCTCAAGGAGCTCTACAAAGATGCTGTACATTTTAACACCAATGGAAAAAATACAATGAAGGACTCGTGCCACACTTCTTGAGTCAAGATAGATTTCTTTTCAAGGGAAACCAACATTGTATTCCAGATTGCTTTCTAAGATAACAAATTATCAAGGAATCACATGGAGGAGTTGCTGGATATTTTGGAAGGGACAAAACACTTGCACTTTTATAAGAAAACTTCTATTGGCCTAGGATGGAGAGAGATATTATGAATATATTGTGTGATGTCATACATTCCATATTCGTAAAAGTCGCATCCAAAACACTAGTTTGTACACTCCAATTCCAGTTCCTAATTCCCCATGGCAAGATATAAGTTTGGACTTTGTTTTTGGACTTCCAACAACTCAATGAAAGAAAGACTCCATTATGGTCTTTGTTGATCGCTTTTCGAAAATGGTGCATTGTGTACCATGTGCTAAGTTCTTTGATGCAAATAACATTTCTGAAATTTATTTTAGAGAAATTGTGAAGTTACATGGAGTTCCAAAGACCATTACTTCTGACAGAGACTCTAAATTCATGAGTCATTTTTTGCCAACTCTTTGGAGAAAGCTTGGAACTACTTTTCAATTCAACTCTACTTGTCACATTCAAATTGATGGGCAAACGGAGGTAGGTAATAGAAGTTTGAGAAACCTTTTGCAAAGTTTGGTGGAAAAATTCAAAGCAATGGGATCTTATTCTAGCTCAAGCTGAGTTTGCTTATAACAAGTTTCAACTCACACAGCTGGGAAAAGTCCATTTACAGTTGTTTATGGTAGAAATCCTGTAAGTCCTCTTGATTTAATTCCATTACCTATGATACATTCTTTTAGTATAGATGCTGATGAGAAGGCTAAGTATATTAAGAAGTTGCATGAGCAAGTTCATGATTAGATTCAAAAGCAAAATGCCAAATATCATAAGCAAGCCAACAAGCACAGAAAACTAGCTTCTTTCAACGTTGGGGTATGGAATGGATTCATCTTCATAAGGAAAGATTTCCTAGGGGAAAACATGGCAAGATCAAAGCTAGAGGGGATGCACCTTTCAAGGTATTTGAAAGATTGGGGATAATGCCTACAAGAATGAGCTACTTGGAGACTACGAAGTTTCAACAACATTTAATGTATCTCACCTCTCTGTGTACGTTGAAAACAATTTTGATCAAGACTCGGGCCAAGTCTTTTCCAACTCGGAAAGTATGATACCGGAAGTTTTCGAAGGAGTTGGAGAATAAAGTTGGACCAAGTTTCAAGATAAGTCCATCTTCTAAAGAGGGGAGATCCAAAGTGATTCAAAAGCTATTTTTGGGTCAACTTTGAAGAATAAACTGTATCATTCTACGAGGATTCAGTCAATGATATTTATACCATTGGAAATCTCTATGAGTCTAGTTTATGGTGCAATAAACGTTTCATAATTCGAAGTATTTACTTCGAGATATAATAAATTTATTAAAGTGTCACATTTCTTTTTGCAGTTGCAAGATTAGCTTGATGGTGCAACTTCTTTGGAGTATTTCTTGACTTCTTTCTGGGATTTTAACTAGCTATTAAGTATTTTTATGTTTACCAACAAGTCTTTATTGGTTTTTGCTCTTTTTTAGTCAAAATTACTAATTCCTAAGTTAGCATTTATTTTTTAGAGATATTCCAACTATCTATTTAAACTCAAGACAAACTCTTGTAATGTATATTGGAATAATGTACAACATTTTCAGCCTTTGGCTTTTTCAGTAGAGGTTCCCTTCTTCCTCATTTTACTTTTATCTCTTTAGTGGATTCCTTTTTGTGGCAAGTATTATGAATTCTTATCCTTAGGTGGATTCCTTTGGTGGCGAGTTTTGTAAACTCTTATCTTTAGGTGGATTCCTTTGGTGGCAAGTTTGTGTGTTACTTTCATATTGTTCACTTGTTCCTAATATTTTCGGTATCTGAATCATAATCTTTCTACTTCTATCATTTTTTAAAAACTTAATACATAACTTGCTACAAAAAATATTTACAACTTTGAGAGTTTTAATTCTCTCTTAAGACACAATCTTCTAAAACCAGAAGATAATTACAATTACACAATAGTTCTTTATAAAATATTAAAATATCATGTTCACTAAAGATGACATACAAAATGCAGATAACATATATATATTACTATATAGCAGGTCTAGTAATATAAGAGACAAGGAGTAGAAGTACCAAAATATATGGTTTGTCCAGAGAAGATAAATTTCATTGTGACTGTCAAAAGATGATGTCCACCGTTCAGATTTAAGAACTACCTCTCCTTTACCACTAGTCCAAATTTCAGATTCATCGAAGAAGAAATGACCACCCGATCATCCACTAGAAGATGGCTACACAGCATGAGGAAATCAATAATTATTTTTAACTCTTTCTATTTTCCGCTCCCTCACGTGTCTCATACACTTCATCCATATTAAGAAAGTTATTTAATTGTAACTTTCTTCTCTATTATTAACATTGTCTCTTGCCGACAACAACTTTAATATGATAAAGTAGCTGTCTCACATTATAATGTTGGAGCAATCTTCGAAATAAGCCTTACGATTATTAGAGTAGAAGCAATAGTGAGATCAGAATAATTCTAAGTCAGGTTACAATATCGCTTCCCAACAATTTCAATACGGTGAAGTAGCCATTGCAACAGCTATACATCTTCAACTCCTATGCCTAAAGTTTAAAAGTGTGCTTAAAATGTTAAATAGGGATGGGACTAAAGTTAATAATATAATTAGTTGCGTTGGAACCACAATTCAATGCTGGAGAATTTTCCGGTCTTGAATTCAATGAGTGATAGTACAATGCAATGTAATTGAACACAACAAATAATCATCCCGAAGTCAGAGTTTGTTTTCCTCCAAGAAAAATTAAGATGAACTTGGTTCTTAACAAACTCTTGGGAGACGTTATAAAGGATGGGGGCATTAAGAGTTTGCCAACATTAATGTCGGATTTGGGCATCCGCAGAAAGCTTGAGACTTAACTTTGTAAACATTTATGAAATATTATGGATATGAGACCTTATGTATTAACTATACGACAAATTGAGGAAAAACGAATTCATGGGTGTCCATATTAGTGGTTTGTTACATACATGCTTGGTTCAAAGCTTGTCTATTAGGTTGTATTACAAATTATGAAAATGATACTGAGTTAGTGGTTCAAGTTGAAAACACCATTCCGAACGAATGGATTATCAGAAACTATTCTGGATCTATTAAAAATGATTTTTCGAAATATTGAGAAATAGCTGAGGATTGTTAAAGATTCTTTTTTTTTATATTTGAAAAATGGAATAACCAAAAACTGATACATTAATAATTCAAATACATTCATACAGTTGTATATTTTATCGGATACATTTTCATAGTTATATATCTCTCAAAAAAGTTAAATCACATCACAAACAGGCATATGTTTGTGGAATAGTTTAACGTAAGTTATGGAACCTCCTAAGATATATAAATATATATTATTTGGTGTTTTTGTTGCAGCAAAAAATTCTAAATACTTAAAAACGTTTATACTCTTTTTATCTTTGTTAAAAGACTTAGATTCATATTGTAGTGTAATTTCAACTATATTTTCATCTTATCGGGACAAATATAATTTTAAGAAAAGTGAACTTATTCAATATTTAAAGACTTCTTTCCTTTTATCCTGTTATATATATATATATATATATACATATATATTCACTCTATAAGTAAGATTAGTTTTATGCAGTGCTTAATTTTAAGTTAGGGGTTTGCTTTGTCCGTATATTTTTTTTGTGGCCCAGTAAAACAAAACAAATAATTCAAAAGCCAGCTAACCTGTAAAATATATTAGAATCCAAATAAACAAACCTTCATGCAAGCACGGTGCATTAACTTTGATTTGGAAGGACCATCAAGATACATAGGAGATGCTTCACTTTATTGATGAATCTCATGCCCTTTGTCTTCTCCTTTTCAATTTCACGACAAAGCTTCATTATATTTCACAGATGCCAAAATGAATTGAAGGTCACGGAATCCTTATCACATCATATCCTTTCTGGCCTCTATCAAAGGGAAATTGACATGTTTTGAAAACAAGGCTCCAAACCAATTTTGATACTACGTTTGGTGACGGGCAGACAACATACCAAATATAGGGAAAATATATATATATATATATATATATGTATAACATAAAAATTTAATATAATTCGGCCTCTCACCAAATTCTGACTTAAATCCACGACTATCCCAAGGTGCGATTCAGTGTTTCAGCTGAACATTCACAACTAGCACACACATATTTAAGATAGGACATTCGATTTATAAGGTCTAACAAACTTGAGAAATATACTCTAACAAATCCTTCATTTCTTCAATTTCCTTATTATAACCGTTTTTCAATTTTTTTCTCAAGTTGAGTTTCGTTCCTAGAATGGGATTGGAATTAGAATTTGAATTCTATGGAATTCTGAGAATTGTAATTCTAATTCTAATTCCTTTGTTTGATAAATTTATAAAATTGTCGTGGAATTCCTTTTCTAATTCTAAGTTAAAAAATTATAATTCAAAATGTAAATATATATTTACTAAAAATGTATATATGTATAGGAGTGAAAACGTGTATGTATAATTTTTAGAGAGAGAACGTGAGTCTGAATTATTGAGAGAGAAAGTTGCGTGAATTCTAGAGAGAGAAAGTGAGTGTGAAATCTAGATAGAGAAAATATTGCGAATTTTTAGAGGGAGAAAGTGTCATGAATTCTAGAGAGAGTGTCATGAATTTTTAGAGAGAGAAAGTGCCTTGAATTTTAGAAAGAGAGTGTCATAAACTTTTAGAGAAATAAAGTTAATTTTTAGAGAGAGAAAGTTTCATGAATTTTGGAGAGAGAAAGTGCCGTGATTTTTAGAGAAAGTGCCATAAATTTTTAGATAGAGAAAATGTCGTACGTTTTAGAGAGAGAAGTATCGTGAATTTTATATAGAGAAGGTGTTGTGAATTATGGAGAGAGAGAGAGAGAGAGAAAAAAAAAAATGTCGTGAATTTTAAAGAGAGGAAAGTTGTGAATTCTATAGAGAGAAAGTGTCCTAAATTTTAGAGAGAGAAAGTTTCATTAATTTTAGAGAGAGAAAGTGTCGTGACTTTTAGAGAAAGAAAGTGTCAGGAATTTGAGTGAGAGAAAATGTCGTGTTTTTTAGAGAGAGAAAGTGTCATAAATTCTAGAGAGAGAAAGTGTTATGATTTTTAGAGAGAAAGTATCGTTTGAATTCTGGAGAGCGAAAGTGTCGTAATTTTAAGAGAGAGAAAGTGTCGTGATTTTTAGAGAGAAGAAATGTCGTAATTTTTAGAGAAAAATATGTCGTGATTTTTAGAGAGTGAAAATATCGTGAATTTTAGAGGGGAAAAGTATAATGAATTTTAAAGAGTTAAAGTGTCGTGAAATTTAATAAGAGAAAGTATGTATACAAAAATATGAATATAAAATTGTATAATTAATTATGGAAGTGATGAATATGAAAATATTGTAAAATTAGAATTGTAATTTCTAAGTTTTGATTTGTAATTAGAATGGGTGAAATTTGTAAAATTGACATTGTAATTCAATTCTGATTAACATTAGAATTAAAATTCTAATTCTAATTTTAAATAATCAATATTATGGTCCCAAAAGCAACCTCAATCTAATTCGGCTCTTTTCGGACCAAAAAATTATGTCTTATTCATATTCGTTTGTTATTTTCATCTGGAAAAGTTTTGGAACATAGAGAAGGGGCCATTTACAACCCAGCAGGTACCAGCTGTTGCGCACAGGCTATTGCAACAAAGTTATAATTGAAGAAAATTAGCCTTCCAAGCAGAAAAGCCATCTCCAATTTTGCTAACGGAGAACCGAGCTGAACATTTGTTCCCTTTGTCTATAAAAGGCCATTCTCCCATTTCCCACTTCTCCTCACTGATCACCCCAAGAACATGAAGCTTTTGTCCATATTTTTCATTGCAATTCTTCTTCTGCAGGTAAATTTGGGTCCATTGGGAGACGCATAAAGAAAATTATACAAGCATCTCAAAAATTATACAAGCAGTTCTCAGCATTTTGGCTCTCGAAAATTATTTTGGCTCTCGATCGATTGATATATGCTAGGCTAATTTGGTTATGTATATATTGTTTGTGCAGGTTTTTCCTGAGGAAGTGGCTGCCAATGATTCTCCACAATATCTTACTCAGGTAACTTACTTTCATGTATTATTTTTTATTGAAAAGACATGGCTATAGTTGGCTGTCAACTATTTTTAAATAACATAAATCTATTTCCAATTTTTTAAAAAAAAAAATTACTTTATTAAAGCGATTTTGGACAATTTCAACCCAAAGTCTACATGAAATACAAGTGTTACATGCAAGTGTCATCTTTAACCAGATTTGGGGAAATAAAAATATATTGTGTAAATATAAAGAGGGAAAAAAAGTCAAAAATATCCTAAACAATTTATGTGTAATTAATTATGCCTTAAATCTTTTTTTTTTTTTTAAAACACATTTCATCCCGAAATTATTTACTAGCTGTTATTTATGTCCTTAAACTATGAAATTTTGGCCAAATAATTAATTAAATATGTGCTCAACACATGCATGTTATTGTTAATGGGTTGTCAAATAACTAATTACCAGTCATTAAGCCAAAAAAATTAATTACAAGTAAAAATGGTTAATTAGATTTCAAAATTAAGGATATGAACCACCCTCTTTAAATGGTTTAGGAATAAAATGTATCTTAAAAAAGATTTAAGGTATAATAGCTAAATATAAATAATTTGAAAGCACTTTCATTCATTTTCTTTAAAAATTTTAAAAAGTTTTTTAATATTGTGTAAAGTTTGAAAATATTTAAAGGACAATTACAGCCATAGCCATTGTAACAATTTTTTCGTCTTCAGTATCAGAATCTTCAATATTTTGTGCTGGAAATTGTTGGAAATAATTAAAAGAAATAAAGTGGTCTGAATGAGAAAATAGCTCTCAAAGTTAGCGAGTGTAAAGGAAGTTATTTGAATCCCACATAGAAGAAGCACAAAAAGGGCAAATCCTTGTCTCGTGTGGCGATTTGAATTTTTAAGAAAAAATGAAATATGGAATTCAATTGTCTTTAGTTTGGGGTCATCAAAATTTTCAAGATGTTTATCTGATTTTCTCATTCAAGTTTTTGGTTAAAATTACTTTAATGTGCTGAAGCAGAGAGAGGGGGCATTCTTTTGTTCTATACTGATTTTCTTTTCTTCCATTATTGTTATGAATACATATTTACTGCTATAATTTTCAACATTTTGGTCTATCAACTCAAAATGTATATTCTTGTCTATATCCTTGTTTGTCAGATGGATAAAGTGGAATCAAACGGAGCTGTAAGCGGACAAGAGTTTCACAGAAAATATAAACCACATAAAATTAGTACGTAATTAAAGACTAATTTCCATTATTCTATATCTAAATTAGAAATGATATTATCGTAACCCCTGAATTAATATATACTTTGAAATTTGAAAAATTAGATTGTAGCCATGCATGCTCAAGGAGATGCAGCGAAGCATCGAGAAAGAACAGATGCCAAAGAGCATGCAAAGCTTGTTGTGCAAAATGCAAATGCGTACCACCTGGCGCTTATGGCAATAAGGGAGCATGCCCTTGTTATGCCAAATTGAGGACAAAAGGAAACAAGCTCAAGTGTCCTTGAAAAAAAAAACTCATAAATAAACTATCACTTACTATTCCTACGTACCTAGCTAGAGGTCGAAGATATATATGTTTTCTGCCTGTATGATTTTTTTGAGAATTGGGATAAGTTCGATTGAGGGAAATAAAAATGGATGATGATGGCCATACTGCTTTGTGGTCACTAGCTAACTAAAGTTATGGTCTCTTCTCTGTGCATATATTTGCCTTTCTTTTAATGTATCACATGCATGGAATAAAAATCATTTGAGATATTCATGTTATCAAGATGTATGGGACCGCAATTTATTTTTAAAAGATGGAAATTTTTTTTGGGGAAATAGATGTATATGAAAGATATTTCAGAAAAAAAAAATTACATATTAAAGATTTTCTACTTATATGGATTCTTAATCTGGGTTGTGGACACCAGTACCTATATTTTGCACCTGGACCTGGACACACTTTATAAGTTGCAATCAAGTATAGAACCCTATTTAACTAAAACATAAAAAAACGAAAAAATAATATGAGTCGCAATAAAATAAGTTATGCACACGCACATGAGAAGTTCTGAGTTGCATATTAAATATTGCACAAAAATATTACAGAAGTCCTATGGAAATAGTATATATATATTCCTTGATTCTTTCCTATTTTTTTCTTTGATTCAAATATTTTTCATGAAACATCAACACAAAACTTATTGGACATGCATTATATTTCTGTGGGAATATAATGTTTTGTTGTGATGAGGTTTCATGAAAAAATAATGCATATTCCAAGTTCTTTGTTACAGATCCATGAAAATAGTATTGATACTGTTCCATGGTTTATGTGTTCATTTTTCATGGAAATATAATACATGTTCCATGAGTTTTGTATTAATGTTTCGTGAAAATAGTATTACTATTCTGTTGATTATGTGTTATTGTTCTGTTGGATCTAATTACTATTACAACTTTCCCTACATTACTATTACAGATCCATAGAGGAAACAAATAATAATAATAATAAAAGATAGAGATCCTAAAACTATTACATAAAAACCGTCTTCTTTTCCGGCTGAAAAACATTCTCCGAACAGTGGCGGAGATGATAATCCCAGGAGCTACAACAAACTGTTAGTGAAAACAGTAATAGAAACGAAAAGCCGAGAAGCTTACCTGCCGCTGCGGAGTCCGATCCAGCAGCAGATGCAGCGAAGTGATGAAGCCAACAGCGAGGAGTGAGCTGCGTTGAGGCGCCGGTGTCCGAAAAACAGCAGCAGCGAACGTGGGTTTAAGTGCCTCAGTAATGGGAGCCTCACGAAAAAGGAGAAGACTACTCTCTTTCTCTCTCACCTTTCAACTCTCTCACTCCTACTCAACTATGGAAACCAGTCACGCAAGGCGGTGCCGCCGAGCCAAGAACACAAAAACAAGGAAAGAAGGGAGAGCAAAGGACGTGCAGAGAAGGGAGAGAGAAGAGTAGAAGAAAGACTGCGCTGCATTAGGTCAGCCAAGAGATGAGAAAGAGACATAATATAGTGGTCCCAAGTACCAGGCCCGGCCCGGCATCTTTGACCAAGTCTAAGAGCCCAGTCTACTTTTGTGAGGCCCACCAATCAACACATCATAAAGATCAAAATGGGTTGGAAATGAAAATAGTGTGAAAATTTATAAGCCCACAGGCCTACAAACTTCACCTTGAACATATTTTCATTTACTTCCCAGCCACCAAATGACTCAAAGAAGTCAACCACATCTAATTGAAGGAGGTCTTTGCACAAAACAAAATTGTTAGAGTTCACAATTTTAGTACCACAGTCGGCAGGATTATTAGTACTAATCTTTTCTATATCAACTAAGCCACTTGAGACTTTTTCCCTAAGGAAATGGTATTTGACATCTATATACTTAGTCCTTTCATGGTAAACAGGATTTTTGCACAAGTGTAAACAACTCTGACTATCAGTATAAAAAATAGCTTTTGAATGTAAAACATGCAATTCGTTTAAAAGCCCTTGAAGCCAAATAGCTTCCTTAATTGCCTCCGTGGAAGCGATGTATTTAGCCTCTGTAGTCGACAGGGCGACTACGGGCTACAGCTCGGACTTCCATTAAACAGAATTAGCTGCTAAGGTAAATAAGTAAGATGTGCTAGATTTTCTACCATCTTCGTCACCTGCAAAGTCAGAATCAGCATAACCAACTAGTTCAAAAATATCAGACCAGTTGTGATAGTGTAAGCCCCTATCTATTATCCCATTAATATAACGTAACAACCACTTGAGAGCTGCCCACTAATCCCTACCTAGGTTAGACACGAATCGGATAAGAGGGCTTATAAAAAAACAATGTCAGGTCGGGTGGATATCATAGAGTACATAACTGAACCTATGGCTATTCTATAGCATATGTTTGCCATGTCTCTCTTTTCACTTTCAGTTTTGGGACAGGATTTTCTGGAAAGTTTAAAATGGCTCACAAGTGGGATAATAACTGGCTTGTACAAATGCATCGAAAACTGGGAAACAATTTTCTGGAGAAAGGGTTTCTGAATATGAATAAGGAACGGTCAGCCCTATCTCTAGTTATGTTCATCCCAAGGATTTTAGACGCAGACCCTAAATCCTTCATGTAAAACTCAGACTTTAACAAGGATTTCAAACTATGAATCATAGCTCTATGTTTGTATGTAGTCAATATATCATCCAGATAAACCAAAAGATAAACAACATTATCAACATCATTACCACAAAAATAGAGACAACTATCATAATTGCTTTTAAAGAAACTAGCTTTCAATATGAAAGAGTCAAACCTCTTATACCATTGTCTCGGTGACTGTTTAAGTCCATACAAAGACATTTTCAGAAGACATGCCATGTTTTCCTTACCTTTAACCTCAAAACCTGGTGGTTGACGCATATAAATGGTCTCTTCGAGATCACCATGTAAGAATGTAGTTTTCACATCAAGTTGTTCAGGATCAAGATCATAAAAAGCAACAAGAGCAAGCATTATCCTAATCGTTTTTTATTTAATGATTGGAGAAAATTTTTCGTTAAAATCGATGCCCTCAATTTGTGAAAGACCTTTTGCACCCAGCCTGGCCTTAAACCTTGGAGGTTCATTGGCTGATTCAGGCTCTTTGATTTTTAAAATCCATTTGCAATCAATAAATTTTTGTTCTGAGGGTTTTAGAATAAGAATCTAGGTTTTGTTTTTGTCTAAAGAGGACATCTCCTCATCCATAGCACTCAACCATAAAGAACGATTAGGGCTCTTCAACACATCAAAAAAACACAACGGTTCTTTCTCTTCCACATAGGATGCAACAGCAAATGCATATGAGACAATGTATGAGTAACCATATTTAGTGGGTTCTTTATGCACTCTTCTAACCCTATCTCTAGACAGCTGGTAGTCTCTAAGGGCTTATGCTTGTGCCTCTGGATGATCCTCATCATCATCAGAATTTTCTAATTCAGGCATATTGGTTTCGGGACTAGTCGGTAAATCTGACTCTTCATTGGTTTCAAGCTCATGTGTGTACTCTTGTGAGGGTTTCGAGGTGACCTCCACCTCCACAGGAATACTCCATATCGTGGAGACATAGGATGGACTATCGGAAATGGGCTTATCCTTAAGACAGGGCATATCTAGCTCGTTGAAGACAATATCCCTACTCACAACTACCCTCACTCTTGGCTCACCTTTGAGCCATACTTTATAGCCCTTCACCCCGCTAGGATAGCCTATAAACAATCCTTTTCTAGACCTAGGGTCTAACTTACCTTCCTCCTGATGTGCAAATGCAGTACACCCAAAAACTCTAAGGTTGGACAGGTTTTGGGGTGCACCAGACCACAATTCTATAGGAGTCCTAAAGTTTATGGTTGTAGAAGGTGATCTATTAATAAGGTAGACAGCCGTACTTACAGCTTCTCCCCAAAAGGGTTTTGGGACACCATAAGACACCTAACCTTATCCATGATGGTACGGTTTATCCTCTCAGCAACACTGTTCTGCTGGGGGTTAGGCCTAACAATTCTATGATGCAGGATGCCATGCGATGCACACAAATTAGCAAAATTTCAGTTACAAAACTCAAGACTGTTATCTGTCCTAATCGTCTTTAGTTTATTTCCGGTTTGATTATCGACAAGGCGTTTCCACTCGCAATTTTTTTCAAAAAGTTTGATCTTTTGTTTAAAAAAAAAAATACCCACATATGCCTATAAAAATCATCAACAACAGATAAGAAATGAACATTGCAACCATAGGTTGGAGCCTTTTCAGGTCCCCACCATTCACAATGCACATAGTCAAGTACAGCGGTGGACTTCTGTGTGCCAGTTGAAAAATTGATTTTGTGCTGTTTTCCCAAAACACAATAGTCATAAAAATCCAAAGAATCGATTTTGTCACCACATAAAAGATTTTGCTTTTGTAAATAATGCAGTCTCGTCTCACTAATGTGGCCAATCCAACTATACCACAACATAGTCTTTTCAGGGATAGTTTTCGAAATCAATGCAGATGATTTGCAAACTATTTTTCCAGTAACGGTATATAAACCTTCCCTTTTAAAACCTTCAAGCATGACTAGGTTTCCTTTGCAAACTCTTAAAATCCCGCTTTTAGATTTGTAAGAAAAACTTATTGAATCTAAATAACCAAGGGAGATTAGATCAAGATGAAGGTCGGGCACATATCTCACCTCAATGAGTTTCCTAGTCACGCCATCATATAATTTATGAAAATGTTTCCAATGCCTTTGATGTCACAAACTTGATTGTTTCCCATGTAAATATTTCCCTGATCAAGGGGTTTAAAATCTAAAAACCAGTGCTTATTGGTGTCATGTGAATGTGCGTCCAGAATCAAGAATCCAATCATCAACAATTTTGGAACAAGAAGGGGAAGGGGAAATACACAAAATCTCAGAATACATAGAATTACCATCTAAATCAAATTCGTGAGTTTTGTCAATTTTATTACTCCCTTTACCATGTTTACATTGTTTTTCATCTTTGATCCTTTTAAAACACTTATTTTTCATATGACCCTCCTTGCCATAGTAAAAACATTTGACTTTGTTCTTATCTCAAGATTTGGGCCTCCCTTTACTTTTAGAACGATGACTAAGAGGTTCTCTCCGGTCAACTCTCCCTCGCACGTAAAGGTTCTCTCCGTTTGATTTGTTTTCTTTTCTTAAATCCAAATCTTTTAATTTCAAAATGTTTTTAACATCAGAAAGAGACAAATAATCTCTACTATACTTGATGAAAGATTTCACATCGTTGTAAGACTCAAGCAAGGAATTTAATAAAATAACAGCAATGTTTTCATCGGAGATTTTCTCTCTAACGTTTTGAATTTCCAAAACGATTTTGTTTTAAGCTGTTCTTTTAAATAAATTTTGTTTGACAAGAACTTTCCTAAATACGGTTTCTGAAGTTTTGTCCAGATTTCAAAAGCGTTGTCCTTTTCGTCGAATTCTCGTAAAACATTGTCGTTTAAATGCAAGGTGAGGCAACTGTATGCATCACCAAGGTTTTAAGCAAGAATTTCACCCATCCAAGACTCCTGTTACTCTTTAGGGCTACAAATTGCGGGTGCGATTTTATTTTTGACTAAAACTGCTTTCATTTTTCTCCGCCACATTACGAAGTCAGATTTTCCATCAAACTTGTAGATTTCAATTTTTGGAATAGACATTATCTAAACGGAAAATAAGAGGAATCGATGGCTAGAAAAATAAAGATTTGAAAAAGGAGTTTGTCACACAAATAAAATAACTCGGATTTTGCTTTGAAAAACAGCGTGGTAAAAATACGTGAAATGCACGAATCTCACATCAGAAACAACACAGTAACAACTAATTAACCGAGACAGAGAAATAGATAGGTAAGGGCTGAGTGACAGCTACACAATACAAATAATAGAACAATCAATAGTCACTAATAATGTGATCTATGTAAACTGCTAACGAAAAACGCCAAGACACAGCTACTTGAAGTCTCTTGGACTCAAGCAAGGCTTGGGTTTTTAGATTTTCAAAAAAAAAAAAAAGAATACTGACAGTACAGTTTCGCAATAAAAATAATACCGAAATCCAGATAACCAAAAAAAGTAATAGGTAAACGCAGAAAGATCCAAAAAACTAGTAACAGCAGATCAAAAAATAAACTGAAAAACAGAAAGATACCAAACAGAAATACTGGAAAAATAAAACAGGAAAAGTTTGAGCAATACTTCCTTGAGCCATATCCACGGAACACAACAGTTCCCGTGGGTCTGGAATACCGAGAGGTCTAGCTGCTGGCGCCGACGAGAATACTGAAAAGTTGTAGTCGTTTACGGGCTCTAAGACCACTTGTTGGATCTAATTACTATTACAACTTTCCCTACTTTACTATTACAGATCCACAGAGGAAACAAATAATAATAAAAGATAGAGATCTTAAAAGTATTACATAAAAACCTTCTTCTTTTCCAGCTGAAAAACCTTCTTCGAACAGTGGCGGAGATGATCTGAAGAGCTGCAACAAACTGTTACTAAAAACAGTAATAGAAACAAAAAGTCGAGAGGCTTACCTGCCACCGTGAAGTCCGATCCAGTGGCAGATGCTGCGAAGGGATGAAGCGAACAGCGGCGGCCGAGTAGTGGCGAACAGGAGTGAGCCGCGTCGAGTCGCCGATGATCGGAAAACAGCAGCAGCAGATGAATGTGGGTTTAAGTCCCTCAGAAATGGGAGCCTGACGAAAAGGAGAAGACTACTCTCTTTCTCTCTCACCTTTCGACTCTCTCACTCATACTCAACTATGGCAACCGGTCACGCAAGAAGTGGCAGGAAGCCAAGAAAACAAAAACAAGAAAGAGAAAGGAGAGCAAAGGACGCGCAGAAGCACGGTGTAGAGAAGGGAAAGAGAAGAGTAGAAGAAAGGCTACGCCGCATTAGGTCAGCCAAGGGACAAGAAAGAGACATAATATAGTGGTCCCAAGTCGCCTTGGGCGAGTCGGGTAAGCCCGACCAGGCCGGGCATCTTTGACCAAGTCTAACAACCCAATCTTCTTTTGTGAGACCCACCAATCAACACATCATTGGGATCAAAATAGGCTGAAAACGAAAATAGTGTGAAAATTTATAAGACCACAAGCCTACATGTTCAATAGGATTATTATGTTTTGTTGTGATGAGGTTTCATGGAAATGTTAACATTCCATGGGAATATAATGCATGTTACATGATTTTTGTGTTAATGTTGGATGAATATAGTGTTGATGTTCCATGTGTTATGTGTTATGTTGGGTTATGTGTGAATATTTTATAGGAATATAACATTTTTTTTATGAGGTTTTTGAAAAATAATGTGTGTTCCATGTCTTTTGTTAGAGATCCATGTAAATAGTATTGATGTTCCATGGTTGATGTGTTAATCTTCAAATGGGATATACTTCATGCTCCATGAGTTATCTGCAGGTTTCATGAGTTTTGTGCTAGGTTTACTTTGTTGTGATGGTGTTCCATGCATTATATATGTATTAGGGTTCAATTATGGAACCCATAACATATAACTTTATCATTCACAAGTACAGAAAAAACAAATACCATAGCATAATATTTCATAGACAATTACTTATGTAATAATGAAACTACAGTTATATTCTCATAGAACATTAGCAATTGAAATATGGAACTCTGAAACTCCGATGACATATAATTTTAACAATAATAACATCAATTACACAGGAAAAAATGATTTTCTCATAATTCTCCATAGATTTACCTTACACAATAAACTAAGAAGATAAAAAAATCATGTTAAAATGCAAAAAATTAACTAAAAAGTCATTGTCGTCAATAATATAAAATAAAAAGATAACTGCTAATGCTTTTGAAATATGTTGTCATTGTTCTTTTATAAAAATTATTCTTTTATGAAGAGATGATGATGGTGAAGAAGAGGAGGAACGAAAAAGAAAAAGATGCAGCATTATAGGACAAGAGAGAATAAAGAAACACATGTGAAGAGAAAAAACTTATTAGTGGGATGGTGTCCTTTCTTTACACGAGTTACACCTTAAAAGTCCGAAATAATTGATAAGTCCACAATAATTTGACTACTTTTTTGTCTTATTTCCAAGATGCCCATGTGAAAATTTGACAAGTCGGAAATAATTTGATAGTTTGTTTTGTCTTATTTCTGACATGCCCATGTGAAGATTTGACAAGTCAGAAGTAATTTCGACAGTTTTGAATTATTTTCGACAACCCCATGTGATTAATGGACAAATCAAAATAATTTAACCAGTTTTGAAAGGTGCCTAAAACCCTATATATACGGACTCCTAACCCGAATTTGGAGATCACACAACTTTTACAATATTTTCTTCCTATTCTATTTCTGAAACTTTGTTACCCTTTCCCTCACACTTCTTACAAAAAATGAATATGGATGCAACGCACCGTGTTAGAGTTGTATTATTTTAGGATTATGGAGCACGCAAGAGATGCATATGGTCCTTATTTCACTGGAACAACAAAGAAAACTTGGACTTTTACCCGAATGGTGACACATAATGAACTTGTTAGAAAAATATTGAAGCATCAAGGAATGGATCCAAATCTTTGGCGAGTTCGAATGACAATGAGGGTGCCTTCATTCTATGAAGTGTCAAATGTTTAATTTTATTATGTACAACATGAATAACAATGATGAAATGCGTTATCTATGGACTATAAAGACTAATATATCAAAGGGAGGGATTCACGTATTAGTTGAATTCGAACCGATCCAATCACAGACATTTTTAAAAGTCCAGCATACAAATGTATTAACTGAAAAGAATCATCTAGATATTCCTCAAAATGTCATAGCAATACACAGATTGTTTCCGATGAACCGTCAATGTTGTACCCATCAGTAGAGGAAGATGATGATGACAATGATGACACTGATGAAGATTATGTCGTATCAAGTGAATCTAACAATGACAATGATAATAATGATGAAGAAGATGATATTAGCACTCCCGTAAACCCTCTATCTTCAACTATAGTGAATCAATGGCAGAGTAGTTAATGGTTTAGTAACGCTCCATATGATTATACACAGTCTGGTGCATTTCTAGATATGGGCTAGGGAGAGCAGATAAATGACCTCATCAAATCAGGTACTGTTAGATTGCTGGATTGGAACGATGCAATGACTTATATTCAATTAGGTATGAGGTTTGTTGACAAAATCCAAGCAATTAGTGCAGTTCAAAAATGGTCTATTCAGACAGGATGAGAGTATAGTATTGTTAAAAGTAAGAGCGATCAATGGATGGCAAAATGTTATCATCACAATGACTCTAATTATTGTGCATGGTATATCCGAATAAAGAAGAAAGCAACTCATGGTCGTTGGGACATAATCAGATTCACCAAAGAACATACATGCCTTGTATAGTTTCATCAAAAAACATTGAAATATAACTTCAAAATTGGTTTCAAAATTAATATCATATCTTGTTACCAATGATCCCGAGATACCTGTCTCGAACGTCATCCAAGACGTACAAGTAAAACTTCATATGGGTTGTACGTATAAGAGGGCATAGTATACTTGGAAATTAAACATTCTATCTTCCAAACATGAATAATCAACGGGGTAGAAAACAAGGTACACGGTTTCAAGGGGAAACAGATTACCAAAATCCTAATTCTCCCCCAAGATATAGAAGATGTCGAATGCGTGGGCATAATAGAAAAATTTGTAATAACCCCAGTTCAAGCAATGTGTAAGTTTCTTTTTTTCAAGGTGTTGTAATATTTTAGGGTTTCTATTAATGTTATTTCTTCTTTGAATTTCTTCTAAGTACTTCTTTATAAATCTTTTACTTAAATCGAATATAATTTATTATAGTAAAATTTACAACAGGAATTAAACATTTACATCATATTATAAAGAAATAATTTATAATAAAATATAAAAAATTCTTTACGTCATAATATAAAGAAATAATTTACCCAATAATATAAAAAAATAAATCCTAAACCCAAAACCCTAGCATCAATCAGATGGCGTAAATCTAATAGTCTTTTTACCAACACGATGTCCAAACCTAAGTTGCTGTGCTGGTGTAACGTCATCCGTTGGCTCATTAGCTTCCTCATTTGAATCGGTAGAAGATGCACGATATATAGGCATATGCTGTACAGATGAACTTGTTGTACTCGGAGGGGAAGGTGCATCAAATCTAAACCCCAGTGTACACAGAGGTTGAGCACATATGATGCACCTCCTGTACTCGGAGTGGGATATATGATGTGCCTGATCCACTCGGATGTGACTGAGCAGGTGGCGTCAAACCTAAACTAAAAGTCAGAACATCTAGATCCAGGCTGTCGAATGCATCACCGGGAACATCAAAGCCTAGATCTCCACGTCTCTGTCCTCCAGATCCTCCACCTATCTCTCCTCCATGCCCGGGGTCTGCATGTCCTCGTCCACCAAGATATGGAGGGACAGGAGCGCGTCCTCCACTGGCCTTGCCACCAGGATATCTTCGAGCACCCCTCTTAACTCCACAAGCACCATGCTCCTGTACATACTCCGAGGCACAACCATGCGATGGCTGCACTGGAAATGTCTGCTGAATATCATGCTGAGAGAGGGTGCAACCCAAGGTACTACCAATAGAAACCATGCACCCACGGACGATGGTCTTGACGTTCTTCATGATACTAGCATACTGTGTTGGAGATGATGGTGGTCCCTCCAACACCCCTGTAGTCATGTCATCTACCTCCTGTAGCATGGATATCTATAAAAAAATAGTTAGAAAAGAATTATAAAGAAATGAAATGCATAAAAAACAAATAAATATTTTGTTACCATCATTCGTCTGTCGACCCCAGCAGGCTGGTATCTAATAGTGTGAGTATCACGACGTGCTGGATTGCCGATGTAAACTAGCATGATATCCCGATACCATCTAAGGTAACCATCTCGTGCTGATGATAGATCCTCAACAGGCAAAACAAGGCCATCTCTACATGTTGTCTCCACTGATGATAGACCTCCACTTGACTAGCATGTTGCGTCACCCAATATGTGTGATCATTTCCTCTGAGTTTGCATTATTGTAGATCAAGCCGAGCATCGCAGGGAGCCGGTATAAGCTGATCGCGTCCAAACTAATGCATCATGCGCTCGGGATGGTGATACTTCACTATCTCGTAATATATGAGTGGCAGCTCTGCCTGCCACAAGTTAGATGGAACTAGACCACAGTCAAGATAGTGCAGACATACAAATTGTTCAGCAGATTAAAATATTTAAATAATAAACAAACAAAAAATATAATAAGAAAGTAAAAAAATTATTTAAAGTCAAACCTGATTGGAGGCATAAAATCTAACTGATATCTATACATAAGTAGGACGTGCGTAGGTAGCTAGGTGAGATCAAATGATGTGCACTACATAGCACCAACTGGAGCAAGAGGGTCTGGATGAACATGCTGATCTAGATGAGGATGCAATACAGGAATATGTGACCAAGCCCAAATAAGAAGTAGCATTAGGGCTCCCCCTATCTGTCGTGTACCCCCTAAATCTGCCCCGCACATATGCCTATAGAAAAACCCTAATACACAACTACCCCAAATATAAGTGCCGATGGCATCAAAATCCTCAAACAAACTAATGTACCGGAAGTGAATCAAGCTGCCAGACATATCAAGGAGCATATGACCTCCAAGAAGTAAGGAAATAAATCTACGCGCACGCAAGATAAGGTCATCATCACTCTGTGATCCAGTGAACTCTCTCAGGCTCCAAGCCTCTAGATGTTCCTTCTTAACCTTATACCCGGAAAAGTAAGAGACAGCCGCATACCAATAAGTCTCTCAATCATCTCAATCCAATACTTCTTTTGATGTACACTCCAACTAGGACCTGTAATAGGCAACCCCTCTATCTGTAAACCCCATAACACGTGCACATCCTGTAGAGTGACCACAAGTCATGTGAAATGCGAGTCTCAAGTCTCCAACACTCAACTAATGCATTAATAAGTGCGTGATGAAGACTAATGTAACCACATCTAAAAACTCCCCTAAACCTGTCCTATCAATAATATCAACCAATCTACGGGGAGCTGTATTGTAAGCCTGAAATAGATTGCAACTGAAATGTCTACACTGAAGATCAATAATACAAGTCTCATGATCCCTACTCCATATCAACCCAAACCTATGTTCATACTGCATTATCAATACATAACAGACAATGGGACCCGGATATGCACATGTGTTGGAACTTCTTCCATCTACATTATATCACAAGGTTTTAGGGTTTTTTATATACAATATCATACACTTTCTAAATTTATCAACAAGGGTTTAGAATTAAATGTAAAATATTTACAGTAAAGTATTATTACACACTTTTTAAGGTGTAGGGTTTAGGGTTTTAGGGTTCAATGTTACGATTTCAGGGTTTTAGGGTTTTCGGTTATACACTTTCTAAATTTAAATGTTTACGGGTTTAGAATTTAAAGTATAAAATTTTGAGTAAAGTATTATTACACGCTTTCTAAGCTTTATGGTTTAGGGATTTAAGGTTTAGGCTAAAAAGTTTAGGGTTTTAGGATTCTAGGGTTTAGTGTTTAATAGATAAAGGTTTAGGGTTTAGGGTTCATGGTTTAGAATTTCAATGGTTTATGGTTTAGGGTTTAGGGTTTTAAGGTTTCAATGTTAGGGTTTTAGGTTTTTCATGTTAGGGTTTTACGGTTTAAGGTTATACCCTTTCTAAATTTAAATCTTTACGGGTTTAGAGCTTTAAGTAAAATATGTAAAGTAAAGTATTATTACACACTTTCTAAGGTTTATGGTTTAGGATTTTAGGGTTTTAGGGTTTAGGCTAAAAAAGTTTAGGGTTTTAGGGCTCTAAGGTTTAGTTGTTAATAGATAAAGGTTAGGGCTTAGGGTTCTCGGTTTAGGATTTCAAGTGTTTATGGTTTTAATGTTAGCGTTTTAGGTTTTCCATGTTAGGGTTTTAGGGTTTTACGGTTTAGGGCTATACACTTTCTAAATTTAAATCTTCACGGGTTTAAAACTTCAAGTAAAATATTTAAAGTAAATTATTATTACACACTTTATTAGGTTTATGGTTTAGGGTTTTAGGGTTTTAGGGTGTAGGCTATAAAAGTTTAGGGTTTTTGGCTTATAGGGTTTAGTGTTTAATAGATAAAGGTTAGGGTTTAGGGTTTTTGTGTTTAGGATTTCAATATTATGGTTTTAGGGTTTTAGATATAGAATTATACACTTTACAAATTTTCTTTATGGGTTTACGGTTAAGAGTGAAATAATATTATTACTACACACTTTCTAAGATTTATAGTTTACGGTTTTATAGAGTTAGGATTTTAGGATTTAGATATTAAAGCTAGGGTTTAGAGAAGATTATATTCTCTTTGTTTTGTAAAAAAAAGTCAAAACAAATTTAAATGCTAAAAATATAAAATTACATAAATGCTAACAATATAAAATTATATAAAATTAATAGAATAATATAAACATGCTAAAAAATTTCACCAAAAAAATTTCAGAAAAAATGAACAATCACGGTTTATGACAAAAACAAAATAAACTATATAACTTATATCACATCACCCATTTCATCAAATTACATTTCCAATAGAAATCATAACTTGATTAATAAAATGATCAAGCATGCACAAATTTGTCAATAACACTAAGTTTGAACATAATAATACCCACATCTAGAAAAAGAAATTACAAAAAATTGAGAAATAATCCAAATAAAATTCATAAAAATAATTCACAAACCATAATAAACAAAAATTTTCATATAACAGTAATAAAAATTAACACATAGTATACAAAAAGTTTAAAACAATTATAGATAATAAAGAATTTACCGAAAATTTGAATAAATTGAAATCAACATTAGTCGATAAAGCTTTCTCTACCATTTGCCACGCCAAAACTATAAATCTTCGTACTCTAAGAGAGATGCTGACAACCCAAACTGAAATTTCAGAAATCGATAGAAGGAGAAGAAGAAAAAATTGAGAATAATTTCAGAAATAGAAGGAAGGAGAAGAAAAAGAGGAGAACAAGAGAAGGAGGGAAGGAGGGAAGGAGGAGGAGAAGAGAAGGAAAGCAGCGGTGCGGCGGAGGATGGAAAAAAAATAGCAGCGGTGAGGAAGAGAGAAAAAAATGGAGAGCAATGTTGCAACGGCAGCTAGGGTGTGCTTTTTGTTACGAGTATAACGCACACAACGTGCGAATGAACTGCCATAATAACGAATTCATGGTGTTCGTCACCGATCTTGATAACGCATACGTTGTATGTGTTATTGTCCATCTCAACACCTTGCGCCGCCATATCATCGCCACGTCACTAAACAAGATTAATTTAGAGATTTAAATGTTGATTATAGATAACGCACACGCTATGTGCGTTATCATTGAGGATAATGCACAAGGTGTGTGCATTATGGCCCGTTTAAGAATAAAAAAAGATTGGCTTGTTTAGTAAATTATTTTTAAAAAGTGGCCAAAGCTGGGAAAAAACCAAAATTTAAGAATATCTCTAAAATTGGTTTCTATTATAAAAGTTGTTTATCGCATTATGTTATAATTTAAATTAAAACGTGATAGAAGGTAACTCTAATACATTTTTATAGTTTAAGATCAAAGTACTTTTCATTTGAAAATTTGAGCGTATAAATTAAAATTTGGGATAGTTAAATTGTTATTGGGGCTTTTTACTCTAAATAAATGTTAGGATTACCACTCAACCCCATACATTATATCTGGGGTTGACTGGCCATCCTCATATATTTAGAGTTGATTACAATTTTCCTTGAGGTATGTGCAAACTACACGATCATTTAATATTTTTTATAAATTCTAAATTTATCCTTATTCTTTATATTTACATAACTAATCCATACTATTAATTTAAATAAAAAAGATTTATCAGAAATCAATGATTCGGTGGTAAAAAAAGTTTAGAATCTTTCTAAAATATCATTTCACGAGTTTACTTCTTGTTTATTATCATGACAACAATATCCTTCATTACAAAAATTAGAATAATAAAAAAATTTATCAAGGGTATGATAGTCTTAATATAAAGTACTCCCTCCATTTTGTTTACTTATCACATTTTTTATATCACACTGTTGAAGAAAATACTAAATTTTATATTTTCTTCTTGTACAGACTAGAATGCCCTTCAAATTTGTCTCTCTCCTCATTATTATTTCTACTATTTTCCACGTTAAAAGAATAAAAAGAGGTTGGAATTGTTACTAATGAGAATGTATAATAGGAAAAAGTTCATTGATTTATTTTCTTGGAACTAAAATATGACAAGTAAAAAGAAATACGAGAGTTACAACAATGTGACAAGTAAAAAGAATAGAGGGAGTACTAAATAAGAATTAAAGACACGTGAAATGATATTTTGGGGAACCTTTAAACTGTTTGCTACCAAATTGTTATTTTCTGATTAATTTTTTATTGAAATTAGTAATGGGGATTAACTAATTATGAATTAATAAACAATAAAGATATGTTTGTAATTTATACAAAATACAAAATGAACTTATAGTTTAAACAGACCTCTAGAAGGAAAATGTAATTAACCCTATGATTTATATTGGATTTACAATAATCCTCTTATGAATTAGGGGTCTCAGAAGGAGTTGATCATATGTTGATGTTTTCACTAATTTTTTGATTTAATTTTATATTTATTTTAAAGAAATTCTTGTGTAATTGATTTTAATCAGAACATATAATATTCTTTATACTTTATTTAATTTGTCGGGTTAAATTGAAGACAAAATAAAGTTTGAAGAACTTAAATGAAAATAAGAAGAAAGAAAAGTTAACCAAGTAGAACACGTGAGGTTTGGTCATTGAATCTTATTGAAAATTGCAAATTGATTTGCAATTCATTTTGGGGATACGTGCGGCATGCCACATGTAATATCAAATTCAAGGGTGGATTGGAGTTTGCAATTTGCAATTGGGAACCAATGCCGGAGGCATGCCGTCGAGTCTAGTTTCTAGTGTTACAACACATAAATAACCTTAGTATTGTGTTGGGTCTAGTTTCCAGTGTTACAACACAAAAATAACATAAACAAATCAACACACAAGAATGGTAACGCTTTTCGGCCTAAGCCTACGTCTGCAAGGCCACGCCTAAAAAAGAAAATATACTTTGAACTGATAGCACAACACAAGAAACACCTAACACTTTAATACATCTAGTGTTTTCTTAGTGGAAATATGCAAACTCTCTTTGCACACTGCACAGTTGAACTCCCTTCAACTCTTTAAGGCAACCCCTTGGTGTGTGGCTGTTTGGATTTGAACTTCCTTCAATCCCCAACACTTTTGAACTGCAGCACAACTGAAATCCCTTCAACTCTTCAAGACTCCCCCATGGTATGTGACTGCTTGGGCTTGAACTCCATTCAATCCCCTAACAACGTTGAAACACAACACAACTTCTTTCCGAAGAAGTAAGATTATCTTCTAAAGAAAACTCCAATGTCTTATGCCGGTAGAACAACACTTAGCACTGGAAGTTCATCATGGTCTTCAAACCATATGGTTGCATAGACTTGAATCCCAAGAATCACCGTATGAATGCTTTAATAATGGAACTTGAATTATGAACGGCTAACTCTTAATCTTTAGCAAAAAAGTCTTTAAATACTTAGGGTTGTTTAACTTGTTAAGGAATCCTAAATCCTTCATGTCATAAGATCTTTCTTGATACTGTAATGATTTAGTTTCCTATTCCTCTTGTACTTCCTATAACACATGATTTGTGTCCTTAATAAACATGTAATCCATAAGGAAATAGGAGTCTTGAGATCTTCATTGAACATGTACGTGAACTTCATAGATACTATAAGGATTTAACTTTCTAATAAACATGCACTCCATAACAAAGTAGGAGACTTGGGATCTTCATAGAATATGTTCCGGATCTTCAAGATCTTTTCAACAATACCAGCACTTGTGGGCAATCTTTAGATAGACCCTATGTGCATGTAAGCGTGTCGACTTCAGTTCACATGGTCATACGTCACATTATATGCCAGTGTAGTGATTTCCTACTCAATATATATATACACACACACATATATCTAGCAAAGGGGAATAAGGAAACTTAGATTTTGCTCAATCTTCAAAGATTTGATCAATTCATATTCTTCTTTGATTTCCCAAAGACTTAGATTCCTGATTTACTTGTACTTCTTTACACAATAAAATACACTAGGATTTGTTTCCTAATTAAACATGCAACACATAAGGAAATTCGAGTCATGTGATCTTTGTTGATATGCAGCGGATCTTTAAGATCTTCAAGACTTCCAAAACAATGTCAATACGATCTTCAAGTGGACCCACGGCTGTGCTGTCGTGTTGACCTTATTTCACACTTATCTGGTTCACACAAACCGATCGTATTGCCACATACCTGTGTGACGGTATCTATAATATCCCTCTTTGGCAATAATTTTTAGTAAAATTACATAACAACATCAAACATACACATTAACATCAAAACCTATGCATCATGCTTCACTAGATTTATAGAATATGCATCCAAATAAAATGAACCCAAAGACCAGAAAGCCAAAAACCATAATAAGAATAAAACTAAATATCTCTAGAGAAATTGGTCACACATGACCAACACAAAATCTCACCAAAATATCCAACACAGACCTTATTGGTAGAGATCTTCTACTTGAAGTAAACTTTTTCCACTGCATAACTTGATCAGCACCAAAAGACTTCAAGTCTACCAAGGCTTGTATAACATGTGTTTAAATCTTCTCCTCGAATCTTGAATATATTAAAGAGATAGAACTCCTTGTTTGACTTGAGCGTTGCTTCATCTAATCCAAATATTGTCAATCCATAACCTCTAATACATGTAGAAAATTTAATTTCCTTACAATCTCCTCCTTTGGCATTGTTTGGTTCAAAAACTCATCTTCAATGTTCAGTAATAGCAAGGTTCATCTTTGTGTTGACATTCTGATACAGACATGATAAAAGAAGCAAATACAAGGTACACATCACATAGTCTCTAAAGCACATCAAATGCTTAGTGCCACTAACATTTCAAAAGAGACTCGTCAACACGTAATCAGGGATATATAAATCATACAGTAGCAGGAATACAGAGTAATAACTCCCCTTTAACACAGTATCAGCACAATAACTACTCCCTCTTAACACAGTATTAACAATCCTTAACACAACAATGCTCCCCCTTTCTTTATTTCTCCCCCTCTTTGTATCAAACAATGGCAAAAGCAAGATAGGGAATAATTGACCATATATCATCACAATTTTATCTTCATAAAGCCCATATATCATCATTATAGAAACCATGTCATGTGACACAAATGAGCTATAATACCATTAATCATGCCAAGAGCCCATAAAAATTTCAACAAAATATTCATCATCTGAAACTTCACATAACTTCGTTTTGATACTTCGCCATATAATCAGAAAGTGCCACCGAGAATTCTTCTTCTTAACCGCAATAATGATATTGACAGAGATTAACAACCAATCACATGAGATATGAAACAACTCAATTCCTTTCTATCCATCTCAAAGTTTTTTAGCCATTTTGAATGTAGCATAAAGAAGTTCACACATAGCCCAAATTGTA
Organism: Catharanthus roseus; assembly: GCA_028651295.1. Lineage (NCBI taxonomy): Eukaryota > Viridiplantae > Streptophyta > Magnoliopsida > Gentianales > Apocynaceae > Catharanthus > Catharanthus roseus. The sequence continues at coordinate 16,950,276 of JAPQWS010000168.1, read as the reverse complement.
AGCGTGAGGGCATCCTGAGATCATGGTTTTTCTTACACTCCATATACCAGAAGCATTTGTTGAAAATGTTGTGTTAAAAGTCCACAATCTATAACATAACAAGTAGCAACATAATCCATAGTTTGACATCCAACAAAGAAATCCATATAGAGAAAACAACAGTGTAATAGCACATCCTAAGAGCCATAACATGAGTGTGAGGAACAAGTTGTGATACTAGCACTGCAAACACTCATTCTACTTGTTTAACATACAAAGAGACAAAGTCAGCACGAAGTTAAACAAGTTGTTCATGTCATGCTACTTGAGCACACTAATTCCCAAGGCCTACGGGAAGAATATTGACAACAAAACCTCCATCCCACAATATTGTCTTCACCTTCTTTTCACGTGCGTAACCAAAAACAAATATTGGTCTATTGTGAGGCTTTGAACCCAGCAATAGGTCGTCATTGTTGAATGCGATTGTGCCATACATTCTACACATTATGGTGCAACCACTTTATTATCATACTTGTCATCTAGTATAGGAGATTTTCTTGACGAAGAATCTTCCTCTTCACAGTGAATAGCAAAACAAGATACAATCTCAGATTCATTCAGCAATCCTTTCGAAAGGAACTCTCCGAAGGTAATTGATGGCCGAGTGTTGAAATGAGTGACATATTTTAGCTCAGCTCTTTTTGGAGTAGAAATTTTTTTCGAGTCACATTTATTTTTCCCAGTTTATTTTGATTAATTGGCTTGCTGTTTGCTCGCTTTCATTTGCCATTTTTCGACGTTTCACAACCGTCCATCCTTTGGAATCAAAGTCAACTCCACTTTCGTAAGAAAATTAGCAAGAGATTGTTGAGAAATATCTTCCACTTTATTTTTTAGGAAGGAATTTGTTAAACTCTTGACATCAATTCTTATGGGATCAAACTAACAAAACTTGATCATCACAAACTAAGGGATAGAATTAGATTGATTCAACACTTTGGATGGAAGAGATCAATATCTTTCGCTTGTCGTGTTTACAAATACTTTATCTTTTTCCAGCAAAATTTGTCCTTTACGTGCAAACTCCATGTTTTGCCCTTGAAGATGAAGCACTTTTCGAGTGCATGACCAAGAAGATAATGATACTTGCAATAATTTGGATCCTTAGTTTGTCCTGCCTCTTCTAGATGCTTCGTCTTAGGCAGCTCAATCATTCCTGCCTTCAACATTTCATCAAACATTTCTGCAACATCTAAATCTAGAAAAGGGTCCACTTTTCTCTACATTTCTTTCAAAGTTACCTTCTTTCTTGCACCATCTTCAATGTTGTCTACTTTCTCTATAAGCTTTTTACTATGTTTTTTATAAAACTTAACAGGGGTACAATCATTACATTGGATTCCTTAGTCATCGAAGAATATTTGTTGATTTTCTTGATGTCTTGCTTCTCCTTCTTATGCGGCTCTGAAACTAGAATACTTTGGTCTTCATGTGCTTTGAGACTTAGTTCTATGTCATGCGCACGAGTGACCAATTTTTCAAAAGTTCTTAGCTGAATTCCTTCTAGAATGTATTGCAGATCCTAATTCATAACCTGAACGTACATCTCAATTACAGATCTTTCGCAAAGTCTATCTCTACAATCCAAACTCAAACTTCTTCACCAATTGATATAATTTATGATCTGTTCATTCCTCAATTGTTTTATAGGACTCAATTCTAGCATACTTATGGTTCGGCGAGTGCTATAGAAGCGATTTAGAAATTTAGTTTCAAGTTGCTCCCAGCTATCAATGGATCCTTGTGCAAGATCGGTGAAACTAGTCAAAAGTTTTCGTCGAAGTTGAAGTCCTCGCCCGTTCATGATTTCTCTACCTATGGCTCATGGCTGTCTAGTTTCCCGACAGGTCGATGTAAAACTCCTTTCATGTGAATGGATTTCAGCTTATTACATGCTTGCTTTCCTAAATCCGAGACGAAGGGCAGCACTTCTGTACGCCCTCCACGAGAAAGACATGGGAAGAGGTATGCCCAGGAGCAAATAGATTGCTTGACTAGGAGATCACCATCAGTTCCTGCATTGTTGCAAGTTTCAACAAAAATGTGAAACATGTTGATTAGGATTTTCTTTGCCGTCAAACAGCTGCATCTTGGAAGGTTGGTATCCCGCCAATGTTTTGAGGTTATTAATCATTTTGGTGTAAGACTTCACATATCCAGAGGAAGGTTTAGTACTTCTTTCATATATGTCCTTGATTGTCCCCATAATGAACTCGTTCAGTTGATCTATCAGAATCGACCCTTCAAAAGAGACTTGAATGTTGTGAGCCTTCTTTGCAGATCCAAAGTCTTCCCCAGTTGCATTTTGTTGTTTAGAAACCGTAACAGATCCCGAATTGTTTGTGTTTTTGGGTTATTTTGTAGTAGATTAGTCGTTTCTCCAGAATTGTCAAATCGATTCAGCGGTTGAGCAATTGCCATATCCTGTTGCTGGTAATATTTTGCAATCCCTTCAACTAGTTTTCTCAGGTTTCCAATTTCTTCTTTGATCGATAAAACATCTGCCATTGTTGCAGGCATAGTTGAATAAATAAAGTAGAATCATCATTGTTCTCCTCCTCCTCATGGCTTGAATCAGAGCCCACATCCATGAGTGATCGAGTCTTGTTTATTGCTGCCTGAACATCTTCTTCTAACTCCAGAAAAGAAGTGCTCTTAAAGACCATAATTGTGTATTTTAGAACAGGGCTATCAACAGAATGTTCCTGATTATCCTTTTCTGCAAGAGGTCTTGCTATATTTCTTGTGATCGAACAGGTATAGCTAGCTGGCATAGTCAAATCAGTTTTCACCCTACCAGATGAGGCCTTTGAAGAAGTAGCCTTTGAGGTGGTGTTGATTGAAACCATTGATGATTTTTTTGTTCTTGAAGAGAAGAGATGAGCAGTAAAGATTGGTCCCACCAGGCGTGTGACAAATTTGTTTACAAAGAATTCTTGCCTACAAAATAATAAAAGCAAACAAAGAAAACTAGTAACAAATAATAACATATAAAATTTAAAGAGCGGTTATAATCTTGGAAAATTCTTATCGAAAGAATAAAGTTTGCTGATTCTTCTCTTTTTATTTGTTCTGAGGGTTTTGTAGCTTAATCCCGGAGTTGTCGATAAACTTCCTCTTTACTTGTCGAAGAAGAACTCGAAAAACTTCTAGCCTTGTAATCAAAAGCTAGTCTTGACTTGAGAAACTTTGAGACAAATAGAAGAATTCTTCAGAGCTTCACCACTTCTGTAGATGGAAATTCTTGTGTGCCCCTCTTCCCTTATAATGTGAATCCTCTTTTGATTGTAGAATTGGATCCAAATCCTTCCCAAGTTCTCTTCCTTTGATTGAAAAACTTCTATTGAGGATTTTATAGCTTCAACACTCCAATGGAAAACCTATAAGGATCAAACCCTCATAAACCCAACATTGAGAGATAAAACTCTTTCCTAGATTGATGACTAGAACCTTTAGGAAACTAACGCCTAAAAACCCCAATTACAAAAGCTAGAAGACCTAGAATCAATTGAATCAAGAACTAGAAATCTAGACTCAAGCAATAGGGGAATGAAGATGATCAAATGAATTACATATAGATTCATCAACCTAAGAAAATCAATTGTTCACAACCAAGGACATTAACTATTAGCATGATAACTAAGCAAGGGTGAAGAACCCCAGAGACAGAGATAAATGACTTTAGTTACCAATAAACCCCTTGATTAAATCTGGAAAAACAACTTGAATTAAAAAATCTTGCCCAAAAGGATACGTAGACATTTTCCAACCCGAGACCTACCGGTGATGGTAGGATAGAACCTACCTTCAACGGTAGGTACTGTCTTGAACAAGGCAAACGTCCAAAAGCCTACTGGCAACGGTAGGGTGTCATCTTCAAATACTTAGCCAATTTCTCCTCCAATTTGTTCACTTGTTTGGTCCCTGCTAATTGAACACTTGAAAAACAACTTGGACAGCCTTTCTTGGCCTTCAAACCCTTCCAACTTTATCTTCAAAGCTTCTTCCAAATAAGCAACCATGCTAATATCTTCCAAAGCTTTGAGTTTCTTTCTTTGAGCTCTAGTGACTTGTCCACTCTTGGCTTCTAAAGGTGATTAACTTGTTCGGTTCACATAATGTAACTCGCCTTTAAAAAGATTCGTCCTCGAATCTTCATCTAAATTAAAATGCAAGAAATCGAAAATATTAAAAGTGGCACTAACATAGTAATCACCAAGAAGATCATTTCTATTTCATTAATATGCTCAAGAGCTTGAAAAGGTCCATCGCCACGAGTATTAAGCTTAGTCTTGCGTTAGGAAGGAAATCGTTCCTTCCGAAGATGAACCGAACCCCAATAACCTGGTACAAACATAATATGTTTCCTTCCAACATTCCGTGTAGCCACTACTCGTGCACCTTGGCATGAATGTACTTGACAAGCTCTGCCTTCCACTTCCATCTAAGCTCACCACATGATCTATAGGCAAAATAACTAAATCAAATGGAGTTAAAGGATTAAAACCATAAACGACCTCAAAAGAAGAAAATGAACTAGTAGAATGCTTGGACCTCTTGTAAGAAAACTCAATGTGAGGAAGAACTTCTTCTCATTGGTGCAAATTCTTCTTAATGATGGCCCTAAGAAGTTGCCTAATGGTCCTATTGGCCTCCGTTTGGCTATCAGTGTGTGGATGTAAAGCTGTAGAGTACAACAAGTTAGTACCTAGTTTCTCCATAAAACACGCCAAAAATGACTAAGGAATTTGGTGTCACGATCCGAAACAATAATCATAAGGATTCCATGGAATTGTTCCATCCAAATAAAGGACAAGTTTGCTACATGGCTAGTATCATCAATTTTCTTGCAAGGTATAAAATGAGCCATTTTAGAAAATCTATCTACTACAACAAAGACAGGACCCGTTCCTTTAGGAGATTTAGGTAAACCAAGAATAAAATCCATAGAAATGTCAGCCTAAGGAACTTTAGGCACATCTAAGGAGTGTAAAGACTATGAGATGAGGAAGTAGATTTAGCCATTTTACAATCTAAACAATTTCCAATAAACTTCTCAACATCTTTTTTCATGTGAGGCCAAAAGAAATGCTCATGCAAGATATCATAAATTTTAGTAATGCCAAAATGTCCCATTCAGCCACCACAATGAGTCTCTTTAACTAACAACAATCTAGTAGAACAAGATGGAATGCACAATTTACCTTCACAATAAAGAAAACTATCATGAATAAGGTACTTATCACTAGGCATAAGCAAACAGGTCCCAAAGATATCTTTAAAATCTTGGTCACTAGCATACATTTCTTTAAGCATTTCAAAACCAAGAATTTGAGCTTGCAAAGTAGCGATTAGAGTGTACCTTCTTGACAATGCATCCCCTACAATGTTTTCTTTACTTTTCTTATACAGAATGATGTATGAAAATGTCTCAATTAACTCCATCCATCTTTCCATCCATCTTGCATGTCTCTTGTTTAACTTTTGTTGTCCTTTGATAAATTTCAAGGACTCATGATCGGTATGCACCTAAACTCCTTTGGCCGCAGATAATGTTACCAGTGCTTCATTGTCGGTGCAAGTGCATAAAGCTCCTTATCATATATTGCATAATTCAATGCCGCACCGGTCAACTTTTCACAAAAGTATGCCCAAGGATATTTTTATCTTACATCAATACTCCACCTATGCCAACACCCGAGGTATCGCATTCTATCTCAAATATCTTCTCAAAGTTAGGTAGTGTAAGTAAAGGTGCACTACTCAACCTCTTCTTTAGAAGCTTCAATGCCTTGTCTTGACTCTCCTCCCATTTGAATCTATTTATCTTCTTTATAGCATCAGTCAAAAGACTAGCAATGGTGCTAAAATCCTTGATGAACCTCCTATAGAAGCTCGTCAATCTATGAAAACTCCTCACTTTGGATGCATTTTTGGGAGTTGGCCATCCTTTGATTACTTTCACTTTCTATTGATCCACATGAAGGCTTGAAAACTCACCATATAACCTAGGAAAGTCATTTTTTTCAAACAAAACTCAGATTTTACAAGGTTAGCATATAACTTCTCACGTTTTAAAACAAACAAAACTTGTTTAAAATGATGCAAGTGATCTTCGTAGATTTTGCAATAGATCAAAATCATCAAAATAGACAACAACAAACTTACCGATGAAATCTCTCAACACATGATGCATAAGTCAAAAGGCATCACTAGCCAATCATAAAGACAAAAATTAGTTTTGAAAGTCGTTTTCCACTCATCCCTTTCCTCATTCTAATTTGATGGTAACCCGATTTCAAATAAATCTTTGAAAATATTTGAGAACCTTGCAAGTCATCAAGCAAGTTATCTAATCTAGGAATAGGATGCCTATACTTGATAGTTATGTTATTAATGGCTCTACAATCTACACACATATGTCATCTACGATCTTTCTTTAGAACTAGTTAAATGGGAATAACACAAGGCCTAAGAATCTCTTACATATCCTTTAGAGATTAATTCCTCAACTTGTCTTCTTAGCTCCTTGGTTTCTCGGGAGGACTTCTATAAGCGGGTCTATTTGGCAACACCGCTCCGGGCACCAAATCAATTTGAAGCTCAATCCCTCTCAAGGGAGGAAGTCCACCGGGCATCTCTTCGGGGAAGACATCTTTGAACTCTTCAATGACCATTACTATGGCATTAGACAAAGAATGTAAATGACCACAAGTAAAAACAAATGTTCTATTGCAATAGAGAAGCAATACCAACTCTTCTTTTTCAATAACTTCTATGATCTCACTCTCTTTTGCATAGAAGCATTTTTTCTCTCTCTTGCAACTATCACTCTTTTTTTAGAGACAATTTTTCCTCTCTAGATTTTTCCACAATCAATTCTTTTTCACTCTTCAATACTGTTTTTATTTTTCTCATTCTCAAGTCTCTCTTTTTCTCTCATTTTCTTTTGTTCTACAAAGATTTGACTACGAGCCAAGGGATTTAACATGAAATTTTCCCCATACATATAAAAAGTGTAGATATTCTTCACACCATCATGAGTAGCCTTCTTTAATATTGCCAAGGACTTGACCCTTTAGCAATAGACACTAGCACTTGTTTGTTTACCTTCACTTCTCCACTATCATTTAACCAAAGAAGCTTATAAGGCTTAGGATGCTTGAGAAGAGGTAAGTTCATCTTTTCAAAAAAATAACTTCTGGCCACATTAGTACAACTACCACCATCAATAATAAGGTTAGCCACTTTTACCTCCAACTAAGCATTTAGTGTGAAAGATGTTTTCTCTTTTAATGCCAGTGTCCTCCTCATGGACTTGAGTAGAAAATGCTCTAATGGTCACCAAACTCATACCCTCCTAATCGGCTTAAAAAGAGGTATATCTTTGTCTTCACTACTTTCCTATTTGTCAACAGTACCCTCCTATCACTCATCATCACTCTTCTCAATCCAACCGTTTAAATCTTCATTAAAAACAAAAGTTCTCTTAGTAGGACAATTTATAGCAATATGCTCCACCCTATTGCCCTTGAAGTACCTTATTGGATTAGTGATCAACTTTCCTTTCTCTTCTACCTTAAGCTTATAATAATCTTTGAAAGCCACCTTAGGTGTATCTTCTTTCTTAGGCCAACTCTTGTAGGTTGATGCTTGAGGTTTAGGTACCACACTTCTTGAAGAAGTAAGAATTAGTTTTAGAGAAATCAATCCTCCTCCTTTGATTCTCGGTCTTGGTAGCCAAATGACGCATATCTTCATAAGTCATATAAGGATACAACTCTAATTGGTTAGCAATATCCCTATTGAGACCACTTAGAAATCTAGCAATTGAAGCATCATTGTCCTCCTCCAAATTCAATCTCAAATTGTACATCTTTATTTCTTCCCAATATTCTTCAACACTTTTGTTGCCTTGCTTAAGAGTCATCAACTTGTAATGAAGCTCCCTATAGTAATGCTCCAGTACAAATCTTTCTTTAATGAGATTTAACTCTGCCAAAGTTTCTACCGGTTCCCTTCTATTTCTCAACCTTTGAGTGACAGTTCCTTCCCGCCAATGAAGTGTATAACCCAAAAATTTGGCAATGACTAATTTCACCTTTACATTACTATAGCTTCTCACCATGAATAGGTTCTCTACTTATCACTCCCAATCTAGAAATACATTAGGATCACTCTCTCTCTCTCTCTCTCTCTTGAAGCTAGGCACCTTCCATTTGATTTTATCAAGAGCTTATCCTCTTGTTTATTACCATAGTAGCCACAATGGTATGCTTGGTCAACATTAGGATTATCTCCATAATCTTCATAAAAGTTGTCATATGCCATGCTTCATGTCCTGGATACTCTTCTTGTGCTCTATAGCATCCTCTTCCTCCTAGACCTCCTCTTCTTCCTCCTCTAACTTGTGGTCTTCTTTGATATCCAACTTCATAGAATGGATGTGAATTTTGAACCGCCATGTCATGGTATTCATAAGTAGATACATTGTCAGAAGGTCTTTGATGGCGAGATGAATTGAAACCTCTAAAGTTATCTCCAACTTTTGCTCCATTGTGGCACTACTCTTGCCTTTCTTAAGCTCTTCAACATCTCTAGCAATAGTTTGGTATTGTCTTGCCAATCATTCAATCGATTGCTGTATAGACTGAATAGTCTCATTTACATGGCTCATTGAGATTGAGTAGGCATATGACTATTAGTAGACATTATTAAACCTACAATTTTAAACACAAAAAAAAAAACAAAGGACCTCCCAATTACTCCCTAAGTGTTTCACTCTTTGATGATCACTCAATGCACTCGTGTTTAACACTATTTATGGCTTTTATCAAGATAAGCTCACCCTCTTTCCTTTTCCAATCACTTAACACTCAAGTCTCTTTATGATCCTTCAAACTTCTTAGCCAACTCAAAGCAAGAGCATCAATCCCAAGCAAGCAAATGATCAATGCACTTAGTTGGATAAGTGTTCAAAGAGAAAAAATATCAAACACTTGATGTATAAGAGTCTCAAAGAATTTAATCGATGGAAAATAGCCAAAAAACTTAATTTATCATCAAAAAATGATTAAAAGCAAACAATGAAACAACTAGACGTAAAAAACAAGCAATACAAAATGATAAGGCTAAATAAATAACATAAGAGTACTAAAACAAAATTTCCAGGAAATAGGGGATAATGATACCCTAACACTAAAACGACAATAACTCAAAACCTACGAATCCAAATTAGATGAAACCAACATACGAAGATTCCTCAATCGAAGGGGATTAATTTAAGCATACATTTCGTCCGAATAGAATCAGTATAACACAAGATATGCTCGGATTAATCAATATTTTTTTTTACAGTCAGGAATCCAAAACACATTCCACAGTTCAATAAAATTGAGCAAACAATTGTACTCCAAATTGAGAAAAACTTCTTTCAAATGATACCTAACTCAAAGGAGAACATCTCTATCACAAATCAACAATAAATTCGCACATAATTTAACTGATATTTCATTTCCTTTTCGCAACAATTTGTTTGTATTACTATTGCATGATCTTCATGTATTTTTTTCATACATCATCAAGTACTGCTTCTTTTTCTTTGATTTTCAGAAAATTTAAAAAACTTACAAGTAAAATTGACCTTCAATTGGAGGTTTCTCTTATACCACTTTGATGAAGAATTGGATCCAAATCCTTTCCAAGATCACCTCCTTTGATTGGAGAACCTTTATTGATGATTTTGTAGCTTCAACGCACCAATGGAAAACCTATGAGGATCAAGCCTCATAAACCAAACATTGAGACGTAAAACTCTTTCCTAGATTGATAACTAGAACCTTCAGGAAACCCTAATTACACATGCCAGAAGACCTAGAATCAATTAAATCAAGAACTAGAACTCTAGACTCAATCAATAGAAGGAATTACGATGATCAATTAAATTCCATAGATTCCTCAATCTAAGGCAATCAATTGTTCACAACTAACGGCATTAATCTTTTGCAAGCTAACTAAGCAAGGGTGAAGAACCCTAGAGATAAAGAGAATTCTCTCTTAACAATTTCAGCGAAATTCACAATTGTATTTACAATGAATTTATAATGGGGTATTTATAGACCAACCCTTAACCCTAGCTAAATAAGTGATTAATGACTTGAATTACCAATAAAACCCTTGATAAAAAGCTTGGAAAACTACTTGAATTACAAAATCCTGCCCAAAAGAATGCATAGACATTTTCCAAATTGAGACCTACCGGCGATGGTAGGTAGAACCTACCGTTGGTGGTAGGTGCAGTCTTCAACAAGCCAACCGTCCAGAAGCCTACTTGTGATAATTGGGGCAACCCTGCCGTTGGTGGTACGGTGTCATCTTCAAACACGTAGCCAATTTGTCCTCCAAATTTGTTCCCTTATTTGGTCCTTGCTAATTGAACACTTGGAAAAGAACTTGGACACCCTTTCTTGGCCTTCAAATGCTTCCAACTTTATCTTCAAAGCTTTCTCCAAATAAGCAACCATGCCAATATCTTCAAAATATTTGAGTTTCCTTCTTTGAACTCTAGTGATTGATCCACTCTTGGCTTCCAAAGGTGATTGACTTGTCCGGTTCACATCCCCTTAGCCTTGGTCTTCTATTTATAGGAACAACTTGAGAGGGAAGGCTTCACTTGAATTTCCAATAAATTATTTATAATATTCAAGAAATCAATATATGAGGTGGTATTATTTGATTAGCCAAGCCATTTTTCTAGGTGACATCGCGCAATTCCATTTGCTAGATCACTCTTTGCATTCTTATTGGCTGTAGTCATTCAATCCAACCACGTGTCCCAATTTTATTGGCCATATTTGAATTAAAATATAATTCGAATAAAATTTGCGGATTTAATTCGCAAATTTTATATTCTTACACAAATCTCTAAGATTAGAAATCATCATGATTATCTATTTTTTAAAACTGGAATAAAAGAGATTGCAATTTTAAGTAATTTAATAACTGAAAATTATTCTTACATAAATCTCCTAGATAAGAAATATATTAGAGATTATATATATGTATATGGATATGTATAGATATATACACACACACATATATATATATATATGTCTGTAACTGAGCTTTCTATCTCAGCTTATCCATCTTTATTTCAGGAGTTCCCACCGTAATGCTTTTAAAGTATCCAACAACTATGTGATCTTTGCGTATTCGACCAATTCCACAAGCGGGATTCCGATGGTTTTGGTTGTAGTAATAGGTAACCTTAAAGGGATTCACTTTTGGACTATGACAGTTGCTCTACGAACACGTTTCTTAGGGTCCTTGATGGACGGGAATGCCGTCTCCCATTCTAAATAGTTTCGTCTTTTTACGAAGACATATAAATTGCCTATAATACTGATATCTAACTCCTTCCCAGACCTTTTAAGTGTCCGGGAACTCTTTTTTTCTTTAGCTTGAGGAGAGATTTTTTCGAAAGGGTTCAACGAGTCATGGAAGTTTGCTTTTGTTGTCGATCAAGGCAAACTCAATGTAGGAATAGTTCCGCTTTCCTTGTAGCCATCCATAGTCTATCGAACTAGCCTTGTATAGTGTCTATATATATATACACACATATACACAAATATATATACACACATGTACATATATATGTATATATGTATATATATACATATATATACATATGCATATACATATATACACCATATATATAATACATATACACGCTAAACCTCGTGCTATGCAAGGAGATAAGATTTTTATAATTAGAAAAACGTAAATATAATATTCTATTTTTGTAAAATGAAAATATTATTTAATTAACATACATATATCCCTTCCCAAATTGTAATTAATATCCTCGCAAATTGAACATTGCTCTTAACTCAACCCCTCCCCAAACTCTCCCTTCTCCCTCTTTTCCCCACACATCCCACCCTCCAAAAAAACCCTCTTTCTCAGTACACAACTGTTCCTCTCCACCTAACCCCTCCCTTTGAAGAAAACATCCGTTTTTCTTCCACATCCCCCCCTTCCTTCCACCCCCCTCCTCACCATCACCCTTACTAAAAAGGAACCAAAAAAACACACACACATACCATAAATGATTTATGATATTCTTAGTTTGCAGTTTGGACTTTTAAATTATTACCTATTATTCTATTCCTTTACCATTTTCTTGGAAAAAAGGAAAAATAATCGTATTAGGAATTTGATTTAATGCTAAAACATAAGAAATGGAAAAGAAAAGAATTCATAAAGGCAATTACCTTTTTAATTTTAAAATGAGCAAGTCCAATCTTCAATTTGACTAAAAGAAAGTCTTAATTAAATAAAAAGAATAGTTTGTTTCCAAACTTAAAGATAATCCAAATGTGCCCTTATTTTGTCAAAGAAAATAAAATAAATCATTGTCCTAAAACTGTAAAAATTAAATTAATAATTCATGTTTTCTATTCATGCATACTTAGTAATAATTCTATTAACAAGGAATAAAGAAATTAGTTTGGCCAACAGCTACCTCTGCAAAGGGCTGACCCAGTACTTCAAGTGAGGATTACTACAGGAATGGTATGTGATGAATAAACCTTCCAGAGTTGGACCCCCCAGAATACCTCATGCGTTAAACCGTTTACCCAACAATTTTATTAATAATTCATAAAAAATTCTATAAATAATTCAACTAAAATCTTTTGCAACCATTCCAAGATATTTTTCAACTATACATGATAATTTATTTGGATCAATATTGATTAATCAAGGTTAAATTACTTAAACAGTCAAGATACGAATGTTATATTTTTAGAGAACCAAAATGTAATTGAATGAAAAAATAATTAATATTAGTGGCCAACCTAAGCTTCCATTTAATGACTTATATTTGTGCCTAGGTAATGCATCACAAATTACAGGATTTTTTTAAAAAAAAATTCAAATAATTACAGAACTTTTAAGATGGTATTGATCAGATCATCTTCCTTTTGCCTAAGTCACAAGTCAATCCTATTACATGAGGACAAAGTAATAATATGTTACAAAATGCACAAACATATTGACTACAAAAAATAAAGATAAAAAAGTGTAAAATGCATAGAGATTATTTATTTTGGCCCCAAATAATTTACATTTTTTTCGTTTTGATCTTCAATGATTAATTTAAGCTTTTTTATCCCGTAATAATTTATATTCATTATTTTTTGTCCTTTAAGAAAAATTTATTCACGTTCTTACCTCAAAAGTTAATAGGGATAATTTTTAAAATTCCATTAATTTATACTAGTATTTGGTAAAAAAAACACATATAAAACCCCACCACTCATCACAGAATTCTAACATTTTCAGCAAAAACACAAACTAACTCACTTTTATTAGAGGAAGTAGTTTATTTTAAAAACATACATATGATATGATTGTTATATAAAAATATCATATGATTAGTTGTCTATACACAACGCATCCTATAAGCTTGTTTTCTCTAAGAAAAAAAAAGAACAAAAAGATAGAGATATTTTTGGGATAATTTAGATTGTGATGGAAGAGATTGAATTAATTGAAAAGCAAGATCAGTTATCTATACACAATGCAGAAATTCCATAAATATGACAATTTATACTGCAATAGAGAGAAATATTTAGAAGTTTTTACAGCTGCAATAAGAAAAGAATGATCAAATATATAATAAAACGATTACACCAATAAAAAAAAAGGAAATTTAGTTTTACAAAACTAAATAATGTATATTATAGTATAATAAAGTGATGTTACCTGCAAAATGAAAGCACCTGTTGCCGAAAAAAAATTACTTCAAACACCTCATAAACAAAAAAGACAAAAAAAAGAGAAGAAGATATTTACTTAAATAAACGTATGGAGCCAACAAGAACTTCCGAGAAATAAAAATGTCTAACATGTAAGGAAAAAAATCAAACTTGTAAAAACGAAATAAAACAATATGTTAACAGTAAAAGAATATATATTGCATGTGAATATTTTGTAATTATGTAAGTAGTTTTATCCCTTTTAGGTCATTTTTGTGTATATATGTTCTCATATCACATATTATCTATTCGTTGAAATTCAAAATAAGTATTAATATTTTTAATTAATTTATAGATCTAAAACCTTCTCTACCCATCAAAGTTCAAGATATATAATTGGAGATTTTTTATTTAACCCTATTGATCTTATGATTAAATTTCGACTTGATTTTTTAGGATAATTAAAAAAAATCTTCAATTATAAATCTTGAATTTTTTTTAGGGTATATATCTTGAACTTTGAAATTAAAAAATGGAAATAATTATTACATAATAATTACTTTGAACCAATCAAATAATTCTAAATCAATAAGAAACTTAGAATTCTAGAAAATTCTAATTCTTTAACAAATAATTGATTTATTAAAGTAATAACTAAGTCTGAAATAGCTCCTAAAGTTAACAAAATAGAATAGAAATTGGGGTAAAGTGTGCTAGTGACACCTAAACTTTTCCATTTTTAGTTTTTGACCATGAACTGAAAAATGCTAGGTCCGTCACCTCAAACTATTCAAATGTTTTTTCCATTAACTCTTAAAGGACATTTTTTATCTTGTAATAAAAGAATGAAATATTCTTTTATTTTGTGTTTTTTCCACTTTTTCTTCTTCTTTACACTTCTTCAGTCGCCTGTCTTCTTCCCTCGCCAGCACCATCACGACATCTCTATATTAGCTCTTATTCTCTTCTTCTACTCCCTAGCGTCACAATGAAATCTCTCCAACATCCACCCACCTTTCTCTTATTTGCCTCCTTCCTCTTTTTTACGAAGACAGAGACGATCTCCTCTTTTGTTGGTATGGTGAGACCCCTATTTAGAATCTTTTTCTTGTTACAGTTGTTCCACCTTGCGCGTGGTTAGATTTTAGGAGAATTGAGGGGCTTTAGGGTAAGTTGTTGCAGTTGCAGAGCTCTAGTAAGGATGGGTTTGATTTTGGGAATAAAGATGGGTTTGATAAAAGTCTTTATTTTTTTAATCTCTGGAACAATGGCAGGTGATTATGGGTTTGATTTTTTATGCGTAAAGACGGGTTCACAACCAAAAAAAAAAAAAAAAGCAAATACTGATGGTCGATGCTGTTGGTGTACCATTGGTACAAAGTAAGTACCAACGGCTAAGTGATCGTCGATCCCTTAACGCCGGTAGCAATTGGTGCCGCAGGTTGCCAACAACGTTACCACTGGTCTTTTACTGTTTCGTGGTATGTCAAGAGCCGACGCTCCTTTTCTATCAGTAACAAATACCGATTGTGTTCTCAACGACACAGTTTTCTCGTTCCTAAATAGTACTGTGACATTGCTGATGGGTTTATTGTCGTTTGAGGTAAATGAAATATACTGAAGATCTTTTTTGTCAGTTGCTAGTTTTTATGAAAACTTTTTTGCTACGGTCTAGCCGTCGGTATCCCGTTGGTAAATGCTTTTCTTTAATAACTTGTAAAACAAACCCGAAACTCCCTGAAATGCAAAAAAACCCCAAAAGTAATAGTATATATTCATAAACTCATTCTCATACATAAAACATCAAACCCATAAAATATACATAAACTAAAACATCCATAAAACATCAAAGAAATATAAAGCTTACAAGCATCAAACAGCCTCGGGATCCCTAACATCACTAGAAGTGCGGGGTAGGGGGGAGGGGAAGGGGGGATCAACAGTGCTTGTGCCCGGGGCATCAATAGGGGGATGGGGAGTAGACAAAGATACCCTCGTACCTAAGGACCCCCCAACTACTGCCGTTGATGAAGATGTCGATAGAACGACAGCTATATCAACTTTGACGATGTCCATCATCGGTGGCCTAGGGGTGTACGGCAAGTGGCTCTCCTTGCAAACCGCCTCATGTGCTCGTTGAAATTAGTGCAAACACTGAAAACAATAGCCTCAAACCTTCTCATGATCCTCTGCTCTGCTTCCAAACAGCAAGGTGGCCATCCAGCTACTGCCCGACTACTCTCGACTCTGAGATGAGCTACCTCCGAACAAGCTCTATCTAACCAGCTGCAGCTCAATCCACTAGCTATTCTAGCCATTAGTTGGAGATCATCGGGTATGGGAGTGCCCCTGGCTACAGCTTCCTCCTCGGTCTTCTGTCGGGCCTCCTGAAATTTCATCTATAATATGAAATATTAGTTGGATAATAAGATATAAATATTATATGAAATTTAAAGTTATAAGTCATAGAATTATATAAATTTAAGTTATAAATTAAACAAAACTTATCCAGAATTCCTCTGATTGAAAATCCACATACTGCCTATTTTTATCCCCAGTCTGATACTTGTGGAGCTCCTCCAAGTGCCTGCTCTTGGAGAACCTCTATGTTCAATCTGCTTGCTAGAAAACAACACAATTATAAATTACATTATAATGAAGTAATAAAATCAAAGAGTTCTTACCCTCTTCACCTGATGCTCTATGAAGGAGATAGAACAACATGTATGCAGCTCGCTCCCTAACCCAACCCCCGTCCCTCATTCCTATTCCTTTTATTCCGTTCACAAAATGCTTTGTACTCTAGACTCTCTCAATAATTCATCATCTGCTCCCTGAAGATCTAAGGAATCCAAATGGGCTTCTTCCTCATGGCCTAAGCATTGCCAAGTAAATCTCACATCCAGTCGCTGACCTTGACCTCCCATGCATGCTTCATCTTGGTCATGGATAATTTCGGGTCCTATATGCATCTTTTCTGAAATTTCAATAAAATTTCAAAAATTAGAAAACAATATTTGTATAAATATAAGCCTAACCAGTAAAAGATTCAAAAAAATTTGATTCAAAATATTATAAATATAAAAACTTGTATAAAAATTAAGATAAAGTAAAACAAATGCAATAATGGATTCATTTACTTGAAACTCTTCCCACCACATGTCGAAGACATCCTATGGGACCTCAGACCAACTGTGGAAAGGGCCAGTGAACTGCTCTTGCATGACAATGTAGATATGGATGGCACTCCCGAAGATGGATGTTGATGTCGTTTTAAATAAATGAATGAGGTATAACTAAAACGAATACCACAGACAAGTGTACCTATCACTGTAGTATTAGAGACACACATTAGTTGTCAAACTCAGGGAACGGTAAAGGCTCAAATAGTCACTGTCTTAACTAATGTTTAGTCCAACAAATTGTATTTTAATAAATTAATTAACAAAATTGGAAAAACTACTAAAAATAATTAAATGGAACCAACAATTAAAGGTATAAATTTTAGGAAAAGAGTTTTAATGTAGGATCCACTAACTTTTGTCAACTATTCCAATAGAAAAACTCATAAAACGATGTTTGAAAATGAAGGTTTGGTCATCACATGAAAGTCGGATAATCCCTATCTCTAGGTGAAGGTCGTTCTACTCACATAACCTTTAGATGAGAATATATTCCCTCCCTAGCCGATTATGAATGTAATAAACAACTTTAGTGACCTAATAACCTAAAAGTGAAAAGAATATCTCTATTCAATCTCCAACTCTTATTACCCAATTAGTTGACAAAGATTGATATTCCTTTTTCAATTTCAATCAATTTTGCGAAATAATCGATTTTGTGCAGATCAATTATCAACAAAATGTAATTGAACTATAACTAACACATAAACAAACATCAAGTTAATGAAATTCGACAAAACATCAAATCATCCAAAGCTAGGGTTTAACCTCAAGTCAAACAAGAGAAATTTAGACAGTAAACATCCTAAAAATAGCTGATTCAATAATACAAATCATAATTAACAAAAGAAAAAAAGATTAGGCTGAAAAAGGGTTGAATCTATGGTTCCAAATGCCACCCGAGCTCGTCTCTCGATTTGCTTGATGAAACTGAAAATTGCTCCATAAAATCTCTTCAGTCTTCCTCCAAGAGCTTCATTCATGTTAATTATGGAGAATCTACCTAATTGAAGAGGAATTGAGAGGGTTTTTACTGTCCAAATTCGTCCCTAATTCCTCTTCTCTAAACCTAAAACTTTTTTCCCTTCAAAAATGTGTAAAAACTAGTATAAATAAAGATAAAAACGCATTAACTGCGTTGCTCATGGGACCTACTACGTCCGATAGGTCGAGCCTTACCGTATACGGTAGGTTCTGTTCCAAAATGGCTTAAGTCGTCGGGACCTACCATGTGCGGTAGGTCTAGCCTATCGTCCGCAGTAGGCTTTTGTTGGCATGGTCTTGGTGGCCGTTGGACCTACTAAGTACGATAGGTCTCCTTCCTTAGTGCTAGCGGCATTGTCTTCTTCGTTTTCGCTCCATTTTTGCCAGTTTTTGCTTTTATTCTTTGTTTTCTTCATCAAGAAGCAACTAAGATAAGAATAGAGGTACATAGTGTAAATAATACATTTTATATATTAAAAACATCGTAAAATGAGGAAAATAACACATATAAATGTAGTACAATATGGCACATATCAGATGTAGTATGTAAACATTAATGTTAGTATATATTATATTTATTATAGTTTTTAAATGATAACGACATGTTTTTTATGTTTATTGAACTTATTGACCTACACTCAAATGCATTGCTCACGAGACATACCCCATCTGGTAAGTCGAGCGCTACTGTCCGCAGTAGGGTTCTGTTCCAAAATGCCTTGAGTCGTCGGGACATACCATGTGCGATAGGTTTAGCCTATCATTCGTAGTAGGCTTATGTTGGCATGGTCTTTGTGGCCCTTGGACCTAATACGTGTGGTAGGTCTCCTTCCTTGGTGCCGGTGGCTTTGTTTTCTCTATTTTTGCT
The DNA here is from genome assembly GCA_028651295.1 of Catharanthus roseus. NCBI lineage: Eukaryota > Viridiplantae > Streptophyta > Magnoliopsida > Gentianales > Apocynaceae > Catharanthus > Catharanthus roseus. The sequence continues at coordinate 16,931,440 of JAPQWS010000168.1, read as the reverse complement.
CCGTTTTTGCCCCTTTTTACTTTTATTCTTCTTTTTCTTCATCAGGAAGCAACTAAGATAAGAATGGAGGTAAATAGTGTAAATAAGACATTTTACATTTTAAAAACATCGCAAAACGACAAAAATAACATATATGTAGTACAATATGGCAAATATCATATGTACTTTGTATAAATTATTTTTAGTATATATTATATTTAATTATAGTTTTTAAATGAATAGCGATGTGTTTTTTATGTTTATTCAACTTACTGACGTACATTCAAATGGGTTACTCACAGGACCTACTGTGTCCGGTAGGTGGAGCCCTACTGTCTGCGGTAAGGTTCTCTTCCAAAATGGCTTGAATCGTCGGGACCTACCATGTGCAGTAGGTCTAGCCTATCGTCCAAAGTAGGTTTATGTTTGCATGGTCTTTGTGGCCCTTGGACCTACTGCCTACGATAGGTCTACTTCCTTGCTGCTGGTGGCTTCGTTTTCTCTGTTTTCGCTCCATTTTGGCCCGTTTTGGCTTTTATTCTTCGTTTTCTTCATCAAGAAGCACCTAAGATAAGAATACAGGTAAATGGTATAAATAATACCTTTTATAAATTAAAAACATCATAAAACGATGAAAATAACACATATAAATGTAGTACTTTATGGCACATATTATATGTAGTCTGTATATATTAATGTTAGTATATATTATATTTAGTTATAGTTTTTAAATGGTAATGATATATTTTTTATGTTTATTGAACTTATTGACCTACATTCAGATATCTTGCTTAAGGGACCTACCATGTCAGGTAGGTCGAGATCTATTGTCTATGGTAGGGTTCTGTTACAAAATGGCTTGAGTCGTCGGGACTTACCATGTGCGGTAGGTCAAGCCTATTGTCCGCAGTAGGCTTATGTTGGCGTGGTCTTTGTGGCTCTTTGATCTACTGTGTGCGGTAGGTCTCCTTCCTTGGGGCCGGTGGCTTTGTTTTCTCCGTTTTCACTCTATTTTCGCACGTTTTTGCTTTTATTCTTCGTTTTCTTCTTCAAGAAGTACCTACGATAAGAATAGAGGTAAATGGTGCAAACAATAAATTTTATATGTTAAAAACAATCTTAAAACGAAGAAAATAGCATATGTAAATGTAGTACAATATGGCACATATCAGATGTAATGTGTATATATTAATGTTAGTATATATTATATTTAATTATAGGTTTTAAATGATAACGACATCTTTTTTATGTTTACTGAACTTACTGACCTACAATAGAATCAATAACTGCCCAATATTACTGGGAGGCGGCTTTCAAATCGTAGGATCTGTAGAGGGAGCCATAGATAATGACGACTGTGTACTCTGTATGGAAGATTAAGTGGGAGCGTCGGAACCTGCCGGTAGCTGTGTCTGTGTCGGTAGATCCGAATATCTACGTGTCTGTGAATCCTATTATGCTGGAGTCAATGGATCCTTATGTGTGGGAGTTTGTAGATAATGCTATGTCGTAGGCGGTGGCTCCTACTGTGTCGGGAAAGGTAGATCCTATCTCTTACATCCTCAGGCCATCAAACCTATAGATAATAATCATAAGTATAATTATAAATAATCTAAATATCATTAGTATGATGAGGAGATGTTTATGCACATGACTATAATGATGACACAAGTACAATAACATAAGTACAATAAAATTTAATCAATGTTCCATTTGTCAAAATCCTCATCGGAATCATTATCGGATGCAATGTTGAAATCTTCGCCAGTCTCTTCATCAGAATCTTCATGAGAATCCCATTCTATTTCAGCTTCATTATTTTGCACCTCCTCAAAATATGTCTCAACTGTGATATCTAATTCTTCCAACGAACAAGATTTGTGGAAGAGAGGTCCTACATCTTTGATCATCACATTTATTGCCGAACTCTTGTGAATAGCCACATTCTCTTGGAATGCATCATCTTGGAGGGGAACATCTATTACTTGAAGTTCGAATTTCATAACACTAACCCAATCGGTCCTTGGTCTTTTAGAGCCAATATATGTGGGAATGAAACTTGCTCGGCTTGATGAGCTAACACGAAAAGATCATATCCTCCATATCTCTGGTCTTTATGCAAATCAACAATTTTATATTGAAAAGAATCCTCATTCCTTTATACGAAGAATCAAACCAATCGTAATGAAACAAGACGAACTTTTGGATTGGTGTTCCGGTCAACTCTACCTCAACTATTTCTTTTAAAACACCATAATAGTTTGATTTCATATAGACACACTATCATTATAAGTTTCTCTCTCCTCACCCCTATCTCTTGAGTGAAACTGAAACCACTGACAATGTGTCTCGTGTACGTCTTAACTTTTTTTGAAGGACCCCAAGATATATCTTTTAGAAGTTGACTATACTGTTGCATGGGCTTGTGCATCTGTATACACATTTTACAAGGTAAATAAGGTTATGTAACAATCGTTGTTAATTAAATTTAAATGCTTTCAAAGAGATTAACTTACTTCAAATCTAAACCACTCCGTGATTCCCTCACTTATTTTCTCTTGAATTTCAACATCTAATATATTAGAATTGAGATTTCTCAGTTTTAATTCGTATTTCCCGCAAAAGTAAATTTAAAGTTTACAAGATGTGTATATATGTATACAAAATATGTGTGAAGAGAAGAACATCCATTAACTTACTGAATGTAAAGTACCAGTTCCTAACAATTAAGGAGGATAGTTCGAGGCCACTTTCCATTCTCGATCATCCAAGAGTCTTTTTTTCATTTCATGAATTTTCTTCCTTATTGATTGCATATTGATAGAATCTCACCCTGATGAATAGGATTCAAGACATCATCATTTTGTCTAACTCATTTGTGGAGTGTAGGTACGGTTTCTTCAAAATAGTAGTTAAATTATATTGCAGCCTCCTGAATTAGGTAAGAATTAAAAATTGATCCCTCAACTCTTACCTTATCTTTTATTGTCTTCTTTATATGGCGCAAGTACCTAATATATTGCAAGTATATTAGAATAAGTTATGTAATTTAATTAAAATGACATTTGACAAATAATTAAGTAAATTTGTGAAGGTTACCTCTCAAAGGGATACATCCAACTGTATTGGACGGGACTATGTATTCTCGTCTTGTACGACAAATGAACCATCAAATGCTCCATAACATCGAAAAATCCTAGACGGAATATGTGTTCTAACTTGCATATCAAAATGGAATGCTTTTCTCTAATTCACGCATATGAGACTCACTTGTTTTCGACACACACAAGTCCCGACAAAAGGCACTTAACTCGGCCAAGTAACTCCATACTTTCATCGGAAGAAGCTCTCTAAAGGCGATGGGCAAAAGTCGTTCCATGAACACGTGATAATAATGACTTTCATGCTGGTCATCTTCATATCTTTATAGTCAACGCACATTCCTAAGTTAGATGCATATCTATCTAGCAAGTGCAACTCTTTAACCCAATTAAGCACCATTTTCTTTTGTTCCTTCGTTAAGCTGTAACATGTCGTTGGCTTCGAAAACTTACCCCCATTGTTCTCTTCCAATGACAAGTCTGGTCGGTTGCAATACAAGCGTAGATCTTGTCAAGCCTTGATATTATCTTTTGACTTCTCTTTTATGTCCATAACTGTCTTGAAGATATTACTAAACACATTCTTTTTATTGCGCACTAAAAAGGTACGACAATAAGGAAGATCCCAAAATATACTCCTCCTTGTCCAGTTGTGATCCTTCCCCCTACCATCTTCCTTGTCCACTTTTTTTCTTGTTTCTGTGATTTTGGAAAAGTGTTGGACCCTAGGTTTCCTTTCTTCCTTGTCCAGTTCAGTGGCGGCCACAAGCGGTCTTTGCCTCTACCCTTCTTGAAAGACCTGGAATCTCATCTAAATTGATGACCCGATAGCAAGAAACATCGATGGCAATTGAACTAAGATTGTTTTCCTCCATTTTGCAATCAATATAATTTTGTCTGTTCCATGTAATACAGACAAGCCAATGCCCTTGTTGTACTCCAACAGCTCAACATACCATACGTCGGGAAGTCACTAATGGTCTAAAGAAGTGCAGCCTGCATTTGAAAATTATGTTTCTTTGATATGCATAAGTTAGGGTCTTGACATCCCACAAGTGATTTAATTCATATATCAACAATTGTAAATAAACACCTTAGTTATTTTACGAATTCTTTAGACCCAGTGTGAGAACCATGAAGAATGTTACCTCCTTCTTTATAGACATCCAAGACGGTAAGTTAATATGGAGTCACCATTACTGGCCACGAGGAGTATGCCTTTCCCACCATTCCGAAAGGTGGTTCCTCATGATAAGTTTCTTCATGTGGGATAAAGTTCGGACCGGCTGCATCAATTATTATATTACGATATGAGTTCATTTCTTCCGGCATTGACTGTGTACTTTCTACCCTAATATTTGACTAGAATATACCAACACGTTCCGCAAGAACATAACCCTCATCACGTGGCTATATGTTTTCACCATGAATTGTCCAATTATGATAACAAGGCACAAAAACCCATCGTAAAAGATGATCCTTCACACCATCCACTTCTATAAATGTATTATTTTTACACTTTGCATATGGACATCTCATCTCTTTTTTACTTCCATTTTTCGTTTCAAGACAATGTTGAACAAAACCATAAGCCCATTAATGAATTCACTTGTAAGACCATTAACCCCAGGAACGAATCGTTCTCTGTATATCCAACTAAAATCTGGTATATTTTTCATGGATTCTAAGAATGATTAGGAGAAAAAATTGTTAGTTATTAAAAGTTTAAATAATCTTTTAGTAACAAGAATATATAACTTCTAATCCTTTATAATCTTTATAACTAAGGTTCCTCTTTTGATAATGTTAACAAAGTTTCCATTCAAAGATTTAAAAAGTTTCAACATCTCCTTTCTTTTTAAATTTTACATTAAGATATTCTAAAAAATCCATGTTTTTAATAAGATTGAAAAGTTTTTGGCAGAGTTTCCTCTATATTACGGACATTTTCAAGATACATAGGCTACTCAAACAAGCAAAAAACACACGAAAACAGAACATTAAGAGTCAGGGGTACCCATAAAGCTTTAAAGAGTCAGGGCTCCCCAGTAAAACTTTAAATAACCCATTTGTCTCAAGAATTTGTGATTGAACTAGAAGAGTAATAGTAGAATCCCAACTACTCTTGGAGGAAATCCTACTACTACTAAGTATATATACATCAAAGGGTTGCTTTAGTCTTAGGATATATATATATATATGTTTCCATTAAGCAAATAATTAAAACTTTTACAAAATTCAAATAAAAATTTTAAACCAATCTTCATCCAAATAACTTAACCCTAAACCCTAAACCAGAGAAAATCTAAAACCTAATAAAAATTTGTTAAACCCAAGAAAAACTCTTAATTAATAAAGCTCCTTTGTATCTTTTTCTACCTTCAAAAGCAAATTGAAAGGAACAAGCTAAAGAGGCAACTGTCAAAATTATTAAACAAGGGGATTTTTAGGGGGAAAAAATGAACTCCACCAATTTCTTTAATAAACAAGGGTATTAAAAAATTAAAATTCCAAATACAATATCGGAAGTAAGATAATAGACATAAAAGACATAAAAGAGACAAAAAAAACTTACCATAAACATTAAAGCTACTTAATCATCATAACTAAAGCTGTTTATGATTCAAATTCAAAGACCATTTTGGTTACACACACATCAACCTTTAAAGCCGTTTTACATTTACAAAGAAAAAGATAAAGAGATTACAACATTATAGAATTAGAGAGACGGATACACGAAGAATTAGAGAATTGATTAGTTTTAGTCTTTTGATTATTATGCATAGAAAACCCTTTTTATGTATTGGAAAGTATAAGATTCTTATTACATCTGAAATTGACTCGAATTGATTTAACAACCTACAAAATTTATCGTTGGTCGAGTTTAGTACATTTTAAAAAAATTTTCATTTGGACGTGTCCCTTTAATTCTGCTTCAATAATAGACTAATAGAATGATATATTATTTCATAAAAAATTTTAAACACTTATAACAGTTACTATTAGATTAATAACAAATCCAATAATTCGGTGTTCAAACATTTATAAATGTAACTAATTTATTCATATGAAAAAGTATATATCTAATTCTTCTTCATGGCAGTATCATTTAAAAGAGTTAATATTTATAAGAGTTAACAGTAACACTTATAAAGTTTTATCCATAGCATGATTTAGTTTGATAAATCATAGTAATTATAAAGAAGAATTATTACATTCTTTCCAATTTTTCCTTAGAGCAGGTAAACAAAAGCAGCCAAAACTTAGTATTATAGCTATAATTATAACTAATATGTTTAGTTTTATAACTAATAAAAACATAGAAGCTAAAAAATAGAAAATAAAATAAAATACTCACCTCACTGTCCGGCAACTAAAGGTGGCCGTGACCTTTTCCAAGGGTGGCAAGGCATGCAAATTCTCTATCCAGGAGCAAGGACTAAAGGTTTTAGAGAAAATAGAAGAAGAATAAAAGAAGAACAAATTATTGAGCTTGAAATATATATATATATATATAGAGAGAGAGAGAGAGAGAGAGGCCCTTAACTTTTGGAAAATGGCGGCAGCGCCGATAGGGAGAAGCTGCACCAGCTGGTCGTCTGTGGTGGTGGTCGCCATCAGTGAAATCATAGGAGCTGGGGGGAATTGAGAAGGGTAATTTGAATGATTTAGGAAGGAAAGGTTTTGCGCATTTTTTATAAATCTTAGACTTAATACCGATAGCTCCTCTATCGGTGAAAATTATTTGTAAGTTAGTGATGGCTGCATAGTCGTTAACTTCATCAGAAAAATAATTCACATACTGACGCAAACTTATCCATGCCTAATAGCCATCAGTAATTAATGTACTGATTGCATGCACTATCGATACAATGTCTTCACTCTTGGCGCACTCTTTCTCTTCATTTTTTTAGCTAGGATTATGATAATCTGACGGCATACAAATTTTCATCAGTGTTAGTGACGAAACGTTTACCGTCGATAAATACTTGGTTTTTTTTGTAGTGGTTAATTTTTTTTATTTTTGATTTTTGATTTTTAGTTTTGGAATAAAGATGCATTTGATAAAATTTTGTAATTTTTTTAGTTTCTGCAAGAGTTCAATTTCTGAATTTCTGTTAAGGGTATTTGGTTAGCCAAGCATGAGTCCATAATCGATGTTGTTTTCTTGTGATTTGATTAGATCCCCTCTTTATAGATTTGTTGGTCGTTTTATTTTGTTTATCTTAAGCAATATAAAGTTGTTGTTTGTAGTATATGCGCAGAAAAACGTTTGATAGGAGACTTCGTAATGGTGGTTTGCCCAGAAAAGGAGAAGGAAGAATTCCTAGTAGTTCATGTTAGTGAAAATGGTAGCTGATGGTGATATGGACGGAATCGAGGCACCAGTAATGGAAGAAAAAGTATTAGGAAGTCAATAAAGTATTAGTTACATAGTTTAAACATGTGCTCACGTGACTGTCACGTTTATATTTACCTTTAATGTTTAAGGGCTAAAGTTACCAAAAGGGTTAATTTCATCACGAATTTTTTCTATTCAGGGTAAAAAATCAAAAGATAGAAAAATTTGAAGGTAACATACTTTAATCTAGAAATTGATATTCTCTACATGTTTCGTAATAGATCCCCCATCTCCTCTCCTATCATAACCAATCTACTTTTCACAAAATAAAATTAAAATATATATTTTTCTCAAACTTTATATGTCCTAATTCTCTAAAATTTAGAGATCGTAAGTAGTCTTCTTTCATAAAAGTCTCCCATTCTAGCAAAATATTCACGAAATTATCATGACCTGGGTAAAGTATAGAGTACCTTACACGCAAGCTTGTACCTACCACCGAGGAGACTGCAGCAACACAAGAACAATTTCTTCTATTACTTGTTAAAGAGAAATTAAGAGGCAAATTAGTATGTTAATAGGGTAAATTAAACAAAAACACAGTACCGAAACAGAAAAGGAAACTATAAATGAGATTGTATCACCAAAAAAATAAGTAAGAAAAGATTAAAAGACATATAGATGAAATTAAAAACATATAATAAGAACAATAAGAAACACATTAACTAAACTATTTTTTAAAATATCCTACACTTTTTGTTGCATTGAATCTGAGTTCCTTTTGAGGTCTAGCTCTTTCAAGCTTCTATCTGGAAAATTTCAAAAGATAATTTCTTTTATCAGATTCTCAAACTCCAGGTGCATAATTGATGCTTACAAAGCAGAAAATGAAAATGAATTTTTTACAATTTCGTAAAAAGATCACGTACCTCAAAATGGTTCAAAACAATGAAGCCATCTAAAGGGGAAAAAAAGCGAGATAAAAAAGAACGGCAATGATGATATAGATTCATCAGAACATAATAGTAGATAAGAAGATAATTAGTGAGTAGTTGTGATAATGTTAAGTGATTCGGGCAAAAGCTGCTCCACCCTTTATTTCTTGAAGAATTTTTTCAGAGTTCTTCCAGTTCGGATTGGGTTGATAACATGAATCTCAGTCATGTATGGGGTCTCATAACTCCTTTCCTTTGGAATGGAGTTATGTATTTCGAGAATGTGCTGATATGATTTGGAGGATTCCAAAAAAACTTTTGCATGACCAAAGTTTTGTTCTGGTTTCCCCCTCTGATATTTTGTGATAGGATTTTGAGAAATGTAAATGAATTAAGGCTGGCTTGGGAACCTTCCCTAGTGGAAGCACCCTTCTTCTGCTCGAGGCTTTTTTTCTTTAAAAAGCCCATTTTTTCTAATAGTTATTAAAGTGGCCTTAATTTTTTTTTTATGTCTGATTTGGCAATAACGCACAATAGTTGTGCATTATCACTAATCATGTCCTAAGTGGCAGATAACGCATCTTCATTGTGCGTTATGAAGTCTTGTAATTTTTTTTTAAGTCTTATAACAAGACTTGAACCCTTGACCTCATGAGAAATAACATAGAAAACTTACCAATAGACTACCATTAGATCTTACCAATAATTTATTTACTTATGTATTGCAATATTTTCCAACTTCAATCATTTGAAATTTTAATTAGAGCAAAAACAAGATTGCTCCTCTGTTTAATTTTCAAATTGGCAGCGTAATTTTTTAGTTAACAAGAGAAAAAATATTAGAAAATTACAAAAACGTAAATTAAAAGAAAAATAGGAGGTTTTTGTAGAAACGGTCGGTGGGAAACTGTTCAAATTAATTGTTTCCAAAGCGTATGTCTCGAAAAAATATCCGAAATGCACATAAGAATCGCCTCAATCGGACGTCCATGCGCAAAATTATGCCCCGTCAAAGTTTTCGACTATACAAACGACTTTTTTACCCCATTAAGAAAGAAAAAAACCTCTGCTCGATCTTTGATTTGTACCTTGTTTGTTTAATAGAAAAGTTGGGTCCCATTTTACTGAAAGAAAAAAAAAGAAAAACTTATTCATGAATTCAAATTTCAAATTAATTAGTTGTAAAGAATATTTATTTTTTAATTACTTTGACAAACTAAACATGATCTTAAAATTAGTAGTACAAAGGGAATATTATAAAACCTACCTCATATGACGTATATCATATCCAAGGAAACTTGACTAATCCTTATATGAATATATCAAATCAAATAACTGAACTAATTACATCAGATTAGTAAGCTAACTATAGCAATTACATAAGAAGATATGCACAAATCTTTGGAACCTCAAACAGTTTTTCAATTTATTCAATTGGTAAAAATGTTATCGGCCAATGAAATATTTACAAAATATTACAAAAATATTATAATTTTAGAAAATAATAGAGTCTTGAAAGCTTAAGAGGCCTTTAAAACTAAAAAGTACTTCTGTATTATTTGTATACTAGTAAAAAAGTCCATATTATGGATAGAGATGGAATTTTTACAGTAAAAAAAATTTACATATATAATATTTTATTTTTAAAATAAAATTATTATTTAATTAAAAATGCATACGTAATATTCTTTTTCTAATTTATATTTTAGATGTAATATTAAATAAAAGAGAATTATAAGGATAAAGTAAAAAAAGACTGAATATTAAAATGAAAAAATATATAAGAATTCATAATTCTCTTTTTTTCTCGAATCTAACTTTCCTCTTAACTCTCTCCCACCTCTTTCTTCCACACCCACGCCCACATCCTCGTCCCCCCCCACCCCCCCCACCCCACCCTTCTTTTCCCCCACGACCCTCTCCCACTCTCCCTCCTCAAAAAACCGTGACTAACATATAATTCTCATTTAAATTCCAACAAATAAATTTTTACTATTGTCAATTTTTACCTCTAATTTCGAATGGGCAAATAAGTGAAAATTTTGTCAACTTTTTAAAAGTTCTATTACATATATCTCTCTCACAAATAATTAATTTTTCTTACAAATTTAAAAAATATAAACAGTTCAAAGTAAATTTTTATCTAAATTGAGCCTGATGTTGTAAATGAAATAGGAAACCATGAGACAATATTGGGTCATTAAGAAATTATAAAACCATGAAGGTCAATATTTTAAATTCAAACAAAGAACATTGTTCCTAAGTAATTTAGACCTAAAAATCTTCTGAACCAATCAACGAAATTCGTTGAAATTGAATTACAATAATCATTTTAGAGACATTTCCACCAAACTTTTGGTGCAAATTATTTTTCTCCAAAATGCATTCGTATTAGTAGCAAAGTACAACATATCCGATTTTTTTAAAAAAAATGAATGAATGAAAAATGGCCACGTCCAATTGCTATTTCCTTTTTACCCCCCAAAAAAAACACCTATGAATTATCATTTCAACTATTTTTTTGAAGCTGCAAGAATAGGTTTTTTTCTTACTCTGGCCCAATTTCAAAAAATAGAGTTTAAATAGGCCTAATTTTTTTTTTTTTTTAAATTCTGGAACAGGCCATAAACCATAATGGTTGTGCGTTTTATAACGCACAACTATTGTGTATTATCCCATAATCACGATTTCCACCCTAATCAGCCGATGTGGCTGATCACGCACAACGATTGTGTTTATGATTAGGCCATAACGCACACCCGTTGTACGTTATCTGCCACGTAATTTTTTTTAATGAATTTTTTTATATTTTTGTTAATGAATTTTTTTTTTTTTGGAATGAAAAATTGTTTTGGGAAAACTTATTATTGAATAATTTTTTAAAAGACTGTACTTATTATATCTAACTTATTTTAAGATGATAATATTTATAAAGATAACGCATAACTGTTGTGCATTATCCTTAAAGATAACGCACAATTAAAGATAACGCACAACTGTTGTGCATTAACTTCAGTTCCTTTTTTTTTTATCTTCAGTAAATTTTTTTTCTTTTCACATTTTTCTGGTTTTTATTTTTTCCTTTTTCAGACCAATTAAAAGATTTGTTAAAATGTAAAATATTAATTTTTCCCGCTTTTAGTTTTTCCCTTTTTCAAACTAAATTAAAAATGTTATTGTTAAAATGTACAATGTGAATTTTTTAATTTTTACCTAAAACAAAATAATCAATAATTAAGATATGTAAAACAAATAAATCAATAATATAAACATGAACTGAATACTTTATATAGAAATTTAATTTACATATAATTGGCAATGAAAACTAGAAAATACTAATTATAACTAAGGCCAGTCGGATGGCGTGAACCTTGTAGTCTTCTTACCAATACGATGCTCGAATCAATAATGTTGTACACCATCCATGTCATCCACCCGCTCCTCTTCATCAGAAGATGCCTGCAGTATAGGCTGATACAGTGTAGATGAACCGGCTGTGCCTGAAGGATGGGGTGCACGAAACCCGAAAAACTCGAAAGATGTAGTATGTGGTGCTTGAAATGAGGCAAATCCTAAACCGGGAGGGGGAGGCATCTGCGATGTCCCAGATCCACAAGGAAGTGACTGGGAAGCTGGCGTCAAACCCAAACTAAAAGAAGGTATATCTAAGTTCGGGCTGTCAAATGGGTCAATAGTCGGTTGTCCACCTCCAGATCCCTCACCCCTCTCCACCTATACATGCCTGGGGTCGACATGTTCGTGCCTGTGTGGAAAAGGCGGTACAGTAGGGCGTCAACCGCCTGCTCCACGACCAGGTTGTCTACGAGCGCCCCTCTTAACTCCGGTAAGTACTTCCGGGGACGGCAACGCGATGGTTATACAAGGAACGTCTACTGGATATCGTGCTGTGATGGAGTCCAGCACAAAGTACCGCCGATAGACACCATGCATCTCCGAATAATCGTCTGCACTTTTTTTCGCGAACACGGCCATCTGTGAAGTATCAGTAGGTGGTTATTGTATCACCACTGAAGCCATATCATCCACCTCCTGCAACATGGAAGTCTAAACAAAATAAATAAATAAATAAACTAATTAAACCGTTAGAATTAAACATAAATAACTAAAATGCACAAGAATATTTATAAAAAAAATAATATTTATTTGGAGAACTTACCATCATCCATCTGTCCACACCGGCAGGCTGATATCCATGCGAAAGGGTATCACGGTTAGCTGGATTGCCGATGTAAACCCGTGTGATACCCCTATACCATCTGATATACTCGTCACTGGGTATGACAACACCTTAGCAGCTATAACATGGCCATTCCTAACGCGAAGTTGACACTGGTACCAAGCCTCGACATGGCTAGCATGTTGTGTCCCCCAGTATGTTTGATCATTCCCCCTAAGCTAGATCCAGTGCAGGTCCAGACGAGTATCACATGCATCTGGACCATCTGAGCCTGTGCAAACTGGCACATCACACGCCCGAGATAGTGGTACTCCACTGTCTCATAACAGATGAGCGGGACCTTTGCCCACCACAGGTCAGATGGAACCAAAGCACGGTCAAGATAAGGGAGCCATATAAACTGCCAAGTCAAAAATTCAAAATCAATAAAATTTAAGTGCATAAAAAAATCTCAATTAATTACAAATAATACAAAATATTAAAGCGAACCTGATCAGATAGCATGAAATCTAACTGGTCCCTGTAGGTCACGAGAGTGTGCATAGGCAGTTGTCTACAGTCAAATGATGTGCACCATAGAGCGCCAAGAGGAGCAAGAGGGTCGGCTTGAATATCCGTAATCGGATGAGGCCGCAATGCAGGTATACGCGACCACGCCCAAATCTGTACTAAGACTAAGGCCCCCCCAATCTGTCGTGCACCTCCCAAAGCTACCGTGCACAACTACCTATTCAAAAATTCAAGTACGCAGCTACCCCAACTATATGTCCTGATAGCATCAATATCCTCTAATAAACTGAGGTAGCGCACATAAACCGAATTCCCGGAGAAGTCGGGAAGTATATGTCCGCCAATGAGTAAGAAAATAAATCTACGAGCGTGCAGGATTAGATCATCATCGGTCTCTGAACCAATAAACGCTCTCAGGATCCATGCTTCCAAAGGTTCCTTCTTCACCTTGTATCCGGAAAAGTGGCTGAGAGACAACAGCACACCAAGAAGTCTCTCGATAAGCTCAATCCTGTACTGTTTGGGGTTTACACTCCAACTAGGGCCAGTAACGACCATACCGTCTATCCCTAAACCCTACAGTGCCTGTACATCCTGCAGTGTTATTGAGACTTCATCACACGTCAGGTGAAATGTGTGAGTCTCCAGTCTCCACTGCTCTACCAATGCTAAGTGCATGGTCTAACTCAATGTAACCACATCTAAAGACTCCCCCCAACCCAATTCCATCAATAAGCTCTACCAACCTACGAGGAGCCGTACTGTAGCACTAGAATAGGTTCCGCCCAAAACGCCTGTACTGAAGATCAGTATAACACGTCTCGCGATCCCCACTCTAGATCAAACCAGATTGGTGCTCGTGTTGTCTCGATAAAACATCAGGGACAATGGGCCCCGGATGCACATGCGCTGGCACTTCTTCTATCTACATTATTTATAGTTTGAGATACTGTCAATATCTATATGTTTGACATTTTTAAGTTTTCTATTATTTAAAGTTTAGAATTTTAAGTTTTTTAAGGTTACTTATAGTATATTTTATAAGTAGTTTACTACTTCGTAAATTCACTATTACGATTTTAGAGTTTAAATAAAAGTATTAATTACTAAACTATAAATTTCCAACTATCGGTTCTACTATTTACCAAAAAAAATAAAAACATATGAGGAAAAAAAAAACCAAATTACAGGTTCCCATCTTTTCTACTCAAAAATTTATACGAAATATGCAAAATAATTATCTAAATAATTAAAAAAAATTCAAATAATCATAAAGTAGGGTAAAAAATTAAACCCTAATTATCAAAATAAATTCATGAAAATAATACATCACCCTAAGATCACTTTTTAAATGCAAAAAATAATTATACACATAAAATTATCAAATTTGTACAAATTTATTAATAACAACAATTTTAAACATAAATCCAAACCCCACTTTCAAAAAAAATAAATTAATTCAAATTAACAAATAAAATTCATAAAAATGATTAACAAACAACAAAAAAACAAACCCAGACACATAATAATTAAACTTAATAAATAATATACCAAAAAATTTAAAAAACTAAAAACTTACTGAAAATTAAAAATGCAGCTTTAGTCTACCATTTTCTACTCCAAATCTTTAATAACCTTCGTACTCCAAAGAAAGTCTCGCAGATTCAAACTTGAACTTCAAATATTAACTAAATTTTAACTATAAATTTCGAAATAAAATACAAAACTATTAGAAGAAGAGAAGTCAAAATATAATAAGAAGTAAGAAAATAAAAAGAAGAGGAAAACAACTTACCAAGTGGCTGCGGCGATGGATGAGGCTGCAAATTTTTTCAGGCAGCAACAAAAAATAAGGAAGTAAGAAATAAGGCATCTGAAGAAAGAAGAAATAAGAAAGAAAGGAAGAAGGAGAGATAGCAGAAAAATTGACGCGGAGGAAAGAGAGAGAAAAATTGAGGCTGAAGAAATAGAGGAAGAAGAAATAAGGGAGAAGAAATAAGGAGGAAGAAGAAAAGGGAAAGAAGGAAGGGGGTGGCCGCGGGGTGGTTAGGGTTTATCACTTGATAACGCACAGTCACTGTGCGTTATCACCCTTAATAACGCATAATGGATGTGTGTTATCAATGATGATAATGCGCAATGGTTGTGCGTTATCGCCACATCAACGTCAGGTCGGAGCCACGTCAGTTTTTAACGCAATTAGCGCGGCTTAACGTGGCTTAAGCCGCGTGATTAGGGATAACGCACAACCATTGTGCATTATCACCTGAGATAACGCACAATGACTGTGCTTTATGGCCTGTTCCAAAATTTTTAAAAAAGCACTAAGTTTATTTAGGCCCTATTTGTGAAAATTAGACCAGAGCAAGAAAAAAACCGCAAGAACAACATTACCAAGCCGTTCCGGAAAATATTCCTCCACCTAAAAATATTGTTTCTAATGTCAACTTATATCATGAATCGTTAGCTCTCATAACTAAATCTGAAAAAAAAAAAAAATCAAAATCAAAAGAAGCACCAATGAGAAAAATAGCAACAATGACTTATTCAACCAACATGTAACAATTTCAGTTAAAAAAATATTAAATATAATTAATCATAATCCTTAACTTTTGGGAATTCACCTTCAAACTATGATAACATCCTATAATATTAAATGTGTATTTTTATAAGAAGATTTTCTAAATTTATATGCTATTTCTACATTTGTATGAAAGTAGATAAAATTACAAAGAAGGTAATTATTTTTTTAGTGAAAAAAATTGTTATTATAAGCCTAAAAAAAATTTATAGAGAGAATTGACTTATAATATAAAAGTAAATTAAATTTTTTTAAGTTAAACACAAAATACATAAATTTTTTTTTTTGTTTTTAGGGATGCTTTATTAAAAATGAAAAAGGAAAAATTAGTTATTATTTAAAAAAAGTTAAATTCAATAATGTAAAAATGTTAAAAACTTTAAAAATTTACTAAAAAAATTTAAACTAAAGATCTTACTTTTTTTAATATATTATTTAACAAAAGGAAAGTATTATTTAATATCGGCCCCAAAAGTGATCGAATATGTTTGAAAAAAATGAAAAATCTCAAAAGAATAACAATACTTCTCAGGAAAAAAAAAAAAAAAAACCGTGTTCTTCCACCCTAGCCCCTCTCTCTATTAACCAAAAAAAAAAATTCGTACCCGCCCGTAAGGGCGTACCCACCTTAAAGGGTGTACTGCAGCCCCCCGTTCCGAGGATGGCGAAGGCATCCAAAGGAATGGAACTGCAGCTTCCCGTTGCGAGGATTCCATCCTATGGAATCCGAAGCAATGGAACTCTTTCTTTTAAAAAGAAGACATAAATTCTTGTATGCGCGGCATGCAACCCTATTACCTCACTTCAGCCCCTCCCAGAAACCGCCCTTCTCTTCCACCCCACCCTCAAAAGAAACCTCCCCCCCCGCCCCCCCACTCGACCCCCTTCCCTCCCCTAATAAATAGAGAAAAATAAATTAAAAAAAAATCTCCCTCTTTCCACTCCACCTCCAAAAACCTCTTCCCTTCCTTCCCAAAAAAAAAGGTCTTTTACCCTCATCTCCTCCCAAAACCACCCATGCCCTACCAACCCCCCCCTCCCCCCCCAAAAAAAAACCTAATTAAAAGATAGTGATGGTATTATTTATCCACTTTTTTCCATTGATAATAAGTGTATGTCTCTAGAAATAATGCGAAATGAATAATATTATATTAAAAGTAGAATATGTAGTTGTAAAGACAATAAGAAAATAGATGGAAAAATTAATTTTTCATTTGGTAGATATAATATATGTATTTAAGGTCTTCATTAGAGTAATTAATTTAATTAAATTCTTAAAAGAATCTCTATTGCATTGAGTAGAGATAAAGATAGAAGTTATTTCTCAAAATTCGTGAATAGTGAAAGATAAAGATTAAAAGGACTCAAATTTTAATTTAATCTATTTATATATATATATATATTATATATATATATATACTCACACGGCCACCCCCTCCCTCCTCCCTCCCAAAAAAAAAAAAAGTTTCCTTCCTTGTCGACACTCCTCTCCTTCCTCTTTTTGCATTTTAAAAATTATTAGGAATGATTTAAAAAAAACCTACAATAATCTATAGTCAATTATAGATAAAAGGTGCATTTACCTTATTTTTTAAAATCAAAATTATTGCAGTAATTTTTTAATGTCTAGAGCCATGCAGTGGATTTAATATAAATGATTAGCCCTAATGATGGAAAGTAATTTTATGTTAAAATTCTTACAAGAAATTGATTATGCTAGTTAAATTCAGTAATTATATTGTTTTAAATTACCTTTTTCGATATTTGTATAGAAGACATTTAGTAATATATTTCATTTTCTTTTAGATAAAATTTTTTTAAAAAAAAACTTCCCCACGACCTATCAATTGGACTATATAAATTGGTGAAAAATAGTTATCTTAATGTGGAATACGTGACATTTTTAATGGAAAGAATAGAGAGAGAGATAGAGAGAGATTATAGTAATTTAAGGAGTTAAAAAATAATACTAATAACATTATATATATATATATATATGTTATAATGAATTAATGATGCCATATTAATTATTTTAATTTTTCTTTCATTTAATTTGATTTTCACTTTTTTATATGAAATCAATTTTTTTATATTAAAAAATGTCAAGATAAAAGCAAATGTTAATGTTTCATTTGTGAAAAAAACTTTAAAAGTACATGTATGAGATTAAGCCATTCGTAAATAGATATTAACAAAATCTCTAGTCATGTCATGCATATAAGGAAATATGTTTAAAAATGAAATTAATTTCTGAAATATGGGAGAAAAAATATCATTAAATTCTTAAAGAAAATATTGAAGAAATAGGAAACAAATAAAAATATACAGAGCTTAGATAATATTTAAATAGTTCCAATCTATCTGAACAATCTTGTTAGATTTTCATGGAGTCATTATATAACCATTTTTAAAGAGAAAAAAAAGTCAAAACTAGTGGTTTATGAAGAACCGAATACATATGCACGCAGTAAAATCTAATTGATGTAGAAGATACAATAACATTACCTTAATCGAATCATCATCACTACACATATGAACGATAAAAAAAATTAATGAAATTCATACAAAAAGGTAATTTACAAATATCCAAGTGAATAAGAAAACTAATTATTCAATGCTACAAATGAAAATCACATTAAAAAGCAAAAGGATGATGGATTCCAAAAAAAACGCTATTGGCATTTTTGCATTTCTTTTATGCTGCCATCACAATGAAAAACACCCAATGAATATGGTTGAGTGGTAATTCAACACTTATATATAAGTAATCTAACCTGATAAGATAATTAAAATATCAATATTCTTTTCGTCGCTAAATAAATATCTTGAAATTTAAATTTGATTGTATGGAAGACATTCTGTACAGACAATAGCTTATTTGGAAAAAAAAAATATGGCATAAAATAGTTTTACAAAGTAGCTTATTTGAAATTTTACATATCTTAATGAAAATATTAAAATCTTGAAGTTTATCTATTTCATTTGATTCAGGAAGAATGATACACGAAAAAAAAAAATCAGAATGATACACGCATGATCAGAATTTGAAGTGGGCATTATATAAATATATATATATATATATATACTTAGGAAGAGTGAGTTTGAAATTGTTAACGTCCCTTATCAAATTGAGCGTATCCCATTCTTTAAACTTGAAATTTAAGATTCTTTTTTTTTTTTTTTTAGCAAAAGTAGAATTATATATTATTAAGTTCAAAGAGAATAGCATCAACCACATGGGGAGGTATACATCTGGACCATGCCAGTTCATCCTCAGAATCTAAAGCTAACCTAACTAAAAGATGAGCATGAATATTTCTTGCCCTTTTAACTTGAGTGAAAGAGGTTGCAACCCTATCTATCCTGCTTTGGAAGTCATAGGCTAAATCACCCAGATCAGAAATATCTATAGAGCAGTTATGTAAGCTATTGACAACTAAGAGTGAATCATTCTCAATACACAGTCTCTGATTGTAACTCAAGCTAGAGACATATCCTTCAATGATATCCAGGAGCTTGCCAAATTCCACAGAGAAACAACCATGTCGAGAGACAGATTTGGCTAGGAGCGGTATGCCCAGATGATTCTTTATGATTACTCCTATTCCAATTTTATCTCTTGAAAATGCAACATCTGTAACATCTTTAGAGTACCATATTGTGGGGAATCCCATATCTGAGCCAAAGGGACTGCTAGCAATATGCCAGACTGAATGCTTTTCTGGCTCACAAGTGTTGAGTATTCTTCCGTAATATTTAATGCTTGTAAGGTGATGGTCGCTTCTGAAGAGGTCGTTCCTTCATGCTTGAGCCTATTTCTAAAATACCATAAAAGTCAAGCTGTTGTTCTAAATATAGCAAGGTCTTCCAAGCAATGTTCGGTAGAGATTGAATGGATGAGATCCTTAAAGCTCAAAGCTGGGAGTTATCTCCATTTCTAACCTTTATGTACGTGTCTCCAGACTTCTTTGCGGAAGTTACAATCAAATAATACCTGTCTATCATCTTCCACTTCATACCCACAATGTACACATGATACAGATTCGTAAAGCCCACTCCTTATAAGGTTTCTCTCGGTAGGAAGGATATATGAGGCTGCTCTCTATAGGAACATTCTTATTTTGGGTTAGACTGGGAGCTTATGGATCAGGTTCCACATTTTTCCTTCAACTTCTATGCTAGAGGTTTCTTGTGTTGCAGCATTGTTATTCATGAATTCTATCCCAATTTTATACCCAGATTTCACCGTGTAGGTTCCTATGGAGGTGAAGTTCGAGATCAGTTGATCTTCTAATCATGATAGGTTTAGGGGGATGTTGAGGATAGCTTCTGCCTTATGATGTAAGAAGAGAGTCTGTATTCTTTTTTCTCTTCAACAACACTGGTTATAATCAATAAGTTTTGATACCTTTCTTTCCGGACCCCTTGATAAGTGGAAGGGAGAAAGGGAGAGCTTTCTGAGAGAAAGTATCCACTTATTAGTTGAAATGGTAGTGGATAACCCATTGCCAATATGGTGCCGGAGCCATGAGGAGAGAAGGTTTCTTCCTTCTAGAAGACTTCTCAATAAAAAGGACGGCCTACGACCTAGCGAGGAGGACAGGAAACTTCCTGTAGCATAGTATTTCTCTTGTAGACAAGTAGCCATCAAAGATGATGGAGATTTCATAATGTGCCACATTATTTGGCATGGAGAGCAAAGTTAAAACCCTCAAAGTCTCTAAAACCTAAAACCCATGAATTTTTGGCTTAAAAAAACTACTCCAGGCTTTCCAGCATACTTTTTCATTACCTCAATTCTTCCTAGAAGAATTGCCGGACCATAGAGTTAAGAGAATACATGATATTTGAAGGTAAAAAGAAACAAGATATTACATAAGTAGGAATGGACAACATTTTTTATCAGAATCTCTTTACTAGATGGAGACAGAACTTTTTCTTTGCACCCATTTAGTTTTTTCCACACTTTATATTTTACAAACATGAAAATATCTTTTTTGATCTACTTATCAGACAAGAAAGCCCCAGATAAGTACCCTAACCCTTTTTATTATAAACTCCCAAGATATTAGTAATGGAATCTTGGATCTGATTGGGGACCTGCTTATTAAAAAACAGACAAGATTGTTGGTAAATTACCCCAGACCCAATAGGCAGTGTAGTCTTCCAGTACCTTCTTGATGGGTTCAGCATTCTGAGTAGTCACCCAACTGAACATGACACTATCGTCTACAAAGTGTAAATATTTCATAGTAGCCTCATTAGACCGTACGGTTAAACTTCTCTTCGTCAGAATAAGTGAGCTGTTCAAATTCCACCTCTGTCACTGCGTACATTTCCTTTGAGTTAGTGAAAGTACTTCTCAATCCATCATTTTTTACAGAGAGACAAGTGGGTTCAAGGAAGCTAGTGCTCAAAAGCAGTTGCAGCTATAAGAGTTTCAAACCAGACCTTTAATAAAGATTTTGACAAGAGTTAGTGGACTAGAGGCCTAAAAACAGGCTTTGCCTTCTGCATGCCGGATCATAGCAGATAGTCCTTCTGCACAGATAATGAACAAGTAAGGAGAAAGGGGGTCCTCTGGTTGGATACCCCTAGAAGGAGAGAAGTATGGAGAAGAAGACCCATTTATAAGAACTAAAAATCTAACAGAAAAGACACATCTCATGATAAGGGTTACAAAGTTTAGGGGGATATGCGTGGCTTTCATGATTGCTTTCAGATAGTTCCATTCTACCTTGTCAAAAGCTTTGTTTAGGTCTAGTTTAAATGCCAAGTGATTAGAGTTATTTATTTTTCCATTCTGCATCAAATGGAAGGCTTCAAAAGCTATCACAAAATTATCAATAATGATTCTATTTTCCACAAATGTACTTTAACTGGTATGGATAATAGAAGTCATGCAATTCCTAACCCTGTTAACAATGACTTTAGAAGTAAGCTTATAGACAACATTCCAAAGGCTTATAGGATGAAAGTCCTTCACAAAGCAGTGCTTTTAACTTTAGGGACAAGAGAGATGTAAGTATCATTAATAGAACTAATATCGTCACTACTATGCTTTAAGGCCTTTAGTACCTCTATTTGTGTGAAAGGCACGAGATTATATCAACTTCTTCCTCCGTTAACACTTTATCAATCACACCATCCTGTAAGATAGATAGAGAGTTGTTAGTACTATAAATATCTTTGAATTATTAAATAATGAGATTTCTAATTTCTTTTGGATCCCCCACTTCTGTTCTATGGTCATCCCTTAGGGTCTCTATAGAGTTCCTTTTCTGCCTTTATGAAGCCTTTCTATGGAAATAAGTAGCATTCCTATCCCCTTCAAGCAACCAATCCCGCTGTGGACCTTGTCTTCCAGTAGTCTTCTTCTAGAGAAAGGAGCTTTTCTAACTCAAGCTGTAATTTGGCTTCGTCCTTGGGGTTCCAATACGCTCCCTTTCGCAGTTCCTCAAGAAGACTTTTAGTTCTCCGAATGTGATTAGAGATAATCCCTAAACTTCTTTTTGTTCCATTTAAATAGATGGTCAAGAATATAGCCAATATTAGATTTGATTGACTTGGTTGAGGGATGAGGATCTAGGAGCCACAAATATTCAAAATAACCTGCACAGTCCTTATTTTTTTCCAATGAGTTTTGAACCGCTTAACCCTGCAAGAGTTTCTCTATGGTACATTAGTACGGGTTTCAAGATTTAATATTAATGCAAGATGATCAGAGTGGCTTAGTGAAGTGGTCACTACAGTGCAATTGGGGAATATCTATGAAAGCCGGGCTGTGGCTAGTGCTCTGTCTAAGCGGGCTCTGACGTAATTCTCTCCAAGCTTTGGGCCTCTCCAAGTGAACTTTGGGCAAGAATACCCAAGGTCCATGAGGTCAGCATCCAAAATAACGTTCCAAAAAGTTTCTATCTACGAACTGTTTCTTTTCCAACCTGTTTTTTCATCAACAGACAATATTTTATTAAAGTCACCTACAAAAAGCCAAGGAAGGGCAGAGGAAAAACCACGTCTTCTAAGGAGATCCCATGAATATTTCCTAAGATCAGTTTTTTAGATTACCATAAAAGCCAGTGAAGTGAAAAGCAAGAAGAAATTACTCAAAGAAACAAAAACATTAATGTGACCCGAAGAGTAACCCAACAAACTAACAACAGAATCTTTATTCCATAAAATACCAAGTTCTCCAGAGAGGCCGATCCTGTCCACAAAAAAAAACCATAATCAAAGCATAAAAAAAGTCTTATAAAGTCCATTTTATTTTTTGACCACTTTGTTTCTGAAAGAAATACAAGAATGGGTTTAGCAGTCGTTTAGCAGTCAAGATAAGACTGTAAAGAGCACAAATTGCACGTGGACTCCCAAGTCCACGGCAATTCCAACGTAATATACTTATTGGTCTCGGCGGGACTGATTATCATCTCCCACTGTGGGTTTAATAGTATTAGAGTCTGCCTCTTTAACATGTTTCGCCAAGGAGTCGTTATGCTCATTCTATTTGGTGAATCATCAAAAGCTCTCTTCAAAGTTAAGGTAGTGATCGCTTGGTCAATGTTGCCAATCGACTGTAGTAGTGCGCTCGTTCATACCACTGGGTCCATTCTTGTGAGTCGTGCCATCCTCTTAAAAGTGGACGCTTTTGTATTTCAACTTGCACTAGTTTCTTCAATATTTTCTTTTCCGACAACATTATTTTCCGCCGGATCTGCAACTTTAATAGGCAACTTTTGTTCTAAAGAGTGATTGTTATTAACAAGAATAAGAGAAACAGCTAAATTAGAAAAAAACAGAGGCATAAAAAAAATAAGGTGTACCATCATCATAGCACAAATTACAAGAGCTAACTAAATTATGACAATAGTTCTATAAAGCAAGTAACCCAGTCCCATAGTAGACTTAAACTGGTGTAAGAAATCCTCAGGGAATTGATTACTATCCAAGGGCCCTGTTTGGTTTTTTGTACGACACTGATTAAAGGAATAAATACTATGAGGGGGTTGGGCTTTTCTTAGACCATGAACTCGGGGCTTCCCTAAGGAAAATGTAGTAAGTCCAGTTGCGGGCTTGCTAGCTATTATTTCAAGTAGCAAGGGAGAAAATCTTTCATTTTTACCATGAGGCATAGGTTTAGAGCTCTTGCTCCCTGCTTCATAAAGAGGAGAGAGAACGGAAGCAAACTTTCTTACAAATGGATCGAGCAGTGCTGTACCACACCAATGCATGGCCTGCAGAGGGCGCGGCTTCGAATGGCGGAGTCGTTGCAGTAGGAGGTGTGATATCCCGTACCTCTCCGCTAGGTCAATTGTGGCAGAGTAAGGTACCTGCGTGCCTCTCGGCACTGAACTTACAAAGATACAAGACTAAGGTACAATTGAGAGGAGCTGTAATGAGTATTTCTATATTAAATAATGTGAAAAGAAAGAAAGGTTTGAATATAACTTTATAACAAAAGCTTCTCAAACTTTTATATCGATTTAAGGCCACTAAGGCCGTACTCTACATATCGAAATCCTTTTACAAGAAGTGAAAGACTCCAAAGATGCCAACTCCAATGGCTCACCATGGCTCCACTAGCCAGATCTGGTTACTAAGTCATCTGAAAGAGGGGAGAAACATTTGGAAAACATGAGCGATGGACGCCCAGTAAGTTCACATTCACGTGTGTTCTCCGTGAGTTTCCCATACGGGTAAAATGCTTTTTATAAAACGGTTTGACATGCCAGAAAAAAATTAATTTCATAAAAATCGCTTGTATGCAAGTTATAAACTCTCTAAAGGGTTTGGGCGTAGTCGGGAATTCTGAGCAAATCAAGACACATAGACGTTGCTGCGATACCCAAACTTTTAGAACGATGCTTGCACTATGATAGGCTCAACGGACAAAGTCCGGATCCTTAAACGGGATAATCGGAACAAATTCTGGCATCACGTAGTCAATACCAGCCTGAACTCCAAAGCACAATGTACGAACGTTCGATTTTCAACCTCACACAACATATATACAAACAGGTAACGAGCCCTGGTATACCAACCAAGCCACCCTGTGCTACCCTAGCCGGTGGGACCCTCATGACCCCAACCTTCTAGGAAATAGACACTGTCACAGAGCATGATACGGAGTCAAACGCAATACCGCCTTGGGTCTAACCCTCCAATGGCAGTACGCCCTCTATCAATTGGATCCAGATCAAGAGTAACACTACCAAGCATGTCATTAGGTAGAGGCCCTCGTACGGGGGACTAGCCACGCATAGTGCAAGTCCTTTCGACAAGTTGATAAAAAATGTATACCAAGCTCTTTTTTATTGGATTAGGGTTTTAATTTACTTTATAAAATTGTAGGCCATCTATCGGCCACATAAAACTCTTTAGATAACGAAAAATCCCTATTCGCTAGGCCAAACTCGTAGCCATGTAAATGTGACGTTGAATGTAAACTTTGAATCACATTACTAGGTATAAAATAGGTTATGTCAATATGCTCTCCAAAGTCATGACAAATATTTCTCAAAAGGATATTATTAAATACTTCAAAATTTTAAAGTAATATATAAATAAAACCATAGAGAAATATTCTTTTAAAAGAAATAGTAAACATTTTTGAAATCATAACATTATAATATTTAAATTAAAAGTATTATGAAAATATTTTAATAATTCAAAAGCCTTTTTATAAGAACATATAGAAAATATGTAAAAGTACTATTTTCATAAAGAAATAATAAATATTTTAAAGATAATTTTATATCTCAAAACCTTATAAGAATATTTAGAGTATTTAAGGTATTATTTCCAAAGGAAAAAATTATTTTTTCCAAATAAATAATATATCTCAAACTCTTTTAAAGAAAACTTAAAGTATTTATAAATATTATTTCCAAAAAGAAATAATAAATATTTTTAAGATAATATCTCAAAATAATCTTAAAACTCAAAACCTTTAAAGAATTTAAAATATTTAAAAATATTATTTTCAAAAAGAAATAATAAATATTTTGAAAAGAATTTCTCAAAATCATTTTAAAACTCAAAATCTTAAGGGAATTTAAAATAATTAAACATATTTTTTTCTAAAAAGAAATAATACATATTTTGAAAATAGTTTCTCAAAAAAAAATTCTAAAACTCAAAATCCAAAATAAAAGGATTGTAAAAATATTTCTAGTAAAAGCATCATGAAAATATGGCACAAACTTAAAACATATTTTAGTGCCATAAAAGAATATTTAAAAGATAAATACTTTAGCCTCTTATCACATTTTTAGCATAAACCATAATATATCACCGATAATTATTTTGCGCAATTTGTCCAGAAATAACAAAGTAATATACTTCACAAGAACAATATTGAAATTGCTTTTAACCGAAAAGGGGTTGGAGAACTCACCTGGAGTCGTAATACGAGTTAAACCTATAAATAACAATTCCAAACTTAATTAAATAATACTCTATATATAAAAAAAACTATACCTTGACCTCAAGATGACCCTAAGGTTCACCTAAAATTTATTCTAAACCCAAAAGAATTCTAGAAAACAACTCCAAAATAATTTCATAATAATTTCTTAAAAATCATGGGTTCTTAAACTAAATATATAATTATTAAATCTTAATATTATTTATCTTAGAAAATATAATCTCATAATAAAAATAAAACTCTACATATAACTATATTTAACTTAAAAAGAAACAACATATATATATATCTATATACCTTGAGAAAAAAAAGGAGGGAGAGAGAGTCGAAAGAAAGAGTGGAGAAAAAGAAAAAAGAAAGAAAAGAGAGAGAGAGAGAGAGAGAGAGAGAGAGAGAGAGAGAGAGAGAGAGAGAGAGAGAGAGAGAGAGAGAAGAAATAATGGGGCTAGTGCTGACCGAGAGGGAGAGGAGAGAAACTTAAAGAAAAAGTAGGAGAGAGAAAAGGGCGGGAAAATGGGGAAAGAGAGGGGCTGTAGTTTTTTTCCAGCAATTTGGGCTCCTTTAAATAGCCATGTATGCGTGGTTTGGCTTTCCATGCATGAGACACATGGCATTAACCGGCCATATGTCACCCATTCCCTTATCCACATGTTCATGCAAGCCATGTCATTATCACCTCTCCAAGTAAGTAGTTGCTCAACTTTCTAAAATTTCTATGTTGGTCCCAAATCTTAAAAATGACTAAAAATTCATCTTAAATTTAAAATTTCTATTTCTACTTTAAAGCATTAAACCCAAATAATTCTAAAACATGTCTGAAAAGTTTTCCACTGAAAATTCTTCCCTTAAGTTTTCTAATAATTACCAAATGACCCCAATACTTACTATTTTTTATAAACTAACCTTGAAACTTATTTCGAACTTATCGCGACCTAAGCTAACTTTGAGGTTCTTATTCGGGATGTTACATTCTACATTCCTTAGAAAAATTTCGTCTTCGAAATTTTAAGGTTCACGTACCTAGCATCTCTGGATGTTTTCTACGTAGAAACTCTTCGATTTCCTATGTTGCTTCCTCGAGGCTGTGGTGCCTCCATAATACTTTACACATCGGAATTTTCTTTTCACGTAACTCCTTTACACTTCGTTCCACAATCCTACTAGGCTTTTCCTTTTATGACAGGTTAGTTTGCCATTCCAAAGGATCGTCATTCAGAACATGCTCGGGTGACGGTTATTATTTCTTTAATTGGGAGACGTGGAAGACGTCATGAATGCCTGATCGTTCTTCTAGTAATATCAGCTGGTAAGCTATCTCACCAATCCTGTCGCTTATCTCAAATGGTCCAATGTATCGGGGGCTTAATTTTCCTTTTCCTGGGTGTTTGGGATTTCCTCGGTGTGCTGTGAGTTTTAGAAAAACTCGATCTCTCACCTCAAATTCCAAGTCTCGTTGTCGATTGTCGGCGTAGCTCTTTTGTCAACTTTTAGCAGCTTGGAGTCGTTCCTGAATTATTTTTACCTATTTCTGTGCCTCTTCCAGCCCTGGCATCCAACTATTATGCTTCCAAAGGGAGCAAATTCCAATGTCATCCCAATATAAAGGCATTCTACATTTCCTCCAATATAGAGCCTCAAATGGCGCCATTCCGACTGAGGTATGCTAGCTATTGTTGTAGGCGAACTCCGCCCAAACCAGGTTATCAATCCACTTATTTCCAAATTCTAAAGCACATGCTCGCAACATATCTTCCAAAGTTTGAATTGCTCTTTCTGATTGTCATCAGTCTGGGGATGTGCAGTGGTGCTAGGTCTGGAACTTAGGCCAAAATCTCGAAGTGAATCTCGGATCTCGGTCTGAAACAATGTTTATTGGTACCCCATGAAATCTTACAATCTCTTCCACATATAGTTGAGGTAGCCTTTCCAAGGAGTACATCATGTTGATGACAATAAACTGTGCCACCTTCGTTAACTGATCAAGTATGATCCAGATGGTGTCCTTATAACCTTTTGTCCGTGGCAACCCCATGATAAAGTCCATCGTGACACAATCCCATTTCTATTCAGGGATGGTTAATGGCTGTAAAAGTCCTGCGGACTTCTTGTGCTCAGCCTTCACCCTTTGGCAGGTGAGGCAAGCAGCCACATACTATGCCACATCTCTCTTCATTCCATTCCACCAAAACCTTCTCTTGAGGTCCTGATACATCTTGTTCTCACCAGGATGTATGGAATATTTTATTTTATGTTCTTCCTCCAATATCCTTCGTTTAATCTCTGCCTCGTTCGGTAAACATAACCGATTTCGAAAATATAAGCTTCCCTCGTATAATTTCTTTGCCTTCACTTGAGTCTTAAACCTTTGAAATTCCTCCTTACTCCTTTGTGCTTCCGTAATCTCCTGTTGCAATGTTGAAGTTAAAGTGAGGCTTGTTAATACTTAAAGCATCAGCTACCACGTTTGCTTTCCCAGGATGATAGTTGATTGGGCACCGATTTTCCTCAAGCAGTTTCATCCACCTTCATTGCCTCATGTTTAAATCTTTTTGGGAGAATAAATACTTCAAACTCTTGTGGTCGGTAAAGATCTCGTACTTGGCCCCATAGAGGTAATGTGGCCACTTCTTGAGTGCAAACACTATGGCTGCTAACTCCAAATCATGCGTTGGGTAGTTCTTCTCGGGATTCTTCACAGCACCACTCTAGTCCTTCTCCAAATGCATCGATATACAAGGTAAACTCCTTCTGTGGATCAGACAAAGTTAGCACTGGTGCCGACGTTAATCGATGCTTCAATTGCTGAAAACTTTTCTCATATTTCTCTGACCATTTGAACTGAACAGCCTTTCGAGTTAACTGTGTGAGAGGTCCGGAAATTTTAGCAAAATCCTTAATAAATCGTCGATAGTATCTAGCTAGCCCAAAAAAACTTCGTACTTCCGTAGGGGTTCTTGGTGGTGCCCAGCGAGTCACGGCTTCTACCTTAGCCAGATCCACGGTTATTCCCTCAAAACCTTAAGGGAATTTAAAATAATTAAAGATATTTTTTTCCAAAAGGAAATAATATATATTTTGAAAATAGTTTCTCAAAAAAATTTAAAAACTCAAAATCCAAAATAAAAGGATTGTAAAAATATTTCTAGTAAAAGCATCATGAAAATATGACACAAACTTAAAAAACATATTTTAGTGCCATAAAAGAATATTTAAAACATAAATACTTTAACCTCTTATCATATTTTTAACATAACCCATAATACATCACCGATAATTATTTTGCGTATTTTGTCAAGAAATGATAAAGTAATATACTTCACAAGAACAATATTGAAATTTTTTTTAACAGAAAAGAGGTTGGTGAACTCACCTGGAGTCGTGATACGAGTTAAACCTGCAAATAATAATTCTAAACTTAATTAAATAATACTCTATATATAAAAAAAAATATACCTTGACCCCACGATTACCTTAAGGTTCACCTAAAATTTATTTTAAACCTTAAGGAATTCTAGAAAACAATTCCAAAATAATTTCATAATAATTTTTTAAAAATCATGGGTTCTTAAAATAAATATATAATTATTAAATCTTAATATTATTTATCTTAGAAAATATAATCTCATAATAAAAATAAAACTCTACATATAACTATATTTAACTTAAAAAGAAACAACATATATTTATATATATACCTTGAAAAAAAAAAAATGAGGGAGAGAGAGCCGAGAGAAAGAGGGCTGTAAATTTTTTTTCCAGTAATTTGGCACCTTTAAATAGTCATGCATGCATGGTTTGGCTTTCCATGCATGAGACACATGGCAGTAACCAAGCATGTGTCACCCATTCCCTTGTCCACTTGTTCATGTCAGCCATGTCATTACCACATCTCCAAGTAAATAGTCCCTCAACTTTATAAAACTTCTACGTTGGCCCCAAATCTTAAAAATGACTAAACATTGATCCTAAACTTCAAATTTCTATCTTTACTTTAAAGCATTAAACCCAACTAATTTTAAAACATGTCCGAAAAGTTTTCCACTGAAAAATTCTTCCCTTAATTTTTCTAATAATTCTCAAATAACCCCAATACTTATTATTCTTTATTCATTGTTTAGGATAACAAGTTCAAAGACATTGTTCAAAATTGTTTGCAGAAAAATAATACGTAACATTAATATAATGTGAGGAAAAAGACAGCAGTAATGCTATAAGAATAAAACACAAAGGCTTATTGATATATGTTGAGCCAATTCTTTATTTTTATGCTTTTTTAAAAAAATGATTTTATATTTTTAACCACATAAATAAGTGAAAACGATTTTAAAAAAACACGCTAAAATAAAATTTATCACTCATATATTTTTAGCAGTTTTTAATTATTAGCAGTTTTTTTTAACTTAAAACCATATTTTCTTATAACTTATAGTTTTTTAATTTACCTTTATATTTGAAAGCTCATTTATATCTACAGCGGGAGAAGATGGGTGATGCCTTCGCACAGTCGGACTTGTATGTCCTGTTGCATCAGTAGAAGGACAGTGATCGATACACGATCCGACGAGTTCTGGGTGAGGTTCTTTTACGGTTTTAAACCACTTCTCATCTTATTATTTATTACTCTATGTTTATTGTATATTGCTTAACAATAACTTATCAATGTCTTTTTTGTAGGCCAAATATCAGGAGTTGAGAGTGAACGTGGAATGCCTTCATATTGAGACTGACTCGTCCATTCCGACTGATGAGCAGTTGATGTTCGAGGCTACCGGTGGCAGCAACGAGGGCCATATTTATGGTTTCAGCTCACAGTCTGTAGCTGTCACCGCGGAGCACCGGGAAGGAAGCAACAGCTCATCATCGATTCTTTCGGTATCTTCCGCAGCAGCCCGCAAGTTCTGAATCGAGAAGGAGAGGAAGTTCTGGGGATACATGTAGTAGGCACATGACAAGTTCGCCGGATTCATGACCTCATTTGTCTCTCTGTGTGCAGTGCAGCTGGATTCCGTACCCACTCTTTCCCTTCTTTCCCACTGTTGGATGATGACGCCACATCTCAGCCACTGACCGGTCATCCCTCCTTCTTTAGCACACCTCTACCTACGTACACTTTATGATATATTTATTATGTATTTTGATATATTTGACATTGATATTATATTATGTATTTTAGAATTTTTCATATATATATATATATATTTGTATTTGACATATATATATATATATATATATGTCTTCTAGATGTTTTAGTTGATTCTATTATAGATATTTTTGTTGAATTATATTGTTTGTGACTGTTGTTGATTTTTAATAGGTGGATATTTATAATTATAAATAAAATATTAAAAAAAGTTACCGCCCGACACCAACTGATTTTCGGTCTGTAAATAATTATTTTTTAAAAGAATAAATTAATTTACCGAATTTCAATCGGAAAATAAAGATACCGATTGAAATTTTTTATCGGTAACTTACTATTTAATTAACATTTTTTAATTAAGAAAAATAAAGTTACCAACTAAAATATCAGTCGGTACCTCCAAATATTGGATCGACAATAGTTAGTGACCGACGTTTTATTCCGTCACAGCGAGTTATCGACCAAAATAAAGTGACTGATCGAATCGGTGGGTAATTAGTATTTAGCGACCAATTACCAACTGAAATGTCGATCGGTAATCTGTTGGATTCCTGTAATGAGAATTGATATATTTTTTCCTTTATTGTATTATTCTTTTCTTTAACAATTTCTATAAATATGATAAGCTAATGCACTCTCTTCTCTCAATGAAAAGAGACAATTACATTCACAAAAATTTATTCAAGTTTCAGTTTTTCTTTCAAATAGGGGTGTCCACTCTGAGAAAAAAAAAAAAAAAGGAAGGAATATTCATATATCTTTAACTGAAGTCCAATGAAAATCCTTACACAAGGAAAATACCTGTTTGTTACAATTTTTTCTTTTTACTTTTTGGTAAGAAAAGAAGCAAATTCATGAATTAGTTATAATTTTTTTATTAATTGATATGCAAAAATGTCTAAAACAAAATTTTAAAAAAAAATCTTCCTTGGCAGATGGCAGCCAATAAGCAGTGTCGTTGTCTTCACAGAAATTTCATAGAAATGATCAACAGGAAAATCGAAATAATTACTAAGAGTTTCAATGGTATGAAGACATTGTAAACTAAAAATATGTCCTTCACGTGTATGAAATCATCTTACACTGCAAAATAGGTTGAAGAGTAATTTGTGTTAAATACGACACTAAGAACTATTAATAAAGAAGCGAAACTATATAAATTAAAAATTTTCCTACCTTGCTCAAAGATTTACAAAAGAAATATTAAATAAATGCCTCTTCAGAACACAAAAACTTAAAAAGGCAAAATAAAGTCTTCATGGACCATATAGTTCTCACCTTGATGATAATAATGAAGGAATTGCATGGGTAGAGTAACGGTGAAAATTGTTTTAAGCAGCCAAGAACAATGTGTATATATATATATATATTTTATACATATATATAGGTTTGTCTAAATGTGTGCCCTTAAGGCACACATATGAATAAAACTACATTCTTTTTATTACCAAAAAATGAAATTCCTCGCCAACAGGGCCCTTACTAGACTGTTCGATGTCCAAGTGGAGGATGTAAATCATCGTGACTCAGCGGTCCTGTAGACTGGAGGCCAGGAACTAGTGCGCACAAGGAACTACCTCTCACGTTGGAAAGATAAAACCAAAAGGAAAAGATATAATAAAAAAATATTTTATGGTGAGGAAGAGGAGTGGGGAGGGGTAAGGGTGAGAGAGAATATTAAAGATTGTGATTGACATAACTAAGGTAAATAAATACAGATGACTATTAATTAATGCAAAATTTTCGCACGTGATTTAATAAGACTTTTGTTATATTTAAAAACCAAAGATAATGTGTGTTTATCGGTATTAACGTATGCCCAAGAGGCATACATTAGATAAACCATATATATGTATATATACTAGCTTAAAAGCCCGTGCTATACACGGATAGATATATTGTATACTTTTTTAAAGAAATATTAAAAGAAAATCAAAGTTATATTATGTATATTTTTATAAGATGGTTTCTAGATTTATATTCTATTCTACATTTTTATAAAAGTAGATAAAATTAAAAAGAAGGTAATTATTTTTTTAATAAAAAGAACATAGTTATTATAAGCCTAAAAATATTTATAGAGAGAATTAAAAGTAATTAAATCTTTTAAGTTAAAGATAAAATAAATGTTCGTTTGTTTTTAGGGATGATTTATTAAAAATAAAAAAGGAAAAATTAGTTATTATTTAGAAAAAAATGTTAAATTTTATAGTGTAAAAATGTTAAAAAGTTTAAAAATTTATTAAAAAAACTTAGACTAATGATCTTACTTTTTGAATACATAATATTCTATTTTTGAGAAAAAACAAAATGAAACAGGCGGGAGGGGGGAAGGGGGAGTGGGTGAATATTTAGCTAATTTAAAAAACTTTTGTTCATTTAAAAAAAAAATTAAAACCTCCAATTTTGTTTGAAGAAGAATTTAATAACTCTTTTTAATAAAATTCATAACCAAACAAAATCTCTTTGATGAACAAGGATCAAACAAAAAACATAGAGAATGAGCAAAACAAAAAAGAGAGATACAAAGGATTTATAGTGGTTCACTCTCTCAATAGAGCTACATTCACTACCTTGAGACTTAACTCAAGGATTTCACAAATTCACTAGTCACAATTTTTTTTACACAATACCATAATTTGGATCATCCTTCAAGGGTTTTGTACATAAACCTCAAAGTTCGCAAAATAATACAAGATAACAAAATATCAAAGGATCACCCAAAGGGTTTTTCATAAAACCTTTGATCACAATTTAAGATGAAAGAGTAGAGATGAAATAATATTACCAAACAAGCTTGATAAGAAAATGATACGATTTTGTGCGATGTTTCTACAAGCTTCCTTTCCTCATTCTTTAAAAAAAATGACCAATAAATGCATCTCCAAAGCATTTTTTTTTTTTAGTATGACAAGAAGGTTGAAAAATGTACTTTTTAATGATCTTAAAAGTGTCTTAAAAGTTCTTCAACTACTTCTTTTGTTTAGCTGATCAATAGCCCTTTTACATGTGAAGGTAAAAACCTAGCCGTTATTTGTCAGGAGCAACGATCATTTTTTTTACAGTAAACGTAGAAACCGGACGACTGGTTTAAAAAGTGCACGTCTAATTTTCTTGAAAAATAAAAAATCGGATGACCAATTTTCTAGAAGAGTAAAAATGGGAAGACCGATTTTCTTCATACCTAGGAAATTTTCGGACGTCCGATTTAAAAATCAGATGACCGATTTTTTAGGTGAGACCATAAAATTAGACGTCCGATTTTCTAAGAAGTAGAATCGGATGACTTGTTTTTTGACTTAAGAAAATTGGGATAACCGGTTTTCCTGTAAAACATAAAGTTTTCTTCACTTTCAAAATATGTATTCTTGAAGTAACAACTTTAAAAATACGTAACACTTTTAAATCATCAAAGCTTTGTCAAGAGAACTTAGATTTTCAAGGATAATTTCTCAAAAAATATTTCTTCTAAGGAGGTAACATAATTGATCAAAAATCAAAGAAACAAGTTAGGAAGTTTTACATAAATACCTTGTAAAGCTATCCCTAACCATTCTTCTTGTCTTCAAGGTCTTTTAACTTGATCACTTCATCTTCATAAAATCTTGTAGGCTTGAGTGATCTTTTGCTTCTTCGTAGATTACCCTTAAGACTCCTCTTATGCATCTTTTGTTCTTCTTATAAACATATTTTTGTTTTCACAAAGCGCAAGTTAATCATAATCAAAACATTACAAATATGTCCTTAGAACTCACAATCTCCTCATTTTTTATTATGACAAACAAAGATGCAAGATGATGATTATATATAATAAAAAAAAAAAGAACATGATTAAGCTAAGAGAATGCTTCAAAAGATCAAAATTAAGAACAAAGCATATATAAAAAAATGAGAGAGAAAGAAGGAACTCCCCCTTTCATCTTGAAAGCAAGCCAAACTTTGAAAATAGTTTAACTTAAAGTTCCCCTAAAGGCAAGCTTCACAACAAATATGGTACCGAAATATCATCAATAAAACTCAAGGCCATATAAGCAACAAGACATAATGCATAAAACTTTATACAACTTCAAAGCATGTTGCCAACACAAAGTGTCAAAACATCAAGGCAACACAACTCAAGTTATCAAGACAATATTAACAAAAAAATATGCATCTAATATATATATATATATATATATATATCCCTTAATGCATCAACATAATGCCACTAACATACCAACATAAAGTATCATCAACATAATGTCACTATCATAAAGCATCTTATACCCCCATTTTGTCATAACTCAAAAAGCATAAGAACTGTAAGGGATCATTAAAAAAGAACAATGGAACTCTCATCATTAAGATATCATCATGAAGTTCCAAAATAAGCAAGGAAGACAAAATCTTCAAAAACAAGACTTTATAAGCAATAGTTAATAAGTTCAAAAATAGTTAACAACCAAAAAGAAACGAAGGCTATGAAAAGTAAGAAGTTAAATCATAAGGAATGAAACATAAGCTAACTAGTTTGAAACTCCCTTTTGTCTTTCTTCGTCGCCTCATTTGTCTTCTTCTCTTCCTCTTGCTTCTAATCTCACTAGCCTATGTTGAATATCCGATATCTTTCCATCTAGGGCATTAAAATGGCTGTTCATGGAGGCTTGCATAGAGGCTATCATGTCCATAAGTTGAGACATACTTCCGAATGATTGACCTTCTTCAACTCTTTCTTTCCTCTTTTTTTGTCTCATTTCTCTTCTAAAAGTCTCCTCTTCCAGTTCTTCTTCATTTTCCTATTTATCTACGTTCATAGCTTCTTGCCCCTCATTTCTTTCATCATCTTCATCACTCTCATCATTGTCATCTTGTCCTCCTCTTACCGACATACCTTCCTAAGTTCTTGAAAATCTCATTCTCTTAAAGTTATCTTTGTTATAGATTTTTCCAACACTAATATGATCACCAACTCTAACCGAATTTAGCACAAAGTATTGGAAGACTTTAGTTACGAAACAGCCATATGGCAAACATTTTGTAGAAGAAGTCTGAGTGGCTGGCATGTGTTCAATGGCCATAAATAAAAAATTCATTCTTCTATGCTCATGTAATGCTAGCATAATAAAAGAGTGCGTGTTTGTAATTGAAAACTTGTGACCAACATTAGGAATAATTATATTTGAAATCATATGGGGCAATAATCTTCCATATGCATCAAGTTTATTAACATTTTTGTCATCATGCCTCTTCAGAACTTCTCCATTAGTGAATAATTAGGTTGGGATCAAAATATTTTTTGTTTTTGGTATAGAATGTAATACCATTTTAAGATGTTCCTAAGATGGTGTTTAGCATTCTATCATCAAAAGAAATATCTTTACCACCCAACCTAGAAGTGAACCATTGAAAAGTAATATTTCCTTGCTTTTAAACTCTTTCTTTATGGAAATTAGCATAGAATTCATATATCATTTCAGGATAGAGTTTATTAACCGTAAGCAAAGGTCCCCATCCAATATCTTCAAAAAGATTAGGGATAATCTTCATACCTTCCATGTAAGATAGATCAACTCATTGACCTGGAGCAATCTTTCTCCTCTTTCTTGTCCATTCTTCAAAGTTAGCAGCTTCTTTGATAGAGATGAACCTTTCTGGTAGCCTCACTTCAATTGCCACTCTTTTGCCTTTTCCTTTTCTAGTCCTTCCACCTCTTCTACTTTCTCTCTATTCATAGTTTTCTTCCCTTCCAATATTGGCATTTTTCACTTTCACCATTTTTGAAGTAGGAGAGTGATGGATTTTAATAGAGGGTTTTGAGAGAGAACAATCTTTGGGAGAGAGAGGGAGAGAGAGAGAGAGAGAGAGAGAGAGAGAGAGAGAGAGAGAGAGAATCAAATTGATGGTGAGTAGATTGAGAGACAAAGAGTTGACGGTGAGAGCGTTTTAGAGGGAGAGAGCGATTGACTTTTGAGAGAGATTGAGAGAAACGGATAGTGAGGTTTTTAGAGAGAGAAATAGCGGTTTTATAGAGAGAAAGAGTAAAACAAATGAGAGAAGTTCACCAA
Organism: Catharanthus roseus; assembly: GCA_028651295.1. Taxonomy (NCBI): domain Eukaryota; kingdom Viridiplantae; phylum Streptophyta; class Magnoliopsida; order Gentianales; family Apocynaceae; genus Catharanthus; species Catharanthus roseus. The sequence continues at coordinate 16,894,187 of JAPQWS010000168.1, read as the reverse complement.
TTTTCTGACTGGTTTTTTGAAAACGGTTGTCTGATTTTTTTGGATGTGTCCGATTTTGTAGTCCGAAACTCAGCTTTTTTGTAAAGAAAAATTCTTTAAACATTTTAAGGAAAAGCAGACATCCATTTTTTTAAATGCACGTCCAATTTTAAGGTCCGAAAATCTCAGCTTAAAAAATGAAGAAAAATCTGAAACTCAAAACACTCATTAGCCCTGGAATTTACCAATGCCAAGTATTTCCTTAAATAACAAAAATGGTCTTCAGAAAGAGTTTTTGTAAAATTGTTGGCAATTTGATCTTCTGTGTAGATATAATCTAAAAATACATCTCGTTTTGCAACATGATCTCTTATAAAATGATGTTTAATTTCAATACGTTTAGTTTTTTAATGTTGCACTGGGTTTACAAAAAGATTTATTGCACTTGTGATATCACATAAAATATGTATGTTTTTAAAATCAAAACCAAAGTCAAGTAAAGTATGCTTCATCCAAAGTACCTGAGCACAGCGACAACCAGCTGCTATATATTCCGCTTCGGCGGTTGATAAGGACACGCATGATTGCTTCTTGCTGTACCAAGACACTAAGCATTCCCCCAAAAATTGACAATTTCGATCGTACTATTTCTTTCTACCTTGCATTCGACATAATCCTCATCGGTGTAAGAGATAAGATCAAAACAAGATTTTTTGGAGTACCATAATCCATAATCATAAGAGGATATTAAATATCTTAAAATATGGCTTAACAGCTATTAAATGAGATTCCTTGGGGCAAGCTTGGAATCTAGCACAAAAATAAACATCAAACAAAATATCCGGCCTACTACCCGTTAAATAAAGCAAGTTTCCGATCATACTTCTATACCATTTTTCATCTACCTTTTTACCTTTTTCGTCCTTGTCAAGTTTCAATGTTAAGCTCATTGGAGTTCCTATTCCTTTTGCATCCCTCATCCCAAACCTTTTGAGAAGTTCCTTTGTGTACTTCTCTTGATTTATGAAGATGTCTTCTTTGGTTTGTTTAATTTGTAGTCCAAGAAAATAGGTCGATTCTCCCATCATGCTCATTCCAAACTCCTTTTGAATTAGTGAGGCAAACTCTTCACACAAAAAAACATTAATAGCTCCAAAAATAATATCATCCACATAAATTTGGACAAGTAGAAGGTCATTGTTACAAGAGGTTTTTGTAAAAAGGGTTGTGTCCACCGCACCTCTTGAAAAATCATTTGAAGGGAGAAAGCCACTTAGTTTTTCATACCAAGCTCTTCGAGCTTATTTTAAACCATATAGTGCTTTTGAAAGTTTATAAACGTAGTTTGAAAATTTTTCATGTACAGAACTGGGGGGGTTGTTCAACATAAACTTCCTCCTCAATATCACCATTTAAAGAAGCACTTTTAACATCCATTTGAAAAAGCTTGAATCCTTTAAAACAAGCAAAAGCTAAAAGAATCCTTATGGATCCAAGTCTAGCAACCAGAGCAAAGGTTTCATCAAATCTATGCCCTCTTCTTGATTAAACTCCTTGGGCAACAAGTCTAACTTTGTTTCTTGTAACTTCTCCAAATTCATTTAGTTTGTTTCTAAAAACCCATTTTCTACCAATAGTGGGGTGATAACGAGGTCTCGGGACCAAAGTCCAAACTTTGTTTGTTTTTTTTCAAATTGATTAAGTTCCTCTTGCATTGCAATAATCCAAAACTCATCACATAAAGCATCATCTATAAATTTATGTTCAATTTGAGATAATAGAGCAAAGTTGTCAATAAATACCTCCTTGTTCTTATCCCTTGTGATACATCACCTATGATTTCATCCTTGGAGTGTTCCTTTGGATATATCACATCTTGAGGAAGATTTTGAACTTCTTGATCATTCTCTTGTTTCTCATCAATCTCTTCTTCCTCCTAGTTTGAGTATGCAATGGTTGGTTGCTCAAGGAATTATCTATGTCATCATCATCTTCTTTTCAAACATGTTAAATTCATCAAAGTTCACATGAATTGACTCTTCAAAAGATAAGGTTCTTTTGTTGTAAATCCTATAAGCTTTCTTTTTTTAAGAGTAACGAAGAAAAATTCCCTCATCAGATTTTCTATCAAACATTCCGAGATTGTCCTTGGTGTTTAAAATAAAACATTTACATCAAAAAACTTTAAAATAGCCAACTGAGGGAGTTTTATTAAAAATAAGTTCAAAAGGAGTTTTCTTCAAAATTCGTCCCAAGAGAACACGATTCATTACGTAGCAAACGGTGTTAACGTTCTTGGCCCAAAAATATTTTGGTATGGAGTTTTCACAAAGCATTGATCTTGTTATTTGTTGTAAAGTGCAGTTTTTCCTCTCCACAATACCATTTTGTTATGGGGTTTTAGTAGCAAAAAAATTGTGTGTAATACAAAAATCATCACATAGTTTTGTGAAATCTTGATTGTTAAATTCTCTCCCATTATTACTTCTCATAGAGATCAATTTACAATCAAGGGACGTTTGAACTCTTTTGAAAAGTTTAACAAATTCTTGAAATGCCTCATCCTTTTGGCTTAAAAACAATGTCCAAGTGAATCTTGAAAAATTATCCAGTATAATAAAAGCATACCTCTTACCACAAAAACTGGTGCCCTCATTGGTCCAAATATATCTATGTGAATGAGTTCTAAAGGTTTTGAAGTAGAAATTATGTTCTTTGGTTTAAAAGAGGTCTTAACTTGTTTTCTAATTTGGCAAGCATCGTTTAGTTTTCTTAAAATGTAATTTTGTTAAGCCTCTAACAAGCTCTTTTGAAGAAAGATGGTTTAGTAAATCCATGCAACATGGCCAAGCCTTCTATGCAAAAAAAAAAATGCATCATTATCATGAACCGAGAGACACTTTAAGCTTTGAGAAATAAGATCTTCAAGATGGAACACATAGACATTTCTAACTCTTTTTGCAACAAAAATTATTTTGTTTTCATGCTTACCAATGATAGAAGAAGAATCACTTTCAAAGACAACGTTGTAACCATTATCACATAATTGACTAATACTAAGCAAATTGAACTTTAATCCATCAACTTAGAGAACTTGCTTAATTAAAGGGGAAGAACAGTTACTGATGTTACCTATACCAATGATTTTTCCTTTCTTCTTATCTCCAAAGTTGACGAAGCCACTTTCAGTTTCCTTAAGCTCACTCATAAGAGATGCGTTCCTAGTCATGTGTCTTGAACATCCACCTATTCAAGTATCATTTAGTTGAGCTTGGTTTGTGTTCCTTGATAGAGCCGATTTTCAATACTAATAAATACCTTAAGTTTTAATTATTAGCTTTTGAAAATATTTTGTTTCTTTATTAATCATAAGTATTATATTTAATATATTTTATTTATCTTCGTGCAGATTTGTAAAAAAGAATGGAAAATAAAGATTCCGTATTAAATTTGGTAAAGGGAAGAAAGAGTGCACATGGTTATTGGGGAAGAGAAGATAAAAAAAAAATAATAAATAAAGCATATTACTAGCTATAGTAGTTGAATCCTTTAATGATTAGAAATTTAGTTGAATCTTTTAAGGATTAGAAATTTAGTTGAATCCTTAAAGGATTAGAAATTTTCTTTTATTTTATCTATATGTAGAAGAGCCACACAAGAGGACTTTAACTTTTCTTTTTGGTTTTCTTCGAAGGGAAGAGCAGCGGCAAACAAATTGACGGAGAGAACGAAGCCATGAACTACTTTAAGAATTTGGTTCTTTCTTTCCCTTTAATTATGAACTATTTCTTTTTTTTTTTTTTTTAATCTTGATGAAACCCTAGCCATGTAATTTTTGTTTATTTTATTTTGGAAGATTTATTATATTATTTATGTGATTACATACCTTGGGATGTTTCTCGGTTTGATACAATTAATTTTTTGTGATTGTTCTTGTACAATAATTTTTTGGGTTAATTGATACTTTTATCCATGATTAGCTCTTGTAGTCTTGAGTATGAGATATATGTCATTTTCGCAAGTATATTGTGGGTTTTAAAATTGAATAGTTCATGCTAATTTTATATGATTTATGTCATGGAATTGAACGAGTCATGCTAATGGTTAGATGGGTTGTCATGCATTCAAGAACAATAGATTTCTTTAGTGAATCGAAGCCTACCACATAAAGATCTAATCTTTTCTCCTAAATAAAATTAAATCATTGTTATACGGGTTAATGGTGGATTCAAGGTTCTAAAGCATCTTCTTCTTTAAGCTCTTGCCAATTTTTATTTAATTGATTTTATTTATTAGTTTTACTTAATTTAGGAATAATTTTTGGATAGTAAAATTTGATTCTTCTTTTTATAAAATTAATTTAAGAAGATAATAATTTAAGTAGTTAAGTCTTTATCTGTGGTTCGATACTCTTATCCTCTCGTATTACATTGATCTTGTGCGCTTGCAAGTATTGAGTTTAAAGTTTAGCTAGAAAAATCCCGACAAAGTTTTTGGCATCGTTGCCGTGGAGATGTTAAATTAATTGCCTATGTTATTGTCTGCTAATTTCATTTTGTAAAGCCCCACTTAGTAGGCATCTCGGGCGACCTTAAGAGGGCGATCGTCGTGAACATAAAAGTCGGGATCTAACATAGTAAAATTTTCGAATTTATGGTGTGCACCTTTTTAGCAATTTAAATACTCGATAGTCTCATATAAGGTTTAAAGTAGTTTTTTTTTTTTTATGGAGGGATATTATCTTTTATTATTATTAATATTATTTTTTTTAATATTTACTAGAGTTATTATGGTTAAAAAAAAAATGCCGTTTGTCAAGAGAGGTTTGCCACTTGGCTTCTTGCATGGCTATCAAGAGGTTATATGTATGGTTAGAGGAAGAGGATGGCTGCCTTTTGTTTTCCCTCCTCTCCACCTCTCGATTATTCACAATATTCAGGTAAGTAAAATTTTTTTTTTCTTCTCCTTTTCTTTTCTTTTCCTCTATTGTGCTCATTTTTAGAATTTGTGTAGTTTGGTATGGTGTAGCATTGTGATGACTTTAATATTCTAATAATTATGTTCACTAGCGAGTATATATATATATTTATATATTTATATATATACTTACAAGTTTTACTCTGAAGCTAGGAGTTAGAATTAGCTTTGTTTATTTATTTGGGTTAACCAAGTTTCTCTTATTTAATTTTATATAAATTTATTTATTCAATTTCCTTGGTATTGTTCTCTTATCTAAATGATTTCGGGTATACATAAGTTTTGATAAGTAATTTCAGTGAATGTATATATTTTGGTGTGCTTAATTGTTGTGTATATAGTTGTATATATATTCTTAGTATACTTATGATTTCTTTGTTTATAATTTTAGTCTATATAGTTTTGTATATATTTCGAGTATATATATAATTGTTATAAATAATTTTAGTGTATAGCTTTGTATATATTTAAGTATACATAACTCTTGTAAATGATTTTAATATTCATAGTTTTGTACGTATTTTTAGTATAAATGATTTTCTTGAAAATGATTTTAGCATTTATGGTTTTATATATATATATATATATATTTCTAGTACACTTAATTTGTGTAACTGATCTTAGTATGTAAATAGTTTTTATATATGGTTATAGCATATATAAGTATAGTAGCACTAGTGAGTTTGTATTATTTTTAGTATATATGAGTTAAGAAGTTTAGGCTCTTTGGATTAGTATATGTGTAGTATATGTTTTTCTTTTTATTTATTTTTGGTGCCTAATAGAAATATTGGGATTTATAATTAAATATTTTATTGGTATCCTGCTTGTAGGATTATAGTACCAGATCTGCACCCAGGTAAGTCCACAAACCCTGTTTTAGTATGTTATTTTAAATATTACGGGCTATGTAAATTTTTTTTTCTAAACTTGTCATAAAATATTTACTGCTTTTAGAAAGATATAATTGGCATGTTTTTGGAGATGTTCTTCACAATGTGTTACATGTTCATTAGAGATCCATAGGAGTGATGCTCCATATAGGTGTTTTCTTGTGAAAAAAGATTATTACTATCGTGAAAAGGAACTAGTCTGTACACGGGTGTTCTGAAAGTATTTATGAGTTAGAAAGTGCTCTAGCCTTGAAAAGTTATATGTTTTGACATGCATAAATATAGATCTGGCATTGGCATAACTGTGAAATATGCATAAGCATGTGGTGACTGACAGATGGGGATTTTTGATGAAAATATTTATGACCTGATTCTGTCCTGACGGCCGAGAAAATGGCCTTTCGGTTTATAAACACATATGAAAATCTCATTTTGACCAGGGTTACAGTATGGTTATGATCATGTGTTTGGAAGCGTCAGATGATTGTACTTATGTGGCTAGTCTCCCATACTATGGCCTCTTCCGATGATGTGGACGTTTCAGATTCGAGAGTGGATCCACTTGAAGAGGGGAGTAGTACCGCAGAGGGTGTGGCCCAATCGGTCTACGTGGACACCGCACCATACTCTGCAGTGGGGTCGGCCGCCTTATGGAGAGCCAGGAGAGGCTTGAAACTAAGGTTGGTCCTAGGGCAAACCTGATAGGTGCCCCAAGAATCTGTAGCCTATTTTGACCAATGATATGGAGAGTGCAGTTGTTTGGAAATCGAGCGCTCGTATGGTGTTTGGCTGGTATTGACTACGAGATGCTGGAACTTGATTCCGATGACCTCGTTATGTTAGACTTTGTCCGTAGAGCCCGACTGTTGCACTACATGTTCTTTTGGATTCGAGCGTAGAGGCTGCTGATGTGTCTTGATTCGCTTAGACTTCCCAGCTGTGCTCGAAACCCTCATGTAGATTCAAGCATCAGCATTGTTAAAATAACAAAAGAAAAATGGTTTCTTAAAATATTGCATGAATTGTTTTCGTGAAACTGCATTATCATTGTTTTAAAGAAACCACTAACACACACATGTGGACTCACTGAGCGTTCGCGCTCACATATTTTCATGTCATGTTTTCTCCTCAGATTAACTCAGGAGGGTCAGAAGCACAATTAGCCACTGAAGTTTTAGACATGGAGTTTTTGGTTCGTGCCTCTCCGGAAGAACATGTGATTCTATTTTTCTTTCTTGTGTTCGAGCCGTTTATAAAGTATTTCTACCTTTGTATTGGAATAATCAAAAGAAATTTTCTTGAACCTTGTTTCTTGATCCCTCTATTAATGTTTCAGTCTACTTAGTTTTCCGCTGCGTATTGTATACATATACTTTTAAATGTTGCGCAGGGGATTATGTTCTCATTTTGAGATTTATAGATTAGTGCCAAGAGGCACGCAAATATCTTACTCAGCCACAGTTGACTAATGGCAGGATTAGGGTATCACAAATTTGATTTTTTTTAATTTATTTGATTAGATATAATTTTATATTTATTTTTCTCTTTAATTTATTTAATATTTTATTCTATTTGATAGATTACTAATTGCATTGTTTTGTTTCGTTTTACTTGTTTGTTTATTTTATTTACTTTGAATGCATGGTCATCGTTTGCTCTCTCTTTATTTAAAAGAATTTGACCCTAAGATAGGGTGTACACTTTGGGCACTTAGAGCGCATAGAAAAATCACTAGCAGTTGTAACATTAAGATGGCTGAATCCACGAGTGTTAAGGGAGTATTTTACTCCCAACACTTATAACTCACCAATGAGTAATAGACTACTTGAAATTGAGGCTAATCATTTCGAAATCAAAGATTTTACTATTCAAATGTTACCATATTTTAATTGGATTGATTCCAAAAACCCTTATAAGCATATTGATGAGTTTTTAGAAATCTGCTCAACTTTTAAACTGCCTAATGTTACTAATAATGATATTAGATTGCGTCTTTTTCCTTTTTCTCTGAAGGATAAGAGTAAACATTGGTTAAATACACATGAGAGAATAGGTAAATGGCCTGAGATGTCTAAGGCATTTCTTAAAAAAGTATTTTCTTATGGGTAAGCTTATGAGGTTAATGAGAGAAATAACTACTTTTTCCTAACAAAAAATAAACAATTTCACGAGAGTTGGGAGAAATTTACAGAACTTCTTTATAGTTTCCCTCACTATGAAGTCCCTAAATGGCAACAAATAAAAAGTTTTCTTCAAGATTATATGAGAGGAATCGACAAATGGTTGATTCATCTTATGGTGGCACCTTTCTTCATAAAACTGCAGATGAGGCGTGGGATTTATTTGAAAATTTGAGTGATAATTCACAACCACATGCCACATCCTCATGTATAGGTACATCTGGATAAATAGGAAATAGAGGAGGAATGTATGAAGTTTCTCAAAACACTGATCTTTCTTTGAAAGTTGATGCCTTATTTAAAAAGTTTAATCAATTGTTAGCTTTAAATACATTGCCTACTAATTTTCCGAATATGCAAAGTGTTTGTACAATTTGCTCTAGTCCTTCCTGTGCTATCTATGACTGTCCTAGTGCTTCATAGGACAGTCAATGCGGGTCATAGAAGCACAATGACTGTCCTAGAACGGCGATGATAGTACCTAGCCTTCCCCTCTCCAAAATTCGATGCATTATCAGATAATCAGGATTCAGTTTTCAGAACGCAGAAGGGGCTAGCAACCTGATTGCTTGCAGAGGAGTTCATCGCGTGGATACCAGTACAGGGCGACACGTAAACAGTAGCGCCTCCACACCTCACGGCAGAAAACATTGAGGTAGTTTTTATCCAATCGATTTTTCTAGCATGTGCGGATCTTGTTGGATTTTCGTAGTTTTTATTTTGTTTGTTTTGCCTACGGATTCCAACACATCCCCTCCCAAAGAAGCTTCCCCAACCCCTCCCAAAAAAAAAAATTCAATGAGCAACTAATTAAAAGACGGTAATGGCATTGTTTAGCTTCTTTTTTCATTGACCATAAGTGTATGTCTCTAGAAATAAAGCGAAAAGAATAACATTATATTAGAGTAGAACATGTAGTTGTAAAAATAATTAAAAAATAAATGGATAAATTCGTTTTTTATTTAGTAGATGTAACATATGTATTTAAAGTCATAATGAGTAATTAATTTAGTTAAAGTTTTAATAGAGATTAGAGATAATAGAGATAAACATTGAAGTTATTTTTCAAAATCCATGAATGGTGGAAGATAAAGATTTAAAAGATTCAAAATGTAATTCACTCATGTAAATATATACTCATAGGAAAACTTCGTTCCTCCCTCCCAAAAAAAATCCTTCTTTTGTTGACACTCCTCTCCTTCCTCTTTTGCATTTTAAAAATGGTTAAGAATGATTAAAACTAAATAAATTTAATGTAGAGCCATGCGGTGGATTTAATATAAATGATTAGCCCTAATAATAGAAAGTTACTTTATGTTAAGAATCTTACAAAAAATTGATTATGTTAATTAAATCCAATAATTATATTGTCTTAAATTAACTTTTTCGACATTTGGATGGAAGATAGCTAGTAATATATTTCATTTTCTTTTAGATAAAAAAAATTTTTTAAAAAAAATCCCCCGTGACCCCATCAATTGGACTATATAAATTGTTGAAAATAGTTATGTTAATGTGGAATATGTGACATTTTTAATGGAAAGAATAGAGAAAGAGAGAGATTATAATAATTTAAGGAGTTAAAAATTAATACTAGTAACATTATGTATATATATGTTATAATGAATTAATAAGGCCATATTAATTATTTTAAGTTTTCTTTTATTTAATTTGATTTTCACTTTTTTATATGAAATCAATTTTTTTATATAAAACAATGTCAAGATAAAAGTAAATGTTAATATTTTATTTGTGAGAAAAACTTTAAAAGTGCATGTATGAGATTAAGCCATTCGTTAATATATATTAACAAAATTTCTAGTCATGTCATGCATACAATGAAATAATGTTTAAAAATAAAATTAATTTTTAAAACGTCAGAGAAAAAATATCGAAAATTGAAGAAATTGGAAATAAATACAAAAATACAAAACTTAGATAAAATTTAAATAATTCCAGTTGATCTACACAATTTTGTTAGATTATCATGAAATCATTATATTGCCATTTTTAAAGGGGAAAAGAAGTCAAAACTAATAGTTTATGGAGAACCGAATATGTATGCATGTAGCAAAATGTAATTGAAATAGAAGATACAATAACATTATCATAATCGAATCATCATTGCTACAAAAAAAAAAAAAAAATGAAAAAAAATGAAAAAAATTAATGAAATTCATACAAAATGTAATTTATAAATATCCAAGTGAATAAGAAAACCAATAATTCAATGCTACAAACAAAAATCACATTAAAAAACAAAAGGATAATGTATTCCCAAAAGAGAAACACCATTGGTATTTTTGTATTTCTTTTATGCGGCCATGACAATGAAACACAAACAATGAATATGGTGGAGTGGCAATTCAACACTTATATATAACCAATCTAACCTGATAATATAATTAAAATTTCCAAATTCAATTCGTTGCTAAATAAATATCTTGAAATTCAAATTTGATTGTATGGAAGATATTCTGTACAGAGAATAGCTTATTTGAAAGAAAAAAAAAAAGTAGCATAAAATAGGTTTAGAGACTAGCTAATTTGAAATTTCATTTATCTTAATGAAAATATTAAAATGTTGAAGTTTATCCATTTCATTTGATTCGGGAAGAATGATACACGAAAAAAATCAAAATAATACACGCATGATCAGAATTTGAAGTGGGCATTGTATTTTTCTCTTTTTGTATATATATATATATTTTTTTTTTTTTTTGAGGAAGAGTGCATTTTAAATTGTTAACATCTCCTTATCAAATTGAGAGTACCCCATTCTTTGAAATTCAAATTGAAGATTCCGTTATAAAATTAATTTTATTCACTAAAATATTCTCAACCAATCATTCCATTAAAAACTAATTTAAAAAATAAAAAATTCTAAAAATTACATTAGAGTTTGGAGAGCTTAAGGGACAGTTCGGATCCTCCGTAACACTTCCGGTAACATCCTCTGTATCATTCCTAATATAGAATACTTTTCTTTTTTATTTTATATTTTTTCCTAAAAAATATTAATTAAAAGAAAACTACACTCCTAAACAGAGTTAAACGGTTAATCCAAAATCTTTTAAACTCAAATTTTCTCTCTCCTCTCTTACCCGATCTTTCTAGTTCTGCCTCCAATTTCCTAGGCACTTTTTCTCTCTCCTTACTTTTCCCTTTTATCTTCTTCAAGCTCTGCTCTGGTATGTCCATCGAATTTTTTCTCTTCTCTTAATTCCTGGCTCAAAGCTTATGCCTTCTTCTTCAATATCTTTGTTTCATTGATTAATTTGCTCAAACTTTCTACATTGTTCTTAAATTTTTGTGTTCTTCATGGATATTGAACGGAAAAGTAGAGTCCAGAATAAGCATGAGCGGCAAGAAAGACAAGGTAATCGAAGCTACTCCAACTGTCTATTCTTTTTAATTTTCTTTCTGTACCACTTTAGAATTTGGTTGTTTGTTTGAAATTAGTAGTTTGTTTGATAGATTTGAGTAATTTAGGGCTCTCTTAACTACAGTGGGATATCTCTGTTCTTTTTTTTATTGCAATTGATAATATATGAGTTCGTTACTCTAAATTTGTGGTTCTTTTGTTGCTGTTTGATCTGGTTAATTTTTTGAAGAAAGAGGAGATGAGTTGATTTGTGCTTCTATTGTCCTTCAGTATCATAGGAAAATTTACATTCCTTTGCAGCTTTTAACGAAGGGAAAAGATGAATTAACATAAATCAGTAGCTTGTTTGAGTTGTACAATTTATTTTCTCCATCATTCTGTATTAACAAAAGGTGAATAGGAGGATGGATTATATAATCTTTTAGTAGATCAATTGTTATTGTAACTGTGTTTTCTAAACCAGAAACCACCATTTACCATTTGATAGATTATACTTGGACAACTGAAGTACCATTCTTATTCAAGAATATATCAAGAAAATTTCTTATTTCTTGATAAAAATCAATCAAGTTACCATGGAGCATACTTCCATCTTATCTTTTCACTGAATTCTTTAGAGTTGAATTTTCCTAGTTTCTTTGCTATAGAAGATGAATGGAAATACAATAAGTATAAGCAATGCCAAAATGATATTAGAGGTTTGAATTATCCATTTTGCTGATTAGTAGCCTGTTTCAAGCATTTTCTAGTCTCAATTAATTCATTTCTGTGGGGCAACTGACCATCTTGCTTCCATTATCTGCCATCATGTTTTCTTAATATGATTACATTTGTAACTATTAATTGTGAAATTCTTATGTGTCTGTCTTCAATAAACTGTATAAGTGACTTTTTTTGCATAAAAAGTTTTAACCTTCAAGTACTTCTAAAAAGAAGTGAATCTTGGGATCAAATTCTGTTAGCCCTAAGGGCATTAATACTTATGTTTTGATTATGATTAACATATGCTTGTGTGAGTTTTTTAGCTAACCCTTTATAGAACAAAAGAAGTACCTATGAAGTCTCAAAGTCTACAAGCAAAAGATCTTGTTGATGAGGGCAAAATGGAGAAGAAGAGATTCCAAGATCAAAACATTGAAGGCATTGTCTTTGGTAGAGTGAATTAGGTACTACCTTGTGAAACTCCCTAGTCTTACTCTTTGATTATTGATCATATATGAAGCTCCTTTAACGATTTTCTCAGTTATAAACTTTTGTTAAAGTCCAAGTATTCTTGACTTAAGTTGTGGTGTTTTTGGAAAAGTTTTTCTTCTCTTTAAAATGATTGTCAAGAATACATGTTTTTGAAAAGGAAGAAAGTTTTTGTCTTAAAAAGAAACTTGGCTGAGGAAACAAAAATTCGGTCATCCGGTTTTAGAACCGGTCGTCTGGTTTTTCCAAAATCAAAAATTCGGCAGTCCGTTTTTCAGAGGATCAAGTCCGAATCTTTCTGTCCAAAAATTCGGTCATCCAGTTTTTAGGACCGGTCGTCCGCTTTTGCTCTAAATCAAAAATTCGGCAGTCTGTTTCTAGCTGGACAAGTCCGAATCTTTCTGTTTTAAAGAACCGGTCGTCCGAATTTGGGAACCGGTCGTCCGATTTTCATTTTTACTGTATAAAATATTACTGTTGCACTGAAGGCAACGGTCAATTTTTTTGGACACTATATATAGACTTTATGATCAGCCATAAAGGAGACAAGTTTGGTGGAATATTCATTGTGAACATTTAAAACTTTCAAGAAGCACATTTATTGCAAACACTTTTCGTTCCAAAAACAAAATCTTCTTGAGCTTCATTATCGATCATCATCAAAGAAGAAGAAAGGAGGAGCTTGTAGAACAATTTCATTGATTTGTACTTATTATTTCTCAAGCTCAAAAGTGGTAATATTGTTCTTAAACCTATCCTTTTCTTTTATTGATATCAAAGGTTTGTGTTGAAAAACCCTTTGGGTAATCCTTTGATTTACATTGTGTTATGATTTGAGGTTGTGTGCAAAACCCTTGTAGGGTGATCCTCATATTTGTAGTTGGTATATCTTTGTGTTTTAGTGGATTTGAAAAATCCTTGGGTGTTGACTCAAGGTAGTGGATGTAACTCTTTGATAGAGTGAACCACTATAACTCCTTGTGTTCTTGTTTAAGTTTCTTACTTGTCTCAACCACAAAATTTTGCTTGGTTAGGAATTTTATTAATGATTTTTAGAATTCTCTATCAAACAAAATTGGAGGTTTATCTTTTGATTAACAAAGAATTTTCAAAAATTAGCCAAAAACCTTATTCAACCCCCCCCCCTCCCCCCCCCCCTAAGGTTTTTCAATTGGTATCAGAGCAGAGCTTCTTAAAAAAGGACAAACACCTTTGAAGCAAAAGATCTTTACTTTACTATGGCTAATAATTCTAGTTTACCATATGCAGAAGGCTCTTCTACAAATAGACCTCCTCTTTTTAATGGAACAAACTATACTTTTTGGAAGTCTCGAATTAAAATATATATTTGTTCTATTAACTTTGACTTGTGGAGCATTGTAGAGAAAGGTCCTTACATCCCCAAAATAAATGGAGTAGCCAAGAAGGTTGAAGAATTTGATGAGTTCGACTCAAAGAAGATGACTCCAAACTTTCAAGCTATGAATATTCTTAGTTGTGCCTTGGATGCAAGCGAATATAATAGAGTGAGCGGATGTGATTCGGCTCATGAAATGTGGAAGTTACTTGAAGTTACTCACGAAGGAACAAATCAAGTAAAGGAGTCAAAGTTGGCTATGTTGGTGAGAGACTATGAGCTATTCATGATGAAACAAAATGAGAGCATTAGTGACATGTTACAAGGTTCACCAACATCACAAACGGCCTATAGGCATATGGGAAAGAGTACTCAAGAGGGGAAGCAAATAGAAAAATTCTTGATGCACTTCCAAAAGCTTGGCAACTAAAAACACTAGCTATTGAGGAATCGAAGGATTTGAGACTTCTTCCTATTGAAGAACTCATAGGATCACTACTCACCTATGAAATGAAAATAAAAAGATTGAATGAAATGGAAGATGAAGAAAAAGGAAGAAAAGGCATTGCACTCAAGGCAAATGAAGATGATCAAACATACTCATCAAACAATGAAGATGAGATTGATGATGATGAGGAAATGGCATTGATAATGAGAAAGTTTAAAAGATTCTACAAGAAAGGTTTCAACAATAGAGGGAAGAAACCTCCACTCAAGAAAGGAGGACAAAGCTCATCACTCTTCAAAGCTAGGTGTTTTGAATGCAATAGCACCGATCATCTTGTAGCCGATTGTCCCAAGGCCCTTGAAAAGGAAAAGGGAGCTTTAGAAGCCAAGCTTGAGGCATTGAAGAAGAAGAAGAAGAAAGGCAAAGGCCTAATTGGAACTTGGGATCAAGACTCAAGTGAAAATGAAGAAGAAGAAAAGGCCAACGTATGCTTCATGGCACTAGAAAATGAGGTACAATCTTCTCTTCCTAACTCTTCTAGTATCCTTGATGATGATTGTGATGTTGATCCTAGCATAATGCTTATTGAAATGTATGATGAGTGCAAAAAGGTTACTAAACGAAACAAAGATTTAAAAAGCAAAACTCAATTTTTGTTAGATGAAAATTCAAGACTCATTTGTGAAAATAAAGCCATTCTTGAAACCTTGGAAGTTTTGAAAAAAGAAAAAGAGTGCTCCAATGATGACTTTCAAAAGCTTGTTTTAGAAAACAAAAACCTTTGTGAAAAGATTTCCTTTCTTGAAAAATGTTTGATTGATTATGATGTATTAAAGAAAAAGGTGAGTGATCTCACTCTATGTGTTGAAAAATTCACAAAAGGAAAAGAAAACTTTGAAAAAGTTCTTGGCTCTCAAAGATCACCTTTTGATAAAAATGGTATTGGATATACTCATTCCAATATTCTCTCAAAACAAACACGGTTTGTAAAGGCTTCATCATCTCACTCACACCTTTGTTGCACCTATTGTGAAAAGAGTGGTCATAAAGCCACAAAGTGTTTTATAAAGAAAAAGATTGAAGAGGAGTGAAAACCATTTGTGCTTATATTGAAATCTTGGTTTATATGGTGCTTATATTGAAATCTTGGTTATATGGTGCTTATATTGATTATTGATGGAGTTTTTGCAGCTTATGATGTTTATATTGATTATTTTGCAGCTTATGCCTTGTGATGTTATGATACTAAGGACTTTTTGGTTTTGATTGATCTTGTAATATTCTTTAGCCATATTTGTCATAACAGCATGTGTTTAGGGGGAGTAATCTCTTTTTTGGTGATTGTTGTGCTTTGCTCTTACTATTGATTTTTTGAAGCATCACCATACTTTACTCCTGCTCTTTTGTTCTTCTTGCATATGTGTTTGTCATAATCAAAAAGGGGGAGATTGTTAGCCCTAAGGGCATTAATACTTATGTTTTGATTATGATTAACATATGCTTGTGTGAGTTTTTTAGCTAACCCTTTATAGAACAAAAGAAGTACCTATGAAGTCTCAAAGTCTACAAGCAAAAGATCTTGTTGATGAGGAAAAAATGGAGAAGAAGAGATTCCAAGATCAAAACATTGAAGGCATTGTCTTTGGTAGAGTGAATTAGGTACTACCTTGTAAAACTCCCTAGTCTTACTCTTTGATTATTGATCATATATGAATCTCCTTTAATGATTTTCTCAGTTATAAACTTTTGTTAAAATCCAAGTATTCTTGACTTAAGTTGTGGTGTTTTGGAAAAGTTTTTCTTCTCTTTAAAATGATTGTCAAGAATACATGCTTTTGAAAAGGAAGAAAGTTTTTGTCTTAAAAAGAAACTTGGCTGAGGAAACAAAAATTCGGTCATCTGGTTTTAGAACTGGTCGTCCGGTTTTTCCAAAATCAAAAATTCGGCAGTCCGTTTTTCAGAGGATCAAGTCCGAATCTTTCTGTCCAAAAATTCGGTCATCCAGTTTTTAGGACCGGTCGTCCGCTTTTGCTCTAAATCAAAAATTCGGCAGTCTGTTTCTAGCTGGACAAGTCCGAATCTTTCTGTTTTAAAGAACCGGTCGTCCGAATTTGGGAACCGGTCGTCCGATTTTCATTTTTACTGTATAAAATATTACTGTTGCACTGAAGGCAACGGTCAATTTTTTTGGACACTATATATAGACTTTATGATCAGCCATAAAGGAGACAAGTTTGGTGGAATATTCATTGTGAACATTTAAAACTTTCAAGAAGCACATTTATTGCAAACACTTTTCGTTCCAAAAACAAAATCTTCTTGAGCTTCATTATCGATCATCATCAAAGAAGAAGAAAGGAGGAGCTTGTAGAACAATTTCATTGATTTGTACTTATTATTTCTCAAGCTCAAAAGTGGTAATATTGTTCTTAAACCTATCCTTTTCTTTTATTGATATCAAAGGTTTGTGTTGAAAAACCCTTTGGGTAATCCTTTGATTTACATTGTGTTGTGATTTGAGGTTGTGTGCAAAACCCTTGTAGGGTGATCCTCATATTTGTAGTTGGTATATCTTTGTGTTTTAGTGGATTTGAAAAATCCTTGGGTGTTGACTCAAGGTAGCGGATGTAACTCTTTGATAGAGTGAACCACTATAACTCCTTGTGTTCTTCTTTAAGTTTCTTACTTGTCTCAACCACAAAATTTTGCTTGGTTAGGAATTTTATTAAATGATTTTTAGAATTCTCTATCAAACAAAATTAGAGGTTTATCTTTTGATTAACAAAGAATTTTCGAAAATTAGCCAAAAAACTTATTCACCCCCCCCTAAGGTTTTTCAAATTCAATTATAACCCTTAATAGATCAAAATTTTATCCACTAAGGTTCTTTTTCTAGTTTATTAAATGCTATTCTTTGCCTAAGAAAAATCTATTCAACAGACTATTTTCATCTTTGGATCGAGAATAGTCGTAATTCTTTCAACTGATATCCTCGTAATTTCACTCTTTAATTGTAAGGTTAAATTTTTAGAAGCACAATATAGTTCTTTCAAACGGGTTATTGTTGCTACAATCAATATTTACTTTTCTTGTAGGGATTAAAGTTCATTTATTTTCTTTGTCACTTACTTTATCATTATTTCTAAATTAGGTAATGGATACAAATCTTGATTTGCGTACCGACTCCTTAAGAAGACATAGATTAGAGTTTCAAAATTTAAACAATAACGAGGACAATCTTTTGATTGAGAAAGAAACAAAACTGGAGGATATTATTTTAGCATCCACACATGGTAAAAATATAATATATGAGTTCCATTCTAGAATTTCAAGTGAGGTAATTCCAAAAGTGGGTATGAATCTTAGTAATGAAGAAGATGCTTATGAGTTTTATAAAGCTTACGCTAAGGAAGCTGGTTTTGGAATTCGAAGGAGTCTAAGTTATAAAGATAATGAGGGTAGGATTCTTGATAGAATCTTTTGTTGTTCTTCTGAAGGCAAACGACCATCGGATAAAAAAGATGTTATTCGTAAAAGTCATCGTCCGAAAACACGATTTGTTTGTAAAGAAATGATAAAGATTAATTGTCAAGTACCAGGCTGCTATCAAGTTGTTCAAGTCATTCATGAGCATAATCATAGTTTGTGCAGCCCTAGTAAAAAACATATTTTTAGATCTCATAGAAATTTAAGTAGTGTTCAAGCAGCAGAGGCAGATATGGCACAGAGTGTTGGGATTACCCCCTAAAGCAACAATTGATTTTATGACTAAACAAGTTAGTGGACGGAAAAATCTAGGATTTATCCCCAAAGATTACAAAAATTATGTGCGTTCCAAGCGTACAAGGGAAATGAAAGCTGGAGATACTGGGTGTATATTAGAATATTTGCAAAAGAAGCAATTTGAAGATCCTTTCTTTTATGCAATACAAGTGGATGAACATGATTTGATAACTAATATTTTTTGGGCTGACACAATGATGATAGTAGATTATTCATGCTTTGGTGATGTTTGTGTTTTGATACTACATATAGGTCAAATAATGATGGTTGACCTTTTGCATTGTTTGTTGGTGTTAATCATCATAAGAAAACTATAATGTTTGGTGATGCTCTGTTATATGGCGAAACTATACTAAGTTTTGAGTGGTTGTTTGATACTTTTGCAAGGGCTATGGCAAGAATTAAGCCAAAGACTATTCTCACAGACCAATATCAAGCGATGGGAATCACCCATCAAAATGGCCAGAAACACATCACTGTCTATGCATTTGGCATAACTATCAGAATGTTGCCATCCATCTTAGCAATACCTTTTCAAAGTTTAATGGTTTTTCAAAAGATTTTAGTGATTGTGTATATGGTTATGATGAGGAAGATGATTTTATTAATACGTGGAATATTATGGTTAAAACGTATGGTCTTGAAGATAATAATTGGTTGAAAAAGATGTTTAACATCAAGGAGAAATGGGCACTAGTATATGAACTTGAGACTTTTTGTGCAGATATACAAAACACTCAGCATTGTGAAAGTATAAATAGTGTTTTAAAAAGGTATGTGAATTACGAAAATAAGTTGCTTGAACTTTTTCAGCATTTTGACAGATTGGTTGAAGACCGTCGTTATGAAGAGCTAAAAGCATATTTCAAAGCAAGTCAAAGTAATCCTTTCCTCTCCATTCCAGAGGAAATTTTGAAACATGCTTCAGATATATACATACACGAGGTATTTAATATAGGTATGTAAAGCATATGATTCACAGGTAGATATATGTGAAGATGATGGAATCATTATGAAGTATTTAGTCATGCATCATAAAAAGTAGCATCAATATAGTGTTGTGTCTGACTCTAAAAAGGGTACTCTCATATGTAGTTGCAAAAAGTTTGAATTTGTTGGGATTTTATGTTCTCATACTCTTAGAGTCTTACAATTAAGGGGTATTTTTACCATTCCAAATGAACATATATTGCTTAGATGGACAAAAGAAGCAAAAAAGGAGCTAAGGAATTCCCTACGAGCTAGGGGTTCAGGTTGATCCCAAGATAATGATTGGAGTACATTATAGAGATTTGTGTCATTTATATATACAATTGGTTACAAGGACTGCAGAAAGTGAGAAGACTTATGATATGGCTAAGAATGGTATGCAAAAAATGTCAAAAACAGTGAATGCAGGATTGAAGAATAAACAAGTAAAAATTGTTTCAGTTGACACAATAGGTAATGCAAGAAGTGGATCAACTAGCACTATTGTTCCGTCTAATATTGGTTCTGCTAATGAAATAAGAGGAATTAAAACAAAGGAAAAGCTTATTAGAAGATCTAGTAAAAGATTGCAAAGTAGTTTAGAGAAAGCCACAAAGAAAAGAAAGACAAAGGGGAAACGATCATTTCAAAGCACACAGGTATGTCCTTATGGTAGTTTGCCTTATTTTTAATTGGAGCTATTATACTATTACATCTTATTTATTTTCTACAAAAAATTTGTTTCTATAAAATGCAAGACCAATTAAGAATTGATACTCATAGTTCAATGAATTCGGTTGAACAAGGACCATCACAAATGTTACAGGTACTAATCTAGTAGTAAAAAAGGTTGATGTTCTGACTACTTTCGTTATACATAGTAAGTTAAATGTTTGTGCAGGATTTTTCAAATTTCATGCCTTCTTAATCAGAAGTTGTAAGACACTATTTCTTTTGTTTTCTCCTTTTCCCATTTGTGCTTCTTCTATAATTCCTGAATGACTAAATCATTATATATCTTAATATTATTTCCAAAAAAAAGAGGGAGCTTCTAGTACATATGACTTGAATGGAAGGAACATTATATCTGAATATTTTGTATTACACCCATCTGTCTCAATGCGCTCTACACCATTTTTCCAGGTATGACGAATTCACATTTGACTAAGAATATTTGAGTTTAATATTTTAATAGAGAATCATTTGACTTTGGTTTTATTGGTGTAGTTCTTAAATCAAGTTAGCTATCAACAAAATCATGTGCCTGTGAGTAGTAAAAGCATGACACAAGTAATACAGGTAATTTTGATACTTCAATAGTATTTGGTACGTATAAGTAATATGTGAAAACAACTATTATTTTTTAGACATATTACCATCTAACACCTTATACTTCTTTCTTAAAATTTCTATTAGGCAAACGAAGTGCCGATTGTAGATGTCACGAGATTTCTACCTGTGGTCATTATATATTTGACTTCTGATCCTATAAAACGTCCAAATGAAATTACTACAAAAGCACCGAGAGCCCTACCGAGTAAAGAAAGAAGTATAGAAATAAAGATGTTCATGTTTTACCGTTCAGTTCACGACAAATGTGCATTTTTTTCGCCTGCAAGTCAAAATACACAGATGAAGAGTCCGTAAAGACAACAATGCATCTATGTAATTCTGCTAGAGTAGTTATGATACTAAGGAGGAGTGATAAAGGAAACAAATGGCCTATTTGTAAACATTACCTATAGTGATCAAAATAATTCATTTTCAAAATTTGTTCTTAATTCTGGCTTCTTTCCCTTTCATGAAACTAAAAGAAATATGGAAAAGAGAATCATTGAAAACTCTATTGGAAACTATATTTCTTTATTTTGGTTTTTTTTAGATCTGCAAATGTTGAACCCTTACAGTAATTGTATAGTGTTAGTCAAAAACCTGTAGCAGGGCTATTAAACTGAAATAGAGAAAAACAAAAGCATTTATGCAAGCACACTAAAAGATATGTGTCACTTGCAAGCACCACATTGATAATAGTGCAAGTTAATCTTGCATCTTTAATATTCAAAAGAAAGGATAAAAGAAAATGCATCTAGTCAAATTGAAAAGAAAATTATTGCTTGATTACACTGATTAAGCGTATCTGTAACATCAATATACGTAAGACAAAGGGAAAATAAAATACAAAAATGAACTACTACTTCATTAGTAACCATTAAAACCTCTATTTAGCAAAAAAATCATTAACTTCTAAGTCCAACTTCAGGTATAGCTTTCTCAAAGGCTTTTGATACAATTCTATAATCTTCTATATTCCTGTTAATGGTCATACACCTCCTTCTGATAAAAGAAAATGGTGATAGTTTAACAATTAATAACTCTAATATTTAATTAGTTCAGATCATCCAGTTGTTGAAGATGATCTCTTGATTGAGAATGTAGTTCAAATGCCTAAGCATAGGGGTGCCTTGAGGTGTAAACCTACAATATAGAAGCTGTTAGGCAGCAAGTTACCTATTAAGCAACCAAAGTATCCTTATTGATGGACAGCAGTTAGAAAACCAAGAGCTCCAGTAAATTTCCAATGGAATCCATGCCGAGGAAAAACGGTCAACCGATTTGAAAACCGGACGACTAGTTTTGTGCTTCCCAAGAAAAACAGACGACCTAAAATGAAAAACGGACGTCCGAAAGCCAGCAGAGCAAGAGGAACAGAAAACCCGAGATATTCGGACGATGTCTACAATCAAAAGCGTTCAACCGAAAATACTTATGAAAATGAGAAAGCAGAAACTGAAGAGAAACCCAACCCGAGAAATACGGACGTAGGAAGTGGACGTCCAGTTTCCTTCACAATCCAAGAATGGACGAGCAGTAACAAGAAAACGGACTTCCGATTTTGGAGCAGGCTAAAACCGGCTGTGCAAAGTTGGGCAGCAGCAGCTGTTACGTCAGCAGGAGGAAGCTCCTATACTACAGCCCACACTTCATCAGCCTCACCCAGACTGCCACCGTAGAAGGCGCAATGGCGCCGGCCTGAGCCAAGAGTAGTCGCAACTCTTTGTAACCCTATAAATGAAAAACTGAGTTGAGTGAACTATTAAAAGGAAGCAGATAAAAGTAGCCGAAAAGCAGCAAGAATCAAAGCATCAGAAACACATTTCAAATATGCAGAACATATACTAAATCCATAAAAACTTTTAATTGATCTTTTCCCTTCGCTAAAAGCTGCAAAAGAATGTAAATTTTTTTTCTATGATGCTGAAAGATAATAGAAGCACAAATCAAGTCATCTCCTCTTTCTACAAAAAATTAACCAGATCAAACAACAACAAAAGAACCACAAATTTAGAGTAACAAAGTCATGTATTATCAATTGCAATAAAAAAAAGAACAGAGATATCCCACTATAGTCAAGAGAGCCCTAAATTACTCAAATCTATTAAACAAACCACTAAATTCAAACAAACAACCAAATTCTAAAGTGACACAGAAAGAAAATTAAAAAGAATAGACAATTGGAGCAGCTTGGATTACCTTGTCTTTCTTGCCACTCATGCTTATTCTGGCCTCTACTTTTCCGTTCAATATCTATAAAGAACACAAAAATTCAAGACCAAGGTAGAAACTTTGAACTAATTATCAATGAAAATAAAGATATTGAAGAAGAAGGCATAAGTTTTAAGCCAGAAATTAAGAGAAGAGAAAAAATTTGATGACCATACTAGAGCAAAGCTTGAAGAAGATAGAAGAGAACACTAAGGAGAGAGAAAAAGCCCAAGATATTGGAGGTAAAACTAGAAAGATCGGGTAAGAGAGGAGAGAGAAAATTTGAGTTTAAAAATTTTGGGTTAATTGTTTAACTCTTGTTAGAAGTGCAATTTTCTTTTAATTAATATTTTGTAGAAAAAATATAAAATAAAAAGGAAAGGTAATCTATATTAAGAATGATACAAAGTGTGTTACAGAAGTGTTATGGAGAATTAAAAGGTAGATCACGTGTCTTTCTTCGTTTATTTCGTAATCTAATTTTTTAATCTACAATTCTAAAAAATAATATATATTATATAAATTAACTATAACAAATGAATAAATTATATTTTCAATAACTAGCAATTAATCTTAACATATTTATTTTATATGCTAAAAACCAACTCTATTACAACAAAAATAAACAAAAATCCCCAAGGTCACATGACTCTCCTCCAATGGTGACCACATAGGCAAACTCATGACGATGATGAAAATCAAAATAAAAACAACCTAACCAGAACATTTCTCAAGAAACATGGCGTGTATGGCTCCATAATAAAACTGTATATGTGAAAAATTATCTATAAATATAAAAACCCAAGGTAACTTTTTTATGATTATCTTTGTCTTTGTGTGAAATCTATAGCGAGAAATTAACAGTAGCGGAGAAAAATACTAAGAATAGCATAAAATTAGCAGAGGTGTGTTATGCACCAATTAGAGAAGAAACGGGGACGAGAGACAATTTAATGGAGAGAGAGAGAGAGAGAGAGAGAGAGAGAGAGAGAGAGAGAGAGAGAGAGAGAGAGAGAGAGAGAGAGAGCTGCAAATTGGTGGCGGCGCCAGCGTCAATGGGCGATGAAGGAGAAGCAGATGATGAAGAAGAGATGATAGATTAAGACTTCTTAAGAAATTTTTCTAAATTATGGTTAGATCCCTAAAGAATTATTAATTAAAAAGTAAGGACTCAATTGAATTTAATTACATTTTGAAAAGGATTAAAAGAGAAGTTAAAATAAGTGAAATTTAAAATATACATTTTAATTTGCTTGACTGTTAATGATTTCATAGATGAAATGAACAGAACGGAAGGTTTTACTTTGATACGTTATTGAAGTTAAGAATTCAATAGTTATCATTATGAAGTTCAGAGTTCAAAATTAAAATTCGAGAAAGTTCAGGAAATACTGACACTTTTTACCCTTATGAATTTTATAACATGTCCATAAACTTTCAAAATCTCCCGTGTCACCGTTTTGTGCAGTAATTTTTAGTGAAAAACAATATGCCTTTTATATAGCGTATTCATATGTAATAATGGTTGGATGACAATGAGAACAGGTTCTTAAGAATTGTGCCCATGCAACAATTGTTATTTTTGTAATAAATGTGAAGAATCTATTCAGAAGAAACTCGTACATGTTAGTGTATTAAAAGAATTAAGTGAATTAGTATATTTGAGATTTATATATATATATATATATATCTCCAGCAAAGCTTGGGAAATATGCTAGTAATGGTTGTACTATGATAGAAAGATTGGGGGGCTAAATTTACTACAAACTTTTAACATAATTTTGTCTAAATAATGGACATCAAAGATTATTTAAACAATTCTATATTTAATAAAAGTAATGCATATCAATAATTCTTCAAAATTACCCAAAAAAATAATTTTTTAAAATTTTCAACTAGTTAGAAATATTTACAAACAAATAGATAATTTCTCATTATCAATACTAAGTGAGGAATGATTATTTATCACCATTCACGAAATCGCCACTCACAAAGAATGATTACTTAACATTAATGAAAAAAAATACCTTGCAAAAATAAAAAATCGAAGAAAAGTATGAATGTAATAGTGCACCATTAAAAGGCCACCACAATATGAATTACAAATTAAATCATCAGAGATTAATATAGAAAATAGCATTGATTTTTCTAACTTCTCCTAAGATTCATCAGTTTTTCTTTTGGTGGCTCTAATCAGAAAATGTGAAGTTTCGCATAACTACTATTCTAAAGCCATTCTCGAAATATCCTCCCCATATAAGGTTCGTACTTATCTATTTCTTTTTTTCAATATATTATTCTATTCCTTCAATTTCATACCCAACATCAACTCACACTCACCCACACTGCCCCACACACAGATTCATATTGTGACTTTAAAGATATGATTTTGTTATTCTGGTTTGAATTAATTGATGAGTTGATTTTTGTTGTTTGGATGAGTGCAATAATTTATTTTAAAGAAAAAGAGAAGACTTACCACTGGTTGGCAGCGAGAGGCGGAGGCTAGCGGCCTGCGACGATGACAGCAATGGATTGAAGTGGAGGCTAGCCACTGTTGGTGGAGGAGGGAGGGAGGAGACAACCGAAGAGAATGTGTTTTAGGGGTTACCAAAATTGGGATTTAGAGAGGTGATTATTTGTGAGGATGGAATCAGGACAAAAAGGTTGGGAGTTGAAGAAAAAAAAAATTTTCTAGAATTTCGTTTATTTTATATATACATTTCAAGTACAAAACTATTCAAACAATTCTAAATTTGTAAATAAAATAGAAAGTTTTGAGGTTGTATTGAAAAAAAAAATAGAGGAGATTGAAGATAAAATACCTGAAAATTTTTAAATTTTCAAAATTTCCCAGGGGGTCGAGCATACCCGAGCCGCCCCTGTTCCGTCCCTGATTATTTGGTTGGAAAATGTATTTTGTTTTTTTTAATTAAATGATCCTTAAGTAAATAGGGCATCATTTCGCGTGAAACGAGGACGTTTTACTAAATGGTCTTTTAACTAGAGTTGTAAACGGACCCAAACTCTCAGGGTACCCCCAGACCCGGACCCGTACCCGTACCCTTATAGTTAAATTTGGACCCAGACCCGGACTCATACCCTCCGGGTATAAAATTCTGGACCCCTACTCGACCCTTCAAGGTCCAAGGTAAGGTCTAGGTATACCCGCACCCATATGATATTTTTATATTTTTTTTTCCTGTTAAATAAAAATATATAAAACAATGTATTATCCAAAAATAAAAATTTTAACATGATTAACATAATCTCCTCAACATTTCTTTCAACAAATACAATCATTTAACATCTACATAAATGAATAGGGATATAGATCCCTTTAACTATATTAAATCAATCTGTAATCCAAATTCCTAGACAACCTCTGAACAAAGAATATATGTAATAATGTTGTGTCGCCTAATAGATAAGTCAAATAATAGCATATAAGATATAGAACGACAAAGAAAAAACAAAGAAAAAGATTGTTCTTTTTGTCATGATCCATATTTTCAGCAATTCTATGAAATAAAAAATAAGACAAAAATATTACTATCATAAATTGCTTTTACGCGGGATGAAAGAATATATTTTTATATTTAGTAAAAATAAATTATTTGTGAAATGGCATTTAAAATAAAGTTGAAAATAAATAAATAAATAATTTAAAAGAGGTTAATTGGTCCAAGTACATCAACGAAAGAGGTTCTATTTAGGATTGAAAAGGAAAAAAAACTGAAAATGATTGAAAAGGAGAAAAAAAGAAAAAACGGACTGAAAAGGAAAAAAAGAGAAAAGGACTGAAAATGAGAAAAAAATGACTGGAAAGGAAAAAAAAAAGAGAAAATGACTGAAAAGAAGAAAAATAAAGAGAAAAGGACTGAAAAGGAGGAAAAAAAGAGAAAATGGCTGAAAGGAGAAAAAAGAGAAAAAGGTTTCTAAGAAATAAAAAAATAAGACAAAATATTACTATCATAAATTGCTTTTACACGGGATGAAAAAATATATTTTTATATTTAGTAAAATAAATTATTTATGAAATGGCATTTGAAATAAAGTTGAAAATAAATAAATAAATAAATAATTTGAAAGAGGTTAGTTGGTCCAAGTCCATCAATTAAATAGGCTCTATTTAGGATTGAAAAGGAGAAAAAAAACAGAAAATGACTGAAAAGGAAAAAAAAAGAAAAAACAAACTGAAAAGGAAAAAAAAAAGACAAGGACTGAAAATGAGAAAAAAAAGAAAGAAGGAATGAAAAGGAGAAAAAAGGGAAAAGGACTGAAAATGAGAAAAATAAAGAGAAAATGACTGAAAAGGAGGGAAAAAAAGAGAAAATGGCTGTAAAGGAGAAAAAAAAAAAAGAAAAGGGCTGAAAAGGAAGAAAAAAAAGAGAAAAAAGATTGAAAGCAAGATTCAAACCTGCACTACCCACAAAGTCTAGATTTGAACTTTGCTTCCTCAATCACTTGGACATACCTCCTTAAGCACATTTATTACTCTCCATATAATATAATATATATAAATATATTATTTTTTTATTAATACGGAGTTACAGGTATACAAGTCTGGTTATTATCATACCTTGTCCAGACCTATATAACAGAATAAATACGGGTATGGGTATGAGTACGGGTTCACGGGTATAAAATTTAAACCTTACGCGCTAAAAACGGGTATAAACCCGCGCGGGTATGGGTAAGACCCGCTCCGTTTACAGCCCTACTTTTAACTAAAAAAGAAAATAAGTCTTCTTCTCCAAAAAACATTACGCATACAAGAACAACTCCTCTTTCTCTGTTTTTTAGTTCTCGCTGTTGCCCCCTTCTTTAATTTGCGTTTGTGCAATATGTAATAAAATATAATAATAAACTTATATATAAAAATTGAATAATAGATAATGGAAGAAAACACAAGACTACAAGGCTGAGGAGCAATTCTTTTTAAGGAGATTCGAACCATTTTCGTTAGATATAAACTCTCTAACTAATACAGCATAAGTAAAATTCTTACTCGTCTCCTCTAGGATACAACAGCTCAACAATCTCATTGTGTAGCTTGTAGTAATTCTGCACAAACTACTCAAGCTCAAGCTCCACCAAATGAACATTTTTCCTTCAACTAAAATTCTCTCTTAATATAAATATGAATTTGAACATGCAGGATAAACCTTGTGTCTATAAATATGGATATGAACATGTTATGACAACATTTTTACGTTTTTCAAAGACTAGTTATTAAGGCATATTTATAGGCATAGCAAAACCTCTTAAAAAGATACATAACTATTTAGTTATCTTCTATTTATTATTAAGTTCATTGTATAAACATAATCAATAAATTCACATACATTCACCAAACATTGTACATATATGTACATTGAATATTAAAATGTACCAACATTCCTCCACCCATTTTAATATTGATGTATGAATGCATATGATAGTGCAAGAAAGAGAGAATAATAGTTAAAGATGAACTATTATGGTTAATGAAGGTGTGCGCTGCATTGAATTGAACAACCTAACTTTCACATTCATATAGGTGAAATCCATCAAGAGTGCTCCTGCAACTATAACAGCCTACTCATAAAGAATTAAAGAATATCATTAAGAGTCTTATAACTCTACCTTCCAAACATTACAAGATAATGCACTTAAATCATAGAAATAGATATTATAATATTGTGCATTCTTTGCGCTCACCATATGATTCGTTTTTCCTATTGAACCTAATTACAAGATCTTTAATCCTTGGGTTCGTATCCTCATAGGTGAATAAAGCAATATTTCTACACTTCAATTCTATTCCTCTCAATATACTCCATATCATATTGTCAAAAAGATTTAGTGCATCTTAAACCAAGTTAATTTTCTATTTGTTGTCTTACTTAGTCAAATAATGCAGTTTTGTAATTTACAGTTGAAATAGTCAGGTTTGAGGAAGTCTTTGGCAGAAATATCAAGACATGATTTATTTTAGATAGTGGCAGGCTTTTAGAAGAGGTTAGTTAGTAATTTTTGCATATAAATGCATTCAGTATTGCCGTAGTTTTCTTCAGTTCAGAATTCAATAAAAATCCGTCATTTTTTGCATTTTCTTCTGTTATTCTATTTCCATTACTGCTATTCTCTGCATCTCTTTTGTTTTATGGTATCATAGCTTCGCTGAAGCTTCAAAATACATTTTTCTCTCTTCTTCTCTACCAAATAGTGTTGTCTTGTTGGAGTAGATTGAAAGTTGTGAAAAGAGATGGAAATTGAAAATAGAGGTAGTTCAAACACATAATACGGTATCGATAAGCTTTTACGGATAAACTACAAGTACTAAAGAATGTGTGTGGAGGCATATCTTCAAGGGCAAGACCTGTGAGATTTAGTTGCAGGAGATGATGGTGAAATTCCTGCAGACACTCCGGAAAATTCTAAACCTCTCAGGAAATGGAAGATTAAGTGCGGTAAAGCTCTCTTTGCTCTAAGAACTTTTATTAGCAAAGAGTTCATTGATCATGTCCGGGATATCAGCTCACAAAAAGAAGTATGGGAGACGTTGGAGAGACTATTTTCGAAAAAGAATACAGCAAGGCTGCAATTATTGGTGTTGTTGTATGTGGACGATATGATTATTACAAGAAATAATGAAGCTGAAATCTCAAAGTTGAAATCTCAAAGCTGAAAAGTGATTTATCGGTTCGCTTTGAGATGAAAAATTTTGGAGAAGTTGGCTGTTTTCTTGGTTTGGAAATTGCAAAATCAGATACTGGGTATTTCATCTCCCAAAAGGCTTACGCAACAAAGTTTTTGCAATAATTTGACATGGGGGAGTCGAAGGAAAAGGCAACTCCAATGGAACCACATGTCAAGTTAATGGAAGAAGAAGGAAAGTTGCTGCAAGTTGGAGCCACATGTCCAGAAATTGCTTATTCTGTCAGTGTGATCTCTCAATTCATGCAGTCTCCAAGAAGTACTCATCTAGAGGCAGCAAAGAGGATTTTGCGATATATAAAAGGCTCTCTCTTGATTATGGTCTAATGTATGAGAATTGTGAGAGTTTTGTGCTCGAGGGGTTTACTGATGCTGATTGGGCACGAGATGCAAATGACAGACATTCTACTTTAGGCTACTGTTTTAATGTATCAGCTGCTATATTCTGGTGTAGCAAGAAGCAGAATGTGGTTGCTCTATCTAGCACTGAAGCTGAATATGTGTCAGCAACTATGGCTGCACAAGAATGCATGTGGTTGAAGAGTTTGATAAAAGATATAATGTGCGAAGTTGAGTGTGCTGTACAGGTTAAGTGTAATAATGAAAGTGCTATCAAACTTGCTTCCAATCCTATTTTTCATGCTCGAACAAAGCATATAGAAGTTCGCCATCACTACATTCGAGAGAAGGTGTTGAATCAAGAAATTGAGTTGTTGGGAATCTCTACAAATAACCAAGTTGCAGACATTTTTACAAAAGCATTGGGGAAGCCCAAGTTTGAAGAGTTTAGAGCTGCACTTGGTGTTACTAAATTTAAGCATACACTAAGGGGGAGTGTAAAAAAGATTTAGTTCATCTTAAACCAAGTTAATTTTCTATTTTGTTGTCTTACTTAGTCAAATAATGCAGTTCTGTAATTTACAATTGAAATAGTCAGGTATGAGGAAGTCTTTAGCAGAAATATCAGGACATGATTTATTTTAGATAGTAGCAGGCTTTTAAGAGAGATTAGTTAGTAATTTTTGCATCTAAATGCATTTAGTATTGCTGTAGTTTTCTTCAGTTCATAATTAAAAAAAATCAGTCATTTTCTGCATATTCTTCTGTTATTCTATTTCCATTACTGCTATTCTCTGCATCTCTTTTTTTTTACATCTCTTTTCAAGGTCTCACTTGTTGTATCACAATAATATTTATCAAGAGATTTGACATACTTATATATATATATATAATCATTGTCAATTATAAATAATTCTCTTACCAAAAATTTAGATTTACTATAATAAAATGGATTTAAGTCTTGAACATAGTAGTTCCATCACATATTATAAACATACATAAATTTTCAAGTTTAGAAGTATAAAATGATAAATCTTTTAGCCAAGCTCACCATAAGTTGACCCTTCAACTTGTATAGTTAGCTATCACAAATTGTACACTTCCAAAATAAAGCATCATACATATACTTAACCAGAACATAACCAACAGCAATGAAATAATTATGTAGCACAATATTGTAATCAGCACAACAAGTAAAGGTTTCCCTTTTAATATTGTGTGCTTTCTCTACTAGCAGAATAAATAATGGTTGTACTTTTGCAATCAATATTAGTTACGCTTTTCAATACTTTTTGAATATAAACAACAATAATGCTTTGAAATAATGGATTTTTCAACCAATCTTAATTTCAAAGTAATTTCCTAAGAACTTTAGTTCTTTAACAATAAGGAATCATAACCAAAACAAATATAGGATCGATAAACTACACAATAATTTCTTATGTGTTTTTAACTAACACATTTACGGTTACGGAGGTCAATTTAGTACACAAGTTAACCCCCACTATTCCTATATTTAAATAAGATATTCTCTTCATTTTTTTAAGGGATATCTCTCTTCATTAAAAATAATAAAATATTACCTTTACAAATATCCTAAATATTTTGATTAACGTTTCCATAAATTACACATATAGCGGAACATAAACATATTGAGGTAATTCTTATAAATATTCCATAGAGAGATTAAAACATTCTCATAAACTTTTTCTTTCATCAAAATAATTTTCACTTCCAAATAAATAGGAATACTATGAAAAACAAGAGTACTTTCATTAAACAAGTACTCAAATAACAGCAATAAATTATCACCAATCAACATTTCTTGAGAATGTATAGTGTTTTTTAATCATTGAAAATATCTCATTTTTCAATATCATCAAGCCAATATATTTCAAGAAACTTCACTCTTCATCCATTTGCACAACATGAAATAACGAAATGTGAAGCTTTAAGTGCTTATTAAAATATCCATACTAATCTATAGTCTTGTCATGTGCAATCTGTTTATCTTCGAATCTCATTAAAATTGTTAGTGCAAAATATAATAAAACACAATAATAAACTTACATGTAAAAGAATAATAATGGAAAATGCATGAAAACACAAGAATACAAGGTTGAGATGTGGATATCACGTTCTCTTTAAGAAGATTAGAATCATCTATGGTACATATAAACTCTCTAACCGACACAGTAGAGATAAATTCTTACTCGTGCCCTCCAAGATACAACAATCCAACAATTTCGTTGTGTAGCTTGTAGTAATTTTGCACAAATTACTCAAGTTCAAACTCCACCAAAAGAATATTTTCTATTCAATTAAAATTCTCTCTCAATATATGCATATATGAATATAGATATGAACATGTTATGAAAAAAAAAAAATGTTTGCATGAATATGGATATGAACATGTATAAATCTCTTAAGAAGATACTTAACTTTTTTAGTTATCTTCTATTTATTATTAAGTTTATTGTATAGACATAATTAACAAATTCACATACATTCATCAAATATTGTACATGTAAGTAGATTGAATATTAAAATGTACCAACACTTTATGAGTTTTACGATCGGTTAGGGGTCAACTGACCCCCTTTCCCAAGCATAGTTCCGCCATGTATGCTAATAAAATAAATGTCTTCTTTTTTTTTTTTTTTTTTTTGTGATAGTGTCTTTTCACTCTTGTAAGCCACTAGCTAGATATGAAGCTTTATTTCCTCAGCTACCAAAAATTACCCAAAAAAAAAACATTAATCAAGCAGGAAACAGAAAAGATAGAGAGGGAAATATTAATTATCTCAAGTTTTATAATCCCCTTATTTTTATATCAGTCAGCAGGAATTATTCCTTAACTATTCCAATATATATATATAACGAAAGTGTGGTGCTACATTTCCTTCCTATATTGCCACTTATAAAGCAGGATACAAATTAAAATTCAAGGGCACTTGTGCCTTCAACTATGAGTCTTCATATTAGCATAGCAAGGGCATAAGTCTTCATTCCCAGAAGTGCCTGGTGGAACACAATTGCACCTCTCACAGCAGGTATTACATGCCCTTATGCACATTTTGTGCCTTGAAGCTTCGCTGCACCTATAATTGCACTTTCCTCTGCAGTCTGCCCATTTTTTTAACAATATATATATATATCATTTGCCATTAGCTAGTCCAATATATATTCAACAATTAATTATTGTAAAAAGAAATGAAAAATCTAATTAATAGCTTATTATGTAAATATGTTTCGGACGAGTTAATTCAGTATTTATCAGGAAAAATAAAAATGAAAGAATAATTTAGTAGCCAATATTTTAGCAACTTGTCAATTTTCTAGAAAAAAAAAACCCAATATATTAGCAAAGTTACCAATTTTCCTAGTTATTTCAACTTTGGATCCATTGTCACCACTTATCTGCGCAAAAGAAAATTTTCAAGAAAACAAACATATATATATATATATATACAGGGACGGAACCAGAACAATATGATTGGGGGGGCTGGAGGAAAAAAAATTTTGCCAGAATTTCGTCTATAAAAGGATACATTCCATGTACAAAAAACACTCAAACAATTCCAAATTTACATATAATATAGCAAAAGAATAGGTAATCGCCCATTACCAATGAGGAGTGATCACCCATCACTCACGGGATAAACATTACAAATTCTAATACTACATATAATAAAACAAAAGAATAGGTAATCGCCCATTACCAATGAGGAGTGATCACCCATCACTCACGAGGAATGATTACCCATTACTCACGGGATAAATACCTCTATCAAAGCTGAGAATCTTGATCAGAATCTTGAGATAACAGATGAGATAAACACGATCAGAAGACGAAATCCAATATGACCTGCAATTGATTTAGAACATTAGAAGATTAATATAAAAACAAATGACATTCATCCCAATGCAAAGAATGAAAAAGAAATGACTACTGAAAAATGATTTAAAATAGAGTTTTACATGTGAATGAAATGATTAAGATGGCAATTTTATTCTTCGAGTTTGCATATTTTGAAACCGCTGCAAGATGTCTTCATTTTCAATACTCTTAAAAATCTCTTGCTCCACATAGCATACCAAACTGTCGTTGAGAAACTCATCTCCCATCCTATTGCGTAAATCATTCTTAATCGTTCTCATAGCGGAAAAACGATCTTTCAACGGTCAGCTGAAAGCAACGAGCAAGACTAAAGCCAACTCAATCAGTCGATAAACTAAAGTAAAAAACTGGTGAATATTCGTCTCAACCATCTTCTTTGCGAGATCTCCAATGTTAGTAAGGCCAGAGAAAGCTGCCCCATCACTTGATCTCATGTAAGAGATATATGTATCAAGTTGTGCTTTAAGCTCAAACTTATCAGAGATAGAAAAATCATCTGGATAGAACTCAGATAGACGGAGTAACTGACCCCGATCAAAATGCACAAAGGAATCTATGGGATCAAGGCATGATATGCAAATAAGTAGCTCTGAGGTTGACCCGTAAAACGATCATCCATTTCTTTGACTATAAAATCAAGTACCTAACATTAAATAGAGAAAAGAACAGTTAATAATTTATAATATTACAAATAAATGAGCTATTAGGTAATAAATTAAAAAAAGATTGAAATTAATTACCTCAAAAAAAATGTCTCGACGAAAAAAATGGTAGTAAGTCTTTGGCTGCCCATCCACACTCCTGTATAATCTAGCTCGGCCTGGTAAAGGATCTTGCATGTTCGGCACAAAAATATCATGTTTGACACAAAATGCAGTAACAACACCCAATAACTCCTCCCAATAATCATCATCATTTCTATACTTCTTCAAATCTTCCTTTACTGTCTTAATCATCCGGATAGCAGTGACTATGTTTTGAGTCCTTTGTTGCAAGCACATTGACAATGTATTTGTTTTTGCCAATACATTTACCATTAATCGAGCAATGAATACAAATTCAAGCGCCACATTTTATCAATCAAACCTCGAGCAATGCCTCGACTATTGACCTCATCAGCGTCTTCATATATAGTTTCAAGCACATGTGTCACTGCATCCCACATATGCAAAATCCGAGTTATTGTTTTGAAGTGAGAGCCCCAACGAGTGTCACCTGGCCGAGCTAAACTTGTTTCCTAATTTTTGCCCTTTCCTGTAGCAATTTCTCCACTTTCTAGACTTTTTACAAGATCATTATCTCTGCTTTTGTAGAAGAGCATCCTTTCTTTTACATGAAGCTCCAACAGTGTTTACAATCTTAGCAAGGTACTCAAAAAAAACTACACACGTGAGCATTTTTCTTTGAAGTAGCCACAAGCACTAATTGAAGTTGGTGAGCAAAGCAATGAATATAATATGCGTACTTATTTTCATCTAAAATTTTTTTGTTTCAATCCATTAAGCTCGCCACGCATATTAGACGCCCCATCATAACCTTGACCTCCGAGTCGTGAAATTGATAATCCATTTATTGCAAAGAAATCATCAATACTATTTTTTCAAAGTCAGGGCGGAAGTGTCAGCGACGTGTACCACTCCAAGAAAACGCTCGACCACTTCTCCATTATCATTAACAAATCTCAAAACTATAGACAATTGCTCCTTCACGAGCTATCTCGAGCCTCATCAACCAAAAGAGAAAAAAAACTTGTCACCAATCTCATTGACAATAGCTTGCCTCACTTACGTTGCACAAGCATTAACAATTTCTTTTTGAATTTTAGGAGAAGTCAACCGATTATTTCAGGGAGCATTCAAGTTCATGACCTTATTTACTTCTTCCGATTCCTCACAATACCATTTTGTTAATTCAAGAAAATTACCTCTTCGGAATTGAATTTATGGACTCATCATTTCCACGGAAAGCTAAACCCTGACTTAATAAAAATCGAATAACTTTCACAACAGCAGTCAGTCGTGCACGGTACTCAATCTCAGTTTGACTACTTTGTTTCGATAAAACGTATTCCACATTCCGTCTTTGATTTTTGAAACCCAACAAACTGAATTACTGATCGCGAGTGAGGACTATTTGGAGCACCTTCATGATTTCTAAATTTTTTCTTTTGCACGTTTCCAATTTTTAAAACCAACTTCTGTAAATATATCATCACCATGTTTGTGATTTTGACCTTTACCAAACAAATAACAACAGAAACAAAATGCGGCATCTTTATGTACACTGTACTCTAACCAAGTAATCTTTAAACCATTGCTTCGAAACGATCTTCTAATTTCACCAAAAATCGGTTTGCGGAAATTTATGATCACATGGTTGAGTTGGCCCTTTAGCCACATAAAGTCTCCTTAATTCATCTCTAACTTCATAAGGATAACTATCAATCGGTTTACGCAATCTCGGATCACCAATAATTTCAAAATCCGAAAACTCTACCCGAGGCTTTTTCCCACGATCTTCAATATTAACATTTCCCTTATTAGCTGATTTTTTCTTCAACTAGGTTTAGGACCCTTCTTCCATTTTCTAATAAATTTCTCCATAGTAAAATCCTATATAATATTCAAATATTTTAAATTCACAATTCAACACATTTCATGTATAACATAATAATTAATTAGTCTATAAATTACATAATAATCATATTTTTACCAAACAAACCCTAGACAATTTTTTCACTATAAAATAACAACATAAAGATTTTAGCACTCAAAAAATCTATTTACCAAAAAAAAATTTAGCACTCAAAATCAAAAATCATAGAAATGGAACTTTTCTCGAAAACTTACTTTTTTTTGTTGCTGACCGCTTCTTCTTCTACCTGCGCTGCCGTTGCTTTTGCTTGCTGCTTTGCTTGCTGCTGCTGGTGTGGTGGAGTGGCGGCGCCGCCGCTGCTTGCTTATGGCCGAGTCGCCGAGAGGAGAGGGGAGGGGAGTGGACAGCGGGGAGCTGCGGAGCGGGCGGGCGGCGAGCGAGGGCGGGCTGAGGTCGAGCTCGCTGCTGCTCATTGTCTTTGAGGTCAAGCTGCCGCGCTGCGTGCGCCCGGTGCGGTGGAGGTGGTCTTGTGCGGGAGCGGGAGTCGGGAGTCGCGGAGGAGATCGGAGACGAGACGGGGAGAGAGAAGAACAAAAAAATGAAATTGATTTTGGGGCTTTTTGCTGTAGTTGTTTTTTTTTTTTTTTTTTTTATAAATCAGTCCCTATATTTTGTGAGGGCTAAACGAAAAAAAAAATTTTGGGAAGGCCTTAAATGCAAAAAATATAAAATTTAAAAAAAAAATTTCTGGAAAATCCTGGGTGGGCTCTAGCCCTAAGGTAGGTCCGTCCCCGTATATATATATATATATATATAACAAAAAAGTTAGTGGAGCACATTAACATATTAATCCAAATGAAATATATAATCAAATTAAATACATATAAAAAATTAAACTCAATATTGATAAAGTAATCCCCCTTCAAAGTTGAGAAAATATGGCAACCTTTCATAATTTCTCCTAACAATTTTTCATATTTTGGTAACGTTCGATAACATTTTTTCTTGTCAATTTTATGAGATATATTTCTCAACCAATAAAAGAGAGTCTCCCCTTCAATCATTTAAAAATTTATTATATACAATATTATGTAGATAATATTATAATAATATCAACAAATCACGTGAATTTACATTAAATTATTAATAATGTAATTAACAATTCTTACTATTCTACACCACTTCAAAATTGTTTTGGAATTGACCTTAATCAAATGAATTACCAATTTAAAAAAGCACTTCATATTTTCCTACAAAAATTTCAAAATCGAAGATGCATGTTGAAATCCAATGCAAATGGGAAAAGAAAATTTAAGTAAATATAGTATTGGATTTTTTTCCTTACTTA
Source organism: Catharanthus roseus (assembly GCA_028651295.1). Taxonomy (NCBI): domain Eukaryota; kingdom Viridiplantae; phylum Streptophyta; class Magnoliopsida; order Gentianales; family Apocynaceae; genus Catharanthus; species Catharanthus roseus. The sequence continues at coordinate 16,856,597 of JAPQWS010000168.1, read as the reverse complement.
GTGGAGAAAGTATATGATTCAAATTCAAAACTCCTAATATTAATGAACACTCCTACCAATAAATGAGTAACTTATCACAATATATATTGAGAAACTTTTTCTTAGGCATAAGTAAAATATACCATATATTTTGGTTTTTTTAACTTTAATAATCTTATTAAATCTAAAGTTTTAGAGAAAATGGTTAAACTATAAAAATTTGAAACTTTAAACTGTAAACTTAACTGATATTAAACTTCACTCCCAGTGGCGGAACTAGGTGGGGGCTTAGGTAGGCTCGAGTCTCACCCAGAAAATTAAAAAATTTTAAGATTTTTTTATTTTTATATTTAAATCCCTCCAATTTTATTTTTTTCAATAGAGCTCCAGAACTTTGGCTGGGCTACTGATTTGAAAAAAAAAATTTGATGGGTAATCATTCCTCGTGAGTGATGGGTGATCACTCCTCATTGGTAATGGGCTATTACTTATGTTTTTGCTATTTTATTTATAAATTTAGAATTATTTGAATATTGTTGTACTTGAAATGCATCGATTTTATAGACGAAATTTTAATAAAAATTTTAATATCGTTCTGCACCCAACTTTTTTTTTTTGGGATTCCGCACTGCTCACTCCTGTGCCCATATTTGAAAAAATCATTCCTTCATTCCATTAAAAAACAATAAATTAATGTTTCCTCATGCAAATGATTCAAGAATATATATATATATATATATATGTATATACATACATATATATATACTCACCAATACATGCTATCAAAGGAATTCGGTTGGGCCAGCTTGGGGAGGTGCCCCAGGGTCCCACTATGTATCTGTGTGTGTATATATATCAAGATAATCAAATAATTTAATGAGGTGTATACATGAATTAAATTTGAATAACGTACCTGGTGGACGAGAAGGAAATTACAAAGAAGGACTAGGAAAAGTGTTGTCTTTGTAGTCGCCAGATTATGAAAAAAAAAAGAGTAGAGAGGAGAAAATAGGGAGATGTTTATTTAGGGGATGAAGATTGAAAATGGGTATGGTTTTATAGTATTGGGTGGCGGTGGGTTCCGCTGGTGATATTTACGTGACGGAGTTCATTTATGACAAACCTGCTTTCCTTGTTGGTTTATAATTGTATGAAATCAAGTGTTGCATGGTCTTGTTACTATATGATTCGTTCAGGTATTTTCTTTTATAAGTTGTTAGAAAAATAACATATAAATGATACTCTCTTAGTTGAAGAGATTTTATGGTATTTAATAATGATAAAGAATATAAATTATTTTATATTCCTAACTGAAAGGAGTAATAAGTATTACTATCTATGGTCGAAAATATAAGTTTTTTAATTAAAATTTTATGGTCAAAATTATAAGTCTTTTTACACATTTTAATGTGTATTTGTTGTATAATTTTCAATTCCTTCTTTAATTTATTGATTTCTCTTCTTCCTCTCTGCTTATTTATTGAGGATAAAATAGATATTTTATATAAAAAATTATGTTATTTTATTAATCATTAATTCGTGTGCAAAGTTCAAAAGAACTTATATTCTTGATCGTAGGTAGTATTTTTTTTATGAAAGTATAATGTACCTTTCAATGTAATATTAACAACACATTGGATACAATTTGATACCGTAAAATATTCAGATAGAATAGAATGAAATGTTTTTCCTTTAAATCCCTTTCCAAGATAATATTAACAGCACATTGATACAATTCATTCACTTGAATTTCAGTTGATTAGTGCTCGAACCTTGGCTTCAATGCTTCGCCCTTCAATTCATATTTGAGTGGGATGGTGCCTGGATTTGACTGTTAGGATTTTGCGGTTGAAGGTTTTGGTTTGGAATTTTGGGGGAGATTAACGATTTACTTGAGTTGCACAATATTCTTTAATTTATTTTTATTTTTTTATGTCAAATTAAAATGGTGTATCATAAAATAGCATAAAACTATAAATAATAGCAGTACTACCTTCTGAATTCCATATGCTACTCACATGTGTTTGTGAAGGAGCAAAATTATCTATTAAAGACTTTTCCTCCGCAACAAAACTGTCCATTAAATAGTAGTTTAGGACGGCTGGTTACTTTATTATACACGATTTTAATTCAGAAATATAACAAAATAAAATATGAGTTGAGAAGCATCGTGCAACTTAAGTAAATAGTTGAAGGGTATTTTAAAGAAATATCCCTTTAGAAGACTAATTAAATTAGTTTGTACTTACCTTATAAATCATTAATCATATATTTTGTTACCCTAATTACTCTCATATATAAATGATACAAATTCCTAATTAGATGGACCAATGACCTCTACTTTGAATATAATGGAAGTAGTTTCAATTTTTATAACAACAATATTTTAACAATATGGATAATTATTGCTTTATTCATAATCTTAGATATTTGTAAAGTACTTTCTTCTTGGCTTAATCCTAACTTCAATTATAATTATGATGGATATGGAAGGAGGCGGATGGTAGACCTTAATAGCATTCCTACTAGGACTCCATCAGCCAACCGCAACCGAAACCACAACCGCGTACATGTGTAGAAATGGATAAAAGAGAGAAAAAAGACAGTAATATGCGTAGAAGGGTGCTGGTGCAACAGCAGCTATCGCCATAGTGGCAATTGTCTACAATAACTACTAGTGTTAAAATAAATGCTTCTGGTGCTGACGATGGTGGTCATGATGATATAGATAGTAGAGGTTGTGGAGGAAGTTGCGGCGGCGACAGTTACGATGGTGGCAGATGTGGTGGTTGTGGGCGGTGGCTTGGGTAATTAGCACGCTAGTTTTATTATTTAAAGTTCTGATTCTGAAAAAAAAAAAAAATGTAATTGAATTGTAAGTGAAAATTTGGAATTTTTCCATGTTCTTTTATTTTGTACATAATATGCATAAATATGATGTTTCATGTTTTTTGAACTTTTTTTCTTGTGAATAAATGTGAAATTTTTTTAATGTTATATTTCTTAGCTTGATAATTTTTTAGATTTGTCAAGAAGTAGTAATTCGATTTATACACCTCTTTCTGTTCCTAAATTCTCGTGTTATTGAGAAGTTTCGAGGACATATATACAACAAATATCGTCTACTATCTTGATGCTATTGGGAGAGTTTAATCCTCGTCAAATTAGATTTGTTAGAATCTAAAAAACATGTAGAGTTTTAACCATTTTCTCACTGAGGTTGTGTTTGATTTCTAGAATTTGATTGGAATTAGAATTGGAATTCTATAAAATTAGAATTCTATAGAATTTAAAAAATTGTAATTCCAATTTTTTTGTTTCGTAAAACTATTAAATTTTTATGTAATTCATTTTGTAATTCTTTTTTTTTTTTGGGAAGTTAAAAAAAATTATAGAATTAAAATTTAAAAAAATAAATATATATTTATTAAAAAAATGTATATATATATATATATATAGAGAGAGAGAGGGGGGGAGGGGGGGAAGAGAATTCAAATTCGCTTAAAATGCCCCTTAACTATTTACTTAAGTTTCACAAAATAATGTATTATAAAGTGACTTACCAGATTTTAAAAAATTAAATTCGAGCAGTGGCTCCACCTTGATTTAGAGTGGTAGAATTTAATTTTTTTAAATCTGGTAAGTCACTTTATAATACATTATTTTAGTTTAGGGATATAAGAAAATAAAATATGAGTTGAGGGATATTGTATAACTTAAGTAAATAGCTGAGGGGCAATTTAAGGGAATTTGCCTTTGGCGATTGAAAGGTGAAATGGAGTTTTTGTTTAATTGCAGGATCATTCAGGTCGGGTTATTTCAGCCCATTTCAGTAGCAGATTGGCGCTTATATTAGGGACTGATAATTTTATTTTACAAATTGACAGGAAACCCCTCCTCATCATCGTATAAGATTATTTTCTACCCTTATAAAAAATTATTTGACACAAATGACTTATGAATATATATAGTTCATATATATTGTTAGATCAGGAAAAGAGAAAAATAAAATAAAATTATTAGAAAACCAAAATTCATATATTGTTTGGTTAGAGCTGTCTGATGTAAAAATACATTGGTAGGGCGTGTTCCGCATTAGAAAGAAGCCTCCGCATAAGTACTGGTGGACAAAGCATAAGCAAGAATTTCAACTTGAATAACACCAGCATCGGTAAGATCCAAAATGCCCCGAAGTTTTAAGGATTCCTCTACAAGGTTCGTCCCTACAAATCATTCGAGTTAAAATTGATTATTGTTCCTATATAGTTCAAACTATCTATGATATATTAGGCATAAAAATTTGGATATTTTTAGACTGGGAATATGAAAATACAAAAGAAATAAAAATTTTTTTATTTGGTTCGTAGGTTCCAAGATGGAAATTGAAATGGAAAAGAAGATGGCCCTACATATATACACACACATATTTGTATATAAATATGTGTGTATATTAGAAGTATTTTTAATCTTAACAAAATGTTATTAACACTTCAAAAAGGACTAATTTTATACTAAAAATGAGATTTATGAGAGTTAACTTATTTTTCATTTGATAATTAACTCTTATTTTTTCAATTTTTAGAAAAACGATTAATTTCTTCTTCAATTAGATGTATGCATTTGATTTCAATCCGAAATTCCAATCATGCTCGTTTTAAATCCATTCGAAAAAAATTGAATCGAAATACATATATTATATAAATCTAATTAAACATGAATAAAAAAATTTTCCTTCAAAAATTAAATAAATATTCGAATTTGAACCAAATCTAACCGAAATCAAAATTTATTTTGATTCTTCAATTAACTTTCGTTCAAAACAGAATTTTTTTAATTTATTTTTCTAGTAAAAAACAAATGTTTCATACCTGTATAACTAAATTCATATGATTTAAGTTATTTCAATTCAATTTTGTTTAAATTCAATTCAAAGTGAAAATACTAAATTTATTTTTACAAAAGGTATAACTTACATCCCCCAGTAGGAGTAGCACTAATCTTGCTAATTTAAATATAAAGAATAAAAAAGAATAACCTACACAGGATGATTGATAGAAGCACACATTCATGTAAAGTTTTCTTTCTTATTTTTTTTCCTCATACTTCTATATGGAAAAAGATTTTCCATCATTTCTAATATACTTTCCATATCATTTTTTCTCATTCTATTTTCTCTGTTATTTCCTTTCATTAATCAAAGAAACTTTTAGGAAAGTATTTTCCTTTCCACTATTAAATTTTTGAGCCAAACACAACCTAACGCTATATTTAGAGTTTAGTGTGTGAGAATAGACAAAGATAGAATGAAATTTTCTATTTTTTCCCATTCATTGTTTAATATGTAAATTTGAAGTAGAAAATGTCATTTCTATTATGTCTATTCCAAGATCAAGTTAGAAAATTTTTTCATAAAAAATAAAAAAGAAATTTTCTCACATAAGTAAGAATTATTTTAAAAAATATATGTACTAATATATCCACATATATTATGCTACATTAATAAGAAAATATAACATAATCATCCTTAAATTTTGTCCTAGTTTAACTGCCATATATGATAAAATTAATAGGAGTTTTTTATAATTATTTTTAATTTTATATTTTAATTTTATACTTTAATTAAAATATTTAATACTTTTTTCCATTTTCGAGTGTTAAAAATTTAAAATACATTTTTAAGTGTTAAAAGTTTTAAAATACATTTTATATTATAAGTACATACCACCAAACGTCTCACTTCCTCACCGAGAAATGTGATTCAATTTCAAATGGTCATCCTTAACTTTATCTCTTTTATTTATTTATTTTTTAAATGGATCATCTTTGTCTTGTCATCTTTATCTATTCTCTGGAAATGCAATGTTCATTTATCAAAATGGTCAAAGGCACTGATTCAAGTGGGGGCCTCTTTGAAAAATGGAGTAATTGTTGAACTTTTGGAGGTCTCAAGAATCAAGATATTATGTAATTGCATTTTTGTTGAAAATGCATATTCCCAGATCTTTTTATTGATCCTTCAAATCTGAGTTTCCCCGATTTCCTTTTACTTGCCTTCTTCTCTTGGTTTCTATATATTACCGGGAATCGGAAATATAAATCTTTTCAATTAAAATTGAATAATCAAAATTATAAATTTTTTTACAAGTTTTAATATGTATTTATTATTTATTTTTTTAACTATATCTTGTTTAATTTATTAATGTATCTCTCTTATTTTCTTTCTCTCTCCTTATTTATTGACAGTAAAATAAAAATTTTACCTTAAAAAATTATATTATTTTCTTCATTTTTAATTTGTGTATTTGTTATCTATTTACACAATTTTTTAATATGTATTTATTATTTATTTTCTAACTATATCCTGTTGAATTTATTAATATATCTCCCTTCTTCACTTTCTCTCCCCTTATTAATTGATGGTAAAATAAAATTTTATCTTAAAAATTATATTATTTTCTTTATTTTTAATTTATGTGCAAAGTTTAAAAAAATTTATATTCTAAATCGGTAAGCGAAGAGGTTGACATGGTTGAGGCAGTTAGTATATATAACTCATACCATTACCAGAGAACATCTAAAAAGACCTCCCTACTTTTCAAATTTCGTACTTAGTTTGAATCGAGTTGAAGTACTATACAATCTTCAACCGATCTTAGATAATCAAACATTTAGTTCTTGCCGATATTTTATGGATGTTCAATCACTTGGGCAAACTCCAAAATGATGTGTTTGTACCACAGAGTGTTAAAAGGCAGAACATTTTATTAACATTTTGGTAAGTTCAACTTCAGGGTATTTCTCTGGATAATAAAGGCAGAAGATTTATTTATTTACATAGGAAAAATTACAAAAGTCTTTATACTTGCATAGTTTATGATAAATAAATTCATATCATAAATATATATATAAATATATATACATATAGATGATAGATTGTGGCTGAATCTGAATTTCTAGAAGCTGATAACTAGGCAAAGCTTTCCTTATAAAACAAAATTAATTATTTTTCTTGAGTAAGATAGATGGTAAAAAATGAAGGTTTTTTAATATATATATATATATATACATTTATATGATCATGTAATAAATAAATTTGACTATTTCATACTATTTTTTCAGGTTATTTGTGTTTGGTATGATTCCAATGATGTTGAATCTCGCTTTGGTTGGCTTCGGAAATTAATACTAATTTTGAATAATTGCATTAGAGGTAATACATTTTCTTCTTTTTTTTTTTAAATAAAATGTCGCTTATTCTACTTATATAATTATCTTTTTTAATGCCTACACGTTTAATTGATTTTGCTCTGTATATTTATTCTAACAAAAATCTTTTATGGACCAAATATGTAGCATTCAAAAAAACTTGTTTTTCATCTTTACTCATCTCTTTATCATTTATTTCATTCATTTTTATCTATCTTTCCTCTTATTTATAGTGCAGAGGATATTTTGTTTGAAACTTATCTTGTTTTCAATATCCTTAATTACTATGTATAAGTTTAAACCCCTTATATTTCTAACTGTTAGGAGTAATGAGTATTGTTTTTGCAAACTCATAAGGTACCTTTCAAGATAATATTAACAACACATTTGATAAATTTGGTACGGTAAAATAATCAAATAAAATAGAATGAAAAGTTTTTCCTTTAGATCCCTTTCCAAGATAATATATATATATATATACATGTATGTACAGAAAGGTATAATGATGTTAAAACTAGAGATGTTATTAAATACAAAATAGTATTGATAAAATAATATGAAGACTAATTAGAAAAATAAAGCATAACATTAGTTTGTGTTATAGTGAAAATTTATTAGAATTTTGGAAAAAAATTAAAGATAAGCTAAAATAGAGTTAAAAAAGATAAAGTTACAAAGGTTAAACCTAATTCAAACTTAGAATATTTATCCTATATAGCTGATAGTAAAAATTTATTTTAATTTATGATTCAGCATTATAGTATTATGAAAATCATTGAAAAGATAATCTCCTCTCACTAGAAGAAAAACTAGATCTATACAGTGATATGAAATCAGATATACATTTAGGCAAGGGATAAATTCGGGAAAATTTATACAAAAGTGATACTTTAGGATACGTAATTGGAGAGCAAGCGTTAAGCTTAAGCCAACTATTATGGCTACAAATTTATGAGATAAAAAATTAAGAAAGATTGATAAAAATGATTTATGGACTCAAATACCTACATATCTTAACTCTTGGGATAATGATATTTTAGAAAAAAGATAAAAGAATTATGAACACTTACGAATATAAAAAACTTCAGAGATAACGTACGTCTGATATAACCACTATATCATGGAAACATTATCTGCTTAGAAATGGATAATAAGTATAAATTCATTAAATTTGGAAATCTAAAACTAGAAAAAAGACATGTATGAACTTCAACAAACTATATTGTGGATACATGATTCTTTATCTGGAAGACTAAAACGGATAGAAGAAAAATTATGTGATGATAAAATAATGCCTAAAGTAAAAGAAGATTTGAACAAAATACTACCACAAGAAAGAACTCTTATTGAGCATCTATCTAAAATAAGATGAGTGACTTTGAATCAACTTTAGACTCTGAAATAGAATTATAACGAAGAAAATATCTTAGTTAGATCTTATCAATATTAAAATCGATATTAAAATATGAAATTCTTCCAAAAAATACTAATACTGTGTTATATTGAAGAAACTATTGATAAACTGGAATTTACCATAAAATTAGCAGTTGCAGTTAATCAAATGGATTTCGAAACGGCAAAGAGCTTTCTGGAGAAAACACTTGTTAATAGTGTCAGTAGATATTAGAGAAATCTTGGTGAACCAACTGAAAACGAAATATTTTTCGATTTTGACAAAGGAAATATGATATCTAGGGCAATCGAAGCTATTAGAATTAAATTTTTTTAGGAAGAGGAAAATATTACAAAGATCTCGATTTGCAAAGAAAATATTCAAATGCCTTAACTTACAACTATATGATTATGTGTGAAGTTAAGAAATATATCCAAGACTATCAGTATAGATGCACATCAAATGATTCTCAATTTTATTTAACTATGTTTTATGCTAAGATACCCGACCCATGAGGTAAAAAATTGATAGAAAACTATAATTTTGGAACTCAATATACTTTAGGAAAAAAAAATTAAATGCATGTTGTGATGACGTAATTCTATATAAAACGTCTAAAAGACTAAAAAGAAAAATTACTCTCTATTGTGATAATATTATATTACCCTCCATGCTAGGATGTGACTCATTGTATTATTATCAAAAGATAAATAAATAGACATAAAAGGAAAAGGTATCCCCAAAAGAGGTATTTTTGGAAACAAAAAGCTAAATACTATAAATGAAGGACAAGACTATCTCGGACGACGACTTATAGGAGAAGATGTAAGAAGAAAATAAATGAATGTCAATGTTATTATTGCAAAGAAAAAGGATACTATGCTAATGAGTGCACAATTTAATAAAAAGACAATAGAAATAGATGAGAACACAGAGGAAAAAATAAATATTAAAGACTTTCTCCATGTAAATAGATTAGAAGACTTTGATATGATATCTTCTGAGGAAGAAATTTTCTTGGAAACATGAACTAAATACTATAGTAATACTGAATCAGAGTGATGACATAGTATTAAAAACTCATAATAGATATATTTGAATAAGAGGGAGAATGTAACCAAGATATGATAATAGATAGAAGACTTTTATCCAAAATACAAAAAAACTAGTTCTACTATAGATTTCCATTTTGGATTTCAGGTATCTACCTTAAAAAGACTTAAGATTCCTACCAGAAAAAACCAAGAGAGTTTTTTTTTTTCTCTTCTTTTTTTTCGATACTTTCTAAATCTATTACATAGCCTTATATAGGTGATTCTAGATTTGATTTAGAATTCATGTACTTTGGTGTCCATCCTCTTATCCTTTTGGTTTCTTCGCCTTGGAGCCTTCCTTCTTATTAACTTGTCTTGAGATTAGTATCTTTTGTCTTGATATCTGCAGCCTTGAAACTTGTATATTTTGTCTCAATGTCTCTAGCCTTGAAGTCTCGATGTTGTGTATTTATCTTGAGGAGGCAGTAGGTGTATCATCTTATCACTTTTGTCTTCCCCGAAATACAGGTGAGACACAGGCTAAGAACTTCAGGTCTGCTATAGAAGTAAGAGATCCAACTATAAAACATTTCTCTTTTAATAAAAAAACTTTTTCATATTTCCACTCCTCCACTCTATACACCCTAAGGTGGGAAACAAATTAAGGTTGTGCTGCTAATCGCAGAAGGGGACTCTAGCGAAGCTACCTAGGACCACTAGGTTAGAGCTAGAATGCTCAATAAAAGTCTCGAGTAATACTCAGTGATTAGATTGTAAAAAAGGAGGCAAAGAGGTACGGAAGTGTGGTTGGGCTTTTTAATTAAGAAGTATTTTATAAAGTATTATTGTTTTTGCGAGAGATATTAACACTCATAATTTCCACCTCATCTGCCCACTGTTTTTTTTTTAGGTTATCATTACCGTGAGGCTCTGATACCAAGATTTGGGGCCTAATGTCCTATGGTTTTATGTACTTATCTTGATATTGCAATCTAAGTGTGTGATACTGATTATCTAAAACAGCATATCTAGGATATCTAAATAGCTACGTAATACTATCGTTTCAAGACTTAGAATATAGATTATTACTAAAAAAAACGTTATCATTATCATGCATTTTTTTATATAATTAAAAACAGTTATAGCAGATGAGGTGGAGATTATGAGTGTTAATATCTCTCATAGAAAAAATAATACTTTATAAAATACTTCTTAATTAAAAGGCCCAACCACACTTCCGTACCTCTTTGCCTCATTTTTAGCTATTTAATCTCCGAATATTACTTAAGACTTTTATTGACAATCCTAACTCCAACCTAGTGATCCTAGGTAACTTCCATAGAGTCTCCTATAGCAATTAGCAGCACAACCTTACTTCCCTTCCTACCTTAGGGTGTATAGAGTGAAAGAGTTGAAATATGAAAAGGCGTTTTAGTTAAAAGAGAAATATTTAATAGTAGGATCTCTTGCTTCTACAAGAGACCTGAAATTCTTAGCCCAAATACATTAGAGAGTTTTTCTTTTTCTCTTCTTTTTTTTCGATCCTTTCCACTTCTATTACGTAGGCTTATATAAGCGATTTCATATTTCATTTTCGGATTTGTTTCATCCTTTATAATGGATTTCATGTACTTTGGAGTCCATCCTTTTATCCCTTCAGTTTCGCTGTCCTGGAGCCTTCCTTTTTTGTTTATTGACTTGCCTTGAGATTTGTATCTTTGATCTTGATGTCTGCAGCCTTCAAAGTCTTAATGTTGTGTCTTTTATCTTGAGGAGGTGGTAGGTATATCATCTATCATTTTTGTCTTCCCCAGAATACATCTAGGACATATCTTTTGCATGTTTACGGTAGACAAAATTTTTGAATGGAGTCAGGCTCAGTGAACAGTGAACCTAAAATAACTACCCTTCTAATAGACTTCTAATAGAAGAAGATGAGTGAGGAACTTTTACTTCTTGTTCAGTTGGAAATCCCAACTATTCCTTTCTTATAAGCAAATTGGAAAGACTATCTTGGCTCCTCCATACTTTACTGTAATTCTTCTTTACTCTTTTTGTTTTGTTTAAATACCTCTCCCCAATATTCAAAGATATATAATTCTGATTAGGCCAAAATTTAATTCTCACTTAACATTTAGTATCTAGTTAGTATTTGATCATAAACATTTCACAACACCACAAAAAAATATACATCACCAAACTTAATGCTCATTAAACAATCAAATTAAAAGGACTTACTAGGTCAGGTATGTGCAAACAAACCTATAGCTAGCCACAAGTACGCTTCTTGCAGCTCTTTGCCAATTAGCATTAAATTCCTCCACAGATGTAGAATAGCACGAATTAGATAGTAGCTCATAAATATCATTTATCCACATGAAATAAATCACAGAAAATCAAGCCACAAGCAACTGAAAAATTAGATGGTAGATTGATTTAGAATAAAGAACATACCTTTTGCTAGTTAAATATCCAAATTCAAAGAGCTTGAAATCGAATGTGCCACCATGTGCTCTGCGTCTACATGCAGTGTGGGTGGAGGATTTATGGTGTCGGTGTAATGGTGTGTATTAGCGTGTATGCGACGGCGTGGGAAGACGAAGAAGATTAGAAGAAGAGGGGGGAAAGAAGGGAGTGAAGAGGAAGATGGGGAAGTACGAGAGAAGCTTGATGGTGAAGAAGAGGAAGAAGAAGAAGAAAAGAAAGGGGGGCAGCGCCGACTGAGAGTCTAGAGAGTGAGGATGAAAAGAATGAGAAGAGAAGAGAGTTATTTAGGTTTAGGGCTGGGTTCCTCAAAATATTACATTCAGAACCTCAAGAAAATTATTAATTCAAATCAGGTCCTAAAATATTAATATAAAATATGAATAAGAAATGGGCCAGCCCGTAAATCGAACCGGACCAGTTCGTAAAAGCCCGCGCCAAAGTGGTCCAGTCTGGTCAAAACTCATTTTTGACGGGCCTAAATTTTAAAAATCATATATGTCCATTGTGCGGGCGGTCCGGGCCAGCTTGCAGGCCTGTGCACCATTTTGACAATACTACATACGGAAAATAGATAAGAGAACTGAAGCGCTGAAGATTAGATCTGAAATAGAGAAAGTGGGGGAAGAAATTACTATTCAACTCTAAAGTCTTTTTTTATATTTATTTTAAATTGATATTTTCTTTCCGGATTATGTGAACTAAAAAAATAAAAATAGGCATTTAAAAGAAATTTGAAAGTAAAAATAAAAATTTTGAAAGTATAATTTGAACAAATTTAATAATATAATTAGAGTTTTTCTACTTTATCTTGATTGGTTTAATAATTTAGTATATCAATTAAACATTATTATGTTTAGCAAATATATACATAAACATTTATCACTAATAAAAAATATTTAAACATAGAATGAAAAAATATTAGTTTCATATCACTAAAAGAATATTAACACATAAAAAAATATTAAAACATATATAGCTATCTAGTTTTGCCTCATAATATTGGTTTTGTATCATTCTGATAAAATTTGAAGTGTTATCTCAAGCAACTTGTACATTTTAAATTAATTAATCTCCTAAGGATTTATGTAACTTGTAGTTTTTCAAATCTCAATCAAACCGTTAGATATAAAATGCTACTATTTGCAATCATGTTGGTGAAATTTTGTAAAGAATTATTTGAATTTGACAGATAATTGACACCCTAAATCATGTTGACTTTTTATTCGAGTAATAGATACCTTAAAGGTAATTGAATAGATGGACACTTCCGATCAAGAAGAACATTAGTCAATCAGATCTGTCTTTCAGATAATTATATTCAACCGTTAATTTCTTAAATTGGCATTTGAAATTCGAGAAAAAAATTTAAGTGTAATACTAACTAGAATCGCAATAGAGACAAAATCAATCTATCTCAAACTTAAGACCAAGATGAGATGAATGAGAGATGAACATAAATATATCGGAATTTTATTTAGAAATTTGAGAAATTATTGGCTCTAAATGGTCTCTGCATTCTAGAGACGAAAGTCCTATCTTCATTGTGACTCTAATATTATACTCAAAGATAGAGATGGAAGTCAAACTCTATTTCGTCTCTATATAGCAACTAGATAGATACAACAAATCCTGTCTCTATTTCTAGAGACGACTAACTTTCAAAAATAGGTAGAGTGGGAACATGGAGACGAAATACTTCGTCTCTATTCTGACATAAAGGATGAAAAACTTAGAGACGTAGTAAGTTTTTTGTCTCTGTTTCGTCTGTCTCTAATGTAAGAGATTATATCTAGTCGTATTTATTTGGTCACTAAATATATAGATGATTTACAGTGGTAACTAGTGCATCTCAAGTTATTGGTCTCTTTCACAGTCCGAGACGAAATGGTGACAAACATGATAGAGTCGAACATGTTCCGTCTCTAATATATGTCTCTAAGTTCGTACTTCAGGGCTTTTTTTCTATTTGATCTCAAGCACGACTCTATTTCGTCTCTGTAAGAGAGGAAAGTATTCCGTCTCTAAAATTTTGTCTCTATATTGAGGGCTCCCTCGTAGCACTAAAGTTTATCCACTATTTCTCCCATTTGTCTTAAGATATCATGAAATTTTTGCCTTTGATTTTCTACCCATGGTTAAAAAATCTGCACAAACATTCTTATAAGATTTTATTACAGTTATCGCTAGAAACATGTGAAATGTATGGCTAACCTAATAATGAATGTACCCTGGTTTTGATGGTAGGTTATTTTTAATAAAGGTTTAAACCAACGTATTGTTAGTGAGAAATAAAAAATTTTTAGATAATAGAAAATGATAAAATTTACTACAACTTTTTATAATAGCAAGTAATTATTTTTCATTTAATGGTATCGTATTTCAGTATCAGAAAATGTCCCTGGTGCATATTGACATATCTTTTCAGAGGATTCATCAGAAGATGGATTCAAAATGGCTCCCCAACATTCTTCAGAGGCATCTGTTTCTAGAATTAGATTATTTCTCACTGGGTAAAGGCAATGGTGGGAGTTTTTCACATAGTACTTTTATCCTTTTCACTTGATTGAGTAACTCTTCAGAAAATGAAAATATTTGATCTTTCTTTCATAATTTTTTTAAATAGTTTTCTAATTTCTGCTAGTTGAGGAATAAAATCAAAAGCATAATTCAATATACCTAAAAAACTTTGAAGTTGTTTTTTGTCAAGAAGTTTATCAGAAAATTGATTAATCTTTTTCACGATATGTGGTTGTGATTCTATTCCTTGGGAACTTATTTTAAATTCTAAGAACTCTATCTCTAATGTTCCTATTTTTTCTTTTTTTGGAGATAAACATAATCTATGTTGCAGACCAAGTTTTGCAAATTTATCTAGATGACTTAAATGTTCAGTTAACGAGTTATTAGCTACTAACATATCATCTACATATAAAATAGGGTTTAAATATATTATCCATTTTTGTTTGAAATATTTGGGTGGATTTTTTAGTCCAAAAGATATTATTAACCGTTCATACTGACCTTGTGGAGTAGAAAATGTTGCTAAAAGTATAATATCTCTACACATTTTAATTTATTTGCTAAAAGTCACTTTTACAATAGAATTTAGAAAATATCTTTTTATTAAGTATCTAATCTATCAAGCTTCCTTCATGAGGCAAGAAAGGTCTATCAAAGATAGTTGCATCATTTTAAATGTTTATAATTTACTACCATTCTTACTTTTCCTCTAATTTGTTTTGCATGGTTTCTTACCATGAAAGCTGGCGAAAAAATAGGAGACTTACTATCTTGGATTAATTTCAGATCTAAAAGTTCTTTTATACATATCTTAAATTCCTCTTGATCTTGAGGGTTATATCTCATAGGTCTAACCCTTATGACTTTATCTTTATCTTTTAACTCTATTTTAGCTTCATCTTTATTTTTCTCCAAAAATTCTAATGGATTTTTGGAGTAACAAAGAAAAATATTATGATTTATGTTTTCTAATTGGTCTTGGTATTGTTTTATCAATACTATTTTTTAATCTAACAATGTCTCTAATTTTAATATCATTGTACCTTTTGGTACATGAGAGTGTTATATATATATATATATATATACACATACATATATATTATATACATACATATATATATACAAACACACACGCATATGTATATGTATGTATATATATATATATAAATACACATATACACACACACATATATATACATATATGTATATATGTATATGTATATATATGTCTATATGTATATATGTACAAAAAAAATTTGCGTTATTGGTCTACTATGGCTTATATTTTTATCTGAATGTTGTAATCTATGGGTATATTTCTACTTAAATTAAACATTTTTTCTAAAATATCATAATGTTTACCGAATATTATCATTTTAAAACTTAAAATATAGGTTATTATGAAAACCTTTGCCATTATCATGTATATCAGATGATTAAAAGAAGATGAGGTGATGATTATGAATGTCAATATCTCTCATAGAAACAATAATCTTTCATAAAATACTTCTTAATTAAAACGCACAACCACACTTTTGTATCTTTTTTGCATCCTTTTTTACTGTCTAATTATCGGGTATTATTCGAGACTTTTATTTAGCATTCTAGCTCCAACCTAGGATTCCTAGGTAATTTCCCTGGAGTCTCCTTTAGCAATTAGCAGTACAACCCTAATTCGTTTCTTAACTTAGGGTGTATGGAGTAAAAAAAAGTGGAAATAGAAAAGTCCTTTTATTCAAATGGAAATAATTTACAATAAGATCTCTTGCTTCTATAAGAGATCAAAAGTTCTAGCCTAATTACATAAGGGGTTGTTTACTTTCTTTCTTTTTTTCCGATGATCGCTCCCTCACATAGCTCCTTTTTTATATGCAATTCCGGATGTGATCTTCGAATTTAATAAATCCTTCATAATGATTTCATAGCGTTGAAGTCCATCCTCTTATCACCTTGGTATCTCTGCTTTGGATTTTTCACGTTTCTGCCATCTTGGAATTTAAACTTTAGCTTTACTTCAGTAGCCTCGGAACTTTGCCTTCAGTATTTGTATTTATCTTGAGGAGGTGCTAGGTTTATCATCTACCTCTTTTGCTTTTCCCGAAATATAGTGGGACATGTATCTTTTACATGTTTTTAAAATAGACAAAATCTATGCATGACGTCAGGACATCTTTCTAGTTTTAATTAATTTTATTTTTCAATTAATTAGATTTGAGGCGGTAACTGGAGTCGCTGAGCTGGAGTGATCATTACAGGGGAAAATGGTCCATTTCAGGTATAGGCTCTGAACCCCTTCTTTTGTATGACCTCCATTGTAGATATTACTGTTCTTATATCTATAGCTCTTCTATAATGAATTTCCTTTTTAGTGAATCTTATCATTCCCTTCTGTTCAAGGGGACACCTAACATGAATACCTTTTGCTTTTATCAGTTGAATAAAATGGTAGGCATCATACCTTTTGTTTTCATAGAAGTCTAGTCCTGCGGACACAAATTTGAGTGATAGTATATCTTTAGAGGAGATGATAGGATTACGTTGATAACAATCCTTGAATCCTTCTTGTATCCATTTTCATAATTCCATTATCTCATCGAAGCTACCAGTAGTTATATAAATCATATTTATGGCTTTGAAATTGTACCATTCTCTTATGTCTTCGGGGTTAGCCCCTTGAAGAAAGTTAAACTTAGATAAATTCCTGAAAAATCTATCTATTTAAAGAGTATCCATTTTCTTGAAAGGAATATAATTCCTGCATTATCGTGTATTGTTCAATTATAGGAACTGGTAATTCTGGTATATCTAAAGAAATCTATTTACAGGATATATTTGCTTGGGTTCTTTGAGATATGCCTCCAAAAGAAGTACTGGAGTTATAAAAAATTGAGGCTGTGTCAGAAGTTTTTGTTTCTTCATCTTTGGATGCTGGAGTTGAAGGACTTAGTGCAATTATTTTAGTTTGTTTTAAAATATCAGCCAATTAATTTTCCAGAGTACCATATTTTTGAATAATTTTCTTTTCAAATTTCGCTTGAGTTATTAGTGTTTGTGAAACTTCTTTAGATATAGATCTAAAATTAGCTATTTCAATAATTTCTATGTTGCAAAGACGAAGCTTATTTACTATTCTCTCCTATTTGTCCTAGGATATAAAAGATATGTTGCTTTCAGTTTTCCATCCCTAGTCAAAAAAATATTCACAGACATTTTTGTCAGATTTTAACAGATATATCAAAAGAAAATTCAGCTTAACGTCTGCCATCTAATCAATCGCTTGTACTAAAGTTTTGATGGGAAGTTATTACTAATAAAAGTCTTAACCTGCGTATTGTCAGTGCGTAATAAAATTTACTACAACCTTTAACAACAGTAAGTAATTCCTTTTCATTGATATGGTATCGTGTTTCAATATTAGAAAATGTCCCTCTGCATATCTACATACCTTTTCAGAGGATTCGTCAGAAAATTTTTTCAAATAATCCTCCCAACGTTTTTTAGGGGCATTTGTTTCTAAAATTAAATTATCTTCATCCTTGGGCAAAGACAAATGTGGATGTTTCTCACATAATACTTTTATCCGTTTAACCTGATCAACAAGTTCTTCGGAGAAAGAAAATATCTGATCTTTCTTTAATAATTTTTAAATGGTATCCTAATTTCTACTAGTTGCGGGATAAAATCGGAAACATACTTTAATATGCCCAAGTAACGTTGAAGTTGTTTTTTTATCAAGAAGCTTATCAAGAAATTGATTAATCTTTTCTATAATACGCAGTTGTAGTTCTATTCCTTCGGAACTTATTTTAAATCCTAAAAACTCTAATTCTGGTGTTCTTATTTTCGCTTTTCTCTAAGATAAACATATTCCATATTGCAGACAAAACTCTGCAAATTTATCTAGATGACTTAAATGCTCAGCTGTTGAGTTACTGGCTATTAATAAGCACTTAATACTATACTTGAGTTACTGGCTACTTATATGTCATCCTATCATCCTAGGTAGTACAGTATTAAGTGCTTACAAATAATGGAATTACAAAAAGGGATACACGGAGTCAGGGATTGTTATCAATGCAATCCTACTATCTCCCCTAAAGATATATTATTATTCAAATTTGTGTCCGTAGGACCAGACTTCTAGGAAAATGAAAATATGCCTACCAATTTATTCAACTGATAGAAGAAGAAAGTACTGATGTTAGGTATCCCCTTGAATGAAAGGGAATGATAAGATGAAAAGATTTACTAAAAAGGATATTCATTATAGAAGAGCTATAGGTATGAGGACAGTAATACATACAATGGAGGTTATCCAAAAGAAGGGGTTCGGGATCTATATCGGAAATGGACCATTTTCCCTTGTAATGACCGCTCCAGCTCGAGCAACTCTAGTTACCACCTCAAATCTAATTAATTGGAAAATAAAATTAATTAAAACTAGGAAGATAAAGTCAAGTCCTGATGCCATGTAGAGATTTTGTCTAATTTGAAAACATGTAAAAGATACGTGTTCCAACTATATTTCAGGAAAAGCAAAGAGGCAGATGATGCACCTACCACCTTCTCACAATAAATGCAAATACTAAAGATCAAGTTCTGAGGCTGTTGAAGTAAAGCCAAAGTTTAAATTCCAAGATGGCATAAAACTGAAAACTCCAAAGTGGAGATATGAAGGTGATAAGAGAATGGACTCCAATATATTTGAAATCCATTATGAAGGATGTATTAAATCTGTAGATCACATCCGGAATTGCATATAAAAAAGGAGCTATGTAATAGAGGGAGGGATCATAGGAAAGAAAGAAACAAAAACAAAAGCCTCTTATGTATCTAGGCTAGGAACTTTTGATCTCTTATAGAAGCGAGAAATCCTATTGTAAAATGTTTCTATTTGAATAAAAGGACATTTTATATTTCCACCTTGTTTTACTTCGTACACCCTCAGGTAGGAAAAGAATTAGAGTTGTCCTTCTAATTGCTGAAGGAGACTCCAGGGAAGTTACCTAGAATCCCTATGTTGGAGCTGGAATACTCAATAAAAGTCTCGAGTAATATCCGGTAATTAGATAGTAAAAAAGGAGGCAAAAAAGGTACGGAAGTGTAGTTGGGCCTTTTAACTAGAAGTATTTTATTAAGTATCACCACTTCATCTGCTTTTAATCATCTGCTATACATGATAATGACAATAGTTTTCATAATAACCTGTATTTTAAGTTTTAAAATGATAATCTTCGGTAAACATTATGATATCTTAAAAATATTGTTTAATTTAAGTAGCACTACACACATAGATTACAACATTAAGATAAAAACGCAAGCCATAGCAGAGAAAGTAAGACGAATTTGTTCTTGTATCAGAGCGCTTGTAACGAGGACTAAAAAAATATACACATATATATGTAACATATGTATATATGTATATATGTATGTATGTTATATGTATATATGTGTACATATATATGTATATATGCAGATATGTATATACATTGGCAGAACTAAGGGGTGCTTGGGTGAGCTCGAGTCCCCCCCAAAAATTTTAAAAATTTTAGAAATTATGGATTTTTTACATTCAAGACATTCCAGAAATTTTTTTTTGGATAGAGCCCCAAAACTTTGGTTGCTGACTTTTCAATTAAAAAAAAAACTCAAAACACTGCTCTGTCTCGACTTAAGCCCATAAAATAGAAATCCTCTCTCTCTCTCTCTCTCTCTCTCTCTCTCTCTCTCTCTCTCTGTCTGTCTGTCTCGACTGTGACTCTCTACCTCCTCCTCCTCCCTCCACCCTCTCGACTCTCTCGGTCTCGCCCTACCCTTCCTCTTCTCGGTGGCCAGGGCGACAACCGGTAGTGCGGTGCACGGCGGGACACAGACTGGCAGCGACAACGGTGACGACTCTACTCCTTGCTCCTTCTTATTACTGCAATGTTGCTGTTCTTCAAATTTGAAGAAAAAGTAAGCTTTTAAATTAATCTATGTTGAAACATTTTTTATTTTAAAGATTGTTTTATGACATTTCCTGCTCGCTGTTGTAGCTGTGCTGTTCTTCAAAATTTCTAGGGTTTTTTATCAAGATTCTTAGCTTTGATAGAGGTATTTATCCCGTGAGTGATGGGTAATCATTCCTCATGAAAGATGGGTGTTCACTCCTTATCGGTAATGAGCAAACCTATTGTTTGCTATTTTATTTGTAAATTTAGAATTGTAATGCTTATCCCATAAGTGATGGGTAATCATTTCTCTTGAGTGATGGGTGATCACTCCTCATTGATAATGGGCGATTACCTATTCTTTTATATTTTATTTGTAAATTTTGAATTGTTTGAATAGCTTTTTACTTGGAATGCATCTATTTTATAGACGAATTTCTAGCAAAATTTTTATTATTCTTTAGCCTCCCAAACCTTTTTGTCCTAGTTCCGCCACTGTATATATATGTATATATGTATATATACATATATATGTATATATATCTATATCTATATCTAGTTATATATGTATATATATTTATATATATGTGTATATATGTGTATGTTAGGAAAGTCTGGTGTGTGTGAATGCATGGGTTGAATCCATAATAATAAAGTAAACAAATAAGTGTTTAAAAACTAAATAATCAAACTATCGTAAATAAAGTAAACAAATAATTATTTAAAATTAAATAAAGAAATTATAATATATGAAGTTAGCAAATAAGTATTCAAAAACTAATAAACAAATTATAATAAATAAAATAAACAAATAATTATTAAAAAGTTAATAGCGTATCAAAATAAAAATTAATAAACAAAATATTGTAAATTAAGGTGTAAAGAAAGAAAACTATCAATAATGATGAAACAAGTTGGAAGTCCGAAGAAGAGTGGAAGAAGCTTTGATTTTTCCCCAAGATTCATCGATTCCTTCCTTCCTTCGAATTTAGAACAATTCTCCAAAAATAATTAGAAGTGATCTTGATTCTTGGGAATAAAGAAGAGTTTAGAGAGATATAAGAGAGTTTACTAGTTTAGGAGAAGAAAGAAGAGAGAATGAGTAATTTTTTATGTGAGGAATAAATTGATTTAGTGGGTATTTATAGGAGAAAAAGTTGGTCTCAAAAAAAATTCTGGCCAACTTGAAAAGAAAATTTCATCCTGGACCATTGGATTCAAATGGTTAGATCATTTGAATCGTTGGACATTGATGGTTAAAGATGTAATAGTCAAATGATCTGGAGCGTTGATTTCCAATAGTTGAGAAGTAGAGGATCCTACCCCCAACGGTTTTTTTCCCTTAAAAAAAGGCTGGCCCGTGATTCAGTGTGTTGGGCTCATTCGCGAGCTATCTTATTTCTATTTGGGGGCTGGGCAGAATTGGGTTTTATATGTGCCGGTTCGGGTTGGGTCACAGTTGCACTTGAATTCCTCATATAGGTTTATTTGCACTTTTTAAGTCATCAAGAAAATCTTTTCTTTTGACATTGAATTAGTGAGCTGTTTCACAAAAATTGCATTATTATTTTAGAAAAATATGGAAGCACACACTCATGTGGACTCATTGAGCGTTTTCTCTCACGTCTTTAAATGTCATGTTTTTTAGATAGCTTGGGACACAAGGTGACGCAATAAGCTACAATAGTATTTTCCATAGTGTTTTTGGGACTAGGGTAAGTTGTGTATAGTTGACTTGGAAAAAGAGTTTTTGTTATGTTTTATCCTTAAATAGTTTGAAACTATGACATTTGTAAAATAGTTTATTAAATTTGTGTGAAACGGGTTTCTGAAACTTTTGTAATAGTTGCACTATATGTATACAGGTTTTTGCAGCTTAGTATATGTATATGTATTTATGAGTGTATCTTCAAGATTTAAGTTGAGTTTGATATTTGTATTTTAGTGCCGATAGGTACGCTGATACTTTACTCATTCGAAATTGATCTAGCGGAGGGTTTGAGGGTATCACATGTCGTATCAGAGCTTAGTTCGATACTAGGTTTAATTAACTAGATCCTTAAAAGGCTGTGAGAACCAACCACTTATACCTTTATGTTTTAAAGATTGTGTGATTTTGCTTGCTTGTACCTACTCTATGATTTTGTCTTGTAGGTATAAGATTACACACCATGCAAGTAGATGGGGTATACCAAGAGGGGAAGCTTGTGGGTGGGTCCGGCGGGTTTGCATCATGAACGTCTTATTCACTGAGAGAGATTATCACAGAGAGGTCCCCAATTCTTGGGATTTATCTTTCTAGCATTGATTTTGTAGAGTTACCAACAGAGCGAGAGGTTATGATGGAGGTGGAGGAGGACTCTAGTAAGCCTAAGTCAGGTCTTGAGATGGAGGCAAAGCTGGAGGAAGAGGCACTAGCTGAGTTGAGGAGGGTTGACACCCTTATAGTGGACGTACCCACGTTAATTGTATCACCTATCCCTATCTTTCTCGTGGAGTAAGCTTTCTTCTTTCCCCACTATTCGACAAGCTTGAGGGACATTATTCATGTGGTCATTGTGTGTGGCTTGACAGTGACTTGAGGACGTTGATCACTACATTGTGGGGTTAAGGCATGAGATTACGAAGATGGTAGCATTTTGAGCTCCGTCCATCAAGCAAGACAAGGCAACGACGAGGGCTAATAGATTGGAAATTTAGTTGATTAGGATGAGAAAGGCAAATGTAGTGCGCGAGAGGGAGATCGATTAGCTGATTCAGAAGCAAGAGTAGCTGAGGCAGTTTTCTACCCAATTTCTTGGCCCTGCTATGAATTTTGTTAATGGGACTCATGCTAAGCTGGAGGCTTGGCCGTGTGTTCTAGTAGTGCAGGGAAACTACTCTAGTAATTATACCACCTAGTAGGCAAGTGCACATATCGAATGAGTATTAGAAGTCCTCGGGTTGTCGATCTCTAGGGATAATGAAGTGATTATACTAACTGTGTCTCTAATGTTTAATCAATTAAAAGAGGTTTGGAATGGTTTTTGAACTTAAGAAAAACAATAAACACTTTAAATCAAGAGTTGAGAATAGTCTTGAAATCGATTTGATAAGAGAGATGTTTGAACGATAGAATCCCCCTAAGATTGTCAACTACTCCAATTAGAAAATTATTAGAAGGAACGTTGGAAGGTGTTAGTTGGGTCTCACTCACAAGTTCGGTAAATCCCTATCTCAAGGCGAAGTCCATCGTATTCAACTGACCGTTAGAGAAATCTCTTTTCTCCCTAATTGATTATGATTGCCTTAACATATAGGAATGAATTAAAGACTTTAGCCATAATTAATATCTCTATTCTACCAACCTTTATTGTTTAATTAATTACCCTATATTAATATTCCCTTTTTCAATTCAAATTAATCTTATGAAGCAATCAATTCCACGAAAATTGAATAAGCAAAAGCACAATTAAACAACAACAAAATAGGAAACAACATTCAATTCATAAAACCCAATTGGGAAATAGCACTCAAATCCTTGGATTCATCCCTGTTCAGACAACTAAAAGCCTAGCTGCTAGTTATTGTTCTAAAACACAAATTCATGAAAAGACAAAGGTTTAGAAAGCTTCGGACTATAATTGATGACTTTATGGTTTCGAACAGTCGTCAAACTCGTCTCTCGATTCCCTCAAAGAATCTGAAGTTGCTTCCTGTTGATGTCTTCAATCACTTCTTCAAACAACGAATTGCAACTCTAATCTATTAAATCTAACACCTACGAGAGCTTTTGAGATGAAATTGGAACAATGTTTTCGCCCAAAAAAAGTCCTTTCTAGCCCTAGAACAAGAATAATTGAAAAATTAACAAAAAATTACACTTAAAACCGTAAAGGAAGTCAAACGCTACCATGATAGACTAATATACACTAGTCAAAACATCACATACAATCCCAAACCCACCGCGCCATACACTAGTCAAAACATTATATACGAGTAGCCTGATACCTAAGATGTACAAACATCCAGGTGACCCAACAGTCTACTTTCGTCTAGTGTTGCTGACTATTGGAACACCCTAGTCGAGCCTACAGCTCATCACGAGCCCCTAGCAAGGTTAATAAACTGGATAGAAAACCGATTCAGCCGGTCCCACTCCTGACCCTCACCACCTTCTTTTGTCGGGCTTGATGGACGAAACTCAAAATGGTATCTGTCCTTGTAATCTCGCGCCTTAACCTCATAATGTATCGATCAGTGTCCTCAAGTAACTGCTCATGCTATATATAATGACCACGTAAATAATGTCCCTCAATCTTGTCCAACAGCGGTGACGACGGAAAGGAGGAAGCTAACTCCACGAGCAAGATAGGGGTAAGAGAGACAATGAACGTTGGAGCTTCTACTATAGGGGTGTTAGCCCTCCTCAGCTCAAGTAGTGCCTTTCCTCCCGACTCTGCCTCCATCTCAGAACCTGACTCGGGTTCGCTAGGGTTCTCTTCCACCTCCATCTCAACCTCTCGCTCTACTGGTCCCTCTATAGAATTAGTGTCAGAAAGACCAATCCCAAGAATCGGGCACCTCTCAATGATAGTCTCTTAGTGAATAGGACGATGATGACGCAAATCTACCGGAGCCACTGGCGAGCGTCTCCTCCTGGTATACCCACCTACGTGCATAGTGTGTGTCATCTTATATTTAGAAGAAAAAAAATCATAGAATACATGTGATAAGCGTACATTTTAGATATAAATTCCATATATTTTCTCTTTAATTTGGTATCACTGCAACAAAAATAGTATATTAAAACACTTTACTTGAGGCACATAAAAAAGTGTCAATATATCCTAATAAGGCACATGAAGATAAGTGCCCTAAAGAAAAACTAGCAAACAACACCGTTTAATTGATTTCAGTTTTGGCAGAAAAACAAAAATATTGTGCCGCCATTTATAGCTAAAACAAAGCACCAAGAATTGCAGGACATATTTTCCTGTGTTTTTAATAGAATATTCTAGGTAAATTACGCAGGGTGCATTTAGAAAGTGTACAAGATCATCAATGGTACCTTCTCTTCTACCATGCTAAATTTTTTTAATTTTTTTAATTTGGCTGATTTGACGGCCTGTTAACATATGTTATTTTATTTTATTTTATTTTTTTAAATGCAGTAGGCTGCTAGCTCTTGCCTATTTTCCTCAGTTATTCATATTGGATCTAACTGTGCTATTATTGTTTGCTTGTAAGTTAGGTTAGGATATTGTCTGCTTGTGTTCTCAAATAACAGTGGCATGTTTCAAAAAAATAATAAAAAGTGGTGAAATTCATAAGACATGCATATGTTTTTGTTAATACTTTTAGGCTTGGTATTGAAAGAGATTGGGATTACTCTAAGAGTAAAAGAAAATGCTTTCAACTTTACTTACTTCGTAGTTCAGAACATAGTTCTAATACTTGTTGAATTTTCAAGTAGAAGTCATCAATATTATCCCGAGGAGAATAATTCCCAACACAATCTTACATTCTTACAGAAAAAAAATCTATTGAATTCATTAGTTGTACGTAGCAGCTGACACATTTACTCTACTTTAGAGGACTGAGTTTGCACACATTGTTCTTATTTGATATAGTGCCAACATTTTTTTTGTTTCCTAAAATAAGAATATGGTGATTACC
Source organism: Catharanthus roseus (assembly GCA_028651295.1). Taxonomy (NCBI): domain Eukaryota; kingdom Viridiplantae; phylum Streptophyta; class Magnoliopsida; order Gentianales; family Apocynaceae; genus Catharanthus; species Catharanthus roseus. Next base: position 16,830,390 of record JAPQWS010000168.1, on the reverse strand, counting down.
GTCATTTAGTCTTCTTAACTAGCTTCAAAGTAGATTTCTGTAGCTTTTTGGATAGTTGTTAATTTATTGAAACATCTACTCTAATGAAAATATACTACAATTTCCATACTTTTTGATCCTATAACTCCCAGAAAAAGTTTCGAAGAGGTAACAGTAACTTGAATGTTCTGTTCTGTTTGTAGGTGTTTAGGTTCCAACTTTACTACTTCTTTCTCTGGTTATACTAATTAGCAAGAATTCAAGTCAAAATTTTCATTAGGTTGAATTAGATGGCTCCTAGAATAGAAGGACAAGTACGAATGTGAAGGTACAAAGAAAGATTCTTGTGGAAAGGGAGGTCATTGTGCAAAGTGAGACTCGCTGGGAAGAAGAGATCAATTTGCAAGGTAAAACTCAATTGGAAGGGGAAATTGTCATGGCTGGTTAATATTGTTACTCATGTCATGCTTTTAAGTTAGCAGTATTTTCATTGACTCTTTTCTCCCTTAAAGATAACTAGAATTTTAGGATACGGTCTTGTTTATATTCTATATTTTTTTTTTGGGATGTTTGCTGGAAGTATTTACTGCGCTTTTCTCTACTGTTATCTCTTATAAATGCTTCATGAAGGCTTTATCATGCCATTTCTTGTTTTCAATGAGAATATACAACTTTGCCTAGTTTCAATGTGAACGGTTCATTTCGATTGTTTACTATCATTTCAATCAGAATGGATCTTGATCCTTATTTCTTTTCTGATCGTTAGCTGGGGGGAGGGTTATCATTGCTGCTGCATAATTGCAACCCTCAAGTCTACAGTGACCATTTATGTTCAGTTTGTTCTTCGGATATTTGAAGCAGCATAAACTATGTTTTCCTTCCCTTTTAACACCACTCTTTCTTTTTTCTTTTTCCCTCATTCTACTTAAAGAATTAATAAGCAAGATATCCTGACAATGTATATTTATAGCTGGATGATTTTATAGAACCACTACTTGAACTATTACTGTGATAGGTAGGTTTTGTATTGAGGTTGAGCACCAGTTAGATTATTCCTACTGGTTGGAGTATTTAACAAGGAGGTCACTGTTCAAGGACACACGTATATGAACAAACATCTCTTCTATCTACAAGGAGGAAGAATGGCAATGATCTACTTTTACTACGGTGTACGTATGGCTGTACAATTTCTAGATATCATATGTACTAGTGTCCTGAACCTACGAATGCCAGTATCCGAATTACTAGCTGAATCTTGATTGATTAATCAGTTAAACTTTGTTTCGTTTTTCTTAGTTATTTGATAGTATGTTATGTCATATAATTTCCTGTTTTCCCATACCAGAAAGGCCTAGTTTAAGTAAATAATGGTAATAAAAGCATTCTGCTGTCAGGTACAAGGCAACTACTGGTGGTGATGGTTTTCATATGCATGCTTACCAATCATCTGTCACCAATTCCTGTGGGTGTCAGGTGGCAATAAAACATTTTGCTTATCTCAAGAGTTGCTTTTGAAAGGTTAGTTTACCCGTAGGACTTTCTTTTAATTTTTTTATTTTTTCCGGTGACAATTCCATTTTCTTGACCTATTTGTGTTCCACACTGCTGCTGAAGTAAAAAAATCTTCAAGTTCTCAAGGTATATTCATATATAATATATAAAATTGGTCTTTACGCCATATGAATGAAACTTTTATGGACTTGTGATCTCCTTAAAGTATATTCACGACTTATATTTTCATATTTTAGTAAGGGCCTTCTTCTAACAAATTATTTAAATCATACCAGGTACCATATTACATTTCATAGAGTTTCCATCCAAATTCATTGGTTATATATTCTTCCATTAAAACTGTATTTTACATGATTATATGGGGTTTGAATCATTTTAGAAGTGTATACTTATTAAATTTAGCAAACTGTGTTTTTCATGATTATATGGAGTTTGAATCATTTGGAAGTGTATACTTTCTTAAGTTTAGCATTCTCGGGTAGAGAATTCATTGGTTATGTTCTTTCATTAAAACTATATTTTTCATGAGTATGTGGAGTTTTATTATTTATTGGAAGTGTATAGTAATTAAATTTAGCATTCTAGGGTGGAGATAGAGTATTTCTAGTAAGCATGTTTGACAATAGTAAGATGTTGGAAAAAGGAACTATTGAAAGTTTGAACCTTGCCATAAAAATTGGACGACAATTTTTGGTTCTTCGTTGGCCTAAAGTACCAGTAAATTTCCCTATTGAATGGGTTGAACCATGGATTTGGCCTATGATATTTTACCATAATTGGAGATTTAATAGTGGCATGTATATTATGTGGTCTTAATCTTTGGTATATGAACTTCTACCTTTACTTACTATTTATTTTCATATATCAAGATTGATTGTGTTTGATATTAATTTAACTTTCTAACTTTTGTTTGTACTTATTTCATGTAGGTCGAGGCTGATGATTGTAGGTACATGGTTAAAGAACATCGCAATATCTATAGGGTATTTTGGAGTATTTTAGCTAGCTTTACTTTTGAAAAGTAATGTTCTGATGAAAATGGATGTTGCTTGTAGTAGCTGATATGGTTATTTATATTATGCCCAAAGAAGTTATTTAACATTTTGATAAAAATTGAGATACAATACAACTTTTTAGGTGATTCAAGTCTTTTAAGAGATTATATATATATATATATTTGTTATGTTCTTATAAATATTAGGTTATTTTATACTTTAAGATTGTTGAAATATCTTGTTGGATAATGCTTGTGTTGTAATTCTCAAAAGGAATATTGGGGGTGCTAGCTAAAATGTACTACTAAATTATTACCCACAAAATAATTTTAAAAACCTCTATTGCGGCGGAATATTGGGGGTTACTAGCTTAAATGTACTACTAAATTATTACCCAAAAAATAATTTAAAAAACCTCTATTGCGGCACTTAAGTGTTTCATTAGATCAATTCCTTAGTATTTATGTATAAGAAAAAAATCTGTTATTGGGGCACATAATATGTCATAGTACACGAGTGTTGCGAAGTGTGACCTGAGTAAGTGCCCTATTTTATATTTTTGAAGACACATAATTGTGTCTCAATCTAATTGCTGAGGCACATACCTATGTTTCATTAAAATTAAATTGAAATCGAGGATTGTTACTTCATATATTTTGAGACACAAAGTCTCCTGTTAGAATGATATCTATTGAGGCAAGCAAAAGTGATATATTAGATCTATGTGCCTCATCATCCTATCTATTACGGGAACTTTTGCGTGTCCCAATAAATTGTTTTTGTTATAGTAATTCGTAATTATATATTTATTAAAGTAAAATTGATTTTAAATTCATAATTTATTTAGAATCTATTATATGATATTTGAAATTTTGGAACTAAAGTAGATTAAATCTTAAATAGTGCTTCTTGTATATTTTTTATAGACATTATTACAATTTTGTTTTATATTATGTTGTAGGAATTTGTGATAAAGTTGTTAAATTATGTACCAAGATGTTAAGTGCACAATCAAGGGAGTAAGAGAGCAAGCTAACAAAGAAAAAGAGTAAATGAAAATTTGGGAGTCTCAGTCAAAGGAAAGCAAAGAAGGAAAAAAAATGCAAAATAGAAAAGGGAGATTGGTGCCAGAGAAAGAAAAACGAAAAGGAAAATAAAGACAAATTGAAAGAAAGTGGGCTTCACATATACATGGGCTTGGAAACTTCTATTTGAATTAGATTTTAAATTTAAAATTTGTTTACTTTTTTACATTCTGAATTTTGAACCCTATTTTTTTCACAAATAATTTATTTTTTAAGTATCTCGAGTAAAAAATCTTCAATTGTTTCATTCTTATTTTTTTATCCAAATGAACATGAATTGGATGTCTAATTACACAAGATTTTAAGAGCATCTCCATATAAAATGAGAGCTCCACTCTTATGGGATACCTTCCCTCATTCATGCCACCGTATACATCAATTTCTTTTCTTTTTCCTCTGCCATTGTACTTCTCTATCTCAATCCTTAGATCGACGCACATTAGAGAGGTGATTTGCAAGGAAAGCTTGGAGCTTTTTTGTGGGTTTGGTTAACTCTTCTCTAAGCTTGTTCCTTTATTCCTAAAATAATGTGAATCTTCAATTATATGTAAATTTGATTCAACATATTCCCAAGATCACCTCCTTCATGAAAAACCTTTATTGAGGATTTTGTAGCTTCAACACTCTAATGGAAAACCTATGAGGATATAAGCCATATAAACCGAACATTGACAGGCAAAACTCTTTCCTAAATTGATAGGAAGAACCTTGAGGAAAATAAGGCCTCAAAACCTCAATTACACAATCTTGAAGACCTATGATTAATTGAATCAAAGAACAAGAACTCTAAGACTCAATCAATGAAAGGAATTAAGATGATCAATTGAATTCTATAGATTCATCAACCTAAAGCAATCAATTGTTCACAACTAAGGACATTAACCCTTAGCAAGCTAGCTAAGCAAGGATGAAGAACCCTAGAGACAAAGAGAATTCTATTTCAACAATTTTAGCAAAATTCTTCAATAGTTGGTTACAAGTGTTTCTAATGGGGTATTTATAGGCCAAGCCTTAACCCTAACTAAACAAGTGATCAATGACTTGCATTACCAATAACCCCTTAATTAAAAGATGGAGAAATAACTTGAATTAAAAATTGCCCAAAAGGTTGTGTGAGTAAGTTTCTACCAAAACCCTACCGGCGACGGTAGGGTAAGACCTACTTTGCGCGGTCGGTATTATACTCCAAAGGAAGTGCTGGCAGAAGCCTACCGGTGACGGTAGGTGTAGGCCTACCATCGGCGGTAGGGTGCTCTCTTCAAAGACTTAGCCAATTTTCAAGTCCAATTTGTTCCCTGAGTAATCCTTACTAATTGAATAAATTAAGAACAATTTATAAGCCTCCTCTTGAACCTTAAACCCTTCAATCTTGCTCTTCAAAGCTTCCTCCACGTAAGCAATCATGCCCTTATCTTCTTGAAGCTTGAGTTTCTTCTTTTGGGCTCTAGTGATTAGTCAAAGCTTCATTTCCATAGGTGATGGACTCTTCCAATTCTCATCATTCGCCCTGTCTTTGAAAAGATTCATCTTTGAATCTTCACCTACATCAACAGGAGACAAATCATAAACATTAAAGCTGGTACTAACGTTGTAGTCACCCGGAAGATCAATTCTATAAGCATTATCATTAAGACACTCAAAACTTGAAATGGTTCATCGCCACGAGCATCAAGCTTAGTCTTGCATTGAGAAGGAAAATGTTCCTTCCTAAGATGAATCCAAACCCAATCACCAGGTTCAAACACAATACGCTTCCCTTCAACATTTTGTGTAGCCACCAATTCCTTGTTTTTGGTCTCAATGGCAACATGCACCTTGGCATGAATGGACTTAACAAGCTTCGCCTTTTGCTTCGCATCCAAGTTCACAACATGATCTACGACAAAGGCACTAAATCAAATGGAGTCAAAGGATTAAAACCATAAACAACCTCAAAAGGAGAAAAGGCAGTAGTAGAATGTTTAGCTATTATAAGCAAACTTAATGTGAGGAAGCATTTTTTCCCGTTGGCGTAAATTCTTCTTAAGGATGGCACTAAGCAGTTGGTCAATGGCCCTATTGACCCCCTCTGTTTGACCATCAGTTTGTGGATGGCAAGCTGTAGAATACAAGAAGTTAGTACCAAGTTTCCTCCACAAAACACGCCAAAAATGACTAAGAAATTTGGTGTCACGATCCGAGACAATAGTTTTAGGGATTCTATGGAATCGCACTACCTAAGTAAAGAACAAGTTTGCTACATGGTACGAAATCATATCATCAGTTTTCTTACAAGGTATAAAATGAGCCATCGTAGAAAACCTATCCACTACAACAAAGATAGAATCCATTCCTTTAGGTGATTTAGGCAAACCAAGGATAAAATCCATAGAAATATCAACCCAAGAAAATTTAGGCACATCTAAAGTAGTATAAAAGCCATGAGGCAAGGAAGTAGATTTAGTCCTTTTACAATCCAAGCAATTCCGAATAAACCTTTCAATATCTTTTCTCATGTGAGGCCAAAAGAAATGCTCCTGCAAGATATCATAAATTTTAGTTATGCCAAAATGTCCTATTAAACCACTACAATGAGCCTCTTTCACCAACAACAATCTAGTAGAATAAGATGGAATGCACAATTTTCATTCATAATAAAGAAAACCATCATTTATAAGGTACTTGTCACTAGGCACAAGCAAGCAAGTCTCAAAGATATCCTTAAAATCTTGATCACTAGCATATAATTATTTAACCATCTGAAAACCAAGTATTTGAGCTTGCGAAGTAGTGATAAGAGTGTACCTTCTTGACAATGCATTAGCTACAATGTTTTCTTTTCCTTTCTTATAACGAATGATGTATGGAAACGTCTCAGTTAACTCTATCCATCTTGCATATCTCTTGTTCAACTTTTGTTGTCCTTTAAGAAATTTCAAGGACTCATGATCGGTATACACTACGAACTACTTTGGCCACAAATAATGTTGCCAATGCTTCAATATCCTCACAAATGTATAGAGCTCCTTATCATATGTTGCATAATCCAATGCTGCACCGATCAAATTTTCACTAAAATAAGCCAAGGGTCTTTTACTTTGCATCAATACTCCACCAATGCCAACACCTGAGGCATCACATTCTATCTCAAACATCTTCTCAAAGTTAGGTAATACAAGCAGAGGTGAACTATTCAACCTCTCCTTTAGAAGCTTGAATGCCTTCACTTGACTCTCCTCCCATTTGAATCTGTTCATCTTCTTTATAACATCCATCAAAGGACTAGTAATGGTGCTAAAATCCTTGATGAACCTCCTATAGAAACTTGCCAAACCATGAAAAATCCTCACTTCAGATGCTTTTTTTGGAGTAGGCCATACTTTCATTGCTTTCACTTTCTCTTGATCCACCTGAAGGTCTTGAGAACTCACCTAATAACCTAGAAAAGTTACTTTTTCCAAACAAAACTCACATTTCCAAGGTTAGCATATAACTTCTCACTTCTCAAAACTAACAAAACCTTTTTAAGATAATGCAAATGATCTTCATAAGTTTTGCTATAGATCAAAATATCATCAAAATAGACAACAACAAATTTACCAATGAAATTTCTCAATACATGATGCATGAGTCTTATGAATGTACTAGGAGCATTAGTTAACCCAAAAGGCATGACTAGCCATTCATAAAGACCAAAATTAGTTTTGAAAGCCGTTTTCACACATCCCTGTCCCTTATTCTAATTTGATGGTAACCTAATTTTAAATCAAAATTTGAAAATATTTGAGAACCATGCAACTCATCAAGCAAAAAATCATCTAATCTAAGAATAGGATGCATATACTTGATAGTTATGTTATTAATGGCTCTACAATCTACACACATATACCCATGTACTATCTTTCTTTGGAACTCATAAAACGGGAATGGCATAAAGGCTTAAGCTTTCTCTTACATATCCTTTGGAGAGCGATTCATCAATTTGTCTTCGTAGCTTCTTGGTCTCTTTGGGTGGACTTCTATAAGCCAGTCTATTTAGCAACACCGCTCCAGGTACTAAATAAATTTGATGTTCAATCCCTCTCAAGGGAGGAAGTCCGCCGGGCATCTCTTCGGGAAAGACATCCTTGAATTCCTCAATAACCTTTACTATAGCATTAGACAAAGAAGAAAAATGATCATTAGTAGAAACAAATGTTCCCTTGCAATAGAGAAGTAAAACCAACTCTTTTTTTTCAATGGCCTCTATGATCTCACCCTCATTTGCATAGAAGCATCTTTCTCTCCCTTGCAACTATTACTTCTTTTCTTGTCTCTCTTCAATTTTTCCACACTAAATTCTTTTTCCCTCTTCCATACTGTTTTTCTTTTTCTCACTCTCTAGTCTCTCTTTTCTCTCATTTTTTTTTGTTCAACAAAGACTTGACTAGGAGTCACAAGATTCAACATGAACTTTACTCCATTTTCAAAGTATAGGTGTTCTTCATACCATCATGAATAGCCTTTCTATCGTATCGCCAAGGTCGTCCCAATAACAAATTCCCCACTTGCATAGGAGCCACATTATAAGGAATCTCATCATTATATGACCCTTTAGCAATAGACACGAGTACTTGTTTGTTCACTTTTACTTCTTGATGTAGATCGGGATAGCCAAGAAGCTAAAGATTTATTGATTGGACCATTCACTAGTGCAAAGGAAAAGAAGAACTAGCTTGAAGGTTTTGAAGAGCAAAGAAAGGTTTCCAAGTTGCTCTCAATTTGTTCAATTAGCAAGGATCAACCAAGAGAGCAAATTAGAGGTGAAAATTGACTAAGTTTACAGAAGGGCACCCTACTGGCAACTGTGGCCTACCCTTACCATTGCTCGTAGGGTTCGACTGTATATTCCCCCTACCGTCGCCAGTAGGGTTCGACTGAGACTGCAATCTATTTGAGGGGTTTTTGTTATTTGGCTTGTCTTTTCAGTTTTTAATTGAGGGTTTAATGGGAATTTTAATTCCCTAAGCTATTTAGCTAGGGTTAGACTTTAGTCTATAAATATCCTATTATAACTCATTGTAAACAATATTGATGAGTTTGCTGAAATTTGAGAGAGATTCTCTAATTGCTTTTAGGTTTCTTTACCTTCTTAGACTAGCTTGTTAAGGATTACTGTCCTTAGTGTTATGGACAATTGTTGCCTTAGATTGTAAAATATATGGAACTAATTGATCATTCAAATTCCTTTCATCAGTTGATTCATAGAGTTTCCTTTCTTTGAATCAATTGTTGTCGGGTCTTCTAAATTATGTAATTGGGGTTTTAGGCCTTTGTTTCCTCAAAGTTCTAATTATCAATCTAGGAAAGAACTTTAGTCTCTCAATATTAGGTTTATGAGGCTTAGATCCTCTAGGTCTCTTATTGGAGTGTTGAGTTTAAAAATACTCAATAGAGGTTCTTTAGGAAAAAGAGGTGATCCTAGGGAAGGAGTAGAATCCAAACTACAATTTAAGCGGATCTACATCACTTCTCCACAATCATTCAACCAATGAAGCTTATAAAGATTAGGATGCTTGATAAGAAGTAAGTTCAACTTTTCAACAAGATAAGTGGTAGCCACATTGGTGCAACTACCACTATCAATAATAAGGTTAGTCACCTTACCTCCTCTAAGCATTTAGTGTGAAAGATGTTTTCCCTTTGAATGCTAGTCTCCTCCTCATGGACTTGGTTAGACAAAGCTAATGACCAAGCTCATACCTTCCACATTGGCTTCAAAAGAGGTAATATCTTGGTATTCACTACTTTCATCTTTGTCAAAAATACCCTCTTGGCAATCATCATCACTCTTCTCAATCTGACCATTTAAATCTTCTCTAAAAATCAAAGTTCTCTTGGTAGGACAGTTGATAGCAATATGCCCCACTCCATTGCAGTTGAAGCACCTTGTTGGATTAGTCATCAACTTTCCTTTCTCTTCCACCTTAGGCTTAGATTGATCTTTGAAAGCCACCTTAAGTGTATTTTATTTCTTTGGCCAACTCTTGTAGGTTGATGCTTAAGGTTTAGGTACCACACTTCTTGAAGAAAAAAGTTTAGTTTTAGAGAAACCAACCCTCTTCCTTTGATTTTCAATCTTGGTAGCCAAATGACAGATGTCTTCATAAGTAGTGTAAGGGTACAATTCTAATTAATTAGCCATGTCCCTATTAAGACCACTTAGAAATCTAGCAATTGAAGCATCCTTGTCCTCTTCCAAGCTCAATTCTTCTCATGGTTTTATCCTCTTCCTCCTAGACCTCTTCTTCTTCCACTTCTAACTTGTGGTCTTCCTTTATATCCACCTTCATGAAATGGATAAAAATTTGAACCTGCATGTCATGGTATTCATAAGTAGAAACATTATCAAAAGGTCTTTGATGGTGAGGTGAATTGAAACCACCAAAGTCATCTCCAAATCTTTGCTTCATTGTGGCTCTACTATTGCCTTTTTTAAGCTCTTCAACATCTTTAGTACCTTGGAATTGTCTTGCTAGTCCTTCAATTGATTGTTGGATAGACCTCAAAATTTCAGTGAGATTCATCCTTGTAGGATCACTAGTATCTTCTTGATGAGATTGAGTAGGCATATGACCCTCTATAGACATGATTAGACTTGCAGTTTTAAACAAAGCAAAAGGACCTCAAATCACTCCCTAAGTGTTTACACTCTGTGATGATTACTAATTCGCTAGTGTTTAACACTCTTTTTGGCTTTTATTAAGATATGCTCACCCTCTTTCCTTTTCCAATCACTCAACACTCAAGCCTCTATAAGATCCTTCAAACTTCTTAGCCAACTCAAACCAAGAGCATCAATCCCAAGCAAGCAAACAACTAATGCACTTAGTTGAATAAGTGTTCAAAGAGGCAAAGCATCAAACACTTGAGGTGTAAGAGTTTCAAAGAAAGTAATCTATGGAAAAGAACCAACAAGCATGATTGATAATCAACAAAGGATTAGCAGCACACAAGGAAACAATTAGAAGTAAAAAAAAAGCAATTCAAAACAATTAAGCTAAACAAGGAACAGAAACAGGGGTAATGACACCCTGTAACTCAAAAACTACGAATCCAAATCAGATGATTCAAACACATGAAGATTTCAAAGATGAATATAAACACAAATTTCATGCGAATTGAAGCAGTATAACACAAGATACGCTCAGTTTAATCAACACTTTTTCTGCAGTCGCTAATCCGAAGCACATTTCACAATTCAATCAAATTGAGCAATCAATTGTAATCCAAATTAAGCAAAATTTATTTCAATTGAATCCTAACTCAAAGGAGAACATCTACATCACAAAATATCAAAATAATTCATCCGAATTTTCAATTGATTTTCAGAACAATTTTTGTGTACTGCTATTGCATGATCTTCATGTATTTTTTTCATAGATCATCAAGTACTTCATTTTTTTTCTTTGATTTTCAATAAATTTTAAACACTTACAATAAAAATTGACCTTGAATTGGAGGTTACTCTGATACCACTTTGATGTGAACCTTTAATTGCATGGAAATTTGATTCAGGACCTTCCCAAGATCACCTCCTTCAAGAAGAACCTCTATTGAGGATTTTGCAGCTTCAACACTTTAATGGAAAACTGATAAGTGCATATTTGTTTTTATTTTCTATATGTTAATTTCATCGTTTGTGGTACTTTTAATATGTGAAAGTATATATTTTAGCTAAACATCTCTTAGTCTTGTCTTAGATGCCCTCCAGAAGTGAAAACAATAAAAGGAAATGAAAACGGGACCAAACCGGACGAAAACAACAAAAACAGAGCTGTCGGCAAAAATTCAGCAGCATATCGTGCGAGGAAGGCTGACCTACCGTCGCCGGTAGGTGTCGTGGAACAAGAGGCATTGGCAATAGAGACTTACCACGGAAGGTAGATCTCGCCCTATAGCCGACGGTAGGGTATGCTAGCAAGAGGCGGTTACGTCCAAAACAAACACGATTTTCTTATATTTTTTTCCAATTTTCAGCTTGTTTTTCTTGTATTTTCATGCCCGTTCTTCTTTTTTTAGAATAATCAATTTTCTATAGAAGGAGTCTTTTTGTAGATTTTGTATACATTATTAGGAAGGATTAGATAGACTTAGATATGTTTAGATTCTTAGATAGATTAGTTATAGATTAGTTAGGTTAGGATTAGATTAATTAGGTTAGATTAGATTAAACACTCTTTAAATTCCAGCTTTTATACATTCAATTAGTTAGTAAAGTTTCAAGATTTCTGCAATTTATTTTCTCGAATTCAAGAATTGAAGACTTTGATTCAAGGTTTCATCTTCAACTTGGCGACTCGAAAGACGAGCTTGGAAGATGTTCGGGATTCATTTGCGGCTTCAATTTTCAATCCTAACTTTCTTTTCCTTTTCTTGTTATTGAATTTTATGTTTTACTTCAGTTTTATTAATATGAATAGTGAGTAGTTCTTTTTGTTTGGATTGGGATTGAACCCTAATCCTTAATTATGAAACTCTTGGTTTGATTTCTTGATTTTGATGTTTGGTTTAATTTCAGTTCTCTTCCAATTGCATTTGTTTGTAATTTAGTTGTCGCAATATTAGATTATTCACAAGATTGTTAGGAAGGAAGAACAATCTAGGGCAACCAATTGGGGTTTAAATGGGTTAATTGACTAGATATACGATTTTTCATTTTTAGGTATTTTTAAATCACCTAAGCTTATTACACTCACAATTTGTTAGGGAGAAAAGAGATCTTCCTCTAAGGGTTAGTGAGTAGGGTGGCTTTCACCTAGAGATAGGGATTGCCCGATTTGAGTGATGACAAAACTTAATTAATTCAACATTGTTTTCATTAAAGTTTTCCAATTGAATTAGTAACAAGGATTAGGGGGATTCCACCATGTAAACTCTTTTTTTTTATTAATCTTTTAAAAACCATTTTTTTTATTTGCTTTCTTTAATTATTTCAGTTTTAAGTTTTTACCTCTCAATGACATCATCTTCTTTTAGATTAAACATTAGACATACGGTTAGCACTTGAACCTTCGTCCATCCTCCAGAGATTCGACACTCGGGTTGAAACTCACTTCTGTATTGTTAGGTCTACTTGCCTTGCATTGTAGTAATTAGGATTCCATCCTATTTTACATATTCAACATCAAAATCCTAGGTGGATCTAAGCCTCATAAATCTAACATTGAGAGGCAAAACATTTTCCTAAATTGATAGTAAGAACCTTGAGGAAACTAAGGCCTCAAAACCCCAACTACACAATCTAGAAGACCTAGGATTAATTGAATCAATGAACAAGAACTATAAGACTCAATCAATGAAAGGAATTAAGATGATTAATTGAATTCCATAGATTTATCAACCTAAGGCAATCAATTGTTCACAACTAAGGACATTAACCCTAGAGCAAGCTAACAAAGCAAGGGTGAAGAACCTTAGAGACAAAGAGAATTCTCTCTCAACGATTTCTGCAAAATTCTTCAATAGTTGGTTACAAGAGTTTATAATGGGGTATTTACAGGCCAATCCTTAACTCTAACTAAACAAGTGATTAATGACTTGCATTACACATCAACCCTTTGATTAAACGATGGAAAAACAACTTGAATTACAAAATCTCGCCTAAAAGGACGCATAAGTAAGTTTCCACCCGAACCCTACCGATGATGGTAGGGTAAGACCTACCGTGCGCGGAAGGTGTCCTGCTCCAAAGGAAGTGTCGGCAGAAGCCTACCGGTAATGGTAGGGGTAGGCAAACCGTCGGTGGTAGGGTGCCCTCTTTAAAGACTTAGCCAATTTTCAAGTCCAATTTGTTCCTTGAGTGATCCTTACTAATTAAATAAATTAAGAACAATTTGGAAGCCTTTTCTTGAACCTTAAACCCTTCAATCTTTCTCTTCAAAGGTTCCTCCATGTTAGCAATCATGCCCTTATCTTCTTGCAGCTTGAGTTTCTTCCCTTGAGCTCTGGTGATTGGTCCAAGCTTTAATTCCATAGGTGATTGACTCTTCCGATTCACGTCATTTGCCCTACCTTTGAAAAGATTCGAATCTTCGCCTACATCAAAAGGAGACAAATCATAAACATTAAAGGTGGAACTATCGTTGTAGTCACCGGGAAGATCGATTCTATAGGAATTATCATTAAGAACCTCAAGAACTTGGAAGAGTCCATCACCACGAGCATCAAGCTTAGTCTTGTGTTGAGAAGGAAAATGTTCCTTCCTAAGATTAACCTAAATCCAATCACGAGGTTCAAACACAACACATTTCCTTCCAAAATTTCATGTAGCCACCAATTTCTTGTTTTTGGTCTCAATGGCATCATGCACCTTGGCATGAATGGACTTAACAAGCTCCGCCTTTCACTTCCCATCCAAGTTCACAACATGATCTATGACAAAGGCACCAAATGGAATGGAGTCAAAGGATTAAAACCATAAACAACCTCAAAAGGAGAAAAGGAAGTAGTAGAATGTTTAGTCCTATTATAAGTAAACTCAATGTGAGGTAGTACTTCTTCCCACTGGCATAAATTCTTCTTAAAGATTGCCCTAAGAAGTATCCCAATGGTCCTATTGACCACCCCCGTTTGGCCATCAGTTTGTGGATGGAAAGCTGTAGAATACAAGAAGTTAGTACAGTGCATGGCAGGTGTCATGCTCCAAAGGAAGTGCCAGCAGAAGCCTATCGGTGACGGTTCCTCTTCAAAGACTTAGCTAATTTTCAACTCCAATTTGTTCCCTTGAGTAATCGCTGCTAATTGAACAAATTAAGAACAATTTGGAAGCCTTCTCTTGAACATCAAACCCTTCAATCGTGCTCTTCAAAGCTTCCTCCATGTAAGCAATCATGCCCTTATCTTCTTGGAGCTTGAGTTTCTTCCTTTGAGCTTAAATTGGTCCAAGCTTCAATTCCATAGGTGATTGACTCTTCCGATCCACATAATATAAACTCTCTTGTTCTTTGTAAATTTTCCATGATTTTTATGACTTCTAAGGTTGTGATTTGCTCTTTGGAAGGCTAAGTGTTTAGTTGATTAGGATATGTGAAGACTTGATTTTGACATTGTTTTAATTTATTATTTCTCTTATTTTATTGTGTTAAGTTATATATATATATATATATATTAGGAAATTCCTAGAAAAGCCCCTCAACTATTTACTTAAGTTGTGCAATGTCTATGAATTCATATTTTATTTTTTTATATTTCTAAACGAAAATCATGTATCATAAAGTAGCCTACAACTATAAATAGTAACGGTACCAACTCCTGCATTCTATATGTTACGCACGTGTGTTTGTAGAGGGGCAAAATTGTATATTAAAAACTTTCCCTCCACAACAAAATTGTCAAATTAAGAAGTAGAAGTGCTATTTCCTGGAGATCACATACTACTCGCGTGTGTGTTTGCTGTGTGGAAGACAATTTGTTGTTAAGGAAAAGTATTTAATGAATAATTTTGCCCCTCCACAAACACATTTGTGAGTAGCATCATATGATCTTTGAGAGGTGGCACCACTTCTATTTATGTGGTAGGCTATTTTATGGTACACAACTTTAGTTTAAGGATATAAAAAATAAAATATGAGTTCAGGGGCATTGTGGAACTTAAGTAAATAGTTGAGAGACATTTTAAAGGAATTTCCCTTTAATATTCCCTTATCAGTAAATTATTATTGATTATTGTTACGTTATTCTTAATGCTTACGTAGAATTGGCCATTGTATGCCTGATTACATAATTAATTGCAAAGAACCAGGAGGTGAAGTAAATCAATTAGGAGCTAAGTAACAATAACTCATAGTAAAACTAACTAGAGATAGAATAGATTTCTATTGGACGATTTTTCAAAGTAAACTGTGCCGATGTTTGAACTCAGGATATTTCACAAATCGGTAAAGCAATTTTCATTAATAGAATTCACATAGGGATATGATTTTCATTAATTAAGATTAGGGGACTTACACCAAGGGATTGGTTAAAACCTAAATAAGAAGATTCTACTATTAATGAATTTAGGTCTAATTTAAGGGAATATGCTACATTAGAAGGGGGAAATTAGATTAATCATTGGGATATCAAGTTGGATCGAATTCCTAATCAACGCTTTTCTCATAATTTTCTAAATCCAAATTCTTTATAGTTTTCTTGGTTGAATCTAGTTTTTAAAAAAACTTTTCATGAATCAAATTTATTTGAAGTCTAAATTAGGATGATTAATAATTTTGGTACTTAACTAGAATCTCTGTTGGATCGACACTTGACTTATCTAAGAACTCAACTAGTCACTAGTTCACTTGCTAGGATTTTGTACATCAAGTTTTTAGGGCCGTTGCCAAGAATTATTAATTAATATCATATAATTGTTAAAAATCTTTAGCTTTGGCCACTATTTGTTTTTTGTTTATTTGTTTATTTTATCTATTTGTTTTTCGCATTATTATTTTATTTCTTTTGTATTTTTTTCCTTATAAAAAAAAACTTATTCTTTGTGATTTTATCAGTCTTTTATTTAATTTCCTTGCGTGAATACTTTTGGCATGACCACTAGGAGCTCGAGCCGACCTTTATTGTTTGATCTTAATCTTGAAGCTATCATGAGAGCGAAAAGGAGAAAATGATCCAAATGCTATTGTGGTACCCGCTATTAAAGCTTATAACTTTGAAATTAAGCCTCTAATAATGCAAATGATCCAACATTGTGTTCAATTTTTATGGATTGTTGAATGTAGACTGTGACGCCCCCAACCCTGCCACTAGGTCAACTGCGGCTGAGTAAGGCATCTGCGTGCCTCTCGGCACTAACTTATAAGCTCCACAATGAAACATAACCCTAGAACAACACTAACAGGTATACACACAAAGTATACAGAAAATTTAAGTAAATTAGATACTACTAATGCGCTCAGAACACAAGATTTTAAAAAAACTTCTCATGATCGTTTCAATATAAAAACAAAAATATATTACATCAACAACTTTACATGACAACATAAAAAGAAAACTTTACAAATGGTTTAAGTCTAGGAAAGATAAAACATAAATATAAGCCCTTCTGGGGAGATTTGATCCAAGACTCCTGGCCTAAAACTTCAGTGGCTTGCTGGGCCACTGACCATCCCGAGCTAATCTGAGAAGAAAACATGATATGGAAAAACGTGAGCGCGAACACTCAGTGAGTCCACTTGTATGTGCTGTAGTTTCTTTAAAACAATGATGATGCCGTTGCACAAAACCGTTCATGCAATGTTATAAGAAAACATGTTCTTTTTATTATTTTAACAAAACTGATGCTTGAACCTACATGAGGGTTTCGAGCGCAGTTGGGAAGTCTGAGCGAATCAAGACACATCAGCGCAGCTTCTACGCCCTAAGTTTAAAAGAACATGTAATGCAACAGTAGGGCTCCACGAACAAAGTCCGGATCCCCAAAAAAAGAGGCCATCGGAACCAAGTTCCGGCATCTCGTAGTCAATACTAGCAGAACACCATATGAGCGCTCGATTACAAAACAACCGCACTCCCATATCACTGGTCAAAACATGCTACAGACTCCTGGGCCACCTACCAGGTCTGTCCTGGGACTAACCTCAGTTTCGAGCCCCTCCTAACTCTCCACTAGGCGGCCGAACCCCACCGCAGAGTATGATGCGGTGTCCACGTAGGCCGATTGGGCCACACCCTCCGCGGTCTACGCCCCTCTTCAAGTGGATCCACTCTCCCGAGTCTGAATCGTCCACGCCATTGGAAGAGGCCCTCGTACGGGGGACTAGCCACGTACAGTACAATCCTCTAACGCTTCCGAACACAAGATCGTAACCAGAATTGACACGCTGGTCAGAATGGGTTTTTTTTTGTATATGTATTTGTAAACAGAAAGGCCATTTGTCCGGCCGTTAGAACAGAATCAGGTCATAAATATTTTTAGCAAAAATCCACATCCGCCAGTCACCACATGCTCCTGCAAATTTCATAATTATGTCAATGCCAGATCTATATTCATGCATGTCAAAATACGTAACTTTTCAAGCTAGAGCAGTTTCCAACATATAAATATTTCCGAAAAACTTGTGTACAACAAACTTCTTATGCACCACCGTAATAGTCTGTTTTAAAAGAAACACCTATCTGAAGCACCGCTCCTATCTATTTTTTTAGGAAACAGGTAACACATTGTGGAGAACATCTCCAAAAACACGCTGAGAGATATCATTCCAAAAATAGCAATATTTTGTAATGGTTCGGGAAAAAAACATATTTATACGTCTTGTAATATTTGCAATAACATAATAAAATGGAGTTTATGGACTCACCTAGATGCAAATCTGGTGCTAAGATCCTACAAAATAATAATACGTAAATACTTAATACCTGGGTACCAATCAAATAGTCCTATTCCCTAAATAATATCGAAATCCTACGAACTAAACTTAGGAGGTATATATATATACCTATGTCATGTTATATATATTTATAATAATTCTTTAAAAGATCGAAAATCATATACTCTTAAAAGAAATATATTCTCCCAAGAAACCATAATTAACTATATACTATATACTAAAAATCCATTTAAAATATTTAAGTCCTAAAAAAAATAACACACTTAAACTATATATAGGTATTATAATGAAATTATAAAGGAAAGAAAGAAAAAATAATAATAATATAAAACTAACCTTAATATGAAATTGTCCTCAGATTGTTTTTGTTGCCAAACAAATGGCATACAGGCCATGCATATTTATAATGACTTGAATAAAAGAAAAGAAAGAAAAAGAAATGAAGTTGTGTGGCGGTTAAGGAGGAAAAGAAAAAAAAGAAAACGGTGAGGGGGTGATGGGTGGCTAGTATATTTGGCAGCAATTTCTTATTAGCTAAGTTTTTTTTTTTTTTTCTAATGTCAAGTACTTAAATTTTCTAAAATAAATACGCTAGGTATTAAAA
Source organism: Catharanthus roseus (assembly GCA_028651295.1). Lineage (NCBI taxonomy): Eukaryota > Viridiplantae > Streptophyta > Magnoliopsida > Gentianales > Apocynaceae > Catharanthus > Catharanthus roseus. The sequence continues at coordinate 16,811,870 of JAPQWS010000168.1, read as the reverse complement.
ATAAAATCCACTTAAAGGCACTTATAAACCTTAATAATAAACCTCAATAAAATAAAATTTTATTTCTATTCCTAAGTATCCCAAAATACCATTAAGAGTCAAAAACACTATATCCCACCAATATAAATCCAAACTCTATTTCATAACGTCTGTACTTTTAAAGTCATGCTAGGTACTTATGGGGTAGGGCGTTACAAACACTATAATACCCAACTTTCAAACTTTCTAGAAATCGGTAACACCTTTAAATATAATGGGTAACTGATGATGCAATAAGATTAATACTTTATCCTTTTACCCTAAAACATAAGGCTAACTCTTGGTTAAGTTCTCTTTCCTTTAGCTCAATAACAATTTGGGAATAATTAGCATCAAGCTTTTTAAGTAAATAATTTCCACCATCTAAAACAATGAAATTAAGGAATGATATAACTAATTTTGCTCAAGATATTGGGGGAACTTTATATGATGCTTGGGAAAGATTTAAAGATTACCTTAGAAGGTTTCCACATCATGAGTTGCCGCTGTTGATGCAAGTTCAAATTTTCTATAATGGCATGAATAATGGGACTAAGTCTATGATAGGCTGTTAGTGGGGAAAGCATTATACATAAAACACCTGGGGAGGCTTCGAAATTATTTGAAGAAATGACATCAATTGGTTATGAATGAGATATGATGCAATAATATCCCTAAGAAAATTAATACAATAGAAGCTGATATTACACAAGCTACTCTAGCTCGAATAGAACATTTAATCTCAAATCATTTAGGGATAGGTAGTCAAGTTAACTATGGAACTTGTGGTGGTAATCAAATTAATATTGTCCACAAAATAAATTTTCTAACCATAATGTCCAAGATTTTCCTGAAGGGGTAAATTATGTAGGTTTTAATCCTAGAGTCAATAATCCTTAATCAAATACCTATAATCCTGGGTAGAGAAATCATCCTAACTTTATATGTAGTCAAAATCAAAATTCTAATATGAATCAAAATACAAACCCTCCCTCACCCCTGGTTTTCCTCCCACATCTGAGAAGAAATAAATTACGCAAGATATGCTCATAAAGTTTATATCTAATAATGAAAACTTTATGTCTAAAAGTAAAATATTATTGACTAATATTGAAACAAGATTACAAAATCATGATGCTTCTAAAATAATTTAGACACACAAATAGGGCAAATTGCTAATTTTTTAAGTACTAGGGTTCAAGGATCATTGCCTAGTAATACATAAGTCAACCCCAAAAAGTGTAAAGCTATAAATGTAATAAGTGGGGAGGGAAGAAAAGTTGAGATTGCAAAGTAAGAGAAAGAGTTTAAGAGTATAACAAAATTTCTAAGGGTTTGGATGATAATGATTTGCGAAAGCATAACCACAAAGTGCAAATAAAGAAATAAAGCAAATAAGTTTAATGAAGAAGTGGATTATAAAGCTTTACCTTTCCCACAATTTGTTGAACCTCTTAAAAGATAATCCCTAATTTAAGAAACTCTTGGAGATATTTAAGAAATTAGAGATTAATCTTCCATTTGTAGAAGCGATAACTCACATGCCTAAATATGCTAAAATTTTTAAAGACACTGTCAAGAAAAAAGAGGTTATAAGAATGTGAAAAGAATTGTTTGAATGAAGAATGCTTTGCCGTGCTTAAAGATTCTGGGAGTTTTATGATTCCTTGTCATGTTGGTGAGTTACTTTTTAATAATGTTTTATGTGACTTAGGCGCTACCATTAATTTGATGCCTTATTTTGTGTTTAAGCGTTTTGGAACAGAGGAAATAAAACCTACCATGATTACCTTTCAATTAGCTGATAGGTCAATAAAATATCCTAGAGCGGTACTTGAGGCTGTCTTTGTCAAAGTTGGCAAGTTTATTTTCCCTGTTGATTTCATTGCTTTGGATATGGAAGAGTATAGTAATATGCCTTTAGTTTTAGGAAGACCTTTCTCGAACACCAGCCGGACTATAATCGATGTACATAAAGGTGAGATAATATCTAGAGTACGGGATAAATACGTAATGTTTAATATCAATAAAACTATAAAAAGTCCCCAAGTGATAAAATATATTTTTTCTGAAATACTATAAAGGTAAATAAAATGAAAGTAGAGAATAGAAAACTCTGTATAGTGAACCAAAGTTTGCGCCACCGCTACAACTGCTTTGCTAATTGGGCATGATTTTGCTTCACGGGCAGGCCAGTATCACCTTCTACCGATTAATGGATGCCCTCTGATGGGCCAACTCGTCCTCATACTGGCAAGTAGACTTTACAATCTCTGCCAACTGGGCCCCCTGGATGTCTTGAGTGACACGGAGCTTCTCGAAGGCAATCCGCATCTTCTTCTAGAAGGTTGCGACGGAGGTAGTGGAGGGTTCATCCTTGCTGGAGAGGTCATAGAACTCATCGTGCTCACTTTCCTCATCATCGGGCTGCGAGGAGGATGCCCCTATTCTTCTTTGAGTGGTTTTCTTAATAGAACGAAAACTAGAAAGGTCACGCTCCCGCAACTTGTTCTTCTTTGTTGGAGTGTCTAAACATTATTCTTCTCGTCCCAGCAGTAGCCACAGTTGTTAAATATAGTGAATGTGATGATCTTCGTCGACCCAGTGGAAAATTTTCTTTCCCCTCCAAAATTAACATTGGAAGCAGCAGAAACCTTAGAAAGTATACTAGGGTAACGATAGACACATTTTTTAGTAATATCACAACCTGTGTTACACATCATGTGTATCATTAGGGAAGCATAGAAAAAGGGGACTTATGAATTGGGGTGATTTTCTGTGACAAATTTTTCTCAACTCTAACATCAATTAGGTAGGATTTAGATTAGAGAACGAAAAATTGAAGGATTACAAGTGGAATCAAGGATCGAAATCACGGATTCGGGCTTTATGGGAGCAACTAGAGAGATGAGCTCGGGTGCGGTTCAGAAATGTAATTTGGCCTCGAATTATATTCCTAAGCCTTTCTTTTTCTTCTTTTTTAGTTTTAATTTTTTTAATTTCAGTTTTATACAACAAATTTCGAGTAATTTAATTGTGTTGGGTTAAGGGTTGAATCTTAATTTTTGGTATTATCAAATTGATTTGAAATTTATGAAATTAATTTAAAATTTATGAAATTGATTGTTGTCTTTGAATGAATTCTTCTCTAATTGTGTAATTCCTTGCAATTTGAGTACCACGAGCTTGAATTAATGGCACGGGGGTTTCAAATTGAAAAAGGAAGAAATTTGGGAATTAATTGGGGTATTGAACTAGAGATAGTTAATACAGTTTTAGGTCAATAATCACCTATGTTTTATTGCATTTGTAGCTTGTTAGAGAGAGAAGTGATTCTCGTCTAAAAGTTACAGTGAATAGAGCGGCTCTCACCTAGAGATAGGGATTGCTCAATCACGAGTGTGATGACTCAATTCGTTAAGGCAACTTCAGTTTTCGTTATTTCTAATTAATTAAAGTAGTAACAAGATTAGAGAGATCCCGAAATCCAAACTTCAGACGTACTTTTTTTTCCTTATTTGCTAAGTTTTTATGTTTACCGTTTTCTTAGCTCACAATCGTTCAACATCGATTTTAAGACTGAAACATTGAACCAATAGTTGAGTAGTTGAACCTTGCCATCCTTGAGAATATCGACACTTAGGGTGAACCCATTTCTATAATACTAAGGTCCACTTGCCTTGCACTGTAGATTTAGATTCCCATTCCCGTTTTAATTTCACACACATCAATACTAAAAATGAAGAACTTGCAACACATTATATCAATATCGAGAAAGAAGGAGCTTTTGAAGAAGATGTTGAAGATGCTCCATCAAAACTTGAAGAGGGCATAAAAGCTGCTATAGATGAATTGAAGGAAGTCAATCTTGGCATGGTTGAAGATAATTGTAAACAAGAGCAAGATTTTTCTATCGTTCAACTAATGAATTTTCTGGAGAAAATTGGCGGGACAAGTTAAGCTCCACTCAAGAAGCCAGAAGTTGAAGAAGAAGTGGTCAACTCCAAGAAGGAGTATGATATCCAAGTTTCTACTAATGGTTTGATCGCCTTCGACCAATTGAAAGATTTCATCAATATTGCCATCAAGGAGAAATATGAGAAGGGAACCCAGTCGATCAACACTTACTCCAAGCCCTACTCCCAAAGAATTGATAACCTTAGAATGCCTGCTAGTTATTAACCGCAAAGTTTAACAATTTAATGGGAGAGGAAATCCCAAGCAACATGTGTCTCATTTTATGGATACTTGCAACAATGCTGGTACCACATAAAGTCTTCTAGTGAAATAATTTGTGCAATGTCTGAAGGGTAATACTTTCGACTGGTACGCGGATCTGGAGCTAGATCCATTAATGGTTGAGGACAATTTGAGCAAGAGTTTCTAAATAGCTTTACAATACCCCTCAAGTTTTTAACATGGTAGAATTGACTCAATCCTACCAATGGAAGGAAGAACTTGTGATCGATTACATTAGCAGGTGGAGGACTCGAACTTGAACTGCAGAGATCGTCTAAGCGAATGTCTGCAATAGAGATGTGTATTCAAGGCATGCATTGGGGGACTTCAATACATCATCAAAAGAATCATGCCTAAAATAATTGAAGAACTAGCAACTCATACACATGACATAGAATTGAGCACAATTGCAAATGGAAGAAAGGCACATGTGCAAGATTTGAGCCAAGGAAAAGAGAAGCAACACTTCAAGAAACAAAGTACGTCTTCTTCCAAGAGCTAGTCAAAAGAGTCCATGGCCACAAATGCTAGTCCAATTAAGGTATCTACTAAGGTTTCCAAAAAAGTAACCAAGAAGATGGATCCTTCTCAGGAGCAAAGGAAATATAAATTAGAAGAAATAAAGGCCAAAGAATATCCCTTCTTAGATTCTAATGTCTCTTTAACATTTGATGAACTTATAGATTTTAATGATATACAATCGCCAGATTCAAAATGACCAAGCCAGATCGGACGCAAGGATGATCTAAACTATTGCAAGTATCATTGTATAATTGGTCATCCTATCGAGAATTGCTTTATATTCAAGGATCTAGTAATCTGGCTAGCTTTTGGAGAATGTGCGCTAGGTTTTATTTTGGCTATTATTTTGTATGTTAATTTCATTGTTTTTCGGTGATTTTAAGGTATAAAGTATATATTTGAGCCTAATACCTCTCATTTGTGTTGTAGGTGCTTCCCAAATGAAGTACAATGCAGAAGGAATAAAAACGCCTTGAAATGAAGCAAAAACAATAGAAAATGATGCAAAACGGTAACAGGCAGCCACCTACTGCCCACAGTACGCCACCCTACCGGGCGCGATTGGCTCCTTGGCAAGGAATAAATAGGAGACATAAGCCTACTGCACATGGTAGACTCCCCTACCGACCGCGGTAGGTTCCGAACATCACAAGTAGACTAGGAACAGAGACCTACCGTCACCAGTAGGTCTCGAGAATATCTGTACTTAGTTATTTTTCAAAGTTTTTTCTTCATTTTCAATACTTTAGTTTAAAGTAGTGTAGGTAGACTTGTAGGAGGCGAATTTGGGCAATTTTCTGTGACAAATTTCCCCATTCTCACCTTAATTAGGTAGAACTTAGATTAGAGAACAAGGATCGGAATATTACAAGTGGACTTGAAGATCAAAACAACAGATTCATGCTTCGGGGGAGCAACTCAAGAGAAGAGCTCAAGCGCGGTTCGGGGACGCAATTCGGCTTAAATTTCTACGCCTAAGCATTTATTTTTCTTCTCTATTAGTTTAATTTATGTTTAACTTCAATTCCATATAATGAATTGTGAGTAATTCGCTTGTTTGGATTAAACGGTTGAACCCTAACTTTTGGGTATTATGACATTGATTTGAATTTAATGAGATTGGATATTGCTTCTTATTGAATTTTTCTTCAATGTTTGTGTGCAATTTAAGTGTAATGAACGTGAATTAATCGCTTGGGTGCTTGGAATGGAGAATAGAATAACACCCGAGGGCTTTCAGTTTGCATATTAATTGTGGTATTGGACTAGAGATAGTTAATACACTCTTAGGTCAACAATCACCCAGGTTTAGTGCATTCATAACTTGTTAGGGACAAAGAGATCCTCGTCTAAATGTTATAGAGAATAGAGAGGCTTTCACCTAGAGATAGGGATGCCCAATAACGAATGTGATGACCTAATTGACTAAGGCAATTACAGTTTTTATTAATTGCTATTAATTGAAATAGTAACAAGGTTAGGGGGATCCCGAGATCCAAACTCCCATTTCATATTTGTTTTCCTTTGCTAGTTGATGCTTATGTTTATTGTTTCGTTAGCTGACAATCACTCCCACCATAGTGTTAAGATTAAACATTGAGTGAATTGTTGAGTAATTGAGCCTTGCCATCCTCGAGAAGATCGACACTTGGGGTGAACCAATTCCTACTTTGTTAAGGTCTACTTACCTTGCACTGTAGCCTTAGGATTCCCATTCCATTTAATTTTAAAACACACATTAAGTTTTTGGCCCTATTGCCGGGGAGCACGACAAGTTTAATGAAATATAATTCTTTAGTGATTTAGTCATTTTTTGCTTTTATTTCGCTTTACCTTTTGTGATTTTCTGTCTTGGTTCACTTTGTTTTGTTTTGTTTTTGTTAATTGTATGTTTATGGTAAGGAGGTGTGAATTCTTTGTTATTATCTCTTGACTTGTGTTTATTATACTCCTTTAATTTCAAGTTCCAATGAAAAGAACATGGATACCAATGACCCCATGGAATATTGATTGGTGTCGATATTAGAACAAGGGGTTGAGAACATAGCGGTTGAACCTGAACACCCACATTATCAGCTGGCCATGTTCCAAGGAGACTAGCAACGGTACGATACGTACTCTAACCAATACAGTTCGGATTGGAGGACCAAACCGAACGATCCTTAGGGAGATTATACTCATTATTTACCACACAACCATACTCCATTGGTACTTATCTCACCCCCACAACCCGACATAGAAGATCTCATTGCGAGAGATGTCAATTCTGCAGATACTTGGATGAAGAGTATGGAAGAAATCCAGAAAAGCCAAATAACCTCTTTGCACAGTATGGAGAGCCAAATCGAGCTATTGGCAAGGATGATCACTGACAGATCGCTTAGTTTACCTAATACTACGGAGCGGATTTCAGAAGAATAGGCCGAGGCGGTCATCGTGCCAAGAGCAAAAGAACTAGCTCTAATAGCTCCCATAATTGTGGATGAAGAGAAGGAAATTGATCCAGTACTGGTAGAGTCCACTTTCCCCGAGGAAGTGGAGGTTGAACAAGGAATAATGGAAAGGAGGCATGACGATCTCCTAGTATTCAAAGAACCTCCTCAGGTTAAAAGTGTAGTGGAAGGGAGTAAGAGAGATGAGCTCTTGCCAGATTATGAGAGTTAGTTTGAGGAAGCTGAGCTAGAGAAGGAAAACAAGAGTCTCGTGTGGAGAATTGAGAGGATATACAAAAAAGCGACAAGAAATAGAGATAGACATCGTAAAAAAGAGTAAGGGAGTTTACCTCCTTACTAGCGAAACTAACGCTGTTCTTGTTTATGATTCTTTATGTATATAGGCACCTAGACGCAATACAAGGAGAACGATAAGGAGAGGAGAAATCTCATGGAGTTCGAAGGCAATTGTGAGATCTCTAAAATGAAACAACCTTATAGCTATGAAAATTTGCAAATAAGTTTAACTTTAGCCCTCGTTAATCTTTTGTTTTCCTTTAAAGAATTGAAACTGTTCGTAATTGTAACATCTTCCTCAAGCTTGATCTTAAGATTTTGAATTCTCTTCTTGTTCTGGGTTTCAAATTTTTTCATTTTCATTACAAGGAGGTCGTAAATGGCCAGCGCCTTAAACTGTACTTCGCTGAGGATATAAGAACTCTCTCTAAAGAGTCCGTCATTTCACTGACCAGTAATCTTGGTTGTGAACACGTGTTGTAGTTTTATTTGTATGATAAGTTTATCTGGTTTTCATTTTTTATTTAAGTTGAATTGTCTTGACTCTTTGGCTTTTGTGTGATAAGAGCTCATAGGGAAGATGCCCTGTAGGCGTATCCAATACATATGAGGACGAGTAAGTACGAGTAACACTGGGTTGGTCTAAAGTGGAATTAGAGCTGAATTAAACACAACGGAAATTTTCTAACAGGATCACCTCCCTACACTCTTCAACTCTTTTCTTCTTTTGTCTTGTTTTTAGTTTTTGTCGATTTGTTTCGTTTATAGTTCTGCGCTTTACTATTATTTTGTTGTGTGGGGATGGCTTTCCTTGTGCTTTATTGTTTTATATATGTAGGAGCGTCTCCCATGTTTGTTTTTATTTGTTTTGTTTGTGAGTCTGGCCCCCACATTGAGGACAATGTGGTTTTAAGTGTGTGTTTGTGGAGAGGGGAGGGGGTAGTTCTGTCTTTTTACTTTCCTTCTTCATTTTCCGTATGAAAATTCCCAAAAAATCAAATAATCTGAAAACTTAAAAATTTTTCTTAGTCGTCTTTATCTTTTATTTGGAAAAACCAAAAAGATTTTTCTTTATCTTTATTATTTTTGCCACTTGGAGTAGAATGTTTTATCATGAGAGGATTTTTTGAAAGGGCATAGCACTTGGGCATGTGAAAAACCTTATTTGCATAATAATTTTACATATTGGTAGTTTTCGTGCACCTGTGAGTGTTGTTAGTAGTAGAAACCTAGGAATTCTAGGAAATTAGCCTAGTGAAACTCCTTTGATAATCGTGCTTTCATTCTGTGTTTCTTTGTTCTTTGAAGTGAAAAGTCCTAGTCTGAGTTAAGCCCGGAAATGATAGTCTCAGGCCTTCATTGTAGCGTTTGAGCTTTTGATTTGCCTATCCTTATGCAAAATTAACCCCTAGCTCCCTCATTTGTGCCCTCATGCCAAGGGTTTTACTCTCTTTTGTTCTTCGTCTTTCTAAACTAACACTAAATTGAACCTCATTTCGTGGAGCCAATGTTGGAATAACATGCTAGCCGTTTTGAGTGAAAGTAATAGATAAGTGTGGGGATGAAAGAGGGAAGAAAAGAAAAAATATTTATGTAAAGAGGCGGTAGTTTAGGTATTTCACTTTTTGGTATAAATAGTTGAGAGAAAGAAAAAAAAAAAACAAAAGAGTAGAGTTGTTTGGAATTTGATTAAAAAAATTAAAAAAAGGAAGAAAAAAGCAAAGAAAAAGAAACAAATGGTACTTTCATTCTTATGTAATGTGGTCGTGAAAGAAATAAACGACACTTATTCTCTCTCTCTTTCTCTCTCTTGTTCAAGACTGAAAATTGTAAACGTGCTAGGTGTACGAGAGAAACGGTAGGTTATTCTGGGGTGAGTAAGAAGAGCGAACAACAACTAGAATGTTATTCCTTAATTTTTCCATTTTGTCCCTTCAGTTGCATTGGCTCTGTCTTATTTGTTCTTGTCTCCATTTACCTTCGTTTGGTACTTTTTATGTCCCAAGCGCGACAACTGAAAAGTCCTACCTAATCCAGGAATGACTTAAAATAGGACTTGGAATAATGAGAACCAGAGAAATATGGGATTGTCGTGCATTATTTTTTGAAGTGTTTCACTTTGTTAATTACTTAGTGTTCCTTCATTTTTATGAAGACAACACGAGCATAACACACACACATACAGACACCATTGGCATGTAGTGCTTATTTGTAAGTGTGGTGGAGTAACTGTGCCTCATGCTCATTCTTCTGTTTTGTTTTGGTGGTTGAGTGGTTGAAGATTCTTTTGAAGTGGCATCATTCGTTTGTAGTTTTGTTTTCCCTTCGTTTGTGTTTTTATGTTATTCTCTTTAGTATTGCTATTCTTGATATCTTCTGTCTTCCCTTTTTCTTAATTATTTAAGCCTAATGTATTGTCCATTTTCCTTGAACTCTATATTTGAAAAAGTTTTTTGAATTTTTTTCGTTCATTCCATTAGTTCTTTTGATTCAGTGCAAGCAACGGATAAGTGTGGGTGTATTTGATAGGTGTTATTTTGGCTCTTATTTTGTATGTTAATTTCATCTTTTTTTGGTGATTTTAAGGTATAAAGTATATATTTAAGCCTAATATCTCCCATTAGTGTCATAGGTGCTTGCCAAATGAAGTACAGTGAAAAATAAACAAAAACGGCTTGAAACGAAGCGAAAACAAAGGAAAATTATGCAAAACGCTGACGGTAGGCCACCGTACTGGCTGCAATAGGCGCCTTGGCAAGGAACAAATGGGAGACAGAAGCCTACCGTATGCGTGGTATGTTCCGAATAGCACAAGGTAAACTGGGAATAGACACCTGTCGTGCATGGTAGGTCTCGACCTATCGTCGCCGGTAGGTCCCGAGAATAGCTGTACTTAGTTGTTTTTTAGAGTTTTTTCTTAATTATTCATGCCTTAGTTTAGAGTAGCATAGGTAAGCTTTTGGAAGGTGAATTGGGGTGATTTTTTGTGACAAATTCCCCCCAATTCTCACCTCAATTAGGTAGAACTTAGATTAGAGAACAAGGATTGGAAGATTGCAAGTGGAATTGAAGATCAAAATAATAAATTCGAGCTTCGTAGGAGTAACTCGAGAGACGAGCTCTAGCGCGGTTCAGGGACCCAATTCAGCTTCAATTTCTATACCTAAGCATTTCTTTTCCTTCTCTATTAGTTTAATTTCTGTTTAATTTAAATTTTATATAGTGAATTGTGAGTAATTAGCTTGTTTGGATTCAAAGGTTGAAACCTAACTTTTAGGTATTATGAAATTTGATTTGAATTTAATGAAATTAGATGTTGCTTCTTATTGAATTGTTCTTCAATTGATTATTTATGTGCAATTTAAGTGTCACGAACTTGAATTAATCGCACAAGTGTTTGGAATCGAAAAAAGAAGAACACCTAAGGGCTTTCAATTTGGGGATTAATTGGGGTATTAAACTAGAGATATTTAATACACTCTTAGGTGAACAATCACCTAGGTTTAGTGCATTCATAACTTGTTAGGGAGAGAAGAGATTATTATCCAAATGTTATAGAGAATAGAGAGGCTTTCGCTTAGAGATAGGGATTACCAAATAATGAGTGTAGTGATGCAATTCACTAGGGCAACAGCAGTTTTTATTAATTCCTATGAATTGAAATAGTAACAAGGTTAGGGAGATCCCGAGATCCAAACTCCCATTTTATATTTGTTTTCCTTTGCTAGTTGATGCTTATGTTTATTGTTTCATTAGTTGGCGATCATTCCCACGATAGTGTTAAGGCTAAAAATTAAGTGGACGGTTGAGTAATTGAGGCTTGCCATCCTCGAGAAGATCAAAACTGGACGTGAACGCATTCCTATAGTTTTAAGGTCCACTTGCCTTGCACTGTAGCCTTAGGATTTCCATCCCGTTTAATTTTAAAACACACATCAACTTGTTCTTCTTGCAGAGGATATAGCGGCTACTCATGTAATCTTTGTAACCACTGCCACTGTCTAAACAACTGTCTCAAATGAAGGTTGGACCCTTTTGACTCGCAAAGGAAATGGCACAACATATATCAAATGAATAACCATGTTGACAAGGAGTAAATTCATGAAAAAAAAAATTGCTAAAGTTGAGCATTCAAAAGATCAAGCACTTTCAGACATTTAAAGATGGTTGTCCAAAAAAAAACCCCGCTCCCTATCACTTCAGGAGATTTTTTACCTGAAGGTTTTGTTGAAATAGATGTGGTGATGTAGATCTACTTTTGTTTGTAGTTAGATTCTACCCCTTCCGAAGTATCACCTCCTTTTCTGGAATAACCTCTATTAAGGATTTTAAACTAAACACTCAAATAAGAAGCCTATGAGGATCTAAGCCTGATAAACCTAGTATGGAGAGGCTAAAGTTCTTTTGTAGATTGATAATTAGAACCTCTAGGAAACAAAGGCCTCAAAACCCCAATTACACAATTAGAAGACCCAAGATCAATTGATTCAAAGACAGGAAACTCTATGAATCAACTAACGAAAGGAATTTAAATGATCAATTAGTTCCATAGATTCTACAATCGAACGCAAGAATTATTCACAATACTAAAAACACTAACCATTAGCAAGCTAGTCTAAGAAGGTAAAGAAACCTAGAAGCAATTCGAGAATCTTTCTCAAATTTCAGCAATTTCATGAATGTTATTTACAATGAGTTATAATAGGATATTTATAGACTAAAGTCTAACCCTAACTAACCTATAGCTTAATGACTTAAATAACCATTAAACCCTTGATTAAAAACTGAAAAGACAAGCTAAATAACAAAAATTCCTCAATTAGATCGCATTAACTGTCCATTCAGCCAAACCCTACTGGTGATGGTAGGGGGAACCTACTATTGGCGGTGGGTGTGTGATATCCAAAGACTTAGCCGACAAAATCCTATCGGTGACGGTAGGAGCGGGGATACCGTCGGCAGTAGGGTGCCCTTCTCCAACACTTAGCCAATTTTCTCCCTCAAATTGCTTCCTTGAATGATCCTTGCTTATTGAACATATTGAAAACAACTTGGAAGCCTTTCCTTGATCTCCAAACTCTCCAAACATGTTCTTCAAAGCTTCATCCATATAAGCTACCATGCCATTATCCTTATTTCCATTAGAAGCCTTGAGTTTCTTCATCTGAGCCCTAGTCATCGTTCCAAGCTTTAACTCCATGGATGCTTAACTCTTCCGATCTTTATCATCCGCTCCTCCTTTGAAAAGATTCGTCCCCGAATCTTCACCAAAGGTGGCGGTAGCAATGTATTCACCTAGAAGATCAATTCTATAAGCATTATCATTAAGACGCTCAAGGACTTAAAAAGTTCTATCGCCACGAGCATCAAGCTTATTCTTGTGTTGAGAAGGAAAGTGTTCCTTCCGAAGATGAACCCGAATCCAATCACTAGTTCAAATACCACACTTCCTTCCAACATTCCGTGAAGTCACCAATTTCTTGTTCTTGGACTCAATAGCTTCACGCACGTTAGCGTGAATAGATTTGACAAACTCCGCCTTCTGTTTTCCATCCATACTCACGACATTATCCACAGACAAAGGAACCAAATCAAATGGAGTGAAGGATTGAAACTATAAACAGCCTTAAAAGGAGAATTAGAAGTAATAGAATGTCTAGCCCTATTATAAGCAAACTTAATATGAGGAATGAATTCTTCCCATTGGCGCAAATACTTCTTCAGGATGGCCTAAGAAGTCGCCCAATGGTTCTATTGACCACCTCTGTTTGGCCATTAGTTCGTGGATGACAAGCTATATAATACAACAAGTTAGTACCAAGTTTCCTCCACGAAACATGCCAAAAATGACTAAGGAATTTGGTGTCACGATTCGAAATAATAGTTCTAGGTACACCATAAAACCATACCACCCAAGTTAAGAACAAGTTTGCAGTATGACTAACATCATCGATTTTTGTGCAAGGTATAAAATAAGCCATTTTAGAAAACCTGTCTACTACAATAAAGATAGAATCCATACCCTTTGATGATCTAGGCAAGCCAAGAATAAAATCCATAGAAATATCAACCCAAGGAACTTTAGGCACTTCTAAAAGAGTATAAAAACCATTAGGTAAAGAAGTAGATTTATCCGTTTTACATTTCAAGCAATTTCTAATGAATTTTTCAACATACTTTCTCATGTGAGGCCAAAATAAATGCTCATGCAAAATATCATAACTTTTAAAAATGCAAAAATATCCCATTAAGCTTCCACAATGAGCCTCTTTAATAAATAACAACCTAGTGGAACAAGATGGAATGCACAATCTACCATCATGATAACGAAAACCATCATGTATGAGATATTTATCATTAGGTAGTGCATCACATTCTATCTCAAACATTTTGTCAAAGTTAGTTAGTGCAAGTAAAGGTGCACCACTCAACCTTGCCTTTAGCAACTCAAATGCCTTCTCTTGCTTCTCATCCCATTTGAAGCCATTCATCTTCTTAATCACATCCGTCAAAGGACTGGTAATGGTGCTAAAATACTTGATGAACCTTTTATTCCGAGTAAGCCATTCTTTGATTTCTTTCACCTTCTCTTGATCAACTTGAAGACCTCGGGAGCTCACCATATAACCAAGGAAAGTCATTTTTTCCAAGTAAAACTCACAATTTCAAAGGTTATCATATAATCTCTCACTTCTCAAAACTAAAAACTTGTTTTAAATGATGCAAATGATCTTCATAAGTTTTTCTATAGATCAAGATATCATCAAAATAGACAACAATCTTTACCAATGAAATTCTTAAGCACATGATGCACAAGTCTCATGAATGTACTAAGAGCATTAGTTAATCCAAAAGGCATAACTAGCCACTCATAAAGACCAAAGTTCATTTTGAAAGTTGTTTTCCACTCATCCCCTTCCCTCATTCTAATTTGATGGTAACCCATTTTCAAATAAATTTTAGAAAATATTTGCGAACTATGCAACTCATCAAGTAGATCATCTAATCTAGGAATAAGATGCCTACACTTGTTAGTAATATTATTGATGGCTCTATAATCTACACACATACGCCACATACCATCTTTCTTTGCCACTAGCAAAACGGGAACAACACAAGGGTTCAAGCTTTCTCAAACATACTCTTTGGAGAGGAAATCCTCAACTTGTTTGCTTAGCTCCTTAGCCTCTTCGGGGGAACTCCTATAGACCAGTCTATTTGGCAACATCGCTCCAGGTACCAAATTAATTTGATGCTCAATTCCTCTCAAAAGAGGAGTCCACCGGGTATCTCTTCGGGAAAGACATCCTTGCATTCTTCAATAATCTTTACTATGGCATTAGACAAAGAAGACAAATGATCATTAGCAAACACAAAAGTACCTTTGCAATGTAGAAGTAAAACCATCTCTTCTTTTTCAATGGCCTCTATGATCTCACTCTCTTTTGCATGAAAACACCTCTTTTCTCACTTTCTACTATCACCCTTTTCATTACTCATTTTCTTATCTCCATTCAATTTTTCCTCTCTAGGGTTTTCCACACTCACTTTTCTTTCATAAATTCTTTTCCCCTCTTCAATGCTCTTTTTCTTTTTCACACTCTGTACGGAAATCCACCAACAGGATCTGCACATACTAGAAAAACTGATTGGATAGAAATTACCTCAATGTTTTTAATTGTTCAGTGTGGAGGCACTCCTATTTATGCTTCGCCCTCTACTGGTATCCACGCGACGAACTCCTCTGCAAGCGATCAGGATGCTAGCCCCTTCTATGTTCTGAAAACTGTTCAGAACTAATCCTGACTTAATAGGTCGAATTTCGAAGAGAGGGAGATAGATACTATATCGCCGTTCCAGGTTTTAGGGTTTTTTTTTATTTTTTTTAATCAGATAAAGACGACCACAGAGGAAAGGTTAACATAACCTTTTATAGCTGTCAATATCAAAACCCTAATTGTCATCTAATGACAGTTTAATCTCGTCCGTCTATTCCTATAATCATCCAACGGTTGGATGAGTAATATTAAGTAATTAATTTCATTTATTCGATAAATAAAATTAGTTACTTATTAACTTACCAGAAAATATGTGGAATCTGATTCCCCTTCTTTATACGTTCAACGAATCTGGACACAATCTAGATTCATTGAATGTGGACATTATGCTCACAAGATCGTCTATGCGTGTGACCCTGTAGGTTCACTTAACGTTGGTAGTGAATGAAAAATGACCTAGACATTTATGCACAAAATATAAGCGGCCTTTAGCAAGACATTATGCTTACCCAAGTTAAGTAAAAGCAATAATAACATAGCATCAGATTTAATATCTAGTCCTTTTGTCACATGATATCCTAATTAAGTATAAGGCATGGACCGAGTCATCCTTATAAAACTTAATTAACCATATACCTGATCATCAAGCAGACTGTTCCAACAAATAATATTAATAACACCTTATTAATACTTATTTGAGCATGTCCATGCATATTTTCCAGTCTTCCTTATCAAGGGGTCCATGGATATCTCTCTCTAAAAAGAGAGGGACAAATCGCTTTCACCATCTCCAATATTCAAGCCATGACAAGAAAATAAGCCAAGCAATAGTCATAATAATCACCTAATTAATAGTGACGTTTGACTATGTCAAAACGTATTTTCTCCCCATGCAAGAAGGATTAGAAACATTAGGTCAAAGGACACCAAATATAAAACTGAGAAGAGATACTTATAACTTAAACCCATGCAATATTTCTTCTTCACTTTGGGTCATGTCCAATACAATATTCTCAATATGTATTTAGGAATTGATTTTATATCTCATATTCATGATCAGTGAAACTTGACCATCAATCAACTTCACACTAGTTTAATAATACAAGATGTGATAAAACTAGGGACAAATAAGAATAGTATTTTATTAGCTATAAGGGTTTTACTATCAAGTCACATACTTGATGACCCAGAGCATAAAATACAACTCAAAATACATGCTTCATAAATCATAAATGTGAGTCAATTGGTCTTAGGGCATATACTAACAATCTCCCACTTGCCCTACTACCAATTTCACATGACTCTCAAGCTCATTGACCTAGTATGACTCTTATGCTTAAGTTGTGGGAGTGACTTTGTCAATAGATATGTGACATTGTCATTGGTGTCTACTTTGCGAATTTTAACATCTCCACGCTCAATAATTTCTCGAATGAGATGGAAACGCCTGATATGTTTGGATCGTTTATGAGATCTAGGTTCCTTAGCTTGTGCAATGGCTCTTGTATTATCACAATATAGGTCCACTGGGTTCACAATGCTAGGAATCACACCTAGTTCTGTGATGTACTTTCTGATCCAAACTGCCTCTTTGGCTGCATCAGAAGGAGCCACATACTCCGCCTCTGTAGTAGAATCGGCCACAGTATCTTGCTTTGAACTCTTCCAGCTCATAGCACCTCCATTAAAGAAAAATACAAATCCGGATTGCAATATAAAATCATCTACATCGGTCTGAAAGCTAGCATCCGTGTAACCATTTACAACAAGCTCTCATTCCTGACCTCCGTAGATCGAAAACATCTCTTTAGTCCTTCTTAAGTACTTGAGAATGTTTTTACTGCAGTCCAATGTGGTTCACCAGGATTTGGCTCGAATCTGCTAGTCATGCTTAATGCATACGGAAATCTGGGTGAGTGCATAACATGGCGTACATGATAGATCCAATTGCGGAAGCGTAAGGAATCTTACTCATGTGTTTTGTATCCTCCCTTGTGGTAGGACTTTGAGACTTACTGAGTTCAACGCCATGTGACATTGGCAAGAATCCTCTCTTAGAATCCTGCATACTGAACATTTTCAGTAGTTTGTCAATATATCCACTCTGACTTAGGCCAATTAGGTTTTTAGATCTACCTCGATAGATCCTAAAGCCTAGAATATAGGTTGCTTCGCCTAAATCTTTCACTGAAAAACACCTCCCCAATCAAGTTTTTACACTTTGCAAAGTGGGGATGTCATTCCCAATTAACAAGATGTCATCGACATAGAGCACTAAGAAGACTGCTGCATTTTCTGTAACCCTTTTGTACACACAAGGTTCATCATCATTCTTGATGAAATTGAATTCTTTAATTGCTTCATCAAAACGAATATTCCAACTTCGAGATGCTTGCTTTAAGCCATAAATTGATCTTTAAAGTTTACACACTTTACTAGAATTCGAAGGATGAATAAAACCTTCAGGTTGTGTCATATACATATCCTCCAGTAGATTTCCATTAAGAAAAACTGTTTTAATATCCATTTTCCATATTTCATAATCATAATATGCTACAATGGCAAGTAGAATTCTGATTAACTTACGCATTACAAAAGGAGAAAAGGTTTCATCATAGTCTATAACCTTTTGCTACTAGTCGTACTTTGTAATTGTGCATATTGCCATCCATGTCAGTTTTCTTTTTGAAAACCCATTTACACCCTATGGTCTTGCAACATTCAGGTGGATCAATCAAAGTCATAACTTGATTGTCATGCATCGATTGTATTTCTGATTGCATAGCCTCTAGCATTTGCTAGATTCAGAACTATGAATAGCATCTTGGTAGGAATTAGGTTCACCTTGATCAATAAGATCAACAATATGATCCTCAGTCACAAGAAATCCATATCTTTGTGGTATCTGAGGAATCCTACCAGACCTTCTTGGGCCTTGTGTCAAAGGTTCAGGCTCAGTACGAATACGTGAGTCCAATTGAGTGTCCATACTCTGTTAAAAAATAGTCTGCTGTCCTTGAGCTTCTTCAAGATGGATTCTACTCCCACTAACTCTTTTGGAAACGAATTCCCTTTCAAGGAAAACTTTGTTCCGAGCAACAAACACTTTATTTTCAGACGGAAGATAGAAATGATATCCTTTAGTTTCCTTAGGATATCCCACAAACAGACACTTATCAGATTTGGGTGCTAGTTTTTCAGATAATGATCGCTTCACATAAGCATTACATCCCCAAATTTTGAGAAACGCTAAACTAGGTTGTTTCCCGGTCCATATATCATATGGTATCTTCTGAATAGTTTTAGATGGAACTCAATTTAATATGAATGCAGCAGTTTCTAGTGCATAACAGGAAAAAGAAATTGGAAGATCTATTTGACTCATCATAGATCGAACCATATCTAATAGAGTTCGATTTCTACGTTCAGACACACCATTCTATTGTGGTGTTCCTGGTGGAGTTAATTGTGATACTAGCCCACAATTTTTTAGATGTTCGTCAAACTCTTGGCCTAAGTATTCACCACCTCGATCTGATCGAAGTAATTTGATACTCCTTCCAAGTTGATTCCGTACTTCATTTTGAAATTCCTTTAACTTTTGAAAGGAATTAGATTTATGTTTCATTAGATAGACATTACCATATCTACTGAAATCATCTGTAAATGTAATGAAATACTGAAAACCTCTTCTGGCTTGTGTGTTCATTTGTCCACATACATCAATATGCATAAGTTCTAATAAGTCGGTAGCCCTTTTACATTGTCCTGTAAATGGACTTTTAGTCATTTTGCCTAATAAACAAGAATCGCATTTTTCATAAGACCCAAGGTCGAATGAAGATAAAAGTCCATCTTGATAAAGTTTGGATATGCGTTTCTCATTTATGTTGCCCACACGACAATGTCAGAAGTAAATTTGATTTAAATCATTAGATTTAAATTTCTTTCTATTTATGTTATAGATGGGCTTACTAATGGAATCGTGTAGGTTAAGAATGTAAAGTCCATTACATAAAGAGGCATCCCCATAGAAAATACCATTTTTATAAATAGAACTTTTACCATTCTTAGTATTAAACCCAAAACCATCAATATCCAAACAAGAAACTGAAATGATGTTCCTACTCATAGCAGGAACATAATAACAATCTTTAAGTTCAATTATAAGCCCAGTAGGCAAAAGTAAATCAAATTTCCCTACAGCTACAGCAGCAACTTTTGCTCCATTTGCAACTCGCAGGTCCACCTCTCTTTTTGCCAAAGATCTACTCATTTTGAGTCCCTGCACATTTACAAATGTGAGCTCCACATCCGGTATCTAATACCCATGAAGTAGGAGTAAACATATTAATTTCTGTAACGAAAATATCTGAAGTGGCAGTCTCACTGGCCTTTTTCTTCTTCTTTTCTTCCAAGTAGAGCTTGCAATTCCTCTTCCAATGACCAGGTTCATTGCAGTGGAAGCAAGTCCCTTCCTTTGGTGGTTTAACCTTGGGCTTGGGCTTCTGCTTGCCTTTACCCTTCTTGGCCATATCCTTTACCTTTCCCTTTCCCTTTCCCTTGTTCTTCTTGAACTGCCCCTTCTGTACCATCAGAACATTAGGAGTAGTCTTCCTAATGTTTTGTTCAGCCTGCTTGAGCATCCCGTGCAATTCATTTATGGACTTTTCCATATTTTGCATATTGAAGTTCATGACAAACTGATCATAGTCAGAAGTTAAAGAGGCCAAGATCATATTAGTAGCCAAGTCATGACTTACAGGTGCTCCAAGTTTTTCAAGTTGATCAAAACACCCTTTCATCTTAAGGACATGAGCACTAACTGAAGTGCCAGGGGTCATTTTGTAGCTATTCAATGCCTTAATAGTAAGATATCTCTCTTGACGTGCTTGCTCAAGGAAATGCTGTTTTATCATCTCATAAGCCTCAACCTCCTCGATTTGTTTTTGCAACTCAAATTCCATTGTAGCCAACATGAGACATGTCACATCGTTAGAATCATCCTTGTGCTTACTATAAGCATCCTTTTCGACTCTAGGAGCGTTGTTAACTGTTTGATCAGGGATAGTGTTCTCAAGTACTTATAACTTTTTTTTTCTTATTTAAGGACAATCCTTAAATTTCGTGCCCAATCAAGAAAGTTAGTCCTACTAAGCTTATTCTTTTCAAGCACGGATCTCAACGAGGTGTTTGAATTGTTTGAGGCCATTATCTACATAGAATTTGCAAAGTAAAATTAAATAAATGAAGCATTAATTTTTTCCTAAAATATTCAACACTTGATATAAATCATGGGTAGAAAAATTCATTTAATTCTATTCATAAGTAAGCTTTGTCTTAACACCCATAATTAGAGAAAAATGGATTAATGTGATTTACATCTATATGTACCGGCAAAATCCCATATGATGCCCTAGGTTCAAAACCGTTTTGATAGCCTAGTTAAGCCGAACCATTCAAAGCATATGGAAATCACCATTTTCCATCTTCCCCTACTTAGGTAACCATTTATCTCTTGCTTTGGCAATGAGACAAAATGATGATCCAAGCATGGAGAAGTGCTTCTGATCATGGGAGGCATTTTACGACTTAATTTTTATATGGTTTCAAAAACCTTCTTCCTTTTATTTATATATTATTTCATAAAACATATATCCAATAAAATAAAAGGAAATAATCTAAACATCACATGCATAATATATACATCGAATAAAACGTGTAATAGCATGGCCCCAATCCTGTATTGACTTCCACGAGCCTTATGGAAGTCAAAGGTCAATCTAGGTAAGTCTTCATCTCCATGAGCTTGCCTCCAACGTCTTGGCCTTCTAATCTTCTTATATAGGATAGAAAAACATACATAGGAATAGGAAATAGAATTAACCTATTCTAGTAAAGCTTGATAATATTACATCAATGAAAACGACGACACGCAGGCCGTATTTAAAAATATTACAA
The DNA here is from genome assembly GCA_028651295.1 of Catharanthus roseus. Taxonomy (NCBI): domain Eukaryota; kingdom Viridiplantae; phylum Streptophyta; class Magnoliopsida; order Gentianales; family Apocynaceae; genus Catharanthus; species Catharanthus roseus. Next base: position 16,790,623 of record JAPQWS010000168.1, on the reverse strand, counting down.
CCCATGAACAAAAAAAAAACAATCAATCACAAGACGTAAAGGGCCATGCTATGCACCATGCATCTAAAGATAGAAAGAAACATGCCAAAAACAACAAGGGGGTTCCCGGGGGCGAAGCCCCCGGAAGAAAACGGCGGTCCCGGAAAAAAAAACTAATTTTTCTTTCTAACTCATTGAATGAGTTACTGCCATCATAAAACCTAAAATCATGCCGCCAGAAAATTTTTTTTAACAGTTAAACAATAAATTATGTGATTCTGCGTATTTAGTTTAACAATTAAATTTGTACGCCAAACAATTTGGCAGTAGCAACATTCTGTTTATTTAATCGCATTAATAAGTAAAGCAGAATATGATATATGTGAATCCTATAATTCAATTTACTCTGATTATTACACTAATCAGAAACCTTACTATAAGGCCGATTGAAAACAACATATGTAATAAAAGCGGTAACCGATAAAATCTGTAAAACTAGTATGTACGAGGCTCTGATACCACTGTTGGAATCCGTAGGCAAAAACAAATAAAATAAAACTATGGAAATCCACCAACAGGATCTGCACATACTAGAAAAACAAATTGGATAGAAATTACACAATGTTTTTAATTGTTCGGTGTGGAGGCACTGCCATTTACACTTCGCCCTCTACTGGTATCCACGCGACGAACTCCTCTTCAAGCGATCGGGATGCTAGCCCCTTATGTATTCTGAAAACCGTTCAGAACTAATCCTAACTATCTGGTAATAGGTCGAATTTCGAAGAGAGGGAGGTAGATACTATATCGTCGTTCCAGGTTTTAGGGTTTTTTTTAAATTTTTTTTAATTAGATAAAGACGGCCACAGAGAAAAGGTTAACACAACTTTTTATAGCTATCAATATCAAAACTCTAATTGTCATCTAATGACAGTTTAATCTTGTCCGTCTATTCCTATAATCATCCAACGGTTGGATGAGTAATATTAAGTAATTAATTTCATTTATTCGATAAATAAAAGTAGTTACTTATTAACTTACCAGAAAATACAACGTGGAATTTGATTCCCCTTTTGTATACGTTCAACGAATCTGGACATAATCTAGATTCATTAAATGTGGACATTATGCTCACAAGATCGTCTATGCGTATGCCCTTGTAGGTTCACTTAACGTTGCCAGTGAATGAAAAATATCCTAGACATTTATTCACAAAACATAAGTGGCCTTTAGCAAGACATTATGCTTACCCAAGTGAAGTAAAAGCAATAATAACCTAGCATCAGATTTAATATCTAGTCCTTTTGTCACATGATATCCTAATTAAGTATAAGGCATGGACCGAGTCATCCTTATAAAATTTAATTAACCATATACTTGATCACCAGGCAGACTGTTCCAACAAATAATATTAATAACACCTTATTAATACTTATTTGACCATGGCCATGCATATTTTCCAGTCTTCCTTATCAAGGGGCCCATGGATATCTCTCTCTAAAAAGAGAGGGACAAATCTCTTTCACTATCTCCAATATTCAAGCCATGACAAGAAAATAAGCCAAGCAATAGTCATAATAATCACCTAATTAAAAGTGACGTTTGACTATATGAAAACATATTTTCTCCCCATGCAAGAAGGATTAGAAACATTAGGTCAAAGGACACCAAATATAAAACTGAGAAGAAATACTTATAACTTAAAACCATGCAATATTTCTTCTTCACTTTGGGTCATGTCCAATACAATATTCTCAATATGTATTTATGAATTGATTTTCTACCTCATATTCATGATCAGTAAAACTTGACCATCAATCAACTTCACACTAGTTTAATAATACAAGATGTAATAAAACTAGGGACAAATAAGAATAGTATTTTATTAGCTATAAGGGTTTTACTATTAAGTCACATACTTGATGACTAAGAGCATATACTAACAGAAAACGCCTCTTTTCTCTCTTTCTACTATCACCCTTTTCATTACTCAGTTTCTTATCTCTATTCAATTTTTCCTCTCTGGGTTTTCCACACTCACTTTTCTTTCATCTTAGGGCATATACTAACAGAAAACACCTTTTTTCTCTCTTTCTACTATCACCCTTTTCATTACTCCTTTTCTTATCTCCATTCAATTTTTCCTCTCTAGGGTTTTCCACACTCCCTTTTCTTTCATAAATTCTTTTCCCCTCTTCAATGCTCTTTTTCTTTTTCTCACTCTCTAGTCTCTCTTTTTCTCTCATTTTCTTTTGTTCCTCAAAGACTTAACTAGGAGTCAAGGGATTCAACATGAACTTTTTCCAATTCTTTTCAAAAGTTTAGGTGTTCCTCACACCATCATGGATACCCTTTCTATCATATTGTCAAGGATGTCCCAACAACAAATGCGCCGCTTGCATAGGAACTACATCAAGGATTTCATCATGATATGATCCCTTAGTAAGATGTACTAACACTTGTTTATTAAACTTCACTTCCCCACTATCATTTAACCAATGAAGCTTATAAGCCCTAGGATACTTAAGAAGAGGTAAATTTAACTTTTCAACAGGATATGTGCTAGCCACATTTGTGCAACTACCACTATCTATAATAATAATAATAATAACTTTATCTCCCACTAAGCATTTAGTATGAAAGATGTTTTCCCTTTGGACGCTTGCTTCTTCCTCAAAGACTTGAGTAGACAAAGCTCTAATTGTCACCAAGCTTATTCCCCCTTCAACAGCTTCAAAAGAATCAATCTCTTGATCTTCATTGCTTTCTTTCTTGTCAATGGTATCATCTTGGCAATCATCTTCTTTCCTTTCAATAAAACCATTTAATTCTTCATTAAAAATAAAGGTTCTATTGGTAGGATAATTTACAGCAATGTGTCCTACACTATTGCATTTGAAACACTTTGTTGGATTGGTAATCAACCTTCCTTTTCCTTCCACCTTTGGCTTAGAGTGATCTTTGAAAGCTACCTAAGGTTTATCTTCTTTCTTTGGATAACTCTTGTAGGTTGATGCTTGAGGTTTAGGACCACACTCCTTGAAGAAAGAAGATTAGTTTTAGAGAAACCAATCCTCTTCCTTTGATTTTCAATCTTGGTGGCCAAATGGCATATGTCTTCATGAGTGGTGTAAGGGTACAATTATTGTTGATTAGCAATATCCCTTTTGAGACCACTTAGAAATCTAGCAATTGAAGCATCTTTGTCTTCCTCCAAGCTCAATCTCAAAGTGTATAGTTCTGTTTCTTACCTATACTCTTCAACACTTTTGTTGCCTTCCTTAAGAGTCATTAACTTGTAATGAAGCTCTTTATAATAATGTTCCAGACAAATCTCTCCTTTATGCGTGTCTTGAATTCCGCCCAAGCTTTTACCGGTTGTTTTTCATTTCTCAACCTTTGGGCGATAACTCTTTCCCACTAATAGAGTGCATAACTTGAGAATTCTGTTATGACTAATTTCACCTTGACAATGTCACTATACTTCCTTACCATGAATAAGTTCTCCATTTTTCATTTCCAATCAAGGAATAATTTGGATCACTTTTACCCTTGAAGCTTGGCACCTTCCACTTGATTTTATCTAGAGCTTTATCCCCTTGTTGATTACCATAGCAGCCACCAAGGTATGCTTGACCAACATGAGGATCCTCTCCAAAATCTTCAAACAAATTATCCTCAAGCCGTGCTTCATGCCTTTGAACCTCTTCATGTGGTCTATAATATCCTATACCACCTTGTCCTCCCCTTCTCCATCTCTAGATTGTGGTCTTCCTTGAAACCCACCTTCATTAAATGGATAAGGGTTGTAAGCCGGCATGTCATGGTATCCTTGAGTAGACAAATTATCATTTGGTCTTTGATGATGAGGTGAATTAACTCCTCCAAAATTATTTCCAACTCTTTGCTCTATTGTAGAACTACTCTTGCCCCTTTTAAACTCTTCAACATCTCTAACAACACTAATGGAATTGTCTTGCCAATCCTTCAGTTGATTGTTGCATAGATAATGTGTCTTAAGCGAAAAAGGAATAGGAATCCGAAAGCTACAGTGCAAGGCAAGCGGACCTAACACTTTAGAAGTGGGTTCATCTTGAGTGTCAATTTTCTCGAGGATGGCAAGGTTCAACTACTATACCGTTTATTCAATGTTTAGCCTTAAAACGTTGTTCAAACGATTGTGACTAACAAAACTACAACATAAAAAACAACTGGCAAATATTCTAAGAAAATACATAAAATGGAAGTTTAGATCTCGGGATCCCTCTAATCTTGTTACCACTTCAATTAACTGGAATTAATTAAAATTGTAGTTGCATTAGTAAATTGGGTCATCACACTTGAAATTGGGCAATCCCTATCTCTAGGTGAATGCCACTCTATTTACTATAACTTTTAAACTAGAATCTCTTCTCTCCCGAATAAGCTATGAATGCAAAAAATGTAGATGATAACGGACCTGAAGATGCATTAACTATCTCTAGTTCAATACCCCAATGAATTCCTAAATTGGATGCCCTTGGGTGTTCTTTGTTTTTAAATTCTAAACACTCGTGCGATTAATTCAAGCTCATAATACTCAAATTGCAAGGAAATAAACAATTGAAGAACAATTCATTCAAAAGCAACATTGAATTTCATTAATTTCAAGTCAATGTCATAATACCAAAAATTAGGGTTCAACCCTTAATCAAAACAATCTAAGTACTCAAAATACATTGCACAAAACTGAAATCAAACTAAACAAAAACTACTAGAGAAGGAAAGAAAGGCTTAGGAGTAGAATTGCAGGCTCTAATTGAGATCCAGAACCGTGCTCGAGCTCGTCTCTCCAGTTGCTCCAACAAAGCTCGAATCCGTTTCTTCGATCCTTGATTGCACATGTAATCCTTCAATTTGTGTTCTCTAATCTAAATACTACCTAATTGAGGTGAGAATTAGGGGAAATTTATCATAGAAAGTAGCCTAATTCGCCTCCTAAAGCCTTATTGGCGTAAATCTCCAATTTAAAGAATGAATTCCCCTCAAAGAGCTATCAAAAATAACTTAAAATTGCTGAATTCGAGACCTACGGACGACGGTAGGTCCTGACCTTCCGTCTCTTGTGGGTTTCTATTATCAATTCATTCTCTTTTGTGCGACCGATCGGTTCTCCCCGTTTAGGCGGCCTGGTGCCCTCGCTGCTGCATCCTTTGCATTTCTTCTCTTTTCTCATCCATTTTTGCTCTGTATGCTCCCGTTTCACTTCATTCTTCACTCTAACTCATCCAGGACATATCTATAGACAAAAGAGAAGAAAAAGAGGATAAATATGCCATTTTAGTACTAAAATACTTAAAAAATTGAAGATTAAATACTGTAAAAATATGTATAAAATGGACATATCATATTCCCCCACACTTAAGTGTTGCTTGCCCTCAAGCAACAGAACTAAATGGATGGAACGCAAAAGTTCAAAAGATTTCTTTTCAGACATATAGTCACGAAAAATGAAAAATAAACTAGCCCTAAGTAATTTAGCAAATAGGAAAACAAAAGATATCAGAAGCAACAGTCCTAAAGAAAAAAAAATCAAATAAAGGGAAAACAAAACTAAAAACGATGCCACTTCAAAATAATACTCAATGTTAAACCAACAAGACAAAACGAAAGAAAGAGCACATGATACACTTAGTCCATCAATAGTGTGGGGCAAATATTGTGTGGAATCCCACCTTTCCACCCAAGTTCTCTTTTATTATGTGGCTTACTGTTTTAGGGAGATTGTCCACGATGGATAGACTGAAGTTCTTGGAAGTAGACAGAACGTGTAAACTGTGCAAACAAAATGAGGAGACACTTTTACATCTATTCTTTGCTTGCCCTTTCACAGGTGACATATGGACAGTTGTCCGAGAGTGGGCTAGGCTACGAAGAAGGATGACAACGATGCAGAGCTGCCTCAAATGGTTGAACAAAGACTGCCGAGGGACCTCTTGGACATGCAATTTCAGAAAAATTAGTTTTACAACAACTTTGTACTATGTATGGGAGTGTAGAAACAAAGTTTTTTTTAGTAGTATATTCCGGATAAGAACTACATTGTTAGCCAAATTAAAATACAGGTATCTAAGGTTATTTATGCCTTATATCCCCATAGTTTGACCTGATGCTGGGGTTTTCTATATTTATTTGAGTAGGACAGTTTGTGTGAATATATGTTTGGGCCATGTAACAGTGTGACTGCAGTGGGTATGCGCGAGAGTATTTGTACTTTCTCTTTTTGATCTATAATACACATTTACATTTAAAAAAAAAAAAAACACTACATGCGAATAGTGTGCGTGTTTTTTTTGTTCATGCTGTTTTCATAGAAACTAAAGAATGCTACATAATTAACGAAGTAAAATCCTTCAAAAGGTAATGCATAACAAGCTCACTTTCCTCTAGTTCTTACTGATTCCAAGTCTTATCCTAAGGCATTCCCGGATTAGGTAGGACTTTTCGGCTTGTAATGTTAGGCTTGGGGACATAAAAGTTGCCAAACGAAGGTAAAAAGAGACGAGAACAAGCAAGATAGAGCCAACACAACTTAAAGGACAAAATGGCCAAATTAAGGAATAGCATTCTAGCTGCCGTTCGCTCTTCCCACTCACCCTTGAATAACCTATCGTTTCTCTCGCACACCTTATCCAACACATTTACACTTTTCATCCCTTTGACAAGAGAGAACTAGTGTCATTTATTTTTCACGATCACATTTTGCACAAAAATGAAAGTACTATTTTTTTCTTTTTCTTTGTTTTCTTTTTTTTTTTCTTTTGTTTCTTTCTCTTTTTTTTTTCATTCATTTTTTTTCATCAACAAAACAAAACAACTCTCCTCTCTTGTTTTTCTTTTTAACAAATTTGTACCAATCGTGAAATACCCAAACTACCCCCTCTTTATGGCATTTTTTTCTTTTCTTTCCTCTTTCACCCCACACTTATATATTACTTTCAGTCAAAATGGCTAAGCATGTTATTCCAACATTGGCTCCATGAAATGAGGTTTAATGTAGTGCGAGTTTAAAAAGACAAAGAGTAGAAGGAAGTGAAACCCTTGGCATGCAAGGCACAAATAAGGTAGCTAGAGGTTAATTTCATACACGAGTAGGCAAATCAAAAGCTCAAACGGTACAATTAATGTATGAGACCATCAGTTCCGGGCTTAACTCAGACGAGGACTTTTCACTTCAAAGAACAGAGAAACATAAAGATGTATGCACGAATTCCAAAGGATTCTCCCTAATATAATTTCCAGGAATTCCTAAGTTTCTTCTACTAACAACACTCACAGGTGCATGAAAACCATCAACAAGAAAGATTATTATACAAATGAGGTTTTCAAAATGACCAAGTGTTATGCCTTCTCGAAAAATCCAAACAGCCTCACAATCCAGCATTCAACCAAAGTGGCAAAAAGGAAGATAAAGGAAATTATTTTTAGTTTTTGAAATGAAAAGATGATGGAAAGAAGGACAGTAAAAAGAACAAAAGATAGAATTACCCCCCCTCCCCCTACCTTCCCTTAAAACCACATTATCTTCAATGTGGGAGCCAGACTCACAAAAAAACAAAATAAAAACATTCATGGGAAGCGCTCCCATATTTATAAAACAATAAAGCACAAGGGAAGACATCCCCACACAATAAAATAATAGTAAAGCATGGAATTATAAACAAAACAAAATGACAAAAACTAAAAATAAAACAAAAGAAGAAAAGAGTTGAAGAGTGTAAGGAGGTTATCGTACTGGAAAATTTCCGTTGTGTTCAATTCAGCTCCCCTTTCGCTTTGGACTGACCTAGCATTAGTCTTCCTCATATGGTATAAGGTACACCCGCAAGCCATCTTCCCTATGAGCTCTTATCACACCAATGTCAAATGGTCAAGCCAATTCTACTTTAACAAAAAGTGAAAACGAGATAAATTTATCATACAAATACAACTACAACACATGCTCACAACCAAGATTACTCGTTCATGAAAACAAGGGACTCTTTAGGGAAAGTTTCTACATCCTCACTGAAGTACAGTTTAAGGCACTAGCTGTTTTACGACCTCCTTGTAATGAAAATGAAAAAAGAAATTGAAACCTAGAACACGAAGAGAATTAAAATCTTATGATCAAACTTGAGAAAGATGTTACAAATCACGAACAGTTTCAATTCTTTAAAGGAAAACAAAAGGTTAATGAGGGAAAGGTTGAAGAAAAGCTTATTTGCAATTTTTCAAAGCAATAAGGTTGTTTCTTTTTAGCGCTCTCGCAATTTCCTTCGAACTTCATGAGATTTCTTCTCTTCGCTTCATTCTCCTTATTTTAGTCCCATAATGTCTGCACACAATAAGAATCATGGACAAGAACAACGCTAGTTTCGTTAAATAGGAGGTTTACTCCCTCACTCTTTTCGATGGCACCTAACCGCTGTTTCTTCTCGCCTTTATTTATGACCCTCATGACTTTCCACAAGACTCTTGTTTTCCTTTTTCGGCTCACCTTTCCCAACTTCACTCTCAGTCTCTTGTAAGCACTCCTCTCTCTTACTTCCTTCCATTTCACTTGTAACCTGAGGAGGTTCTTTGAATACTGGGAGACCATCATGCTTCATTTCCATCATTTCTTGTTGTGCCTCCTCTTCTCGGGAAAAGTGGATTCCTCGGTACTGGATCAATTTCCTCCTCTTCATCCATAACTATTGAAGCCATTATTCTAGTTCTTTTACTCTTGGCACAGTGACCGCCTCGGCCTGTTCTTCTGAAATCTGCTCCGTAGTATTAGGCAAAGTCCTAAGCGGTCTGTCCTTGATGATCTTTTCTAGTAGCTCAATTTGGCTATCTATACTATGAATAGAGGCTTTTTGACTTCTCTAGATTTCTTCCATACGCTTCACCCGGTATTTGTCAATTTTATATAACTTGAAAAAAGATCTTCTACATTAGATTGTGGGGGTGATAGAGGTATCGGTGAAGTGTGATTGAACATTGAATACGGAGCATAACTTCCCCAAGGACCATTTGGTTAGGTCCTCCAATCCAAACTGTACTGGTTAGAATACATATTGTATCCCTGCCAATCTCCTTGGAACATGGCCGGCTGATAATTCGGATGTTGAGGTGCACTCGCCATGGTCTCAATTCCTTGTTCTAATATGGCCGCCACTCGGGCTTCCACGGCGTAGTTGGTATCCAAGTTCTCATCCATGAAACCTGAAATTAATTGAATATATAATGAACAAATGGTCCAAATATAATAAACTAGAGTTCCAAAGTCCATACCATAAAAACTTGATTAACAAGAATAATGAACAAGGAGAAATGAACTATGCAATCAAGACAAAATGAAAAGAGAAGAAAAACTATACAAAGGAAAGATGAAATATTATACAAATGACTGATGCACCAAACAATGGTATTTCCTTAAACTTGTCGTCCTCCGGTAACGGTGCCCAAAACTTGATATGTCTTAAATGTAACGCCCTACCCAGTAAGCACCTAGCATGACTTTAAAATTACGGACGTTGTAAAAATAGAATTTGGGATCTGATGTAGTGTAGTATAGTGTTTTGACACTTAGTGGTAATTTGTCGATACTTGGGAGCGGGAGTAAAGCTTTAGTATATTGAGCTCTTATTAGTGGGGTTTATAAATATTTTTAAGTGGGATTTTTCTTTCTAGTATACCTGGCAAGTGCGTTTTAGAAATTTAAGTACTTGATAATCCCATATAAGGTTTAAAAAAAAAAAAAACTTCACAATTAAGGAATTCCCCAGCCACCTTATGCGCCACCCGTCACCCCACCATTTTCTTTTTTTTTTTCTTCTTCTCCCCTTAACTGCCTTCATCCCTTATATATATATATATATATATATATATATAGCATGCCATTCTTTTGTTGATTTTTTTTAGCAACAAAAAAAGTAGAAGCAGCCATAGTATACTCCAAATTAAGGTTAGTCATTTGAGTTTTTCATATTCTTTTCTTTCATTTTTATTTTTATTTTCGTTAGATTATATATAGCTTAGTTTAAGGTTGTCATTTGTTTTAGGATTTAAATATTTTAAATGGGTTTTAGCATATATTTAATAGTGGTTTCTTAAGAGAGTATATTTTTAAATGTATAAGATTTTCGATCTTTTAAGGAATTATTATATATATTTCCTAAGTTCATTTGATAGGATCTCGATATTATTTAGGGAATAGGATTTATTTATTGGTGCCTAAATATTAAATATTTTTCTTATTACTATATTTGTAGGATTATAGCACAAGATCTGCATCCAGGTGAATCCACAAACTCCATTTTATAATGTGATTTCAAATGTTAAGGGCTATATAAATATGTTTTCGAAACTCATTATAGTTGGGGATGTTCTCCACCATGTGTTACATGTTCACAGAAATGCATAGGAGCGGTGCTCCACATAGGTGTTTTTCCTTTTAAAATAGATTATTCTTGTGGTTAAAAAAGAATTAATCTGTATATGTGTTTTCTAAAAATATCTATGAATTAGAAAATGCTTTATGCGTTGGCATGCATGAATATAGACCTAGCATATTTTTAAAAAATCTGCATAAGCATGTGTTGACTAGCGGATTCTTGGAAACTTACATGATTTGAGATGCATGAATATAGATCTGGCATAATTGTAAAATCTGCTTAAGCATGTGATGACTGGCAGATAGGGATTTTTGCTACACTGAAATGTTTATGACTTGAATCTGTTTTGACGGCCGGACAAGTGGCCTTTCTATTTGTAAATACATATGAAAACCCCATTTCGACCAGGGTTAAAGTTCTGGTTATGATCATGTGTTCGGAAGTGTCAGAGGATTGCACTGTACGTAGCTAGTCCCCCTTACTAGGGCCTCTTTCGATGACGTGGATGGTTTTTTTGACTCTAAGGGTGGATCCACTTGAAGAGGGGCGTAGTACCTGGAGGGTTCGGCCTAATCGGTATGTACGTGGACATCACATCATGCTCTGTAGTGGGACAGTTGCCTTGTGGAGAGCCAGGAGGGGTTTGAAAATAAAGTTGGTCTCAAAGCAGACCTAGTAGGTGCCCCAGGAATCTGTAACTTGGTCTGACCAATGATAAGGGGAGTGCGGTTGTTATGGAATCGAGCATTTGTATGGTGTTTGGCTTGTATTGACTATGAGATGCGAAAACTTGGTTCCAATGACCTCATGATATTATGGGATCCGGACTTTGTCCTTGGAGCCCTATTGTTGCATTACATGTTTCGTTGAATTCGGGTGTAGAGGCTACACTGATGTGTCTTGATTTGCTTAGACTTCCTAGCTGCACTCAAACCCCTCATGTAGGTTCAAGCATCAGTGTTGTTAAAGCAACAAAAGTAAAATGTTTTCTTATAACATTGCATGAACTATTTGTGAAACTGCATCATCATTATTTTAAAGAAATCACTAAAGCACACACACGTGGACTCATTGAGTGTTCATGCTCACGTTTTTCCATATCATATTTTTCCTAGATTGACTCAAGACAAACAAAGGCGCAATAAGCCGCTGAAGTAGTATACTTGGAGTTGTGAGATTGGGTCGTTCCCGGAAAGGACACATGATTTTGTTGTTATGCTTGAGCCATTTGTAAAAATATTTATATCTTTGTATTAGAATGATCATAAGATAAGAAGTTTTTTTGAACCCTATAGTTTGAGCGCCCTGTCAATATTCAGTTTACTTAGTTTTCCCATTGCGTATTTTGTGTATATACATAAAAGTGTTATCCCAAGGTTGTGCTTTTGTTTTTGGAACTTATAGTTTAGTGCCGAGAGGCACGCAGATACCTTACTTAGCTGCAGTTGGGGGTGTCACATTAAATGAAACGGGAATGGAGATCTTAAAGCTATAGTGCAAGGCAAGCAGACCTAACACCGTAAAAGTGGGTTCACCCCGATTGTCGATTTTCTCGAGGATGGCAAGATTCAACTACTCTACCGTTTATTCAATGTTTAGCCTTGAAATGTTGTTGAAACAACTGTGACTAAGAAAACTATAAACATAAAAACCAACTGCAAATTCTAAGAAAATATATAAAATGGAAGTTTGGATCTCGGGATCCCCTTAATCTTGTTACTATTTCAATTAAATGGAATTCATGAAAATTATAGTTGCCATAGCAAATTGGGTCATCACACTCGTAATGGGTGATCCCTATCTATAGGTGAATGACGTTCTATTCACTATAACTTTTAGATTAGAATCTCTTCTCTCTCTAACAAGCTACGAATGCAATAAATGAAGGTGGTAACAGACTTAAAGCGCATTAACTATCTCTAGTTTAATACGCCAATTAATTAAGAAATTGGAAGCCCTCGGTTGTTATTCCTTTTTCAATTCCAAAAACCCGTAAGATTAATTCAAGCTCATGATACTCAAATTGCAAAGGAAATAAAAAATTGAAGAACAATTCATTCAAAAGCAACATAAAGTTACATCAATTTCAAGTCAATTTCATAATACCAAAAATAAGGGTTCAACCCTTAATCCAAACAATCTAACTATTCACGATTAATAGCATAAAACTGAAATAAAAGTAAATTAAAAATAATAGAGAAGAAAAAACAGGCTTAGAAGTAGAATTGCAGGCCTAATTGCATTCCCCAATCGTGCTCGAGCTCGTCTCTTACTCCAACAAAGCCCGAAACCGTTGTTTCGATCCTTGATTCCACTTGCAATCCTTTAATTTGTATTCCCTAATCTCAATCCTACCTAATTGAGATGGGAATCGGAGAAACTGTCACAAAAAATCGCCCCAATTTGCCTGCTAAAGCGCTATTGGCGTTAGTCTCAAAACTAAGGAATGAAGTCCCTTAAAAAAGCTGTCAAAAATTACTTAAAATTGCTGAACACGGGACCTACCGGTGACGGTAGGTCGGAACCTACTACCTCCGGTAGCTTTCTATCTTTAAGTAATTCTCTTTTGTACGATCGGCCGCGTCCCCCCGCTTAGGCGGCCGGGTCTCCCACCTGCTGTATTTTGTGCATTTCTTCTCTTTTCTCATCCATTTTTGCTCCGTATGCTCCCGTTTCACTTCATTCTTCATTCTAACTCATATGTGAGATACCTATAAATAAAAGAGAAGAAACAATGGATAAATATTCCATTTTACTACTAAAATACTTCAAAAATTGAAGATAAAACACTGTAAAAATATATATATATATATAAAATGGACATATCAATAAACCTCAAAGTCTCATTGAGATTCATCCTTGTAGGATAACTTGTTCCTTCTTCATGAGATTGAATGGGTAATTGACCTTCCGTAGACATTATAAAACTTGAAAATTAAACAAAGAAAACAAACAAAGGACCTTCCAATCACTCCCTAAGTGTTTACACTCTTTGATGATTAATTAAGTCACTCGTGTATAATTCTCTTAATTGGCTTTTATCAATATAAGCTCACCCTCTTACTTTTTTTTTTCAAAAAATCAACACTCAAGCCTCTATGATATCTTTCAACCTCTTAGCCAACTCAAACCAAAAGCAATAATCCCAAGTAACTAAATCAATCAATGCACTTAGTTAGGTAAGTGTTCAATGAGGCTAAATGTCAAGAATTTGAGGTGTATGAATTTCAAAGAATGTAATCTATGGAATCGAGCCAACAAACAAGATTGATCATCAACAAAAGACTAGAAACTCTCAAGGAAACAACTAGAAATAAAGAAAAAAAAAAAAGACCAATTCAAAACAATTAGACTAAACAAAGAACAAAAGAGTACTAAGAAAATTTTTTCCAGAAAACAGGGGATGACAACAAGCTTTTACTAAAACGATGATATCTCAAAATCTACGAATCCAAATTACATGAAACCAATTCAAGAAGATTCCTAACTTGATGAGGATGAATTAAGCACAACTTTCATTCAAATTGAATCTATACGGCATAAGATATCCCAAATTAATCCACACTTTTCTGCAGTCATGAATCCGAAAAACATTTCACTAAAAAATTTAATTGACCAATCAATTGATCTCCAAATTGAGTAAAACTTATTTCAACTGAATCCTAACTAAAAGAAAAACATCTCTATCAGAAAAAAGCAAGAAAGTTCGCAATTAATCAGCCAAAATTTCAATTGCTTTTCAAAACCATTTTTCTGTACTTAGTTTTTGCGTGATCTTCAAAAGAATTTATAGATCATCACGTACTTCTTCTTTTCTTTGATTTTCAGTGAAATTTAAACACTTACAACACAAATTGAAATTCAATTGGAGGTTTCTCTAATGTCACTTTAATATAGATCCACTTTTGTTTGTAGTTTAGATTCTACTCCTTCCCAAGGATCACCTCCTTTTCTTGAGGAACCTCTATTGAGGATTTTAAACTCAACACTCTAATAAGAAACCTATGAGAATTTAAGCCTCATAAACTTAATATTAAGTGGCTAAAGTTCTTTCCTAGATTGATAATTAGAACATTGAAGAAACAAAGGCCTCAAAACCCCAATTACACAATTAGAAGACCCAGGATCAATTGATCCAAAGAAATAAAACTCTATGAATCAACTAATAAAAGGAATTTGAATGATCAATTGGCTCCATAGATTCTACAATCAAAGGAAACAATTGTTCACAACACTAAGGACATTAACCCTTAGCAAACTAGCCTAAGAAGGTAAAGAAACCTAGAAGCAATTGGAGAATCTCTCTCAAATTTCAGCAATTTCATCAATGTTGTTTACAATGAGTTATAATGGGATATTTATAGACTAAAGTCTAACTCTAGCTAACCTACAGCTTAATGACTTCAAATACCCATTAAACTCTTGACTAAAAACTAAAAAGACAAGCCAAATAACAAAAGCCTATGAATTAGATCGCGTTAACTATCCCTTCAACTGAACCTACTGGTGACGGTTGTGGGAACCTACTGGCGGCGGTAGATGTGTGAATTCTAAAGACTCTGCCGGCAAAAGTCTATCGGAGACGGTAGAGGCAAGGCTACCGTCGATGGTAGGGTGCCTTTCTCCAACACTTAGCCAATTTTCTCCCTCAACTTGCTTGCTTGAATGATTCTTGCTTATTGAACATATTGAAAACAACTTGTAAGCCTTTCTTGATCTCCAAACTCTCGAAACTTGTTCTTCAAAGCTTTCCCCATGTAAGCTACCATGCCCTTATCCTCTTTTCCATTAGAAGCCTTGAGTTTTTTTATTCGAGCTCTAGTCGTTGGTCCAAGCTTCAACTTCATGGATGCTTGACTCTTCCGATCTACATCATGTGGCCCCATACTATAACATTCATGATTGTTTGGAAGGAGAAAGCAACAAAGAAAAAGCGGTGGATTGTGCTCAAATCACTTTTAGTGATGATGATTTGCCACTTGGCACAACTCTATATAATAGGCCACTATTTGTGGTAGGATATGTGAAAGAACAAAGGGTCAACAGAATCTTGTTAGATGGTGGATCTGGAGTCAACATCCTACACTTGTAGACGCTGAGATAATTGGATTTCCTACTGAGAACCTATCTCAAAGCCATTTGATGATCTAAGGATTCAACAAAGGTGGACAAAAGGTAATTGGGACTTTACGATTGAACCTAATGATGGATGATATGAGTACATGTGCTCTTTTACATGTGAAAGATGTTAAGACTTCCTACAACATTCTTTAGGGAAAGCAATGGCTTCATGAGAATGGTGTTATTCCATCCACCCTCAATCAATATTTCAAGTATTTTCGGAATGGAGTTGTGAAGAAGGTGGCTGCCGATGATAAGCCTTTCACAAAAGCTGAAGCTCATACTGCTTATGCCAGGTACTACATTAGAAAGAAAATAGTCATTCAACATTTCTTCATCAACAGAAGGAGAAGTTCAGGAAGTTAGCTCCTTAAAAGAATCCTTCAAGTAAGAAAAAGTTGGCGATCAAATCAACAAACTAAGATGAGAATTTGTCTCCAGAAGATCTAACAAAATAACAGGATCTCACTGTGTCCCTTACCAAAGTTAAGCCTGTGAAGGCCTTAGATATTCCTTTAAAAGGACTTGTCTGACCCATATAAGATGCAAATATGGAGGGTAGTAAGACTATTAAAATGTTGAATACTTCTTCAAAGGATTTTGATAAGCTTCCAACTTCATGTACAAGTGATGGATTCAATTTCAATGCCTACAAAATTCTTGCCAAGGTGGGATACAATTCAAAAAAAGCCAGAGTTTGTTAGGTAAACTGCCACAAGAACCCTCTAGAGAAAATAGAAAAACTACTGGACTTGGGTACAAATATGCCTCTCCCATACGTCTCAAGATCAAGAGAGCAACTACCCAATACATAACTATAAAGGTAAATTGAACAACGAAGCAAAGGCAAGCACTCGAATTTCTATATTTAACTGCATAGGATCAAAAGGAAAGCCTTCTCGTGTGTCTGTCTTCAAACGACTTAGGTACAGTACCATATCAAAAAGAAATAAGCAAAAGAAGCATCCTCGTGCGGCAAGATGTGTGATCAAGACACTTTAGCAAATATGGGTCAGAGTGAACTACAATGAGGATACAAAAGCTAAGGTTCACAAAGAGAACATGCCAAACCTCAAAATGAAGAGGATGACGAAAGTGTAGGATCATCACACCAAATCTTAACCTTAGGAAAGACTATGGTTCGCACTCAAAGACGAAAAGATGCATTGACAAGAGAAGTTGCAAGGTTTGTTGAAAATGGAAACATTTGCAATGTGGGGAACTGGGACCTCCACATGCATAATGTGGAAATAAAAAGTGGAGTATTTCGAAGGACCATCATTTTTACCAGACACAACATAATGAATAAGGAAGAATATGATAAAACTTAAAATGAAGAAGTTGTTGCAACACATCATATCAATATCATGGAAGAAGGAGCTTTAAAAAACATGTTGAAGGTCAGAACTTGAAGAGGGCATAAAAAGCTACTATGGATGAATTGAAAGAAGTTAATCTTGGCACGATTGAAGATCCTCGTCCTGTCTACATAAGTGCCCTTCTCACTCCTGAAGAACAAGAAGCTTATACTAATCTCTTGAAAGAGCACAAAGACGTCTTTGTATGGACTTTCAAAGAAATACTTGGTTTGGACCTAAAAATAGCCGTCCACCAATTAGCTGTCAAAAGTGGGCCTCGGCCAATGAAACAAACTCAAAGGCGTTTTCGACTTAAGTTGCTTCTATCATATGAGGCAAAAGTTAACAAATTAATTGAAGCTGGATTCATCCGCGAGGTCAAGTATCCCACATGAATTGCAAACATTTTTTCTATGAGAGAAAAGAATGGCCAAGTTCGCATGTGTTAACTTCAGAGATTTAAACACGCATCTCCAAAGGATGATATTCTACTTCCCATTCCAGAGCTAATGATTGATGCTACCATCGGGCATGAAGCTTTGTCTTTTACAGGTAGTTTATCTGGCTACAATCAAATAAAGATGGCACCACAAGACGAAGACTCAACTACATTCCGCACACCTAAAGGAATTTGTTGCTATAAACTTATGCCCTTTGGACTGAAGAATACTGGTGCAACATATCAAATAGTTCTGAAGAAAATCTTGGATGACATGTTACATAAAATTGTGGAATGCTATGTTGGTGACCTTGGAGTCAAGTCATAAAAAATGTGGCGATTACCTCAAGGACTTGAAGATCACTTTTGAGCGACTTCGTAAATATCAATTGAAGATGAACCCCTTGAAGTGTCGTTTGGTGTTACATCTGGAAAGTTCCTTGGCTTTGTTGTCCATCAAAGAGGAATTTAAATTGATTAATCAAAGAATGATACAATCTTGAAGACGCTTGAGCCTCGAAATATTCATGAGCTAAGAAGTTTGCAAGGAAGTTAGCCTATCTCTAAAGACTTATCTCAAATCTTGCTAGACGGTGCTATCCATTTAGCCACTTGGTAAGGAAGGGCATACCTTTCAAGTGGGATGAAGTTTATAAAAATGCTTTCAAAAGCATTTACTCATATCTCATGAAACCTCCCATGCTAGCTGCGCCTACTCCTTGAAAACCGTTGGTCTTATATATTGCTACTCAGGATCTTCTTTGGGGGCATTACGTACCCAAGAAAATGAAAATTGGAAGGAAAATATCTTGTATTATTTTAAAGGATAATGATGCCTAATGAATTTATTTATTTGCCCATGGAGAAGCTTTTAGCCTTGATATTTGCTATTCAGAAATTGAGGCACTACTTTCAAGCACACACGGCGTATCTCATTTCTATGGAAAATCCAATTAGATATGTAATGTTAGGCCTGTGTTGTTTGATCGCCTAGCAAGATGGTACTTGCAAATTCAACCATTTTAAATTATTTATGTACCCCAGAAAGCTGTTAAGGGGAAAGTATTGGCAGACTTCTTGGATGATCATCCAATACCTGCTGAAGGGGAGTTGAATGATGAGCTACCTAATGAAAATGTGTTGGTGATAGAAGTCCTTCCCCCATGAAAAATATTCTTTGATGGTGCATCATATGGTGAACAGGCTGGAGCTAGTCTAGTATTTCTTACGCTCAAAGGCTTTTAACAAAAAGGTTCAGCTTCTCTCTTTCGAAGTTGGAGATCTAGTGCTTCCTGTGAAGAGGCCAATTATCATTGGACACAAAACGAAAAGGTTCACATCAAAGTGGGATGACCCCTCTGTTGTCCAAGAGGTCTGCTCAAATGGATCTTACAAGATAGTTGCTGAAGATGATCTAAGGATTGGTCCTATAAATGGCAAGTATTTGAAGAAATATTATGCATGAAGTGGATGCTCCTTGACTGCACAAGCCTAAACTGCAAAGTTATTTTACCAAATTTAAAGTTGGAAATAAAAAGATGCTCTATGACTACCCGAGCATAAAATACGAGCATAAACTCCAAAGTCACTCCTAGCCCGCATTAGTATAAACTGTGCTAAAGCAACCACCAAAAGTGTAGCATGTGGATAAACTTTTAAAAAATTCTCACACGTCCAAGTTGGCAAAAATGGATACTCTCAGCTCGCATGAGTTAAAACTATGAATGGCTAAAAAATCTTTTTTCCCAAAACATTGAACTACATTTGAATAAGTTCTTCATAAGATACGTAGATAGCTTCGAGAAAAAAAATATAAGTTCAAGTATAACTGTTCAACAAACAAACAAGTTTGTTCCGTTTGTACAATTGTGACTAAATCATTGTATGTTGGCAAGTCATGTGAAAAAAGAGAGAGAAATGATGCGGACGGAGGAAGAAATGCAAGAAGCAAGAATGAAATTTATTCATAGGTAGAAACGAAAAAGTTCAAATTAAATTTGACAAAGTACTTGAAAAAAAATACTAAAGTATATCAAGGAAAGAGATTGAAAATGTTCAAGTTCTATCGTGGAACTAACAACTACTCTTTCGCTTCCTCAACTTTGACCTCATTGTCTTCACCCATTGTAGGAGTACTCTAAGCGTAGCACGTTCTTCTTCAATGATTGTATAGGCATGTTTTTTCTTTCACGAGTTGCATTTCTTGTTCCTCTAGTGTGGGTAGGAATAACGCCCTTTTATTCTTCCAACACTTCAACTTCTTCTTCGAAGATTGTATCTTCTCATCAATCTTTTTGAGACTGGCTTTGCCTGTATGAACTTGTTCTCGAAGATTGTCAACTTGACTTTTTGAAGCACTTGAACATTCATTAGCGGATGAAAGCAATTTTGCATGTGCTTCCTTAACCATCTTCCCTGCACTAATTTTTGGTGTAGATGCAAACGGAAGAAAGTGTAACAATGTTATCTTCAAGATAACTCCCATGATCTTGGCTCCACAAAGACTTGAACTCTTGAGTATAATACTATACTTCTTCACACTATAAGGTCTAGCAAGGAAGGTGAAGAGTGCATTTCACCCACAAGTGTAACCATCTTCCAAAGAAGCTTCATGGCTGACAAACTTCAAATACCCGGAAGTGTGTTGAAGAAATCCGAATTGCCAGCTAAATCAGTGAGAGCCATTAGGCTAATGATGAAGTGATTTTTTCCCTCAGTGAAAGGAAACATGAGCGAAGACTTAAAAAGTATCCTTGTTTTACCGTGATATCTTTCCCATCAGCAACAAAGTTGTGAGCTTTATCCTTTGTAAGTGTAGTGGCATGCAAAACTACATTCATTTCTATGAATTCGCTTGTGAGCATCTTCAGCATTGAAGCATTCACATTACCTTCACTAGAGTAAGTGATCATCTTTGGACCCTTAAGGCCTTGAGGGGTGTCAAAATGAGTTCATGAGTAATGGACTAACCATTCATGGGAATAGTGAGTTGGGAAGACAGGATTCTCCTTGCTAGGATTCATGGAGTTGGAGAGGTGATTTAATTGAGCTAGAAAGGAACTTCAAATTAGCAAAAAATTTTGTATGTAATTTTTTGTTTTTTTGGATTGTGGATTTTAAAGGTTCAATGCAACAAAGATGCTGGAATTAATTGCAGGAAAGAGGGTGGTTTTGATGGGGATTCACTAAATAGAAATAAATGAGAATCAATGCTATTTTCTTTGGGTTTTGATTCCCTTTTAATTTTAGTGAAGTTTGGAACTTTGATTTCCCTTTCAATTTTAGCGAAGTTTGGGCCTGTAATCCCCTTTCAGTTTAATTATTGTTGGGCTATGACCCTCTTTTTGTTGCTGCTGAGTCTTGATCTCCTAATGCTTTGAAGAATGGAGGAGTGGGGTGAGGGAGAAGCAGAAGGAAAGAGAAAGGTAGTGGGAAAGGCTGCCAAAGAGAGAATAGAAAAAGTGAAGGGGGGAGAAAGAGTAGAACAGAGGAGAGAGGGATGGGAAGGGTAGAGACGGTGAGTGGTAGAAGAAACGGGGAGAGAGAGGAGAGGAAAAAGAAAAAAAATATAAAAGATAATTTATTAAACGTCAAAAGTGTATATATATATATATATATATGCCTTTGCTAATATGATCAAGTGTAAGGTGCATCCCAATTTAATAGAAAATATCCAAAAATGGATGGAAAATGAGGGATTTAACTTTACAAGTGATATAAAATAGTTGAAGGTTTGTGTTGGTTGGAGTTACACTTTAATGATTCTTAATTAAAAATCAAAATAGTGTAAGGATCTTCGAGACTATTTTTTTTTCTTTTTACTAGTTTCTTTTACACATAAATCCAAACTTAAATAAAATTGAATCTTTCAACTAAATTTAGAATTATCATCAATGACATTTCTACATGATAAATAATAAAATAAAAGAATGTTAAAACAAAATGCTGAGGAAATGTTGAGACTTAATAAATGTCGATGGAAAAAAACTTGAGACCTCAAGGAGGACAATGACTTACCCAATATGTTTCCCCCTCCATAAAGCATTCAGAAATCTAAATAAAACATCAAATTAAATGAGATCGCAAAGTGAGAATTTCAGTACAAGAAACAAATCCAAACTAATTGAACTAAATTTTTAGAAAGAACCAAGTCTCAGGAGTCTACAGAAACTTCATACAAAAAGAAAACAAGAGAAAGAAACTAATAGTGCATGTGTATATATCACTGATTCACTTCATGCAATCTAGGGCATGGTAATGAACTTTATGCAATAAAATATAGTTTTTTTACCAAGCTCTCACATCCCAAATGAAAGATCATGAATGATTTACCTAAATTAAAATTAACTAGATCGTATTATTTTATATTTAAAAATAAAATTAAATTCTGGAAAAATATTTGTAGATGGTCTGATAAGCGATAAAGGGATACAAGATTCTCATAGGATGAATTGAACAAAAATAATAAGCAAAAGGACAAGATCAATGCTAATCCAAAGAGAAACAAGTCATGAGAATTCTAATCTAGAAAAAGAAATTTGGATTGGTGTGTTCAATGCATGACAACATCTCAGTTCATTTTGCTCTTAGCCCTTCAATATTTATAATTAGCAACGATATCTGTGATTTTGCATGTATCATTTTGAATAATCTTTCCAATTGATCTCAGCTGATCATACTTAGGGCTGGTGAATTTATACTCAGGTCATAAGGCAAAAATTATATTCCAAACCATAATATACAATTGATATCTCTCGCCTGGTAGAAATGTGGCCTTCATTACCACATAATTGTGATTAATAGCAAATTTTAAACCACATTATGTAAATGAAGGGTTATGAATAAAGCAAGTACTCACGATTAACTTGGAAGCTACTGATAAAAAAGAAGAAAGAAATTTGCATGTAACGGAAAAATTAATCTAGAAGCGCTCATGGGTTCTACTGCATCCTTTAACATGTTGTTGAATGTAAATGCCTCAATGTTAATGGTGAATGGAGTACATATTGAGCCTAGAAAATATCTACGTATAACTAGTATTTCAAGATCAGTATTTCACCGTCCAGATGGACTTTGAAACTTTAAAAGCATCAAATTGCAAATTAAGTAATAACATATTTGAAGAGGTCCTTTAAAGGCATTTTTAATCTATCACAATAAATGCGCCAGAAAGTAGCAAATATCACCGAATCTAAACATCAAATCCACCAAAATAGAAACTTGCTTTTTACCTTTTTTCCCATAAAGAAAAATCCCTACTCGAGTTTATCTTGAGAAGATTGAAATCATAAGCAGCCAAAAGCTGTACAATTCTGGCAATATCAACTAGTAAAACAATCATTAAAAAAAAAAAAAGCAATATCTCAACGCTACTGATTAGAGTATCATATTGTTGTCATGGGAACCATGACACAGGAAGCAATGTATCAATTAGGAACTTGAGATAAAAAAATTAAAAAAAAAAAGGAACTTGAGATCATATAAAAACCAAATAATTGTGACAGACTTCTCGAAGAAGAGAATTTTCAGAGAAAACTTAAACAAATTTCCATAAAAATCACACATTTTATATTAATAAGAAGCCATCTATTCTTCAATCACAGTTATAACAGAAGGGTCATCACAAGAAAGGTCAGAGGCCTCAAAATTCAGCCATAAATGAAAGGGAAAAACGGCCATGAAATATAGAAGTGTGCCTTTTAATCGAAAAAAGCTCTAGAAAACCGAAATCACAAATGGGCACTCAAGTACTTAGTCGAAAATAGGAAAGAAATGAATTCTTTCTCTTTTTATTCAATTTTTGGTATTTGATAACCAAAAAAAATGGCTTGTGTTACAAAGACCGAAAATGAGTGTATAGAAACAAATAAAATAGAAAGGGGCAAGTAGCATTTCTTTATCTGAACCGTCTCTTAATTCTGTAAAAAACAATAGGAAGATGAATAAAGGATTTCTATTCTTGAAGCTTCAAATTACAAACAATCAAAAAGGTAGATGTATACGGAGCATCTCTGGTCAGAGCCTGGTGCTAGTAAAACTATTGAGAAGTGTAAGTTTGTATACAGGTACTAGTGTTGGATTATGATAATTTAAAGAGTGTTATTTAAAGTTTACAGTCACATAAAACAAATAAACACAATAAACACAATATAAGTAATGGTAACGCAATTCGGCCTAACAAGTGGAGCTATGTCCTGAAAGATAATCCACTAAACTGATAACACAATACAAGAAAACACTAAGCTCGTTAACATATCTAATGTTTTTGTTAGTGGATGGTGCAAACTCCCTTTGCACTCAATATAACTGAACTCCCTTCAACTCTTCAAGGATCCCTTGGTAATTTGCTACTTGTCTTGATCTCCCTTCCACCAATAACACTATTGTACCCAGCTCAGCTCAGCTCCTTTCCCAAGAAGTAAGGTATTTTCAACAAAGGTCCAATGTATAAGCACTATTAACACAGCTGTCTAAACACTAAATGAACTCTGTTTATGCACGTCTGATGAACTCCATAAACTTCAACATATACAATTGCATAAACTAAAGCTCGGAATGTCTGATCAATACTTCGAATGCCAAAGATGAATTGATTATTAGACTAACCCAAATTTTTCACAAATACTTAGGGTTATTAGCTCACGGAGGAATTCTAAATCCTATATACCTTTAAATTGACTTTGATGTCAAAAAGGATTTAGATTCCTTACATATCTAAGTTTCCTACAAAATAAGATACTCTATGATTTGTATCTTAATAAATCGTATATCACTTAAGAAATTTAGATCTTGTAATCTCCAACGATATCACAACGGATCTTCAAATCTCCAGAAGCAATGCCATCTCTTCTCGAATGACTTCCGATGGGCCCCATGTTGAGTGATCGTGTTGCCTTCAGATCACATAAGATAGCACACACGACATAATATAGTAAAGTGTATATTTCTAACAAATTGAGCCTTTGGCATTGTTTTTTACAATCACACTTCATGCACATGCACAGGATAAATAAGGGTGATCAATTATCACAATCAGGCAAGGATCTTCATAATTCATATATCATCACTAGATATAATTGAACCAGAAAAACTAGAAAATTAATGAGATCCTTCAAGCAGTAAAATGAAGCAGTTTTCCCTAGGTGGAAGTGCAAACTCCTTTTGTACATTGCATTATTGAAATCCCTCCAACTCTTCCAGGCTCCCCCTTGAAATGTGACTGCTTTAGCTTGAACTCCCTTCAATCCTTCAATATCGTTGAATGCAATAAGGCTTCTTTTCCAAGAAGCATCTCCAAATGAATAGACAGTTAACACTGGAAGATGAATTCTATGAACTTTGAAGAGTATGGATGCATAATCTTGAACTTCATGAATTGCTGTCGATTTGCTCCAATAATAGAACGGCTGACCCTAAATCTTCAATAATGAGACCTTTAAATACTTAGGGTTGTTAAAACTTTGAAGAATCCTAAACCCTTCTGGCCTTTAGATCTTCCTCAATTCTCGAAGTGATTTAGATTCTTAATTTACTTGAACTTTTTACACAGTCAGACATACTAAGATTTGTGTCCTAATTAAATATGAAACACATAGAAAAGTTCAGGTCTCATGACCTTTCTGGATATGCACCGAATCTTCAAGATCTTCAAGACTTCTAAAACAATATCAACACTTGTGGACACTCTTCAGGTGGACTCCATGTGCGTTTAGTGGTGTTAACTTTAGTTCACACATCCATAGCTCACAATATATGCCAGTGTGATGATTTTTTACAAATTCCCCCTTTGGCATTGTTTTTTAACAAACTTATTCAATACACATCATATATACACACATTAAGATCAAAAGTTGTGCATTAAAATTGTTTCCATGCTTCATGAAATTCAACATGTATGTAGTCCAAATTGATTTAACCAGAACACCAGAAGGCCAAATAAGAACCAACCTGAAGATGCATGAATCCAAAGCACCATAAAAATCCTAAGAACACTAGCAGAAATAATGGTGACACAGGACCCGAAAGTAAAGCAAAAATATCCATGTCACACAAGCCAAAAAATAAAAATAACACCATAGACAAATATCCAGTGCCATACATGCCAATAACCAAATATTCAAAGACCTCACAAGGTTATGCAACAATATTCATAAAAGAATTATAAATAAAAAAAAAACTTAAAGGTTTACCATCATTAGCTGCCAATTGTGCCCCAGATGCCCTTCGCAAGCGCTAAGTTGCTCTGATGTGTACTCCCCCTTTTGCTCATAAATAACACTTCATGGCAGCCTTTACTTGAGCCTTTGCATTTCAGATTGCAACTGAATCACAGTAGTCAAGACTATGGTTAGCTGATTCGTGACATTTTCAAGCTTAGTCAGGAACTTAGTGCTCACATTGGCCACAACTTCCTCTACTTGATCAAGTCTACTGAATGTTTAAGAAGCTCTATGTTGGCAGAAGAAGGAGGAGAGGCTTTTCTTGCAAGGATCTCAACAACTGGTATAGTGGAAGCAAAGTGAGCTGTAGATTGCTCCTTCTTGGAGTACTGCTATTTGGTTTATCTAGCAAATGCTGAAGGGGCTGGTGTAGTATGTGTGTTGGCGAAGAAGGCACAGCACCAGAGGGAAAGACTTTGGGCATCACCATAAGCTCTAGATTCCTGCATCAAGTGTCAATGGGCAAAGACATATCCTTGCATCTAAGAAGATATTCATAAATAAGGCAAGGAGAGGGTAAAGTAATCTGCCTAGCATTCTTTTCGAAAAACCTTAGAGGGAGGTTAAATAAGGTTTTTGGCTAATTTTTAAAAAATCTTTTATGTGATTAAAAGTTAAACCTCCACTTTTATTTGAGAAAGAATTCTAAAACTCTTTTTAATAAAATTCCAAACCAAACAAAATCTTATAGTTTTGACAATCAAGCGTTAAGCATAGAATTAAACTTTAAAGAATAAAGAGGCACAACAATTTATAGTGGTTCACTCTCTCAAAGAGCTATATCCAGTACCTCGAGTCAACACCCAAGGATTTTCTAAATCCACTATAATCAAAATTTACAACAATCACAAGTTTGAGGATCACCCACCGGTCTTGCAAGCAACCTCAATCCACAACACACTTACAATCAAAGCATAACCCAAGGGGTTTTTCAACACAAACCTTTGATATCAATAGAGAAAGAGATGAGTAAGAAACAAAGTTATCAAATGAGTTTGAGAAGGGAAAGATACAATACAATTGAATACTTCTACAAGCTCATCTTTTCTTCTTCTTTGATGAATGATCAATAATGAAGCTCCAAGAAGATTTTTCTTTTTTTTTGTTTTTTTGTGATATAAAGATGTTTGAAGAATATACTTTAAAGCGCTTTAAATATTCTTAAATAATCTCAAATTAGTTTTTAACAACTTGAGTTTTACTTCAGATCAAATGCTCTATTTATAGAAGAAAGAGGAAATTGACTGTTACTGTCTGTAACGTAACATTTTAACAGTAAAAAACAGGAAAACTGGACGACCAGTTTCTAAAAACGAACGTTCGATTTCCTTGTAAAAGAAAAATCGGATGAGTCATTTTGAAAATAGGAAGACCGGTTTTGTTTTACAGAAAGAATTGGATGATCCCTTTTGAGAATCGGATGATCCCCTTTGAAAAATGGACGACTGATTTTTCTAAAGCACTCAAAAATCAGATGACCGGTTTTAAAATTGGATGACCCTTTTTTTTTAAAAAGATTTGACAACCAATTTTCCTTAACAAAAAGAGCTTTCCTTCACATTTCAAAAGAATGTATTCTTGATACTCTTTAAAGATAAGTAAACATTCAAGGGCATCAAATTCTCCATTAAGAATACTTAGGTCTTTTTTCAGGAATAGTTTGTAAAAAGAATTTCATCCAATGAGCTTCCACACTTGATCAACAATTAAATATAAGAGTTAGGGAGGTTTACAAAATATCGAATCATATCTCTAACTAAGACAAAAGTCTTCAAGGTCTTCAATGGCTTGATCTTTTCTTCTTCACTGGCTTGATCTTTTCTTCTTCACTATGTCTTGATCAGCAAGATCTTTTGCTTCTATGTAGTGTAGCCATGAGACTCCAAAGATGCTTATTTTGTTCTATAGAAACTAAGCTTAATAATCATCACACAAATATATGTTAATCATAATCAAAATAATACGCAATAATGCCCTTAGAGCTAACACTTTTGGTCTAGCTGCCTGAGAATATTCTTGAATATTAAGGTGCACGGATTGATTTCTTCTTAGTGACAAATGAATACAACAAGTGTTCCATATCCTTCAAAATTGTTGTCACATTTATGGCGGGAAGCCAGTTGCCACAGCAAACTCTGAACAATGCTCTGTAGGCTAGCAACATCTGTGCTACAATCAGTCTATTAGTGTCTGGCCATGTGGCTTTCTCATCATCAGTGAGCACTTTTGCCACCTCATCCCAATCAATTTCACCCTCTAGCCCTATTCCCTTAACCTCTGGGTAGTGTGGACACCACATGAATTCTACAATATTGGCTTGGGTGAACTCGATCATAGTGCCTCGCACATATACTTGGCCAAATGAGGGATTGTCTGCATTATCGAACTCTATTGTTAGATATTCATGGGATTCTCAGACAAATTTTTCATTGTACTTCTCTGGGTATAATGCCATTTCCACATATCCTATTCCATTAAGCAGCTCCAATGCATTATACATAGCTAGGACTTGTTGGCTTATCCTTTTTTCTGCCATGATTGGCTTAGATGTAAAGTCTTTCATTCTGTGCTCTGTCTCATTAGTGTAAAAGGGATGATTTAAGGCATTCATTGCTTTCAGAGAGGTATGAGCAAAGGGTTTGGACTTAACCTTCTTTGCAGCAGGGGTTGATGTGGTTTGTAGCCTTTGAGAAGCCCAGTTCTTTTCCTTCCTATCTCCTTTACTTGTTTGACCGTCGAATGCAGCAAGCTGTCTTCAAATGAAATCCAATGTCTTGTGCTAGTAAAACCGAAGTTAACACTAGAAGATGAATTCCATGAACTTCGAAGAGTATGGATGTATAACCTTGAACTTCCTGAACTACCGTCTATTTGCTTGAATAATGGAATGGCTGACCCTAAATCTTCAATAATGAGACCTTTAAATACTTAGGGTTATTAAACTTTGAGGAATCCTAAATCCTTCTGGCCTTCAGATCTTCCTCAATTCTCGAAGTGATTTAGATTCCTAATTTACTTGAACTTTCGTTCATAATTAGACACACTAAAATTCGTGTCCTAATTAAACATACAACACATTGGAAAGATTGGATCTCGTGATATTTTTTGATAGGTAGCGGGTCTTTAAGATCTTCAAAACTTTTAAAATAATGCCAACACTTGTGGACACTCTTTAGGTGGACTCCATGTGCGTTTATTTGTGTTGACTTTAGTTCACACAATCATAGCTCACACTACAAGCTAGTGTGACTACATACCCGTATAATGATTTTCTACATATTTGTTTATAAGTACATCAATTTTTTTAATTCTCATTGTTGTCAATCTTATTTCAGGTCCAACACAATTGAATACAAGTTCTCATGAGCATGGAATAATTGTTGAACAACATAAGACAATAAAGAGACTAGAATTTGAGATTGATCTGATCAAATCCTTGTTGATTTAACAAGGATTGTTTTTCCTACATCTAAAGAAACTCATCAATCACTGGAAACTATTGATTCCGAAGTTGGAACTACTCAATGCCCAAAGCAACAATAGTTGCGTGTTGATTACGAAATTGAATATTTAAATACTCTAACCAATGTTGTCTTTTGTGCTTATTTAAGTACTCTTTTATATCTTTTGATCTAAGAGTTGAATTGAGAATGATTAACTTTTGCGTATGTTTTATAATGATAGAAAGTTTTTTTTTACAATTCTTTTGATACATTAAGGGACAAGGTGTGATTCGAACCCAAAAACTCTGACATGATATGAATTGTTTTTACCAATAAACTACTATTTTCTCATAGTTTCTTTTTAATTATAAACATATTGTTGTTAAATTTTGGACATACACCACTTTTCTTGTTGGTCCAAGTCTCAAAATATAATCGTTTTTACTATTTGCAGTCAACGTTTCTGCCGCAGTTCATGGGAACCTTGTTTCTTCCTTCGCTTTCTCTAAAAAGATCTCTCAAAGCTTTCTCTAAAAAGATCTCTCAAACTCTCTATATTTTTAACTTTCAATCGCCAAATCGAGGGCTTACGGCATCAGATTTGCAAAAAAGGAGGTTAGTATATTAATTTTTAATTGTATTATTACATTTTACCGATTTAAAACATCAAAATCGATCCCAAAAAGGCTAAAATTTGAAAAAAAAAAATTTGCTTCCAGATTTGAATACAACCACGTGAACCAACTGGGGGAGTCAGTTGGGCACCAGGCAAGCCATCGGGGGGTGGTCCAACCAGTACCTGATGATTTATTCAGTGCCATTTTCAGATTTTAAAAAAAATTTTTACTTTTTTTCTTAAAAAATTTTATCTTAAAATTGATATTTTGCCAGCAACAATCATTGTTCATATTCATATCTTGGTCCATATTTGCTCCAAGAATTCAAAAAATAAATTTGAGTTCAACATTTTAGAGAAAAGGCAAAAAGAATATTTCATAGGGAGAGAGACAGGGAAAATAAGACTTCTATTGATTGTAATAGTAAAACATCGACTGCAAATAATAATCTCTAATATATTAATAATATTATTGTAAAATAGGTCCCAAATTTTATGAGCCAAAAAAAATTGTTCCAAAATTATTCCTAAAATTTTAGCAAATGAAAAAAATCATCCCAAAACTTTGTAACAATATGAATTACTAAAAGGGAAAATTTGTGGCAAAATCGATCACAAAATAGGAGATAGTTTGGCACGGATATGGATTGGCATCAATTTTAGAAGGTATTAGGGTCCTAATGGACCAACCATTTTTTTCCCGGAATAAGGATAAAAAATATTCCCTGTCAAAATTTTGGCACGAAAGAATTCCGTCCCGAAGATTTGTTACGCACATTATAGGTACGAAAATATTTTGTGTCCCAAATGTCATCGATCGCCAAATTTGTATCGAAATTTCGAGGCAGACTTAACATCACCAAATTTATATTCCTCTTGTAGTATTCATTCCATTCTAATACATCATTCTAATACATCAAACGTACAATAAGTTAATTCATATTTAAATTCATTATTAATATACAATATCATCAATAAAGATTTTATCAAATTTCTTAAAATTTGATTTTCACATATTTTGAGATTAAAACACTTAAAAATAGAATTATTATACTAACTTGAGGTGGATTTTCCAGAAAGGGGAAGGAGGAGAGTTCTTGAATAAGGTGAAGTGATTAGCAACAGTATAATTTTAACTAGCCAAAAAACTGTGTTATGTTTGAGAAGTCAACATTCAATATATAAATTAAAATAAATATTTAAAAAAATAAAAATCAATAAAAACAGTCAAAATTATCAATTAAATACTTATAAAAATGTGATACATATTTTTGAAACTAAATCCAACCTATAAAGATAATTGTATAACTTTATATGAATATTAAAATATGTGCACATGTGATGTAAGTAATAATATCAACTACAATAACATTTTTTTTTCCAAGGAATAATATCAATTGCATCTATCTACCCAAAAAAATCATTACATATCCCCCTAAAAAAGGTTAATAAAAATAATAATTGATTAAAAAACTGCGCCGATCCATGTTAGGTTAGAAAACCATTATCTTCTCCTCTTTTTGCCAGTGTTTTTTCATTTAAATCCAACGGTAAGGATATATATATATAGAAAAAGGTTTTTTTTTTTTTTTTAAAAATGTAAAGATTGAGAGTTTGGAAGAAAAGTTAAAAGATTAATCTTCCCGTTAAAAACTCAAAATAAAGTTATATAAAATTTTTTTAAAAATTTTTAAAAATCTTGAAATTTTGGATTAGTTGATCAACATTCAAACCAAGAAATAATCATTTCAAGTAAAAATGAAGATTTTTGTAAAAATAAAGATTAAAAATATAAATACATTGCAATTGAACATTTTCTAAAAATTTAAATATTTTGTTGCGTGAGAAATTATAAATAAAAAGAAGAACACAAAGCAGGAGTTGTTGGGAGGAATAATGATAATCTTTTCTTAAGCAAATTTATGTCGTGCATTAATATGTATATACACGAATGAGATTTACATTCGGGAGAAAATACCAATTAATTGAAGAATTTTTATGAGTAATTTAAGAAATTTTTAGATAAAAATATATCTTTGTCCATGTTCTTTTTTCTTCTTTTTTTAAGCAAAAGGTAAACTATATTGTATTAAATAAACCAATATTATTACCGTATATCATGAGCGGAACCTTGTCCTACTCAAACAAATATTGAACGTAATACAAATATTTGTGTCACCAAAATTATCCTCTCAGTGCATAAAAACATCTTTTACCAAAAGTTTTTCAATTCTATAACATATAATATAGTTCCATAACATTAAATAAGATTAATATTCGTCTCCTTTCAACTGCGAGATTCAGTAGTTATAACAAATGTTACTTCAAAAAGGCTGGAACCTGGAAGCATTTGTATACCATAACAAGAACATTTCTGATACAAGAATTGAACTTCAATTTAGAATCTATACAGAGGAAGAAGTTTCACAAGCTATAGAAACAAATTTCCAAATTATTGGTCTATGATACACATATTTTTACGAAATTTCTTTATTTTCTAGAACCGGACCCAACAGCGTGTACATTGAGCCATGCAGTCTCCCTTGCAGTCAATGTTATAACCCAACACCTTTGGATTGCGAAGGAGGAGGTTTCTAAGAGATTTTCCCTCAATTCCCCAGTCTTTTTCCAAAGTCTTCACATTGTTTTTCATTTCTTCTTCAAGGTTGCATCCAAGAACTTCAGGAAATTTCTTGAGAACCTTTTGTATATCGTCATCAGTGAGATTTAAACTACGAAGGTAATTTAATACTTCATTTACGACATCGAGTCTTGGAACTTCCTTCTTCCGCTCTTCACTCCAATAAGGCGAACGTATATATCCGAATGCTTTCCCTAATATTTCGTCTTCCTCCTCCAAACCAAACTCAAATGTAGATAATGCTTGTCTGCAAGCATCCCATGATTTCCTATCTTCATCACTTAATAAAGCATTATCAATTTGTGCTGTTGAATTTAACTCCCACCTCCTTGATCCGTAAATCGGTCTGCAGGATCTTCTGATGAAATTTGCTGGAATATACTTTGACTCGTTTACATTTATAACCGGACTCTTTAGTGCTACAGAACCAAAATCAAGCTGTGAATGGACAAAACAAAGGAAAAAGGCACAAACTTAGTACTTTATACATGGAAAAGCAGATCAGGAAATAGCTTAGTATGTCATCTATGAAAAAACAGAATGAGGAACTGTAACAAAAATATACTACTTCAAAAAAGGAAAGGCATTGAATATATGTTAAAAATCATATTAACCCAACATATAGCAACCACATGTATATCCGGTAATCACATTGGACACAGGTAAATAGTAGCAATTTGCTTATAAAAGGACACCATTTAATCTTCATAAATGCAATAACCTATAAATTAGCTTTCTCAGTTCTCATCCTAGACTTTTCTCTACTAGCTGGGTAAATATATTAATTCAAAAATCATCATTAAATTTCCTTATCGTGTCTCCCAGAAAGAGAAAATTGTAAAAATGTCCAGATGAAAGCCGGGTTTTTTTTAAATTTTTTATTTATTTATTTTTATGAAAGCCGGTTCAATTTCAGGAAGATGATAAACTAGTTGCTTTTCACATGAAGTTTGAACTGTAGAGGATGTTTAAGGAAAAATCAAAACTCAAGCCAGTTGCTTCTCTAAAACCAAGGGATCATTGCTCCAATTTTGAAATCTGGACTCTCCCATCAGCATCTCTATCAAAGGCTTTCTTTCACAAGTTCAGCTTTTTATTTTATTTTTTTCTTTTTTTTTTAAATGAATAACAAGCTCAGCGTACTATTAACTTGCTTTACCCATAAATTTCAGCGGCAGGAGTCATTTACATAACATGACCTTAGAGCATGTATCTTGTTTATATTTCAGTAAATTGGGCAACCTTAGAGCGAGGACATTGTATCTTGAATAACATGTTATCATTCTAAATGTACCTGCCAAAAAGTTTAAATGATTTCATCCACGTAGCTTGATGAAAAAAAAAAAAAAAAAAAAAGATAACTTCCAGATAAATAACAAAGAAAACTAATTTCCAGCTATTTGCCCAATTCCAGGGGACATGCATTTTATCTTCTATTCTCATTTCTTCCATTGCTTGTGAGAGACACTTCAAAGACAGAAACAGATAGAGAAGAGACAAAATTTCCTCCAGGAGCAAAGTGCTATCAAGGATCATAATGACAAGAGAATACAGTTTCCTAATGAAGGGAAAGAGAAGGATAAAGCAAGCCGCATAAAGAATCCATCTAGGAGTATAACAAGGAACCATAAAGAAGACTTAACACTATTATAGAACCCAAAAAAAAAAAAAGAAAACATGCTAACTTCCTTCAATGAAGTATATGGATACACTAAAAGTAATGCAAAAGCAAAAATTTTCCAATTTGTAAATGACAAAAAAAAAAAAAAAAAAGCAGTTGCATATCTCAAAAGCATCTGTATCCTTTGTAGTATTACAAAATCAAAGAGAATTGTTTTATTTCACGTAAACATTATTTGCAATTATTTGAGAAGCCAAATAATGTTTTTCGTAGTTATAGACTGAAGTCAAATCATACAAGGGACAGGGCAAACTAAAGTGTGATATTCCTCTATTCTGGATATATAATTATAAGCAGAGTCATTACCATGGTCTACAAAATAGTTTCCAGTCTCACCTGATTAATTCTATTCCAAACATGTCCACTTCCACAGCAACTTCAGAAGTTATGAAACTCAGTCACGTTGGCCATGCTTTGAGATAAATATGGTTAAATAATGAGTAACCCTAAACCTTCTGCTATTACAATGGAGCACAGACGTTTCATTTATCTCTCAGGCCACTTTTTTACAGATCGATATTAACTGAAGCATTACCAAAAATATAGCTGGTGCTCCATCAGTCTTTTGAACAGAATGACCAATTTCCACTTCAGTGTATTAGAATCTTAAACTGTCACAACTTTAAGTTTAGAATGGGAAAATAATCAGTTTTACCTAACATCAGAATTTCTGTTTTTTGTTCTTTTTGTAGTTTTATTTTATTTTATTTTATTTTTTTGGGGGAGGGGTGGGGGGGGGGTGTTGGGAGGTGGAGGAGGTAACTAACATTTAACATCAGTATAATTCTTCAGAACATAAGTATACTCACAGAAGAAGCACAGAAGCATGTATTGGGATCCAGAGTCAAGGGTAAAGTTAGCGATTTTGCCAGCATCCTGTCTCATTAAACAGAAACACGGTGAGACAGCATACTAACTAACAAACAATATAATAACATCCTCTGTAAACTTCTATATATTTTGCATCGCTGATTCTAGCTTAAAGTGAGTGTGTGTGTGTTGGGGGGCGGCGCGTCGGAACCAATCTTTCAATATTTCTAGCATCTCCAGTAAAAAGATGAAAGTGAAAGGATATCATCAGTTGTCAAATGAATCTATGTACTGAAAAATATATCCTATCATCAAAACTAGAAGAAATTCAAAACCCATTGTAAAGTCAGGTCAAAAGGAAGCATAATCTGTTCTTTACTATCCATTTCACATGAAATTCTAGATCAAGAAACTTCAGTCCATTTCACATAATAACAGCCTAGAGTGTAAAATATTTTCAACGAAGTTGACATAAACCCAGAGTGTCAAACACTGGGATAAAATCACTAGTGTAAAAAATGACTCAAGCTGTCTAGAAACCACAAGAGCAATACCCTAATTAGAATACTTAACTATAAAGATAGAAGGAAGCTAATAGCTTCCCTAATCATGTCAAGTGTTTTGTACTTGTTACAGATTTTTGAAAGTCCAAGCTAATCCTACTGAACAGAAACAACACACTGGAATATTATGTACATCCTGCTTCCTTCTGCTGCTTCTTTGTCCTCCATACCACCAAAAGGAAAGAAAAATTCAAAAAGTTCAAAAGAGAATGAGAAAGGATTTTAAGACACAGAAATAGACAGAAAGAACTCAAATTTTAATCTCTCCCCCAAATTTCAGATTCAACGGCTAATTGGTAAGAGCTTCTGATTTATTTGAGATCAACGTGGCAGAATGAAAAGCACATTTTACGCCTATCATGCGATAAAAGTGCAACGAGCTGGAATTGAAAAGCAAAGGAGTGAAATAGCAGAGCCATCTCCTCTCTACACATCTCTCCAAACACAGGCAAGTCTCAATATTAATGTTTCAGTGTTAAAAAAAAAAAAAAAAAAAAAATTAATGTTTCAGTGGATCATATAGTAGCTTAATATCAGCAGGTGTGCAAATTTTTCAAGGCATTAAAAAGATAGAAAGAAAAATCAGATTATACTCATTAAAAAAAATTCAACAATCAGCTGGAAACCTGCCAATTAACAAATTGCCTCAACCTCTCGGTGATCAGAACTTCTAAGCCAAAAAACTAACCATTAAAAAAAAAAAAAAAAACTCTATCGCTTAAGAAACTTACAATAGATTTCACTGCTTCAACCTAATAAATCATAAATCATAAACACTTTGATAATAATATTATGTTAGAAAAATATTAAAGAAACCATTGTGATAGCCACAAATTAGAAATTAATCAACTTAAATATATCTATGTGCATTAACATACCTCTGAAATGCTGGGTTTCGAATTTCTATGAAAAGTTTCAGCTCCATGTCAGTTTTGCAGATCAAAGCAGAAAAAGGAAATGAAGAAAATCTTGGGTAATTGACGCAACTCCAACGGTTCTTGAGTCGCAGAGGTAGGTCCCTCGTCAAGGTATGCCTCAAAGTTCAGTGGTCAGCGCTCACTCTCGATTCTGGGCACCTCGTCGTGATAAAGACAAAGTCCAGTCCATATAGTAGAGCTCATTGAAATGGAGAGGTCCAACCCAACCCAGGAAAACTGAGAAATTTTTTTTTTTTTTAAATTACTTTATCTTGTAGACCTTATACTTTTGCCCTGATTTAAAATAGACTTAAAAAAAATTAATTTAAGTACGGACCAAATAGAAACCTAGTAATACTTTTATTGATTAAAATGTTCTTACTAAATGTTATGTGCATGATAGGTTATGTGCAAATCATGTGAGAGAATTACATTAGTCTTTATTTATTGAAATAGATGAACAGTTAAATTTTATTACTTTTTTAAAATTGAAATTTATAAATTTGTCATTTTGAAATTTAAGAGCACGATTTAAGAGTTACTCAAACTTTTTATTTATCTATTTTTACAAAATCTTTTTATTTTATCAAACAGGAGGCAGATGCACCCTCTGTTCACTAGGGGCATTGGACTTCACTGAATGAGAAACCTTCCATATGATATAAGGTATTAAATAAAATACGAGCCTACTTATACTTTAAATATGATTTCACTTGTTTTGAACAATCTTAAGGACTTAAAATATTTTTTGTGTAATTCTTAACTCCTATGTCCTAAATTGGTTGCACTGCAAAATACTTAGGCTCTACTTTGATTGGTTTTTAAATTTGAAAAAATTGTGTCATTTTTAGATTTTGCGAAAGAAGATATTAGAAAGGGAAAAATTTTTTCAAACATCAAATCAATCTAAGAAGAGCAGTCTTTACGCTTAGTTCAGTTTTGATTTTAGCCTAATCAATAACCTCTACTTTTCTTTGCTTCTTCCATATTTTTTACATTTAACCCACCAAATTTTCTCCAAGTTTGAGGACTTATTCAGTTCGGTTTTGAATTTACCTTTTAAAAAAAATACTAAATTTCTATAAACCAAATTGATAAACACTCCTAAATGCATCCACTGTCCTCTAGATCCTGGATCCATCACTGTTATCAAAAATTGATTTCACGTATATAACAATCCTAAGTTTATTTTTTAAAGTCCACGAGTCTTATTCAAGTGACAAGAGTTGAAATCTCCCACTCAAAAATTAAAAGTTCAACCCCAGCAGGTTTAACTCCCACTTAATGAATGTTGTTTCTCTCTTTTAGAATGTTTAATTTCTCCCCTTAATTATGTCACCACCAATAATATAACACCTATTACAATAGTAAAAAAAAATCTCCATCAGTCATCTTTCATCTTGATTAATTTTCATGAAGTTCAAATGCACCAATTCTGACCCTTCAAATGGACTAAATGTGTATTATAGGAATTATAGACTTATTTTATTATTTTTTTAAAGATAAAACAAAACCTTAGTTAACAAGCTCGAGGTTTTTTTCTTAATAAAAAAAGGTTAATTGTAAAATACCTAACTGAAGTGGGGGTTAATAAATAGACAGTTTATCCCCAAAATCAATCAATTTATTTAAAATGTCGAAAATATCCTTAATGTAAGTTGTTGTTTATGATAAAATAACCCTTAAAGTTTAATATAAAATCATTTTAGTCCAAAAACTGATTTATATTTACAAAATACTTCCTTATACTTCATAATAATATTTTTTTAGTGTATATGCTTTAAAGATTGAATATTTAACTTTAAAAAAATTTATTATTTAAGAAAAATAGTATGGTAATTTTATATTTAATTTAATGAAATAATAAAGTATTCGATTATAAATATAATATAAGATTTTGTTAACTTCAAATATTCATCTAAAATGTATAAGAATTTTAATTTGTTAAGAATTGTAGTAATTACTTGTGACAATGATAAAATAAAAACTTTAAATAAAGTACTACAATAATATATGAAAACATATTTTATTTCTTTATAGTAAATACTATTAAGTTATTATAATAAATTAGTAACAAATTTGTTCATAAAAAATTAGTGACAAATTCTTATAGTTTATTTATTTTTACGAAATAAAATATTTATCTCATTTAAATAATAATTTTAAACAATATAGAATAAAATATTACAAAATATTTCCCATAAAGATCGTAACAATATATTTTATAATTTATTTTCTTTCAATATTAATTATTTAACTTTAAAAAATTTAATTATTTAAAGAAAAATATCACATATATTCTAAATTTAAATCAATGAAAAAAATAATATAGTCATTTATAAAGAGAATATTTTTCAACTTCAACTCTTTATCTTGAACTTTTTAATTAAAAAATTAACATGTTAGGATTTGGAGTAATTTCTTGTAACAAGGATTAAATAATAATTTTAAGCAAAGTATTAAAATATAGACGAAAACGTAAATTTTTTATTTTAAAAAAATACTATTAATTTTTAGTAGTTATGTATTACAATAAATTAATGAAAAATCCTAAAAAGTTTTGTTATTTTTAAAATATAAAATATGTTTTTTGAGTTAACTAATCAATCTTTTAATAATATAGACTAAAAAATATATTATTATAAAGTATTAATGAAGTATTTATAAGTTAGATTTTGGACTAAAATGATTTATTGAACTCTAGGGGTTATTTTGCAATAAACCATAGCTTATATTAATAGTATTTTAGGCATTTTAAATAAATTGATTAATTTTGGGATAAACTACTTATCTATTAAATTTAGAATAAAATGCATTTAAAGTGGATATTTTGCAATTAATCTAAAAAAATCCAAGATTGGGATCACCAACCCTAATTTTCTTTTGTGCTTCTTCTTCCCACTCCTATATATCAGGCACTCCCACATTCACTATCAGGAGAGTCATCCATAAGATCTCACTTTTTAAAAAAAGAAAAAAAAATTTAGACCTATTTCAGGAGGTCGAATCAAGATGAGGCATGTATGCAGCAAATCTTAAGTCTGAAAATCGAGCAAAAGATAAATAGTAGACAACGTGATTTGATTATGATATAGTAGTGGTTACTTCTCTAGGGAATTCCCAGTCTATAGGATAATCATCCAATTCTTCTCTTTGGCAAAGTGTTGACTTGAGGGCTTGGAAGCTTATTCTCAACTCGCATGGACTTTGAGGATGATTGATGGATTACAGAGCCACTGGAGCTTTCTTCGGTCTTTGCAAGAAAGAAAGCAAGGAGCACTACGAGGAAATGTTTGAACTTTGAGAAAGACCTTTGTTGGAGTATTTTTGGGAAGAGCTTCTGGAGAGCCTTTCATTTCCCTTGAGCTCAAGTGTCTTCTGAATGATTTTCAATCTTGGGAATACTCTTATTTATAGGCGGAAATAGGGCATTGGATTGCTTGGCCACTAAGAAGCCTATCAACGGTGTAGGATTGGCCCATTTCCTTATTTGATGAAGTCCAATAAGTTTAGCCCATTATTTAATAGATTTAATTTAAAACAACTTTGTTAAATTTACTTGGGCCTAAAGGCATAGGTCTTGTTGTATTCGACTTTATTTAAAGTGGATTTGGATTTTATTTAAATAATTCCAAATCCGACCAAATTTACATGGCCCAACTCAAATGATTCAATCTTCATTCTCAACTCGAATGATCCAATCTTCATAAGCCAACTCGAATGATCCAATCTTCATGGCCCAAAAGAATTCTTTTATTAATTTAATTTAAATAACTAAGACTAAAGATATTTATCGTAATTTAGTCATTGATTAAATAAATAAATTAAAAATTCATTGTCTACAAATGCCCCCACTTCAAGACTTGGGTAAAAGTTATGGGGCTAAAACTTTGAAGACAAGATTTGAAGTACTTAAGTACAATTTTTTTTTCAAGACTAACATTTTTTTTTTGGGTACCAATTTGGAGTCTTGAATTCCAATTAAATTTAGATGGCATAATTATATAAGATTTGAAGAGGTTGAATTACCAAGGAAATTGAATTCTTCTCAAACTAAGGATTTTACTTCTCATAAAATTTAAAAATTTGAATCATTGTAGAATTTTGAACTTGAATCTTCATATGATTTGAAAGAATTGAATCCTTATGAAACTTTGAGATTGAATTCTTATAAAACTTTAACTAGAGTCTTTGTAGGATTATAGGGATAATTTCTACCTTCCAAGCCCCTATATATAGAGAGCTTATTCCACCATTCTCTTCATCCCCATTCAAGAATCTCTTCCTCTCTTGTATTTGCCGAGACAAAGTTCTCGATTTTTTTTTAATCAAAAGAAGAATTCAAGAATGGATGACCTCAGCTTTGTTACTGTCCAAGAAGGCTTTTTTATTTATTTATTTATTTATTTTTTGTGTTCAGCCATGTTTTTTCTTTGAACTTTGATAGCATGCGTTTTTTTTTTTCATACACACAATTTCCTTCTTTTTTTTTAGACCAACCATAGTACACTTTATGGACTCCAAGTCTTCATCTAGCCCAGATGTCCTAGTCATTCAAGCCAATTCCGACGATCCAATGAAGGCAGCAACAATTTTGATGACTTACAAGTTGGTTCCTGGCAGATATATAGGCCTATTGCCCAAAAGACCACCACACATCCCATGAAGGATTGATCAACTTTAGAAGTACTCCTTCTCCAGAGACAATGACGACTCGTTCCATGAAGGATTCACCATTAGAGACAACGACAACTCATTTCATGAAGGATTTGTCACCATAAATAATGACGACTCATTCCATGAAGGGCAAAAACAATAATGACTAGTTCCATAAAGGATTTGCCACAAAAAATAATGACGACTTATTCCATAAAGGATTTGCCACTAGAGACAATGATGATTCATTCCATGAAGGATTTGCCACCAGAAACAATCACAACTCATTACATGAAGGATTTGCTAACGAGCATCAACTTCAGAAGTTTGCGATCTCAGAAAGCTTAGATCCTCCAGTCTCAACTCGCCGTGTTTTGAATTGCTTTGACAGAATTCTTTTAACTCGATCAAAGAACAATCAATAGAGGGGCTCAATGGAGTTCAACATTTGAGTTGCCCAGCAAGTACCACAAAAGAGCAATGTGTGCAAGATACCTCGAGCTGTAGCAAAGATTTGACGACTGCAACGATCTACAACAACGTGTAGCATTACTCTTTACCTACGCCCGCAACTTCAACTTCTTGGAAGCATCTTGCATGCTTAGTGTGCTTCTACAATGGGCGAGGACGATGAGGTCAAAGTTGAGGAAGCGAAAGAGTAGTTGTTGGTTCTGCGATAGAACTTGGAATTTTTCAATCTCTTTCCTTGATGTATTTTAGCATTTTTTTTTCAAGTACTTTGTCAAATTTAATTTGAAATTTTCGCTTCTACTTATGAATAAACTTCATTCCTTTCTTTCTGCATTTCTTCCTTTGTCTGCATAATTTCTTTTGCTTTGTTCACATGAAATGCCAACTTACAATGATTTAGTTGCAATTGTACAAACCAAACAAACTTGTTTATTTGTTAAAAACTTATATCTGAACTTAGATTTTTTTTTCTTTAATTCTAAGCTGCCTATGTATCTTAAGAAGAATTTAAGAATCAATTCAAATGTAGTTCAAAGTTTTGGGGGAAAAAGATTTTTAGCTTTTCACAATTTTAACTCTTACGGGTCAGGAGTATCCATTTTTCCCAACTTGGACTTGTTAGAGTGTTTTAGCAGTTTATCCACATGCTATACTTTTTGTGGTTGCCTGAGCATAGTTTATTACTCATGCGGACCAAGAGTACCATTTTACCAACTTGGACTTGTTGGGATGTTTTAGCATTTTATCCATATACAACAACTTTGGTGGAATAGCTTTGCAGGTTAGGCTCGTGCAGTCAAGGAGCATATATTTCATCCTTTGGGACTTGAGATGACTTTGCAGTTTAAACTCGTGCAGTTAAGGAGCATATTTTTCTTTCCAACTTTTTGACTTGGAGGAATAACTTTGCAGTTTAGGCTCGTGCAGTCAAGGAGCGTATATTTCATCATTTGGCACTTGAGATGACTTTACAGTTTAAACTCGTGCATTCAAGGAGTATCTTTTTCTTTCCAACTTTTTGACTTGAAGGAAACGAGCATTCACACCAGACAAGAAGGCAAGGATTGGCATTTCTCATGGGAGGAACTAAAAACTCGGCTCATGTTATAGTTTAGGCTCGTGTAGTCAAGGAGTGTATTTTTCTTTCCAACTTCGAGGAATAACTTTGCCTTTTAGGCTGTGTAGTCAATGATCGTCTTTGTCTTTTGAACTTTGGATTTGGGGGAATAACTTTTCAGTTTATGCTCGCACAGTCAAGGAGGGTCTATTTTATGCATAGTATCGCTTCAAATACTTGGCGACCAATCCTTAGACCATCTTTAGCAACTATCTTCTAAGATCCATTTGAGTAGACCTCTTGGACAACATAGGGGCCATGCCATTTTGATGTGAACTTTTCGGTTTTGTGTCCAATAATGATTGGCATCTTCACTGCAAGCACTAGATCTCCAACTTGGAAAGAGTGAAGCAGAACCTTTTTTATTGAAAGCTTTAGAGATGCGAGCTTGATAGCATTCGAAATGTTGTCGTGCCTCCAACCTTTTCTCATCAAGGGCTTCTAACTCTTCAAGTCTCAAGCGAGCATTTTCATCTTTTGTCAAGACTTCTTGAATAGCAATCCTCAAAAAAGGGATTTTTCGCTCCAATGGAAGTACTACTTCAACACCCTAGACGAGAGCATATGGTGTGGCTTAGGTTGGCGTGCGATAAGTGGTTCTATAAGCCCACAACGCTTCTTCAATTCGAATGTGCCAGTCTCTTTTAGATATATCCACAACCTTTTGTAAGAGTTTACATAAGGTTTTGTTAAACGTCTCAGCAAGTCCATTTGCAGGAGCATAATACATAGAGGAATTGTGTTGTATGAAATCAAACTTCTCACACAATTTGTTCATAAGACTATTGCAGAATGGCTTCCCATTATCAGTGATATATATATCTTGGAACACTATAATGGTAGATAATGTTTGTTCGAATAAAGTCCACAACATTCTCTTTCTTTGTTTCCTTTAATGCTACGACTTCCGCCCATTTGGAAAAGTAATCTGTAGCAGCTAAGATGTACAAAGGTCTAGTAATGACTTTGCAAAGGCCCAACAATATCAAGATCCCATGCATTGAAAGGCCACGAAGCTATAGTTTGATACAAAGGCTCAGAAGGTTGATGCATGTAGTTAGTATGGAATTGACAAGCTTGACATCTTTGCGCGTAGTCCATGCAATCTTTCACCATCGTCGTCTAGTAGTACCCCATTCTCTTAATGTGAAAGTGAAGCTTCAGACCGGATTGATGAGCTCCACAAATGCCAGAATGAGCTTCTTCCATTGCTTGAACAATTTCTTCTTCGCCCAAGCATCTTAGGAAAATCCTTTCAAAAGATCTCCAAAACAATGTATCTTTATAATATATGAAACGAACAGCTCAGCGCCGAACATCAATTCTTGTTTGCAGATCATTTGGCAACTTTCCGTCTTTCAGATAATCTATGAATGGCTGACGCAAATCCTCTTATCAACCTCAAAGATTGAGAAAGAATAGATTTCACAGTCTTCATCTTTTTCATCTTCGAACATGGGTGGGAGCTCGCATCTTTGACGCAATGGAATTTTAGTGTTGCGATCTGACAAAGTCAAGTTTGAAGCAAGTTTAGCTAGTGCATCTGCTTTCCTATTTCTATTTCTTAAGACTTGTGATATTGTCACATCATCGAACCATCCGATGAAGTGCCTTGCATTTTTATAGTATGGGAGTAATTTAGGCTTCTTAACTTCGTATACTCCAAGTAATTGGTTGACCGTAGTTGAGAATCTCCATATACTTCAAGCTGTAGTTACTTCATGGAAACAGCCAATTCTAACACAAGTATGAGAGTTTGATACTCGACCATGTTGTTAGAACATTGTTGACTTAAAGTAAAGGTATATGGTAGTACATTACCTTCGGGGGTAAGAAATACTTTGCCAGCTCTAGCCCCTTCATAGTGTGATGACAATTAAAAGAACATTTTCCACGGAGGAAGGACTTCCATCACCAAGATATTTTCATCAGGTAGCTCATTATTTAACTCCCATTAAGAAGGTATAAGATGATCAGCCAAAAAGTCCGACAACACTTGCCCCTTAACAGTTTTCTAGGCTACATAAACAATTTCAAACTGTTTAATTTGCAAGTACCATCTCGCTAGATGATCAAACAACACAGGCCTGAACATTATATATTTAACTGGGTTTGCTTGGAGATGAGATGCACTATGTGTGCCTGAAAGTAGTGCCTCAATTTCTGAATAGCGAATATCAGGGTCAAAAAGGGTCTATTGGTAAATAATTTAGTTCATTAGGCGTCATTGTCTGGCTCAAATAATAAAAGGCATTTTTTCTTCCCA
Organism: Catharanthus roseus; assembly: GCA_028651295.1. Taxonomy (NCBI): domain Eukaryota; kingdom Viridiplantae; phylum Streptophyta; class Magnoliopsida; order Gentianales; family Apocynaceae; genus Catharanthus; species Catharanthus roseus. The sequence goes on along the minus strand of JAPQWS010000168.1, from coordinate 16,745,926 downwards.
TCTTCATTTTCTTGGGCGAGTAATACCCCCAGAGAACGTTCTTGTGTAGCAATATACAAGACTAATGGTTTTCTAAGATAGCACGGGAGGTTTCTTGAGATATGACTTGATGCTTTTGAAAGCATTTTTACAAGCTTCATCTCATTCGAAAGGTGTGCCCATCCTTACCAAGTGGCCAAATGGCTGGCACTGTCCAACAAGATTTGAGATAAATCTTCGGAGATAGGCTAACTTTCCTTGCAAACTTCTTAGCTCATGAATGTTTCGAGGCTCAGGCATCTTCAAGATTGCATCAATCTTTGATTGATCAATTTCAATTCCTTTGTGGACAATAAAGCGAAGAATTTTTTCCAGAGGTAACATCAAAGGCGCACTTCAAGAGACTCATCTTTAATTGATATCTACGAAGTCACTCAAAAGTGACATTAAAGTCTTTCAAGTGATCGCCACATTTTTCTGACGTGACTAAAAGATCATCAACATAGCATTCCACCATTTTGTGTAGTAGGTCATTGAAGATTTTCTGTATAGCCCTTTGATATGTTGTGCCAATATTCTTCAGTCCGAAGGGCATCACTATATAGCAGTAAATGACTTTAGGTGTGCAAAATGCAGTTAACTCTTCATCTTACGGTGCCATCTTTATTTGATTGTAGCCAGATGAACCATCCATAAAAGACAAGGTTTCATGTCCGTTGGTTACATCAATCATTATTTCTGGGATAGGAAGTGGAAAATCATCCTTTGGACATACGCTGTTTAAATCACTAAAGTCAACATATATGCGAATTTGGCTATTCTTCTTTCTCACAAGAACAATGTTTTCAATCCATGTGGGCTACTTGATCTCTGTGGATGAATCCAGCTTCAATTGATTTGTTGACTTTTGTCTCAATTGATGGAAGCAACTCGATCAAAAACGCCTTTGAGTTTATGCTACTGGTCGAGCCCCACTTTTGACGGCTAATTGGTGGATGCCTATCTTTGGGTCCAAACCAGGCATTTTTTTGTACGTCCATGCAAAGACGTCTTTGTATTCATTCAATAGATTGGCATAAGCTTCTTTTCTTCAGGAGTGAGAAGGACAATTATGTAGATAGGGCGGTGATCTTCTATCATGCCAAGATTGACTTCTTTTAATTCATCCATAGAAAGCTTTTATGCCTCTTCAAGTCCTGATAGAGCATCTTCAGCATTTTCTTCAAAATCTCCTTCTTCCACAATATTGATATGATGTGTTGCAACAACTTCTTCATTTTCAGTTATATCATATTCTTCAACATTCGCGGGGTTGTGTCTCGTAAAGATAATAGTTCTTCAGAATACTCAATTTCTTATTTCCAAACTATGTAAGCGAATGTCCCAGTTCCTCACATTGCAAAATGTATCCATTTTGAACAAATCTTGCAACCTCTCCGGTCAATGTATCTCTTCACCTATGGGTGCTGACTATGGTATTTTCTGAGGTTGAGATTTCGTAGGATGATCCTGCACTTTTGTCATCCTCTTTGACTCGATATATGACATGTATGTATGTGTGAACCTTAGCTTTTGAATCTTCATTGTAGTTCACTCTCACTTATATTTGGGAGGGTGTCTTGATCACACATCTTACCCCATGAGAATGCTTCTCTTTCCTATTACTTTTTGATATGGTACTGCCCCTAAGGTGTTTGAAGACAGACACACAAGAAAGCTTTACTTTTGATCCCAAGCGATCAAAAAACAAAAATTCGAGTGCTTGCCTTTGCTTCGTTGTTCAATTTAAGTTTTAAGGTAACTTCATCCTCTATAATAATGTATTGGGTAGTTGCTCTCTTGATCTTGAGACGTATAGGAGATGCACATTTGTACCCAGGTCCAATAATGTTTCCATTTTCTCTAGAAGCTTCATATGGCAGTTTACCCAACAAACTTTGACCTTTTGAATTGTATCCTGCCTTAGCAAGAAGTCTGTAGGCATTGGGATCGAATCCATCACTCGTACGTGAAGTTGGAAGCTTATCAAAATCCTTTGAAGAAGTACCCAAGATTTTAATAGTCTTACTACCCTCCATCTTGACATCTTCTGTGGGTTGGACAAATCTTTTTAAAGGACTGGCTAAGGTCTTCATAGGCTCAACTTGGGTAAGGGGCATGGTAAGATCTTATTGTTTCACTAAATCTTCTGGAGGCAACTTCTTATCTTGGCTTGTGGATTCAACTGCCAACTTTTTCTTACTTAAAGGATTCTTTAAGGAGCTAACTTCTTGAACTTCTCCTTTTGTTCATGATGAAATATTGGACGACTCCATTTTCTTTCTGATTTAGTACGTGGCATCAGCAATGTGAGCTTCAGCTTCTATGAAAGGTTTATCATCAGCAGCCACCTTCTTCACAACTCCATTCCTGCAATACTTGAAACACTGATGAAGGGTAGATAGAACAATACCATTCTCATGCAACCATGGCCATCCCAAAAGAATGTTGCAGGAAGTCTTAGCATCTATTACATGTAAAAGAGCACTTATACTCATATCATCCATATCAATGATACTCACAAAGCACTTCTCGATAGGATGACAAATGGTGCAATGATACTTGCAGTAGTTTGGATCATCCTTGTGTTTGATCTCACCTGGTCATTTTGAGTCTAGAAATTCTAAAGCATTAGCAGCTATAAGTTCATCAAACATTGAAGAGATGTCGGAATCCAAGAAGGGATACTCTTTGGCATTCATTTCTTCCAAGGTCTTTTCCCTTCGTTCCTGATGAGGAACGATCTTCTTGGTTACTTTTTGAGAAACATTGGTAGATACCTTGATTGGACTAGCATTTGTGGCTATTGACTCTTTTGTCTCGCTCTTGTAAGAAGCATTACTTTGTTTTTTGAAGTCTTGTTTCACTTTTCCTTTGTTTAAATCCTGCACAGGTGTCTTTCCTCAATTTGCAGTTATACTCCAATCCATGTCATGTTCGCAAGTTGTAGTTCTTCAAACGTTCTAGGCATAATTCCTTTAAGGATGTATTGAAGTCTCCAGTGTATGCCTTGAATACACATCTCTATAACAGAAGACTCGCTCAGACAATCTTTTCAGTTCAAGTTCGACTTCCTCCATCTGCTGATGTAATCGATCACTGGTTCTTCTTTCCATTGGTGGGAATTAGTAAATTCCACCATGCTAACAATTCGACGGGTATTGTAGAAGCGATTTAGAAACTCTTGTTCAAGTTGTCCCCAGCTATTAGTCGATCCAGACTCTAAATCGGTGTACCAGTCGAAACCATTACTTTTCAGAGATAGCACGAATTGTTTCACTAGAAGATCTCCATAGCTACCGGAATTGTTGCAAATTTCCCAAAAATGAGCCATATGTTGCTTTTGATTTCCTTTCCCATCAAATTGTTGAAACTTTGGTTGTTGATAACCAGCAGACATTCTCATGTTATCAATTCTTTGGGAATAGGCTTGGCATAGTTGTTGATCGACTAGGTTTCTTCCTCATATTTCTCTTTGATGGAAATATTGATGAAATCTTTCAATTGGCCGAAGGGAATCAAACCATCAGTAGACACTTGAATATCATGTTTTTTCTTGAGGATGACCATTTCTTAGCTTCTTTAGTGGAGCGTGACTTATCTCGCCACTTCTCTCCAAGTGATTCATCAGTTGAGCGATAGAATACTCTTGCTCTTGGGTATATTTCGCTAAGCCTTCAATTGGTCTTGTGAGATTTGCCAGTTGTTCTTCAGTGCTAAGCATTTTAGTCATCATAACTGGCGATACTAATGAATTAGTTAAATCTTCAGCCATCGAAGATTCATACATTGGATTCTCATAATAAACTTCATTATTAGAGCGGGTGCTTGAGGATTCATCATTTTGCTTTGTAAATGATGATCCTTTTGGAGCCAGTGTATTTTAGACTTCCTTTTGAGAAAGTGTCCTTGTTTTGCTTCTCGTCATCATCCCAACATTTGAAGCTATGGTGGAAGCAATAACAATTTCTTTGGCAGCAGTAGCTTTGGAATGAGTAGATTTTGAGTTGTCGTTCTTGCGAGCCTTGTATTTGATTTTTGAATATTTGAAGTTGAATGATTTGAATTTGGAGGAGAACAGATGGAAGGCAGAGATTGTCCCACTAGGCGTGCCAAAATTTGTATGCAGCAAAATCTTAAGTCTGAAAATTGAGCAAAAGATAAATAGCAAATAACGTGATTTGATTTATGATATAGTAGTGGTTACAAAATCTCTGGAGAATTCCTAGTCTGTAGGATATTCCTCCGATTATTCTCTTCGGTAAAGTGTTGACTTGAGGGTTTGAAAGCTTCTTCTCAAATCAAACGGACTTTGAGGATGATTGATTAATTGCAAAGTTGCTGGAGCTTTCTTCGATATTTGCGAGGAAGAAGGTGATGAACACTGCAAGGAAATGCCTGAACTTTAAGGAACAACTTTGTAGAAGAGCTTTTGGAAAGAGTTTTTGGAGAGCTTTTCACTTTCCTCGAGCTTGAGTGTCTTTTGAATGATTTTAAACCTTGGAAACACCCTTATTTATAGGTGGAAATAGAGTATTGGGTCGGTCCATCTCCTTATTTGATGAAACCCAATGAGTTTAATCTATCATTTAATGGATTTAATTTAAAATGACTTTGGAATAAATTTACTTAGGCCTAAAGGCATAGGTCTTGTTGTATTAGACTTTATTTAAAGTGAGTTTGAATATTATTTAAATAATTTCAAATCTGACTCAATTTACATGACTAATTCAAATGATCCAATCTTCATAGCCTAACTCGAATGGACCAATCTTCATAACCCAACTCGTATAATTCAATCTTCATGATCGAAAAGACTTCTTTTGTTAATTTTATTTAATTAATCAAGGCTAAAAATATTTATTGTATTTTAATCTTTGATTAAATAAATAAAGTAAAAATTCATGGTTTACAAAGTAGTATTTGTACTCTAAGATCTTCAGCTGCATTAAATCGATTATTAAGCTATTAGTTCAATCGCCTCATCATTCCGTTAATGCCGGGATCACTTGGGCAAAGTCCAAAATGATTTGTTTGTTCCATAAAGTGTTTCCTCAGCATTTTGGTGGGTTTTTTTTGGGCCGGGCCCATTTTTAAAAAGCCCAGACTGAAGTGGACCAAATTTTTTTTTCCGATTCAGGCCATAACGCACAATGATAACGCACAACCATTGTACGTTATTAGTTAATTAAGCTGGTCAGCCAACGTGGTCGGCATAACGCATACTTGTTGTGCGTTATCAGCCACGTAATTATTTTTTTTATTTTTTTATTTTTTAATTTTTTTTAAAAAAAAATTTTTTCAAATTTTTTTAAATGTTTTTTTAAAAATTTATTTTTTTTACAATTGTGTTATTTAATCTATTTTATTTTTTTAAATGAACATTTATTTTGTTTTTAATAAAAATTTCTTTTGGGAAAACTTATAATTGTATAAGTTTTGTCGTAGTAATTTGTTTAATGAATTATTTTTTTTAATGAAAATTTGTTTTGAAAAACTTATAATCGTATAATTTTTTTTAAAAGACTGTATTTATTATTTTTAACTTATTTTTTGCTATTTATATCATTTGTTTGGAAAATATATTTAGATTTTAACCATTTCATTGCAAGTTATTTGAAGAAGTAATACAAAAGAAACTGTAAAAATTTAGAGCAATGATGTAGTAATTTGAAGAAATTGAAAGAAAAATTTCATTATTATAAACATGTTTTATTACAACTATTTTAAGAAAATGTCAAACTTATACATTGCTCGGTCCGGGGTTATTACAATTTTTCCTATTATGTTCCCGCATGCGACATCTACCACATCTTGGGGGAGAATCTGGATTTCTATAATCCATTTCCCCCTGAAATCGCTTGCCTTGTTTCCTACCGCGTTTCTTTTTCATGTTTGGAGGATAGAATGTCAAATTAAAAGGGACATCCCTCCAAAAGTTCTCACTCAAGACCGGCTGAAAATTCGCTTGGTAAGTTTTTATGTACGTTTGTCGAGAATATATCTCTGGTACATAAGCATCTGTTCTTGACCCATTTTCTCTACACACTGCAAGAACATGAGAACAAGGCAATGTATATGTTTGCCATTTTCTGCAACTACAAAATTTATTATTTAGCCGCAATGTATAGACATTATTGCCCGTACTAGAAACTCGGATTGGAGATTTGACCATGTATATTCCCTCTCACGGATTGTAAGTTGTAACTTTGTGTTCTCTTGATTTCAGTTCAATCCGCAAGAACTTGTCAAAAATTCGAGTTGGAAATGGATGCACACAATTTTCTGCCTCTTCACGGTGTTGGTGAAAGTACTTAACTAGTTTGTTGAATATTAGTTCAACCGGGGCTTTTAAAGGTAAAACCCTAGCTTTCTTCAACACACTGTTAAGCGCCTCGGAAATGTTGGTTGTAATGATACCGTGTCTGTGACCGCCATCATACAACAGTGTCCATTTCTCTGCGTCCAACTTCATCAAGTAAATGTATGCATCCATATTTCTTTCTTGAATCTCTTTCATTACACGGTCAAATTTCCATTCTTTCATTTCTGTTCCGGCCTACCACATCAAGCTTTTTAGGGTTGTATTTTTAAAGGTCTTGTTGAAATTTGCTCGAATGTGGCGTAAGCAAAACCGGTGAACTGCAAATGGTGGTTGCCACAAAGGTTGAATTTGAATAGCTGAGAAAATACCTTTGTGGCGATCAGAAATGAGGCATGCGTGGCTATATTTGACAACGTATTCTCGCAAGTTTTTAAGGAACCAATCCCAACTCTCGGAAGATTCCTTATCAACAATTGTAAAAGCAAGTGGGAACAAGTGATTATTTGCATCCCACATACTTGCAATTAATAGCACGCCCTTGTATGGTCCTCTTAAGTGTGTTCCATCCACAGAAATCACCGGCCGGCAATATTGAAATCCGTCTATACACGGCGAGAAACACCAGAAAACAAATTTGAAAACATAATTAGAGGGACTGCTTGTTCTGTGATGCAAAAATTCGTAGACAGTCCCCGGGTTTATATCCTGTACAACTTGTAAGTATTTGGGTAGAATATTGAAGGTTGTATCCCAGCTACCAAAAACCCTCTCGATGGCAAATTTTTTAGCATACCATGCCCGCTTATAAGTACAGCCAGTTTGATACAATACTTGCACCTCTTAAATGATGTTCGAAACAAGTATCTCAGGATCGTTGGCAACTAGGTGTGATATGGACATTGATATAAATTTTGAAGACAGGTTTCTATGTTGGTTTTGTTCTATCTGTACAAGGCATGTGTGTTCTTTTACGAATTTGGTTATTTCCCACCGATTGTGCGTGGCTTTCTTGTTTATACAGATGTACCATGCCCAGTAATTGTCGTCATTGTGATGGTAACATCTTGCGGTCCATGTATCTATTTTACTTTTCATCACCCGGTACTCACGCTCTACACTGACAGAGTACTTACGAACCGCACTTACTGCCTGCACTTTGTCAACGAATCTCATGCCTAACTGTATGTCAGGCATGGAATCGTTCCAGTCGAGTAATCGGACGGTACCAGATTCTATAGTGTCATCTACAGGAGAATCTAAGCCAATATCTAGGAATGCTCCAGATTGTGTGTAGTCATAACTAGCGTTGCTAAACCATGCGCTGCTCTCCCATTGTTGTATTGTGTTTTCGGTGACCGGGTTCACAGGGTTTACAGGATTTATTTGAGTTTGGAACTCTCCTTCTTTTGGTTCATTGTCATCATCCGATTCAGATTGACTAGAAACGGCATCATCTCCGTCTGATCTGTCAACCTCATCGTCATCATTGTTTATGGCACTGTACAACATAGACGGTTCATGAGAAACCATCTGTGTTACGGCCGTAATATGTTCGGGCAAAGATGTTGTGTTCATGTTGTGAGTAATTGGAATATTTTGTTGTTCAATAAGCTCGAATTCAACAAGAATATTAATTCCCTCCTTCGATATGTCGGCCGGAATAGTCCATAAATACCGCATTTCTTCGTCGTTGTTCATGCTATATAAATTAAAGTAGAACATACGATGAGCCTCGTAGTACGTAGGCACCCTCATCGTCATTCGAACACTCCAGAGATTGGGATCCATATCTCGGTATTTCAATATTTTTTTTACTAGGTCCGAATGTGAAATTATTCGGTTCGTTGGCAATGTCCAACTTTTCCGAATTGTTCCAGTAAAATAGAGACCATATGCATCCCTTGCAATTTATGAATCCCAAAATAGCTGTACTCTAACAGGGTTGATTGATTACATTTCAGAAAGCCCTAAAATGTAAGTGTTTAGGATGAATATGAAGATGGTAGGAACTTCGGGAATTGAATTTAAGACTGAGTGGTTTGCTGGATTGTTCTCAATATATAAAGAATGTAAGTGTTTAATGTATTTATAGACTTCTTGGATTGCTGCAATAAGGGGTAAGTTTAGGGTTGCTGCTTGAATTATTGTATATGTATTATTGTACATGAATTATTTTTTAGTGGTTCACGGGTTTACATACATTATTGTCCTTGGAGGAAATTGAAAGAGGGAATTATTCTCCTTACTTTTGAGAAAGCTGTGAAGGAGGACGGTGAAATAGTGAAAAATCAATGCAATTATTGTTCTGCTGAAGAACAAGGATAACGCATATTGATTGTGCGTTATCCAGGAGATAATGCACATTGGTCATGCGTTATCCAGGAGATAACGCATGACGGTTGTGCGTTATCTCCTGGATAACGCATACCCAATGTGTGTTATCCTTCTTCATCCGTCACGTCGTGCATGTTCATGCATGCAGCTTTTTCCTTTTTTTTTTTTTTTTGTTTTCTTGTGCAGCCTTTTCCTTTCTTTTTCTTTCTGTTTTCTTTTATTAATTTTTTTATTTTTTTATGCACTTAATTTGCATTCACATGCAGAACTTTCTGCTTTTTTTTATTTTTTATTTTTCATGCTTTTTCCTTTCTGCTTTTTTTTGTTTTCTTGTGCAGCTTTTTCCTTTCTTTTTCTTTCTGTTTTCATTTATTATTATTTTTATTTATTTCTTATTTTAATTTGCATGCACATGCAGAACTTTCTTTTTGTTTTTAATTTGCATGCACATGCCGCTTTTTTGTTTTCCTTTCTTATTTTTTTGGTTTAGGGTTTATTATTATTATTACTTTTTGTTTATAAAATAAATTTGAAATTTTTTTTACTTTTTTTTTTCTTGAGTGTTTAAAGCATTTTAATTCGTTTGTGTTTTTGTAAATCAAGTAAAGAATCTATTTTCATACTAAAATAATAAAAAATATACAATGAACACGGTAAAGTTTATTTTAGATTACATATAACTGAACTATGAAAAATATAAAATTATGTCTGCACAGCTAAGGCCAGTTGGATGGCATGAATCGGACCGTTTTTTTCCCAACACGATGCCCGCGGCCGAGAGCATCCTGCCCCTCCTCTTCGTCAGACGAAGATGCCTACATATAGGCTGATGTGGTATTGATGCACCGGCTGTACCTGGAGGAGGTGGTGCGCTAAACCTCCCAAACCCGTAGGCTGAAGTATTCGGAGATTGGAATACTGTAAATCCTGAACTTGGCGCCGGAGGCATCTGCCACGTCCCGGATCCACTAGGGAGAGATTCGGGATCTGGCGTCAACCCCAAACTATAGGACGGCATATCCAGGTGGGGACTGTCGAATGGGTCAATATAATGTTGACCGCCACCAGATCCCTCACCCATCTCAACCACTGCTGGGTGGGGGTCGACATGTTCCAGCCTTTGTAGAGCAGGAGGTACAGGAGGGCGTCCAGCACCTGCTCCCCGACTAGGATGTCTCCAAGCACCCCTTTTAACTCCACGAGCCCCTCGGTTTGGAACGTGCTCTCGAGGGCGGCGACGCGAGAGCTGAACAGGGAATATCGCCTGTATATCATGCTGTGAAGGGGTGCATCCCAAAGTACCACCGATGGAGACCATGCACCGCCAAATGATCATCTGCACTTTTTTCATAACCGTGGCAATCTGTGAAGGAGATGAAGGTGGCTCCCGAATCGCTGCTGAAGCCATATCATCCACCTTCTGCAACATGGAAGTCTAAAAAAAAGAAAATAACTAAATAATTTAGAATTTAATAAATGAAATAAGTACTTACCATAGATTAGAAATTAACAAATGAAAATAAATAAATAAACTAGAATTCAATATAAATAACTGAAACGCATAAGAACTTACCATCATCTGTCTGTCCACGCCGGCAGACTGATAACCATGCGCACGGGTATCACGGTTAGCTGGATTGCCGATGTAAACCCGTGTGATACCCCTGTACCATCTTATGTACTCATCACTGGGGTATGACAATGCCTCAATATATTCTACAGCAGGATCATCCCTAACACGAACTCGCCACTGGTTCCAGACATCCACATGGATAGCATGCTGTGTAACCCAGGATGTGTTGTCATGCCCTCTTAACTGGATCCGATGAAGGTCCAGACGAGTATCGACTGCAGCTGGAACCATCTGAGCCTGTGCGAACTGTCGCATCACACGTCCGGCATATTGGTACTCCACTATCTCATAACATATGAGGGGCACCTCTGCCCGCCACAAGTCAGATGGAACCAGAGGGCGGTCATAATACGGGAGCCACATAAACTGTCATGTCAAAACTCAAAGTCAATAAAAATGCAACAAGGAAAAGAAAAACAATTAATTACAAATAATACAAGATATTGTAAAGCATACTTGGTCAGATGGCATAAAGTCCAATTAGCCTCTGTATGTAACCAGAGTGTGCGTAAGCAGCTGGCTATAGTCAAATGCTATGCACCATATTATGCCAAGAGGAGCAGGAGGGTCGACCATAATCTCCGTCATTAGCTGAGGCCGCAATGTAGGTATACGCGACCACGCCCATATCTGAACTAACACCAAAGCCCCTCTAATCTGTCCTGCACCCCCCAAAGCTGCGGTGCACAACTGCCTATACAGAAACCCAAGAACGCAACTACCCCAGCTATATGTCCTAATAGCATCAAAATCCTCCAACAAGCTGAGATAGCACACGTGAACCAAATTCCCGGAAAAGTCGAGAAGCATGTGTCTGCCAATAAGAAAATAAATCCATGAGCACGCAGTATTAGATCGTCGTCGGTCTCTGAACTGGTGAACGCTCTCAGAATCCATGCTTCCAATGGTTCCTTCTTCACTTTGTAACCGGAAAAGTGGTTGAGAGACAACCGCACACCAAGAAGTCTCTCGATAACGTCAATCCAGTATTGTTTAGGGTGTAAACTTCAACTAAGTCCGGTAACAACCGTGCCGTCTATCCCTAAACCCCACAGAGCCTGTACATCTTGGAGTGTAATCGAGACTTCACTGCACGTTAGATGAAATGTGTGGGTCTCTGGTCTCCACCGCTCGACTAATGCGGTGATAAACGCATGGTCCAATCCAATATAACCACACCTAAAGACTCCTCCCAAACCGGTCCCATCAATAATCTCAACCAATCTACGAGGAGCTGCACTATAGCACTGGAACAGGTTGCGGCCGAAACGCCTACATTGAAGGTCAGTATAACACGTCTCCCGATCCCCACTCCAGATCAAACCTGATCTGTGCTCGTGCTGTCTGGACAAGACGTCAGTGACAATGGGCCCCGGATGCACATGTGCTGGCACTTCTTCCATCTACATTAATTATATTTTCCAAATATTATGAACATCTACATGTTAAAATTAAAAAGTTTTAAACAAATTCTATTTCCTAGAATATTAAGATTTAATTTTTATTACGTTTAACGGTTGTAAAGTTTATAGTTTTACGTTATCATATTTCCAAATATCAGGTATATTGTAAACACAATTAATCAACGATTTAGGGGGTTTTAAATAAATAAGATTTTAAAGTTTTTAAGGTTTACTGTTACGTAATAAATTTCACTTTTATTGTTAGTTTTTAAGGTTCACTGTTAAAAAATACCAGTTCCCATATTTTTAAATGAAATCCTAAAACCTAATATCAATTTTTACATGAAAAAAAATTATATTCATAACATTAAAAAAATCGTATACTTTTATTAATAACTACAATTTTAAACATAAATCCAAACCACACTTTCACCAAAAAAAAAAAAAAAAACATAATATAAAATTTTGGATTTTAATAATAGATTTTTAAGTTTTGTATTATTTAAATTTTACAATTTTTAGGTAGCAAAAAATAAAGTTTCAATAATTTCTACGGTTTAGGAAAATAAAAATTAGAAATACCGAATTACATAAACCCATATTTTCTAACATTCAAATTAATTACCTAAATGATTAAAAAAAAATTTCTATTAATCATAAAGTAAGAAATTAAACGTAATTATCCAAATAAATTCATGAAAAAAATCCTAAATCCTAATATCACTTTTTGAATGAAAACAAAAATTTGTACACATTTATTAATAACTACAATTTCAAAAATAAATCCAAACCACACTTTCACCAAAAAAATATAAAAATAACATAATGTAAGATTTTAGATTTTAATAATAGATTTTAAGTTTTGTATTATTTAGATTTTACAATTTTTAGGTTGCAAAAAATAAAGTTTCAATAATTTCTACTGTTTAGAAAAATAAAAATTAGAAATGCCGAATTACATAAACCCATATTTTTTACATTCAAATCAATTACCTAAACGATTAAAAAAAATTTCTATTAATCATAAAGTAAGAAATTAAACCTAATTATCCAAATAAATTCATGAAAAAAATCCTAAACCCTAATATCACTTTTTGAATGAAAACAAAAATTCGTACACATTTATTAATAACTACAATTTTAAACATAAATCCAAACCACACTTTCACAAAAAAAATATAAAAATAACATAATGTAAAATTTTGGATTTTAATAATAGATTTTTAAGTTTTGTATTATTTAGATTTTACAATTTTTAGGTTGCAAAAAATAAAGTTTCAATAATTTATACTGTTTAGAAAACTAAAAATTAGAAATACTGAATTACATAAACACATATTTTCTAACATTAAAATTAATTACCTAAACGATTAAAAAAATTTTCTATTAATCATAAAGTAAGAAATTAAACCTAATTATCCAAATAAATTCATGAAAAAAATCCTAAACCCTAATATCACTTTTTGAATGAAAACAAAAATTCGTACACATTTATTAATAACTACAATTTTAAACATAAATCCAAACCACACTTTCACAAAAAAAAATATGAAAATAACATAATGTAAAATTTTGGATTTTAATAATAGATTTTTAAGTTTTGTATTATTTAAATTCTAACAATTTTTAAGTTGCTAAAAAATTTTTTTCTATAATTATGCGCTTGTAAATTCATGAAAAAAAATTATCCCTAATATCACTTTTCAAATACAAAAAAACAATTACATACATAAAATTATTAAATTGGTACAAATTTATTAATAACTACAATTTTAAACAGAATTCCAAAAATTAAAAAAAGGTAAAATTTTTTATTTTAATAATACATTCTTAAGTTTTGTATTATTTACATTTTACAATTTTTAAGTTACAACAAAAATATTTTTTTTCATATTTTCTACATTTAAAAAAATGTTAAAAATATCGAATTACATATTCTCATATTTTCTTACAATACTTTATATATATTATGCAAAATAATAATCTAAATAATTTCTAATAATCATAAAGTAAGGTAATAAAGTAAACATAATTATCCACATAAATTAAAGAAAATAATACATCACCCTATATCACTTTTTAAATTAAAAAACAATTATATACATAAAATTATCACATTTGCACAAATTCATTAATAACAAACATTTTAAATATAAACATAAAACCCATTTCCACAAAAAAATAAATTAATTCAAGTTAATAAATAAAATTCATAAAAAACATTAACAAACAACAAATACCACAATAATCACACTTAACATGTAATAAACAAAAAAATTTCTAACTAACTAAAAACTTACTGAAAATTTAAAATATAGCTTTAGTAGCCTTCGTACTCCAAATCCTTAATAGCCTTCGTGCTCCAAAGAAAATCTCCAGGATTTACTAATTTAACTGTAATTTTAAAAATAAAATACACATTCATTAGATAAAAATAAATCAACACATAATAATAAGAAAAAATTACAGTAAAATACCTAGCAGATGGCGGAGGCAGGAACAAAAATTTTTCTGAAGAAAGAAGGATGAAAAAAGAAAGAAGAATGAGATGAAGGTGGCTGAAAAAATTAATAAAAATTAAGGGAGAAGGGGGCTGTAAAAACAGTAAGGGGAAAGGAGATGAAATAGAGAAATAAGGAGGAAGAAAGGAGGAAAGGAGGAATGAGAGTAAAAAATAGGGTTGGGAAAAGGCTGAGAGATATTAAAAAGGGGGAGGAAGGAGGAGGAGGGGGAGCCGTACTTGGGGGGAGGGGGAGGGGGGGTGCGGAATAAAAAGGGGGAGAAAGGAGGAGGGGGGAGTGTGGAGGAAAGGACGGGTAGGGTTTAAAATTTTATAACATGATAACGCACAGTCACTATGCGTTATCAGCTTTATAGCGCATAATGGCTGTGCCTTATTAAGCTTGCTAACGCATAACCATTGTGCGTTATCTACAGCTCGGCGCCAGTTGGGATCCACGTCAGATTTTTACGCGATTAACGCGGTTATTAAGGATAACGCACATGTGCGTTATCATTAGAGATAACGCACAACCATCGTGCATTATGGCCTGAAACGGGAAAAAAAATTGGCCCACTTTAGTCTAGGCATTTTAAAAATGGACCCGGCCTAGAAAAAGACCCATTTTGGTGAGTTCAACCTCGTGAATTCTCTCGGTGAATTATCGTTGTTTAATCTTGTATGCACGATAAAAAAAAAAAAAAAAAAAAGAAATTATTACACAACGGTTTATATCACAAAATTCTGTGGAAGATCTTTAGATATATATATATATATATATGGGAAATACAAATTCTTAATCCTTTTATAGCTTATGATGATGAATTCATAGTTTTTATATGATAGATTGTGTCTGCATCTTAAAGTGCTTTTAAAAGATAATAATTTGGCAGAGTTCTCTTTATACAACCAAAGTAATTAGATTTTTGTCGAAGATAGATGCTTAAAAGTGAAGATTATTGGCCTTTTGTTATATCTATTTGATTATGCAATGAATGAACATAATTATTACATACCATATGTCAGGTTATTTTTGTTTTGTTTGGCGGATGATTCCTATGTTAGCCACGATTTTCCTGGCTTCGGAAAATCAATTATAATTTTAATTAATTACAAATCAACGTAATATCTTCTTTTCTTTATTTCTTTTTCCAAATCATGTTTATTCTTATTTGTATAATTAATCTTTAAAATGCCTACTTGTTTATCTTTTATGCACTAAGCATCGGTGCTTCCTTGAAATTGATTATAGGTGTGTTTGATTTTTATCACAAAAATTATGTTAAGGTTCTTAGTCTACGTATATGGTATGTATAACCTGTAAGATTAAATTTAAAAGGTTAGAAATATTTTAGCATTTTCTATATCCTTTTATGCATTGCCTTTTGTATATATTTGGTAGTACAATATACAAATATTCAATGTTTCCAGTTTATTTTTTTTATTTGAGAGATTAATATTAAAACAATTTACTTGTTGTGGCACTGATAATTACACGTTGCTTTTTTGCAATTCTTTGTTAAATGACAGCATATCTTTTTCATATATAATTTTACTTGTTGCTATAGTGTTTCTGTTTTTTCTTTAATAATTATTTTGCTTATAATTTAGTTGTCGGATGTCTTTAAAATTATTTTCTAATGTCTCTAGTCCGACCCATTGACATTCCAAATTTGGAGTAACAAGGCTGCCTATTTTGAGGAGATTAAAAAAAATTCTCATTCTAATTCTCTAGCATGAGTAGTTTGATCCTTGGAACACAAATTGTCGAGTAATAAGCTCCTGACTCAAGAATGCAATGTTTCTAAATTTTTATGATTAAGAGGGAACTCTTATCATTATTTGTAGGTTTTCTGGGCTAATTTTCTCCTAATATTTTCATTTTTCCAGATCAATTTATTTTTAAAACCCAATGATGAATACATGAGCCTCAAACCAAGATAGGTGGCTGAAGTTTGAATGGGTCAGAGATGCCGAGCGAGCCCGGGCTGCACGTTGTGACTCTTGATCTATTTGTCTCTCCCCTCCTCGGTTCCAGAGTCATTCCAGATTTTTCCTTCTCTCTTTTTCTGCTACTCCCTCTCGGCCTTCCGTTGCTCTCCTTTGGTGACCTCCATGGTCTTCTGTCACGCCGTCTCTGAAAGCGGTCGTTCTGTGGTGTTCTTGTTCGATCGTTTCTGGTCTTTTTGTGAGGAGAGCCGTAAGGGTGAGATAGAGGGTGAACGCCAGTGATCTCTTTCTGTTTGAGGCCTTGATCTGAGGGTGTTATTTTACCATTAAAAGATGATACCTTTTCTACCGATGCCTCGACGCGGTCGTCATTGCACGCCGCTGTTCGGCGCCGTCCAGTCTCAGTGTGTGGCTGGCGGTTTCGACACCGCAGCGACAGGTAAGTATCTCTTACCGATTGTTGGTTCTGTTTTTTAACGATTGTTGTGTGCAATTTCGGTCTTGCTGATCAGCTTGAACCAATTGTGAAATAGGAAGAGGAAGAAGGATTTTTTGTAATAGTATAGGTTTATTTTTCCGCTGCTATTTATCATTCTTTTACTAGTTTGTAATAGTAATTAGAGTGTGTAATAATATTTAGGTCCTAACAAGTGGTATCAGAGCCTGATTTCAATGGCGCTAGCAACCAAGAAAAATCATATTTGAGGGAACTGTTGAGTTTCTCAAGAACCTGCCAGTAAAGTATAACTAAACCCTTTCTTTTTTTTTTCGAGCATTATTTTTCCTTTGCCTCTAGTTTTTTTTTTTTTTGTTTTCTGTTTTGGCTTGCTGCCATTTGTGTTGCTTATGGTTTTTTGGTTTATATTTCAGCTTGCAGCCGTTTGTGGATTGGTTTACTGTTACTGTTCTGCTTCTTTTCTAAACCGCGTTATGGTTCGATTTCTCGGATTACTATTGTTCTTGTTCATTTGTGTGTTATTCCCGCTTCTGTTGTTCTATTGTTTTTTTGGTGTTACACTGCCAATTACTGTTTCTAGTGATATAGCATTATTGTTGGTTTTGGTTTTTTCTGGATTTCAATTTTTTGTTGCTGTTTTTCTTTTATTTTGAAAATTATACAAAACCCAAGCCTGGCTTGAATCCGTGAGATTTCAAGTTGTTGTGTCTTGGCATGTTTTTCAATTTTTCAAAACTCTTGCAACATGTTTTTTTGTCTTTTTCTGTTCCTGTTGATAAGCTTATATAAGGGATTGTTCCAACAAATAAAATAAATAAAACAAGATGGAGACCTAATGTCATGATTTGAGAGCTTGTAGAAGAGCATTCATGTCCCGATGGCAACATCTGCTAAATTTCATCCACTAATCATCATCCAATACTAAATTTGGATACCAACCTTGGTGGAATTTGTGTGCCATCGTATACTCTATGCTGTATACGATGGCACACAAATTCCACCAAGGTTGGTATCCAAATTTAGTATTGGATGATGATTAGTGGATGAAATTTAGCAGATGTTGCCATCGGGACATGAATGCTCTTCTACAAGCTCTCATCTCATGACATTGGGTCTCCATCTTATTTTATCTCATATCTGTATATTGCATTGTCTAGGTTATTATATTGCTACTGCGCTGTCTTTTGTTTGTGAGATTCGTACATTTCACATTTGGTTGTATGCGTCGTTTTTCAAAGCAAAAATCTGGGTATTTTATTTGAGTGACTATTTTTTTTTAAGAAAAAAACTTCCATTTTTTTCTAGCCAATAAAATTACTCCTATTTGCCATTTTTAACAAGATTCCAAAAATTGAAACTGATAAGTTTGATGGCGATTTTATAATGTGGTGAAGAAAAATGAAAGCGGTTTTAGTCCAAAATAAAATCGCACCCCACAGTTTGTAGCCCTGAAGAGTATCCGAAATCTTGGACGGGCGAAGTTCTTGCTGAAAAATTGGGTGATGCACATAGGTGCCTCACCCTGTACTTAATAGACAATGTTTTACGAGAAATTGACGAAAAAGACAATGCTTTTGAAATCTGGACCAAACCGGAAAAACTAGTTTTAGGAAAATCTTTGTCAAACAAGATTTATTTAAAAGAACAACTTTTTGGTTTCAAAATAAGCGGGTCGTATACACTTTCAAAAAACATGTATGATTTGAACAAAATTGTTTTGGAACTTCAAAATGTTGGAGAGAAAATCTCTGATGAAAACATTGCTATTATTTTGTTGAATGCCTTGCCTGATTCTTATAATGATGTGAAGTCTGCCATTAAATATGGTAGAGATAGTTTGTCTTTATCTGATGTTAAAAATGCTCTAAAGTCAAAATATTTGGATTTGAGAAAAGAAAATAAACTAAGCGGAGAAAACCTTTATGTGCGAGTGAGAGATGATCTGAGGGAACCTCTTTGTCGTAGGTCTAAAAGTAAAGGGAGGTCCAAATCACGAAACAAGAATAGAGTGAAGTATTTTTATTGTGGCAAGGAGGGTAATATGAAAAATAAGTGTTTTAAAAGGATCAAAGATGAAAAACAAGGTAAATTTGGTAAGGAGAGTGATAAAAATAACAAAATCCACGATTTTGATACATACGGTAATTCTATATATTCCGAGGTTTTATGTGTATCCCCTACCCGTACTAATGTTGTTAATGATTGGATCCTTGACTCTGGTTGTACTTTTCACATGACACCTCACAAGCACTGGTTTTCAGATTTCAAACCCCTTGATCAAGGAAAAGTTTTTATGGGTAACAAGCAAGTTTGTGACATTAAAGACACTGGTAATGTTTTCATAAAATCTCATGATGGCATGACTAGGAAACTCACTGAGGAGAGATATATGCTCGACCCCTGTCGGAACTTTATCTCCCTTGGTTATTTAGATTCAAATGGTTTTTCTTACAAATCAAAGAATGGTGTTTTAAGAGTTTGTAAAGGCAACTTAGTCATGCTAAAAGGTTTTAAAAGAGAGAGTTTATACACTCTCATTGGAAAAACTATTTGCAACTCATCTGCACTTATTTCAAAAATAGTTCCTAAAAAGACTATGTTGTGGCATCATCGGATTGGCCACATTAGTGAGAAGGGACTGCATCATTTACAAAAAAAAACTTTTATGTGGTGACAAGATTGACTCTTTGGATTTCTGTGACCACTGTGTTTTGGGTAAACAGCACAAAATCAGTTTTTCAACTAGCACACACAAGTCAACCACAGTACTTGATTATGTGCATTGTAATCTGTGGGGTCCTGAAAAGGTCCCAACCTATGGTGGTAATATTTATTTCCTATATATTGTTGATGATTTTTCCAGGCATGTTTGGGGTTTTTTTTTTTAAAACAAAGGATCAAATCTTTGAAAAGTTTTGTGAGTGGAAATGTCTTGCCGAAAATCAAACTGGAAATAAATTAAAAACCATTAGGATAGATAACGGTCTTGAGTTTTGCAACTGTAAGTTTTCTAATTTATGTGCATCTCATGGAATCTTGCATCATAGGATGGTTAGGCACAATCCCCAGTAGAACAGTGTAGCTGAGAGGATGAACCGTACCATAATGGATAAAGTTAGGTGCCTTATGATTTCTTTTGGTGGTGAAGTTGTTAGCACGGCTGTATACCTCATTAATAGATCCCCTTCAACAGCCATAAACATTAGAACTCCCGTAGAGCTGTGATGTGGTAAACCTCCAAACCTTTCAAACCTTAGAATTTTTGGGTGTGCTGCTATTGCACATCAGAAAGAGGGTAAGCTAGATCCCAGGTCTAGGAAAGGTGTTTTCATAGGTTATCCTAGTAGAGTGAAGGGTTATAGAATTTGGCTTAAGTGTGAGCTAGGTGTGAGGGTAGTGATAAGCAGGGATGTGGTTTTCAATGAGCAAGAGATGCCTTGTCTTAAGGATAAACCTGAGCGTGTTAGTACATCCTATATTCCCACAATAGATAGTATTCCAATGGAGATGGAGTCTAATCCCTAACCCCCTCAGGAACCACCTCCTGAGCCAGAAACCCAAGTAGAACCTGTTGTACCATCCAGTGTTCTTGATACCAACGAGCCTGAGTTAGAAGGTTCTGATGAGGAGGAAGAACATCCTGAGGCACAAGCACAAGCCCTTAGAGATTATCAACTGTCTAGAGATAGGGTTAGAAGAGTGCCCAAGGAACACACTAGATATAGTTATTCATATATTGTCTCATATGCATTTGCTATTGCATCTTATGTGGAAGAAAAAGAACCATTATGTTTTTCTGATGTTTTAAAGAGCCCTAATCCCTCTTTATGGTTGCGTGCTATGAATGAAGAAATGTCTTCTCTTGACAAAAACAAAACCTGGATTCTTGTTCCAAAACCCTCCACTCAAAAATTAGTTGATTGCAAAAGGAATTTTAAAATCAAAGAGCCCGAGTCTCCTAAAGAACCTCCAAGGTTCAAGGCTAGGCTGGTTGCGAAAGATTTTTCACAAGTTGAGGGCATTGATTTTAATGAAATCTTTTCTCCTGTCGTTAAATACAAAATGATTAGGATTATGCTTACTCTTGTTGCTTTCTATGATCTACATCTTGAAAAACTCGATGTGAAAATCGCTTTCTTGCATGGTGATCTCGAGGAGACCATATATATGCATCAACCTCCAGGTTTTAGGGTTAAGGGTAAGGAACATATGGCATGCATGTTGAAAAAATCCGTATACGGACTTAAACAATCTCCAAGACAATGGTACAAGAGGTTTGATTCTTTTATGGTAAAAGTTGGTTTCTTGAAGAGAAATTATGATAGTTGCCTTTATTTTTCTGGAAATAACGTTGATGTGCTATTTATTTATTGCTTTATGTAGATGATATGTTAATTACTTGCAAACATAAAACCAAAAGTGATGATTTGAAATCTCAGCTTAAGTTCGAATTCGACATGAAGGACTTAGGGTCTGCATACAGAATTCTCGGGATGAGTATTACTAGAGATAGAATTGATTATTCCCTTTTCTGATCTCAAAAGCCCTTCCTTCAGAAAATTGTATCTAAATTTTCCATGCATCTTTGTAAACCCATCATTACCCCACTTGCTAGCCATTTCAAGCTTTTTGACAAGAATTGTCCTAAAACCGAGAGTGAGAAAAGAGATATGGCAAATATTCCCTATAGAATGGCCATAGGCTCTGTTATGTATTCGACGATATCCACCCGACCAGACGTTGCTTTCTCCATAAGTCTTCTTAGTAGATTTATGTCTAACCCGGGAAGGGATCACTGGGCTGCTCTTAAGTGGTTACTGTGTTACCTTAACGGAACTACAGATAGGGTTTACACTATCGTAGTTGGTCTGATGAGTTTGATCTAATTGGTTATGTCGATTCTGACTTTGCAGGTGACAAGGATGGTAGAAAATCTACCTCGTCCTATTTCTTTAACCTTGCGGGTAATTGTGTCTCGTGGAAATCCCAACTACAGCTAGTAGTTGCATTATCAACTACCGAAGCTGAGTACATTGCCGCTAAGGGAAACTATTTGGCTTCAAGGGTTATTGAATGAATTACATGTTTCACATTATAATGCTATATTATTTATACTGCCAGTCAGGTTGTTTACATTTATATAAAAATCCTGTCTATCACGAAATGACAAAACATATAGATGTTAAATATCATTTAATTAGAGAAAAAGTCTCTAGTGGCTTAGTTGATATAGATATGATTAGTACTGATAATAATCCTACAGATTTCGGTACTAAAATTATAATCACTGACAAGTTGATGTTTTGTAGGGATTTCCTTCATTTGGATGCAGGTTGACTCTAATTAAGTCATTCGAGGGATGGGAAAATATTGTTCGAGGTGGAGATTATAGGCCTTCTGGGCCAATTTTGTCCCAATATTTTCATTTTTCACTCTTGATCTATTTATGTCTCTCACCTCCACAGTTCGAGAGTCATTCCAGACTCTTCCTTCTCCTCTCTTTTTCTACTACTCCCTCTCGTCCTTTTCGAGAGCCATCTCTGTCTCTTCTTCTACTCCTCTTCTTTACCGCGGCTTACCGCGTCTGTTGCTCTCCTCTGGTGACCTCCGTGGTCTTCTGCCATGCTGTCTCTGAAAGCGGTCGTTCTGTGGTGTTCTTGTTCGATCGTTTCTGGTCTTTTTATTAGGAGAGCTATAAGGGTGAGAGAGAGGGTGAACGCCGGTAATCTCTTTCTATTTGAGGCCTTAATCTGAGGGTATTATTTTTACCATTAAAAGCTGATACCTTTTCTGCCGGCACCTCGACGTGGTAGTCATTCCACGCCACTGCTCGGCGCCGTCCAGTCTCAGTATGCCACTGGCGGTTCTGACACCGCAGTGACAGGTAAGTATCTCTTACCGATTGTTGGTTCAGTTTTTTTAACGATTGTTGTGTGCAATTTCTGTCTTGCCGATCAGCTTGAACCAATTGTGAAACAAGAAGAGGAAGAAGGATTTTTTGTAATAGTATAGGTTTATTTTTCCGCTGCTATTTTTCATTTTTTATTGGTTTGTCATAGTAATTAGAATGTGTAATAGTAATTAGGTCCTAACATTATTAAATCAAGAGATGCCGGGAAGGAGGATTCTATGAATCACATATGATACCTTAACCCATTGCATATTAGCCTTGATTACATGACATAACCATGTTTCTCCACAACTTAAATGAAACATGCATATTTTATGGATTAGACAACTCAGTTATATAGATTTGGAGACTAAATTCTAATCTTAGGGTAACTTGAACTTTTGGAAGGACAAAATACCATAGACAAAATAATAGACTATCACAAAGTTAAACCCACTAATATGATTGCAGTTCTGGAAAAATTATTGACATACCATGGGCCATGAAAAATTATTGTTACATTGCAGTTCTCTTTCTACCACTTTATCTCTGAAAAAAATATCAATCTTTCACATACAACATAATTTAGAAGTAGATATGAATCATTTTGAAGATTATGTGCAAGAAAATATCGATTTTGATGTAAGAAAACTTGTTAATTTTTTTTTTTCCGATTCTGAACCATTTTCGCCCAAATGAGCGAAACTAATCCAAAAGTTCCGTCCATACTGGCGAAATTTTTGAAGAAAATTCGTCCAGTTTAGCAGAACTTCTTGATAGTTTCCCCCATCTGGGCAAAAATGGCTCAATAAAGGTTTTTTTTTTTAATTTAAATGTTATTTTTTTTGTTTATAAATTTTTTTAATTACTTAATATAAGATGTATTAGTAATATATTTCGTATTACGTTGTAATGTAATAGGATGATATAGATCCGAATACATTTGAAGAATTTCTAGAATCGGAAGTACGTGGATCACGGACATTTATTCACAAAGATCGATTTTCAATTCGAAAGTAGAGTTGGTAGATTGGGGAAAAGAAACGGCGATGGAAGCGAACACATATTTGATCATTACTCGGTATGTGAGATCAAGAACATCCGACCGTCAATCTTACGTTACATTGGCTTACAAGTGGGGAGGTGTAATTAAATCAAGAACGAAGTCGAGAGTTGACGATGAAGAAGAAGAAGTTCCCATCAAAAGGTGGGGTCCTTATGGGACTAAAAAGTGTGGTTGTCCATTTAAATTAAAAGACGAGCAAATGGCCATGAGTGACAGTTGGCAATTGTTCGTACATGATGGGAGGCATAACTATAAAATAGGTGTCTGCAGTTACAGTCAGGTTTATGCTACAAGACTAATGGAAGAGCAGCTGGTACAGATCGAACAATTTAAGAAAAGTCATGTGCCACCACGTAATATGTTAAGATTTTTCCGAGAACAAAATGTGAGTTGTACCATGAGGTACGTCGCATTATTTTTAATAGTTTATTATAATACTCTAAATATTTGTATTTAGATCTAATAATATGATTTATATGTCTTATGTGATGCATAGAAAATATACAACGTACTTGTGAAGATAAAGAAAAATAGGATGCAAGGGCGAAACACGGTAGAAGAAGTTCTTTGCTTAAGTGCTCAACGGGGTTATACGGTCTTCTATAGAAATTGTGAGGAGAGCAACGTACTTAGTGATATTGTTGTTGCATACCTGACATCAATTGAAATGACCAGAACGTGGCCATATGTACTGATACTGGATACCACGTATAAAACAAATAAGTTCGTTCTCTGTCAGGCATTGTATTACGTATATATTTGGATACTAAATTATTGATTGTTTAAGTTATAATCTAAATTAATATGATTAGGGTTTTTGACACCCAATTTAAATTAATATGATTATTTTCATGGAATTGTAATCATTTAATTAATTGATAGTCTAATTAATGGTGCGCTAGTGACATAACGTCATTTTTTTAAAATATACCTTTGTATATAACTACAGAAATATAAAATATACCCTTTATAATTCTTTTATTATTTGATTAATATTTAGGAATGAATTATTAAGCAAACATTTGTTTATTTATTTAGTATAACAATTTATTGTTTAAATGAAAATTAATGAATTAGGTTTAAGATTTTTATTGTCCTTTAACTTGAAGTATTGTATTGTCTGCTGTTTATGGTTTAGGAGTATTATGTATAGTTTCTAACTATATGATTTGTCCTCTTTACTTTAAAAAAAGGTATAATATGCCATTATTGGAAGCCGTAGGGATGACTCCGATCGGTAAGAACTTCACTGTGGCAACTGTTTTCATGTGCAATGAGCAAGCTACGATGTATACGTGGGTTTTTCAACAAATTAAGCACCTATATTTTTCTTCAGCTATGTCAACAGGGAATGATCAAGATTTTAATGCTGGTGAACCTATGTGATTATTACCGATAGGGAAAGCGGTTTAATGCCTGTGATCGAAGATTTGTTCAGTAAATCATACCATATATTATGCAGAAGGCACATCGATCAAAATGTGTTGGCAAAATTAACCAAAATGATTAAAGATGAAGAGGCCGCATCACGGTTCGTTAATGGCTCGTGGCACAAATTGTTGAATGAAATCAATGAAGTGAAATACTTAAGAAAATTTGATACTTTGAAGACGAAGTGGCATAAAAGGCCGAACTTTTTACATTATTTGTTTAATACTTAGTTGAATCCCCTGGCTCATATATTTGTCAGAGTTTGGACATCTCAAGTACTACATTTGGGGTTGAGACCATGGACTGTATTGAGACTGAACATTCGGTCCTGAAGCTATGACTTTCAACATGCCCTGGTGATTTGGACACTATGTTCCTTAATATTGACTCATTAATTGAAGGTCAAATTGTGGAGATTAAGAGCTCACTAGAGTTTTCAAGACTTTAAGAAAAGTTTAATGCGAAGAGTAATCCCATATTGAAGAATGTAAGTAACAACATCAGTCATTTGGCACAGAAGAAGATATGAGTTGAGATAAAGATCCGGTAAATAAGTGCAGACACTATTTAAGGAAATCACACAGACTACTATGCTCATGTGAGCTAATTACACAGTTCAAACACCTTCTCCCTATCCAGTTGGAAGATATTTCGGCCTTTTAGAGGACACTAGAAATTAGGAGTGACATTCCTTGTTTGCAGGGTCAGGACATGGACTCTGAGATGCGTGGTCTTGCCTCCTTGTTGGATTAAATAAGTACAAATCTTATATCGAAAGTTAGGGAGATGTGTCGTCTTGCGAAAGGAGTATTAAATCTAGTTTTGCCTAAAGATCTTGGTACAGCATTGACAACTCCCCTTAAGCATACAGTGCTGAAGGGACGGCGGAAGACGAACTCAACAAAAAGGGACAAGTCGTACTGGGAGCACACGTCCATTACATATAGAAAGATACAAAAGTTAAGCGAATCTGAATCGGGCTCCAGTTCTGGATCCAGTTACAGTTCTTATTCGGGTTCATGTGGAAGGGGTAGACCGTCACAGGCGCCTAGGGCGTAAGGGTAGGGGTAGAGGGTGTAGCAGTGGACGAAGTAGCTTATCTTCTATTATAGATCCATCTACCCCTTCCACATTCTCTTTCATTGATGCATTCCCTGGTTTCATGTATCCGTTCATTGAGAACTGGAAGAATGTTATAGGCGATGGTAATTGTGGATATCGGGTTATGGCGGACTATGTGTTTGGGGATGAAAATCGTTGGCCTGAGGTCTATAGACAAATGTTTTTTCAGTTAAAGCATACGACGAACATGTATATTTCAATGTTTGGATTAGTGGTCCGGTATTATGAGCTCATACAGAGGACACAGTGGCAGGACGGACATGTCTCTCGAGAGTATTGGTTTGATACACCTTATCACCTTTATGTCATTGCAAATGCATTCAATTCGTGCGTGGTCTTAATTGCACGGTTAGGGTCCACGCCTTTATTGCCTTTGTATTCATATTCGGATCGTACTGCCAGGACCCTGTTTATCGGGCACCTCCACGAACAACAACATTTCATAACGGTTAATCTAAATTTATTTTTTATGTATATATTTTCGTATAGTAATAATGTGTATAATAAGAGATTTATTTTATTTTATTTTATTTTTATCTTATTCAGCTACAAATGCAAGATGGATGTGCATTGCCTCTTTTGCATGTGCAATGCCATTATCATCGTGATGATCGAGTCAACGGTTGGGCAGAGCCTTATTCTTACCAAATTGCAGATTGGAACACGAGAAAGAATATCTACCAAAAAATCCCATTCATCTTAACTTGTAATTTTTTTTTTTTGTAAGTAGATTTATTATTTACTTAGTATTATATTGTAAACTGCAATTTATTATAATATTAACCAAAATGTAAATAATAGCATTAATTTATTCATTATTTACTCATTATTTATAATAAGAGATTTATTTACGTCGTAGTGCTGGATTAAGTAATAGTATTAAATTAATATTAACGTAGTGCTGAAAAAAATTAAACATAAGTACTAAAGCAACCGTACGCAAAGATCCCTAAAAAACCCTTCAAATAAAACACAGCAGAAACAGTACGTAATCATCACAAACCGAAAAAAATGTCCAAATAACTGCATAAAAAATAATAAATCTAACCGTGACGCTGATAATGCCGCCTTTTCAATTGGGATATCCTTTCGAACTTCACTAAGTCTTCAGTGTCATCACGGTCAACCTTATGAGCAATCACGTCTAGAAGAACTAAAGGTGACATGGGAGCTACACCTGGATACTAAAACCCACGTGGAAGCCTCTCAGGATTCTGTATCCTGGGATGAGTCTGAGAGATAAACCACTACATATAATCATCTATGCATCGACTGGGGTTACTCCTGGGATACTAGTCCATGTCTCTATCAGCAGATGTGATGGTGCTTCAAGCCACAACGCCTTTACAAATGTATTCCTCACGACGTATATCGTATTGTTCGCTGGCATCCATGGGACGAATAAGATGTGTCGGAATGTATTGACACCATCCGAATTGTCGAACAACTCTGTCAGGCATATACGACTCAAAACAATCGAAATATGCAAGCATCCCATGCCATGTAGAATCCCAAATGTCCTGTATCTTAGCAGGCTTGTAAGGAGTCCAACGTACCTCATCAGCAGTCATCACATCTAACCATAGGTGGATGTCTAATAATTTATGCTCTGATTTATGTCCCAACATTGCAAACCGCTAGATGTACGGCTTGCAAGACATCGCGCCCGGTCTCCCCGCAGGTGCAAACATAGGAAAGTACATGTATATCCATGTCTAATAAACACATCTAAAGCAAATGAATTATTTTAACGTATGTTTGAGTATTAAATCAAATAAGAACATCGATGTCAAATGCATATGCATGGTAAGATAATAAATATTAGAATATAACGATATAATCAAAGTAAATAACCAAATATTAACTGAAATGAGTAATAATACCTCAAGCAGTAACCAATACCCAGCCAACTCCTTCGCATCAACACGCGTGGCCTGACCTAGGTTCCAGTACAAGTAAGCAAGCGTCATAGCACCCCATGCAACCTCCACTAGCTCGAACATCTTTCACGAGAGGCCACAGCTTGGCGGGGATGATGTTACCACTTTTATCCATGAAGAGTGATCTGTTAAGCAAATATTGGATGTAGCATGCAGCCTTATGCTACGTGAAAAGTCTACTAGCGGGATCCTCTGCAACCTAAGCCAACTCATGACATTTTATACTATCCCCTGTGTAGGTGATGCGCAAGTCACTCTGGATAACAGCAATCAACTGATCTCAAGAATTCTGAAGATCCACAGCATTACCGTAAGCAGGTACCCCTAGTATCAGCTCCACATCATGTAACGTTACTGTCATCTCTCCAAATGGCATGTAGAAACTGTTGGTGTTAGGATGTCACCTCCACATAAAAGCAGATAATAACACTGAGTTCGGGTGCTGTAACATGCAAGACCTTAAATGGATGAGTCTTGTCCCCTTGGCCAAATCTTACATCTCAAGTTGACTAGGATTCCAACCTGTAAGTGACACAAAGCGCGACCGCGACTTCAATATACCTTGCTCCTTAACATCAACAAAATAAATTAATATTTAGCATTAAATATTATCACAACATAAAAATGTTAAATAATTCAGCAATTAATAATAAACAAAAGTACCTGTCCACGCCATATAGAACTTGCCATATGTCCGTCGTACGATGGGATAAGCATTGGATTGACAGGACCTCCCCCAGTTGATCCTATATGCTCCCAATCTGCATTCTTCGCTTTCTTCCTCTTGATAGGTGCCGTAGGAGGACGCAACTTCTCGGGTCTTTTATTCCGAGACCCAGCAATCTTACTCATCACTAGCATGAAACTGCCGGTCAATCCTTTGCCTTTTCCTGGACGAGGCCTGGCACCAGATGATGAAGCAGGGGCCTCAGACACAGGCTTCTTCTCATCAACGTCACGATCACCATCATCATCATCATCATCCTCAGCTTCAACCTGCTCGTCCTCCCTACCGATGTGTATGAATCCAACCATGTCAGGTTGCAAAGAGAAACCACTTTCACCCTCCAACCTAATATCACTAGAATCCCTCTCTAAACAAGGCTCAGAAGATGAAATCCCATAACAGTGGCTGTGTAATCAGCCATGCTGTAAGATGAATTGGGACGGACTCCTAACACAAGCTGCTCGAAAAAAGTAGCACCTAACTGCAACCCTGGACCACTAACCTCATTTAAAGGTTCTTGATGTTTAGATCTATAGTATATATTATGCTGAGGGATATATGAGGATTCAAAGAAGAACCATGTGCATGAGGATCAGATAATGTGGGTGGGGGCTGAGATGGTGGCTAGGAAGATCCATATATCTTATATAGTACCCGAATGTATACACGGTGTGATAAGAGAGGAGGACAGTTCTAATTGGTATATGGGGTGGTTGGGTAGAAGACCCTGATGCACCTGAGTCATAATATATTCCAGGTGCAAGTAGGGTAGGAGTACACGGGTCGTCAAATGTATTGTGATGACTCCTCAAACCTCAAGATGAAGCAATCACTATACGGCATTGCATTCGACCTACCCTGTCGGTCAGAGGACCTATGTGCCCCGGCCGAACCATCTAAACAAATATTCAAACACATTCATCAATAATTAGTATTTATTCACCTAATTCATTTATTATTTTATTTGAATCTTTTTACAAGATAAAATTATTATCATTTAATATCATTAATAGAGTATAAACCGCTATAAATATTCTCATAATTTGAATCAATGTTAACTTCATTCTTCATAATTTTTTTTAAATTATATTTTTTAATTACTTCATGTATATTATTAAATCCCTTTTTATTTAACACCACGTGTTATTTCTTTTGTGTTATTATATTATGTTATTATTTTTTAATAAGTTTATTATTTCATTTAAATTACTTTATTATTTACTGCTATTAATAAGAGATAACCCGCTCTATATGTTTTTATGTTTGGAATCAATATTTACTTATCAAAATATTATTTATCATTTTATTATTTTATTACTTATTCGTAAAAGGGTTTATTATTTTATTTATTTTATTTTATTACTTTTCATTATTAATAATGTAAATAATCGTTATTACGTCAATATTTTATTATTTCTTATTAAAATTACTATTTAAAAGGGGTTGGATCCTATTATTTAAATTATTATCATTATTCTACCACCACCTTATTTTTCTGTACCATTGACGTAATAAATAAATTTAAATCAACCTAAACATATAGATTGATTCAAACTATAACAGGAACAATTATTACACTAATGCTTATGCTAACAAAATAATGAATGCAGATTTAGAGTCAAATTATTCACATAAACATAATTCATAATCATATTAAACGAACAATTATAAGATAAATCATTTAAACAACCATGTATTCTAAATAGACAAATTTAAATAACATGTGAAATAAACATGAAATTAAATTTAGGTAAACACTAAATTAAATAGCATAACATTAACAAATAAACATAATCATAACTTTAAGCATTTATAAACATAAAACTAAATAATATAAACAAATATGTTTTTTAAAAAATACATTTATATTAAATATTTAATTTTCTGCCTAGCCTGGCGAAAATTCAAAATAAATTCGCCCAAGAAAACGGTCAGCAGCCATACTTTTTGCCAGAAACGGCGACATGCAAGAAGATCTTCGCCGGACCGGGAAAAAACCCCCAAAACATACGTCGGCCTAGGCAAAGGTGTACGAAAACGGCAGAAATGCAAGGAAAAAAAGAAGGCTTTTTTTCCAATCCAATGCATATTTTCAAATTTTAAACCGATAACATTGTAAAATAAATGAGTATAGATCGAAGTACTAACCTTCTTTTTTAACGGTTGAATCTTCCTAGATCTGATGTTGAAATTTGAACTTTTAAAGAGAGGGGAGAGGATTTGTTTAAGAGAGAGGAAGTTGGTAGATGAAAATGAAATTTTTTAAAATTTTTCACGCTATCCTTATAGATTCCCAAGTTATATTTATTGACCCCCATTTATAATTTGAGTGTGAGTTACTTTTAAGTTCTGCTCTCACCTGTACAAGAAATTTTTTTTTTCTAATTTTCTCTAGTATTGTCACATAAAAAAGTTAAATGGTCCTATACATGGAAGTGATTTGTTGTATGGTTAATCAACTATTCATAATCGTAGTCGGCTAGTGTATGTTTTCGTCGGCTAGTAAATTCAATATTTTCGCATAGTCAATAATCGAAACGTAGAAAACATGATTTAGGTTACAAAATTATGTATGACAGAAACAAAAAAAATTACATAAAGAATAAATACATTTCAATGTTGTAGTATACATAAGACTATCCAACAACAAAAATTTGGATATTGAAAATATAAATACCACCAATGACATGTGAAATGAAAATCTTTCAAATTAAATGTAGTCGATCATTAAATTAAACTACCCAAAAATAGAATAATTTTTTACCCATTAGACATAGAAACTAAACCAAATGGTGGAGAATTGTTTTTTTCCTCTAATTGTTAGGACAAGGCATTGTTTGAACTTTTTGTTTTTTTTTTCCCACAAGGTGTAAACTTGACATTTAGGCTCAATGGAAAGTTTATTTTGAGTTATATTTATTTTTTTGTTTAAATATCTTGTCCAAGTGGAGTTTTTAAAACTCCAAATTATTTTGGGCTTTTGCTAAGAATAAAACCCAATCCAAGATGAGTTAACTCTTTCCTTTTTTTTTTTTTTTTAAAAAAAAAAAACTGTTTAAGTTTCTCCACTTTATAATTTGAGAATTATTTTCTCATGAGTTTTGAAAATTAATTTTGCTCGTGAAAAACTTGATTATCAATATGTTATCTCAGGGTCCTATACAATCTCATTAACAGAGATTATGGCTGAACAAGTCATACCGTAAGGAGATTAGAATCTGAACTAACAATGCTAATGTATGGAGTTGACCAAATAAAATTGTTGCCGAGACAAAGAGGACTTGTCCTCCCCATTGCATTTGAAGAAATCCACCATTCTCCATAAACTATTGGGCATCAAGTTCGAGGTGTTCAATAGTATGTGTACTTTGTTTATGAAAATTAAGATGTAACTGTTCTAATCAATGATGTTTTTGTGCATGTCTTGATGATATAAAAATAGATTGGTGGTTGTAGTTTAATTTCTAGCTATTTACATCCTTTTGTTAGATATGTTCGTCATCCGATCGAAACTTGAATTGAGGCGGATTACGTTTATAATGATCAAAAGTTTCATTCAGTTGTATTAGATTATTGGTTATTATTTAATTTTAGAATTCAAGACTTTGGAAAGAGAACAATGTATATTATTAGCATTCATGACGAAAACATTTTTTTAAAGAAAAAATAGATAATATAAGAGATAAAAAATCGTTACAAATATATTTATTTATTTTTGAAATATCATCTGTCTGTGTTTTTAACAATAATTTGATTTGTTAATACTATTTTTGATACATGGTAGGTGCTGCACTTTTTTCCGATCGCTTCCATTTTAATCCTTTCCTCTGTTTTCATTTCCTTTTCTTCTTTCTACTTTTGGAGGGTACCTAAGACAAGAATAAGAGGTATTTAGCTAATATATACACTTTTACATATTAAAAATACCGAAAACGATGAAATTAACATATAAAAAATATAAACAAATATGCATTTATCACCTACCGTCAGTGGTAGGTCTATATCTGATGGGAGTTGAGAATTGCCTAGAACCTAATGCTGGTAGTAAGTTGAGCCTACTGTCCGCGGTAGCTCTTTGCCAAAGTGTCGTTTTTGCCTTGTTTTTATGCAATTTTGTGCCCCCGTTCAAGTCACATACCTTATAAATTCAAATATGCATCATGTAGGCCTTTAGGCCATCATTTTTTCCCTCCAAAATGACCTTCTAATACAACATCAACAAATAATCATAGTAGAAAACAAAAACATAAAACTTAAAAGTACAATTTTATAACTTTAGTTATAAAGAGTTTAAAGAATACTCCCCTTTCTTAGGTGTTAATTGCACCCCTAAGATCACGGAAATCTGGGTTGTTCTTCAACTCTTTCTTCCTACTGGCACCCATTCCATCTTGCCAATTTTTAAATTAATGGCAATTTGTCTCTGTTTCTTATGTTTCCTTCTTGGACTATCTTTGTTTTCCTCTCTACAGATTTTCTTCACGTTTGGAGATACTTTATTAGTTTAATGAGCTACAATGTATGAAGTATCTTTAGTTTTTGATAGGGAGGTCGGGAGCAAAGGAAACATGAATACTATCTTGTTTCCTCTAACCCTTAATATTAACTTCCCTTTTTCCATATCTATTAATGCCCTAGAGGTACGCAAAAAAGGGTGACCTAAAATAATAGGGAAATCAACGTCTTTCTTCTTGTCCAAAACTATGAAGTCAACGGGGAAGACCAAATCTTTACTTTTTACTAACACATCCTCAATTACCCTTTTAGGACCTCTAACACTTATATCTGCTAGATTAATTGACATTCTAACAGGATCCGAGGTTCCTAAACCTAGACGCTGACACATAGATGAAGAAATAATATTAATACTTGTCTCTAATTCTGTTACAGCCTATCTACTTTAATACTACCAATAGTGCAAGGAAAAGAACAACTCCCTGTGTATTCTAACGATATGTGGTAGTGTTTTCTTCTTGATTAAAAGGGTTGAACATTCTTCTTCCATAATCGTCCCTTCTTTTCTTGGTATTTCCTCATTAATGATTATCGAGATAGTATGTACATGCTCTCTCGGGTTTACTTTAGTCTTACTTGAAAGAGTTCCCAGTGTTCTTTGAGATACAATTGTTACCAATTGCCCAATTTGTTTCTCGAAGTTTCTAAGGCCTCTTTATTTCTTTTGGCTGCCTCGATGGTATTCATTCTATTTTCTATTGCATTCATAAATTTAACCATTAAATACTCCAAATTTGTCTTATTTGGTGGAGGATAGTTTTGTGGACCTGCTTCATAAGGTAAAGGCAATGGAGGACCTCTATTCTGAAAACCAAAAGGTTGATTTTTTCTTTGTAGTCCTTGACCTCCCCAAGAAAAATAAGGGTAATTTCTCTATCCTGATTGTATATGTTTGAGTAGGGATTATTTTGTCGATTCCCTTGCACAAACTCTACTTGATCTACTTGTCCTCCCATACTTAGGCACTCTTGATTGGAATGCCCGCCATTATAAAAATCACAAAACATGACCGTTTGGTTATTCTTACTTGTTGATTACCAGTCAAGTTTCCTATTTTCTGCTCAATAACCGATGTCAATCTTGCTTCCGTAGCGGATATAGTGTCTATATTATAGACCCCAGCCATCTTTGGCTTTGTTCTTTGTCCTCCTAAAGTATAAGTATTCATTGAAATTTCCTCTATTAAATCATATGCTTGTTGAGAGTTTTATGATCTATAGACCCTCTAGCAAAGGCGTCTATCAATTGCCTAGCCCCAAACGAAATTCCATTATAAAAACTTTGTATTTAAAACCCAAAATCTAACCTATGATGGGGGCACTTTCTTAACAACTCCTTCCATTGTTTTCATGCCTCGTAGAGACTTTCTCTGTCTATTTGTTGAAATGATAGAATCTCATTTCTTGTGCTATTTGTCCCGAACGAAAAACCTCTCTAAAACTTTCTCCGCTAGTAAGTCCCATGAAGCAATGGACCCTGATAGTAAGGACTTAGCAAGGACTTCGCCTTTCCCTTTAGAGAGAATGGGAAAAGACAGAGTCAAACTGCATTTTCTAACACTCCGTTAATCTTTAAGGCGTTACACACCTCTAAGAAATTTCCAATATACGTGTTGGAATCATAATCAGGAAGTCCATTAAATTGAACATGATTTGCAACATTTGAGTTATATTTAGTTTAATCTCAAAGTTATTTGCCTCTACCCTTTGCCTTGCTATACTCGACTGCATCCCCAAGATGGATGGTCGAGCATAATCCACCATTGTTCTCTCCTGTACCAATTGTGCCGCCATCAAAGGTGTTGATTTGAAAAGAGGGTTTTTGAATAGAGGTTCTGTTGGTTCTTCCTCCGCCATAACAACGGGTTCTATTGCACTAGCGCTAGCCGTTCCGAGTTGAAGGGCGTGACAAGCGCCTCGCAGCCTATGTTCGGGCTCTAGAACAAACGGTACTAACTCATCCCTTTTCTTTTGGAGCATAAACTAACACCAAACAATCTGCAATAACCAAAAAAACGTGATTAGCTCTACAAACACAAAGCCCAATTCAAGAATATAAACTTAAAATAACAGAATGGTTAAAAAACAAAAATCAATTCGATCAAGAGAAAAAAAGAAAATGAAAAGAAATAAAAGAATATGACTAAAGCACTAAAACAAAACGATATTCCTTACAATTGCCGTCCCCAGTAACCCGGTAACGGCTCAAAAAACTTGATGTTTAAAACCTTAAAATGGGGTTGACTCCTAATCACTACAATACAAGGCAAGTGGACCTAAAAATGCAAAGGTGAGTTTCAACCCAAGTGTCAAATATCTTGAGAATGGATGAAGGTTCAAGTACTAATCATGGCTCCAATGTTTAGTATAATAAAAAGATGATGTCCTTGAGAAATAAAAACTTAAAACTAAAATAATAAAAGAGAGAAAATAACAAAATTTTTTTTTAAAAGATTAATAAAAACAAGAGTTTTGATGGTAGAACCCCCTAATCCTTGTTACAAATTCAATTGGAAAAAATTTAATGAAAATAACGTTGAATTAATTAAGTTTGGTCATCACTCAATCAAATCAGGCAATCTTTATTTCTAGGCGAAAGCCACCCTACTCACTAACCCTTAGAGGAAAATCTCTTTTCCCCTTAACAAATTATGAATGCAATAAACTCAGGTAATTTAAAAGACCTAAAAGTGCAAAATCGTATCTCTAGTCAATTGCCTCAATTAATCCCCCAATTGGTTGCTGTAGA
The DNA here is from genome assembly GCA_028651295.1 of Catharanthus roseus. Taxonomy (NCBI): domain Eukaryota; kingdom Viridiplantae; phylum Streptophyta; class Magnoliopsida; order Gentianales; family Apocynaceae; genus Catharanthus; species Catharanthus roseus. The sequence goes on along the minus strand of JAPQWS010000168.1, from coordinate 16,709,867 downwards.
TTGTTCTTCCTTTTTCAATTCCAAACAGCCTTGCAAATAATCTAATCTTGTGACAATTAAATTACAACCAAACTCAATTGGAAGAAAACTTAAATCAAAACAAACATCTAAATGAAGAAATCAAACAAAAAATTTTATAATCAAGAATTAGGATTCCACCCCAAACAAAACAAGAGAACTACTCACTATTCATATTAATAAAACTAGAAATTAACATAAAGTTCAATAACAAGAAAAGGAAAAAGAAAGCTTAGGATTGAAATCAAAGCCGCAATTAAAATCCTGAACGTCTTTCTAGCTTGTCTTTCAACTCCAAGTTGAAGATCGAAATCTTGAAATTATGTCTTCAATTCTTGTATCCAAGAAATTAAATTGCAGAAACCTTGAAACTTTACTAACTAATTGAAAGTATAAAAGCTGGAATTTAAACAGTGTTTAGTTTAATCATACCTAACTAACCTAATTCTAACCTATTCTAAAACCTACAACTAATCTATCTAAGAATTTCGAAGTATCTAATTCTATCTAAGCATATCTAATCATGTCCACAATAGCTGCAAAAAGACCCCTTCTATAGAGGTGAAAAATAAAGAAAACCAAGTTGAAATTGGAACAAAATACAAGAAAATCGAGTTTGTTTTAGACTCAACTGCCCTTGCCAGCTTACCCTACCCCTGATGGTAGGGCAAGGCCTACCATCCATAGTAGGCCTCTGTAATGCCTCTATGTTCCATGACACCTACCCGTGATGGTAGGTTAGCCTACCTCGCGTGGTAGGTTGCTGAATTTTTATTGATGGCTCCGTTTTTGTTGTTTTTGCTCTGTTTTCGTTTCTTTTCATCGTTTTCACTTCCGTAGATCACCTAAGACAGGAATAAGAGATATTTAGCTAAAAATATATACTTTCATATATCAAAAACACCGAAAATGATGAAATTATCATATAAAAAATATTGATAAATATGCACTTATCAAGAACTAAGCAATATTAATCCAATAGTGAGAGGAAAAACTCTTTCCCAACTTGTTAACAAGAACCGTAGAGGAAGCTGTGGCCCTAAATCCCAAGCTACACAAATTAGAAAATCTAGATTAATCAACTCTAGAAACAAGAACTCCTAGAATTAATCAAAGAAGGAATTGGAAATGATCAATGGACTTCGATAGATTCATCAATCTAAGTAATCAATTGCTCACAAACTAAGGAAGCAAACCTTTATAAGCTAACTAAGATGGGTTGAAGAACTCTAGAAAATTCTCAATTAATATTATCATAATTCATCAAAGTTGTTTACAAGAGGAGGCATAGGTAGGTATTTATAAAGAAAACCTACTCTTCTTCCACATACCTAATGAGTATTAAATATACCTAATTAACCTTCTAATAAAATTTAATTACAAATTTTGAAATAAAGAAACCAAGAATTAATTTAAAAAAAACTAGAATTGACAAAAAATAAGTTGTAGACTTAACCTGTCCAGGTCCGGCCACTTAACCTTCCAAACTAGCCATTCTAACTAGAGGCGTACTGGGGACAGTAGGGTGGGAGCCTATCGTCACCAGTAGGCTTTGTTTCAGCCTTTCGGCTGCGATTTTGCATCTCCTCAGTTATTGTCTTTGTTTGACCTTCAAAACGTTCAAATTGGTTCTCTGTGTCTCATCAAACCTGTAGAGAATTCTATGAGCTTTCCAATGAATCTTTAATCTCCTTAATAGACTCCTATAGCGCATGTTATGGCCATTTTATCATAATGTATTATCTTTGCAATCGAAGGTAGAATGTCCGGTTAAGACTTGTTATAGGATATCCAATAAACTCATATAGGATGTATTATCTTTGCAATCGAAGGTAGAATGTCCGGTTAAGACTTGTTATAGGATATCCAATAAACTCATATAGGAATGAGCTATATGAAAAGATAACAAGTCTTCTACAATCCTTATGAGGATCATTTGTTTATTTGAAGTAATTAAAGCACCAAAATGGATTTTTTCCAAAACTGGTCAAGAAATTCTAGAAATGCCAGTTTATCTCTATTTTGACCATTCCTCTAGCTTTAACCCTTGGACTTGAATCTACCAAGAACTCAAGCATATCTGTGGTCACATCATACCCCCCTCTTAAAAAGTATTCACCCTCGAATTCGCACCTTCATTTAAGAACAAAAGGCAGGCAATCATTAGAAACATAATTTTCAAATGAACCATGCTATGATCACTATTTCTATAGCACTCAAGAACTGGGCAAGTAAGTTCAATGGTCATGTAAATAACAAGAAGAGCAATATCTCTATAACTTCTTTGAAAGATCTATGATATGCAAATGTTGTATGATCAAAGAAGTTAAAAGAGAGATAGCTCAAATAAGGGCTATGCAAGAAATACTCAAAGATTACAAGACTTCTTCCAATAACAACATAAGTGCAAGTATAGAAATCTTTTAAATCAAACATAGTAACAACATTTCCCACAAAGTACTCAGAGGGTCGATAAAATTGGAGACTCAAGTTTTCTAAATCTTTCACAGTGAAGAACATAAAGTGTTGTAGAAGTTCAAGTTTCCAAATAAGAAGTGTTCCTTCAAAAGTTTTACAAGGACTTTAAAACGAAGCATTTTAGGAACAACTTCTTTGACTTATCTTTCAAGAAGGAACTACTACTAACATCCTTAAATGGTAAATGAAAGTAGAAGCTTTCATCATTTCTAGACTCCAAAAGTAAGTCAAGGAGTTCATGAGTTTTAAATATCTCTGCTTTCAAAAGATGATGAAACGTAGAGCTCACGGTGTGTAATGATTTCAAATGTTGAAACAAGAAGTCGTAAGAATTTTCAATGATCCAAACACAAGGTGTTTTCTATAGAATTCTAAGAAGGAAATTTAAACACAAGTGTTAAGAAACAACTTTCTTGTCAATTATTTAAAGCAAAGTTCAAAACCAACATCCTTGAAGGGTAAATGATATTGAAAACTCTCATTCTTTTCAAGATAGTCATGAAAACCACACATTTTAAATCTCTTCTCTTGGAAAGGATAATGATAATTCAAATGCACCTTCCAAATAAACACAAAGGAATTTAGAATGAAAGAATAGCCTTGATGAGTCTCAAATTTCATCATTTCATAATTCAGGTGACAAAATGTTGACATAAAATTTTCAAAATCCCCAGATTATCTAGACTCCTCTTTAAAAACCATTTTATCAAAGAACTCTTTAAAAAGTAGATGGTTAAACAATGTAGCTTCAAATTCATGTTTCAAAATTAATGCACAATAGTTCTTCCAAAACAATATAAGTGAGATGTTGTTCTTCAAAAACCACTCCTTGAAAGGTTTATGGTAGTAAAGATGCCTAACAAAAAAATCTTTGAACACTTGTTCAAATCCTACCTCTATCATGATTCCAAAATGTTTTAACAAAAACTGCTTGAAATGAAAATGATAGAATTTGAATCCAAATGTATTTTCAAACAACAAGTTCAAAGAGTTAACAACACTTGAAAGCTTATGCATACTATACGAAAACTCAAATTGATCATTCAAAAAGTGAAGGTGTTGGTTTAAAGGAATAACTTCATCAAGATTTTTCATGAAAGCATCAAGGAAAGGAAATGCATGATCAACATTCTCAATAAACTTTCCTAAACACTCATCATGTAAAATGTAAAATATAGCACAATCAATCTCAAAACCAATAATCTTAGGACCTACAAGGGAAGTATTATCTAACATACCAGAGCCATAACAAAAAGGATAAAATTTAACACTACTACTCATCAATGGATCGTCAAGGGAAGTATGAGAAGAAAGACATTTCGACACATAACACATAACAAGAAAGAGACCATCGCCAAAAGAAATAGCACAAAGGTCTCCAATTATGCTCACAGGAGAAAGATAAGACTCTAGGAACAACTTTAATCTCACAAAAGAAACTTCAGAACACATGAAAGAAGGGTTAAGAGATAAGGTTATTGGTAATTCTTCAAGAATAGTTCCAAGCTCTTTCTTCATGCTCCTTCCTTTGTCTTCAACTCCTAGCATAAAAGAAACATAATTAGCTATCTTGAAATGGTATTCATCAACTATAGGAATTGCACAAGAAATGGAATTAAACTTTATGAATTCTTTCTTTCTAGTAAAGTTCCAAGACAATTGAGAAAGTAAAATTGATATCCCTTTCCATAAAAACAAGTGAGAACAACTTAATTTCCTTAAAATAAATCTCAAAGCTCAAGGAGAAATTAGAGGGAAAGAAGTTTATGATCTTGATGGACTTGTTGGCAAGCTTTCCACCTTCATCATTGCTTGAATCTTCAAAATTCTGCACACATAAGAATTCCATAGCAAAGAAAGAGTAAGTTTCATTAGTGTAGAAATTCACTTCCTCATTCTTTTAAAGTACAACTATCTTTTTTCTCTTTGCTCTTCTTTTTTCACTCTCTTGTATTTCAATGAAGCACTTATTTTCTTTTACTCTCTCACTTTTCTCTAGCTCACTCTCTTTCTCTTTTGAACACTAAAATGTTCACTCTCTTTTGAAATGATGGAGATGGAATCAAAGTTACATGATGTTTCTACTAATCTCTCTTTTTCTTCAATTTCAATGCTCTTTCCATTCATGGTGTAACAAGTTTCCTCTTTGGATGTCTCCTTTTTAACATATATTTCAAAAACCACTTTAGCTTCAATTGTAGCATGTGGAAATTCTTTGACCTTTGGAACTTCTTCAACAATTGATGGTTCCATGAATTTAACCTTTGTTGACCTTGTGTTTGTCCTTTATGGTTTCTAACTCCAAATCTATTCCTCAATGATTTCTTCATTAAGCTCCAAGTCTTAATTGGTTGAGCTCTCATGCTCATTCTATTTTGACATTTACAATCCCATCAAACATTAACCTCATAAGAAAGAGATTTTAACACAAATCGGAACTTTTCTTCTTCTCTTACACATAGGAATGGAACAATGATTCCACTTTTTGCTCCCATACTTCATTATCATAAGGGCCAAAAGTTCCCCACAAAATAGGTAGTCTCAAATTGTTATAACTAAGAGGTCTTGATGTAGTTCCCAAAGTTTGAGAACTTCTTTTATAATTATATCCTCCATAGTTATAACTATCATGGAATCCCTCATAATCACCTTTTCTTTTATGGAACCTCTCCTCCATATTCACATAATTCCCTCTATTTCTAACATCATTCTTGGAACTCTTTTACAAGATGTATCATTATAACCATTTCTAGTTCCAAGTTTATTGCCCTCATAGCAATCATAAAAAATTATGCTCCTAAGATCTAGATGATGAGAAAAGTTACCATATTCCCGTTTATTATTGTGCATTGGATGTCCTCCAAGATTCCTTCTTTTACTTTGTTCTATGATGGCTTCTTCTTCTATTCTTAAGTCCTTCACACTCTTTCCTAGACCTTCAAAACTGGAAATTCTAACCAAAGGCCTACCGGGAATAGTAGGGTGGGAGCCTACCATCACTGGTAGGGTTTGTTTTAGACTCTCTGTTGTGATTTTGCATCTCCTCAATTAACGGCTTTGTTCGACCTCCAAAACGTTCAAACTGGTTCTTTGTGGCTTAAGAAAACTTGTAGAGAGTTCTATGAGTTTTCCAATGAATCTTGAATCTCCTCAATTGGACTCTTATAGGGCATGTTATGACTATTTTATCGGAATGTGTCATCTTTGCAATTGAAGGTAGAATTTTTGGTTTAAGACTGGTCATAGGATTTCCAAATAAACTCATGTAGGAATGAGTTATACTATTTTGGAAACTCAACAAGTCTTCTACAATATTCATGAAGATTAGTTGTTATTTGAACTAATTAAAAGTCCCAAAATAGAGTTCTTCCAAAATTGGTCCAGATATTTCATAATTCCAATTTATCTCTATTTTGACCATTCTCCTAGCTTTAACTCTTGGACTTGAATCTTTCAAGAATTCACATAAATTTGCACTCACATCAAAGACCTTACCAACTTTTTGGCCGGACCCAGCCGGGTCCAGTCAACATAGGATATATTAATCAATTTAGCTAATTTTTGGATTAATTATTGGTTTCTTTATTTTCGAGTAATGTAATTAACTTTAATAAAGGCTATTAAGTTTTTAAAAACACTAATTAGGTTTAGGAAGAGTAGTTGGGTTTTTCTATAAATATCCCTTTATGCCTCCTTTGTGATCAGATTTTGATGAAATGATAATTTGAATAGAGAGGATTTTTTTGTAGTGTTCTAGGGTTCTTGAACCTTCTCTAGCTAAGTTCTGTAAGGGTTCTCTTCCTTAGTTAGTGCTCAATTGATGTTCATAGATTGAAAATCTATGGAAATATAATTGATCATATAAATTCATTCTCTATGATATTTACAATCTTGTATTTGTCTTAGATTAGCTCTTCACTACACAAGCTAATTAGGTATTTGGTTTAATATATTTGATGTTAAATTGAAGTGTAGAGGAAAGATTAGTTTCAAAAGTTCAAGAGGTCTAAGCTATAATGTAGCTATGTTTGCTTGAGGATGAAATTAGTTAAGTCCTTCTTGGAGGCAAAGGTCCCTGGGTTTGATTTGAAGAATTGATCTATTGAAGATCCAATTCCTTATCATTTGGTGTCAGAGCTATCTACAAGTAAGCTCAATTGTGATTTAATTTCTGCAAAAAAATTCAAAGAAAAAAAAAGATAGATGATAATCTATAAAAGCCCATATAGATCATGCAAAATTGTGTAGGAGAATTGAATGAAAAAGAATGTTAAGAGCGAATTTATTTGCAAAATTTGTGATGCATCTAATATCCTGTGAGTTGGGGATCTATTGAGTCAAGTAAATTCAATTTGGAGTTGATTTCGTTATTCAATTAGATCAAATTTTCGATCTGTCCAGAATGTTTAGTTGTTGAGAAACTGCTGTTTAATCTGATGATATCTCATGTTGTACTTGTTCGAATGGAACTTTTTTCTTAATCTCCTCATCAAGTTATGCTCCTATCTAAACTAATTTGACTCAAGTTGGAGGTTGTTTGATTGATCAATTATATTGAAAACTGAAGGGTGTTTTGAGATCTCGGTTCTAAAAAAATTGTGAATTCAATGGATCATATCTTGTGTTATATTGATGCAATTCAATCACAATTGTTTTTGTGATGTACTAGTCTTTTAGGAGATTTATTTATGTACTAGGACAGCCCCTATGTACTAAAAGTGTTTGGTGATCGGCTAAAAATAAACCGGGAAGCAAAATTGCACCTAACAAAAGGTCTTCCGCAGGTAGGACAGAAGCCTACCCCGGACGATAGGTATACCCTACTGTCGGTGGTAGGGTGACTAATGTTGGCGTATTTTGGAAGCAGAAGCCTACCGCAGATGATAGGCCTACCCTACCATTGGCGGTAGGTCACCTGGTGGTGGCAAAGATTGAAAACTTTCTCTCCAAGAGCCAGAAAAGATTGTCTGTTCAAACAACCACAAGATAACTTCTCTAAACATTCTTTGAACTCTCTTTTCCTTTATTTCTAATCCTTTCTTTGATTTTTTTAGTTTTTTATGTTACTTTTGTGTGGGGATGGCTTCCAGATATGCTTTTATCGCTTTATATCTGGGGGATTCTTCTCATGTATGTGTTTGTTTTTGTTTTTCTTTTAGTATAACCCCCACATTGAGGACAATGTAATTTTAAGTTTTCTGAGAGAGGGGAGGGGAGGGGTATTTTCGTTTTTGAAGTTTTTTTCTCTTGGTCTCTTATTCTAAAATTTTCCAAAAAAATCAGAAGATTTAAAAATTCCAAAAATATTTTATTTTCATTTATTTCTACTTCCTTTTTTAAAAATCAAAAATATTTTATTTTCATCACTTTTGATAGAGTTTACAATTGAAAAGTTCCTTAAGTTTTTCGAAAAAGGCAAATTGTTTAATTACTCTGAAAACCATAACTACTAAGTTTCTTACATGATTAATGGTTTTTATCCACTTGTGAATACTGTTGAGTAATAGAAGCTTAGGAATCTTAGGTTATTAGCATTATGATAATAATTTTTTAACTTTGCGTGCATTTTTATAATTTGTCTATCTTTAAAAACAAAGAAGTCTAGTCTAGGATATTCCAAAGATGATGATTTTAGGCCTTGTTTGAACCGTTTGTTCGTTTGTTCTTATATATCCTTTGTGAAATAAATTCCTAGTTCCCTTTTTCTGTCTCCATGCCAAGGGTTATACTCCCTTCTTTTCTTTATTCCTTTAACCTCACTATATAGAACCTCAATTCGTGAGCAAATAGTTAGTATAGAATTTTTGCCATGTTGATTGAACCTCAATTTGTGAGCTATTGGTTAGTACAGACTTTTGTTCGTTTTTGAGTGAAAGAAACGAATAAGTGTGGGGGAAAAAGGGGTGAAGGAAGAAAGAAAGAAAAGCCCTATTATATACAGAAAAATGGCATTTTTGGGTATTTTCATTTGTTCAGTATTTTGGGTATTTAAAAGAGAGAAAGAAAGAAATACATTGATAGTTGAAAAAAAATTGAAAAAAGAGAAAAAGCCAAAAAAATTTTTTAAAAAATGGCAGAAAAATGAAGAAAAAATATGTACCTTTATTTTATCGAAAATCTTGAAAAAAATTCAAGCATCTATCTCTTTTATTTTGGTTATTCTTGAAAAATCTTGAGAAAAATATATTGTTAGACAGGGTGTATATCAAAGAAGAATGAAGAAAAGTTGTATAAAAATGAGTAAGAAAAGTGAAAACGATGGTTCAAAAGTGTTTCTTTTATTTCATTATCTTATCTTTTAAGTTGCGTTAGCTCTATCTCGTTTGTTTTTGTCTCCTTTTTACCTTCGTTTGTAAGCTACTTATGTCCCTAGCCTAATATTCTAATCCAAAAAATCCTACCTAATCTGGGAATGACCTAAAATAGAATTTAATGTGACTAAGTGATAGAAAAATTATGAATTGTGTGCATTATCTTTGAGAATATTTCTTGATGCTAATAACTTAACATTCCTCTTTTTCTATAGAAAATGGTATGAGTAAAATCACACATACACCCTTTGATCAGTAATAATTTTTAGTAATTTATGGTGGTCTTAGTGATTTTGTAGTTGTCTATTTTTGGAGTTTGGTTAGTGAAATACTCTATTGAAGTGGTTTTATCTTTTATTATTTTTCTAAGTTTTGTTTAAGTTTTTGTTAAGTTTTTGTTTTTATTTTTGTTGAGTTTGTTTTTGTTATTTTGAAATCCTAGTGCCTGTAATTGTTTTTTAAGGTTTTAACTGTTTATATTCAGGCTTCTGTCATTTTCCTGTTTTGTCTTTTTATTATTAATGTTTTTATCCTTCAATTGTCTGTTTAGTTTGTGTTTCTTGATGACAAGCAACGGATAAGTGTGAGGGTATTTGATAAGTGCATATTTGTCTATATTTTCTATATGTTAATTTCATCATTTTCGGTGTTTTTAATATGTAAAAGTATACATTTTAACTAAATACCCTTTTTTCTTGTCTTAGGTACCCTCTAGAAGTAGAAACAATGAAAAGGAAACAAAAACAGACGAAAACAGAACGAAAATGATAAAAGCAGAAGTCGTCGAAAAAAATGCAGCACCTACCGCTCGAGGTAGACTGACCTACCGTTGTCGATAGGTGTCAAGAATCAAAGGCATTGGCAAGACAGATACCTACCACAGATGGTAAGCCTCACCCTACCGTCAGCAGTAGGTAGTGTTGGGAAGGGCAGTTTAAGTCCAATATAATCTCGATTTCCTTGGTTTCTTCTCCAATTTTAATTTGTTTGCTTGTATTTTTCACCTCTATATAAGGGGGTTTAATTGCAGATATTGCAAGAAGTTTTTTGATACTATTAGATAGGTGATATACAAGTTAGATTAGATTATTTTAGATTAGAAATATATTAATTAGGTTAGATTAGTTAAACCTCTTTAAAATTCTAGCTATTTCTTCTTTAGTTAATAGAATTTCAAGATTTCTGCAAGGTTTATTTTCTTGGATTCAAGAATCGAAGACATTGATTCAAGATTTCGATCTTCAACTTGGTGACTCGAAAGACGATCTTAGAAGATGTTCGGGATTTCAATTGCTGCTTCAAGACTTAATCCCAAGCTCTTTTCCTTTTCTTGTTATTCAATTCTTTTATTAATTTACAATTTTATTAATATGAATAGTGAGTAGTTTTTATTGTTTGGTTTGGGGTTGAACCCTAATTCTTGATTATGAAGTTCTTGGTTTGATTTCTTGATTTCGATCTTTGTTTTGATTTAAGTTTTCTTCCAATTGTGTTTGATTTTCATTTAATTGCCGTGAGATTAGATTATTCGCAAGGTTGTTTGGAATTGAAAAAGGAAGAACGATCTAGGGCAACCAATTGGGGGTTAATTGGGGTAATTGACTAGAGATACAATTTTGTACTTTTAGGTCTTTAAATCACCTAAGTTTATTGCACTCATAATTTGTTGGAAAATAGATTTCTCTCTAAGGTTTAGTGAATAGGGTGGTTTTTGTCCTAGAGATAGAGATTGCTTGATTTGAGTAATAACCTAACTTAATTAATTCAACATCGTTTTCATTAAAATTTTTCTAATTGAATTAATAACAAGGATTAGGGGGATTCCACGAACCCAAACTCTTGTCGTTATAACCCTTTGAAAAATTGTTTTTATTTTCTTTCTTTTAATTGATTTACTTATTTTTATTTCTTCTTTATCAAAGATATCATCTTTCTTTTCTGGCTAGACATTAAAAACACGATTAGTACTTGAACCTTTGTCCATTCCCTGAGCAATTCGATTTTCGGGTTGAAACTCATCTCTACTTTGTTAGGTCCACTTTCCTTGCATTGTAGTAATTAGGATCACATCCCCTTTTAAGTTTTTGAAACATTAGAAATCATCTGTGTTATTGCCATGACATGTTGATGAATGTTTCCTTATCCATTGGTACATGAGTGTGCTGGACATTTGAAAATGTCTGTGACTGGATCGGTTCAAATTCAACTAGTACGTGAATCTATTCCTTTGATATATCAGGTCTAATAGTCCAAAGGTTACACATCTCATTATCGTTGTTCATGCTATACAAAATAAAATTAAACATTCATAGAATGAAGGCACCTTCATTGTCATTTGAAAATGCCACTGATTTGGATCCATTCCTTGATGCTTAAATATTTTTTTAACAAGTTGATCATGTGTCACCATTCGAGTAAAAGTGCATGTTTTCTTTGCCGCTTTGGTGAAGTAAGGACCATACGCATCTATGGCATACTCCGATATCCAAAATAATAAAACTCTAATAGTGTGAGTAGTATCCATGTTCATTGTTTGTAATGAATGAAGGAAAGGTGTTAGAAGTTTTGGAAATAGAATAGAAGGAAAATGCTTCAATTTTGTTGGATGATTGGGTGGAGGGGCAATTATATACATAGACATATAAAGCATTACCATCCTTCCATTATTGAGAGTTAGAGGTGGCATGTGATTAAAGGCATCATATGGGGAAAGCATTCATATCTGTCCATTATTGAGAGTTATCATTTCATGTGGTTAAAGGTGTCACATAGTTTTGTCGGAAAAGCATTCATATCCGTCCATTATTGAGAGTTTTCATTTCATGTGATTAAAGGCGTCACATGAGTTTGTCGGAAAAGCATTCATTTACGTCAATTATTAAGAGTTTTCATTTCATGTGATTAAAGGCGTCACATGGGATTGTCAGAAAAGCATTCATATCCTTCCAATAAAGTGTTCACATAAGGTTGTTGGATGATTTGATGGTAAATAATATGAAAGAAATAATTTAAAGAAATAATATACAAAATGTAACAAAGTATCATAAATCGTAATCTAAACCCAAAACCCTAACGATAATCAGATGGAGTAAATCTAGTAGTCTTACTGCTAACACGATGTCCAAAGTCAAGTTGCTGTGCTGGTGTAACGTTATCCGATGGGTCATCACCATACTCATCTGAGTTGGAAGAAGATGCACGAGATATAGGTATATGAGGTACAGATGTACCTACTGTACCAGAAGGTGGAGGTGCATCAAATGACAACCCTACTGCACTCGGAGGTGGAGGTGCATATGGTGTACCTCCTGCACTCGGAAGTAGTTGAACGTAATCTGCATTTGGGCTGTCAAATGGGTCAGGGGGACATATGAAGTGCATGTTCCACTCGAATGTGACGGAGCAAATAGCGTAAAACCCAAACTAAATGTCGGAGCATCTAGGTCTAGGTCGTCGAATAGGTCAGGTTGAACTTATGAGCCTAGACCTCCACATTCTTGTCTGCCAGAACCTCTACCTTTCTCTCCTCCATGTGTTGGAATCCGTAGGCAAAAACAAAATAAAATAAAAATACAGAAATCCACCAACAGGATCTGCACATACTAGAAAAACCGATTGGATAGAAATTACCTCAATGTTTCTGATTGTTCGTTTTGGAGGCGCTACTTTGTACGCTTCGCCCTCTACTGGTATCCACGCGACGAACTCCTCTGCAAGCGATCGGGATGCTAGCCCATTCTGTGTTCTGAAAACTGTTCAGAACTGATCCTGGCTATCTGGTAATCGGTCGTATTTCAGAGAGAGGAGGCTAGATACTATATCGCCGTTCTAGGGTTTAGGGTTTTGTTTTTCTTTAATCAGATAAAAGACGGCTACCAAGAAAAGGTTAACATAACCTTTTATAGCTGTCAATATCAAAACCCTAACTGTCATCTAATGACAGTTTAATCTCGTCCGTCTATTCCTATAATCATCCAACGGTTGGAAGAGTAATATTAAGTAATTAATTTCATTTATTTGATTAAATAAAATTAATTACTTATTAACCTACCAGAAAATACAATATGGAATTTGATTCCCCTTTCGTATACGTTCAGCGAATCTGGACACAATCTGGATTCATTGAACGTGGACATTATGCTCACAAGATCGTCTATGCGTGTGACCCTGTAGGTTCACTTAACGTTGGCAGTGAATGAAAAAATGTCCTAGACATTTATTCACAAAACATAAGCGGCCCCGAGCAAGACATTATGCTTACCCAAGTTAAGTAAATGTAATAATAACCTAGCATCAGATTTAATATTTAGTCCTTTTGTCACACGATATCCTAATTAAGTATAAGGCATGGATCAAGTCATCCTTATAAAACTTAATTAACCATTTACTTGATCACCAGGCAGACTATTCCAACAAATAATATTAATAACACCCTATTAATACTTATTTGAGCATGGCCATGCATATTTTCCAGTCTTCCTTATCAAGGGGCCCATGGATATCTCTCTCTAAAAAGAGAGGGACAAATCCCTTTCACTATCTCCAATATTCAAGCCATGACGAGAAAATAAGCCAACCAATAATCATAATGATCACCTAATTAAAAGTGATGTTTGACTATGTCAAAACATATTTTTCTCCCCATGCAAGAAACATTAGAAACATTAGGTCGAAGGACACCAAATATAAAACTGAGAAGAAATACTTATAACTTACACCCATGCAATATTTCTTCTTCACTTTGGGTCATGTCCAATACAATATTCTCAATATGTATTTATGAATTGATTTTATATCTCATATTCATGATCAGTAAAACTTGACCATCAATCAACTTCACACTAGTTTACAAGATGTAATAAACTAGGGACAAATAAGAATAGTATTTTATTAGCTATAAGGGTTTTACTATCAAGTCACATACTTGATGACCAAGAGCATAAAATACAATTCAAAAATACATGCTTCATAAATCATAAATGTGAGTCAATTGGTCTTAGGGCATATACTAACACCATGTCAGGGATCTACACATCCTCGTTTGCCCAGATATGGCAGGGCAGGAGCGCGTCCTCTACGGGTCCCACCTCTGGGTAATCTACGGGCACCCCTCTTTACTCCACGAGCACCACACTCAAGTACAGGCTCACGGGGATAATGATGCAATGGTTGTGCTACAAATATATGCTAAATATCCTGTTGAGAGGGGGTGCAACCCAATATACCATCTACAAAAACCATGCACCGATGAATGATAGTCTGGATTTTCCTCATGACACTAGTATACTGAGTTTGAGATGATGGTGGTCCCTCTAACACCCCTGTAGTCATGTCTTCTACCTCCTGCAGCATGGATGTCTAAATAAATAGTTAGAAAAGAATTATAAAGAAATAACATACATAAAAAGATAAATAAATATTTATTACCATCATCCGTCTGTCGACCCCAACTGGCTGGTATCCAAATGCTTGAGCATCATGACGTGCTAGATTGCTGATGTAGACTCGCGTGATGTCCCGATACCATCTAATTTAATCATCTCAAAGTGATGATAGATCCTCAACGGGTAAAAGAAGGCCATCCATAATGTGCTGTGTCAACTGATGGCAGACCTCCACATGAGTAGCATGCTTCATCGCCCAATAATTGTGATCATTTCCTCTAAGCTGTAATCGATGAAGATCTAGACAAGTATCACATGTCGCAAATATAGGCTGATCACATCTAAATTGTCGCATCACGCGGCCTGGATGGTGATACTCCACTATCTCGTAACACATCAACGGCACCTCTGCTGGCCACATGTCAGACGGCACCAGATCACGCTCAGGATACAATAGCCATATCAAGAGTGTAACAAATTTAAATATTTAAAAAATAATCATATTAAAAACATAATCAAAAATTAAAAAATATAATGTAAAGTCGTACCTGGTCAGATGACATGAAATCTAACTGATCTCTATAAGTAAGCAGAACATGCATCGGAAGCTGGCTGAGATCAAATAATGTACACCACATAGCACCAAGTGGAGCACGAGGGTATAGTTCTACATACCTATCTAACTGAGGACGCAAAACAGAAATACGCAACCAAGTCCAAATCTGAAGTAGCACAAGGGCTCCCCCTATCTGTCTTTCACCTCTTAAAGCTACTCTGCGTAGGCACTTATACAAAAACCCTAATAGAAAACTCCCCCAGCTGTAAGTGCTGGCATAAAAATCCTCTAACAAACTGATGTACCGTACATGAATCAAGATGCCCGACATATCAGGGAGCATATGACCTCCAAGAAGTAAGAAAATAAAATTCCGGGCATACATAATAAAATCATCATCAGTCTCTGATCCAGAGAACTTTCTCAAGATACAAACCTCTAAAGGTTCCTTCATAACCTTATATCTAGAAAAGTGACTAAGAGACAACTGAATACAATAAGTCTCTCAATCATATTAATCCAATACTGCTTATGATGTACACTCCAAATAGGACTTGTAACAGACAACCCCTTTATCCGTAAACCCATAAGGCATGCACATCTTGTAAATTGATTGTCACCTTATTGCATGCATGTGGAATGTGTGGGTCTCAAGCCTCCATCACTCAACTAAAGTAGTAATAAGTGCAAAGTTGAGGCCTATGTAACCACATCTAAAAAATCCCCTTAATCCCGCCCTGTCAATGATATCAATCAATCTATGGGATCTATTAAGACCGAAACGTCAACACTAAGGATCAGTAATACATGTCTCACGATCCCCACTCCATATCAACCCAGACCTATACTCATGCTGCCTCGTCACTATATTACATCACAAGGTTTAGGGTTTTAGGTATAGTATTATACACTTTGTAAATTTAAATATCTACGTGTTTAGAATTAAAGTAAAATATTTTTTATCATGACAGTTCATAAATTTTAGGTCTTAGGGTGTTAGGTTTAAGGTTTTAGGATTAAGATGTAGTATTACACATTTTCTAAGATTTATGGTTTATGATTTTAAAGTTTCAATATTAGGGTTTCAGTGTTTCAAGGTTAGGATTTATGGTTTAGGATTTATGGTTTCAATGTTAGGGTTTAAAGGTTAGGGTTTAGGTTATTAGGGTTTAGGATTTTAGAGAAGATTATATTCTCTTTTTTTTTCCTAACAAAAAAATCGAAATAAAACAGTTTTCTTGATATATACATTTATATACAATTAATAGAATAATATAAATGCTCATGGTCTAGGCTATTAGGATTTAGGGTACTAGAAAAAATTATAATCTCTTTTTTTTCGAATAAAAAAATCAAAACAAAATAGCTTTCTTGAAGAAATTGTTTATTAGGATTTATGAAAAAAAATAATTTATATAATTAATACCATCTAAATAGCAAAATTATGAGCTAAATTATTAAAAACTCATTTTATCAAATACATTTCTAATAGAAAAACACAACTAGTTTAACAAAATGGTCAAATATGCACAAATCTATCAATATAAACGAGCAGTGAAAATAACCCTAAACCCATATGTGAAAAAAATAAACTACAAAAAATTGAGAAATAACTCAAATGAAATTCATAAAAAATATTCACAAACCACAATAAACAACAATTTTCATATATACAATAAAAATAAACACAGTGAGAAAATATTAAAAAAACTAAATAATATAAAGAAAGTAACGAATGTCATAGTAAATTGAAATCAAACTGTATTATTTGGTGTAGCTTCCTCTGTCTTTCTTTGTACTCCACGGTGCACCTTGAACATGGCAGCAGTGAGGAATAAATGGGGTAGTGGCGGAAGGAAAAAAAGGAGGAAGAGAAGAAGAGAAGGAAGGAAGGAGAAGAGAAGAAGAGAAGGAGAGAAAGAAGGAAGAGTTTTGGCGGAAAGAAGGAGCAAAGCAGTAGCGGAAAGAGGGAGGAAAGAAGGGGTGCAGTGGATATTTGCAGAAGAAGAAGGAAGAAGATGGACGAGATTTTTTTGCAGAAGCAGAAGGAAGAAAATGGCCATTTTTTTCTTTTTTAAGTAACTGGATCTTAATAACGCACAAAGCATGTGCGTTATCAGTAAGAATAACGCATACACTAAATGCATTATTAGTCAACTCACCCACCGACTTGCTACGTCAACAGCCACGTCAGTAATCTCGCATAATCATAAAATTAAATTGGTTATTAGCAATAACGCACACGCTAGTGTGTTATCTTTAAAGATAACGCACACAACATGTGCGTTTGGCCAAACTCATATTAAAAAAATTTGTTGCAGCCATTTTAGTGGCTTTTTTTTTTTTTTTTTAAAAGTGGCCAAATACAGAATAAAACCCTTTATTTATAAGTGAATCAAAATTATTTTCCATACCTTTTGTTAATTAAATTACTTTGTGTAATGAATTTTATTGATAATCATAATTTAACAATGAATATGTTTTTTTTGGTTAAAAAGATTGGCTAAGCATGGTAACAGATACAATTTTGCAGAGTTAGTGTTCAAAAGAAGCGAAGTGAAAGTGTCATTATATTCGAAATAGGGTACAAACACGTGTCTGCTTTATTCTTTCTGACCTTTTCTACATTTTCTATGCGACTTTAGGGCCTGGACCTTTTTTCGAGCAAAGTCATTTTTGATATCGACAAATTCCATCCTTATCAATCTTTTTATCTCTTTTTCTAACAATAAATCCCACAAACCTACTATAAATGTTGTAAAATGCATCTGCATCTTCCAAAGAATCAAATTTCATGTTAAGCACTTGCTCAATAGAGATATCATCACAACATAACTCTCTAAACTTTTAACCTTCAATTATTTTGGAACCAAACGACCCTTAACTAATAATAGTTTGCTTCTCATTTGTTCAATTTCACCCATCATTTATGATATTATTGATTTCTGCTCTATCATAGTCATCAACCTCATTCATTACATATTCAGTCTCATTTTCTTCATCCTCTATCATTACTCCTTTACCTTTGCTATCCCTTGGACAAATATTTTTTGTTTTCCAATTCTTAGTAACATCTTTATTATTGCCTATACGGAATGGTTCGTTCCCTATTGTAAAGTATTGCTCTTTGATTTTCCGTAATGCTTCATTTAATTCCTCATCTTCACTAAAGTCAAAATTATTACCACTCACTTTCTAAGCGCAGTGTTTCATGCTCTTCCTTCCGTTTTTTTCCATTCAAATCATCCATTTACAAATACTGTGTGAAATTCAATGTAAGAAACAAATCCTCTTACAATAAATAAATTTTGCATTCTTAAACATTTTCATTGAAAAACATTAATTTATAACTTTTTTGGTCCTTTTATATAATTTATTACTGCATAACATATGGCATTAATATCTTGTCATGATTATACAACAAATTTAACTCTAATTATGAAAATAATTTCGTTATTACCTAATTATTGCATTTATAATTGCTTGTTACACTTGTAACTTATTCATTAGTTCTAAGAATCTATAGTAAACTGGCTATTATGTTATACGTATCATAAAGATAAGTGCAATAATCTATTTCTCTAATTAATTTTACTGAACAATTCGCGTATTAAAAATTATACGCATATCATTACGATATTTTAACACCCATCATAACATAATACTAACTAAATCCAAAATCTATAAACTAATAATTAAATATTTCTCTTTTCGTACCGCAGTTGGTTAAGTCGTGTATGATTTTAAGAAGCATATTCTATACTTGCAACTACATATGTATAACTTACTGTCGAATATAACAATGCATTTATTTCTTCATCATATGTACAACACCTAATACTTGATTTTTTGCATTATTTATCAAAGAATTCTTCTTTTATTTTATTTTCTAATTAATAGTCATATATACTATTATTCTCGTCTACTATATCTGTATGTTTTTCATATCATGATCAACTACTATTATGTTATGTTCTTCTATACAATCAACACTATATGAGATATTATTATAACAATTTACAACATGTATCGAATTAATCACTCTTTAATTGGTTTCATTGTCATTCATTTTTTAAAGTTTCCAGTAGGGAAAGCAATCCAATGTTTTCTGTTTTATTAATGTAAAATTGTGTACATTATATAGATCGTTCAAGTGACAAATCCTAAACATATTAAGACTAGGAAATCTAAACTAATTATAACTCATAAATATACATAGTCTAGGATTTTATAAAGACTAATCCTATTTACCTAAGAATTGAGACTAATCCTATTTACATAATATTCCTTAACACTCTCCCTCAAGTTGGAGCATGAATATCATAAATACCCAACTTGGATGCTAAACGATGAAAATGTGCGGGATGAAGAGCTTTAGTGAGAATATTGGTTGGCTGAAATTCACAGCGGATGTAGGAGGGAAAAATAAGTCCTTCTTGAAAAACATCACAGACAAAATGACAATCGATTTCAATATGCTTTGTACATTCATGGAAGACAGGATTTTCAGCAATGTGAAGAGCAGCTTGATTATCACAATGTAATGGAATGGGGCGAGTGATAAGCACATGAAGGTCACGCCGTAGGCTAGATAACCGTTTTAACTCGCATAAAGTCATTGCCATAGAGTAGTATTCAGCTACGGCAGAAGAGTGAGAAACGGTATGTTGTTTCTTTGTTTTCCAAGAAATAGGAGACCCACCGAGGGAACTAAAATAGCTAATAACAGATCGTTTGATAATTGGACAGGTAGTCCAATCAAAGTCACAATAGGCGGTCAATAAAAGTGGAGATTTAGATTGAAGAAGAATACCACGTCCAGGACTGCCCTTGAGATACCTAACGATGCGGATAGCAGCGTCCTAATGAGCACAACGAGGGGCGTGCATAAATTGAGCAAGTGTATGGACTGCGTAGGTGAGCTCAGGTTGAGTAAGAGTAAGATAAATCAGCTTCCTGATTAGTCTGCGGTATCGATCTGGTTATCAAAATAAGATCCAGAGGCTTTGGCCTACTGATGTTTTGGTTCAGTAGGAGGAGAGGTCGGTTTGGCTCCTAATAGACTAGTCTCAGAGAGAATTTTCAAGTGTATTTGCGTTGGCATAAGAATAATCGCGAAGGATTTCTTGCAATATCAATATCCAAAAAATATTTGAGAGGACTCAAGTCCTTCATATGAAAGCATTTATTCAAGGAAGCTTTGAATTTATCTAGAGTGGATAGGGAATTTCCAATAATCAATAAATCATCCATATAAATGAGAACGCATAAAAAATATTTTCTCGAGAGTATGTGAAGAGAGAATAATCTGCATAAGATTGAGAAGAACCACACTTACGAAGGGCAGTGGTAAGCTTGGAAAACCAACATCGAGGAGCTTGACGAAGACCATACAAAGATTTCTTGAGAAGACAAAACTTTCCTTGGGAAGAGGGGTGAAAACCAAGTGGAGGCCACATATAGACTTCCTCCTGTAGATCTTCATGAAGAAACGCATTGTGAATATCCATTTGATGTATAGGCCAGTTTCAAGCAATAGCGACGGAAAGTAAGGTGCAAACTGTGGCCATTTTAGAAATTGGGGCAAATGTGTGTATGAAATCAATACCTTCCGTTTGTGTACTACCCAAAATCAACAAGCGGGCTTTATATCGTTCGATGGTGCCATCTGCTTTATAGTTAATTCAGAAGACCCATTTGCTTCCAAGAGCACGTTTTCCAGGTGGCAAGGATGTCAAAGACCACGTGCCATTCTTTTCAAGGGAATCAATTTCTTATTGCATGGCAGCCCACCATTTAGGATTAGAGACAGCCGTAGAGTATGTGGTAGGTTACGTTTCTGTGGCAACAGATGCTAAAAAATGCGTGTGCGAAGGAGAAAATTTTGTATAGTTCACAAAATGTGTTATAAGATAAAGGGACGTACTGAGAGGTCCGAAGGGAGAGAGGAAGCAGAGCAGGAATGGGATATAGAGGACTTCCAAATAGCATTGCAGTCAAAATCTCAGAGTCGAGGAGGAGCCTTTTTAATGCGAGTACTTTTCCATATACTAAGTAGTTCTTTGTGCTAGTTTGGAGAAGAAGAAGGATTAGCTAGAATGAATATTTATGGATCAGAACCCACTAGATTGGAAGGATTACGGATTGGACTGGATAGAACAGGCGCTCGGCTAGTGTCAGGAAGCTGGGTCGCGCTGTCAATTTGACTAGTCATAGAGTTGGGTTGCGCAAGCAAGGAGGGAGCTGGGCCGTGCACGCTGGGCTGGATGGGCTGTGCAAGAGAGGAGGAAGCGGGGCCACGCATGCTGGGCTGGATGTCCTGGGCTGCGTTGGACACGGCTGGAGCTGTTGGCGCGCTGGACGCGACTTATTTATGCAAATTGGGCCACGAAAGATGTTGGGCTTCACAGAAATCTAGTCTAGAGTTGGTCACAGCCTTCTCCCCCTGACTTACTGGGCTGCTTCTTATTGGGACAGTCAATCTTGGCTAAGTAGAGGGCTGAAGGGTAGTTGGTTTGGGCTGCACAGAGGCTTGAATTTGTATGTTTTCTTCATGAAGAAAACCACTCCCCCTTTCTTGTACGCCCAAAATTTGTTCTCCAAAATTGTAAGACTTTGCAAAATATGGAGTACAATGTGAGGTGTCCGCATATTTGTAGGGAAACGCAGTTGAGGAGATATCCAAGGAAAAATATGTTCTGATTCGGGCTCAGAATTTATCTCTAGGGAGTTCATGATCATGGACATAAGCTAGACATCCAAAGCTTTTAATGTGAGAGTAAGAGTGTTTTCTATCATAAAGCAACTCATAAGGCATTTTCCCATGAAATAATAAAGAGGGTGTGCGATTTATAAGATATCCAACTGTCCAAATACATTCTCCCCAAAATTTTATAGGTAAATTAGCTTGAAAACGTAAAGTCTGCGCTACATTTAAAATATGCCGATGCTTGCATTCAACCTTACCATTTTGTTGTGGAGTGCCAACAATAGTGGTTTAATGAATTATGCCACGGGTTGAAAAATACGACTTTAGACATGTAAATTCTGTGCCATTGTCACTGCGTACGATCTTGACGGTTTTGTGAAATTGTGTTTTGATCATGGAGAAGTAACCATGTAGGGTGGATGCTACTTCGCTTTTCTCATAAATTAAATATATCCAAACAGCCCTAGAATAGTCATCTAGCATGGTAAGAAAATATGATGCACCTATAGTTGAGACAGTCTTGTATGGCCCCTAAAGAATGAATTAAATCGAAAACTCTAGATGCTTTATTGCTACTTAGAGGAAAACAATCACGAGTCTGTTTAGCTTGCAGGCAAATATTACATAGAGTAGTTCTAGTTCTAGAATTTTTTGGAATTTCCAAAAAATTATTTACCACGAATTCCGAGGGGTGTCCTAACCGTATATGCCATCATATGCTAGAATCATGAACTGTGCTAGAGAAGGCGTACAATTCTATCAATTCCATGGGCATGTAAAAGAAAATCCCATTCCTCTGCTCACCCACTCCAATCGGCCTCATCGAGATATAGTCCTGTATAAAACAAAAATCGTCAGAGAGAGTGATAATACACTTAAAGTCTCGTGCCAATTAAGATAAAGAGATTAAGTTGCATTTAAGCTTAGGAATTACCAATACTCTGTGAAGTTTTAGTTTAGGACATAGGGAGACTGTTCCTTCTTGTTGAGCAATTACCTTAGCATCATTGGGTAATCCAATAATATATGGATAAACATTATTTAGATTTTTTAGAAAAACTTTCCTACCAGTCATATGGTGAGAACATTCAGAATCCAAAATCTGTAAATTTTCCATACTAGATAATTTTTTGGATTGAGTAGTATATGAATAATTTGAATCATTTATGACAGTCAACAGCTTTGACCATTGGTCAGCTGTTAACATTAGGAAGCTTTAACATTAGTCCACTTGGCCCGCTCAACTCGTTACTGCTGTACGGCCCCGTCACATCATCTTCTATAACGAAGCCGCCACTGCTGCTGGGGCTTTCTGGCATCCTTCCTTGTCAGACTATAGTTGTGTTGGCCCAGGCGTCGGTTTGTCTTCCTCCTGGCGCGCTCCCAGCGTTTGTCTGACCGGAGGATCGAGCAAGCAACCTGCTACGACTTCTTCCCACGTTCTAGACTACTCTGCCACTCCTACCGAGCTGTGTTACACGCCCGCCGGTGTTCATGGTGCAGCTGTTTGTGCCGGAAGGAGTACTCCTTGGCCACTAATTGGGATATCCGATGAGCTGAAAACAGCCCGAGATGTCGTGTCTGCTTTGATTACAGTGGCTGCAAAATAGATTTGGGTTTGCTGACAGCCTGCGGGTTCCGGCGACAGCGAAGGCGGCGGCGAGTTCCCAGCTCGTGTTAAATTTTTATGCTGTTCTTCTTTGCAGATGTGAGCAAGGACTGTCCGCAATTTGGCATGGGTTCTTATTGAATCATATGGGAACGGACAGTGCCATAAATTGCACTATTTAATCCCAATAAAAATTGAAAAACGTTTTCGTTCTCTCTTTCTTTTATGATAAAAGTCAAGAGTTCTGTATTTGTCCTGGACGGGAGTTGAGTGTAATTTTCTAATTCATCCGATAACTTTTTCAAACTTGAAAATACACATTTATTGAATCTCAGCCTTGTTTACAATTTGCCAATGCTGCCTTTAATTCATATATTCTTGGCCTGGTGCCAACCAAGAATCTTTCCTTCAAATCTGTCTATAATTCATCAGCTCTTTATAGTAACTTATGGAAGATTGGAGAGAGGGTTTAATAGTGTTGAGAATCCAAGAATTTACCAGGTTATTGATTTCCCACCATTCTTCCTCTTTGTGTGGGTCATCTTCGGGAATGGGAATTATTCCGTATAAATCCCAACTTCTTCTTTGCTCTCAAGGCCATGTGCCCCATTCTGCATAATTATTGTCTTTTTCGGTTTCTCTTAGCTGGACTGTTGTGAGGATCAGTCCAGGTCTATCGGCGGATGCTACATAATAAGCATCTTTCTTCATTCTGTGAACATGGCTTTCTTCCACCATGTCATTATTAACATTGCCCAATATTGTCGTTACTCATTATGAGAGATTTTAGACAATTGGCTCTGATACCATGAAAGTTTTCTGTAGGAAAAACAATCCAATGTTTTCTATCTCATGAATGTAAAATTGCGTACATTATATAGATTGTCTAAGTGACAAATCCTAAACATATTAAGACTAGGGAACCTAAACTAATTATAACTCATAAATATACATAGTCTAGGATTTTATAAAGACTAATCTATTTACATAATAATCCTTAACAATTTCGTTCAATTTATTAATAGTACTAATATTCACTCATTAACGTGTATTTTTGAGTAAATTAACTCCATAGTCATTCATTTTTTTTCAAACTATTAATGGTACTTATAATCACTATTTAAGGTGTATATTTGTGTAAACCTACTATTCTATTGTAATGTAAGTGTAACTACTAAATTTTACTAAGCATTTCACTTCTATGATAAATTCAATAATGATTAATTATAATTTTTCTACAATTAAATTTTATATTCATCCTACCTTCAAAACACTCTGAATATTATTAGTTCTTTAAAAATGAACGATTATAAATTAAATTAAAATTATTAATTTCACAAAACTTATATACTTTCAGAGTATAATTTGAAATAATCACTCCCAATATTTTCTTTTCAATTCATAAAACAAATATCTTTCACATAATATACATATAAATAACCAATAAATTAATGTATGAAATTTGATTAGTTCACATATCTCGTATAAAATGAACATATCTTCCACAATTACTTCGCTTCCATGTCCTTCATTACCATGATAACTACGTTTATAATGTTATTCTAAATAAACATAATAATTTTAGCCAAGATTTATGGCACAAATCCCTTGGTGTCTTTTCATTGCCTAATGATTCCTTAGATTTCTCTAATTTTTCCTTTCTTTTAATTTCAACCCCCTTGGTTTTTATAACCATACACAATTTTCATTAATTATTACCAGATGTATTTGATGTGATTTTTAACCACCAATCCCTTTTTAGTACTTTTTCCAATGCAGCATTACACGTTTACTTCTGTGAGAATAAAATGGATTAGTTATTGATTTGAAAAAAAACATTTATTATCTTACCAAATTTATTTGAAAAGATTTTTAACCACCAAAATTAACTACTTTTTTTTTTTTTTAACAAAACTAGATTTATATATTGTTAAGATAAAAAAGAATAGCATGAACTATATGTGGAGGGATGAATGTGGACCATTCTAGTTCATCCTTGAAATCTAAAGCTAGTGTAGCTAAAAGATGGACATGTATGTTCTTGTCCTTTTAACATGAGAAAAAGAGGTAGCATTCCTTTCTATCCTTCTCAAGAAATTAGAAGCTAAAGTCCCCATATCAGAGATGTCATTGGGAAGGTTCTTAAGACTATTAACAGTAAGGAGAGAGTCACCCTCTATAAGTAGCCTCTCATTGTAATTTAAACTAGAGACATAGCCTTCAAAGATAACCAATAGCTCATGAAACTCCACAAAAAAACTACTATATCGAGGAATAGCTTTGGCCAAGAGAAGAATGCCCATATGATTTCTTATGATTACTCCTATGCTAGTTTTATCCTTTAAGAAAGCAACACTAGTGTTAATTATTAGATAACCATAATCTGGAGGAGTCCATTTCTGAACCAAAGGGCTGCAAAAGTACCAGTCTGATTTCTTATCAAACTCACAAGTGGTAAATATTCTTCTATTATGTTTATGGCTTGCAGCACAGTAGCTGCTTCAGAGGAGGTTGTTCCTTCATGCTTAAGTTTATTCCTAGCATACCATATAAGCAAAACTGTAGTTCCAAAAAATGGCAAGCTCTTCCTTGCTATGTTCAGCGGAATTAGAATAAATAAGATCCTTAAAGCTCCATAATTTAGATCTTTTAGTCTCCATTTATTACCTTTAGGCAAGTGTCTCCAGACTTCTTTGGAAAATGTACAGTCCAACAAGGCATGTCTATCATCCTCCATGCGTACCCATAATGTGCACATGAAAAGGATTCGTAAAGTCCACGCCTTATTAGGTTTCCCCCAGTAGCAAGCATATCTGAGGTTGCTCTCCATGGGAACATTCTTATTCTAGGTTGTACTGGGAGATTATAAATCAGGTTCCAAGTTTTTTCTTCAGCTTTCGTGCTAGAGGTTCCTTGAGCAGAAGCATTGTTGTTCATGAATTTCATCCCAATTTTGTACCCAAATTTCACAGTGTAGATTCCGGTAGAAGTATAGTTCTAAATCAATTGATCTTCTAGCCATGAAGGGTTTAGAGGGATGTTGAGAATAACTTCAGTCTCATGATGTAAGAACAGAGTCCATATTCTATCTTTCCTCTAACAACATTGGTTATAATCTATAAGTTCTTACACCTTTCTTTCCAGTCCCCTAGATAACTGGAATGAAGAAGGAGTGAGCTTCTTGAGAGTAGGTATCTATTTATCATGTGAAATTTTAGTGGATAACTCATCACTGATTCGGTATCCGAGGCATAAAGAAAGAATATTTCTTCCTTCCAAGAGACTATGCAAAAAAAATGATGGCCTAGGGCCTAGCAAGGAGGACATAAAATTTCCTGTAGAATAGTATTTTTCCTGTAAACATGTATCCATCAAAGATGATGGAGATTTTATTATGCGCCAACATTGTTTAGCGAGAAGAGCAAAGTTGTGAATCCATGAAAGTTTGTAAAACCTAAACCTCCATGAATTTTCGGCTTAATTCCACGCTTTCCAGGACATTTTTTTTTACGCTTAGAACTCCTCCCTCTCTCCCAAAAGAATTGACAAACCATAGAGTTAAGAGAATGTATGATGTTTGTTGGTAGAAGGAAGCAAGACATTACATAAGTGCAAATGGCCTGAACAATATTTTTTATGAGGATCTGCTCTCCAGCCCGAGACCGTACTTTTTCTTTCTAACCATTGAGTTTTTTCCACACTTTATCTTTTACAAACATGAAAATATCTTTTCTTGATCTACCTATAAGGCAGGGAAGCCCTAAATAACTACATTGGCCCTTTTTATTATGAACTCCCAAAATATGAGTAGTAGAATCTTAAACCTGATTAGGTATTTGCTTATAAAAAAAGAGACACGATTTTTGGGAATAGTATAGTTTTGATGGCTTTATAGTGTAGTATAGTCTTCTAGAACTCTCTTGATGGCTTTATTATTTTGAGCTTTCGCCTTACTGAACATCCCACTGTCATTTGCAAAGAACAAATGAGATATAAAAGGACAAGAGTTAGTGAACTTGAGACCTGAGGGCACACTTTGTCTCTCTACATGCCGAATCATAGCAGAAAGGCCCTCTCCACAGATTATGAACAGATAAGGAGAAAGAGGGTCTCCTTGTCGAATTCCCTTTGGAAGGAGATAAACAAGGAGATGGGGAACCATTTATCAACATAAAAAATCCAACAAAACGAACACCTCATGATAAGGGTTACCAGGTTTAGACGAACATGCAAAGCTATCATGATAGCTTCAAGATAATTCTATTATACTCTGTCGAAAGCGTTACTTAGATCTAGCTTGCAAGCAAAATGATTTGAATTATTTACTTTCCTATTCTGCATAGAGTGGAAGGCTTCAAAGGTTATCACAAAATTGTCAGTAACAAGCCTATCTTCAACAAAGGCAATTTGGCTTTTGTGAATGATAGAATTCATGCATTTTCTAAGCCTGCAAAAAAAGGACTTTAGAAGTAAGCTTATAGACAACATTACAAAGGCTTATAGGATGAAAATCTTTCACAACAGCTGGGCTTTTTACTTCAGGGACAAGAGAGATGTAAGTGTCATTAATCGCCCCAATAACATCACTATTATGAAAAATCCCCAAGATCATATTCGTTACCTTTGTACCTATGATATGCCATACTTTTGGAAAAAATAAGCATGTAATTCATCTGGCCGAGGAGATTTTCTATCCTTCATGTGCTTTGAGGCTTTCAGTACCTCCACATATATGAAAGGTTGTGAGAGAGTATCAACCTTCTCCTCGGTTAACACTTTGTCTATTACACCTTCCTATAAAATAGATTGAAAGCCGTTAGTACTATTAATATTTTTAAAACACTGAAGAATAAGATTTTCCACTTCTTTTGGATCTATTACTTCTGCTCTATAATCATCCTTAAGGGTTGCTATGGAATTCCAATCTGTCTTTGTAAAGCCTTTCTATGGAAATAAGTTGTGTTCTCATATGAATGGGGTTGACCAAAGCTAATGAATTGATTCATGATCCCAGAACTAGAGCAAGGAAAAGAAGATCACGGTATTTGATGCAAGTTTAGCATGTTTTCATTGAAGAAACAAAGACAAATGAGAGCTTTGAAGATGAAGGATGAGCTTCCAAGTTGCTCATAATCTACAGCATAAGCAAGGATTATTTAAGGGAGCAATTTGGATGTAAAAATTGACTAAATCTCGTGAAGAGTTGGGTGAAAATTGACTAAGTCTTGTGAAGAGTTGGAAATACTGCTGACGGTAGGCCCTGTACCTTCTGTCGTCGGTAGGTTTCTGGACGAGACAAACTTTGAAGGCTGCACCCTACTGTGTCCGGTAGGTTGCACCTACTGTCGTCAGTAATGTCCTGGTGGAGTTGGACCTTTGTGGTATTTAGGTAGGATTTTATTACTTGAACTTTATTTCCAACTATCAATCAGGTCTAATGGGTATTTTAAAGTCTTTAATCAGTAGATATGTTAGGTTTAGGCCTTGGCCTATAAGTACCCAATTATAGGTTCATTTGTAACTAACTTTGATGAATTTTGCTGAAGTTTGAGAGAGGATTCTCCAATTATCTCTAGGGTTCTTCACCCTTCTTAGTTAGCTTGCTAAGGGTTAATGTCCTTAGTTTGTGAACAATGGGTTGCCTTAGATTGTGGAATCTGTAGAATCAATTGATCATCCAATTCATTTCTTTAATTGAATCTTAGAGTTCTTGTTCTTCGATTCATTTAATTCTACGTCTTTCAGTTTGTATAGTTGGGGTTTTGGGGCCTTAGTTTCCTCAAGGGTCTTCATATCAAATTAGGAAAGAGTTTTGCCTCTTAATATTTGGTTTATGAGACTTATATCCTTATAGGTTTCCTATTGGAGTGTTCAAACTGCAAAATCCTCAATAGAGGTTCTTCAAAATGAGGTGATCTTTGAAAAGTATTGGATCCAATCTAAAATCAGTTGAAGATTCACATCAAAATGGTATCAGAGTAACCTCCAGATGAAGGTCGATTTGTGTGTTGTAAGTATAAAATTTCGTTGAAAAAAAAAAAAAAAAAGAAGTACTTGATGATCTATGAAAAATTCCATGAAGATCATGCAATAGTAGTACAGAAAAATAGATCCGAAAATCAAGTCTAAAATTGATGGAAAAATTGCGAATT
This sequence comes from Catharanthus roseus, assembly GCA_028651295.1. Classification (NCBI taxonomy): domain Eukaryota; kingdom Viridiplantae; phylum Streptophyta; class Magnoliopsida; order Gentianales; family Apocynaceae; genus Catharanthus; species Catharanthus roseus. The sequence goes on along the minus strand of JAPQWS010000168.1, from coordinate 16,680,650 downwards.
CATTGATGTTTTGTGATGGAGATGTTTTCCTTTGAGTTAGGATTAAATTGAAATAACATTTACTCAATTTTGAGTATAATTGATTGCTCAATTTAATTGAAATGTGAATTGTGTTTTGGAGTGTCGTTTGTAGAAAAACTGTGATTAATGCGAGCATATCTTGTATTATACGGACTCAATTCGAAACAAATTTGTGTTTAAATTCATCTTTGTTGAGTGAGGAAGCTTCCTGAATTTATTTCATCTGATTTGGATTCTTATTTTTAGAGTTATTGTAGTTTTAGTGACAGGGTGTCATCATTCCCTATTTCTTGGAAAACATTTTCTTAATACTCTTGTGTACTTTGTTTAGCCTAATTGTTTTGAATTTCTTTGTTTTGACGTACAATTGTTTTCTTGTTTGTTTTAATCTCTTTTTTATGATTAATTATGTTTATTGGCTCTTTTCAATAGATTAAACTATTCAAAATTCTTACACCTCAAGTGTTTGAAACTATGCCTTTTTGAAAACTTGTGTCCAACTAAGTGCATTGATTGATTTACTTGCTTGAGATTGTTGCTCTTGGTTTTAATTGGTTAAGAGTTTTGAATAATCTTATAGAGACTTGAGTGTTGAGTGTGTGGAAAAGACAAGAGGGTGAGATTATTTTGATAAAAGCCAATAAAGAGTGCTAAACACGAGTAAACTGAGTGATCATCAAAATAGGGCAAACACTTAGGGAGTGATTGAGAGGTCCTTAGTTTTGTTTTCTTTGTTTAATTTGTAGGTATAAAGAATAAATAAATGGAGTGCTATTGGTCTAATCCATCATGGAAAATGATGGAAGTAAAGAGTTAACAAGAGGATTATCAATTTAAGCTTGCTAGAGATATGTATAGTTTCCATCATGGTGTTGGCAATGCAGTCAACGCTTATTGTTGGAACAACCATGAAAATGGAAAATTCACTCCTAAAAGACATAATGGAGTTGCTAACTTCTCTATTTATGCTAAATCATATAGGCATACTTCTTATAATGATTAGGGGAATTATGATAGAGATAATGCTAAATATGGTTATTATGAGCATAGTCATTATGATTGTTACAAGAGTATCATCATAGTTGTATGGAAAAGTTTACTTTGGGAGCTTATATGATGAAAACGTCTATGGGAGGAAGAATGAAAGCAAGCATGTTGTCCATCTCAAATGCCTTGTGGAAGGAAAAGTCGCTAATCTTATTGTTGATGATAGTTGGCTAGTGCTAATATGGCTAGGGAGGGAGGGAGGGCAAGGGTGTGGGGGCTGTGTGAGAAAGAAGGGTTGTTTTTATTCTCCCCACTTTTATTTATATAAATTCTTTTAAACACCTTATATGGATAGAAATTCACAGGTAGAAACATCTTTCCCCCGAATACACAAAGAAAATAACAAGTATAAATAATTATAAACGGTATAAGAGAAAAAAACTAATGAAATACATGTCCTTTAACAGAGAGTACTGTAAATTTTTATACATTTTTCAAATTCTTTCATTTTTCTTAATAGTTAGATAATGTTTATTTTTAATTAAACACTACTTTTCTTTTACTCACAAATAGAATTTTTTATATTTATGAAGAAAGACATTTAGTTCAAGTTTTTTTTAATTAATCTTTTAAATTGGTAACATTTTTAAATTTTAAGTTTTTCTTCCATTTACTTAATAAAATCTTGTCGTGCATTGCACAGGTTTTAGGGTAGTACTTGCTAAGAAAATATAGACAAGGGAAAAGACTAAACTTGAAGTTTTTCCTAATTACCCACTCAGAGAAATAGTCTAAGATAAAGGGGTTTAGCATATCTTTTCAGAGTGGGATTAAGCCCGTTAAATAGGGGTGGGGGAATTTCTTTTTATACAAATTAGATTAAGGGCTAAGTAATTTTAATAATGATAATAATACTACTAATTAATAATAATAGTATATCTATCTAAAATCTAATTCAATAAAAATATCCAAAAGATTTATATTGTATCAAAAAAATTATGTAACAATATCTTAAATTTTTTTCAAAACATTCATTTATAAACTCAATTTCTTTTTATTAAATTCTCCACTTATCAAACCTATCACGAATATATTAAATTAGTTTTTTCTCAAGGGAAAACAAATTGGGTTGTTAGATCTTTAAAATTTTTATACCTACAAAAGAAGGTATTCTAGAAATCCAACAAATATTTACGCCATTAAAGTTTAACAATCTTCCAAAACTTCCAAAATATTACCATTTTGCCCCAAATATTTCTATTTCACTACATCTAAATTACAAGAAAACATAATTTACATTAATAAGAATATAACATAACATCAAATATTCTCTCTTTCTTGCAACTTGAAAACTGTCATTTAGCAATTATTCTTTAAACAACCTGCCTCTAAATGATAAGAAAAATAATAAAATTTAGGAAACATACAACGTAATGACAAATAATTTTTTTTAAAATAAAGTTTGTCTAAAAATTAATTCTAAAAAAAATCAATGTCTAACAATTTTGGTTAATATTTATCTTTTGAACAAAAGAATGTAATTTTTTTTGAAATATTGAATATTTTTATCTTGTGCTATAATATATGTGCACATATATATATGTGTGTATGTTTGTGTGTGTACATATATATGGGGAGATTGCTGTGGTTGAAACCAAAAATGCGGCAATGCTAGTTTGATGAGAAAAGAAGGAAAGGTCGTGGAACCTATTATTCCCCATGTGGAAGATTTAGTATCACTTGTTTTCTAGACAAAAAAGGCCAGAGTGTCAGTAGAAACTGCAGCAACTCCTACTCATCCAATTCTTGCGCAGTATCCTGTTACACAAATATTTGCAAAACTTGCAGAAATTTGTGCGAATTCAATTCTTGTAAATCCTTTGGCTATTCAAATATGCAAAACCTGCAACTTCAAATTCAATAGCTTTTCTAACGCCAATTACTCAGCCATCCTCATTGAGACTGCAGGATGACCGTAAAATATGTGAATGCATGAAACATATAAAAAATGTGTCAATATTTGACCTTTTTAAAATAATACACATAGTTTTATTAATACTTATAGCCTATTAACTAAATATCCTTAGTTCATGAACATAGGTTGTGATAAACAAAACAAATATTCACTTGCATATAATAAATTTTTAAGAAGCATTGATGCTTAGTACTTAGTGCTTAAAAGATTTAACACAAATATAAAAATAAAACATTTAAACAGTTAGGCAAGTAATATATAGATAACTAAGAAATAAAAAATATTTTTAAAATGAAAAAACATTACCATATTTTCCGAAGCCAGCCATGCTGGAATTCAACCCCATTTTCAGCAAAGTTGTATTAAACCATAAACAAATAGCCTGAAAATGATATGAGATAATTAAGTTTATTTCCTACAATATAAAGTGTATACTAGACGGCGAAAAATTTTCATCTTTTTAAGCATGTATAATTGTAAGTCCTATCCCATAGGCACCTAGAATGACTTTAAAATTACAGGTGTTACGAAAGTAGAGTTTGGATCTGATATAGTGAAGTATAGTGTTTTGACACCTAGTGGTATTTTGGGATACTTAGGAATAAGAATAAAATTTTATTATATTAAAGTTTTATTATCAAGGTTTATAAGTGCCTTTAACTGGATTTTATTCTTAATACTTAGTGTATGTATTTTAGAAATTTAAGCACTGGATAATTAAAAAAAATAACTTAACCATTAAGTATTGCCGCCACCTCAACGACACAGCCGTCACCCCACCATATTTTCCTTTCTTTTTCTTTCTTTCTTTCTTCTCTCCTCTAACCGCCATTATGCTTGTATATATATATATATATATATCATGGTTTTTCTTTTTTTTTTTCCTTAGTTCCTCGGCAGCTATATATATAATACATTAGGAGTGTTATTTTTCCTCAAGTTTGAGGCAGCCATAAAAGGTTAGTATATATTATTTAAATATAGTATAAGCATATACTATTATATTTATATTATATCTATTTTAGTTATATTATATTTATCTTATTTTGGTAGTTATACTTTATACTATTATACTTTTTATTTTATTTTGTTAGTTATATTATATTTATAAATATATAGTATAAGCATATATATAGTTTAGGTTGATTTATTTTAGGATTTAAATATTTTAAATGGATTTTTAGTATATGGTATATAATTAATTATGGTTTCTTGGGAGAGTATATTTGTTTAGGGGTGTAGGATTTTCGATCTTTTTAAAGAATTATTATAAATATATATAACATGATATAGGTATATATATATACTTCCTAAGTTTATTTCGTAGGACTTCAACATCAGTTATGGAATAGGGCTATTTGATTAGTACCCGGGTATTAAGTATTTCCATATTATCATTTTGTAGGATCGTATCATCAGATCTACATCCAGATGAGTCCACAAACTCCGTTTTAATATGTTATTTCAAAAGTTACGGGCTATATAAATATGGTTTCTAAACTTATCATAAAATATCTACTATTTTTGAAACGATATAACGTGCTATGTTTTTCATAATTAGAGATGTTCTTCACAATGTATTACATGTTCATTAGAAATGCATAGGAGCGGTGCTCCATATAGGAGTTGTCTTTTTAAAACAGATTATTATTGTTGTGAAAAAGAACTAGTCTGTACACGGGTTTTCTGGAAATATTTATAAGTTGGAAAATACTTTGTTTTTGAAAAGTTATATGATTTGGCATGCATGAATGTTAACATGGCATGTTTGGAAAATCTGCATAAGCTGGAGAATGCTTTGGTCCACGAAAGTTACATATTTCAACATGCATGAATATAGGCCTGACATTGGCATAATTGTGAAATTTGCATAAACATGTGATCACTGGCGGATGAAGATTTTTGGTGCTTTGAAATATTTATGACTTGAATCTATTGTGATGGCCGGGCAATTGGCCTTTCGATTTGTAAATACATATGAAAACCTCATTCCGACCAAGGTTAAAGTTTGGTGAAAATCAAGTAAACGGACGCGTTAGTGGATTGCACTGTACGTGGCTAGTCCCCTATACTAGGGCCTCTTCCGATGACGTGGACAAGTTTTTTACTCTGAGGGTGGATCCACTTGAAGAGGGACGTACTACCTAGAGGGCATGGCCCAATCGGTACTTACGTGGATATTGCATCATGCTTTGCGGTGGGACGGTCGCCTAGTGGAGAGTCAGGAGGGGCTCGAAATTTAGGTTAACCCCAGGACAGACCTGGTAGGTGCCCCAGGAGTCTGTAGCCTGTTTTGACCAGTGATATGGGAGTGCGGTTGTTTGTAATTGAGCGCTCGTATGGTGTTTGGCTGGTATTGACTACGAGATGCCAAAACTTTGTTCCGGTGGCCTCGTTTTAGGGATCCGAACTTTGTCCGTGGAGCCCTACTGTTGCATAACATGTTCTTTTAAATTTGGGGCGTAGAAGCTGCGCTAACGTGTCTTAATTCGCTCAGACTTCCCAGCTGCGCTCAAAATCCTTATATAGGTTCAAGCATCAGTTTTGTTAAAACATTAAAAGATGATTTTTTCTTATATATTGCATGAATTGCTTCGTGAAACTGCATCATTATTGTTTAAAAAAAATCACTACAGCGCACACACACACGTGGACTCACTAAGCCTTCCCGCTCACGTTTTTCCATATCATGTTTTCTTCTCAGATTAACTCAGGACGGCCAGGGATAAAATAAACCGTTGAAGTTCTGGGAGTGGAATTTTGGTTCGAGTCTCTCCGGAAGGACATGGTATTGTGTTGCTTTCTTGTACTCGAGCCGTTTGTAAAGTATTTCTATCTTTGTATCGGAATTACCATAAGATAAGAAGTTTTCTTGAACCCTATATTTTGAGCGCCTCCTCATTGTTCAAACTGTTTAGTTTTCTGCTGCATATCGTATATATATACTTCTAAGTGTTGCCCAGGGGGTTATGCTCTTTTTTTTAGACTTATAGTTTAGTACCGAGAGGAACCCAGATATCCTACTCAGCCGCAGTTGACCTAGTAGCAGAGTTGGGGGTATCACAATAATTTTGTGAGATAAGAAAACCTTTACCAAATTATTATCTTCTAGAAGATGATTACAGGTACAATATATCATATAGATATAGAAAATATTAATTTATCTATATACTCATTCAGAGTATTACGATATTGTTTTTTCTTGAAGTATATAGATAAATATCATACCATCTTCTGTAGATTTTTAGTGGTAAAATCCATAATAAACCCTCGTGTAATACATTTAATTGATAGAAGATTAACACAAATAACAATGAGAGAATAGGCTGAGGGTCAACTTACCAAAATGATGATCAATTCCTTTATTGGTAATACCTTGTGGAACAGAGACATCAGTTTGGAAATTTTCAAGTAACAGAACATTCATATACTATGCCGGGAAAAACGAAACCATCATCGATTAAGCTAATACCTTAAAAAGAATCGATTACCTTAGAGTTTTTCCACCCGATTCGACCTCCCAAAATAGTCTAAAAGTTTTGAAAATATAGTGAGTGAGGTCTTGTAGACAGTTGGACTTAGAGGAGAAGGAACACTAGGAACAACAACTTGGAGTTAACAGCGGGCAAGGGAGAAGGAAAGTGCAAAAGGCAGCCAGAGAGACGGGACAGCGAGAAAGGTATGAGAGAAGAGGACAATGCAAGGAGGGGACGGCGGTGCAAACAACATAGGCTAGAGTAATGTGTTTCTTATATTAGGAGCAAGATTTGGGAGAAAGTAAAAGACAATAAAGAAAAAAGACGGTAAATTATCTATAAATAATCATGAACTATTTTAATTTTTCTGTTTATAACCATAAACTTTTATTTTATCTTTTTCAAACCATGAACTATTTTTGCTTTTCTGTCTATGGCCACAAACTTTAATTTAATCTTTCTCTAACAATAAACTATTTCTTTTTCTGGAAACAGTCATGAACTATTTTTTATTTCTCAAATATAGCAATTTATTAAAAATAGTTCATGGTGATATTTGAGAGGTAAAAATAGTTTATGGTTATTTCTAGAAAAAAAATATAGTACATGGCCAGTAAAGGATAAAATTAAAGTTTTTAGCTATAATAGAAAAACAAAAATAGTTCATATTTTGAAAAAAATAGAATAAAAATTTATACTTATAAACACAAAAATTAAATAGTTTATAATTATTTATATCTAAGTAGATCAAAAAACAAAAAAAAAGAAAGAAAATCACGTTTCGACCTTTACAATGAAGGCACAATCAAAATCTATTCAAATAAGTCGTGTTTTCTGTGGTTTTCCCATATTACAACTTCTGTACCATCTGGATGGTCTTGTGTTCTTTCCTCATATTGGGAGTGCTACCCTGGCACGGCAAACCTCTTTTTGAGCTGGTCCAGATTACTATGATAAAGATTTACCATTTCTGTGTACGAATATGCCTTTGGAAAAGACACTTTTCGCCTCTACGTAAACAATATGTGATAAAAATATATCATATAGTTAGTTTCATTTGGAATACTGAAACCCAACCTTTTAGGTGCACAAATTAGCTTTTCAAAAAGTAGTTCCATGAGTGTTTTTTCCCCGGTAAAGTCGCTGCCCACTTGAAAAATTTTCCGTTTAAAAGCATTTCACTAATGATCACATGGGGTACTTCTAGCATTACAAACTTTTCAAAGTATAATATGTGGAACCAACATCTCAAATAAATTAAAATCTGAAAGAGCTCATCTGCTCTGGTTTATATAGAATGCCGGTCAAAAAATTCTACACCTGAGACGTGCCTTTGCAATGAAAATCAATGCTACTACTGCATTTGGATTGATGCTTACCTTGGAAAAAAAATATTCTATAAAAGTTAAATTTTTGTCTAATAATTATTAGATTTAAACAAAGAAAATATTTTAAATTAGGAGAATTTTTTTGGGACACTCATTAATTAACATCATTAGTAAACCAAGCAGCTAGAATGCACCACTATATTATTGTAAAAACAACACAATTAATTTGGGCCCAATCCATCAATACTAATATTACATTAGGATTTATATGTATATATATATATATATATTACACTAGGGTGTATTTGGACACCAATTAACTCTATTTTTTTAATTTCTTCTCTTTAATTACATTCATAACAAATTAACTTTCATGAAAGTAAAAAAATACTTTTTTTTAAACTAAAATTTAATGAAAATATATTCTCGGATAGAGAATATTAATAGAAGAGAAAGATTCATTTCGATTGCTCTATTTTTAAAAGGTCGGTACCCCATGATTTATTTAGTATTATTATTTTTATTAGGTGTAACTCTAAACTCCTTGAAAAGAGAAATTTACTATTTATAGCTATAAATTATTTTTTATTTTTGTTTACAACTACAAATTTTGATTTTATTTTTCTAGCTATGAACTATTTTTTATTAGAAACAGACCTAAACTATTTCTAACATTTCAAATATAGCTGTGAACTATTTTTAATAAATTACTACATTTGAGAGTCAAAAATAGTTCATGTCTATATTACAAAAAAAAAAAAAAAACTTCATGGTTATTTTCAAAAGAAAAAATATTTTGTAACTAAAAAACTAAATCAAAGTTTGTAACTATAAAACAAAGTAAAAATAAATTATGACTATAAATAGATAATGTGTCTCCTAGAATGTAACGCCCTACCCCATAAGCACCTATCATGACTTTAAAATTACGAACATTATGAAAATAGAGTTTGGATCTATATTGGTGGAACATAGTGTTTTTGACACTTAGGGATATTTTGGAGATACTTAGGATAAGAATAAAATTTTATTATACTGAGGTTTTATTATTAAGGTTTTTAAGTGTCTTTAAGTGGATTTTATTTTTAATAGTTAGTGCGTGTATTTTAAAAATTTAAATACTTGACATTTTCATATAAGGTTAAAAAAAAAATAAATAACTTAGCAATCAAGAAACCCATTGCCACCTCATGAGCCACCCGTCCATTTGCTGTTTTTTTTTCTTTCTTCTTCCCCCCCTCCCCCCACAACCGCCTTGTTTCACTATATATATATATATATATGCATGCATATGTATCATTTTTTTAAATGATCTAAGGGCAGCCATATTAGCTATTTGAAGGTTAGTTTAGGTGTTTATTTATTTATTTTTTTCCTTGCAAGTTCTTTTCTTTTTAGTCTTGTTAGAATATATATATATATAGTTTAGATGTATTGTTTGTTTTTTTTCTTTAGTATATAGTGAGATTTATTTCTAGTAAAATTATATATATTTTTAAGTTATTTATTTTAGGATTAAATATTTTTAAATGGATTTTTAGTTTATAGTATATAGTTAATTATGGTTTCTTGGGAGAATATATTTTTTTTAGGAATATAGATTTTCGATCTTTTAAAGAATTATTATAAGTATATATATCATTATATAGGTATACATATGTACATGCTAAAGGTTCCTTTCATAGGATTTCGATATTATTTAGGGAATAGGACTACTTAATCGGTACCTAAATATTAAATATTTTTGTATTATTATTTTGTAGGATCTTAGCACCAGATCTACATGCAGGTGAGTCCACAAACTCCATTTTATTATGTTATTTCAAATATTACGAGACGTATAAATATGTTTTTCCGAACCATCACAAAATGTTGCTATTTTTAGAACGATGTCACTCAGTGTGTTTCTGGAGATGTTCTCCAAAATGTGTTACGTGTTCCCTAGAAAAATGCATAGGAGCGGTGCTCCATATAGGTGTTTCTTTTAAAACAGATTATTATGTTCGTGCATAAGAAGTTTGTTGTACGAAGGTTTTTCTGAAAATATTTTTATGTTAGAAAATGTTTTAGTTTGAGAAGTTACGTGTTTCGACAAGCATGAATATAGATTTGACATTGGCAATTGTGAAATTTGCATAAGCATTGATGACTGGCGGATGAGAATTTTTACTACTATGTAATGTTTGCGACTTGAATCTCTCCCGGCGGCTGGGCAAATGGTCCTTCGGTTTGTAAATACATTTGTAAACCTCATTCCGACGAGGGTTAAAGTTTGTTAAAAATCAAGTGAACGGACCCGTTAGCGGATTGCACTGTACGTGGCTAGTCCCTCGTACTAGGGGCTCTTCCGATGACGTGGACGGGTTGTTGACTCTGAGGGTGGATCTACTTGAAGAGGGGCGTAGTACCTTGAGGGCGTGGCCCAACTGGTATTTACGTGGACATTGCATCATGCTCTGCGATGGGACGGTGCCTAGTGGAGAGTCAGAAGGGGCTCGAAACTGAGGTTGGCCCCAGGGAAGACCTAGTAGGTGCCCCAGGAGTCTATAGCCTATTTTGACCAGTAATATGGGAGTGCGGTTGTTTGTAATCGAGCATTCGTTTGGTGTTTGGCTTATATTGACTACGAGATGCCTAAACTTAGTTCTGATGGCCTCGTTTTGGGGATCCGGACTTTGTCTGTGGAGCCCCACTGTTGCATTATATGTTCTTTTAAATTTGGGGCGTAGAAGCTGTGCTGATGTGTCTTGATTCGCTCAGACTTCCCAGTTGCGCTGGAAACGCTCAAATAGGTTCAAACATCAGTTTTGTTAAAATAATAAAAGAAATATTTTTCTTATAACATTGCATGAACTGTTTTGTGAAACGACATCGTCATTGTTTTAAAGAAATCACAACAGCACACACACGTGGACTCACTGAGCGTTCACACTCACATTTTTTCATATCATGTTTTCTTCTCAGATTAGCTCGGGACGGTCAGGGCCCCGCAAGCCACTGAAGTTTTAGGTTAGGAGTTTTTGGATCAAATCTCCCCAGAAGGGCATATGTTTATGTTCTATCTTTCCTTGACTCGAACTGTCTGTAAATCTTTTTTTTTATGTTGTCATGTAAAGTTGTTGATGTAAGATACTTTTGTTTTTATAATAAAACAATCATGAGAAGTTTTTTTTTAGATCCTGTGTTCTAAGCGCACTAGTAGTATCTAGTTTATTTAAGTTTTCTACGTACTTTGTGTGTATACCTGTTAGTGTGGTTCTTGGGCTGTGTTTCATTGTGGAACTTATAATTTAGTGCTGAGAGGCAAGCAGATGCCCTACTCAACCGTAGTTGACCTAGTGGCAGGGTTAGGAGTATCACAGGTGGTATCAGAGCATCTAGGTTTGATACTAGGTTTGAAACGTTGAATTTTAGACAAGCTATAAGAGTCAACTCTTTAAATTTTAAAGTTAACCATATGATTTATTGGTTGGTACTAACCCTAAGATTTTGTTTTGTAGGTACTAGATGACACATCCTTCTCATAGATGGACATACAAGGAGGGAACCCTCGTAGATGAGCCTAGCAGGACTACGTCATCATCATCATCCTCATATTCTCTTAGGGAGATCGTCCCAGAAAGGGAACTAATTCCGGTGATTGACCTTTCTGATGATGAGTCAGTTGAAGGACCAGAGATGGCACCAGTGGCACCAGGAATAGGGCTTGGAACATCGATAGAAGAGGACCATAGTGAGCCCACATTAGATTCAGAGATGCCGCCCGAAGCAGAGAGAGCGGCACCGGCGGCCGCTGGGGATATGAGTACCTTTGTAGCAGATAGTTTGCCAGTAGCAGCGTCCCCTACCCCTGTTCCACCTGTGGAGTCTGTATCTTCTTTTCCAGCACTACCATCATCACTTCAAGGTGGGGTCAGGGAGCATGACATCTGCGGTTATTGTTTGTGGCGCGAGCAGTAGGTTGAGGCCGTTGGACAGCAGATTATGGAGCTGAGAGAGGAGATTTCCCGGGTAGATGCCCTATTCTATAGAGCTCGCCAGGCACATCGACAGGCAATGGCGATGGCCGTTATGCTAGAGGCGGAGCTAGGTCAGGCGCGGGAGGCACACACGGCCCGAGAAAGAGAGATTATGGAGCTGATTGACGAGCGGGACTGGCTTAGGCGGTTTATCGCTCAGTTCCTTGGTACCACTAGAGATTTAGTGAATAGAGCCCGTGTCGAGTTAGAGTCCCGACTAGGATGTTCTGGTAGCCAGTGTCCTCAGGCGGAGTAGGTGTTGGATAGAGTACAGGTAGGTGTGCATATTGGTCACTTGGATAGGTACGAGTAGTGTATTTGTCGGTACTTGATGCAATAGGCTTAGGGTCGTAGGTATGAGGTCCTCAGATTTTGGATATGTATAGCAACCCGGCCATATATTTTTTTGGTGGCAGGACCACGATGATCTGACTGTATCTTGATGCTACTTATACCAAAAATCCTTATTTTGAGTTATATATATGTTTATATATACACATTGATGTTGGTGTCTGGAATAAACTCCTGTTTACTTGTTGTAGAGTATCTGTAATCTTAGATGTTTATTAGTGTTAGAACTTTTTGGATTTTAGAAACATGTCAGGTTCACAATCTCCCAACCATGTGGACGAGGCTGTGTCAGAAAGTTCTCAAAACAGACAGTCTAAACCTATGAGAGAGGCCACACCTCGTCCAGAACAAGCCACACACAAGGTAATTGAGAATTTTATGATCAAGATGACAGAATTGTTAGAAACTTCAATGGCTACAAGAAGAAACGAACGAGTACCGGCCACTGGAGCAGATGAAGCACTATAACGATTTCTCAAGTTTCGACCCCCGGAGTTCTATGGAGAAGTTGAGCAAGAAATTAAAGATGAAGTGTTCCTTGAGCAGTTGAATGATATCTATGATACCCTTAAGTATGAAGATGCCCTGAGGGTAATGTTTGCAGCTTTTAGACTTCGAGGAATGGCAAAAGATTGGTGGCTTAGAGCTTCCGAAGCTCGAACACTCAAGAACCAACCATGGACCTGGAACGATTTTCAAGAAGAATTAAAAAAGGAATACATACCTCGTTGCGTTCGTGAGCAACGAGAGGATGAGTTTCAACAATTGAGACAGGGTAACCTGACAGTTGCCCAGTATACGGCAAAGTTCAATAGGTTGGCTAAGTGTTACTTAAGGTTGATAGATACTGATGAAAATAAGACGCAACAATTTGTGAAAGGATTAAGGGTTGAACTGCAACAGGCATTGGCTCCCTTGCCACCGATGAGATTCTCGGCCGCAGTTGAAGCCGCCACGCGAACGGAGATTGCTGATCAAGCAGTTATACAAAGGAAAACAGCTATTGGTTCAGCGGCGACTCCATATAAACGTCCTGGATAAGGACTATGGAAACCTAGAGATTTCAAGAGATCTCGTGGTGAACAAAGGACTGGAAATGAAGGCCGACCAACCCTAACCCCTGGAGGAGCCTATAGAGTATGTACATATTGCGAACGAAGTGGACATGTGGCTGAAATGTGTTATCAAAAGTCAAGATTATGTTATCGGTGTGGAAAACCAGGGCATGTTAAAGACCAGTGCCCTGATATACAACAAGTACCTCCGTAGACATCCAGAAAAGCAGGCCGATCCCCGGTTATGAGAGGAGCAACAGAGGAAGGATTAATAAGCCACAAGTAAAAACTAAAGTTTATGCACTGGATGGATTGCCCGTAGATACTAAAGCAGATGTAGTTGAAGGTATGGTACAAATCTTTTCTCAACCAGCAAGAGTACTCATTGACCCTGAAGCTACGCATTTTTTTGTGAGTTTGTATTTCATAAAACATATTCCTATACCTTCTGTTAACATGCATTACCAGTTGATAGTTAGCACTCCTATGGCCGTGAATAAGATAACTGAGGTAAAGTACCCTGATTGTGACATCTGTGTTGAGAGTGTGGTTTTATCTGGAGATTTAATTGCCTTACCATTAGAGGGATATGACGTGATACTTGGGATGGACTGGTTATCTAAACATTACGCCCAAGTAGATTGTCGACGGAAGTTGGTTAAGTTTAGCCGACCGAGTATGCCAATCCTGGTATTGCAAGAAAAGCGAACAAAATAGGAGAATCTCTTTTTGTCTGGCATGAAAGCCAGAAAGTTACTATGGAACGGATGTCAAAGGTACCTAGCATATTTACTTAACAAGCCTTAAGAAGGAGGTAAAATTAGAAACAGTACCCGTAGTGAGGGAGTTTATGGATGTATTTCCTGAGCAGTTTACGACGCTACCCCCAGATCGAGAAGTGGAGTTCGGCATAGAATTGGTACTTGATGCTAAACCAATATCTCGAACTCCATATCAGATGGCACAGGAGGATACGGGAACTGTTGCAGCAAGGATACATTCGTCCCTGATAAAGCTTCTTTTTATGTTGTCATGTAAAGTTGTTGATGTAAGATACTTTTGTTTTTGTAATAAGACGATCATGAGAAGTTTTTTTTAGATCCTGTGTTATGAGCGCACTAGTAGTATCTAGTTTATTTAAGTTTTTTGTGTACTTTCTGTGTATACCTGTTAGTGTGGTTCTCGGGTTGTGTTTCATTGTGGGACTTATAATTTAGTGCCGAGAGGCACGCAGATCTCTTACTCAGCCGCAGTTGACCTAGTGGCAAGGTTAGGGGTATCATATAGAAAATTGATAAAGTGGTCTAGAAAGCTCCCAGGAAAATCATATAACGGATCATTCAGATGACATTTGACCCTAAATTCGACATCTATTTCTTTTAAAAAAAAAAAAAAAAAAACACTGAATCATGCTTCTATTTCTTAAAAAAAAGAAACTTGAATCTTGTTGAATATTACCATTTGAATCCTTTTTTTCTTATGAGATTACCTTATTTGAAGGACACATTCAAATGATAAAAATGAAAACATCATCCATTTAGAAACCTAACGTGGCATAACATTTTATTTGATGACATGCTCAAATCTATCAAATGGCCAAGAACATAGATTGCTTATATCTTATGTGAGAAAAGTCCTTAGCTTACTCTGAAACACGTTTCATAATATGGACTGATTAGATTGATACTTTTATTACATGAATTTGATATAGAAATCAGGGACAAGAAGGGAGCTTGTAACCTTTGTAAGAAGCAAGCAGAAATGACACATTTCCAGATGACCAACTTCTTTTCTGTCATGCTATTATTGATAACTTACCTTGGTTGCTGACATTGCTAACTACCTTGTTTCCAATGTCGTGCCTGCTGGTACCTCTCAATATAAGTTCTTTGTTGAATTGAAATACTACTTCTGGAAAGACCTTACCTTTTATGCCAATGTGACCAAATGATATGTGTGGCTTACCCTGAAATAGAGGATATTTTAAGCCATTTCTGTAAGGGTCTGATTGACAGGCATTTCTTAGTGAATGAGACTGCTCGAAAGATACTTAAGTAGGACTTCTACTGGCTGACTCTTTCCAAGGACGCAAAGTGGTATGTATCGGGTGGTGACAATTGCCAACGCTTAGATAACATCTCTAAACGCAATGAAAAGCCCATAACTACTTTCCAAGTGTGTAAGGTGTTTGACCCTTATCCTAAATCATGTGGTAATCAATACATTTTGGTAGTTGTTGAGTATGTGTCTAGGTGGGTGGAGGCTCAAGAATTACCTACGAACGATGCCAGAGTCGTAGTTAAGTTCTTGAAAAAGTTGTTTGCTCGTTTTGGCATGCCTAGGACTATAATAAGTGATAAGGGCACCCATTTTTGTAACCAATAACTTGAAAAAGTGTTTAAACATTTAGAGTCACTCACAAAATAGATACACTCTACTATCCTCAGACTAGTGGCCAAGTGAAGATAGTTAATAGAGAGGTAAAAGGATTTCAAAAAACTGGTCAATCATACCCGAAAGGATTGGAGTCTAAAGCTTGATGACACACTATGGGCGAATAGAACGGCCTACAAGACTCCGATAGGTTCTACACAATTTAGAATTTTGTATGGGAAGTCTTGACATCAAGATGTAGAAATTGAGCATAATGCGCATTGGGCGATACAACTTGTTCAATTTGATTATCTTTATATACTGGTAAACAATGGGTATTACAACTGAATGAGCTTGATGAATGGCGCCGGTAAGCGTACAAAAATTTTAGCATCTATAAGGAAAAGACGAATAGGTGGCACGACAAGTATGTGGTGCAGAAGGAATTCAAGGAAAGTGACTTAATCCTCCTATACAACTCCCATCTTTGTCTCTTTTCCAGGAAGCTTATTCTCGATGGTCGAGACCAACAGCTAGTAAGGTTTTTCCTTATGGTGCAATAGAGGTACCGCACCTTGGAAAGGTACTTTCAAGGTAAACGGTGATTAAACCTCTACTTTGGTCATAATGTAGGATAACTTCAAGCGGCCTCCTTAGTGTTCCATGATGAGTGAGATTTGTTATCTTTTTGTTGTTGTATCATGTATTGTATAAGTATACCTTTATCCTTTCTCTATCGTATTTGATCTTGTTGATTGTCTTTATTTATGTGAAGGTTTTTTTTGGGAGCTTACTTCATTGCTAGAATGATGTTGGACAATTAAAAGGTGCCTAGGAGTTCACCAGGCGCGAAACAGGGCCGAGATGGAATAAAACAAAGAAATCTGAAGTTTGGGTAGAAACGGTAGGCTATCCTACCGTTAGATGGTAGGTTCAGGGGTGATTTTTCTACCAAACGGTAGGCCTTGACCTACTGCACACAGTAGGGTCCTACTCCAACTGAGGGCTAGGTTCTTTCCAGTTTGGCCAGGTTCGGATCGATCAATTGGTTTTATTAATAAAATGTTTTTTCTTTTCTTCCAATTTTCCCCATTTCCTCTTCCTCAATCCCTGATTCCTTATTCTCCTTATTCCCTTCCCGTCAATCTCCCTCCCTTATCTTTCTTCACCATCTCTGGCATACCACTACTACGGCACCCCTCTCGGCGTCCTCTCCTCTCGATTCCCCTTCAACCTCTGACCTCTTGTTTCTCTTCTCTTTTTTCTCTTCCTTAGCCTTTTTCTCTTTTCTCTTCTCCTCTTTTCCCCTCCACGACCCACAACATTTGCTGCCCACAACCTCCTTTCCACCATGTTCTTCTTCTTTTTCTCCTTACCTCTCATTTCTCTTTTTTTCTAGCCACTGTCACCACCACTCCACTAGGCCACCATCATCGCAACCCTTACGCCACCTCTCTTTTTCTTTTTCGTTCCCTTTTTCCTCTTCTTTTCCTTTGTTTCTTTTTTCAAATTATGTTTTGTTATTTTTCTTTATTCGATTTTCTATTTTTTTATCTCCTCTGGAAAGAATTCTAACGCACTTTTTGGAGACTTCTCTGGAATCCGGCACTGCAAGGTAGTGGGACGGGCTCATTAGCGTAGCGACAGTAGTTTGTTTTTTCAAACAAACCAAGGCTGAGCTTCTATACACCGTTCCGTGTTACTGGGATTTATTTGATTTAGTGTGTAGTTGAATTATTTTGTGGGGATATTACTTTCATTATTCTTGTGATTCTTTTTTTTTTTTTTTTTTGTGTTTGTCCTTTTTATTGTTAGTTGTTCACTTTAACACACACGAGCAGTGCTTAGTCATTTTCGTTTGTTGTTTTGTGTTTTTTGTTTTCATATTTTGCACTTGGTTCATCTTATGATTTATTATGTTTCTTTGTTTTTTGCATTTTGAGTGATTCTTAGTATCATTTTTGGTCACTCATCTGTTCCAAGTATTTTTGCTTTTGTTTTTCGTTTCACTACTTTTGTGGTTGTTTTTGTGTTTCCTTTTGGTTGTTGGTTGTTGCCCTTGTGAGTTTTTTTATAAGTCCCTTTTAGTTTTCCTTTCCTTTTTAAATAAAAAGCTGACTGTCACATTTTCTAAACGCCCTGCTACCTCCAATCGAGGTCTTGTCAATGATCCCAAGTCCGAGCCTACACAAACACCGGCCTCCCCTACTATCCTTCCCTTCCCTGATAGGCTTTACTCTTCCAATCAACAGTGGATTAGGGATATACATTTTTTGGCTTTGATGGTATAGAAGTCTTTTGATCACCACGTGATCGAGTACCTAGGTTTGACTATCTCTATAGGAAGTACGGTTTGGGAGCCTCTCCTTCACCTTTCGTGTGATTATTACCTTGACCTCGTCTGTGATTTCTACAGTACTATGCTCCACAAAATAGATAAAAATTTCCAAACCATTATTTCCATGGTTAAGAGGGTCTGCAGTGTTTTAGATAGGGCATGACTAGTGACCATTCTAGGTATTAGGGACGAGAGGAATACTGTCACTGTAAATTCCAATAAAAAGCTAGCCCAAGAGGACCTGAAGTGTAGCTATGAGACCACATCTAATTGCTTTTAGATCTATCCTCGCTTGGGAGAACAAAGGGCCATCCATCACAGGGGTGACTTTTCCAACCTTTTACCCCGAGCCTTAGCATATTTCTTTGGACAATTTTAGTGCGAAAGCGTGGGGGGGGGGGGGGGTAGGCATAGTGATGTTTGGATTCTTGATCTTTACATGATAGATAAAATACATAATTGATCTCCTTTCTTTTTGGAGTATTTGATGATTTACAAGATGTGTAATACTAGTTGTGGTACAACTAAAAAATGTGTATTTCGTAATCCGGTACTACTTACCCGTGTTTTTCAAGCTTTCAATATAGATTTTACAAGTGAGCGGTGCGAATCGACTGGATGTTCGCAGATTATCACTTCAATTGATTTAATAACTCTGGGTACGTTTGGGAAGATAAAAATATGGTCCGGGTACTCCCAAATTCAGAGCTGAATGGATCGGAACGCCTTCAACTTTCGAAGCATCAAAAAAAAGGTTTTGAACGGGACATGCAGGATCCTCCTCACAACAGCCGTCGAAGAAGGATGCATCTTCGGATTCTAATGCTAATAGCTAGGTTCATTTTAATATTCATGACAAGAATATAATTTGTACATTAAAAACTACAAAATGAATTAAAATGTAATTCTTAAATGGTGTTTTAAATATGTCATTATTGCGTGTTAATCAGATAGCCTTCATCTCCAATAATCTCTACATTTTTGGTATCTCCAACAAAATTTCTTCAAATTTAACCAAAAATAGTTTTTTATGTGTTGTTACAACACTGAAATGGTTTAAAACCCACATCATTTTTCACATTTAACAAAATCTTCTCGTAGTATTTCTTTTCACTATCTATATAATTTATTAGTATAAATATTTTACCAAAATAACTCAACTTTATTTGTCTATTACATATTTATTCAAAATATTATTTTTATATTACACTCAAATTTAAAATCATTAAATAATAATGGAATTCAGGCAATGATTGACATGATAAAATCTATCCTACATTTTGTACATAGATAACATTGATGATAAAGTTATAATTATTATTGTATTTCATCTAAAAGGTTCGGATGATTAGTAAATTATCTATCAAGGTATTTTTTTTATATTTACTTTTCGTTGGGAAGAGCCTAAAGCTCTGATACCACTATTGAGAAGAGTTACACTGGTGATCAGCGCTATTACATTAACAAAACCTCTACAGAAACTATTACAAAATCAAAACATCGGAAGAACAGAAAATATACTAATCGATTACAAAAAATCGGATGATGGAACCGGATAACAACTCTTAAACAAAGTTCTTCAAAATTGGATAAGGTGTCGAAAAACCGGACTAACGATTCTCCTTCAAATACTAACGTAATAGATAATAAGCAAAAGAATTCACAGAGAACAAGCAGGAATAAGAAACTGCAGAGAAGAATAAGAGAAAAGAAGAAGGCTTCACACAGAATAATCGGTCACACCTCATCTGTCAGCAATAGGAAAGGATAAGAGTATTTATAGAGTTTCTAAGATAGACTCATTCAAAACAGAACAGTCATCTGGAAGAATTGTTCAATAACAGAACAGCCTGATACCTAGAAGACTCTTTTAAAGGAGTAACATCCAAGTCACCTGGGAAAGACTCAAGAATATTGGATTGTTTACCAGCCCGGCCTGCTCAGCATGTTGGATTTGAAAAAACTTATCCTATTTGGGTTGTAAGGCTCAGTCCAACTCATCACAGGGAATTGAGAACATGGGCTGAAGAAGAAAAGAGAAAAAAATATGTGAACGCATGCCCAATTCGCCTACAAGCTCCACTTTGAACACATTTTGTCAACTTCCCAGCTAAGGCAATCAACCTGCATTAATATGTAGAAGGTCTCTGCTGTTAGTATATGCCCTAAGACCAATTGACTCGCATTTATGATTTATGAAGCATGTATTTTTTAATTGTATTTTATGCTCTTGGTAATCAAGTATGTGACTTGATAGTAAAACCCTTATAGCTAATAATATACTATTCTTACCCTAGTTTATTACATCTTGTAAACTAGTGTGAAGTTCATTGATGGTCAAGTTTTACTGATCATGAATATGAGAAATAAAAGCAATTCATAAATACATATTGAGAATATTGTATTGGACATGACCCAAAGTGAAGAAGAAATATTGCATGGGTTTAAGTTATAAGTATTTCTTCTCAGTTTTATATTTGGTGACCTTTGACCTAATGTTTCTAATGTTTCTTGCATGGGAAGAAATTATGTTTTGACATAGTCAAACATCACTTTTAATTAGGTGATTATTATGACTATTGGTTGGCTTATTTTCTTGTCAGGGCTTGAATATTGGAGATAGTGAAAGGGATTTGTCCCTCTCTTTTTAGAGAGAGATATCCATGAGCCCATTGATAAGGAAGACTGGAAAATATGCATGGCCATGCTCAAATAAGTATTAATAAGATGTTATTAATATTATTTGTTGGAACAGTCTGCCTGGTGATCAAGTAAATGGTTAATTAAGTTTGATAAGGATGACTTGGTCCATGCCTTATACTTAATTAGGATATCGTGTGACAAAAGGACTAAATATTAAATCTGATGCTAGGTTAGTATTACATTTACTTAACTTGGGTAAGCATAATGTCTTGCTAGAGGCCGCTTATGTTTTGTGAATAAATGTTTAGGACATTTTTCATTCACTGCCAACGTTAAGTGAACCTACAGGGTCACACACATATACGATCTTGTGAGCATAATGTCCACATTCAATGAATCTAGATTGTATCCAGATTCGTTGAACGTATACAAAAGGGGAATCAGATTCCATATTGTATTTTCTAGTAAGTTAATAAGTAATTAATTTTATTTAATCAAATAAATGAAATTAATTACTTAATATTACTCATCCAACCGTTGGATGATTATAGGAATAGACGAGATTAAACTGTCATTAGATGACAGTTAGGGTTTTGATACTGACAGCTATAAAGGGTTATGTTAACCTTTTCTTGGCACCTGTCCTTTATCTGATTAAAAGAAAACTAAAACCCTAAACCCTAGAACTGCGATATAATATCTAGCCT
The DNA here is from genome assembly GCA_028651295.1 of Catharanthus roseus. Classification (NCBI taxonomy): domain Eukaryota; kingdom Viridiplantae; phylum Streptophyta; class Magnoliopsida; order Gentianales; family Apocynaceae; genus Catharanthus; species Catharanthus roseus. Next base: position 16,659,377 of record JAPQWS010000168.1, on the reverse strand, counting down.
CCTCTCTCTAAAATACGACCTATTACGAGATAGTCAGGATCAGTCCTGAATAGTTTTTAGAACACAGAAGAGGTTAGCATCCCAATCGCTTGTAGAGGAGTTCGTCGCGTGGATACCAGTAGAGGGCGAAGCGTAAACAACAGCGCCTCCACATCGAACAAACAAAACACTGAGGTAATTTCTATCCAATCGGTTTTTCTAGTATGTGCAGATCCTGTTGGTGGATTTCCGTAGTTTTATTTTATTTTGTTTTTGCCTACTGTTTCCAACAGTGGTATCAGAGCTTCGTACATACTAGTTTTACTGATTTTATCTGTTACCGCTTTGATTACATGTGCTGTTTTCAATCGGCCTTATAGTAAGGTTTCTGATTAGTGTAATAATCAGAGTAAATTGAATTATAGGATTCTCATATATCATATTCTGTTTTACTTATTAATGAGATTAATTAAATAGAATGTTACTGCCAAATTGTTTGGCCTATAGTCTGTAATCTGTGCAATTTAATTGTTAAACTAATATGCAGAATCACATAATTTAATGTTTAACCGTTAAACAAAATTTTTGGAGGCAAGATTTTAGGGTTTATGACGGCAGTAACTCGTTCAATGAGTTAGAAAGGAAAATTTGTTTTTCTTTCCGGGGCCGCCGTTTTTTTCTGTTGGCTTCGCCCCCGGAACCCCCGTGTTGTTTTTTGGCATATTTCTTTCTATCTTTAGATGCATGGTGCATAGCCTGGCCCTTTACCTCTTGTGATTGGTTGGCTTATTTTGTTAATGGGTTGTATGTTTTTAAATACGGCCCGCGTGTCATTGTTTTCATTGATACAATATTATCAAGCTTTACTAGAATAGGTTAATTCTATTTCCTATTCCTATGTACGTTTTCTGTCCTATGTAACAAGATTAGAAGGCCAAGATATTGGAGGCAAGCTCATTGAGATGAAGACTTACCTAGATTGACCTTTGACTTCCATGAGGCTAGTGGAAGTCAATATAGGATTGGGGCCATGCTATGACACGTTTTATTTGATGTATATATTATGCATGTGATGTTTAGTTTATTTCCTTTTATTTCTGGATATATGTTTTGTGATACAATATACAAATAAAAGGAAGAAGGCTTTTGAAACCATGTAAAAATTAAGTCGTAAAATGCCTCCCATGATCATAAGCACTTGTCCATGCTTGGATCATCATTTTGGCTCATTGCCAAAGCAATAGATAAATGGTTACCCAAGTAGGGAAAGATGGAAAATGGTGATTTCCATATGCTTGCAATGGTTTGGTTTAACTAAGCTATCAAAATGGTTTTGAGCCTAGGACATCATATGGGATTTTGCCGGTACATATAGATGTAAATCCCATTAATACATTTATCTCTAATTATGGGTGTTAAGCCAAAGCTTACTTATGATTAAAATAAAATGAATTTTTATACCCATGATTTATATCAAGTGTTGAATATTTTAGGGAAAAATTAATGCTTCATTTATTTAATTTTACTTTGCAAATTCTATGTAGATAATGGCCTCAAACAATTCAAACACCTCATTGCGATCCGTGCTTGAAAAGAATAAGCTTTGTGGGACTAACTTTCTTGATTGGGCACGAAATTTAAGGATTGTCCTTAAATAAGAAAAAAAAGCTATGTGTACTTGAGAACACTATCCCTAATCAAACAGTTAACAACGCTCCTAGAGTCGAAAAGGATGCTTATAGTAAGCACAATGATGATTCTAACGATGTGACATGTCTCATGTTGGCTACAATGGAATCTGAGCTGCAAAAACAATTCGAGGAAGTTGAGGCTTATGAGATGATAAAACAGTTCAAGGAAATGTTCCAAGAACAGGCATGTCAAGAGAGATATCTTACCACTAAAGCATTGAATAGCTGCAAAATGACCCCTGGCACTTCAGTTAGTGCTCATGTCTTTAAGATGAAAGGGTATTTTGATCAACTCGAAAAACTTGGAGCACTTGTAAGTTATGACTTGGCTACTGATATGATCTTGGCCTCTTTGACTTTTGACTATGATCAGTTTGTCATGAACTTCAATATGCATAATATGGAAAAGTCAATAAATGAATTGCATGGGATGCTCAAGCAAGCTGAACAAAACATTAGGAAATCTACTCCTAATGTTCTGATGGTTCAGAAGGCCCAGTTCAAGCAGAACAAGGAAAAGGGAAAGGGAAAGGATATGGCCAAAAAGGGTAAAGGCAAGCAGAAGCCCAAGCAAAAGGTTAAACCACCAAAGGAAGGGATTTGCTTCCACTGCAATGAACCTGGTCATTGGAAGAGGAATTGCAAACTCTTCTTGGAAGAAAAGAAGAAGCAAAAGGCCAGTGAGACTGCCGCTTCAGGTATTTTCGTTATGGAAATTAATATGTCTACTCTTACTTCATGGGTATTAGATATTGGATGTGGAGCTCACATTTGTGTAAATGTGCAGGGACTCAAAAGGAGTAGATCTTCGGCAAGGGGAGAGGTGGACCTACGAGTTGCAAATGGAGCAAAAGTTGTTGTTGTAGCTGCAGGGACATTTGATTTACTTTTGCCTATTGGGCTTATAATTGAACTTAAAGATTGTTATTATGTTCCTGCAATGAGTAGGAACATCATTTCGGTTTCTTGTTTGGATATTGATGGTTTTGAGTTTAATACTAAGAATGGTAAAAGTTCTTATGGGGATGCCTCTTTATGTAATGGACTTTACATTCTTAACCTACATGATTCCATTAGTAAGCCCATCTGTTCCTATAATCATCCAACGGTTGGATATTGATGGTTTTGAGTTTAATACTAAGAATGGTAAAAGTTCTTATGGGGATGCCTCTTTATGTAATGGACTTTACATTCTTAACCTACATGATTCCATTAGTAAGCCCATCTGTAGCTGCAGGGACATTTGATTTACTTTTGCCTATTGGGCTTATAATTGAACTTAAAGATTGTTATTATGTTCCTGCAATGAGTAGGAACATCATTTCGGTTTCTTGTTTGGATATTGATGGTTTTGAGTTTAATACTAAGAATGGTAAAAGTTCTTATGGGGATGCCTCTTTATGTAATGGACTTTACATTCTTAACCTACATGATTCCATTAGTAAGCCCATCTGTTCCTATAATCATCCAACGGTTGGATGAGTAATATTAAGTAATTAATTTCATTTATTCGATTAAATAAAATTAATTACTTATTAACCTACCAGAAAATATAATATGGAATCTGATTCCCCTTTTGTATACGTTCAACGAATCTGGACACAATCTAGATTCATTGAACGTGGACATTATGCTCACAAGATCGTCTATGCGTGTGACCCTGTAGGTTCACTTAACGTTGGCAGTGAATGGAAAAATGTCCTAGACATTTATTCACAAAACATAAGCAGTCTCTAGCAAGACATTATGCTTACCCAAGTTAAGTAAATGTAATACTAACCTAGCATCAGATTTAATATTTAGTCCTTTTGTCACACGATATCCTAATTATGTATAAGGCATGGATCAAGTAATCCTTATAAAACTTAATTAACCATTTACTTGATCACCAGGTAGACTGTTCCAACAAATAATATTAATAACACCTTATTAATACTTATTTGAGCATGGCCATGCATATTTTCCAGTCTTCCTTATCAAGGGGCCCATGGATATCTCTCTCTAAAAAGAGAGGGACAAATCCCTTTCACTATCTCCAATATTCAAGCAATGACGAGAAAATAAGCTAACCAATAATCATAATGATCACCTAATTAAAAGTGACGAGAAAATAAGCTAACCAATAATCATAATGATCACCTAATTAAAAGTGATGTTTGACTATGTCAAAATATATTTTTCTCCCCATGCAAGAAACATTAGAAACATTAGGTTGAAGGACACCAAATATAAAACTGAGAAGAAATACTTATAACTTAAACCCATGCAATATTTCTTCTTCACTTTGGGTCATGTCCAATACAATATTCTCAATATGTATTTATGAATTGATTTTATATCTCATATTCATGATCAGTAAAACTTGACCATCAATCAACTTCACACTAGTTTACAAGATGTAATAAACTAGGGGCAAATAAGAATAGTATTTTATTAGCTATAAGGGTTTTACTATCAAGTCACATACTTGATGACCAAGAGCATAAAATACAATTCAAAAATACATGCTTCATAAATCATAAATGTGAGTCAATTGGTCTTACGGCATATACTAACACTATGCCCTCTTCAAGTGGATCCACCCTCAGAGTCAAAAACCCGTCCACGTTATCGGAAGAGGCCCTAGTACGGGGGACTAGCCATATACAGTACAATCCGCTAACGCGTCCATTCACTTTACTTTCACCAAACTTTAACCCTAGTCGGAATGAGGTTTTCATGTGTATTTACAAACCGAAGGGCCATTTGCCCGGCCGTCGGAACAGATTCAAGTCATAAACATTACAGAGTAGTAAAAGTCCTCATTCGCCAGTCATCGCATGCTTATGCAAATTTCACAACTATGCCAATGTCAGATCTATATTCATGCATGTCAAAACACGTAACTTTTCAAGCTAGAACATTTTCCATCATAAAATATTTTCAGAAAAACCTACGTATGACAAACTTCTTATTCACCACCGTAATAATCTGTTTTTAAAAAAACACCTATATGGAGCACCACTCCTATGTATTTTTCTAGGGAACACGTAACAGATTGTGTAGAACATCTCCAAAAATACACTGAGTGGTATCGTTCCAAAAATAGCAACATTTTGTGATGGTTCGGAAAAACATATTTATACGTTACGTAATATTTGAAATAACATAATAAAATGGAGTTTGTGGACTCACTTGGATGTAGATCTGGTGCTAAGATCCTACAAAATGATTATATGAAAATACTTAATACTCGGGTACCAATTAAATAACCCTATACCCTAAATGATATCGAAATCCTACGAAATAAACTTATGAAGTTCATATATATACCTATATCATGTTATATATATAATTCTTTAAAAAGATCGAAAATCCTATACCCCTAAAAATATATATATATATATATACTCTCCCAAGAAACCATAATTAACTATATACTATATACTAAAAATCCATTTAAAATATTTAAATCCTAAAATAAATAATTAACTCAATATACATATATATATAATCTAACTAGAAATAGATCTCACTATATGCTAAAGCCTAGCAAAAAAACAATACACTTAAACTATATATATATTATACTGAAAATACAAAGAAAAGAAAAAACAATACAAAACTAACCTTAATGTTAATGGCTGCTCCAAGTTATTCCTATCAAAGAAAGAAGAAAAAAGAAAAGGAAAATAACTCCTAATATTTTTGTATATATATTGCTGCCTATTGCTACCTAATTGCTAAGTGGGAAAGAAAAAGAAAACATGACCTATATATATACGTATATATGGCGGTTATGGGCTATGGAAAAAAGAAAAGAAAAGAAAAGGGAAAGGGATTGTGGTAGTGACAAGTGGGTATATGGTGGCGGCAACTTTCTTAATTGCTAAGTTGTTTTTTTTTTTTTGAAATCCTTATATGAAAATGTCAAGTATTTAAATTTCTAATATGCACACACTAGAAATTTCTAAAATGCACACACTAGATATTTAAATTTCTAAAATCCACTTAAAGGCACTTATAAACCTTAATAATAAAACCACAATATAATAAAGTTTTATTCTCATTCCTAAGTATCCAAAAATACCACTAAGTGTCAAAAACACTATATCCCACTAATATAGATCCAAACTCTATTTTCATAACGTCCGTACTTTAAATTCATGCCAGTTGCTTATGGGGTTGGGCGTTACATTCTACCCTCCTTAAAAGAAATTTCGTCCTCGAAATTGAATAGTTACGTACCTATAAACTCTAGATACTTTTTCTTCAAGTACTCCTCAGTTTCCCAGGTTGCCTCTTCGATCCCATGATGTGTCCACACAACTTTACACATTGGAATCTGATTCTGGGACCTCCCCTTTCCTTTGACCAACGGGTCCTCAAACCAACCTCGATAAGCGTTTTTTCATTCATTCATTGATTGTTTCAAAGGTAGTTTTAGCTTGCTTCCAAGTCCAAGCACTAGCAATAGAAGCTAGTCGCCAGAAGCGACCTTCCGGCCAAAAAAGGTGAGCGCCTAGCACGAAAGGTTACTTTACTAAGGTAAGAAGAAACGGATTGAGCTGTGCGAAAGCCGTTGCGCTAACGAGCAAGAAAGGGGATGCGTGTTAGCCCTTTTTTTGATTGCATGGCCTTTATTACTAATAAGAAATAGAGGGCTTTTCTCGTTTAGTATTACTTTGGCTTCGCCCTATCTTGCTGGCGCGGAAGCTACCACAAACTAAAAAAAAGAAAATGAATGAAGAAGGAAGGCATTAGCATTAGAAAGACTACAGAGGCATTCCAGGCTGACTACAGTACAAGTCATGAGCTACCGCTCCTGCCAAGCGGGACAGGATTTTTTATATCGAAAGCCCCAAAAACTGGCTATCTTATAGCAACAACTATAACGCAAGCCTACTCAACTAATCTCATAAGTAAAGGCCTGTTCGCATCGCAACTAATAGAAAAAAAACAACTACTAGACTAGACTAGTAGTTGAGTGCTCCTTGTTGTTCGGATCTTGACCGGATCCGAGTTTCCCAACCTCTATGCTATTGGGGAATTCTACAATAGTCTTACCGCTTTCTTGATTGACAATATTTTAGTCTTTGGAGTACTTTGGGATTATATTCCGCGCAAAGGATTTGTGCTTTTGGGCCGGGGTGAATATTGCAGACCAGTGGATCTCGTGGTCGACAATCGTTCGGACTTGGTAAAAGTTGTCGCGGCACCTGTACCAGGATAGAGTACTTATCGTGATACCTGTGGACCAATTTACGATGTCTCTGTCACTGACGTTCGTCAAGCAGGCCACGTGGATTAGCCAGGGTCTTCTTCCGCTAATGAGACCTCAGTCTCGAAGCCTTCGGAGTATCTTTTTGATAAGCACCTCTATTTGTATGGGGAATTTGCTGCTGATAGATCTCGCCCAGTGTCCTCCTCCTTTCCCCACTGCCTTCCAACCCGCGGGACTATACAATGGCAACTTCCGGGCATGAGTGCCTGATCGTGAGACTGCTTGTTGAACGTCCGATGGAACCTTGCTCCGACTTGAGCTATGCAACAACGGCATCCCCTATGATCCTTGTTGGATGTGCTCTACGGTCCCCCATAATATGCTCACTTAGGGACTTCTTACTCCAGTTGTTCCAAAAGTTTCCGCTAGTTGAACCGCGCCCAGTAGACTCCCTGTTCCGCTTATCCCTTTCGTCAACTGTTTGATCAGGATACTATTCTCTAGGTTTCTAAACTTGGAATGGATGGCGGAGTGTAGGTGGCAAGCAGTTATATGGATACGGTGCTTTACCCGTAGACGCTTCTCCAGCTCTCGCGAGAGTTGTCCTCGGAGGGACTTCCCGAATGACCGTACCAAAGAATTCTACCGTACTCCGTACAGCTATTGTTGTTAATTCTGCAGAGTCTACCCAAATCAGCCCAGATTGTAGGAAGTGGGCGATATGTTTTTGTATTTCTACGAGAAGCTCTACGGCACCCAAGATTCCCAATAGTAAGTCGTCGGCATATCGCGCGTAACAAATCCTTATTAAGTAATGGCTTTTTAAGGGGGCCAGGACTCTCTCTGACTTGATAACTATTACTGCCTCCTCGCCCAGCTCTATCAGTAGGCCCTTTCTTCTGCAATACTTAAAAAAGTTTCTCATGGACCAATTATTATTACAGCGTTCTTTACCATAGAATTCGGCTTTCGGGGTCAACCCGACGGCTTCTATGAGGAAGGTAGTGCAAAAAAGGAGGCTCAAGGGCTTGTTAAGGAAGGTGGCAAGGGCCGACGAAGAGGGGAAAACGCCTTGTGTTTTCTGATCCCCCTTGAGCCAGGAGGTGCTCGAGGGGGAGGTGTGCCACGACGAAACAAGAGAATGAAAGGCCGCTTTGCATTGGATGCTCTTTAACCTACCCACAATGATGGCTCTGTTGTCTTGGGGAGCGTTGAAGCTTGCTTCTTCTCCAGAGTTTTCTTGGTCATCAATACAACCTGTCTTTAATAGAACCGATCTGATTCTCTGAACAATTGGAATTTCGTACTTCTGTCGGATCCTCCCTGTCTCCTGATCGAGCTTGTGTAGGTAGATATTGCCTGGTAGGGCCGATAGTAATACATTGTGTGGGACGGAGTAAGGGCCCTTCTCACCTCCTACGAGTCGTCTGGCGGAAAAGACTTTCTGAATGAAGTAAAAGAACTTGGGATCGTCGATCTCTTCCTTCAAGATTGAGATGAGTCCATGTCGGTCGATGGTGTGAAAACACTTCCTGATATCGAATTCCAAAAACCAGCGAGAGGTTCCCCGCTTTTCTTTGATCCTTCCTAGGACTGAGTGGCAGCCTCGACCCGAACGAAAGTGCGATGTGTCTGGAAACTCGGGATCGTAAATGGATTCAAATACTATTCTGATCGCCTCTTTCATGATCCTTTCTATCGGTAGAACTATTGTGAGCAGTCTAAACTTCGACCCTTATTTCTTTCTTCATATTGTAAAGGGGAGCAAAGCCCTTTTTTGCTCCCTCTATTGATGGATCAAGACCCCTCCTGCCTTCAGTGACTCATAGGGCTTCCTTCCCTCAGCTCAATCCTTTTCGTTCTTGAGAATGGTTGCCACCTTTTCTAGGACCGGAATGATTATCCCTGCCCGATGGGTCTACATCCATCCATGAATATCGTCGGGTACTGTTAACTTTCCCGCCATTCTTGTAACTGTCACCTGTAATCCATGCAGGTTTGTCTGCACCCTCTTGAGTGGACGAGAAAGAAAAGATTTCTCGGAGCAACCCCCTAGGTTCTAGACCCAGGAGTTAACTTTCCTGTGTGAGCATTCGATACATGTATCAGTCCGTGGAAGAGTGAAGGGGTCACCACTACTGAGGATCTCCCCCCTAATCTTAGATAGGTCGTTTGAGGATTCGCCACGGTTTATTGCTGTGCTTACACACTAGGCTACCCTTTTCCGAAAGATCCACGCAACCACCTACCACTAGTCTTCAGCCGGAGGAGTTTATTGCATGAAAACACCGGGACGCAGGCTCCCTAAGAGGGAAGCCCAACGAATGTCAGATGCAAAGTCCTGAACCTTATTAAGATCATATTGGCATACTCTCCCAAAATAAAAAAAAAAAAAAAAAAAAAAAGCAGACCCCATTGAAGACGAGAGTGAGGTACAACAAGGCTACTTCTGTCTACCGCCCTTCTCACGGAGCCGTACGTGGACGTTAACCACTTATACAACTCCCAGCCAGCAAACAGTTAGCCTTCCTCTACAAGGAATGGAAGTGTGGATGAATCGACACCAAATAAAGGAATTTTTTTTCTTTTTAGCAATAACATGATAAGAGCATCGCTTTCACAAATACCTACTTATCCTGCCACTTCAGCACCTTGTGATCTTTGAGAAGATCATTATAAGCCCTCTCCTAGAATGTTTTTTGTAGATTCCAAAAATTTGATGGTGGATCAGGATGAGAATGAATCCGGGAATCCAGGACATACTCATCCTAGAGCTTCTCCTCTGGGAAAGGCCTTTTTATAGAGAGAGAGAGGGGAGGAGAGGGTTAATAGAGCTCGACTGAAAGGATCGAAGACACTTGACCGATAGGGAGAGGGACGAAGTAGAAGACGCTCGAGCGATAGGGAGAGGAAAGGGAGGAAAGCAAGATTGACTGATTTCTCGGAGTCGGAGGAAGATCTCTCATCTGATGACCCTGACTAATAAGGAGCTGCTCTCGATATGAGATCAGTAGCAAAAGAAAGAAGGGGAATTTGATGCTCCAGAGTAGCAACCCCCGGATAAGCCTTAAAAGAACACACACAACGGACCGGAAAAAAATAAAACAAACAAGAAAAGGGCCACGATCCTATGTTTTCATTTTCACCCTGCCCCGATGATACGCTCCTAGGTCGCGGAACAATATACCAGAAAAAGAAAAAGACTCTATCTATTACTTTGAGGAGAGAATCGTTCGTTTGACCAACAAACTACGTGGGAAATACGAGATCTGGGCAAGCCGCTACATGTTCTCCCCTTGCCCTTGGACGATAGAAGAACTACTTATCTTCTCTTAGGTAGGGGTCGATCGATTCGCATCTTATAGTCAATCAATAGGTGTGCAGATATATTCTTCTATACGATAAATTGCCATCTCATAGCACTAACCACCACGACACCGATTTGCTGACAAAATCCCCAATTTCTCATGTAGGGAGCACTCTCGGGATGGACCCAACATAATTCTCTAGCATATAGCTGACGGCTAAGCTTCGTTCTATGGCGGTTTAAGCTAGCATCCCTTTCAACATATCATATCTCTCTCGATTCCAAATCTATAAGAGGCAGAGTCCGAAGCATATCGAGAGTAGCTATAGTAGATCCATTTAGAGATCGAGCCCCCTACAGAAGTAGAGATAGAGGCAGAGGCAGTTTTCTATTATCCAGTTCTATTCTATATCGAAAACGAGTAGTTGATCTTGACCAATTCCCGATGCATGGGGTGAAATGCTAGTTGAAGCCCCCGAATGCGAACCTATCGAACGGGAATTAGTGGTAGTAGTGCTTGCTATAAATATCTTTTGGAGAAAACGAACGTCAGAATAAATTGTGAATTATGAAAATTCTTCAATGGATGGATAACAACAAAAAGTGGGAAAATGATTTTAAAAAATGCTTTCGAAGTGAAAGTGAATTATATCAGATGAATGCTACTCCTAAAAAGAAATGGCATACCTATATTCATAGCATGACGAATATGAAGATTAAAGATTAACGAAGAACGATATTGAAGAAATCCTACTAGAAAGAGAAAGACAGAAAAAAAGTGAAATTTTGCAGTGAAAGTTGCGGATACCCCTCTCTCCCGACTCACTCACATGCAACCAGGCTTTCAACTCGGCCAACTCTCCCTTCTGTACTACCTGAACAAAAAAGAGTATGGTCTTTTTGAGAAGAAGAGCCTTTAACGGCCTTGAACATTCTGGAAAGTCGCCTATGAAAGTAGCATACCCAACCAATATGAGCCTGTCCGAGACTTGCCATTCCCATGGAAGAAACTTTCCCTGCTTATTGATTTCCCTCCGAGCGATGAACTGTGATTGTCTAGCTGTAAGGAATCCCTGGGGAGTGAAGGGATAGGCAGAATAGGAGGGGGTGGGAATTTCTTCCAATTAGAAGACTTTGTTTTCCATAGGGATTGCATGAAAATTTTAGGAATTAATCACTTCACGGGAGAGAAGACGAGAGATGAGTGACGATTGACCTAGCGCTCCGTGGGTTTGTACTAGTCATCATCGGTTTACCTGCTTGATGAAACCTCCCTCCATAGCCGATTGAATGGTTGGATAGCCACTCAACTGTTCACTATACTTCCTCTATCCCACTCTCCCCTGTCTCTCTCAACCCATTCACTGGAGTATGTTGGGCTGGAATGCCTCCCCCTCCTTTATGATCTCTTGGCCTTCCCGCTATGAGATATTCCCAATACAAAAGCATATTCATGCAAAATACTCTTACACTTTTTCCCTTATCCTAATGGGCTAGGAATTCCTAGAAGAGGATAGAAGGTCATTTTGTCATCAGTGGAGGGGCATACGTGATACAAATACTCCTCTATGCGAATGTTCTGGCTTTCAAAAGATGAGTAAGGACCGGTGGTGGGGGGAGGGGACAAAGACCCCGGAATTTAAAGTTCAGTCCTACCCTATAGTAGACTATCTTTTCCCTATCTAAGCTATATCAACATAGCCAAAACTAGAAAACTCATCCGCTTGTCAATTCTTGGTGTAATACTCACTCGTAAATGATTGGTGTTAGAATTTTTCACTGATCAGGTGTTATCAGTCTCATCTGTGTAAAAATTAGGAATTTCTCTTCCAACTCGTCCCAGAATGGGCGTTATGGCAAAGAACAAGAAGAAAACAAAAGGAGAAAATTTTCCAATAGTAACAAATGGTGCCTACACAAGTTGACATCCGATCCAACCTAATAGTAAGCTCCGTGGAATGACAAAGAATTGGTGGCTTAGAGCTTCCGAAGCTCGGACACTTAACCACCAACCATAGACCTGGAACGATTTTCAAGAAGAATTAAAAAAAGAGTAAATACCTCATTGGGGTCATGAGCAACGAGATGACGAGTTTCAACAGTTGAGACAGGGTAACCTGATGATTGCCCAGTATACGACAAAGTTCAATAGGTTGGCTATATATTGTTTGAGATTGATAGATACTGATGAAAACAAGACGTGAAAATTTTTAAAAAGATTAAGGGCTGAATTACAACGGGCATTGGCACCCTTACCACCAATGGGATTCGCAGTAGTAGTTAACACTGCCACAGGGACGGAGATGCAGATCAAGCGGTTATATAGAGGAAAGCAGCTATTGGCTTAACTACAACCCCCTATAAACATCCTAGACAAGGACCATGGAAATATAGAGATTCCAAGAGACCTCATGGCGAGCAAAGGATCGAAAATGAAGGCCGGCGAATCCTAACCCTTGGAGGAGTCCCTAGAGTATGTACATACCGTTGACAAAGTGGACATGTGGCAGAAATATGTTATCGGAAATTAAGGTTATGTTTACGGTGTGGAAAACAAGGACATGTTAAGAAACAGTATCCTGAAATACAACAAGCACCTCCGGAGATGTCCAGAAGAGTAGGCCGACCACCGGCTATGAGAGGAGCCACAGAAGGAAGGAGTGATAAACCACAGGTGAAGGCTAAAGTTTATGCACTGGATGGATTGCTCGTAGAAACTGAAGATGAAGCAGTTGAAGGTATGATTCAAATCTTTTCTTAACCAACAAGAGCACTCATTGATCCTAGAGCTACACATTTTTTTGTGAGCTTGCATTTTATAAAACACATTCCTATACCTTCTGTTGACATGCATTATCAGTTGATAGTTAGCACTCTTATGGGTAAGTAGGATAACTAAGGTAAAGTACACAGATTGTGACATCTAGGTCGAAAATGTGACTCTATCCAGTGATTTAATTGCCTTACCCTTTGAGGGTTATGACGTGATACTTGGGATGGACTGGTTGTCTAGGCATTACGCTCAAGTAGATTGTCGACCGAAGTTGGTTAAGTTTAGTAGACTGGGTATGTCAATCCTTATGTTCCAAGGGAAACAGACGAAATGGGAGAATCCCTTTTTGTCTGGCATGAAAGCCAGGAAGTTGCTATGGGAAGGATGTCAAGAGTACCTAGCATATCTACTCAACAAGCCTAAGAAAGAGGTAAAGTTAGAAGTAGTACCCGTAGTGAGGGAGCTTGGGGATGTTTTTCCTGAGAAGTTAACGACGTTACCCCTAGATAGAGAAGTGGAGTTCAGCATAGAATTGATACCTGATGCTAAACTAATATCTCGAACTCTATATCCGATGGCGCAAGAGGAGTTGAAAGAGTTGAAAAAGCAATTACAAGAACTGTTGCAACAAGGATACATCCGTCCAAGTATATCTCCTTCGGGTGCGCCAGTTTTGTCTTTAAAGAAAAATGATGGAACCCTCGGGATGTGTATAGATTACAGAGGATCGAATAGTGTGACAGTCAAGAACAAATACCCACTACCCCTCATTAATGAGTTATTTGACCAACTACGAGGAGCGGGATGCTTCTCCAAATTGGACCTGAGAACAGGGGTATTATCAAGTCAGGATAAGAGAAAAGGATATTTCGATGACCGCTTTCAACAAACGATATGGGCATTATGAGTTTGTGGTTATGCCGTTTGGATTGACTAATGCATCTGTGACATTTATGGACTTCATGGATAGAGTCTTTTGTTCTTATCTGGATAAGTTTGTGGTGATTTTTATAGACGACATTTTTGTTTATTCACTCAACCCTGAAGCTCATGAGCAACATCTTTGAAAAGTGTTGCAAACCATATGGGAACATAAGCTTTATGCCAAGTTTAGTAAATGCGAGTTTTTGATGAGTCAAGTAACTTGTTTGGGACATGTTATTACCCAGGAAGGGATCTCGGTAGATCTGGCAAAAGTAGAAGCGGTGACCCATTGGTCGTAACCTAAAACACCAATCGAAGTATGTAGTTTCTTGGGTATGGCAGGATACTACCGGAGATTCATAAAGGACTTTTCTAGGATTGTGGGACCTCTAACACAATTAACCAGAAAAGCAACCAAGTTTGAATAGACGGAGAAGTGCGAGAGGAGTTTTCAAGAATTGAAAAATCGACTGACTTCGACACTAATGTAAACATTACCCGATTCGAACGAGAAATTTTCACTGTATACTGATGCTTCAGGGGAAGGTCTAGGAGCTATATTGATGCAAGATAGGGAAGTTGTCTCTTATATTTTGAGGAAGTTGAAGGATCATGAACGAAATTATCCAGCGCACAATTTAGAGTTAGCAGCTATCGTGTTTGTGCTTAAGAAGTGGCGACACTACCTGTATAGAGCCAAGTATGAGATATTCACTGATAATAAGAGCTTAAAGTACCTATTTTCCAAAAAGGACTTGAACATGAGACAACGTCAATGGATGGAGTTGTTGGAGGAATATTGATGCCCAGTTAACTACCATCCAAGAAAGGTGAATGTGGTGAAAGATACATTGAGTAGAAAAGCGAAGATATCAAGTCTTAGCTTAACATCCACCTACACCAGGATATTAGAAGCACCTAAAAGAATAATAAGGAGTTCCAAGAGTTTAAAAGCTGTGTGAAAGCTAAGAAATTAGAGGATTTTCGAGCATTAGAAGATGATGAGAGCTTGTACTTTCGGAATCAGTTGTATGTACCCAATGATATTGAACTTAAGCGTAAGATCCTAGAGGAAGCCCACAGAAGCAAATGTTCAATGCATCCCTGGAGAGAATATGATGTACAAAGACTTAAAGCAAAAGTTTTGGTGGAATGGAATGAAGAGGGAGATTGCGAAGTATATAGCAGCCTGCCTGACATGTCAAAGAGTTATGGCAGAACAATAAAAGTCAGCAGGATTACTACAACCGCTACTTGTCCCCGAATGGAAACACGTGAAAATGGTATAAGATTTTACACCAAAAACAAGAAATGTTTTGATCTAAACCTATATAGAAAGAGGATTTGTAAAACTATTCACAAAGGGAGGAGTTCTTAAGAGGCATGATAATAGAAATATCAATAAGTTTGATGCATGTGGAAGATTATTGCACCATATTATTTCAAATATAGCCATTCCTAATGTTGGTCACAAGTCTTCCATTACAAACACGCACTCTTTCGTCATGCTAGCATTACATGAACATAGAAGAATGAATATTAGATATATGGCCATAGAACACATGCTAGCAACTCAGACTTCTTCTCCAAAATTCTTGCCATAAGGTTGTTTTCTCACTAAAAGTCTTCCGATACTTTGATCTTAATTTTGTTGGAGTTGATGATCACATTGGTGCTAGAAAAATCTATAACAAATATACCTTTAAAAGAATGAGTATTTTGAAAAATGAGAAAGGTATGTTGGTAAGGGGAGGACAAGATGATAGTGATGAGACTGATGAAGATGATGAAGGCAATAAGGAGCAAGATGCAATGAATGTGGATGAAGAGGAAAGTGGAGAAGAACCGAAAGAAAAGACCTTTAGAAGAGAAATGAGGCAAAAGAAGAGGTAAGAACGAGTTGAAAAAAGTCAATCATCTGGAAGCATGTCTGAAATTATGTATATGACCCTCTTTGCAAGCCTCCATAAATAGTCACTCTGATGTCTTAGATAGAAAAATCTCAGACATTCAAGAGAGAGTAATGAGATTGAAGTAAGGGGGTAGAGAAGAAGACAAGTGAGGGATGAAGAAAAAGAAACAAAAAGGAAGTTACAAGCTAGTTAATTTATGTTTTATTTTTATTTCATAGCTTTCGTTCTTTTCTTTTTGAAGTACTTTTTGCTTATGAACTTATTCACTATTGCTTGTGAAGTTCTTTTTACAACTTTTTGTCTTCTTTGCTTAGTTTGGAACTGCATGATGAGATCTTAATGATGAGAGTTCCCTTAATCTTGTTTCAATGATCCTTTATAGTCCTTATAATTTTAAATTAATAACAAAAGGGGGAGAAAATAAAAGATGCATAAGTTGATGATACCTTATATAATTGATAATGCCTTAAATGTTGACATAAGAAGCATTTATTGTTGTTACTTTATATGATGATGCTTTATATGGTTGATAATGCCTTATATGTTGATAAAAGATACATATCTTGTTGTTGTCTCATGATATGAGATGCTTTATATTGGCATTATGTTGTTGCTATAAGGAGATATATATATATATTATGAGATGTATATGCTTTGTTGAGAATTATCTTGATATATTGAGTTGTGTTACCTTAAGGAGATATATATATATATATATATGAAATGCATATGTTTTGTTGAGAATTGTCTTGATAACTTGAGTTGTGTTGCCATGATGTTTTGAACACTTTGTGTTGGCAACATTCCTTGAGTTCTATAACGTTTTACGCATTATGCCTTATTGCTTATATGACCTTGAGTTCTCCTGATAGTATTTTGGGTGCCATATTTTTTGTGAAGCATGCTTTTAGTTGGAGTTTTAATTTCCTAAAATATTTTCTAAGCATTAGCTTGGTTTCAAAATGGAAGGAGTAGTTCTTTCTCTCTCATTTTTTATATACATATGCTTAGCTCTAAATGTTGATCTTTTGAAGCATTCTCTTGGCTAAACCTTATTCTTTTGTTCTATATAATCACCATCTTGTATCATTGTTTGTCATAATCAAAACGGAGGAGATTTTAAGCCCTAAGGGCATATTTGAATTGTTTTGATTATGATTACTTTGTACTTTGTGGTAATTAGAAATAACTTTATATAGAAGAACAAAAGATGTACAAGGGAAGTCTCAAAGGTAATCTACAAAGAAGCAAAAGATCACTTAATAAAACAAGAGTTTATGAAGATGAAGTGATGAAGTTGAATATTTTGAAGCCAAGTAGAATAGTTAGGAGTATCTTATAAGGTAATTTTGTAAAACTCCCTAATCTGTTTCTTTGATTTTTGATCAATTATGTTAGCTCTTAGAAGAAATATTTCTAACAAATTATCCTTGAAACACTAAGTGTTCTTGATAAAGTTTTTATTTTTTTAAAGTATTACACATTTTTTTAAAAGAGTATCAAGAATACATGTTTTAAAGTGTGAAGGAAAATGTATATTTTAAAACAAAATCGGTTGTCCAATTTTCTGTCATAAGTCTAAAATCGATCATCCAATTTTCTGCTACTGAGAAAAATGATCGTCCGATTTTTGGGTTTCCAAAAAGAAAATCAATCATCCAATTTTGGAAATAGTTCATCCGATTTTTTTCAACCCTTTTATAAATCGGTCTTCCTATTTTGAGAAACGGTCATCCGATTTTAAAATCGGTCATCCAATTTTTTCAGGCCTTTTTAAAATTTGATTTTGAAATTTTGAAAAAGATAATCCGATTTTCTGTTCATAAGAAAATCAGATGTCCTATTTTGAAAACCGGTCATTCGGTTTTCACTTTTACTGTTAAAAATATGGTCGTTGGCTGATAGTAACAGCTAGTTTTTTACCTTCACATATAAAATGACATTTGATCAGCCATAAATTTTAAGTAGTTGAAAAAATTTAAGAAAAATTTTAAGAGTATTAAAGAGCACATTTTAACCTCCTTTATCTTACAAAAAGAAAAAAAATCCTTGGAGCTTCGTTAATTGATTATCTCTCAAAGAAGGAGAAAATGAAGCTTGTAGAAGCATTAAATCAGGTTGTATCGTTCTCTTATCATCTCTTCTCAAGCTTCATCAGTAACATTGTCCCATTCCTACTCTTTCATCTCTATTTGTGATCAAAGGCATTGTAAAAAATCCCTCGGGTGATCTTTTAATTTTGTTATATTGTTTCGTTTTGTAAACTTTAAGGTTTGTGTACAAAACCGTTGATTTTGACCTTGTGTAAAAACTTGTATTTTAGTGAACTTATGAAATCCTTGAGTTGAGCCTCAAGGTTGTGGGTCACTATAAATCCTTTGCCTCTCTTTTTGTGGTTTGCACATTATCTTTATGCTTATTGTTTAATTCTGGTTCATAAAATAGATTTTGTTTGGCTAAGAATTTTATTAAAAATAGTTATTAAATTCTTCTTCTAACAAAATAAGAGGTTCTATTTATAGTTGTACAAAAAAGTTTTTAAATTAGCCAAAAACCTTATTTACCCCTCCCCCTCCCTAAGGTTTTTCAGTTATAATCAGTCAGTAACTTTATCTAGGTACCGACTGATTACATGTCGGTTGGTAACTGGTCTGTAACTAAATAACGTTACTGTCTGACAGACATCAATCGGTATAGTTTCAGTCGCTAAAACACATTTTTTCTAGTAGTGAAACATATCCTAATCACTAGGGTTAGGATAGAGCTAGATGTTTCTTATAAATACTTTTTATGCCTCATTTTGAAGGCTGAGTTGAATTATATGAAAATTGTGAGAGTTTCTTTAGGGTTCTTGAGTCTTCAAGTATCTTTATACTTCTTTCTAGTGTTTTGATCTTCCATATACTGATATTAGTTAATTCTCTTGGATTGGGTCGATTCAAGAGATTCTCAATTGATTATTAAATTCCTACTTCCTTGGTATTCACATTCTTGTGAATTGTCATTGATTTCGGTCTTCTATGAGAAATGAATTAGTTGTTGGCTAATCAGCCTAATGTTAATCGTCTTTTAGGGGAAAGACCGCCATCATGAGTTCATGAGAACTTAGTTTGGAATAAGCTAAGGTTGCTTGAAGATGGTGTCAATCAAGTTCATCTTGAAGGTAAGGTCCATGGGAGGTTGATTGTGAAGAGTTCATCCATTTAAAAATCCAAAATTACAAGGATCACTTTTTGATAGTTAGTTGGCTTCGTTGGTTTAGTTAAGTTTCTTTTCTTTAGGTCATTTTTTGAAAAACAATAAAAGACAATTTTGGAAATTTTGAAAAATTCAAAACCATTTGTGCTTTCTTATAGATATTTCCTTGTTAGTATTTGAAAAATCCAAAAAGATTTTTTTTTTTTTTTAATTTGAGAATTTCACTTCTTGTATTTGAAAATCCAAAAATAGTTTTATGGTCATGTACTAGTGGGGATAAATTTTGCATGGATCATTTGGAAATCAGATGAGACTTGATACTTGATAAAGTTTAACACCTTGCACTTGTTTATATTGTACGAATTGATGGTTTATCTTGCGCGTACAAGTTTCTTGGACTAAATAAATGCTTTGTGCATCTTGGAGTATTGGTTTACTGATTTACTTTTAAGTATGCCCTAGGACTCGTCCTTCAACACCTTGAGGCGATTTTTGGTATCCACCTATAGTTGGTTCACGAAATGATAGTAAAGGGCCTTGTTTAACCCATTTAAGCCTTTCTTTCCTACCATTTTTAACGATGAATCCTTAGTATCCTTTTTAGCCTAGTTGTATATGTGATTTTGTCCCTTCTTTTCTTGGATCTTGAAACTCACAGGTTATGCAAAACCTTGATTGTGAGAGCTAACGAATCTATATCTTTAAGTTGCTTTTGTAAGCTAAAAAGATAAGTGTGGGGGGAAAGTACGAAGAGGAGCTATGCAAAGATAGGGGTATTTTGGGAGAAAGAATTCAAATAAGGGGATGAAATGAAGTGAACAAAAAGAAGAAAAATATTTGTGTGCAAGAAAAACTTGTAGAATTCCCATTCACTTGTGGTTGAAAAGAACGAAAAAAAAATGAGTTGATAAGAAAGGGGGGAAAAAGAGAGAAAAAGGAAGTAAAGAAAAAGAAAAAAAAGAAAGAGTGAAATTTTGAAAATATATGCTTTAGCCTCTTTCTTGGAATGTTATTACCATACCTTCTTAAATAAACTTCCTTGTGATTGTACTTATTTAATGAGAAAAGAGTGGAATTGCTGCAAAAAACTGTGATTATTGGAAATATGTATAAGAATGAGCGCATGAAGTGTGCCATGGTAGACAGAGAAGTGAGTGAAGGGCGACTTGAAGGTTTTAGATTAGTTTTTGACTTTATTTTCTTTTCAGTTGCGTTAACTCTCTTTTTCTATTACTTTTGTTTTTTTTTCCTTTTTGTTCAGTACCAGTTTTATGTCCTGAGTATTGCAAGTTTAGAAGTCCTACATTTAGTAGAACTACCGGTAAAGAGGCCATAGAAAGGTCAAGCTTATGGACGTTACAATTAAAGTGAATCATTTTGTCAATAACTTGACATTCTCTTTGCATTTATTGAATATTGGCACAAGTAAACACACACACACACACACACACCATTAATTCATATTTATGTAAGTGAGATGTTTGGTAGGATACATAACTCGTGTAACTTGTTCTTTGATAGATTCTCGAATGGTTGTGTGAATTTTAACCATGTTAGGAACTCGACGATGTCTTTTAGCTTTGTTTTAAGCTTTGCTTTTAGTGTTATTTTTGTTTTGATCGTCTTTGTTTGTGTTTATCTTTGTTGGTTGTTTGGGTGTCTTGATAGGCTAGATGTTGTCTTATCTTTCTAGTTTTTTTCTTTTGTGTTGCTTGAGGGTAAAACGTAAAGTATAGGAGAGTTTGATATGTTCTTCGGAGGTTTTCTTGATCTTTATTTTGGTTTTTGAAGAGTTTGGAAAATAAAATGGACCTTTTACGGCCGAATTCTTCTCTTATAATTCTTCATACATCCTAAAGAGTTAGAAGTGTATACAAGTTGAAATGGGAACCTAAAGAGTGGAAATAGTCGAAAAACATAGAAGAAAAGGATGAAGAAAGCATATAACAGAGCCAACCGCAGGTAGCATGCAGAGGACACCAGGGCATCAATTGGACAAAAGCTTGCCTTGACCGATCTTAAAATAAAGTTTTTCTTGATTTTAAATATGATTCAGATTAAGATTTTTAAAAGGTGACTTATGGTTTATTTTCTTCATAGATTTTTTCTAAGAGGCACTACAATTTCTCTTTCAATATACAATCTGGAAATTAGATTAAGGTTTTTAAATGAGACTAAAGAATTCAATCGGACCAATTTTGATGATGAAAAATAGCGGTTCGAGAGAATCGTTCAGGACAATCTCCATAACCATAAAGATTCTACAATAAATTCTTAAGCTTTCTTATTATCTTGTTTTTTTAATGAATTCTACAAATTTTATCATTGTAATTGAGATCATGAGTGGCTAGGTTTACTTTATGTTTAAATGGGAATGAACTCTAGTTAAAGTCAGTTTGATATCTATGGATTCTTTTTAAAGGATTTTGAATTACATATTGGTTGTTGCTTAATTGTTCTTCGTTGTTGCCAATTTTTTGCACAATTGGTTTATATGCATAAATTGCTTTGAATTGAGAAAGGAAGAGTAATTTACGGTTAAAATTGGACATTAAAGATTAATGATCGATTTGAGATAATAATTGTGATCCTTAAATTAATTATAGAAATCTAATTCATTCTTGTTCTTTTTGCATTTATAATTGAGTTATCCTTAGAAAAGATTTTTCTCTAATCAGTTAGGGGATAGTAGACTTTGACCTAAAGATAGGGTTAATCTAAATAAAAAGAATCAATCGAACCAGCAATTCACATCTATGGTAATTTGTTCTAAGGAATAAGATAGAGACCAAAGGGATTCTTCCATTTTAACATGCTTTTAATAATCTTACCTAAATCGGCATTTGTGATTGCTTAGATAGTAGGTTATAGTTTTTACATAATTTTTGAGCTTTTATAATTTAGTTTTTGCCCTTTAAAAGCTTGATTTTGATTAATTGAATATTAAAAAAATTGTAACTATTAGAGCTTTTCTTCGTTCCCTGTAAATTCGACAAATCGTGAACTTCTCTAATTAACCAAAATCATTGATACAGTTGCCTTAGTAATGGTTTCTGGCATAAGAACATACACAGCACTTGTATTGTGGTGTTTCGTCGATGTGTACTGTCTAGGTGTTCGCTGTTTCTCATATTTTTGGAACCTACGAAATATTTGTCTTATTTCGTTATGCTATGATGTTTACTACTGTCCTTAATATTGAACCCTTGAAATTTTCTAGGTCAACAGTATCCTTAACATATTGCCCGTGTCTTATCCTAGACAGAGCCAATTTCCTTTTGTATATTCTTTTGATGATTTACCTAGGAATTTAGTAGTAAATCTGAGGGATTTTGTTCAGTGCAGGCAGACCTCTTCAAGGATAAAGCATCCAAGTGTAATTCCATCAAGCTTTTCCAGTAAGTTAGAAATTAAGAGATCTATTTATTATGTACTTTTGGTGTAAAAACAACCATTCTCAAAGCTAGTTTAGGTATGATATTCTGTCTTTTCTACTATTTGCTTTTATGGTAAAGCATTGACTTTTTCCCATAAATAAAAATTAAGAAATTAAAAAAAGAAAACATTGACTCGGATTCGTGTGCTTACTTGGAGAAAAATTGGATATTTATATAGTTTTAGAATGAAATTAGTTTTCAGAAGTAAAAAAAAGTGATAGAGTATTATTTGATTTAATAATTTAATATCATTGTCTAAAAACTTCACAAAAAAGAGATATATGGTAAATAATGTGATGGTAGTAGTGTATATAACTGAAAGGGCATGCGAAATTTCATGAGCAAATAATGTCATGAAAGCATTGAGAAATACATTATAATTTACCTCAAAAGACATTTATAAAGGTTTGAAGATAATTTGAATTTGTAATTATATAAACATTGATTGACATTTACAAATTCGTAAATATATTTTCTTATAGTACAATTATTAAATGCTCTAAAAGGTATAATTTCACAGTAACTCTTTAAAGTATTAATAAATTTTTGATTGAGACATATAAAAAGAATTTAAAATAAACGTTTCTAACTTCTAAATATTTTTCAAAACCCTTTTAAAACGTTTTTAAACACCCTTCAAAACCTAATTGTTGTATTGCCCGCTGCGAGTCCGATCACGCAACACAAATTTGGAAAACAGGGCCTTTAAGTGTGGTGTATTGTTGAGAGACACTTATGTCTATTTTGTACTAAATACAACTTGAAGATAATATGGATATATAAGGAAGTGTATCAGCATATTTGAAATAAATGGAACACTAAATGTTACGTTAAACTTTCGACCATTGTGAAAGAGAATCGTAAAATGTGAGTGATGATGTTGCTGACTCTACTCACATGGGAGGATATGTTTCATTTACTAGAGAGGAAAGCAGAGTTGGATTAGAGTAACCGAGCATCAAATTCACCAAAGGCATTAAATGTGATTACTTTGAGGTCTCCAACATATTATCAATGCCATCGCAGAAGATGGTTATGTATCCATTAAAACACCAAATTTGGTGATCTACTGTAACTCATCACCATTTTTTGGTGATGGGTACTTTAGTTTTTTATTAGTTTCATATTTACACTTTGCTATTTTGTGTAAAATTAAACTTTACAACTATAGTATAATGTGTTATGTATGTTTAAAGTAATTATTTTCATTTTGTATGATTTTGATTTACTAATTTAATATAATTTGATAATAAGTTACATTTAAAACTGTAGGCCAATTGGGCCTGTGTTCACACATTTTTTTCTCTTTTCTTCTTCAGCCTATGTTCTTAATTCCCTGTGATGAATTGAGCTGAGCATCACAACCTAAATAGCATGAGTTTTTTTCAAATCCAAGATGCCGGGCAGGACGGGCTGGTAAACAGCCCAATCTTCTTGAATCTTCCCCAAGTGACTTGGCTGTTGCTCCTTTGAAAGAGTCTTCTAGGTATCAGGCTGTTCTGTTGTTGAATGATCCCTCCAGATGACTGTTCTGTTTTGAATGAGTCTACCT
The DNA here is from genome assembly GCA_028651295.1 of Catharanthus roseus. NCBI lineage: Eukaryota > Viridiplantae > Streptophyta > Magnoliopsida > Gentianales > Apocynaceae > Catharanthus > Catharanthus roseus. The sequence continues at coordinate 16,635,400 of JAPQWS010000168.1, read as the reverse complement.
TAGAAACTCTATAAACACTCTTATCATTTCCTATTGTTCACAGATGAGGTGTGACCGATTATTCTATGTGAAGCCTTCTTCTTTTCTCTTCTTCTTCTTCTTCATCTATGCAGTTTCTTATTCCTGCTTGTTCTTTGTAAATTCTTTTGTTGCTACCGCCGTGAGTCGCTATTCTTGGTTGACAGCATGCTTGTGTAGTTTGTGAAGGAGAGAAGCGAAAGTGAGAGATTAGATTGTTATTGTGTCAAACTCATCCATTGTTCCGAGGGTTTGATCGAGATTCTTTTGTTGTGTCAGACTCATCCATTGTTCCTAGGGTTTGATCGAGATTCTGACTTATACAACAAAACCGGTCGTCCGGTTTCGCCCCTTCTCATCTATTTTGGTCGTCTGAATATCTCTGTTCCCCTTATTTGCAACGAAAATGGTGCTTGACATCTGATTTTTGAAAGCGGATGTCTGATTTTTTGTTTCGGTCGTCCGATTATGTCTTGTGGCAAAATCAGACTACCGATTTTGTCAGACTCATCCGGTTTTGTTTATCTATTTTATACATATTTGAAGGAGAATCGGTAGTCTGGTTTTCAGACACCTCATCCAATTTTGAAGAACTTTTTTTAAGAGTTGTTATCCGGTTCCATCATCTGGTTTTTTGTAATAGATTAGTATATTTTATGTTCTTTCGCTTTTTTGATTTTGTAATACTTTTATATAGAGGTTTTGTTAATGTAACAAGGCTGATCAACAGTGTAATTCTTCTCAACAGTAGTATCAGAGCTTTAGGCTCTTCCCAACAGTGGTATCAGAGCTCGAAGGAAATTTGATCTTTCTGGTGTCTGGTACCTATTGCATTCCTCCAGCGACGCAGACGTCATCCAAAACCTCCCAAGTTGCTTTCTAGAGTTACGAAAACTGTTGAGTTCCGTGAATCTGACACAGGTCACTATTACTGTTTTTGCTTTCCTTTCATTTAAAGTTTATTGTCTTGATATGTACATATTCTGCTGCTTGCATCTCTGATTACGGACCAGATTTTCGTGATTTCTGTTTTCCTTGAAAAACCAAAACCTAAGCCTGGCTTGAGTTCAATTGAGACTCCAAGTATCTGTGCCTTGGTGTTTTTCCTTGTTTGGTTGCGAAATTTTTTCCTTTATTGTCTGTGATCTTTGAGATTATTTTATCTTCTGTTTGGGGGATGTTGCTCAACTTGTGATTATTTATACTGTTTCTCTATGGATCATCTGTTTTGTGGTTGTTGCTCTGCCTTTTGCTATTTGATTGATCTATTGTGTGTTCATTATCTGTTTCTGCTTGTTTTTCTAGCTGTATTGTTTTTCTAGGTTGTTTTTGTGATAAAATTTTTTCTTAAATCTTTTATTTTTCACACATTTCTCACATTTGCCATTGTTTAACATGTCTATTCCAAAACTTGAAATGGACAAGTTCGATGGCAAATCTGACTTTGTAATGTGGCGCAGAAAAATGAAAGTTGTTTTAGTTCAAAAGAAAATTGAACCTGCTAGCTAAATTACTAGCTGAAAAACTTGGTGATACACATAGTATTTAGAATCTTGGACATGAAAATACTAGCTGAGAAACTTGGGGATGCACGTAGTTATCTCACCTTGCATTTGAAAGATATGTTTTACGAGAAATAAATGAAACAGACAATGCTTTGAAATTTGGACAAAACTTGAAAAACTTTATTTGAGAAAGTCTTTATCAAACAAAATCTATTTAGAAGACAACTCTTTGGCTTCAAAATGTGCGGGTGAAAATCCCTTTCTAAAAACATGGATGATTTAAACAAAATTGTTTTAGGACTCCAAAATTATGGAGAAAACATTTCGGATGAAAACATTACTGTTATTTTATTGAATGCTTTGCCTGAAACATTTAATGATGTGAAATCTGCTATCAAGTATGGCAGAGATAACTTGATTCTTTCTGATGTGAAAAATGCTTTGAACTTAAAAGATTTACATTTGCGAAAAGAAAATAAAACAAACGGAGAGAATCTTTTCATGGGAGGGAGGGTTGACCGTAGAGAACATTCTACTCACCACTCTAAAAGAAAAGGGAGGTCTAAATCTCGAGAGAATAATAGAGTTAAGTGTTTTTATTTTGGCAAAGATGGTCATATGAAAAACAAATATTTTAAACGAATCAAAGATGAAAAGTGACGTAAACAAGATAATGGGAAGAATAAAACCAATAAAACACATAATTTTGAACTAGATGGTAATTCTATGCTTTATGAAGTTTTATGTGTTTCCCCTTCCCCATGTAGCACTGATAAGTGTATTCTTGATTCCTCTTGCACATCTCATATGACACCCAACAAGCATTGGTTTTCTAATTTTAAACCCCTTGATTATAGACAAGTTTTTATAAGAAACAATCAGGTTTGTAATGTCAAGGGAATTAGAAATGTTTTTATCGAAATGCATGATGGTACGACTAGAAAATTGACCGACGTGAGGTATGTTCCCGATCTTAGGCAGAATTTAATCTCCCTTGGTGTTTTTGACACAAATGGATTTTCTTATAAATCTGAAAACAAGATTTTATGTGTTTGTAAAGAATCTGTACTCATGCTCAAAGGTTTTGAGAAAGATAGTTTTCACACCTTACTTGGAAAAACTATTTGTGAATCATCTGCATTATTTTTAAAACTGTTTCTGAAAAAACCATGTTGTGGCATCGTCGGATTGACAACATTAGTGAAAAAAGTTTGCATTATTTACACAAACAAAATCTTTTAAACGGTGATGAAATCAGTTCTTTAGATTTTTATGATCATTGTTTTCTTGGCAAACAACATAAACTCAGTTTTTCTGCAGGCACACATAAATCACTGCTGTTCTTGATTACATGCACTGTGATTTTTGGGGTCCTAAAAAGGTACCCACTTTTGGTGGCAATGTTTATTTCCTTTCTATTGTTGATGATTCTTCTTGTCATGTTTGGGCGTTTCTTTTGAAAACCAAAGATCAAATTTTTCAAAAGTTCAATTAATGGAAACGTTTTGCTGAAAATCGAACTGGAAATAAACTAAAGGTTTTAGGAACAGATAACAGTTTGGAACTTTGTAACAAGAAATTTCATGATTTGTGGGCTTTACATGGTATTGTTTATCATAGAACCGTTAGGCATAACCCAAAAGAAAACGGGGTAGTTGAGAGCATGAACCGAACCATTATGGATAAAGTTAGGTGTCTTTTTATATCATCTAGGGTTGCTAAACCTTTTTTAGGAGAGGCTGTTAGTATAGCAGTTTACGTCATAAATATGTCTCCTTCCACAGCCATAAACTTTAAGACTCCCATAGAATTATGGTCAGGAAAACTACCAAACTTTTCCAACCTTAGAGTGTTTGGGTGTGCCGCTTTTGCACATCAAAGGGAAGCAAAATTAGACCCTAGGTCTAAGAAGGGAGTGTTTATAAGCTATCCTAGTGGGGTAAAAGATTACAGAGTGTAGCTTAAGGGTGAACTAGGTGTGAGGGTAGTTGTGAATAGAGACATAGTCTTTAACGAACTAGATATACCTTGTCTTAGAACTGAAACCGAACCTGAGAGTTGTACCGGTGGAGGTCACCTCCGAACCTTCTTATAAGCACACACTAGAACCCGAGCTAGAACCTGAAACCAATGAGGAGTCTGGTAACCCAACTTGTGTTCTTAAATCCAATGAGCCTGATTTTTTTTGATGATGATGAGGATCATCCAGAAGCACAAGCACAAGCCCTTAGAGATTACCAACTATCAAAGAATAGGGTTAGAAGAGTGATAAGGGAATCTCCTAGGTATGGTTTTTCATACATTATTTCTTATGCTTTTGCTACTGCATCTTTTGTTGAAAAGAAAGAAGTTGTTTTCTTTTCTGATGTTTTAAAGAGTCCTAATCGCTCTTTGTGGATACATGCTATGGATGAAGAAATGTCTTTTTTGCATAAGAACAAAATTAGGTGCCTGTGCCTAAACCACCTAAACAAAAATTGATTGATTGTAAATGGATTTTCAAAGGTAAAGAACCTGAATCTGTTAATAAACCTCCATGGTTCAATGCTAGATTGGTTGGAAACGGTTTTTCTGAAGTTGAAGGTATTGATTCTAATGAGATCTTTCTCCTATTCTTAAGTATAAAACTATTAGAAACATGCTTGCTCTTGCTGCCTTCTTTGATCTTGAGCTTGAACTGTTGGATGTTAAAACTACCTTTTTGCATGGTAAACTTGATGAAACTATTTGCATGAGCCAACTACCTGGTTTTGTGGTAAAAGGTAAGGAGCATATGGCCTGTCTATTGAAGAAGTCTTTTTATGGACTTAAGCAATCACCTAGACAGTGGTATAAAAGGTATTACTCTTTTATACTTAAAACTGGTTTTTTTAAAAGTAACGTGATAATTGCTTGTATTTTTCTGGTGATGCTATTGATAATGTCATTTATCTGCTTCTTTATGTTGATGAGATGCTTATAGTCTGCAAGAATATAGATAAGATTTTGCACTTGAAATCTTTGTTGAAATCAGAGTTTGAGATGAAGGATCTTTGATCTCCTTCTAGAATTTTAGGCATGAACATTGATAGGGTTAGGGCTGGCCTTTCTTTGTTTATATCCCAGAAGTCCTTCTTGCAGAAAATTGTTTCAAAATTTTCTATGCATTTGTGTAAGCGTGTTTGTATCCCTCTTACCAGTTATTTTCAACTTTATTCTAAAACTTCTCCCAAAACTGAAAATGAGAAGAAAGATATGGCCAACATCCCTTATAGAATGACTATAAGATCCGTCATGTATTCCATGATTTTCACCCTTCCTGATATTGCTTATTTCATAAGCCTTTTGAGCCCTTTTATGTCTAATCCAGGTAGAGATCATTTGGCCGCTCTTAAGTGGCTATTGAGGTACAATAATGGGACTATTGATAGAGGCTTGCATTATCATAACTGGTCTAAACTTTTTGAGTTGGTTGGTTATGTTGACTCTGATTTTGCAGGTAATAGAGAAGGTAGAAAGGTAATAGAGAAGGTAGAAAGTCTACCACTTCTTATTTGTTTACCCTTGTAGGTAACTGTGTTTCTTGGAAATCTCAGCTATAGCCTGTAGTCGCTCTTTCGACTATGGAGGCTGAATATATTACTGCCACAGAGGCAATTAAAGAAGCTATTTAGCTTCAGGGGCTTTTATCTGAACTGCACTTATTGCATTATAAAGCAGTCATATTTACTGATAGTAAGAGTTGTGTTCATTGGTGTAAAAATCATGTTTATAGTGAAAGGACTAAACATATAGATGTTAAGTATCATTTCATTCGTGAAAAGGTTTCAAATGGTATTTTAATATAGACAAAATTAGTACTAAAGATAATCCTGCTGATTTTGGTACTAAAGTAGTGAAAACTGACAAGTTTGTTTTATGTAGATGTTGGAAACCATAGGCAAAAACAAAATAAAATAAAACTACGAAAATCCACCAACAGGATCTGCACATACTAGAAAAACCGATTGGATAGAAATTACCTCAATGCTTTGATTGTCCGATGTGGAGGCGCTGCTGTTTACGCTTCGCACTCTATTGGTATCCACGCGATGAACTCCTCTGCAAGCAATCGGGATGCTAGCCCCTTCTGTGTTCTGAAAACTGTTCAGAAAGACTATCTGGTAATAGGTCGTATTTCGGAGAGAGGAGGCTAGATACTATATCGCCGTTCTAGGGTTTAGGGTTTTGTTTTTCTTTTAATAAGATAAAGGACGGCTGCCAAGAAAAGGTTAACATAATCTTTTATATCTGTCAATATCAAAACCCAAACTGTCATCTAATGACAGTTTAATCTCGTCCGTCTATTCCTGTAATCATCCAACGGTTGGATGAGTAATATTAAGTAATTAATTTTATTTATTCGATTAAATAAACTTAATTACTTATTAACTTACCAGAAAATACAATATGGAATCTGATTTCCCTTTTGTATACGTTCAACGAATCTGGACACAATCTAGATTCATTGAACGTGGATATTATGCTCACAAGATCGTCTATGCGTGTGACCCTGTAGGTTCACTTAACGTTGGCAGTGAATGAAAAATGTCCTAGACATTTATTCACAAAACATAAGCGGCCTCTAGCAAGACATTATGCTTACCCAATTTAAGTAAAAGCAATAATAACCTAGCTTCAGTTTTAATATTTAGTCCTTTTGTCACACGATATCATAATTAAGTATAAGTCATGTACCAAGTCATCCTTATCAAACTTAATTAACCATTTACTTGATCACCAAGCAGACTGTTCCAACAAATAATACTAATAACACCTTATTAATACTTATTTAAGCATGGCCATGCATATTTTCCAGTCTTCCTTATCAAGGGGCCCATGGATATCTCTCTCTAAAACAAGAGGGACAAATCCCTTTCACTATCTCCAATATTCAAGCCATGACAAGAAAATAAGCCAACCAATAGTCATAGTAATCACCTAATTAAAAGTGATGTTTGACTATGTCAATCATATTTTCTCCCCATGCAAGAAACATTAGAAATATTAGGTCAAAGGACACCAAATATAAAACTGAGAAGAAATACTTATAACTTAAACCATGCAATATTTCTTCTTCACTTTGGGTCATGTCCAATACAATATTTTCAATATGTATTTATGAATTGATTTTATATCTCACATACATGATCAGTAAAACTTGACCATCAATCAACTTCACACTAGTTTACAAGATGTAATAAACTAGGGACAAATAAGAATAGTATTTTATTAGCTATAAGGGTTTTACTATCAAGTCACATACTTGATGACCAAGAGCATAAAATACAATAGAAAATACATGCTCCATAAATCGTAATTGTGAGTCAATTGGTCTTAGGGCATATACTAACAATATATACGTAGATCTCAAAATAAGGATATTTAGTACAAGTGGTGTCATAATACAGACAGATCATCCTGGTCCTATCACCCTAAAAATATGTGACCGGGTAACTGTACATACCTAAAAACCCGGAGACCTCATATCCACGATCCTAAGGCTACTATGCCAAGCTTCAACCATTGAACCACTTACACCTATCTAAATAACTAAATACACAAAATTTCCCTGTACCCTATCCCAATTCTACTTCGCCTGATAGTGCCGACTACCAAAATCTCCTGGCCAGAACTCTAGCTCGGCATGGGCTCTATCTACAGAGTCTCTAGTAGTGATAAGGAACTGGACGAGAAATCGCCTAAGCCAGTCCCGCCCATTGATCAACTCCAGAATCTCTCTTTCCCAGGCCGCATGCGCCTTCCACATATGAACTAACTCCATCTCCAACATAGTGGCCTTTGCCATCTCCTGTCGGCGTGCCTGGCGAGCTGTGTAGAATAAGGCATCCATCCGAGAAAACTCCTCCCTCAACCCCACAATCTGCTGACTAGCAGCCTCCACTTGCTACTCACGTTATAGGCAATAACCACAAATAGGCGATAATGGTAATGGAGATCCACCCGCTACGATGGTGCCTGTACTCTCAGCGTCCACCGATGCCACTTCCTCTCGCTCGGGATGGTTCCTACTCGGCCTCGCTGGGGTCTTCTTCAACCGATACCCCAAGCTCCACTTCTTGCGTCACCGGTCCCTCTACTGTCTCACTATCTGAAAGGTTTATCATTGGGATGGGATCCCTCTCTTGGACAATCTCCCTAAGAGAGTACGATGATGAGGGTGTAGTCCCATTGGACCCGCTCACTAGTGTGCCTTCCTGATATATCCATATACGAGGGTGGTGTGCCATAGAGTACCTACAAAATTAAAATCATAGTCATTACTAACCAATAAATAGTATGGTTGACATCAAAGTTTAAACAGTTGACACTTATAATTTATCTAAAATCCAACAGTTCAAACTTAGTAACGAACCTAGATGCTCTAAAACCACCTGTGATCCCCAACCCTACCACTAGGTCGACTGCGCCTAATAAGTATATCTGCGTGCCTCTCGGTACTAAGCTATAAGCTACAAAACGAGAGCCTAACCTTGGGATGACACTTAGAAGTATATATATATATATAATATGCAACGGAAAAACTAAGTAAACCGAATACTAATAATACGAGTAAAACACGAGATTAAGAATCTTATGATCGTTCTAATACAAAAATGAAAATATCTTACATCAGCACATCACTCTTTAAAGTAAAAAGAACTTTACAAACGGCTCAAGTCTAAGAAAAGCAAAACATAAACATATGTCCTTTTGCGGAAATTTGGTCCAAAAACTCCATGGCTAAAAATTTCGGCGGCTTATTGTGCCTCTAACTGTCCTGAGTTAATCTGAAGAGAGAACATGATATGGAAAAATATGAGCTCGAACGCTAAGTGACTCCACGTGTGTGTGCCTTAGTGATTTCTTTAAACCTATAATGATGCAGTTCCATGAAACAGTTCATGCAGCGTTATAAGAAAAGATTTTCCTTTTGTCATTTAAACAACACTGATGCTTAAACCTATATAAGTATTTCGAACGCAGTTGGGAAGTTTGAGCAAATCAGAACACATCAGTGCAACTTTTACACCTAAATTCAGAAAAACATATAATACAACAGTAGGGTTCCACGAACAAAGTTTGGATCCCAAAACGAGGTCATTGGAATCAAATTCTGGCATCTCGTAGTCAATACCAGCCAAACACCATATGAGCGCTCAATTTTCAAACAACCGTACTCTCCATATCACTGGTCAAAATATGCTACAAATTCCTGGGGCACCTACCAGGACTGCCGTGGACTAACCTTGGTTTCAAGTCCCTCCTGACTCTCCACAAGGCGGCCGACCCCACCTCAGAGTATGATGCGGTGTCCACGTTTGGACCACACCCTCCGCGATCTACGCCACTCTTTAAGTGGATCTACTCTCCCGAGTCTGAAACGTCCAGATCATCAAAAGAGGCCCTAGTACGAGGGACTAGTCACGTACAGTGCAATCCTCTGACGCTTTCGAACACATGATCATAACCAGAACTGTAACCCTGATCGGAATAGGGTTTTTATATATATATATATATATATATGTATAAACTGGAAAGGCCACTTACTCCTCCATCAGAATAGAATCAGGTTATAAATATTTTGGATCAGCAAATATCTCCATCCGCCCATCATCACATGCTTATCAAATTTCACACCATTATGCTAGAGTTATACTCGTAAATATCAAAATAGTGTAACTTTTCAATATTAGAGCATTTTCCAACATGTAAATATTTACAGAAAACCTGTGTACAAACAAATTCTGTTTCACAACACCTATAATCCGTTTTGAAAAGGCAATATATATGGAGCACCGCTCCTATGTATTTTTTAAGGAACAAGTAACACATTGTGGAGAACAACTCCAAAAAACATGTGAAATTATATCATTCAGAACGTAGTAACTATTTTGTAACAGATTTAGGAAAAAAGTTTATATGGCCTGTAACATTTGTAATATTGTTATAAAATCGGGTTTGTATACTCACCTGGATGTAGATCTGGTGCTATAATCCTACAATCAAGATACCAATAAAACACTTAATTATAAATCTCAATATTTTTATTTGACACCGAAAATAAATAAAAGAAAGGAAAAAAACATATCTCCCTATGAACCTGAAATATTTCTACACATATATTAATCCAAAGAGCCTAAACTTCTTAACCCATCTATGCTGAAGATAATACAAACCCACCAGTGATACTAAAATTATATATGCTATCACCACATATAAAAACTATATACATACTAAGACCAGTTACAAAAGTTAAGTATACTAGCATTATTTATATATACCATAAATGTTAAAAATTATTTTAAAAAATCATTTATGCTAAAAACACGTACAAAACTATGAATACTAAAATCATTTACAAAAGTTATGTATATAAAAATGTATACAAAGCTATATCCTAAAATTATTTACAGCAATCATATATATACTAAAATATGTACAGTACTAAAATTATTTATAAAATTCCCATATGTACTAAAAAATATATATACAAACTATATATACTAAAATCATTCACCACAATTATGTATATCACAGATATATATATATACAAACTATATATATACAAAAATTATGTAAATTAAAAATATATATAAAAAAGATTATACACTAAAATCATTTACGAAAAATTATGTATACTAAAATCATTTAGATAAGAGAATCATACCAAGGAAATTGAATAAAGAAATAAACACATATAAATAATTAAAATGAACCCAAGACTCTAAAATTAACTAAGTCTTAAACCAATGTACACCCTAAATATCTCATCTAAAAAACCCATAGCCAAACCCTATAAATCATCAATAAAGAGAAGAAAATAAATTACAACTTAGCTAACACAAATAAATAAATAAAGGCTAATTCTAACTCCTAGCTTGAAAAATAAAACTTGTAAGTATATATAAAAATATGTATATATATACATATACTAACTAGTGGATATAATTATTACAATATTAAGCCATCACAATACTACACCAACCAAAACTACTCATATTAAAATGACTAAAATAGGAAAAGAAAGAGCAAAACGAAACTAACAAAAAACAAACGAAACGAAAGAAAAGAAAAAAAAAAAAACATACTTACCTGGAGGTAAGCCGAGAGGAGTGGAGGAGAGAAAAAAAAACATGAGCTATTTTCCTCCTCCTCAACTCATATATATACTACTCCCTTGCTGGCCATGCAATATGCCAAGTGGCGTACCCCTCTTGACAAGTGAAATTTTTTTTTACACTAACCATAATAATCTAATAAATATAAAATAATAATATTAATGATAATATTCTTTCATAAAAAGAAAACACCACTTTAAACCTTATATGAGACCACCGGATATTTAAATTGCTAAAGAGTGCGCACCATAAGTTCGTAAACTTTACTACGTTAGACCCCGACTTCTATTTTCATGACAATCGCCCTCTCAAGGTTGCTCGGGATGTCTACCAAGTGGGGCGTTACAAAGAGAGAGAGAGAGAGAAACAGAGAGAGAGAGAGAGAGAGAGAGAGAGAGAGAGAGAGAGAGAGAGAGAGAGAGAGGGATATTGTAAAAAGAATAATAAATGATCTTTGGAAGTTGTAAAAAGACACTTATTATAAAGCAAATTAAAACTTTTAGAAAAGGAACTTATTTGAAACAAAGAGATTATTAAGGAAATGTAAATAAGACAGAAGACTAAACTGGATGTTTTGTTTAATTACCCACTCACATAATTGTTCTGGGGGAATTTCTTTTCGTATGAAGTGAATTAAGGGATAAGGTAAGTAACTTTAATAATGATACTATTGATTTTGATAATAATAATTTTAGTAGCATATTTATCTTAAATGCAATTCAAGAAAATGTGTAGAATATTTACATTTTACCACAAAAATTACATAATATCTTAAAGGTTTTTCGAAAATATTCTTTTATGAACCCAATAATCTCTTTTTATTAAATTCTTCACTTGTCAAATCTATCGAGGATGTATTAAAATTTTCTAAGGGAAAATACCATCGAGTTGTTAATTTAAATTCTCAAAACTTTTATACCTACATACAAATATTCTAGAACTCCTCACGAATATTTAATCCATTAAATTCAAAGTCCCTTTCCCAAACTTCCACAATATTACCATTATGCCCAAAATATTTGCATTTCGCTACCTCTGATTATAAGAAAATTAATAAAAATTAATAACAATACAACATAAACACAAATATTCTTTGTTTATTTGTAACTTGCAAGCTGTCATCTAGCATTTTTTTCTTAAAAACAACCTAGGTCTAAATGATAAGAAAGCTATTAAAAATTAAGAAAATGCAACATAACAAATAAATTTTTTAAAACAGTGAATGTTTAAAAATTAATTGTAAAAAACAATCATTAATCCAAAAAACTTTTGAAAAAAAAAATTAATTGGAAAATTGATTATTTGTATCTTGTGTTACTATATAAATATATATATATATTTACACACAAGTGCGAAGGCAATACATAAAAGATATAAAAAATGAGCAAATATTTAACCTTTTTGAATTTAATCTTACAAGCTATATATGCGTAGAGTTTTATTACTAAATATAGTCTAGTAACTAAATATCCTAAAGTCAAGAATATAATGGAAATAGTTTGTACAAAAAACTATATTCAACTGCATATAATAAATTTTTAAGGAGCATGGATTCTTGGTGCTTAGCGTATAAAAGATTTAACACAAATAACAATTAAAACAGATAAACTATTAGGCAAGCATATTTATATATATATATATATATAACTAAGAATAAAAAGATTTTTAAAAAGAAAAACATTACTATACGTATTTTCTGATGCTCGCCATGCTTGCATTCAACACCATTTTGAGCAAAGGAAATCATTCACTAAATCAAAAGCAAATAACATGAAAATGGTTAGATAGTCAAGCTCCCAAGCTCGAACCATAAGGAGAGTATAAACTATTTGTTTTGGACCAATTAAAACAAGAGCAAATAGTACAGGTTAGAAAAACATTGCCCGTGGACCTTCAGTTGAAGTTGGCTTAGCTACTCATTGAATACAAGGATATTTTTGCATGGTCTGCCAACAACCTTCCCAAATAATTGGCAGAGCACAAGTTGGGAATCCTGAAAGGGGAAAATTGATCTTTTAGAGGAAAAGAGCATTCACAAAATGGAGGCAAGAAATCATCAGAACAGAGGTACAAGAATTATTAAACGCTGGGATCATAAAAACTATTTATTTCCCTGAATGCTTATCCAACCCAGTTGTTGTACCAAAACCTCGAGCATGGAGTGTTTGCATATGTTTTACTGATCTGAACATGGGTATTCTCAAGAAGCCTTTCCCTCTTCCACGAGTTAACCATGTAGGCCTTTTGGGCTTATAATTACTTCACATTATTTTCATTTTGCAGCCCACATTTTTATCCTAATGATCTTAAACTAGTGGGCCTCATAAGAAGACTGGGCTATTAAAATTTGTCAAAGAGATGCCGGGTCATGCCGGGCTTACCCGGCCCGTCCGTTGTGACTCGGGACCACTATAAAGCATCTCATTCTTGCCTCTTCGGCTGACACACTCACTGTATAGCCTTTGTTTCTTCCTTTTCTTCTTCACCCGACTTTTTTTCTTCTCTGCCTTCTTTGCCGTGATACATGGCGACTGTTGCTCTCCCTTTCTCTTTTTTGTTTCTGATTTTCTGAGCAGCCGTCACCATCTTTTGTGATCGGTGCCTCGCCACGGCTTTCTAAGTTCGCCGCTTCTTAGACTGGGTAAGAGAGAGAGACTACCAAAAGGTGAGGGAGAGGAGGTGAGTCTTCTGTGATTTTCTTGAGGCCCCCGTTACTGAGGGACTATTGTTGACCATTGCTCGCCGTTCTCGGCCACCGGCGCCTCGACGCGGCTCACGCACGTTTGCCGCTATTCGACTCCATTGCTGACCTCGGTTGTCACTGCATCCACTGTCGGATCGGAGTCCACGGCGGTAGGTAAGTCTTTCGGTTTTTTCGTGATTTCCTTTATTGTTTTACTAATAGTTTTTGTAGCTTTTGGTTTGCCGTTTTCGTTCGGCTTGGAAGCGACGGTCAAGGAGGAAGAAGACTATTATTTGTGTAATAGTTTAGGTTAATTATTTTTTCAGTTTCTACTGTGTTTTGATTATTTTAGTAGTAATTAGAAAGTTGTAATCATAATTAGATCCAACAAGTGGTATCAGAGCCCGGAAACGACTACAACTTTCCAGTGCTCTCTTCAGCGGTAGTAACCGATCGAACCTCTTGGTATTCCAGATCTGCGGGAACTGTTAAGTTCCGAAGATCTGGCCAGGGGAGTATAGCTTGACCTTCTATTTTTTCCTTTCCTATTTCCGGTTATTGTTTTTGTTCGGCTCTGTCTTTCTGTTTCAGCTTACTGCGTTTTGGTTGAATCTGTTGCTGCTTCTTTGTTTCTGTTTTTGAATTGCATTACAATTTAAAAGGTTCAGATTTTTTGTTTTTCTGATCTGCTGTTATTACTATTCTTGTTTGCGCTATTTCTACTATTTCTGTTTATCTGGATTTTGGTATCCCTGTTGCGAAACTGTTGGTATTCTGTTCTGTTTTTGTTTTAACAAAAATACAAAACCCAAGCCTGATTTGAGTACAAGAGACTTCAAGTAGCTGTGTCTTGGAGATTTTTAAATTTTCTGTTGTTTACACAGTTTGCAATAGTCCTTATTGTTGTCTTTTTCTGTTTTTGTTGTTTGGCTATTGCTCAACTTGTAACTGTCTATTTCTCTGTCTCGGTTAATTAATTGCTACTGCACTATTCCTGTTGTGAGATTCATGCACTTCATGTTTTTCTTTTTGTGCGTTTTTCAAAGCAAAAACTGGGTTATATTATTGGTGTGACAAACTTTTTCAAATCTTTTATTTTTCTAGCCATCAAATTACTCTTATTTTCCACTAAAACTTATCGATTCCAAGAATTGAAACTGATAAGTTTGAAGGCAAATCTGACTTTGTAATGTGGCGGAGAAAAATAAAAGCAGTTTTTGTCCAAATAAAATTGCACCCTCAATTTGTAGCCCCGAAGAGTATTCGGAATCTTTGACGGGCGAAATTCTTGCTGAAAAACTTGGTGATGCACACGGTTGCCTCACCTTGCATTTAACAGAGAATATTTTACGAGAAATCGGCGAAAAGGACAATGCTTTTGAAATCTGGACTAAACTTGAAAAATTGTATTTAGGAAAATCCTTGTCAAATAACATATATTTAAAAGAACATCTTTTCAGTTTTAAAATGAGCGGGTCAGGAACACTTCCAGAAAACATGGATGACTTAAATAAAATCAATTTGGAATTTCAAAACGCTGGAGAGAAAATCTCCGATGAAAATATTGCCATTATTTTATTAATAACTTGCCTGATTCTTACAACGATGTAAAATATGCCATTAAATATGGTAGAGATGGTTTATCCCTTTCTGATGTTAAAACCGCTTTGAAATCGAAAGATTTGGATTTAAGGAAAGAAAACAAATTAAACGGAGAGAACCTTTACGTTCGAGGGAGAGTTGACCAGAGGGAACCACTTAGTCATAGGTCTAAAAGTAAAGGGAGGTCCAAATCTTGAAACAAGAACAAAGTGAAATATTTTTACTGTGGCAAGGAGGGTCATACGAAAAATAAATGTTTTAAAAGGATCAAAGATGAAAAGCAACGTAAATATGGTAAAAGGAGTGATAAAATTGACAAAACCCACGATTTTGATTCAGATGGTAATTCTATGTATTCTGAGGTTTTGTGTGTGTCCCCTTCCCCTTCTTGTTCTAAAGTTGTTGATTATTGGATTCTTTATTCTGAATGTACATTTCACAAAACACCCAACAAACATTAGTTTTCATATTTCAAACCCCTAGATCATGGATAGGTTTACATGGGAAACAATCAAGTTTGTGATATTAAGGGCATTGGGAATATTTTCATTAAAATGCATGATGGTGTGACTAGGAAAGTCACTGAGGTAAGATATATGCCCGACCTTCGTTGGAATCTAATCTACCTTGGTTATTTGGATTCATTTGGTCTTTCTTATAAGTCTTAAAATGGTATTTTAAGAGTTTGCAAAGGAAATCTAGTCATTCTTAAAGGTTTTAAAAGGGAGAGTTTATACATCCTTATTGGAAAAACAGTTTGCAAATCAACTGCGTTAATTTCCAAAACTGTCCATGAAAAGACTATGTTGTGGCATCGTCAGATTGGCCACATTAGTGAGAAGGGACTATATTATTTACAAAAACAAAATCTTTTATGCGGTGACAAAATTGATTCTTTGGATTTTTGTGACCATTGTGTTTTGGGAAAACAGCATAAAATCAGTTTTTCAACCGGCATACACAAGTCCACCGCTGTACTTCACTATGTGTATTGTGATTTGTGGCGAACTGAAAAGGTTCCAACCTATGGTGGTAATGTTTATTTCTTATCTATTGTTGAATATTTTTCTAGGGATGTATGGGTATTTCTTTTAAAAACAAAAGATCAAACCTTTGAATAGTTTTGTGAATGGAAACGACTTGCCGAAAATCAAACTAGAAATAAACTAAAAACAATTAGGACATATAACGATCTTGAGTTTTGTAACCGGAAGTTTGCTGATTTGTGTGCATCGCATGGCATCTTACATCATAGGACTGTTAGGCATAACCCCCAGTAGAACAGTGTAGCTGAGAGGATGAACCGTACCATCATGGATAAAGTTATATGTCTTATGGAGTCGTCAGGTGTCCTAGAACCCTTTTGGAGAGAAGCTGTAGGTATGGCTGTCAACCTCATTAATAGATCTCCTTCTACAGCCATAAACTTTAGGACTCCTATAGAACTTTGGTGTGGTAAACCCCCAAACCTGTCCAATCTTAGAGTTTTTGGATGTGCTGCTTTTGCACATCAGAAGGAGGGTAAGTTATACCCTTGGTCTAGAAAGGAAGTGTTCATAGGATACCTTAGCGGGTGAAGGGTTATAGATTGTGGCTCAAAGGTGAGTCGGGAGTGAGGGTAGTTGTTAGTAGGGATATCATCTTCAACGAGTTAGATGTGCCCAGTCTTAAGGATAAGCTTTTTTCTGAGAGTCCATCCGGTTTCCCCACAATAGGTAGTATTCCAGTAGAGGTGGAGGTTACCTCTGAACCCTCACAAGAGCACATACATGAGCCTGAAACCAATGAAGAGTTAGATATACCGTCTAATGTACCCGATCCGACTAGTGTACCCGAAACCAATGTTCCTGTGTTAGAGGGTTCTAATGATGAAGATGATCACCCTGAGGCTCAAGCTCAAGCCCTTAGAGACTACCAGCTATCTAGGGATACGGTTAGAAGAGCGCATGAGGAACCCGCTAGATATGGTTACTCTTATATAGTTTCGTATGCATTTGTTATTGCATATTATGTGGAAGAGAAGGAACTATTGTGTTTTTCAGATTTTTTTTGAAAAGTCATAATCGCTATTTATGGTTACGTGCTATGGATGAGGAGATGACCTCTTTAGATAAAAACAAAACCTGGATTCTTGTTCCAAAACCCTCAAAATAAAAATTGATTGATTTCAAATGGATTTTTAAAATCAAAGAGCCTGAGTCAGCCAATGAACCTCCAAGGTTTCAGGCCAGGCTGGATGCAAAAGGTTTTTCACAAGTGGAAAGCATTGATTATAACAAAATATTTTCTCCCGTCGTTAGATACAAAACGATTAGGATAATACTTGCTCTTGTTGCCTTTTATGAGCTTAATCTTGAACAACTTGATGTGAAAACTGCTTTCTTGCATGGTGATCTCGAAAGACCATCTATATACGTCAACCGCCAGGTTTTGAGGTTAAAGGGGCATGTCTTTTAAAAAATGTCCTTATACAGGCTTAAACAGTCGCCTAGACAATGGTATAAGAGGTTTGATTCTTTTATGTTGAAAGCTGGTTTGTTTAAAAGTAATTATGATAGTTGTCTTTATTTTTGTGGAAATAATGTTGATAGTGCTATTTATCTGCTTTATGTAGATGATATGTTGATTGCATGCAAATATAGAGCTAAGATTGACACTTTGAAATCCTTGCTAAAGCCTGAGTTTCACATGAAGGATTTAGGGTCTGCATCTAGAATTCTTGGGATGAACATAACTAGAGATAGGGCTGACCACTTCTTATTCATATCTCAGAAACCCTTTCTCCAGAAAATTGTTTCTAAGTTTTTATGCATTTGTGCAAGCAAGTTATTACCCCTCTTGCGAGCCATTTCAAACTTTCCGATAAATCTTGTCCTAAAAGTGAAAGTGAGCAGAGAGACATGGCAAACATTCCCAATAGAATGGCCATAGGTTCAGTTATGTAATCCATGATATTCACCCGACCTGACATTGCTTTTTCTATAAGCATTCTCAGCAGATTCATGTCTAACCCAGGGAGGGATCACTGGGCAGCTCTCAAGTGGTTGTTACATTACCTCAATAGGACTATAGATAGGGGCTCGCACTATCACAACTGTTCAAATATTTTTGAACTAATTGGTTACGTCAATTCTGACTTTGCATGTGACAAAGATGGTAAAAAATCCACCTCATCTTATTTTTTTACCCTAGCGGGTAATTGTGTTTCATGGAAGTCTCAGTTATAGCCTGTAGTTGCTCTTTCAACTACTGAGGTTGAATACATCGCAGCCACGGAGGCAATCAAGGAAGCTATTTAGTTTCAAGGGCTTTCAAATGAATTGCATGTTTTACATTCAAAAGCTGTTATTTACACTGATAGTTAGAGTTGTTTACATTAACGCAAAAATCTTGTTTATCACAAAAGGACCAAGCATATAGATGTCAAATACCACTTCATCAGGGAAAAAGTCTCTATTGCTTTAGTTGAAATAGAAAAGATTAGTACTAATGATAATCCTGCCGACTTTGGTACTAAAATTGTGAGCTCTGATAAGTTTGTGTTTTGCAGGGACCTCCTTCACTTGGACGCGAGTTGACTCTTGTTGAGTCATTGGTGGTTGGGAAGTAAATGAAAATATGTTCAAGGTGGAGATTGTAGGCCTTTTGGTCATATAATTACTTCAAATTATTTTCATTTTACAGTCCACATTTTTACTCCAATGATGTTAAACTGGTGGGTCTCATAAGAAGACTGAACTGTTAGATTCAGTCAAAGAGATGCTAGGAAGGGCCGGGCTTACCCGTTGTGACTCGGGACCACTATAAAGCTTCTCATTCTCGCCTCTTTGGCTGACACACTCACCGTGCAGACTTTGTTTCTTTCTTTTCTTCTTCACCCGACTTTCTGTCTTCTCTGCCTTCTCTGCCATGATACATTGCCACTGTTGTTCTCCTTTTCTCTTTTTCGTTTCTATTTTTCTGGGCCTCCGACACTATAATTCATGATCGGTGCCTCATCGCGACTTTCTAAGTTCGCTACTGCTTAGACTGGGTAAGAGAGAGAGAGGGCTGAAAGGTGAGAGAAAGAGG
Source organism: Catharanthus roseus (assembly GCA_028651295.1). Lineage (NCBI taxonomy): Eukaryota > Viridiplantae > Streptophyta > Magnoliopsida > Gentianales > Apocynaceae > Catharanthus > Catharanthus roseus. The sequence goes on along the minus strand of JAPQWS010000168.1, from coordinate 16,616,381 downwards.
GTGAGTCTTCTGTGATTTTCTTGAGGCCCCCATTACTAAGGGACCATTGTTAACTGTTGCTCGCCGTTCTCACCACCGATGCCTCGACGCGGCTCACGGACTTTCACCGATGTTCGGCTTCATTGCTGGCCTCAGTCATTGCTGCATCCGCCACCCGATCAGACTACGTGGCGGCAGGTAAGTCTTTCGGTTTTTTTGTGATTTCCTTTACTGTTATACTAATAGTTTTTGCAGCTTTCGGTTTGCCGTTTTCGTTCAGCTTAGAATCGACGGTCGAGGAGGAAGGAGAATACTTTTTGTGTAATAGTTTAGGTTAATTATTTTTTTGGTTTCCGCTGTGTTTTTATTGTTGTAATAGTAATTAGAAAGTTGTAATAGTAATTAGATCGAACAAACCAATTAGTCGACTCTATTGCAGGACATGAGTTCCTATCTTTTTGGACGACTATAAGGGATATCATCAAATCCCGGTGGCAGAAGAAGACATGCCTAAGACTGATTTTGTCACTAATAACGATATCTATTGTTATACACGCATCCCTTTCGGATTAAAAAACGCAGGCGCTGAGTTTCAAAAGTCTATGAACAAAGCTTACGATGGTCTAATCGGGAAAACAGTAGAAGTATATGTAGATGACATAATCGTCAAATCGAGAGACAAAAGCACCACAACGACTGATTTAAGAGAAGTCGTTGATATGGTTTGCAAGATTAGAATGAAGTTAAATCGAAAAAAATGTACTTTTGGCATTTCCTCAGGGAAATGTCGGGGATATATAGTTTCCCACAGGGGAATAGAAGTAAATCCAGTAAAGGTTGTAGCCATTCAAAAAATGTCTAAACTAGGAACGGTGAAAGAGGTGCAGAGTCTAGGAGGAAAAATGGTGTCTCTAGGCAGGTTCCTCACGCGAGCTGGAGAAACAGGTCTTCCATTCTATCAAATTCTAAGGCATCCATCCAAATTTGAATGGACTGAAGTGGCATCTTTCACCGTTCTTGTTACCTCGGTAATGGGAGAAATACTTTACTTGTATCTATCTATCACTCCCAAAGTGGTAGCTCTGTTTTATGTTCTTTACGTAATAACAACATGAAACTTATTTATTATATGAGCTATGTACTACATGGTTTAGAAGAATGTTATAGCTCCCTGGAAAAACACTACTTTGTCTAAATCATAACATCAAGTAAACTAAAACCTTATTTCCAAGCCCTTGCTATCATAGTATTAACAAATTCACCTTTGAGACACATCCCGCACAAAATCGACATATCGGGATAGTGCTCTGAATGGGCATTGGAATTAAGCAAATATCATATTGACTTCTCCCAAGAAATTAATACAAGGACAAGGATTAGCAGAATTTTTAGCAGAATGTTCATTTCTAGATGATACAAAGAAAAAGGAGCATAGACAAATGACTAAGGATCTCGAAACTTGGACACCCAACACCGACAGATCCACTATGGAGCATACGAAAGGCGTAGGATTCATGCTCGAGGATCCAAAGGGACATCAGTACGCCTACGCCATGAAATTCCTGTTCCACGTCAGCAACAATGAAGCGGAATACGAAGCCCTCTTAGAAGCATTACCCAAGGCCAAAAGTTTGAAACTAATGCATTTAATAGTTCGCAGCGACTCACAAGTAGTCATTGCATAAGTAACAGGCATATTTGAAGCTAAGAAAAAAAACATGAAATAATACCTTACTTGCGTACAACGACGAGAATCTGAATTTGTCCGTGTCAACTTTGAGAATGTGCCAAGGGACTAAAACCCCAAAAGCAGATATACTATCGAAATTAAGTGCTTGAGAACCGATCGAAGGAACTTGGATAGGATCCATATCGGAGAATAGCATCAACAAGGGTGCGTGTATGGCTGACATGATCTAGGATTGAACAACCCATCCGGTAGTTTATCTTGCACAAAAAAATTCCCGACGACCACATACAAGCATGGAATGCGAAAGTTCTTTCCCTTTTCTACATTTTTTTCGTTTTCTTTTTTTTTTCCTTTGCTAAGTTAGAAGGTGTTTCAATTGAAAGAAGAAGGGAAAGGGCGCGGGATTCAGAGGGCTTTGTCCGCCAAAGTTTTTGGATTTTATTATTTTAATAAAATGGTATAAATTAGACACGAGATTGGGACAAAATTTTCGTGTCTAAAGTTTTTCAAAATTTATAATTTTTCAAAAAATTATAATTTTATCAAAATTTTAAAATATATACAAATAGTCATAAAAATATTTAATTGAGAAAATAAAGAAAAATATTTTTTATAAAACTCCCTTTATAATTTGTAAAATAATTAATAGATCAAATCCTTATAAGTTCTTATAAAAAATTTATGTTTTTTTTAAATACACATAAACATTTATTTCAATGCCTTCTATCTATGAAATTTTTTAAAAAAAACGTATTTTGACAAAATATGTGTTATGCAGCCAAATATCACTAAAATAATAGAGACGAACAGAGTTTCTCTCTAAATTGTATAGACGAACGGAGTTTTCTATCTAATATTTGAGACAACATAGAGACGAAAGGAGTTTTGGAGTTTTTAATATAATATTTGAGACAACATAGAGATTAAATGAGTTTTATCTCTAAATTGTAGAGACGAAAAGACCTTTTTCTCTAACATTTGGGACAACATAGAGACGAAAGGAGTGTTTTCTCTAATATTTGGAACGTCATAGAGACGAAAGAACTTTTCTTTTTAAATAGTAAAGACGAGCTAAAGACAAAAAGGAGTTTAATCTCTAACACTTGAGATGACATGGAGACGTAAGAAGTCTCCTCTCTAAATAGTATAGACAAGAAGAGACGAAAGGAGTTTTTTCTCTAGTCTTTGGGACGATATAAAGACAAAATGAGTTTTCTTTCCAATAGTTGAGACGAAATAGAGTAGAGCTTGAGATGATTATAATTTTAAACTTTTTAAAATATATTATAAATTTTTAATAGTATTTTAGAGACCACAGGTTTTGTATCAGATCTATCTCTAATATAGAGACGAAACGAATCTACATTTATTTCATTTCTACTTAGAGACGATGTTGATAGATGTATTGTATCTCTAAATAGAGACGTAAATTATTGAAGAAAACTCTCGAGGCAGAACATATTATTCCCCATTCTGTCTCTATCGTTAGACAGGAATCATTCCCGCTCCAATCCGTCTCTAGATTTAGAGAAGGATGTTGAATAATATTTAATCCACCACTGATTTTCGACTCAATTACTTTTGCACATAGATCAGAGATGAACATTTTGGAGACGGAATCATTGCTTCTCTAAATTGTCTCTATTTTATCAAAAAAAATTAATTTTTAAGCATCCATCTCTATTGCATTTCTAATTTTTCTTTGTTTAGAGACAACTAAGTTTCTTCTCTAAAGTCCATCACTAAAATTATAGAACAAAAGCATATTTAACCGCCAGATCCAGAAACATAAAGTCATTGCTGAAGCAACTATATTATTTTAGGCTAGCATATCAATCTTACAATTCTGAATAGGAATAGATTGGAATTACTTAGGTTAGGTTTGTGGACTTACGTGAGTACAAATCACACCATAGACTACTTTAAATTTAATTAAATATCTAAAATTTCTACTATCTAAATAAAATAAGTATCTTCTTAAATCAATTTAAGATATATCAGTTCTAAGAAAGATCAAAATCTTATAACCTCTAATTGTCTACATTTTGGGTAGTTACACAAAGCACTGAAATAACTTTAATACAACATTAGGAATTAATCTCAAAGCTAAATTATGCAGTAGAAATTTATATAAAGTTAGATCATCTAATTTTTTAGGAAAGGGTAGAAACTTGATGGAAATTAGGCCTTGGAAAACAAAAAATAACAAAAAACATATACCAAGGTAGACTAACTAAATGGTGAAAGAAAAAGTAGACTATCTACCTAACTAATAATTGTCACCCTTTCAAAATAAATGGTAGTATATCTTCTTGCATAGTTGCTGAAGATCTTGAAATCAAGTAAAAAAATATGACTTATTTATCCTTCATAAATATTGAGAGAGAAAATATAAAAAAAATGAGATATTGGACAAAAAATAAGAAGAGAGAGGAGGATAAAACTGTAAAAAGAATAATAAATGACCTTTGGAAGTTGTAAATAGACACCTATTGTGAAGCAAAATAAAACTTTTAGAAATGAACTTATTTTAAAACAAAAGGAGTATTTGAGAAATTAAGACAAGAGAGAAGATTAAACCTGAAGGTTTTTCTAATTACCCACCCATGGAAATGGTCTAAATAATGGGGGTGAGCATCCTTTTTTTTATAGTGTGGCTATATTGCTTAAAAAGCGAAGGGGGGTGGTGGTGGGAGGGTTTCTTTTCGTAGGAAGTAGTTTAGACTATAATAATAATAATAATAATAATAATAATAATAATAATAATAATAATAATAATAATATTGATTTTAATATAAACAATAATAATTTTAATGGCATATTTTTCTTAAATTTAATTCAATAAAAATTTTTAGAATAATTATATTGCATAATGAAAATTAAGTAACGATCTTAAAGGTTTTTCCAAAACATTCTTTCATATACCTTGTCTTTTTATTAAATTCTCCATTTATCAAACCTATCATAGATATATTAAATTTTTTTAAGGGAAAATATATCCAGTTGTTAATTTAGATCCCTAAAATTTTTATACCTATAAAAAAATTCTAGAACTCTTCGCAAATATTTATTTCATTAGAGTTAAACATTCATTCAAAAACATCCCAAAATTAACATTATGCCCCAAATATTTCTATTTTACTACATCCAATTATAAGAAAATGCATAAAAATCAACTAACAACAGATGTTCTCTCTTTATTTGTAACTTGATAGCTGTCATCTAGTAATTTTCTCAAAAACAATATATATCTAAATGAAAAAAAATAATAATAATAAAATGAAGAAAAATAAAACACACAACAACAACTAAAATTTTTTAGAAAAGTTATGTTTAAAAATTAATTGTAAAACGATCCATATACAAACAAGTATGTGTTAATATTCATCTTTCGGAAAAAAAAATTAATTGGAAACATTCATGTTTTGTATCTTGTGATACTAAATTTATATGTGTATTATATATATATATATATATATAACACAAAGGTAGTGCATAAAAGATATATATACACACACAAATTTAACCATTTTAAATTTAATCTTACAAATTATATACATGGAGTTTTATTGCTACATATAGTCTAATAACATAAATTAAGATAGTTTGTAAAAAAAAAATATTCAATTGCACATAATAAATTTTTAAGAAAGAATCAATGCTTAATTCTTAGAAGAATTTAATAGAAATAATAATTAAAACATTTAAACAGTTATGCAGGCATTTGTTTGTATAATTAAGAATAAAGAAGATTTTTAAAAACAAAAACATTACTGTATATATTTTCTGAAGCCAACCATCCTAGAATTCAACACCATTTTGAGCAAAGGAAATCATTCGCCAACACAAAAATAAATAACCTAAAAATGGTCTAAAATAATTAAGTTTATTTGCTGTAACATAAAGTATATACTAAATGGCAAAAAAATTCATTTCTTTAAGCATGTATAGTTTTGTTAAATAAGGAAACCTTTACAAAATTATTATCTTCACAAAGATGAATAGACATAATCTATCATATCCAAAACATTAATTTATCTATATATTCTATCAAAGTAAGATTTTGTATTTTCTTGAAGTATATAAATAAATATGAGAAAATCATCCAAAATACTCATAAACAATTTATACTGTTCTCTTTTTACCCATAAACAATTATTTGTTTAAGTTTTACCTAAAATAATTTTACTTTTCTCCTTTTACCCATAAATAATTATTTGTTTAATTTCTTCCCAAATACTATTTTCGACTTAATAATAATACACAATTTACAAAACTACACCACAAATCATAATTTTGTATTTTCAGCAAAATCAAAAATTTTATTTAGGTAATTAAACAAAATACTTGTTTATAGGTAAAAAAGGAAAAGTAAAATTGTATTTGGATAGAAATTAAACAAATAATTGTTTATGGATAAAATGAGAAAAGTGTAAATTGTTTATAGATATTTTTGGTGATTTTCTCAAATAAATATCATTTCATCTTCAATAGATTTTAGTGTAATAACCATAATAAACCCTCATAGAATACATTTATTTAATAGAAAATTAATGCAGAGAACAACGAGAGGACGGGCTGAGGGTGAACTTATGAAAATGGTGATCAATTCCTCTATCGATAACACCCTGTGGCACAAAGACATTTGTTTTGAATTTTTCAAGTAATGGAGAATTTATATACTATGCAAGGAAAAATGAGACAGTGAGCGACTGAGCTAGTACCTTAAATAGAATCGATTGTCTAAAAGAAGTTGATGATGTTAGAGTTTTTCAACCCAATTTAACCTCTCCAAATGGCCTAAAAATTGGAAAATCTAGTGAGTGAAGTCTTATGGCCATTAGAGTTGGAGTGGCAAGGGCAACGACAGCTTAAAGTTAACGGCGGGCAAGCGAGAAGGGAGGAGGGAAAGGGACCTAGGGCCGAAAAAGGAAAAGGTATAAGAGACGAGGAAATGTAAGGAGTGGACGTCGACGCAAATAGTAGCAAATAGTATAAGGCATAGTAGTGTGTGGTTCGTGTTAGGTCTAGAGAGAGCCAAGAGAAAGTAAAACAAAATAAGGAAGTCAACTTACACTTGCATACTAGCATAATAGGCATATAGAAATTATTGTACGTAAAATAATATCAAAAGTGTTAGTTTCAGAAGACGGAATGTCTAATGGTTTTTTAGCTTGAGAGATAATTGGAAAAATGCTCGTACGATTGTTCAATTCTATCTCTTTCCTATTAGTCTTTCTATTTCTTTTCTCTTCGCTTCATCAAAGAAAAAAGAAGAGAAATTAATTATAAGTAGCCATGAACTATTTTAACTTTTCTATTTATAATCATAAACTTTTATTTTATCTTTTTCTAATATTAACTAGTTTTCATTTTTTGTTTTAGCCACAAACTTTAATTTTATCATTTTCTATCCGTTAACTATTTTTTTTTTTGAAATAGACATGAAATATTTTTTCCCTCTCAAATATAGTCGTGAAGTTTTAGTACTAAATTGCTATATTTGAGAGGTTAAAAATTCTTCACAGTTATTTCCTACAAAAAAAAAAAAAAAAAAAAGAATCCTTGACTAGTAAAAAAATAGAATCGAAGTTCTTCGCTATAAATAGAAGAGCGAAAATAGTTCATTGATAAAATATATATATATATAACACAAAATTTACGGTTATAAGGAGAAAAATTATTCTAGTTTATGATTATTAATACCTGATTTCTGAAAAATGAAAACCGTGTATGGACTTTTACAGTGAAAGGGCTATCAGAAGCTAAAATAAAGTAAAATAAGAAGGGGCTAACTTGCTTCAGTTCACATAGACTGCACCTTAATAAATTATGCACTTAAGAAGGACAATGAAAATCTATAATACTATATCTGGATTAATATTTGCTTTTAAAAAAAAATTTGTAAAAGTTAAATATTTTGCTAAAAAATATTAGATTTAAAGAAAGAAAAGAATTAAATTAGAAGATATCTTTTTAAAAAAAAAATTGAAATACAGACACTCATTAAATAAAATCAAGAGTATACCAAGCTCTTAAAATAGATAATTATATATTATTGTAAAAACAACACAATTAAATTCGGCCCAATCTAACAATACTAATATTAAATTAGGATTTTGATAAATATATATATATATATATATATGACACTTGGTTGTATTTGGACAACCAATTGACTCTAAATATGTTTTTGATAATGAGCATGTAGCCTAATGGCAAAGCATCCTTACCTTATTATGTACCTCCACCTGACTTATCAATTGAAAGTACCTGAGTTTGAGTTACTATGGGAGCATCTTCATATTGCATTTTAAGCCTTCTATTGTAGTTTATCTTATGCCCCGTAAATCTCCCTCTGGATTAGTCAAGAAAATCCCAGATACCAAGTAAAAGAAAGAAAAAAGATTAATTTTATTTTCACTTTTTTCTATTTGATTATTTTCATAAAAATTTAACTTTCACAATATTAAAAAAATAACTTTTTCAAAACTAAGATTTAATCCAAATACATCCTAAGACAACAGATATTAGACATGAGAAAAGTTCATTTGAATTGCTCTATTTTAAAATGTTGGTGTTAATGAAGAGTTTTTTTTTTTTGTTGCTAAGGGTGACTCTAAGCTCCTTGAAAATTGATAAGCTGTCAAGAAGCTCCGGGAGAATCGATAGAAATGATCATTTATATCACATTTGACCCCAAATTCGGTAAAAAAAAAACCCATAAATTTGACTGAATATTACAATTTGAATCTAATTTTTTTTTTTTTTTTTTTGCTAATGATATGTCTTTAATCTAGAAGACACTTTCAAAAGATAGGGATGAAAACATCGTCCATTTAGAAAACTAACGTGTAATAACCTTATACCTGATCATTATGCTCAACTTTATCAAACAGCCAAGAACAAAAATGGCTTATATATTATGTGACAGTAGTCCGATTTATAATGTGGACTATGTACTTAATATATGTGAACCTTATGTAAGTAAAATAAACCTACAATGAGGCCTCCTTCTCAAAGAAATTGGGAAGCACACCTCAACTGTGATATCAAAATACACATTTCCTGAATCTCACTTTATCATGTATCTTATTTTTCTACCCAGTTGTACAATCTAAGTACCATAGGCTGTATTTTCAGACATACCAGTGACTCAAGGGCAACATAAATTTCCCTCTGGAACGCTTACATTTGGAGGATTTAGGCAATACGTCAAGGACATAGAATCGCAAGAATCATACAATCGAACTTAGTGATGACTTTGTCCATATCACATACTTCGTAGATACGCTCCTCGCAAGGATTTTTCGGATGTGAGCTAAAGCACATAATCTCTCTCTCTTTATCTGATTCAATACTTGAGGCAACCCCATGGTTTTCTGGATAAAGATAAGAAACTTCAAAATCAAAGAGAACCACTTAAATTATGGGGAAAACGGAAAGATAGAAGATTTTATGATTCACTAAGGATGACATCTTAGCAATAAACTGTTGCAAATCTTGCTATAACCACAAAATTACAAAACAAAAGTATGTTTAATCTCTTATTCATCTAGAAGCCAAAAGTCATTGTCAAAGCAGCTATATTACACAAGGCATTGAAGAGCATATAAATTCTACCATTCTGAATAGGCATAGATTGGAATCATTTAGGTTGGTTTGTGAATTTACCGTAGTGAAAAACTTGCACTATGACGCTACAAATCACGCAAAAGACTGCTTAACATTTAATTAAATATCTAAAATTTTAACTCTCTAAACATTATAAATATCCGCTTAAGTGAATTTAAAATATATCATTCCTACGAAAGGTCATACCCTTAAGTATCTCTAATTTAGGCACCTACCCAAAGCACTCAAACAATTTTTTTATATAAAATTATGAATTAATCTCAAAACTAAGTTATGCACGAGAAATTTCTTTAAAGTTAGATCATATAATTTTTTAGGGTAGGGTAGAAACTTGATTGCAATAAGCCTTGGAATAAAAAAAAATAGAATGTGAACATATATTAAGGTAGACTAAAACAATTGTTAAAGAAAAGAAGATTACCGGCCTAACTAAAATATGCCTCTATTTCAAAGTAAATCGGATTATAGCTTCTTGTTGAGATATTTAGGGTTTTGAAATAAAAGAAAAATATGAGTTGTTTATCCTTTATAAATATAGAAAGAAAAATATTAAAAAAAAAGATATTGGAGAAATAAATAAGGAGAGAGAAGAGGATAAAATTTGAAAAAGAGTAATAAATTATCTTTGGAAGTTGTGAAATGAAACTTCTTATGAAACAAAATAAAAGTTTTAGAAAGACACTTATTTTGAAACAGGAGAATATTAAGGAAATGTAAATGAGAGAGAAACAAAACCTAAAGTTCTCTCTAATTATTGACTCATTGAAATGGTCTAAGATAATGGGTGTGAGAGTCCTATTTTACAGTGGGATTAAGTTGCTTTTGTCTTTCTTCTGCTACTTAGTCTTTTAATATATATTGTTGTCATATTGGTGGCGAATCTAATAATTTTATGTTATTTAATGTTTTTAGGTACCTGGAATAAAAATGAGTGCATTTTGTAGCTTAAACGTTGCAAAAAAAGAGAAGAAGTATAACTCAAAGATTTGCACAAGATGTTGCACACAATGTGCAAAAAGTTGTGCGGAACTTCTACAGCTGAATGTTTCCTACGCGATGCACAAAGTGTGCAAAAAGGTGTGCAAGTCATCGAAAAATTAAATTCTTATCGCGAATTAGGGTTTTTAATAGCCTATTTGAAGGAAACTTAAGAGAAACATAAGAAATTACCTTATAACGTTTTGGGCATAAAACTTGAGGGGTTTCGGCACCAAAGAAGGGCAAAATCACGAAGAGAAGACCAAGATTTCAATTCTCACTCATGAGTTTTCTTTTTCCAACATCATCTATCATTGTTTTTACGATATTTAGAGAATAAACTCTTGTAGTTAGCTAAGCTATGGATTGATTTATGATCTTATGAAAGTTTAAGATCTTTTATGTTAAAGATACATTCTTTAATGATCTTCTTTATTGATTATGAGTATTTATGCAATTTTTGATATCTTTCCTCTTTATTGTGTTGAATTAATTAGACTTGATCACCCTAATTAGTTCAAATAGTTAAATTGCTAGAGTTTACTAATTTCATAATTAATTACCCTTAAGTAGCAACTATTGATTTGAAAACATTGCAACTTTGCTGGATTAAATCAATAAAGGTAATATAGTTCAAAAAGCATGTGATTGAAGCTCATTGTTGCATGCAATTTAATATTGGTGATGGCTTATGTTCTTATGTAATCTAGTCATTAATTCAATATATACACGCTTGTTGGTTAGATTACTTAATTATGTTAGTAGTTAATTTGCAGTCCTGAATAGAATTACATAATCTTGTAAAGATTGGGGATTTTTCGCGCTCAATAGAATCCTAAAATTAATTATTGAACAATCTATAACAATCAATAATAGATTCCATAAAACATGATTAATTGAATGTGTCTTGCTAACACCTTTTCCCTTGATTGTCTTGAGTATTTAATTTGATTTCAAAGTTAACGTCACCTTATTTAAATATAGTTGTTTATTTTAGTAGAACTCTCAAAAAACTTTTCCCCAAAAATCATTACTTTGTGATTACTGGATTACTTTTAGGATTAAATCCAATGTTTGTAGGGTCGACCCTTGCTTGCCCTAACTATATTTGTAGGAAGAGTATAGGATTTAATTTTGGCATACCTACAATAACACGAGCCACTATTTTAACTCTTTTTTTTTTTATCTTATTCTAACATTAACGATTTTTGCATTTCTATTTATAGCGACAAACTTTAATCTCATCTTTTTCTAGCCAACTCCATTTTTTTTTTTTTTTCTGAAAGTAGATATGAACTATTTGTTACCTCTCAAAAATAGCCATGAACTCTTTGTAATAAAGTACTATATTTGAGAGATAAAAAATAATTCATAATTATTTCAAGAGAAAAAAGTTTGTTCATGACTAGTAAAAGATTAAATCAAAGTTTGTGACTACAAATAGGAAAGCAAAAATAATTAATGGATTAAAAAATAATAAAGTTCATAATATAAATGAAAAAATTCTTAGAGTTTATGGTTATTTATACCTAATTTCTCAAAAAAGAAACCGTTTTTAGGCCTTTACCACATGAAGGGGCTATGAAAAGCTAAAATAAATTAAAATGTGAAGAGGCTAACCTGCTGTAGTTCATATGGATTACAGGTCGAAAAATTTTGCACGTAAAAGAACATTTACAATGAATATGAATTCCTATTTACTTTTGGAAAAAAAATTATATAAAAGTTAAATTTTTTACTAAAAAGTTATTATGTTTAAAGTAAGAAAAAATTAAATTAGAATTTTTTTTAACAACAAAATAAGGACACTCATTAGAGAGAGTCAAGTAGGGGGATAGCGAAAAAGGTGCAAGAGGAGATGAAATTGCAGGGAGGGAATGACAGCGCAAAAAACATAGGGCAGAGTAGTGTGTTAATTGTGTTAGGGTTAGAGAGAATTAGGAGAAAGTAAAAGAAACTAAAAAAAAAAGAGAGAGAGAAACTATCTATAAATAATTATGAATTATTTTAATTTTTTTATTTATAATCATAAATTTTAATTTATCTTTTTTTAATATAAACAATTTTTGCTTTTCAATTTATAGCCTTGGCCGAACCTGGTTTCAAATAGGTAGCGCTACCAGCTAGAGTCGTGAACTGGGAACCAAAAAGAAGCAGACCCTTAATGAAGATTTTGTTGGTATGAAGTATATGTATATAACTCATACTTTTGAAGCCATGTTCCCGACCAGACTTTAAGTCGCTACTCTCTCAAAAAAAAAAAAAGTAGGATTGGATGTGTTTGCTTGAAAGAGAACCCTACCTCGGCGGGTTTATAGTCCACACGGGGTTCCGGTCTTCTTACTTTATGTTCCGAAGTCAATTGATCCCTCGATCAAGTCCTAATCTATTATAGTTTCCTGTAAAGGATCTGTCACCGCTTTATCTTTTTGTAATCATGAACTATTTTTTTTTTTAAAAAAATTATCAATTATTTTTTCCCTCTCAAATATATTCATGAATTCTTTGTAATAAATTGTTATATTTGAGAGATCAAAAAATAGTTCATAGTTATTTTTTTAAAAAAAATAGCTCATGACTAGTAAAAGATAGAATTAAAATTGTGGCTATACGTAAATAGGTAAAAATAATCATGAATAAAAAAATATAATAAAAATTCATGACTATAAAATTAAAATTTATTATTATTCTTATTTATGCCTAACCTCTCAAAAGAGAAAACTATGTTTTGACCTTTACAGTGAAGAGCTATCAAAAGCTAAAATAAATTGGAATATGAAGGGATAAACCTGCTTGGGTTCACATAGACCGCAGATTAAAAAAATTTGTACTTAAGCTGGACCTTTATAATGATAATCTATACTATTGTATTTGGATTGATATTTGTTTTTGGAAAAATTATTTTGATAAAGTTAAATTTTTTACTAAAAGTATTAGATTTAAAGAAGAAAAAATTAAATTAAAAGAATTTTCTTAATTACTAAATACGAACACTCATTAAATAATCAACATACCAAACTCCTAGAATATACTATTATACTGCTATTGTAAGAACAACAAAATTATTCTGGCCCAATCCTAGCATACTAGTATTACTTTAGGATTATGATTAAACAAAAAAAATGACACTAGGGTGTATTTGGACAACCAATTGACTCTATATTTTTTTTGACAATGAGCAACCTAACTGTAAAGCATCCTTCCCTTTGGTAACTCTAGCTGACTTGTGAAGTTAAAGGTCATGAGTTTGAGTTACCTTGTGAGGGGTTTCATGCTATATTTTTAAACTTATATTGCAGTTAGCATTGTGCCTCGTAGATTTTCCTCTTGATTAGTTGAAGAAATCCCCAACACAAGGTTAAAAAAAGACTAATATATATTACTTTTTGTTTTATTTTTTTCATAAAATTAAAAAAAAAAATTACTTTTGACAAGCTAAAATTTAATCCAAAAATATATTCTAAGATAGCGAATATGGAGATATGAAATAAGTTAATTTGAATTGCTCTATTTTAAAATGTTGGTCTTCATGATTATTATTTATTTATTTATTTTTGCTAAGTGTGATTGAACTCTTTAAAAATTGAAAATAATATCCAGAAGCTCCTGGAAGAAATTGACAAAACTGATCATTTATATCACATTTAATTTTCGTAAAAGAACCATGAATTTCACTGAATATTAATTAGAATTCGAATCCAACTTTTTTATCTCGAAGATATTACTTTACTCTTAAGGGCACATTCAAAAGATAAAAATGAAAACATTATCCACTTAGAAAACTAACATGCACTAACCTTTCACATGATGACATGCTTAACTCTAACAAAAGACCAAGAACAAAGAATCCTTATATTTAAGTGACAATACTCTGAATATTACTGTGAAGCACGTTTTATAATGTGGACTATATACTTAAGATATGTGAACTTTATGTAAAAGAATAAGCCTCCAGTGAACCTTCTTTTTCAAACAAATTAGAAAGCACACTTCACCGGTGAATACCCAATGCTCATTTCTAGAATCTCACCTCATCTTTATCTTCTTCTTCAACCTTGATTTACAATCTAAGTACCATAGGTTGCATTTTCATACAAGGACTTACAGCTGACACAAGCCAAATACCTGTTTCTTTTTGGAACTCTAACAAATGGAGGATTTAGGCAATACCTACAATACATAGAATCAGAAGCATTACACAATAGAACATAGTGACATCTTTCTCCATGTCACAGACTTTGTAGATACCCTTCTCCAAAGGACCTTTCGGATGTAAGCTGTCATTTGTAACATGGGCAAGCTTATCATCTCTCTGTTTCTTAGATTCAATACATGAGGCAGCCACGCGATTTTTAGAATAAAGCTAAACCTTGAAAAGTATAGAAAACGACTTAAATTAAGGGGAAAAAAAGTTAAAGACAGAGGATTTTATGATTCAATAAGAAAGAAATCTTATGAATAGGCTACTGCAAATCATGTTATAACCACTAAAATTATAAAACAAAAACACGTTCAATCAATTCTAGATCAAGAAGCCGAAAGTTATTGCCGAAGCAGCTATATTACTCTAGGCCTTGAAGAACATATAAATCCTACCATTCTAAATAAGGATAGATTGGAATCATTTAGATTGGGTTTGTTGACTTACGTTAGTGCAAAACATTCGCCCAATGGTCTTACAAATTATGTCATAAACTACTTATTATTTAATTAAATATGTAAAATTTTCACTCTCTAAATAATGTAAGTATCCTCCTAAATGAATTTAAGATACATAAGTTCCTGAGAAAGATCAAAATCATATAATCCTTACGTATCTATACTTTGGACCTGCACAAATCACTAAAAAGAACTTTGATACAACATTAGGAAGTAATCTCAAATCTAAATTATGCACTAGAAATTTCTTTAAAGTTATATCATCTAATTTTTGAGGAAAGGGTAGAAACTTGAAGGAAATTAAGCCTTGGAATAAAATAAATAAGAGAAAACTTATACCAAAGTAGACTAACTACATGGGTAAAGAAAAGAAGACTGTCCATCTAACTAAATACTGCCTCCGTTTAAAAATAAATGGTGTTATATCTTTTTTTATAGATATTAAGGTTCTTGAAGTCAAAGAAAAATATGACTTGTATATCCTTCATAAATATTGAGAGAGAAATATAAAAAGGAGATATTGATGAAAAAATAAAGAGAGAGAGAGGAGGATAAAATTATAAAAATAATAATAAATGATCTTTAGAAGTTTTAAAAGATACTTATTATGAAGCAAAATAAATTTTAGAAAGGAACTTATTTTGAAACAAAGGGAGTATTAGGGAAATGAAGACAAAAGAGAAGACTAAACCTGAAGTTTTGTCTAATTACCCACTTATGGAAATGATCCAAGATAATGGGGGTGAGCATCCCTTTTGATAGGAAGTGGAGGGGATGTCTTTTCATAGGAAGTGGATTAGGGATAAGGTAAGTAGCTTTAATAATGATAATATTGATTTTAATAATAAGGATAATAACAATAATAATAATTTTAATTGCATATTTATTTTAAATCTAATTCAATAACAATGTCTAGAACATTTATTTTGTATCACAAATTACGTAACGATCTTAAAGATTTTTCTAGAACATATTTTTATAAACTCAGTGTCTTTTTATTTAATTCTCTACTTATCTAACCTATCTAGATATATTGAATTTTTGTCAGGGAAAAAATATATCAAGTAGTTAATTTAGATCCCTAAATTTATTTACCTATATAAAAATATTCTAGAACTCCTCAAAAATATCTATGTGATTACAATAAAACTCTCTTTCCTAAATATCCCCAATATTAACATTATGCCACAAATAGTTCAATTTCGCTACAACAAATTATAATAAAATTAATAAAAATTAATAACAATACCACATAACAACAAATATTCTCTCTTTATTTGCAACTTAAAAGCTATGAAGTAGAAGTTTTTCTTACAAACAACCTACATCTGAATTATAAAAAAATAATAAGAATTTAAGAAAAATACAACATAACAACCAAAAAATTTTAAAGTTTCTATTTAAATATTAATTGTAAAAAATACTCCATGAACAAAAGATTTGGGCTACTAAACACACACATATATGTATATATATATATAGACACACGAACACAATGCATAAAAATATGCAAAATATGTTAATTTTTAACCTTTTTAAATTTAATCTTATAAGTTATATACACAGAGTTTTGTTACTATATATAGTCCGGTAATTAAATATCTTAAGTTCGTGAACATAAATGAAGATAGTTTTTAAAAAATAAAAAAAATAATTCATTTCCATATAATAAATTTTTTTAAGAAGCATGGATGTTAGTGCTTAGTGCTTAACAGATTTAACACAAATAAAAATTAAAACATTTAAACGGTTCGACAAGCATTCATTTATATAATTAAGAATAAAAAATATTTTTTAAAAGAAAAAATATTACTGTACATATTTTCCAAAGCCAGCCGTACTGGAATTGAACACCATTTTGAATAAAGGAAATCATTCACCAAACTAAAAATAAATAACCTGAAAATGGTATGAAATAATTACGTTTATATGTTGCAATATAAAATGCATACTAAATGGCAAAAAATCTTCATCTTTTTACGCATCAATAATTTTGTTTGATAAGAAAGCCTTTATAAAATTATTACCTTCTGGAAGATGAATAAAGACACAATCTATCATAAAATAATTAATTTATCTATATATTGATATCAAAGTATTACAATCATGTATTTTCTTGAAATATATATAAATAAATATCTTTCTATCTTCTATAGATTTATGGTAATAACCATACTAAGCCTATACTAAACCCTCGTGGAATACATTTATTTAATAGAATATTAATGAAGAGAACACAAGACAATGGGCCAAAGGTGAATTTTATCAAAATACTGATCAATTCCTCTATCACTAAGATTGGGGCATATTATGCCAGGAAGAATGAAACAGGGAGTGATTGAGCTAATACCTTAAAAAGAATCGATTGCTTAAAAGAAGTTGAAGATGATAGAGTTTTTCAACCCGATTAGACCTCTCGAAATGGCATAAAAATTTGAAAAGATAATGAGTGAAGTCTTATAGACAGCTGAAGTTGGAGGGGCAGTGGCATCGGCAGCTTGGAGTTAACTGCATGCAAGTGAGAAGGGAGGTGGAAAAGGGATCCAAAGGGGGTGAGGCGAAAGTGGGAAAGTTATAAGAGAAGAGGACATTGTAGGGAGTGGAAGACGGCAAACACAGCATAGGGCAAAGCAGTGTGTAGTTTGTATTAGGGTTAGTGAGAGTTGGGAGAAAAAGAGAATAAAGAAAAAACAAGAGAAATTACCTATAAATAGGAATTAACTATTTTAATTTTTTTGTTCATAATCATAAACTTTTATATTATCTTTTTCTAGCATGAACTATTTTTTATTTTTTTTGTTCATAGTTACAAACTTTTTAATTCTATCCTTTTCTAGCCATTATCTATCTTTTGCTTCTGGAAATATCTCTGAAACATTTTTGACCTCTCAAATATAGCCATGAACTCTTTGTACTAAATTGCTATATTTGAGAGGTAAAAAATAGTTTACAGTTATTTTCCAGAAAAAAATAATTCATGACTACTAAAAAATAGAATCATAGCCTGTGGCTATAACTAGAAGTGCATAAAGTTTTCATGGATTAAAATAAAAACAAAATTCATGGTTATAAGGCGAAATATTATAATAATTTGTGATTGTTTATACCTGATTTCTCAAAAATGAAATTCATGTTTGGACCTTTACAATGAAGGGGCTATGTTAAGTTAAAAGAAAGTAAAATGCAAGGGCTAACCTTCTCCAGTTCTCTAGAATGCACCTCAAAAAATTCTTCACTTAAGAAGGAGCTTTATAATGAAAACTTACACTACTGTATCTGGATTGATATTTGCATTTTGAAAATAAATATTTTGTAATAGTTAAATTTTTCAATAAAAATTGTTAGATTTAAAGAAAGGAAAAAGTTAAATTAGAGAGTTTTTTTAAAAACGAAATACAAACACTTATTAAATAAAATCAGAAGTAGAACAAGCTCCTAGATTAGACTACTATATTATTTTATAAATAAGACAATTAATTTCAACCCAATCCAACACTACTAATATTACATTAGGAATTTGATAAAAACAAATATGACAATAGGGTGTATTTGGACAACAAATTAACTCCTTTTTTTAACAACAGCATGCAACCTAATGGTAAAGTATCCCTACCCTAGGTATCTTTACCTAACTTATCAAATGAAAGGTTCTGAGTTTGAGTTGTCATGGGAGCGACTTCATACTGCATTTTAAACATTATGCTGAAGTTGGCCTTGTGCCCCGTAGATCTCTCCTTGGATTAGTAAAAAAAAATCCCGGACACCAGGTAAAAAAAATAAAGAAAAAAGACAATTTTTTTTTTTTTTTACTTTTTTCTCTTTGATTACTTTCATAAAAAATTAACTTTCACAAAATTAAAAAAAATTAAATTTTCAAAACTAAAATTTAATTCAACTACATTCTAAGATAGCTTATATTAGACATGAGAAAAGTTAATTTCGATTGCTCTCTTTTAAAATATTGCAGTTAATGAACTTTTTTTGGCTAGGTGTTACTCTAAGATCTTTGAAAATTGATAAAGCTGTCCAAAAGCTCATGGAGAATTGAGAAAAATAATCATTTATATCAAATTTGACCCTGAATTTGGTAAAGCCTTCAATTTTACTGAATATTATCATGTGAATCTCTTTTTTTCCTAATGATATTAATTTATTCCAGAGGATACTTTCAAAATATATGAATGAAAACATCATCCATTTATAAAATTAACATGCAATAACCTATTACACAATGACATATGTTCACCTCTATCAAACAACCAAGAACAAAGATTGCTTACATATTAAATGACAATAGTCTGCATTTTACTGTTAAGCATGTTTTATAACGTGGACTATCTACTTAAGATATGTGAACCTTATGTAAATAAAATAAACATGCAATGAACCTTCTTTTTTCATGTAAATCAGGAAACACGTCTGAATTATGACTCCAAATACTCATTTTCAGAATCTCACATCATCTGGTATCTTCTATTTCTACCCTTATTTACAATCTAAGTAACATAGGCTACATTTTAAGACAAGGACTTACCAGTGACACAAGGGCAATATCGAGCATGAAATGATTTTGATGTATGGTTGTAGGGTAGCTTTTTACAATTCTCAATACCGACCAGAGGTAGTTTCTATGACAATAATAAGAAGCAACTATGTAAAATGCTTCCCTCCATATATTTTATGGAAAGAATGCAATAAAATACAACCACATTTACATTAAACTCAGGACTTTCACATCCAATCACAAACAGAGTCCCAAGCATCTTGCTTTATGAATTTGTAATGACAATGAGTTCTTAGATTCTTTCTACCATCTAACGACTCTTTGTAGATTTTGTGCTTTTATTTCTCCAACTTGTATAGCTAATCATCAACATACTCTCACACGTTTTCATTTGCGTCCCAATATTTGAACTTAAATCATGCACGTATATACATATACATATAAACTTATGTTTAAATAGATAACACAAAACATATACACAAGCGGGTTTAAGTACAATCATTAAACCATCGCAAAGTTTTTCCTATTCAATTTGAGGAATATCACTATATTTGTGTACGTCCTTCAGTGGAGCTTGGTGTTTGATAATAGCTCCAACTCCAGTAGCAAGTAGAGACCTATATTGAAATGGTCTCCTATAGCCTTCTGGAAAAATTATCTCTAATGGTTTCCCTCCCTAAATAATTCATTGATTCCACATTTTAGTTATAAAATAATATGTAGTTGAAAATTGAAATAATAAAAAATGCATATACATTTTCTGAAACTCTTTTCTCAATGGTTTTTCATGAATTCTTTCTACATCCTTTTCTTTTTTGGATAGGAGCTACAAAGAAAAGAAACTATTATGAATAAACGTCCAAATACACTTTTATATAATTGATGATGATTACAAACATAACATGAAGGTAATAGATGATGTAAACTAGAATATTTTCTATATGTAATATAGTATAACCATAATAGATACTTCCACACCAGCATACAAGTTTGGATTCGATACATTGTCAGAAGTATCAAGATGATATATATCTTCTAATTGTTATGGTGAGGATGCCTCTAAACTCCCTTTCGATGTTGGCATCAAAGTAATATTTGAGCCTCCATTTGATATTCTACCACGTGTTAATCGTCTTGAACCCGGTGCAATCTAATTAAAGATATTAAAAGGAGATCAAAATATAAACAAAATAAGAAGAAAATACTTGTTAAGTAAAAGAAATGATGAGGCATAGTTTTAAAAAATTAGACAAAAAATACAAGCAACATCTTGAATATGGTAATGGTGTAACATTAGCTTAGATAGAAATAACTCTATTTGTTGTCTAAACTTTTATATAATACTTTAAATCACTGTCAATATCTATGTTTATCTTACTATTCTTTTCAACATCAGAATTGTTTGAAGGCGTATCACCTCCTTTATCATCGCCATCTTCTGCAACTAAACAATCTCCCTTGATTTATGTTATTGAAATGCATCATCCAAAACATGCACTTCACTATCGTTCTTTGCCAACACTTTAGAATTTTCATCTAACTCTGGAAGATTCCACTAATGCGTATGTTGAACATGTTGCACAATCCACCAATGAGCTCCTAGTAGCATGTCGGGAATATAAAATACTTATTGAACCTTGTAGGCCTTTCTGGCCCATGTTCTCCCAATATATTTTTTTCCAGCCCAATTTTTCTCCCCCTGGTTTTCTCCTTTCTGCGGTGCCGCCGCTGCTCCGCTCTTTGTACTTGTGTTCTATGAGTGTCTGTTACTTGTCGGTCTTCTTTTTCACCTTTGATTGTCTGTTGGTACGCTTAGAGAGTGAGCCGTGAGAAAAAGAAAAGAGACAGAAAGAGAGAAGGAGGTTTGTCGATGACTTTCGTCACGGTTGAGGCCATTTCAGAGGGTACAATACTCTATCATTCCCTTGCTTATCTTCGGCGCCTCGACGCGGCGTTGCCGCTACTCGGTGACCGTTAGCATTTCTGGTGACCGTTTGTTTGCACCCCCTCGGTCATCTCTTTGATTTCCCGCTGCCGGTGTCACCGCGGCGGTGCTAAGTGAAACATCTCTTTGTTCATTTGGGTTTTCATTTGATATTAACCGTGTGTTAATTTTGCAGATTGCCTTATTCATATATATTTCTGTTACTATTCTTAAAGGTTAAATCTTCTGTATTTTTCTTTTTATTCTTCCGCTGATTTGTGGTTTTGTAATAGTAATCAGTATTTTGTAATAGTAATTAGACATTTTTCTTCAACAAGTGGTATCAGAGCCTAGATTTGGCTCATCGGCACCAGCATCCGTCAACAACCTTTCGCATCTGAGGAGTTCCACGATCCGACCAGTGAAGTTCCTTCTTACTCACTCTGTTCTTACAGTTTTATTATTATTATTATTATTATTATTGTTTCTGTTGATTCGGCTTGCCACCGGTTTCTGCATATTGTTTCTGTTGTTTCAGCTTGCCACCGGTTTCTGTTTTCTGTTTGGGTGATTCGGCTTGTAGCTGGTTTCTGTTCTCTGTTTCTGAGTTTCTTTCTTTCATCTTGCCGCCGGTTCTACATTTCTAGTTGTTTGTTGATACGGCTTGCCGCCGATTCTTTCTATTACTGTCTTTACTATTATTATTCTGCCTCTGTTTTCCCTTTAGTTTGTCATTTTAGTTGTTTTTCCTTTCTTCTTCAAGAACAAAAACCCAAACCTGGCTTGAATCCGTGAGATTTCTAGTATCTGTGACTTGGCGTTTTTTATTCTTTCTATTTTTCAAAAGTTTATATATATATTTTATATATTTTTTGTGTTCCTGTCTTTTTCTATTTTTTGGTGAATCTGTCTGATTCAACCTCTCTTTCTCGTTATACTGTTTGGTTTTCTTGATTACTGCTTAGGTTTTTTTGTGTTCTCTGTTACACTTTTTTGCTTAAATCAAAACCAAACCTAATCAAACAAACTAAAACAAACAACACCGTTTTTCTTTGAAAGTTTTTTTTCTTCTTCTCTCTGTTTTTTTGAGGAAAAAATCCGGACAATTTTATTCAAAACTTTTTCAAATCTTTCATCTTTCCTTAGCCACCGAATTACACCTATTTACCTTTAAAACATGTCAGTTCCAAAAATTGAAACTGATAGGTTTGATGGAAAATCTAATTTTGTAATGTGGCGGAGGAAAATGAAAGCAGTTTTGGTACAAAATAAAATTGCTCCCGCTATTTTCAGCCCTGAAGAGTATCCGGAATCTTGGAAGGGCGAAATTCTTAGAGAAAAACTAGGTGATGCTCATAGTTGCCTCACCTTGCATTTGACAGATAACATTTTACGAAAAATTGATGAAAAAGACAATGCTTTTGAAATTTGGACAGAATTGGAAAAACTATATTTGGGAAAATCTCTTTCTAATAAATTTATTTAAAAGAGTAGCTTTTCGGTTTCAAAATGAGTGGGACAAAATCACTTTCTGAAAATATAGATGATTTGAATAAAATGTTTTTGAAACTTCAAAACGTCGGAGAGAAAATCTCTGATGAAAATATTGCAATTATTTTACTAAATGCCTTACCTGATTCTTTTAATGATGTCAAATCTGCTAGTAAATATGGCAGAGATGATTTGTCTCTTTCTAATGTCAAAAATGCTTTAAAATCAAAAGATTTGGATTTACAAAAAGAAAATAAATCTCATGGTGAAAATCTTTTTGTGAGACGAAGGATTGACCAGAGAGAACCCCCTAGTCATCGTTTTAAAAGCCGTTCCAAATCACGAGAGAAAAGCAAAGTAAAATATTTTTATTATGGGAAAGAAGGACATATGAAAAGTAAGTGTTTTAAACGAATCAAAGATGAGAAACAACGTAAACATGGTAAAGGAGGCAATAAAGTCGACAAAACTCACGTTTTTGAATCAAATGGTAACTCTATGTTTTCTGAGGTTTTGTGTGTTTCTCTTTCTCTTTCATGTACTGATGTTGTTAATCATTGGGTGCTTGATTCTGGTTGCTCGATTCATATGACACCTAACAAACCCTGGTTTTCTGAGATCAAACCTTTAAACCAAGGAAAAGTTTTTATGGGTAATAATCAGGTTTGTGATATTAAAGGCCTTGGTAATATCTTCATAAAAATACACGATGGCGTGACTTGAAAACTCACTGAGGTGAGATACGTGTCCAACTTATGTCAGAATCTTATCTCCCTTAGTTATTTAGACTCTCTGGGTCTCTCTTTTAAATCTAAAAACGGAATTTTACGTGTTTTCAAAGGAAACCTAGTCATGCTAAAGGCTTTTAAAAAGGAAACTTTATACATCCTTCTTGGTAAAATAGTTTGCAACTCCACTGCTTTTGTTTCAAAATCTATCCCTGAGAAAACCGTGTTGTGGCATCGGAGGATCGGCCAATTAGTGAAAAGGGGCTTTACTATTTACAAAAACAAAAACTTTTATGTGGTGACAAAATTGATTAGTTGGATTTTTGTGATCACTGTGTTTTGGGAAAACAACATAAAATCAGTTTTTTAACCAGCACACAGAAGTCTTCTGCACCTCTTGTTTATGTGCATTATGATCTGTGGGGGCCTGAGAAGGTTCCGACTTACGGTGGTAACATTTATTTCTTGTCCATTGTTGATAATTTTTCTAGGCATGTATGGGTTTTTCTTTTAAAAACCAAAGACCAAACGCTTGAAAAATTTTGTGAATGGAAACGTTTCGCCAAAAATCATTCTCAAAATAAACTAAAAACTATCAGGACCGATAACGGTCTTGAATTTTGTACCAGAAGTTTTCTGATTTGTGTGCATCGCATGACATTTTACACCATAGAACGGTTAGACATAACCCACAACAAAACGAAGTTGCCGAAAGGATGAACCGTACCATTATGGATAAGGTCCGAAGTCTTTTAGTTTCTTTAGATATTCCAAAACCTTTCTGGGGTGAAGCTGTTAGTACAACAGTATACCTCATCAATAGATCTCTGTCCACAGCTATAAACTTTAGGACTTCTATAGAACTCTGGTGTGCTAAATCTCCTACTCTTTCCAATCTGAGAGTTTTTGGGTGTGCAGCCTTTGCTCATCAGAAAAAAGGTAAACTAGACCCAACGTCTAGAAATGGGATGTTCATAGGATATCCTAGTGGGGTAAAGGGTTATAGAGTGTGGTTAAAGGGTGAATGAGGGGTGAGGGTTATTATCAGTAAGGATGTCATCTTCAACGAGTTAGAGATGCCTTATCTTAAGGATAAACCCATCTCCGATAATCCTCCTAGTTTCCCACTCCTAGTAGCATTCTGGTGGAGGTGGGGACTATCTCCGAACCTCCCTTAGATCTGCCTCAGGAACTTGAGACCAATCCTGAGTCTTCTGCTCCTTCCAGTAGTACTCCTGTTCTTCCTAGTATTCCTGAAACTTTTGATCCTATTCTAGATGGTTCTAATGAGGAAGAGGAACATCCTGAGGCTCAAACCCAAGCTCTTAGGGATTATCAACTCGCTAGAGGTCGAGTTCGTAGGGTACCCAAGGATCATCCTCGGTATGGTTACTGCTACATTGTATCATATGCCTTTGTTGTTGCATCTTATTTGGAAGAAAAAGAACCTTTATGTTTTTCTGAGGTTTTGAAATGTCCCAATCGTGTTTTATGGTTTATGTGCGATGGAAGAAGAAATGTTTTCTTTAAACAAAAACAAGACCTGGATTCTTGTTCAAAAACCTTCAAAACAAAAACTTGTTGATTGTATATGGATTTTAAAAATAAAAGAATCTGAGGCTTCTAACGAACCTCCTAGGTTCAAGACCAGACTTATTGTAAAAGGTTTTTCACAAGTTGAGGGCATTGATTTTAGTTAAATTTTTTCTCCTGTTGTCAAATAAAAAACAATCAGGATTGTTCTTGCTCTTGCTGCTTTTATGATCTTAATCTTGAACAACTTGATGTGAAAACTGCCTTTTACATGGTGATCTTGAAGAAACCATTCATATTCGTCAACTACCTGGTTTTGAGGTAAAAGGTAAGGAACACATGGCGTGTCTTTTGAAAAAGTCTTTATATGGGCTTAAACAGTCTCTAAGGCAATGGTACAAGAGGTTTGATTCCTTTATGTCTAAAATTGGTTTTTCAAAAAGCAACTATGATAGTTGTCTTTATTTTTCTGGTAATAACGTGGATTCTGCTCTATATTTGTTGCTGTATGTGGATGATACGTTAATAGCTTGTCGTCACAAAGCTAAGATCGATTCTGAATTCGATATGAAGGATTTAGGGGTTGCATCCAAAATTCTTGGAATGAGTATTTTAAGAGATAGACCTGATCATTCTCTTTTTCTATCTCAAAAGCCTTTCCTTTAGAAAATTGTATCCAAATTTTCAATGCACCTGTGTAAACCCGTTATAACCCCTCTTGCTAGCCACTTTAAACTTTCCGACAAAATCTATCCTAAAACTGAAAGTGAAAAGAGAGATATGGACAATATCCCTTACAGAATGTCCATAGGTTCAGTTATGTACTCAATGATATCTACCCCTCCTGACATTGCTTTCTCTATAAGCCTTCTCAGGAGATTTATGTCAAATCTCGGAAGAGATCATTGGGCTGCCCTCAAGTGGCTTCTACGTTACTTGAATGGAACAGTGGATCGGGGTTTACACTATCATAATTGGTCTGATTTTGAATTAATTAGATTTGTTGATTCTGATTTTGCAGGTGATAAGGATGATAGAAAATTTACCACCTCCTATTTCTTTACCCTAGCAGGTAATTGCATTTCATGGAAATCTCAACTGCAGCCTGTAGTTGCCTTGTCAACTATTGAGGCTGAGTATATCGCAGCAACGGAAGCAATCAAAGACGCCATTTGGCTTCAAGAGTTATTGAGTGAATTAAATATTTTACATTCTAAAGTTATTATTTATACAGATAGTCAAAGTTGTTTACAATTGTGTAAAAATCCGGTCTATCACGAACAGACGAAACATATTGATGTCAAATACCACTTTATTAGAAAGGGTCTCTAGTGGTATCGTTGACATAGACAAGATTAGTACTCATAATAATCCTGCAGACTTTGATACTAAAATAATAAACACTGATAAATTTATATTTTGCAGGGACTTTCTTCATGTGGAAACAATTTGACTCAAATTGAGTCCATTCAGGGATGGAAAATATTGTTCGAGGTGGAGATTGTAGGCCTTCCTGGCTCATGTTCTCCCAATATTTTTTTTTTCAGCCCAATTTTTCTCCCCCTTTAACCCGCTGATTATGGGCCTCAGCCTAGAGTAGGCATTTGACTGGGTCAAGGGATGCCCGGGCCGGTTCGGGTTGGCCACCCGAGCCGTCCGTTGGTGACCCGCGGACGTCTCCTTGTTTTATACTCCTTGCCTCCTCTATTTCTGTGTAGTCTCTCCCTTTCCTCCTTTGGACCGTCTCTTCATTCTCTCCTCTGTCTTTCGAGTTCCTCTGAACTCTCTGGTTTTCTCCTTTCTGCAGTGCCGCCGCTGCTCCTCTCTTTGTACTGGTTTTCTATGAGTGTCTGTTACTTGCCAGTCTTCTTTTTTACCTCTGATTGTCTGTTGGTGTGTTTAGAGAATGAGCCGTGAGACAAAGAAAAGAGAGAGAAATAGAGAAGGAGGTTTGCCGATGACTTTCATCACGGCTGAGGCTATTTCTAAGGGTACAATACCCGATCATTCCCTTGCTTACCTTCGGTGCCTCGACGAGGCATTGCCGCTGCTCGGCAACCGTTTGCATTTCTGGTGACCGTTCATTTGCACCCCCTCGGTCATCTCTTTGATTTCTCGACGCCGGTTTCACCGCAGCAGTGGTAAGTGGAACATCTCTTTGTTCATTTGGGTTTTTTTTTTTTTATATTAACCGTGTGTTAATTTTGCAGATTGCCTTATTCATATATATTTCTATTACTGTTCTTGAAGATTAAATCTTCTATATTTTTCTTTTTATTCTTCAGCTGATTTGTGGTTTTGTAATAGTAATCAGTGTTTTGTAATAGTAATTAGACATTTTTCTTCAACAAACCTGATTTGATAGGACAAACGGTTCCTTTTGTTTCTATCGAGATCTGATATCAATGCATCACATTTCATGGTACTTGTACTATCAGTGGTATACCATTCACATAGAAACAACACAACTTTATATCCACGGGAAAATGTTAACTCAACAACTTTTTTATGAAACCAAAAAGCTCAATCGTTTGGCCTTTATAATCATCCCCTACAATAAGCCTACTATTTTGTGTTGTTTGATTCTCTTCATGGTCCTTCGTATGAAACCAAACCTCATTTACCATACACCCTGAATAACACTTAGTCATGATATGTATTGGTCCATTTGCCAAAGCCCACAAATCTTTGGCTACTTCTTGCAAACCATTGTTGTAAATTTGATTTATCTACAAAGACGTAGAAGCATGAAAATTAATCACATGTATTTCTTATTAAAACTTCTATACTAAACCCTTATGACATCGAGAAAATAATTGAGAAAATGAAAAACTAACTACCCACATGCTTGTTAAATCACGAAGGGAATTCCTCTAGATGTCTAAGATCAACATTTTCAGAGTTCTCTTCACTTTACTCTTCCTCATGCACACTAAAAATTTAATCTTCACTTCACTCTTCCTTATGCGCACTACAAATTCAATGTGAATTTTCAATGTAAAACACTTAACAAAAGAATTCCATAATATATTGATTCATACCTTTTGTATGACTCAATTTCATCACAGTTGTTTAAAATAAGTCTATATGCTACATCTAGTTCCTTTGTAGATAACCTAGACGAGGAGTAATAAATGAAAATGGACAAATACAAAGGAAGAAAACCAACATCTCTTTTTCCAAATTTGTCACAATTGTCATGATTTCGTGCCTTTTGGTTAAATTTCGTTTCAATTCTATTAAGGTACTTGGACATGAATGTTAAACATTAATTCATAACATAGCCTTCCGCAATTTGAAACTTTAGGGCGAGCTTTATTGCGGACAAAGTTCTTCAAAGAGCCTAAATGCGTCAGTAATAGAAATAAAAACCACAAAATTTTGTTGAAAATGGATTATTTTTAATTTATTTATAAATACTCATTATAGTAATAATACAAATTAGACTAACATTACCTTTCAAATGGATACATCCACCTTGGATGTACGGCTCCTCTAAGCGTCGCTTCATGAGGCGAATAGACTACCAAATGAATCATTATATCGAAGAAAGTTGGTGGAAAAATCATTTCAAACTTGCACAAGATTAACAAAATATTCTGCTCTAATTTAGTTAAATCTTCCATTCTAAGAGTTTTACAGCACAAGTCCTGAAAAAAGTTACTAAATTTATATATTGCTTCATTAACCTCTTTGCATAATGACCCTCAAACAGCTGCTGGAGGAAGGTGTTGGAGAAGGACGTGGTAGTCATGAGATTTAAGCCAAATACTCTTTCATCTTTAGCATATCGAATAATATTTGAGGCATAACTACCTAGGAATTTTACTTATTTCAAAAACTCCTAAAAGTATTTCCTTTCATTTGATGATAATGTATAATATTCTTGTGGCGTTTTATCATCATCTTGTGAATGTAGTTCACTTCTTTTTCCCATATCAAACAAATCTTCACGAACTATTCTAGTATCCTTGATTTTCCATCAATGCTCATAAATGTTCCTATCATACTTTCATCTATATTTTTCTCCAAATGCATCACATCAATAGTTGGCCTCAGCTTGAGGAATGGCTAATAAGGCAAATAAAAAAAGACTCTTTTTTCTCCCATTTCTTTGATCGAGAAAGTGCCTTTTCTCCTGCCTATTTGGAATTTTTCCTTGTTTATCAAAAAGATACTCAAGGATCTCTAGGTGTTTCAGTCTTTCTTCAACTGTCCATTCCCTAGGTTTTTAGAGCTTTATATCTATCCCACCAAAAGGTGATCTTTTTTTGGATGATTTGGATGTAAGAAATGGCGGTAGCCTATGAAAGCAATCTTATCCTTGAGTTTAATAGAAGAAGTATCATTTAAGCAACATGGACATGCTTCATACCCTGCATTGCTCCAGCCAGATAAATAAACATTTACAGGAAAATCATTTATCGCCAATAAGACTGAATTACACATTTGAAATGTTGCTCTAGTATGTGCTTCATATGCCTCGATGCCCTTGCTCCACAACTCTTTCAAGTCGTCTATGAGTGGCCTTAAGTAAACATCTGTCTTTCCAAGGAGAACGTGAACCTGGTATGAGCAAAGACATTATTAGATGTTCTTCCTTCATGAATTCACATGCTGGAAAGTTACAAGGAAAAGCAGTATTGGCCACATGCTGTATGAATTGCTCATGTTCCCAAATGGATTAAAACCGTCACTAGCTAATCCAAGTCTTACTTTGCGTGAACGATGAGAAAATTTAGGGTACCTCATATCAAAATCCTTCCAAGAAAGAGAAATAAGCTAGATGTCTCATAACAACTTCTTCATTTACATCCTTCAGGTCATGCCATCTCATATTCAAGGCTATTTTAGATGAAAGAAAAAGCATTTGCCACCTTCGTATTAATGAGAAATACTATAAGACTTTGTGAGGAACTTTTTTTCCCTTCCTATCATCAGTTTTTTGTCGTAGCTCTTTAAGCATTAGGCAATCCACTATTTCCTCGTGTTCTTTCAAGGAAAGTGCACAATCATATCCGCAAACCTCTATTTTTTATAACCCATGCCTATCCCCGCAAGAATTTTCATTAAACTATAAAAAGATGAAGGTACTATCTCACCCACTGGTAGCACATCCTTAAAAAGTTCAAGCACCACATTGAGTGACTTGTTACTCCAGTGGTCCATTATCTTAATATGCAGAAGTAAGACAATGAAGCGCACTAAACAATATTTTTTGCAACCTGGATACACCTCTTTGAGAATCTCTTAATAATTTCTCAAAGCTTTGCAGAATCCCAACTGCCACTACTTTCAGATTGTCTTGCATCCCTAATTTCTTCCAATAAATCAAGCAACACATTGATTTATTCTGTATTATATTCCTCAATGTCATGCCATAGTGATGTACTTTCACTTTCATTAGCATTGCCACTAGAAGCATCTAAAGGCACATTTAATGATTCTCCCTAAAATACCCAATTCTTATTATAAAAACTATAAAATCCCTTAATATGTAAATCTTGTTTTACTTCGGGAATAGACTTTTGGCTTGTATTTTAGCGTGATCGACATGATAAAATATTTGTTTATTAGATTTTTGGATATTAACCTTCGTCAATTGCAGGAATGATTAAACTACAGTTCCATAAAGCTCACTAAAAATGTCTTTCTCACTAATCAAACTTCTATCCATTTTACACACCTGAAAAATAATAAATAAGTTTCATTTCTTCAATAGTACTATGAATAAAGCACAAGAGAATCTCAAAATAGCAACTAAGCACATTTATAATACTGTCAATCCTAGATTTGTTCAATAATATTCAAATGAAGCTAGTGGTTTTGCGGGGCAGACAGGTTTAAATTCAAAGAAATAGCATTACAACGGGACTGGGGCAGATTCCGAGGTGAATAAGAGTAACTTTGACGGCCTAAATAAACTGAAACAGGGGCAGCAAACTAGACTGATTCAGTTGCCAAGTACTTGTCTGAATCAAGTGCAAGTTGATCAAATTTCAAGGCTGATTCAAAAGAAAAAAATGTTCTGAATCAGAATGGCGAACCTGCTTTGAATGAGGGCCAGAATACGTAACATCCAGGCCAGAATCAGCGGCAAAACGCTGTACTTACTGGCCAGCATTATGGGCAAAATTCTGTTCATATTCAAGTGCAAAATGAGGGCACTTTGGCGCAGCAAAATAGCAGGGCAGTTGAGCAGTTTCTAGGCCTGATTCAGGCGCTAAAAATTGCTCCTACTACTGGTGTGCTGACAGAGAAATAAGAGCAGTTGGCCGTTGTTTCTAAGCAAACCGAGAATAAGGCCGAAACCAGCAACATCAACATGGAAAAAGAGATCTAACTTTCCCAATACATATGAGACAGGGATTCACACATTCTTCACCACGAGTGAACTGTTAATGTTAGGTGCTAATCTCATGAAGAAAAAACTTACAAATTCAAAGGACTAACTTTGATTTACAATGGACATCGATACTACTGTATTTGGATTGACATTTATTTTTGGAGAAAAATATTTTTTAAAAGGTAAAATTTTTTACTAAAAATATTAGATTTAAAGGAAGAAAAACATTAAATTGGACGAATTCTTTTAGTAACAAAATACGGACACTCATTAAATAAAATAATGAGTAGAGAAACTCCTAGAATACACTACTATATTATTGTAACAACAACAAAATAATTTTGAGCCCAATCCTACAATACTAATATTACATTAGGATTTTGATAAAAAAAAAATTATATGACGCCTGGGTATATTTGGACAACAAATTAACTCTAAATTTTTTTTGACAACAAGCAAGCAATTTGACGTTAAAGCATCCCTCCTTTAGGTACCTTCAACTGACTTATTAAGTTAAAGGTCACCTTTTCAGTGGCTTTATACTGCATTTTCAACCTTGTGTTGTAAGAAAAAAATTTAATACAAATACATTCTAAGATAGCAGATATTGAGACTTGATAAAAGTTCATTTCAATTACTCTATTTTAAAATGTTGGTGTTCATGAATATATATATATATATATTGGCTAGGGGTGACTATGAACTCCTTAAAAATTGGTAAAGATGTACCGAAGCTCCTAAGGAAATGAAAAACTTATCATTTATATCACATTTGACCATAAATTCGGAAAGAGAACCTTGAATTTCACTGAATGCTACTATCTGGATCCAATTATCATTATTATTATTATTATTATTATTATTATTTTTGTTATTATTTTGTTGATGATATTACTTTATTCCATATTACTTTATTCCAAAGGACAAATTCAAAAGATAAAAATGAAAAAATTATTTATTTAGAAAACTAACGTGCAATAACCTTAGGCTTGATGACATAGTTAACTCTATCAAATGACCGAGAACAAAGATTGCTTATATTTCAAGTGACACTAGTCCGCATCTTACTATGAAGTACATTTCATGACATTGACTATCCATATAAGATATGTGAACCATACATAATTAAGTAAAATAATCCTACAATAAACCTTCTTTTTCAAACATATTGGGAACCATACCTCAATGGTGAGCTCCCGACACTTATTTTCAAAATCTCACCTCACCTTTATCTTCTTTTACAACCCTGATTTACAATCGCAGTATTATGGGCTGCACATTTTCATACAAGGACTTACTAGTGACAAAAGGGGAGTACCAGTTTCCTTCTAGAACTATTACAACTGGAGGAATTAGGCAATATAATACATTAAATTAGAAGATTTACACAAAGAATACATAGAGTGATATTCTTTGTCCATGTCACAGACTTTGTAGATATTCTCCTTCAAAGGAACTTTCGATTATGAGTTGTCCTTCATAAAATGTGCAAGCACATCATCTCTCTCTTTCTCAGATTCACTACATGAGACAGCTCCACAGTTTTCTGAATAAAGGTAAACCTTGAAAATTAGAGAAAACTACTTAAATGAAGGTGAAAAAGAGAAAGAGGATTCTATGATTCACTAAGAAAAACATCTTTCCAATGCACTGCTGAAAATAATGATATAACCATTTTCATGACGTCCGTAATTTTAAAATCATGTTAGGTACTTACGGGGTAGGGCGTTGTATTTTCTCTCTTCCACTTATTACGCTTGTTTTGTTTGTTCTCTCCCACACTTCTTGGACGAAATTTATGCTCTTGAAGATCATTCCACATCATTACTTCAAGACCAAATATCTCTAGCCAAGAGCATAGTTATTACAAAATCTTAGAGTTATTAAACTCTTACAACTTGAGCATGAATTTTGGGATAAAAATCCTCAAATGGTAGCCAGACAACTTTTTGGTCCGGATGTCAACTTTCTTCAAAGATCTCCAAAATTTACTCAAAAGTATTATGAGTTAACTTTGGTAGATACTGAGAGTGCTTCTTTTAATCCTCACTAGGACAAAAAGAACAAAACATATATCACAAATACTTCGGTACAAACATATAATATTCATACTCCTACAGTTTGGAAAGCACATCCACAATCCCTTAAAAAATTCTTAGTTCCTTTTGACCCAATGATTTATAACTATTAGGATTACCAGCAAGCTTGATTCAATACTTTTACTATTCAAAATCATCTGCAAAACCATTCATGGTTTTTCTACTTCAACAAAACAAAGCCAGTACAAACTGAATTTCCTCATTGGTTTATTAACTAATGGTGGTCGAGTTATGTACCCACAGAAGACAAATCTCCCAGAGAATGTAAAAGAAGGTTTTGAGTTAGTCAAAACAAAAATTTATCAACCTCAACAGACAGTGTTTCCTATGCTCCTCTAGTTTTTTAGTAGATTCAAGCTATCTTGGATTTACTCCCAAAAGTTGGCTACTCCAAGGACGATGGACATTCTGGACTTCCATATATATATATATATATATATGTACATATATATCTATGTATATGCATATATATATGTATATATGTATATATATGTATATATATGTGTGTGTATACATATACATATATGTATATATACATATACATATATGTATATATACATATAAGTGTACATATATATACACATATAAATACATATATATACATATATATAGATATATCGGTATATATATACATATATATGTATATATGGTAGCACAAGATACGAATATTCAATGTTTCAAATTCATCTTTTGTTCGAAAGTTGAATACGAACACAAGTTGTTTAGACATCAATTGTTTTCTACAATTAATTTTAAACATAAACACTTTGAAAAAATTATTTGTTGTTATGTTTTATTTTCCCTAATTTTATTATATTTCTTGTCATTTTATGGTCTAGTTGCTGTTTTTTGCTTGTTTTTTTATATGCTTTGTTCCGTTTATCTTGTAAGTGGTTTTTCCATCTTGCTTTGCTCGGGTAAGTTTTATGCACTGTCTTTTTATGTTTCTTTTCTTATATATAATAAAACTAGGGAGATGAATGCCAAGTTTTGTCTTGGTTAATTTTAAGATACATATATATGTATATATGTGTATATATACACAAACACACATACATATATATACATATATAAAATACATATGTACATATAACTTCTCCACTTATCAGGGCCTTATTTTTCTAGATCAATAGGGAGTGCCTTATCTTAGAAAGGCTTCTTAGGTTTTATGGTAAACTCGCTCTCTTTTGCTTGTTGTTTTTGTGTATGCTTTTTCCCGTCTATCTTGTAAGTGTTTTTTCCACATTCTTTTGCTCAGGTAAGTTTTATGTACTACCTTTTTGTGTTTCTTTTCTTATATATAATAAAATCAGGAAAATGCACGCTTGGCTGTCTGGGTTAATTTTAAGATATATATACACACATATATATACATATATAATACGTACATATATATTTGAGATAGGCTTATATATTTATATATATAATACTTGCACACACACACACACATATATATAAATTCTCCACTTGTCAAACCTATCTCAAATATATATACACATATATATGCGTGTGTGTATATATATTTATTTTAGATTTGATAAGTGGAGAATTTATATATATAAAAAAATTGGGTTTATAAAAGAATATTTTGAAAAAACCTATAAGATCGTTACGAAATTTTTGTGATACAATAAAAATATTCTAGATATTTTTATTAAGCTAGATTTATGATAAATATTCTATTAAAATTATTATTACTTTCTTATTAGTATTAAAATCAATATTATTATTATAAAAATTCTTACCTTAGCCCCAATTCCACTTTCTACGAAAAGAAATTCCTCTCCCTCAGCAATCTAGTGATAACATGTCTTTCTTAGTGAATAAAAAAAAAAAAAAACCTCTTTATATCTTTTTCTCCCTTAATATAAGTGGTTTTCTCTAATAGTCATGGTTCTTACCTTTACTCTTAAAACTATTGGGTTGACTTTAATT
The DNA here is from genome assembly GCA_028651295.1 of Catharanthus roseus. Classification (NCBI taxonomy): domain Eukaryota; kingdom Viridiplantae; phylum Streptophyta; class Magnoliopsida; order Gentianales; family Apocynaceae; genus Catharanthus; species Catharanthus roseus. Next base: position 16,580,880 of record JAPQWS010000168.1, on the reverse strand, counting down.
ATTGAATCTAACAAAGAGAAAGAGATAATGTGCTCTAGCGTACATACGAAAACTCCCTGGGAGATGTGTATCTACAAAGTCTGTGACATGGACAAAGATGATCACTGTGTTCTATTGTGTGATTCTAAGCATCATCACACATATTGCCTAAATCCTCCACTTGTAAGACTTCCAGAAGAAAATCGATATTTCCCTTGAGTCACTGGTAAGTCTTGTCTAAAAATGCATCCATGATACTCAGAATGTAAATCATGATGGAAAAATAAGATACTAGATGAGATGAGTTCTAGAAATGAGTATTTGTAGTTCATAGTTCATGTGTGTTTTCCAATTTGTTTAAAAAAAGATGCTTCATCGCATGTTTATTTTACTACATAAGGTTCACTTATCTTAAGTAGATAGGTCACATTATGAAACATGTTTAACAGTAAGATGCGCACTATTATCACTTAAGATATAAGTAATCTTTGTTTTCAGCTGTTGATAGAGTCGAGCATGTGATCAAGTAAAAGTTTATTGCCATTAATTTTCTAAATGATGATGTTTTCATTATGATCCTTTGAAAGTGTCCTCTAGAATAAAGTAATATCATCAAAAAAAAAAAAAAGATTGAAATGGTAATATTTAGTGAAATTCAAGGTTTTTTTAATGAATTTAGGGTCAAATGTGATATAAATAATCAGCTTTGTCAATTTGCAATGAGCTTCTGGACATTTTTATCAATTTTCAAAAGGTTTAGAGTCACCCTTGGCAAATAAAAAAAATAACAAAAAGTTCATTGACACTAACATTTTAAAATAGAGCAACTGAAATGAACTTTATCATGTATGATATCCTCTATCTTAGAATGTATTTGGATTAAATTTTGATTTTGAAAAAGTGATTTTTTTTTTTAAATTTCGTGAAAGTTAATTGTTTATGAAAGTAATTAAAGTAAAAAAAAATTAGAGTCTTTTTTTTAGTTAGTGTCTGTGATTTTTTCGACTAATCCAGGAAAAGATCTATGGGGCACAAGGCTTAAAATGCGGTATGAAGTCGCTCCCAAAGTATCTCAAACTCGGGACCTATCACTTGATAAGTTAGGTAGAGGTACTAAGGCAGGGATGCTTTGTCATTAATTAAGCTGCACGCCTCGTTGCCCAAAAAAGAAAAAAGTTAATTTGCTATCGAAATACACTCTAGTGTCATATTATTATTTTTTTTTATCAAAATCCTAATGTAATATTAGTATTGTTTGATTGGTCCATATTAATTATGCTGTTTATACAATAATATAATAGACTATTCTAAGAGCTTGGCCTACTCATGATTTATTTAATGAGTGTTCGTGTTTAGCTGTTAGAAAAATTCTTCCAATTTAATTTTTTCTTTTCTTTAAATCTTATATTTTTTAGTAAAAAATTTAACTTTTACAAAATATTTTTTTTCGAAAACTAAATATCAATCCAAATACAGTAGTATAGATTTTCCTTCTTAAGTGCATGATTTTTTGGGTTGTAGTCTATGTGAACCGGAACAGGTTAGCCCCTTCGTATTTTTCTTTATTTTAGCTTCTGATAGTGCCCTTCATTCTAGAGGTACAAACACGATTTTCTTTTTTGAGAAATAAGGTATAAATAACCATAAACTAGAATAATTTTTTTTTCCTCAAAACAATGAACTTTGTTATATATATTTTTTATTCATGAACTATATTTACTCTTCTATTTATAGCCACAAACTTTGATTCTATGTTTTCTAGTCATAAACTAATTTTTTTTTTTTAAATAACTATGAAGTATTTGTGACCTCTCAAATATAGCAATTTATTACAAAGAGTTCATTGCTATATTTGAGAGGTCGATAAAAAATAAAAAATAGTTTTTTTTAGAAAAATATAAAATAAAGTTTATGGTTATAAACATAAAAATTAAGTTAGAATAGTTCATGGGTATTTATAGGTCATTTATCTTCTTTTTTCTTTATTATCTTTTACTTTCTCCTAACTCTCTCTAACACTAAAAGAAACTACACGCTGCTTTGCTCTATGCATTTGCGTCACTGTCCCCTCCCTACACTTTCCTCTTCTCCTTCTTGTTTGCCTGCCATTAACTCCAAGCTGCTATACATGACCCTCCAACTCCAACTGTCTATAAGGCTCACTCTCTTTTCCAATTTTTAGGCGATTTTGAGAGGCCGAATCGGGTTGAAAAACTCTAACATATTCTAATTCTTTGAGGTAATCAATTCTTTTTAAGGTATTAGCTCAATCGCTCACTATTTTATTTTTCCCGACATAGCATATAAATGTTCCATTACTTGAAAATTCCAAACTAGTATGTTTGTGCCACAAGGCATTACTGATAGAGGAATTGATCAGCATTTTGGTAAGTTCACCCTCATCCCATTCTCTCGTTCTTCTTTGTATTAATATTCTATTAAATGAATTTATTCCACGAGAATTTATAATGGGTATCACCACTATAATTTATAGAAGATGGAATGATATTTATTTATATACTTCGAGAAAATACAAAATCTTAATACTTTCATAGAATATATATAGATATATAAATTAATGTTTTCTATATCATAGATTGTGTCTATATTCATCTTTTAGAATATAATAATTTTGTAAAGGTTTCCTCATCTAACAAAAATAGATGCTTAAAAATATGAATTTTTTTGGCCATTTTTTGTACATTTAATATTGCAACAAAAAAATTTAATTATTTTACACCATTTTCAAGGTATTTGTTTTTTGGTTGGGAGAATGATTATTTTCTCAATATGGTGTTGAAATTTAGCATGGCTGATTTCAAAAAATACGTAGGATAATGTTTTCTATGTTCAAAATCTTTTTATTCTTAGTTATATATATATATATATATATGCTTGCATAACTATTTAAATGTTTTAATTGTTATTTGTGTTAAATCTTTTAAGCACTAAGCATCCATGCTTCTCAATAATTTATTATATACAAGCGAATATGTTTATTGTTTTTCACAAACTATCTTCATTTATGTTCATGTACGCAGATACTTAGTTACTAGACCATATGTATTAATAAAACTCTATGTATATAAATTGTAAGATTAAAATTAAAAAGGCTAAATGTTAGGGGCATTTTGTATATCTTTTATGCATTGCCTTCGTGTGTGTATCTATATATAGAGAGAGAGAGAGGGAGGGAGAAAAAGAGAGAGAGAAAGAGAGCGAGGGAGGGGGGGAGGGGGGGAGGGGGGGAGAGAGTAAGACAAGATACGAATAATCAATGTTTCAAATTCTTTTTTTTTTTTTTTTTTTTTTGAGAAATGAATATAAACACAAATTGTTTTGACATCAATTTTTTTACAATTAATTTTTAAACATAAACTTGTTTTAAAAAGTTTTATTTGATGTTATGTTGTTTTTTTCTTAATTTATAATATATTTCTTGTCATTTAGATATAGGTTTTTTTTTAAGAAAAAATTGCTAGACAACAGCTTTCAAGTTGTAAATAAAGAGAGAATATTTGTTGTTATATTGTATTCTTATTAATTTTTTATTAATTTTGTTATAATTAAATGTAGCGAAATAGAAATATTTGGGCCATAATGGTACTATTAGGGAAGTTTTTGAAAGAAAGTTTAACTGTAATGGAATAAATATTTTTGAGGAGTTCTAGAATATTTTCATGTAGCTATAAAAATGTTAGGGATTTAAACTAACAACTAGATATATTTTCCCTTATAAAATTTCAGTATATATGTGATAGGTTTTTATAAGTAGAGAATTTAATAAAAAGACATTGGGTTTATAAAAGAATGTTTTGGGAAAACCTTTAAGATTGTTAGATAATTTTTGTGATACAATATAAATATTCTAGACATTTTTATTTAATTATATTTAAGATATAAATATGCTATTAAAATTATTATTATTATTAAAATCAATATTATCATTATTAAATTTACTTACCTTACCCCCGAATCCACTTCTGACGAAAAGAAATTCCCCCTTCCCCTTCTTTAATTTCTAAACAACTTTGCCACACTATGAGAAGGGATGCTTGCCCCCATTATCTTAGACCATTTCCGTGAGTGTGTATTTAGACAAAATTTCAGGTTTAGTCTTCTCTCTTGTCTACATTTCCTTAACACTCCCTTCGCTTCAAAATAATTTCCTTCTAAAATTTTTATTTTCTTCATAATAAGTATATCTTTACAACTTCCAAAGATCATTTATTATTCTTTTTAATTTTATCTTCCTCCCTTTCCATATTTTTTTCTCCAATATCTTTATATTTATATTTTTCTCTTTATATTTATAAAGGGTAAACAAGTAACATTTTTGCTTGATTTCAAGACCCTTAATATTTGTGCAAGAAGATATAACACCATATATTTTTAAACAGAGACAGTATTTAGGTAGGTAGATAGTCTTCTTTTCTTTCACCATTTCGTTAGTCTATCTTGGTATATGTTCTCTCTTAATTTTTTGTTTCCAAGGCTTAATTGCTTTCAAGTTTGTACCCTTTCTGAAAACTTAGATGATCAAACTTTAAAGAAATTTTTAGTATATAATTTAGTGTTGAGATTAATTCCTAATACTGTAACAAAGTTATTTCAGTACTTTGGGCAGACACCCAAAATACAGATGCTTAGGGGTTATAATATTTTGATCTTTCGTAGGAACTGATATATCTTAAATTCATTTAAGACGGTACTTATATTACTTAGAGAGTATAAATTTTAGATGTTTAATTTAATATTAATTAGTCTATTCGTGATTTGTAGGATCATATCACAAGTTTTGTGCTCATGTAAGTCCACAAACCCAACCTAAGTAATTCCAACCTATTCCTATATTGAATGGTAGGATTACTATACACTTCTAGGCCTAGAATAATATAGCTTTTTCGGCAATGACTTTTGGCTTCTAGATCAAGAAGTGATTAAACATGCTTTTATTCTAAGAGTTTGGATCTATATTGGTGGAATATAGTGTTTTTGACATTTATTTTGGGGATACTTAGGAATAAGAATAAAATTTTATTATATTGAGGTTTCATTATTAAGGTTTAGAATGCCTTCAAGTGGATTTTATTTTTAATACCTAGTGTGTATTTTAGAAATTTAAATACTTAACATAAAACAAAAAAAAATTTCACTATTAAGCAACATTTTTGCTACCTCCACCTTACCACCCGTCACCACCTTCTCTTTATCTTTTCTTTCTTTTTCAGCCCCTAACTCTTCACCTATATATATATATATACATATATGTCATAGGATATATTTTTTCTTTCTTTTTTTGGCTAGCATTTCGACAGCCATATAGTAGTATACATATCATAAGTCTTTTTTTTTTTTTTAAGTTTTGTGGGCAGCCATGTTGATCTTCCAATTTGAGGTAAGAAATTTTGCATGTACTTTTTCCGCTTTATTTTAGTTAGATTATATATATATATATAGTTATATAGTATAGGTTTGTTAATTTTTTTTTCAAGATTTAAAGGTTCTTTATGGGAGTATATAGTTAACTGTGAAATTAATTTCGGGGTTTTATATTTTAGGCAATTTAGGTGCTACAAGTGATCAAACTAAAAATTTTTAGGACTATAAGATTTTTAGATTTGCTTTTGAGGATATATATAGATATCTTAAGTTCATTTTGTAAGATTTCGATATTATTTAGGGAATAAGACTATTTGATCGGTACCCAAGTGTTAAGTATTTTCGTAATATTATTTTGTAGGATCTTAGTAACAGATCTGCATCCAGGTGAGTCCACAAACTCCATTTTATTATATTATTTCAAAAGTTACGGGCTATATAAATATGGTATCTAAACTTATCATAAAATATCTACTATTTTTTAAGCGGTATAACGTACCATGTTTTTCTTAATTAGAGATGTTCTCCACGATGTGTTACATGTTCATTAGAAATGCATAGGATCGGTGCTCCGTATATGTTTTGTCTTTTTAAATGTTATGAAAAAGAGCTAGTCTGTGCAAGGGTTTTCTGGAAATATTTATAAGTTGGAAAATACTTTATTTTTGAAAAGTTACATGATTTGGCATGCATGAATGTGAACATGGCATGTTTATAAAATCTGCATAAGCCGGAGAATGCTTTGGTCTTGAAAAGTTACATGTTTCAACATGCATGAATATAGGTCGGGCATTGGCATAATTGTGAAATTTGCATAAGAATGTAATGACTGGCGGATGAGGATTTTTGGTGCTCTGAAGTGTTTATGACGTGAATCTGTTATGATGGCCGGGCAAATTGGCCTTTCGATTTGTAAATACATATGAAAACATCATTCTGACCTGGGTTAAAGTTTGGTAAAAATCAAGTGAACAGACTTGTTAGCGGATTGCATTCTACGTGGCTAGTCCCCCGTACTAGGGCCTCTTCCGATGACGTGGATGGGTTTTTGGCTCTGAGGGTGGATCCACTTGAAGAGGGGCGTAGTACTTGGAGGGCGTGGCCCAATTGGTATTTACATGGACATCGCATCATTCTCTGTTGTGGGACGGTCGCCTAGTGGAGAGTCAGGAGGGGCTCGATACTGATGTTGGCCCTAGGGCAGGCCTGGTAAGTGCCCTAGGAGTCTGTAGCCTGTTTTGACCAGTGATATGGGAGTGCGGTTGTTCGTAATCGAGCGCTCGTACGGTGTTCGACTAGTATTGACTACGAGATGTCGGAACTTGGCTCCGATGGCCTCGTTTTGGGGATTCGGACTTTGTCCGTGGAGCTCCACTGTTGCATTACATGTTCTTTTAAATTCGGGGCATAGAAGTTGCGCTGATGTGTCTTGATTCGCTTAGACTTTCCAGCTGCGCTGGAAACCCTCATGTAGGTTCAAGCATCAGTTTTGTTAAAACATTAAAAGAGAATGTTTTTTTATAATATTGCATGAACTGCTTTGTGAAACTGCTTCATCATTATTTTAAAGAAATCACTACAGCGCACATACACATGTGGACTCACTGAGCGTTCGTGCTCACGTTTTTCCATATCATGTTTTCTTCTAAGATTAACTCAGAACGATCAGAGATACAATAGACCGCTGAAATTTTTACGCGTGGGATTTTGGTTCAAGTCTCTCCCGAAGGACATATGTTTTTGTGTTGCTCTCTTGTACTCGAGCCGTTTGTAAAGTATTTCTATCTTTGTATCGGAGTTACCATAGGATAAGAAGTTTTCTTGAACCCTCTATTTTGAGCTCCTTTTTAGTGTTCAGATTGTTTAGTTTTCCGCTGTGCACTGTATATATACTTCTAAGTGTTTCCCAGGGGGTTATGCTTTGTTTTTAGACTTGTAATTTAGTGCCGAGAGGCACGTAGATATCTTACTTAGCCACAGTTGACCTAGTAGCAGAGTTGGGGGTATCACAGGTGGTATCAGAGCCCTAGGTTCGATTTGTGGTTAGAGTTAGTAGATCCTAGACGGGTACTAGGGGCCAAATGCATAGCTTTATTTTGCTCGAAGATTTTTAAGTTTCTTTGTCTCTTTCGTTGTGCTCATCGTATTATTAATCTTGTGGGAAAAGTTCTCCTTTGAATACGATGTCATATCTTTTGCCATAACCGCAATGAGAGGACATATAGATGCATTAAGCTTTTGAATTGATGATGGTTCAAATGACAGAGGACTAAGATTATTTGAGTCATCAAAAGAGGATACTTGTTTTGAGACTTGTAGCTCTATTAAGAGATTTTGTAGGACATAAGGTATTAGGGGAAGACTCTAATGACTTGTGGTGTATTAACTGCACAAAGAGTGAGTGTGAAGTTCTTATTAGGTACAAGAGGTAATCCGTATCGATTCCTATCATTCCTACTTCAGTAATACCAAAGAACTCCATCACCTTGTAAAATGGACACTTGCATTATTGTTGTCACAACACAAAGAGCCCTCTGATCCTTGGTTCTGTATTCGATATATATTAAGTATTACTTCACGCTGCCGATTGGTGAATGTAAAGATGGAGATGAGCTTCTTAGGATAGAGCTAATGATGAGTTCAGCTCAATAAGGAAAACAATAAGTGATGACGAGGGTGGGTGGACTAGAAGCTAAGTTTCTTAAGATTTAAAATATTGGTATATCTTGTGAATGAGAGATTAGAAGTGTAATATGAGAGGGGGGAATAATTGATAGAGTTGTTGAGATCTTTTTGTGTGTGTTTGCTATGAATTACATCCAGAGTGCTTTTGATAAGCTCGGTATTAGACCATAGTCTTTAGGAAGAAGATATACCTAAACTGGGCTGGTGTACTTGCATTCTTTAGTTTACACTGTACATATGTGTTAAATATAAACCTAGTTTCATGAGTGTGATTCTTTAGTGGTTGTATATAATTTGGAAGAGCTTAGGATCGTGTGATCGTAAATTATGTTATTTATGGTACATCAATGGCAGATTTTGTATACATGCTCTACCCTGTGCACCAATGACTATTGTTATTAATAGATAGGATGTGTCACTCTTTATTTTATATACGGTTCTAGTGTGCGGTGTTTTGTATGTAAGTTCTAATCTATAAGCTAAGGTTTAAGTATTTAACATAGGGTAGATGTTTCTGGAAAGGACGGTAGAAGTGTAAGGGGATAATAATTGTTTCAATCATTTGAGGGATCGGGTGTGATAGTAATAATGGATTGGTTGACTAGATAATTGAATATATGCATTGTGGGTGAAATTTACTTAAGTTTAATCAGTTAATTGTTTCTAACCTTTAGAATTACAGAAAATCAAAAAAAAAAAATAGAGAATCACTTTATACGCAAGAGTAATATTAGAAACTCACGATAGAAGACTACTAAGGATATCTAACGTACTTATGTAACTAGCCTGGTGAGAAGTTGAAGTGGTAATTTGTATTTGTGATAAGAGAGTTACTAGATATCTTTAAAAGAAACTGACGACCTCACCTCCAGAACGGGAAGTCGAGTCTAGGATAGAATAAACAAAAAATAGAGGATGAGCCGATATTTCAAATCACGTATTGGATGGACTGCCCGTAGACACCGAAGTAGAAGTAGTTGAAGGTACGATTCAAATCTTTTCTCAACCAGCAAGAATATTTATTGATTCTGGAGCTACATATTCCTTTGTGAGTTTGCATTTCATAAAACATATTCCTGTACCTTCTGTTATCATGTGTTATCAGTTGATGGTTAGCACTCCTAGCAACGTGAGTAAGATAGCGGAGGTAAAGTACTTAGATTGTGACATCTATGTCAAGAATGTGACTCTAGTTGGTGACTTGATTATCTTTCCATTTAAGGGTTATGACATGATACTTGGAATGGAAGGTTGTCTAAACATTACGCTTAAGTAGATTGTCGACGGAAGTTGGTTAAGTTTAGCCGACCGAGTATGTCAATCCTTGTATTCCAAGAGAAGCGAACGAAACGGGAAAATCCCTTTTGTCTAGCATGAAAGCCAGGTAGTTGTTATGGAAATGATGTCAATGATACCTAGCATATTTACTCAACAAGCCTAAGGAAGAAGTAGAATTAGAGACGATACCCGTGGTGAAGGAGTTTATAGATGTTTTTCCTGAAGAGTTAACGACGTTGCCCTAAATCTAGAAATGGAGTTCAGCATAGAGTGGGTACCCGGCGCTAAACTAATATCTCGAACCCCCATAGCGGATGGTACAGGACGAGTTGACATAGTTGAAACAGCAAGTACAAGAATTGTTGCAACAAGAATATATCCATCCAAGTACATCTCCTTGGAGTGCATTAGGTTTGCTTGTAAAGAAGAAATATGGGACCTTAGGCCTATGTATATAGACTGCAGATGATTAAATAATATGGTATTTAGAAATAAGTACCCGGTTCTACTCATTGATGAGCTGTTTAATCACTTCAAGGGGTAGGATGCTATTTCAAATTAGATATAAGACGAAGATACTATCAGGTACGAACAAAAGAAAGAGATATTCACATGACATTTCCCAACACTCGATATAGGCATCATAAGTTTGTCTTATGCCATTTGGATTGACAAGTGCACCTGCGATATTCATGGAATTAATACATAAGATTTTCTGTCTTTACTCAGATAGGTTTGTGGTGATTTCCATTACTGATATTCTTATGTATTAACCTAACCTCGAAGTGCATGAACATCTTTGAAGAATGTTGTAAACCCTACAAGAGCGTAAGTTGTACATCAAGTTTAGTGAATGTAAGTTTTGGATGGTGACAAGTGACTTCCTTAGGGCATGTGATTACTCGAGAAGGAGTATCACTTGACCCAGTAAAGGTGGAGCAGTGACCGATTGGACGCAACCCAAAATACCAATAGAGGTAAATATCTTCTTAGGTAAGAAAGGGTACTACTGGAGATTCATAACAGATTTCTTTTAGAATCGCTAGACCTTTTTAGCACAACTTATAAGTTAAGCCATCGAGTTTAAATGGGTGGAGAAGTATGAGAGAAATTTCTAAGAAGTAAAGCATCGACTAATTTCGGCACAAGTGGCACTATTACCCAATTCGAGTGAGGAGTTTTCCCTATAAAGGGAAGGCTTAGAGACAGTTTTGATGCAAGATAGATAGGTCGTTGATTATATTTAAATTATATTGGAGGATTATGAGCAGAACTATCGAACAAAAGACATGAGACTAATAACTATAGTGGGACTAGGTGTGGTAATTTCACTTATATGGGGAAAATATGAGATATTTATTGATCATAAAAGTTTATAGTACTCGCTTTCCTAGAAGATTTAATATAAAGCAATGTCGATGGATGGGGCTGTGGAAAAAAATATTGATGCCAAGTTAACTACCATATAGGAAAAGTTAATGTGATGGTGGATTTAAGTATAAAGGAGGCAAAGACATCAAGTCTCACCATCACCTCTACCTTGCAACAAGATAGTACAAGCACCTAAAAGAATAACATGAGATTCTTGGAATTTAAGAACCGAGCAAAAGGTAAGAAGTAGACAGATTATCGGACATTAGAAACCAATAGGAGCTGGTACTTTTACAATCGAATTGTACATTCCTGACGATACCAAGCTTAAGTGTAAAATACTAAAAGAAGCACCCAGAAGTAATTATGCAATGCACCCTGGAGAGAATAAGAAGTATAAAGATTTAAAGCAAAACTTGTGGTGGAATGGAATGAAGAGAGAGATTGCGGAATATGTACAGGCCTGTCTATATGTCAAAGGGTTAAGGCGGAACACCGAAAGTCAGCAGGACTACTACAACCGCACCTTTTCACAAAAGGGAAATAGGATCATATGAAAATGGACTTTGTCAAAGGATTTGCCCCGGACCAAGGGGTATAAGGATGCTATCTGGGTGATCGTTGATCGTTCAACGAAAGTGGGACATCTTATTGCCATTAATATGATATACCTTTTGGACAAGTTAGCGCAAATCTATGTAGACAAGATTGTACAACTTTATGGAATGCTTGTTGATATTGTATTGGACCGAGACCTAAGGTTTACCTCAAGGTTTTGGCCCAAGTTCTAGGCAGCTATGGGGACCAACCTAAGTTATAGCGCCACAACACACCCTAAACCAATGGACAGTCTGAAAGGACAATTCAATAAATGATATGTTAAGAGCTTTCGCCTTGGACTTTGGGAACAAGTGGGTTGACAATCTTGCTTGTGCTGAGTTTGCTTATAATAATAGCTACCACTCTTAGATAGGAATGACACCATTTAAAGCATTATATGATAGGAGATGCAGAACACCTTTGTACTGGGATGAAGTCGGAGTTCGATCCCATTGGAGACAAAGAAACTTTATGCCAAAATTGGAGGAGATGCAGACACAAGTTAGGATAATTCAAGATCGGCTTCGGACAACTAAAAGTAGGCACAAGAGCTATGCCGACAATCGAAGAAGGGATCTGGAGTTTAGTGTGGGAGATCGAATTTTCTTAAAACTTACACCACATTGCGGGAAGCTGCGATATCCGAGGAGAGGAAAGTCAATCCCCTGATATACTGGACCGTTTGAAGCTATTGACAGGATTGATAAAGTGGCGTATCAACTAGCCTTACCGAGTGAACTGATGGGTATACATGACATGTTCTATGTGTTACAATTGAAGAAGTCTCATCCTACACCTGATCATGTTCTCAATGATGACCAATTGGAATTACAAGCCGATCTGTCATACGAAGAAAAACCAACTGAGATTTTAGAACGAAGCGTAAAAGAGTTACGCGGGAGACAGATTCCAATACATAAGGTTGTCTGGAGGCGTCATAGAATTCAATAGGCAATCTGGGAGACTAAGGAATATCTGAAGAAGAATAAGTATTTAGAAGTTATGGGTATGTGACTATTAAATTTCGAGGAAGAAATTTCTTTTAAGGAGGGTAGAATGTAAGGCCCTAACCCGTAAGTACCTAAACCGATTTTAAAATTACGGAAGTCATGAAAACAGAGATTGGATCTATATTTTTGATATTTAGTGGTATTTTGGGGATACTTGGGAATAAGAGTAAAATTTTATTATATTGAGGCTTTATTATTAAGGTTTAGGAATGCCTTTAAGTGGATTTTATTTTTAATACCTAGTATGTATTTTAGAAATTTAAATACTTAACATAAAAAATAAATTAAAAAAAAAAAAATTCACTACTAAGCAACATTTTTGCCACCTCCACCTTGCCACCTGTCACCGCCTCCAATTCTCTTTATCTTTTCTTTCTTTTTCAGCCCCTAACTCTTCACCTATATATATATATATACATATGTCATAGGATTTTTTTTCTTTCTTTTTTTGGCTAGCATTTCGACAGCCATATAGTAGTATACATATCATAAGTCTTTTTTTTTTATAAAGTTTTGTGGGCAGCCATGTTGATCTTCCAATTTGAGGTAAGAAATTTTGCATGTACTCTTTCCCCTTTATTTTAGTTAGATTATATATATATAGTTATATAGTATAGGTTTGTTAATTTTTTTTCAAGATTTAAAGGTTCTTTATGGGTTTTAGTATATAGTTAATTGTGAAATTAATTTTGGGGTTTTATATTTTAGGCAATTTAGGTGCTACAAGTAAGTGATCAAATTAAAAATTTTTGGGACTATAAGATGTTAGATCTGCTTTTGAGGATATATATATATATATATATCCTAAGTTCATTTCGTAAGAGTTCGATATTATTTAGGGAATAAAACTATTTGATCGGTACTCAGGTATTAAGTATTTTCGTATTATTATTTTGTAGGATCTTAGTACCAGATCTGCATCCAGGTGAGTCCACAAACTCCGTTTTATTATGTTATTTCAAAAGTTACGGGCTATATAAATATGGTATCTAAACCTATCATAAAATATCTACTATTTTTGAAACGGTATAACGTACCATACTTTCTTAATTAGAGATGTGTTACATGTTCATTAGAAATGCATCGGATCGGTGCTCCGTATATGTGTTGTCTTTTTAAAACAGATTATTGTTATGAAAAAGAATTAGTCATATGTTGAAAAATATTTATAAGTTGAAAAATACTTTGTTTTTGAAAAGTTCTATGATTTGGCATGCATGAATGTAAACATGGCATATTCATAAAATCTGCATAAGCTGGAGAATGCTTTCGTCCTGAAAAGTTACATGTTTCAACAGGCATGAATATAGGTCTGGCATTGGCATAATTGTGAAATTTGCATAAGCATGTGATGACTGGCGGATGAGGATTTTCGGTGCTCTGAAATGTTTATGGCTTGAATCTGTTATGATGGCCGGGCAAATCGGTCTTTCGATTTGTAAATACATATGAAAACCTCATTCCAACCAGGGTTAAAGTTTGGTGAAAATCAAGTGAACGGACGCGTTAGCGGATTGCACTGTACGTGGCTACTCCCCCGTACTAGGGCCTCTTCCGATGACGTGGACGGGTTTTTGACTCTGAGGGTAGATCCACTTGAAGCGGGGCGTAGTACCTGGAGGGCATGGCCCAATCAGTACTTACGTGGACATCGCATTATGCTCTGCAGTGGGACGGTTGCCTAGTGGAGAGTCAGGAGGGGCTCGAAACTGAGGTTGGCCCCAGGGCAGACCTGGTAGGTACCCTAGGAGTCTGTAGCCTGTTTTGACTAGTGATATGGGAGTGCAGTTGTTTATAATCGAGCCCTTGTATGGTGTTCGGCTAGTATTGACTACGAGATGCCGGAACTTGGTTCCGATGGCCTCGTTTTGGGGATCCAGACTTTGTCCGTGGAGCCCCACTGTTGCATTACATGTTCTTTTAAATTCGGGGCATAGAAGCTGCGCTGATGTGTCTTGATTCGCTCAAACTTTCCAGCTGCGCTCGAAACCCTCATGTAGGTTCAAGCATCAGTTTTGTTAAAACATTAAAAGAGAGTGTTTTCTTATAATATTGAATGAACTTCTTTGTGAAACTGCTTCATCATTATTTTAAAGAAATCACTACAGCGCACAAACACATGTGGACTCACTGAGCGTTCGTGCTCACGTTTTTCCATATCATGTTTTCTTCTAAGATTAACTCAGGACGGTCAGAGATACAATAGACCGCTGAAATTTTTACGCGTGGGATTTTGGTTCAAGTCTCTCCCGAAGGACATATGTTTTTGTGTTGCTCTCTTGTACTCGAGCCGTTTGTAAAGTATTTCTATCTTTGTATCGGAATTACCATAGGATAAGAAGTTTTCTTGAACCCTCTATTTTGAGCTCCTTTTTAGTGTTCAGATTGTTTAGTTTTCCGCTGTGTACTGTATATATACTTCTAAGTGTTGCCCAGGGGGTTATGCTTTTGTTTTTAGACTTGTAATTTAGTGTCGAGAGGCACGTAGATATCCTACTCTGCCGTAGTTGACCTAGTGAAAGAGTTGGGGGTATCACAGAAAGTGCCTTTGAAAGGACTTGGAAGTATTAAACTTCTAGCAACCTTGGATATATTAAATCCAAGACCTCAAGAAGGTTTAAACAAAAACTTTTCTTCAAAGTTCAAGCAACCTAAGGTATTTTGAATCTTAGATTTCAATGAAACAAGAAGGAAACCTCCAGACTAGTTTTCTACAAGAGTGTAGTAATTGGTATGAAGGAATTTTAAAGATCAACCTTGAAGCTCTTGAAACTTTCAACAAGTCCTCAAAGTGATTTTTCTTTCAAAGAAGTTCACCCTTGAAGAAGATAGGAAAACTAAGCTAAGAACTAAGAATACTAAGAGAAGAACATTTGTCTTGAAAAATTGGTTGATTAGCTTCTTCAAAATGGAAGATTACATATTTATAGAGACTTGAGGGAGAAAATAGAAATTTTTCCCTCTCATATTTTCAGCCCAAAGGATAGATATAACCTACACATACACTTGATAAGACAATAGAGGTGTTTTAATTGCATTTAGACTATTCTAGAGCACTAGTCCACACATTGCAAAAAATAGGAGGCAATTTTCTAGCTTGGGCAAAAGGGCTTCCAACTATCTACCAAGGTGAATTTTCAATTTCTAACTTATTTAAAACTTTAGGATATTGCCTCATAAAGTCTTGGACATTAAAATTTAAGTCCCATAAAGTCTTGGACATCAAAATTTAAGCCTTGAAACGTCTCTTGCTCAATTTGATCCTTGTGACTCTTTAGTTGTTTTGCCTTGGCTCTTATCACAACTTCTTGATGTTCTTGCATGTCTAACCAGTTCACATCAAGTAATTTGTTTAGGCTCAAAAGAAAGAGCCGTTCATGATGCAGATTGCATTAATTTCGTGTTTTTGTGTGATGTAGTGGTACGTATAGTCTCCACTGTTTCGAGTATGGGTTTTTAGCCACTACAGTTTCTAGTTAAAGAATTACTACCTGTTTTGAGTCGGTATCCAATAATTGACACTATTTAGCCCAATCATTTAAGTCAAAGGATTGTGTTTGTGAATCTTCAAATTCAATCATATCAACGCATGACTGGTTTTTCAATTTTTCAACATAAAATGGTTCTATTGAGGAGGAAGGAGTTTGTGTAATGCTCATAGCATAATCTTTTAGTGAAGAAAATCTTGGTTTACTGGAGTTTGATTTTGTCTCTTTTGCACCAGGAGCAAGTAACGCTGGAAGCTCGTTAAGCTTCAGTTGGTTTTTCTTCGGAGGCATGCTATCTCCCTTGTAAAAATTCTCTTGTTTGAAAATTGGGTATAGAGTTGTGGCAGTCTTTAATATATTCTATATCAAAATCAAATATTGATAAAATAGATTGCCGTCTAGCAAATATTTGTGTAGATGCAAGATTTTTCACATCTTTTTGCAGAACATGTTTTGCAGCTTGCCAATAAATACTCAGTAAAAACTTTTGACTAAGCAAGCTTGCTTGAAATTTAGAAATGCATAAAACTATTGCATTTAGTTCTTTTTAATCGTAGGATAATTCTGTTGAGAATTAGTCAAGTGTTTTGATGTAAAAGTAATAATCTGTTCTTTTTCATGTTTGTTCTGTTTTAAGATACCATTATAACAAATATCTGAAGCATATGTTTCCACAATTTTTAGTGCAGATGGATCTGGGATGATAAACAAGGAAGTTGGTAAATAACATTAGGCTGAGCGCAGCCATCAGAAAGTTTAACAAATGATTTGATCTTTCTAATAACGGAGGTGTGAATATCAGTCCATGAAGGAGGAGATTTTTCAGTCTATCATGCAAGGGCTTGATTAGCGTACTAAGTCTAGAGATGGAATTGGATCCTAAAAATCTTTGTAATTCAATTTTTCAATTATTTGGTCAGGAAATTTATCTGCAAATTAGATGGATCTTTGAATAGGAACGATTATTCCTTGTTGAATTTCATAACCAAGAAATCTAATCTTAACTTGAGAAAGACTATATTTTGTTTTTGAAAGGACTAAATCATTATGCTTAGCTATCTTAAGCAAAATATTTAAGTATTTAAAATATTGTTCTAAGCCATTCGAAAATATTAGAATATCATCAATGTAAACAATGTTGAACTGAGTGTAAGGATTAAAAATCTCATTCATAATTCTTTGAAAATTAGATGGAGTATTTTTTAGTCCAAAAGGCATAACATTCTATTCGTATTGACCAAAAAGAACTGTAAAAGCAGTTGTATATCAATCTTTCGGATCAATTTGAACTTGCCAATATCATGATTTTAAATCAAATTCTAAAAAATGTAGATGTAGAATGCAATCTATTAAGTAAATCCTTTTTACTAGGTATAGGACACCAAATCTATCTAACCTAAATTGAGATGTTTATAATTGATTACTGGTCTCGGGACTCCTCTCTCAATTTCTGCATTTTTGTTTACATAAAAGACAGCACAACTCTAGGGAGATGAGCTTGGAGAGATAATTTTTTTATTTCGAAGATCATTAATCTCATTTTTGCAATGAATTATTAACTCATCATTCATTTGAATTGGTCTTGCTTTGGTTGGAATGGATTTTTCACCAAAATCTAGTTCATATGGTAGTTTAACTATGTATTGTTTTCTGTTCCAAAAGACAGTAGGGAAATCTGAACAAAGTTTATTTTTAATATAACTATCAATGGTTTTAATTTTGTCTTAAACTTCTTTAGTTTTAAGTTGTTGGATTCTTTGGAAAGATATTTCTTCTTTAAGGAAGTTGATTTGAGATCTTTTATTTTTAAGAAGATGTAATTCTTTCTCGATAGGAGGCCTATCGAATGGACTAAGAATTTTTTTATTTAAATGTTCAATTTGAATTCCATGTGTGAATACCTGAAAGGATATAAGTTGTTGGATAAAACGGGTTTCTGATATAATTGGATTTGTTATGTCTTTTGCGAAAAGGAATGAAGTTTGGATCGATAATGAAAAATGTTTAATTACTTCTACATCCAAAAGTTTATAACTAATTCTTAATTTTTCTCCATTAGCCTACCGAAGGCGTTCTTCAGGTTTTTCAAAAAAAATTTTGGAAATTAACCTTCTTAAATATAATTTAAGTCAGCTATTGTATCAACAAGTGTTGAAACCTCAAGAATGAAAGAGTTTTAATAATTAAGGTTACCCTTGCATACCATCTTTGAATAGAGATTTTTGAGAGATAATTCTGAAAATTTTCTGGACTTTCTTTATGACTTACCTCTCGGGTTATTTGTTTCTGAACATTCAAATTTTGGAGAACTAATCGGTCTATTTCTTGGGATGCTTTTATTTCTCTAATTTCTTGTTTACTAAAAAGTAATGTCCGATTGAAGGGCTTGGATCGTCACATTATTGTTTGATTTGGATGGAAATCTATTTGAAATTTCTTTGAGATTGTAAGTGTTGTTTTGTGAGGGAAATCTATGCAAGATCTCTTTGAGATTATAGATATTTGTTATTTTTGGATAGGAATCTGATTTTGATGAAGAGGGTTGGTCAAAAGTTTCTTTGAAAGATAAATCTTCTTATCTTGGTTATCAGGAAGTTTTTCTATTAGTTCTAATAAAAGGTCTTGCTCTTTGGTTAAAGTATTAATTGTTGGTTGTTCACTGTCAGAAGATGAAGTTAGGATATCATCTTCTTGAAGTTGGTTAAATTGATCTACTTCATCATCAGCCTGATCTGAATCAGAGTTATGTTCCAAAAGAAGATTTTGAATTTTATTCAAAGTTTCTTCATCCAAAAAAAGTTCTTGAATCTTCTTTGACATTTTATAGTACCTAGCTCTATGTCCTGGTTTCTAGCATTTTAAGCAAATAGTTGTTTCGGATTTATTTAGTATAAAAGACCTAGGCTTTTTAGACCTAAACTTTGAATTATATTTTTGTTTAGGTTTACTTGTAACACTTTTGGGCTTGCTCCTAAAATCTCTTGGACTTTAAACTTTATGTTTTGGTCTCTTATAAGATTTTGTACTATAAAGAGGTAGTCCAAACTATTCATAGAACGAACCTAAATCCTTTCTTCTCTTGACTCTATCTTTGGCAAGTTATCTCAGCATTTTATCTTGCTTGCATATTTTAAGGGCTACTTGCTAGATTTGGCTTGTGAATTAACTATATGTTATCTGTTCATATGGAATAGGTGCATTGTATTGGGTTTGGAGTTCTTCTCAAACTACATCTCTAAGGGTTTTTTTGAAAACCATCCAGGAATTTTTCTTTCTAATGTTGGTTATTACCATCTGCTCTGAATAGATTCTAGTCAAGAAAGAATCCTTATACCATCTAAAATCGAATAAAGTTCTACACTTAAGATTGTTTAGTATTTCAGAGGACTTTTCTCTGAAAATACTTAGATTACCTATGAAGGTTTTTGCTATGGTAATAACACGTGGCTACTGCATCTTGTATATATTCAACATATTGTGTGATAGGAGGGCTATCAAGACTGGTTTTGACGAAATGAAAAATATTTATATTTATCTTCTTCGCTTAGATGTTCATCCCACCAACCTTTAAGTTGCCCTTTAAATCTAGCGACCAAAATATGAGCAAAACGTTTGTCAGAACAATTATGGGTAATCCTATAAGCAGTGGCTACCATGGTCATTTGTTGTAGTTTAGCCATGATATTGTATTCTGCTTAACCATCTATGTTCCATTCATAAATATTGTTTGCATTATAGGCATTCTGGAGGATGTTAGAGTTTTCTTCAAGGCCTATATCTGGATAAGTAGCTCTAGAATAATACAACTTTTGTGGTTGTTTCCAATTGTTTGGTGCTCCTATCTTAAGAGGTAGTGCTTCCAAAGGAGGTTCAAAGGATTCAGGGTTTTGATCGGATTGACTATCATCGTTAGAATCTGCTTCTCCTAGAACAACAACAGATTGCTCAGAACTTTGGACAGGAGTAGGAGAGTCTGGAACAATTGTTTTCACAATTTCATGAATACTTTTTTGGACCTCAGTGAATAGATACTTATCAGAAGTTTTGTTACTTGCTAATTCCATTCTTAATTGAGTTGGAATTTCATAAGGATTGAATAGGGATTGTACAAATTTATTACTAGCCAAATTCTTGATGTATTAGTAGAATTTGAAAAAGTATAATTTATGTTATGTGCCAAAGCATATGCTTCACACCATAAAAAGAAATCAATATTTTGTCTGACAGACTTTAAGAATGTATAAAATTTTTCTTGAATATTTTTTCTATTAGATTCTTGAAAATTTTTAAAGAACCAAGTTTTCTTTAGAAGATTCTCAGAAGAGTAAAATACTTCTATGAGTTTCTTTTCATTAATTTTAAAATCATTTTGCAAATCTATTTTCAACATATTGAGTTCTCCTAATATAGCACTCTGATTTGGAGATATTGGAAGGTCTAGATCTGGCTCAGATCTAACTGAGTACCTTGCCTGAGGAATTCTAGATTCTAGGTTGATTTCATGTAACTGAGTTGTTACTGATGATACCGAATGCCTAGCAGATTGTTTTGAAGGAGGAATCACTGAAGCATGATAGAAACTTCTATGACTTCTAGATCTTTGGAAGAAAATTTCAACAGATCCATCAGCGAACTGTCTTATTTCAGAAACATTTGAATTCTCTGGTTTCTCAGAAGAAGTTGCTTCATCTAGCCTCCATTTAAGAGGTAGATTAACTTGATTCCAAGAAATTTTCTTTGGAATAGAAAGATGGGATCTTTTTTAAAACTGTTTGGAGAAGGATTGTTTCACCTTTGTAAGATCTTCTCATAGCATAAGAATTGAAAGCTGAATTCATAGTGTTATATTGAATTCTAAATATGATTGCAATTGCACTAGATCCAGTTTTGAGTTTGTAATTGGAAGACTTGACATTAAGAGTTAATGTATCTAAGAGATTTTGATCTTTTAAGGACACCGTAAAATTTGGAAAACAATCTGTTGTCTCACTAACTATTTGCACCCACTACTGGACTATTATACAGGTTGGTTCCTAATACGCGAAAAAGGAGAGAGCTATTGACCAGAGCTCCACTTGGAAAAAACCTGGGTCAGCTTTCTTTCACGCACTGAAAGGCAGGTTTTCCGTTATGGCTCCTTCTTTTGTCCAGTAACCATTCTGAGTTTTGAATGACGACAGGGGGGAAAACCGAGTAAGAAAGACACTTTTCGGCTTCGTTTCAGGCGTTTGTTCTTCATCAAACTAAGGGGTACCGACTCTATGCACAAGATATTGAAGTACCAAAGGTGCGTTCAGCTTGGCTTTTAGATTTGGAGAGGAGAGTGCAGAGAAGAAAACATTCTGATATAGTTGATAAAGTCGTTGAGTTCATATAAGCTTTAGCCCTGACCCAAAATAGAATGGACGATTACATAGCCTAGTTTCTACCATGCCTAGTAATGAGTCTTGGAATTCTAGAAATCTAAAATCTCTAAGGCATAAAAGAAGAGATATGTTAAGACCTTCTCTTGAGAGGGGTTTGGCTGTAATCTGGACTAGTCCAAAATGCAAATAATTATACATTCTCTGAAATTTTTAAATGGATTTTTGGGAAAGGAGTATAATCTCTGTACATTCAGAATCCATTTCAATTGTTTGTTCTATAGTACGGATGACGTATTCACTAGTTAGTGACCAATTTGGAGATTTGTAAATTTCACTGGAAGGATGTTTTGGTATTCTCCAGTTGTTAATTGATTTAGCTTATATTACGGAGAACAATTAAACTTCTTAGTTAAATCAGAAGATATGTATATTGTATACTCGTTAAAGTATAGATCTAGAAAATTTTAAGTATAATCAATCTAAAACCGATCATTCAGATAAATCTCATCACTAAGGGCTTTCGAGTAAATTATATATTTTTACTCAATAAAACACCTATAGTGTAGATTTGAGAACCAGATCTCTTTTCTACTATTAGATCTAATTACCCAAATCTTTTAGATCTATGCAAGAAACATTATAAAACATGCAGATCTATGAGATCTAAGTTAAATAGTTTCCCTAGGGAAAAAATTTTAATTAAATCACAATATAAACTAAAAAAAACTAAGCCACTACCTTACATTCCCCTCTGGCTCTGATACCGAGGGGTTAGGGAAGTATGGCCCTAAAAGATAGGGGAAAAGATAATTAAATGAGGAAGTAAGGAGCTTATAAAATTGTAAATAAATTAAATCAGGCAGCGAAGCTGACCATTAAAAACATTAATAAATTTTAAAATAAAAGTAAGTAAATGAACGAGTAAATTAGGTGGCAAATATGACCATTAGCAATATATAAATTAAAGAAATTAAATAGTAAACTAATAAATTAGGCAGCAAAGGTAACCATTAGCAATATATAAACTAAAGCAATTAAACATAAATTATTTAAATGTAAATAATATTATTGAAAATATAATTACAAGAATAGAATAGGGATTCAACTAGAAATTAAGACCGGTAGATAGAAGGAGACTGGGAAAATATTCACTCTCTAAGGCTTTAGAATACAAAGTTAGGAAAAACTATGGTACCCAATAAGGTAGCCTTGAATGCCTATTTATAGGCAAATTTGCTACAGGAAAAAGTGATTGCTACAATGTTGCTACAGTACTGCTATACTGTTACCACATTATTACTATAGTACTACTACAGTAAACTGTCTAGTGATATCACTGTAATGTCATCTTTTGTCACACTAATGTCATGGATGATTTAATCATTTTCACCATTATTTTATTTACACTACTATTCCGAATAGTAATCTTCTTCTTCTTGTTTCACAAGACTTGCTGGATGTTGAGTACTTTGGTCATTATGTTGATGAGCAGATGATTCTGCTTTCATTTGCTTGAGTAGTTTCTCCATTGTTGCTACATAATCATATTTAGAATATGATTTCACTAATGTTGCAACTGCTATACATTTCTGTTGCTGGAACTGTGTTTGTTGCGTATCATTAGGAGATAGATACTGAGGTGTGCTATAAACCATTTGTCAATAGAAGAAAGACATATATTTCGTACATTTCAATATTTACACTATATATATATATATATATGTATACATATATATGGAGAGTGCTATGTCTGAAAAAAAAAAAAAAAGTCGAAATTCTTGTTTTTGAGAAATTTGTCCTCTCGAATAGGGCATTAAAACGTTGCATGGATGACACAAGTAACTGGGTTAGAAGGAGGAAAGGTCATCGAACTGCTTTAGATGCTTGGAAAGCTCGAAAAATGACCACACTTCTAAAGAGTTTGTTCGAGCCTCTGCTTTTTTGTGTGGTAGATTTGTAATCACTTGTGTCCCAAAAAAATGGCCAGAGCGTTTGTAGAAACTGTAGCAACTCCTACTGATCTAGTTCTTGCATAATCTCCAGTTACACAAATATCTGCATAACCTGTAGAAATTTTTGTGAATCCACTTCTTGTGAAGCCTTGGCTGTGAAAATATATGTGTAGAAAGTTGCACCGTCAGATACGCAAATGTCTTATGAGTGAAATTCAATAGCTCCTCCAACCATAGTTAGTCAATCATCGTCATTGAGACTGGAAGATGTCTTAGAGTTTGTGAATGCATAATAGATATACAAAATGCGGCGATATTTGACATTTTTAAATTAATCTTTCAAGTTATACATATAGTTTTATTAATGCATATAGTCTAATAACTAAATCTCATATGTTCATCAACATAAATGAACATAGTTTTGTGATACACAAAAAAAAATATTCACTTACATATAATAAATTTTTAAGAAGCATTGATGCTTAGTGCTTAGTACTTAAAAGATTTAACACAAACATATAATTAAAACATTTAAAGAGTTAGCCAAGTAATTATATATATAACTAAGAATTAAAAATTTTAGAAAGAAAAAGCGTTATCGTATTTTCCGAAGTCAGCCATGCTGGAATTTAACACAATTTTTAGCAAACGAATCGTCCATTAAAAAAAAAACTAATAACCTAAAAATGGTATGAAATAATTAAGTTTATTTGTTTCGATATAAAGTGTATACTATATGGCAAAAAATCTTCATCTTTTTAAGCATCAATAATTTTGTGAGATAAGGAAACCTTTACCAAATTATTATCTTATAGAAGATGAATACATGCACAATCTATCATGTAGATATAGAAAACGTTAAGTTATCTATACATTCTATCAAAGTATTAAGATTTTTTCTTTTCTTGAAATATATGGATAAATATCGTATCATCTTCTATAGATTTTAGTGCTAAAATCCATAATAAACCCTCGTGTAATACATTTATTTGATAGAAGATTAACCTCAAAAATGACTAGAAAATAGGCTGAGGGTGAACTTACCAAAATGATGATTAATTCCTCTATAAGTAACACTTTATGGCATAGAGACATCATTTTGGAAATTTTCAAATAACGGATCATTCATATACTATGCCGGGAATAACGAAACAATAATCGATTGAACTAATACCTTAAAAAGAATCAATTATCTTAATGTAATTGAAGATGTTAGAGTTTTTCAACCTGATTCAATCCCTAAAATAGGCCTAAAATTGGAAAAGATAATAAGTTAGGTCTTATAGATATGTGGAGTTGGAAAGGAAGGGGCAGCGACAGCGATAACTTAAAGTTGATGGCAGGAAAGCGAGAAGGAAAGAGGAAATGGGAGCAAGAGAGAAGGGGATAACGGGAAAGGTAAGAGAGAAGAGGGCAGTGTGAGGAGGGGATGGCAGAGCAAACAACATAGGCAAGGGCAATGTATTGTGTGTTAGGGTTAGAAAGAGTTAAGAGAATGTAAAAGAGAATTAACAAACAAAATATACATTATATGTAAATGCCATGAACCATTTTAACTTTTTTGTTTATAAACTATAAACTTTTATTTTATCTTTTTCTAACTATATACTAACTTTGTTTTTCTATTTATGGCTGCAAACTTTAATTTTAACTTTTCTAGCCATGAACTATTTTTTTTTTTCTTGAAATAGCCATGAAATACTTTTACCTCTCAAATATAACCACGAACTATTTTCAATAAATTGCTATATTTGAGAGTAAGAAATAGTTCATGGTTATCTCCAGAAAAAAAATATTGTGCATGACTAGTAAAAGATAAAAATTAAAGATTGTGATTAAAAAGTAAAAATATAAAAATAATTCATAGTTAAGAAAAGAGAAAATAAAAATTTATGGTTATAAATATAAAAGTTAGAATAAGTTTATGGTTATTTATACCTAATTTCTAAAAAAAATAAAAAAAACAAGTTTGGACCTCTAAAAGAAATAGAAAAACAAGTTTGGACCTTTACAATGAAGGCACTATCAAAAGTAAAAATAAATTAAAATATGGAGGGGCTAACCTGCTCCAGATTACATTGAATGCAGGTCGATAAATTCTGCACTTAAAGATGGGCCTTTACAGTTAAAATCTATACTACTTGATTGATTTACTTCTTGAAATTTTTACTTAAGAATATTAGATATAAACAAAGAAATAATTTTATATTAGGAGACTATTTTTTTCTAACAATCGAATGCGAACATTAATTAATTAACACTTTTTCTAGACCAAAGCAGCCAGAATGCACTATTATATTATATTATTGTAAAAATAGCACGGTTAGTTTTGGCCCATTCCAACTGTACTGATTTTACACTAGGATTTTGATTTTAAAAAAAAAAAAAAATTACACTAAAGTGTATTCTGTCACCAACTAACTCTAAATTTTTTTTATTTTTTTATTACTTACTTTCATAAAATATTAACTTTTACAAAATTTAAAAAAAAAATTAACTTTTTTCAATCTAAAATTTAATGAAAATGCATTCTCAAGAGGATATTGAGACGAGAAAAATCCATTTCAATGGCTCTATTTTAAAATGTCGGTCCTCATTCTTTTTTTTTTTTTCTAGATGTGACTTTAAACTCTTTAAAAAAAAAAAATAGATATTTATAGCCATAAATTATTTTTGTTTTTCTATTTATAGTTATGAATTTTAGTTTTATATTTTTCTAGCCATAAACTATTTTTGTTTTTTTTCTATGCAGCTATATACTTTGATTTTATCTTTTTCTAGTTATGAACTATTTTTTTATTAAAAATAACTATGAATTATTTTTTACCTTTCATTCAAATATTTCTGCGAATTATTTTTGATAAATTGCTACATTTGAGATTAAAAAAATAGTTCATGATCATTTTCATAAAAAAAATAAAAATGTTCTTGGTTATTTTAAGATGAAAAAATTATTTCATAATTAAAAATAATAATAAATTAAAATTTATAACTATAAAGAGAATAAAATAATTTATAGTTATAAATAGCTAATTTCTCCCCTTAAAAATTGATAATGACGTCCTGAAAACTGTTGGGAAATTGATAAAATTGATCATACATATGACATTCGACCCTAATATTTCTTTAGGAAAAAAAAAAAACTTGAAGCTTGTTGACCATTTGAATCCTATTTGCTGATGATATTACTTTATTCGAAGGACAAATTCAAATGATAAAAATGAAAACATCATATATTTTGAAAACTAACGAGCAGTAACATTTTATTTTATGGTATGTACATATTTATTGAACAATCAAAAATAAAGATTACTTATATTTTATGTCGCAATAGTTCGTATTTTTTATTGTGAAACACGTTTCATAGCGTGAACTATCTACTTAAGATATGTGCATCATTTATAAATAAAAAGCCTTATAATATATATAAAAGTGATATGATTATATCTCGATTTTAATGAGGTATTTTTTTCCTACTCTTTTTAATTTATTAGTAAAATCATAAAATAAAAAAAATAAAAAAAGAAACTTTAATGTTTTGAATATTTCAACAGAAAATGACAAAAATCGATTTATGGAGTAATTGAATAGAGAGCTCTATGTACTAGGATATTTAACCACTTGTGAATGGCCTTGTGAAGTTGCTATTGTTGCCTGGATTTGTGATGAATTTTTATGAAAATTTTGAGTAATTTGCAGAATAAAGTTGGGTTAGCTGCTTGTGTAGTAGCAAAAACGGCTAGTTCTGTTTACGTGTATTAGTGATGAATTTCGTCTTGCTATTTCTGCGCAATTTGCGAAATAGAGTTAGCTATTTTGTGCAGTGGTCGAAAAGAGGTATCCATATTTACTTGTATATTTGGTTGTAATTTTAGATCAAATTACTACGCCTCCCTAATGTTTGGTGTAAACTACCTTTTAGTCCATTAACTTTTAAAATGATAGAATGGAATCCTTTCACCGTTTGTGAAAACGGGTGAATATTTGTGATATTGAGTTAAATTTATAAATATTAAATTATTTGGATTAAATTTAATTTTTTTATACATCCAAACAGTATAGACGAATTAAATGTACTAATCCTCTTCTTCCTCCACTTAACTCTAGACCACGAGTGACATTGGTTTATCATGATTATAATAATTAATTTGTTTGTAATCTAAATAACAAAAACACAAATAATTGAAATTGAATAATGAATGAAATGTGATTATCGAATGGTATAAACTATTCCTATAAAAAATAAGACTTTTACTGATGAAAATTATTGATTACCGACAGCTCAAGAGTCCATCAGTTTATCGACATCGACGTAATTTTATGGTATAAATTAAATCGACTAACTCTTAACAAATTTACGAAAAGAATGGGAGGAAAAAGGTGTGCAAAAATTGACACTTTTTGCGACGGCATATTTCATCGGTAACAAAGTTTACCAATGCCATCTTAGGAACGAATACAACTTTGTGGGTAGTTAATATATATACCGAAAGCTTTATCGATGACAGTCGTCAGTACGTATAAGTAGCGGTAGGTGTTAGAAACGGTGAGTCAACCATCGATAATAGAATCTTGCTACTGATGGGAGCAACGATAATTTTGCCGTCAATAACGTATGAAATATAGTAACTGACAGCTTGTTCGTCAAGTGCGTCGTCAATAATAAAATTCCGAATTTACAAAATCGAACAATCCTTCCTCCCCAAATTAAAATCAATTTCCCTTAAAATCCTCTCCCCCGCCTAAGAAACCCTCCAACTACACGCAAAGGTGCCGATGCCACCAACGACGACTACCCGTCTCCGGCACCCCGTGGTCGTCGCCGTTTTCAGCGTCTTCTACTCAGGTAGTTTCTCTCTCATTCACTTTGCAGCTTCTTCTTCCTCTTTTTCTTCTGAATTTTTTTTCTTAATATTCTTCTTCTTCATGTGCTTTCTTGAAGTTGGTCCCGCCTCCGATTGCCGAAAATTCCTTCCCTCCACCACAGCTCTGTAAGTAATTTCCAGCTGTCCCATATTAAAAAACAACTTTTGAAACATCTTGGCTCCAAGAAAAATGTGATGCTTTTAATTCTTTTTTTCTTTTTTTTAATAGTTATATTTAAATTTGAGGTTGTGAAGTTGTGCGGACTCCGGAGGTTGGTAATGGTGATGGGTTTGATGGTATGTAGGTTATGTAGGCTTTTTAGCCCATTTTCTTCCCAATATTTTTCATTTTCTAGCCCAATTTTCTTTCCCCCATTTGTAACCCAATGATGTTCTGGGCCTCAACCCAAATTTGAATAGTTTTTTGTTGTTGTGCTGCTTCTGGGCCGCTTTCTTGACCGAGTCCTTAGGGATGCCCGTGGCCAGGGTTGGCCACCCGGGTCGTCCGTTGGCGACCCGCGGCTCGACCGCTCGGCTCCCCTTTAATTGATTGCTGCCTCTTCGTTTCTTGGGCAGTCTCTCAAACTCCTCCTCTCAGCCGTTTCTTATTCTCTCTGTGTCTCTTGGAGTCTTCAAGACTCCTGATTTCTTCTCCTTCTCCTATGGCTATGCCACTGCTGTTCTCTCTCTGTTATGGTACTTTTATGCTGTTAACCAGTCTTCTTCTTTGTCACCATTGTTTGTCTGTTAGTGAGGTTAGAGAGATAGCCGTGAGGAAAGAAAAACGAGAGAAATAGAGGTTGTATATTATCGGTGATTTCTTCCTGGGTTAAGGCCTGTTTCTGAGGGTTATAACCTCGATCATCACTTTTCTTCACTATCATCGCCTCAACGCGGCAGCGCCGCTGCTCGGCGTCTGATTCTGGTTTGATAACCCCTCGGTTTCAGCTCCTCAGTCATCTCTTTGATTTTCTGTTGGCCAGTTAACAGCGGCGGTGGTGAGCAAACCGTTCATTATTTTATTTGGGTTATTTCTATACTAATCGGGTGTTATTTTTGCAGATTTCCATTTATTGTTCTTTGGGTGATTTCTGTTCACAAAAAGTTCAAATCCTTCTATTTATTTCTTCCGCTGTAATTTATTCTTTGATGATTTTGTAATAGTAATAGTTATTGTAATAGTAATTAGGAGTGTTTTCTCCAACAAGTGGTATCAGAGCCTTGTTCTGGCTCTCTGGCTTCGACGTCAGACAGCAACCTTCGGATGTGAGCAATTTCTCAGAATCTGGCCAGTTAAGTTCCTACTACTCTTTTCTGTTTTTACAGTTTTCTTATTTTCAGTTTATTCGGCTTGCCGCCGATTTTTTGTTTACTGTTTATCGGCTTGCCGCCGGCTTTATCTGGTTTATGTGTTTCGGCTTGTAGCCGATTACTGTTTCTCTTTCTGCTTGCCGTCGGTTCTGATTATGTTAGTTATTGTTGTGACGGCTTGCTGCCGATTCTGTTACTATTACTGCGTTGCTATTACTTTCTGTTTTTCTGTTTCTGTTCTTTTTTATTGATTTATTATTTCCAGTTTTTCTTGTTGTTTTTCAAAAACCAAAACCCAAGCGTGGTTTGAATCCAAGAGATATCAAGTATCTGTGTCTTGGCGGTTTTATTTCTGATTTCAAAGTTTTCTTACTTCTGTCTTTTTCTGCTGGATCCGTCTGTTCCTGTTCTCTTGGTTATTCTATTTGTTTACTGTTTTTGATTTGGATTTTCTGTGTTTTTTTTTTTTTTTTGTGTTACACTGTTTTGTAATCAAAACAAATCCTAATCAAATGAAATTAAAACATACAACGCTGTTTTTCTTTGGAAGATCTTTCCTTTGTTTTTAAAAGGAAAATCCGGACAATTTTTTATTCAAAACTTTTCAAATCTTTCATCTTTCTGAAACCACTGAATTACACCTATTTGCCGTTAAAACATGTCAGTTCCAAAAATTGAAACTGATAGGTTTGATGGCAAATCTGATTTTGTAATGTGGCAGAGGAAAATGAAAACAGTTTTGGTACAAAACAAAATTGCTTCCGCTATTTACAACCCTGAAGAGTATCTAGAATCTTGAAAGGGCAAAACTCTTAAAAAAAACAAGGTGATGCTCATAGCTGTCTCACCTTGCATTTAACTGAGAACGTTTTACGGGAATTTGACGAGAAAGACAATGCTTTTGAAATCTGGACAAAACTGGAAAAATTATATTTGGGAAAATCTCTTTCAAATAAAATCTATTTAAAAGAACAACTTTTTGGTTTCAAAATGAGTGGGACAAAATCATTTTCTGAAAATATAGATGATTTAAATAAAATCATTTTTGAGCTTCAAAACCTCGGAGAGAAAATCTCTCATGAAAATGTTGCAGTCATTTTACTAAATGCCTTACCTGATTCTTATAATGATGTCAAATCTGTCATTAAATATGGTAGAGATGATCTTTCCCTTTCCGATGTCAAAAATGCTTTAAAATCAAAAGATTTAGATTTGCAAAAAGAGAACAAGTCTCATGGTGAAAATCTTTTTGTAAGAGGAAGGATTGACTGGAGAGAACCTCCAAGTCATCATTTTAAAAGCCATTCCAAATCACGAGAGAAAAGCAGGGTAAAATGTTTTTACTGTGGGAAAGAAGGGCATAAGAAAAACAAGTGTTTTAAACGAATCAAAGATGAGAAACAACGTAAACATGGTAAAGGAGGGAATAAAGTCGATAAAACTCATGGTTTTGACTCAAATGGTAACTCGATGTTTTCTGAAGTTCTGTGTGTTTCTCTTTCTCCTTCATGTACTGATGTTGTTAATCATTGGGTGCTTGATTCTGGTTGCTCATTTCACATGACACCTAATAAACACTAGTTTTTTTATTTCAAAACTTTAAACCAAGGAAAAGTTTTTATGGGTAATAATCAGGTTTGTGATATAAAAGGCATTGGCAGTATTTTTATAAAAATGAATGATGGCGTGACTAGAAAACTCAATGAGGTGAGATATGTTCCTGACTTGCGTCGAAATCTTATTTCCCTTAGTTATTTAGACTCTTTGGGTCTCTCTTTTAAATCCAAAAATGGCATTTTGCGTGTTTGCAAAGGAAACCTAGTCATGCTGAAAGGTTTTAAAAAGAAACTTTTTACATCCTTCTTGGTAAAACAGTTTGCAACTCTACTGCTTTGGTTTCAGAAACTGTCCCTGAGAAAACTATGCTGTGGCATCGGAGGATTGGCCACATTAGTGAAAAAGGGCTTTATCATTTACAAAAACAAAAACTTTTATGTGGTGATAAAATCGATTCCTTGGATTTTTGTGATCACTGTGTTTTGGGAAAACAACACAAAATTAGTTTTTGTACCAGCACACATAAGTCATCTACACCTCTTAATTATGTGCATTGTGATCTCTGGGGGCCTGAAAGGCTCCAACTTACTGTGGTAACGTTTATTTCCTTTCTATTGTTGATGATTTTTTGAGGCATGTATGGGTTTTTCTTTTAAAAACCAAAGATCAAACGTTTGAAAAATTTTGTGAATGGAAACATTTTGCCGAAAATCATTCTCAAAATAAACTAAAAACTATCAAGACCGATAACGGTCTTGAATTTTGTAACCGGAAGTTTTCTGACTTATGTGCATCACATGGCATTTTACACCAAAGAACAGTTAAACATAACCCATAACAAAATGGAGTTGCCGAAAGGATGAACCGTACTATTATGGATAAGGTCCGTTGTCTATTAGTGTCTTCTGGTATTCCAAAACTGTTCTGGGGTGAAGCTATTAGTACAGCTGTATACCTCATCAATAGATCTCCATCCAGAGCTATAAACTTTAGGACTCCTATAGAACTTTGGTCTGGGAAACCTCCCAATCTTTCCATCTTGAGGGTTTTCGGTTGTGCAGCCTTCGCTCATAAAAAAGAGGGGAAAATAGATCCAAGGTCTAGGAAGGGGGTGTTCATATTGTATCCTAGTGGGGTAAAGGGTTATAGAGTATGGTTGAAGGGTGAACCAGGGGTGAGGGTTATCATCAGTAGGGATGTAGGCTTCAATGAGTTAGATATGCCCTGTCTTAAAGATAACACCATCATCGGTAATCCTTCTCCTAGTAGCATTCCAGTGGAGGTGGAGACTATCTCCGAACCCACTCAGGACCTGAAACAAATTTTGAGTCTTCTGCTCCTTCTAGTAGTACTCCTATTCCTGAAACTTCTGACCCTGTTCTAGATGGTTCTGATGAGGAAGAGGAATATCCTGAGGCTCAAACCCAAGCTCTTAGGGATTATCAACTCGCTAGAGATTGAGTCTGCAAAGTACCTAAGGATCATCCTCGGTATGGTTACTCCTACATTGTATCATATGCTTTTGTTGTTGCTTCTTATGTTGAAGAAAAAGAACCCTTATGTTTTTATGAGGTTTTGAAAAGTCCCAATCACATTTTATGGTTACGTGTTATGGAAGAAAAAAATGTTTTCTTTAAACAAAAACAAAACCTGGATTCTTGTTCCAAAACCTTCAAAACAAAAACTTGTTGACTGTAAATTTATTTTCAAAATAAAGAGTCTGAGTCTTCTAATGAACCTCCTAAGTTAAAGGCTAGACTTGTTGCAAAAGATTTTTCACAAGTTGAGAGCATTGATTTCAATGAAAGTTTTTCTCCTATTGTTAAATACAAAACAATTAGGATTGTTCTTACTCTTGTTTCTTTCTATGATCTTAATCTTGAACAGCTTGATGTGAAAAATGCCTTTTTACATAGTGATCTTGAAGAAACCATTTATATGCGTCAACCACCTGGTTTTGAAGTAAAGGGTAAGGAACATATGGTGTGTTTTTTTGAAAAAGTCCCTATATGGACTTAAACAGTCGCCAAGGCAATGTACAAGAGGTTTGATTCTTTCATGTCCAAAATTGGTTTTTCAAAAAGTAACTACGATAGTTGTCTTTACTTTTCTGGTAATGATGTGGTTCTGCTATTTATCTGTTGCTGTATGTGGATGATATGTTGATAACTTGTCGTCACAAAGCTAAGATCGATGAACTGAAGTCTCTACAAAAATCTGAGTTTGATATGAAGGAGTTGGGTGCTGCATCCAAAATCCTTGGGATGAATATTTCTAGAGATAGACCTGATCGTTCTCTCTTCTTATCCCAAAAGCCTTTCCTTCAGAAAATCGTATCCAAATTTTCAATGCAACTCTGTAAACCCGTTACAACTCCCCTTGCTAGCCACTTTAAACTTTCTAACAAAACTTGTCCTAAAACTGAAAATGAAAAGAGAGGTATGGCCAATGTCCCATACATAATGGCCATAGGCTCAGTCATGTACTCAATGATATCCACCCATCCTGACATTGTTTTTTCAATAAGCCTTCTTAGTAGATTTATGTCAAATCCTGGAAGGGATTATTGGGCTGCTCTCAAGTGGCTGTTACGTTACCTAAACGGAACTATGGATCAGGGTTTACACTACCATAATTGGTCTGATTTTGAATTGATTGGATTGGCTTATTCTGATTTTGCATGTAAGAAGGATGCTAGAAAATCTACCATTTCTTACTTCTTTACCTTTGCGGGTAATTGTATTTTGTGAAAATCCCAACTGCGGCCTGTAGTTGCCTTGTCAACTATTGAGGTTAAGTATATCGCAGCGGTAAAAGCAATCAAAGAAGACATTTGGCTTCAAGGGTTATTGTGTGAATTGAATATTTTAAATTCCAAAGTTATTATTTACATTGATACAAAGTTGTTTACATTTGTGTAAAAATCCGGTCTATCACGAACGGACAAAACATATTGATATCAAGTACCACTTTATTAGAGAAAAGGTCTCTAGTGGTATTGTTGACATAGATAAGATTAGTACTGATAATAATCCTTCTGATACTAAAATTGTAAACACTGATAAATTTATGTTTTGCAGGGATTTTCTTCATCTGCAAGCAGTTTGAATCATATTGAGTCATCTTTCAGGGATGGAAAAATATTGTTCGAGGTAGAGATTGTAAGCTTTCTAGCCCATTTTCTTCCCAATATTTTTCATTTTCCAGCCCAATTTTCTTTCCCCCATTTGTAACCCAATAATGTTCTAGGCTTTAACCCAAGTAGAATAGGCTGTTGTTGTGCTGCTTTTGGGCCGCCTCCTTGACTACTTCTGGGCCGCCTTCTTGACCGAGTCCTTAGGGATGCCCACGGCCCGGGTTAGCCACCCGGGTCGTCCGTTGGCGACCCGCGGCTCGACCGCTCGGCACCCCTTTAATTGATTGCTGCCTCTTCGTTTCTTGAGCAGTCTCTCAAACTCCTCCTCTCAGCCGTTTCTTATTCTCTCTGTGTCTCTTGGAGTCTTCAAGACTCCTGATTTCTTCGTTTTCTCCTTCGGCTCTGCCACTGCTGTTCTCTCTCATTTATGGTACTTTTTTGCTGTTAACCAGTCTTCTTCTTTGTCACTATTGTTTGTCTGTTAGTGAGGTTAGAGAGATAGCCGTGAGGAAAGAA
This sequence comes from Catharanthus roseus, assembly GCA_028651295.1. Taxonomy (NCBI): domain Eukaryota; kingdom Viridiplantae; phylum Streptophyta; class Magnoliopsida; order Gentianales; family Apocynaceae; genus Catharanthus; species Catharanthus roseus. Next base: position 16,546,384 of record JAPQWS010000168.1, on the reverse strand, counting down.
AAAAGAGAGAGATAGAGGTTGTATATTACCGGTGATTTCTTCCCGGTTAAGGCCCATTTCTAAGGGTTATAAGCCCGATCATCACTTTTCTTCACTATCGTTGCCTCAACGCGGCAGCGCCGCTGCTCGGCATCTGATTCTGGTTTGATAACCCCTCGGTTTCAGCTCCTCAGTCATCTCTTTGATTTTCTGTTGGCCGGTTAACGGCGACGGTGGTGAGCAAACCATTCATTGTTTTATTTGGGTTGTTTTTATACTAATCGGGTGTTATTTTTGCAGATTTCCTTTTATTGTTCTTTGGCTGATTTCTGTTCATAGAAAGATCAAATCTTTCTGTTTATTTCTTCCGCTGTAATTTATTCTTTGATGATTTTGTAATAGTAATAATTATTGTAATAGTAATTAGGAGTGTTTTCTCCAACAGGTTAGCTTAGGATTTTTGTTAGAATGGAGGTTATGGTGAATGGTTACAAAGAAAGTGATGAGAGTGTGCAGTATTGATGCGAAATGGAGGTGGTATTTATAATGTACTGGCCTCACTGAAGCAAGGAAGAAGATGACGGATACTGTGGAAAAATAACCTCTTTTTTTTTTTTTTTTGCATAGTTTAAGGATATCAAATTTGAGCATCTACCCAAAGCACTGAAATAATTTTGAAACAAAATTAGAAATTAATTTAAAAACTAAATTATACACTAGAAATTTCTTTAAATCAGTGGTAAAACTTCAAGCTTAAATTTGGGGGACCAAAATTGTTTTTCTCCTGCATGTAATAATTGAAAACTTTTAGGGGAAGCACAAACTTCATAATTTTTTTATTATCAACATAAAATATATATATATATATATAAATAGTAAAAAAAATATTAATTTTGAGGCTCATGACCTTTGCATGTCCTCACTCTGCTTTATCTCTGCTTTAAATCATCGAATTTGTAAGGAAAGAGTGGAAACTTGAAGACAATTAAGCCTTGAAAAAAAATATGAGGGAGAACATATACCAAAATAGCCTAAGTAATTGGTAAAAGAAAAGAAGACTACATACCTACATAAATATTAAGGAAATGTAGACCAGGGAGAAGAGTAAGCCTGAAGTTTTCTCTAATTACCTACTCACGGAAATGGTCCAAGATAATAGGGGTTAACATCTCTTTTTAAAGTGGGATGAAGTCCGTTAAATAGGACAGGGAGAATTTCTTTTCATTGGGAGTGGATTAGGGGATAAGGTAAGTGATTTTAATAATAATAATAATTTAATAGTACATCTGTCTTAAATCTAATTTAATAAAAATATTTTGAACATTTATATTTAGTCACAAAATTACTTAACAATATCTTAGAATTTTTTCAAAACTTTCATTTATAAACCCAATATCTTTTCCACTTATTAAATATAGAATGAATATATTGAATTATTTGTTTTTTCAAGGCAAAACAAATCAAGTTATTAGATTCCAAAACTTTTTATACCTATTTAAAAATAGTCTAGAAATACCACAAATATTTATTCCTTTATAGTTTAACTCTCTTTCTCAAACATCCACAATATTACAAATATGCCCCAAATATTTCTATTTCACTATATCTAATATAAGAAAAATATTAAACATTAATAAGAATACAACATAACAAAAAATATTCTCTTTATTCGCAACTTGAAAGCTATCATTTAGCAATTATTCTTAAAAACAACTAATATGACTATAAATGTGCATGAATTCTTGAAACATTCAAGTCCTAGATTAAAACTTAGAAGAATGGTCAAAATGGAGATAAACAAGAATTTCTGGACTAATTTTAGAAGAACTCTATTTATGAGATTTTAAAGACTTCTAATGAACAAGTGACCTTCATGAAGATTGTAGAAGACTTCTTGAGGTTTCCAGAATGGTATACCTCATTCCTAGATGACTTCATGTGAATATTTTATGACCAGTTTTAAATTGGATTCTACCTTCGATTGCAAAGATGACATATTCCCCTAAAGTGGCTGTAACTTGAGCTATATGAGTCCAATTGATGAGAATCAAGATTAATTGGAAAGCTATAAGAATTCTCTACTACTTTACAGAAGACACCAAGAACCACGGAGATCTAAAGTTTGCACAAGTGTAGCTAAGTAAAGAGCCTATCGGCGACAGTAGGCTCCCATCCTACTATCCCCGGTAGCTCTCGAGCTGAAAGGGGAGACTTGAAGGTTCATTGGCCAGACCCGGCTAACTTCTCAAGCGGACCTAGCCAGATCTAATCAACATAGCATATATATCAGTCAATTTAGCTAAATTTTGAATTAATTCTTGGTTTCTTTATTTTCAAGTGATGTAATCAACTTTATAAAGATTACTTAAGGTTTTTAAAAATTAATTATGTTTAGGAAGAGTAGTAGAGTTTTTCTATAAATATCCCATTATGCGTCCTTTGTAATTAGATTTTGATGAATGATAATTTGAATATAGAGGATTCTCTATTGTGTTCCAGGGTTCTTCAACCTTTTTTAGCTAAGTTCTCTAATGATTCTCTTCCTTAGTGAGAGGTTAATTGATGTTCATAGATTGAAAATCTACGAAAATCTAATTGATTATCTAAATTCATTCTGTATGATATTTACAATCTTGTACTTATCTTAGATTAGCTATTCTCTACACAAGCTAATTAGGTGTTGGGTTTATTATACCCAATATTGAATTAGAGTTTAGGAGAAAGATTAATTTCATGAGTTCAAGAGGTCTTAGCTTTAATATAGTTATGTTTGCTTCAGGGTGAAATTAGTTAAGTCCTTCTTGGAGTCAAATGTCCTCGGGGTTTTATTTGAAGATCCAACCATATCATTTGGTATCAAAGGTACCTTCAAGTAAGCTCAATTATGATTTAGTTCCTGCAAAAAAAATTCCAAAAAAAAAAAGAAAAGACAGATGAAGATCTATTAAAAACTAATGTAGATCATGCAAAATTCGTATACAAAAATCAAGTCAGAAAAAATCGAATGAAAAAAAATGTTAAGTGCGAATTTGTTTGCAAAAAATTGTGATGGATCTAATCTCCTCCGAATTGGAGATATTTTGAAACAAGTTTCGCTCAATTTAGAGTTGATTTGTTTTTTTCAATTAGATCAAACCTTCAATCTGTATAGAATGTTTGCTTGTTTAGAAATTTCTACTTAATCTGATTATATCTCATGTTTTACTTGTTCAAATTAGACAAAGTTTTCCTTAATCTTATCCTTATCAATCGTACTTCTATCTAAACTGATTTTCCTCAAGTTGGAATTCATTTGATTGATTAATTAACTTGAAAACCGAAAGGTGTTTTGAGATCACTGCTGCAGAAAAAGCGTGAATTAACAGATCATATCTTGTATACTGATCCAATTCAATCAAAACTTGTGCTTAAACTCCTCCTCTTCGAGTGAGAAATCTATCTAAACTTTTTTATTCAATTTGGATTAATACTTGCAGATATATTGCTGTTTTAGTCACAGGGTTTCATCACTCCCTTTTTTCTGGAAAATTTTTTCTAGTATTGTTTATTTCTTTGGATTAGTTCAATTTTGCTTTGAATTGTCCTGAATTTGATTCCTAATTACTTTCTTACGTGTTTCTATTCTTTTTTTTATGCTCTATGATGTTATTGGCTCATTTTTCATAGATAAATTTTTAAAACTCTTTACGCTACAAGTGTTTGATAAAATTACTCTTTGAACTCTTTTATTCCAACTAAGTGCATTAATTTTGATACTTGCTTTAGGTTGGTTCTCTTTGTTTATTTGTTAAAGGAGTTTGAAGGATCTATAGGACCTTGTGAGTTGAGAATTTGGAAAAAGAAAAGTGGGTGAGCTTATTTTATCAAAAGCTTTAAAGAGAGCGTATATATGAGTGAAATAAGTGATCATCTTCCAGAGCGTAAATACTAAGGGAGTGATGGGAGGTCCTATTCTTTGTTTCTAATCCTTTTTGTGTAGGTTTAACAAGATAATTATTTATCATATCACGAAGGATTACATGACAAGGGAGTATGTGGAGACTCCATCTTCTAGACAAAAGATGGAAGCTATGAGAAAACGAGAAGATTTTCATACTAAGTTTGCAAGGGATAACCATAATTTCTATCATGATGGTAGCAATGGAGTCAATACTTATGGTGGGAACAACCACGGAAGTGAAAACGTCACTTCTGAAAGACATAATGGAGTTAGTAACTTTTCTTCTTATGTTAAATCTTATGAGCATAATTCTTATGATGATTATGGGGTTATGAAACGGTCAATGCTAAATATGTTTAGCATAGTCCTTATGAATGTTATAAAGGATCTCATCATTGTTATGACTATGGTGATAATAGTTATGGTAGAGGAGTTTACCTTGAGAGCTTGTATATAGAAAATGTCAATGGGAGGGAAAATCAAAATGAGCATGTTGTCCACACCAAATGCAAAATGCAAGATAGGCTTGCTAATCTTGTTGTTGATGGTGTTAGTTATGTTAATATGGATTTGCCACTTCTTGAACATCCTAATCCATACCTATGCCATTGGTCAAGTAATAATGTTGAAATAAAAGTCACCCAGCAAGTGTGGGTGTCTATTTCTATGGGATCTTATAAAGATGATGTGTTATGTAATGTAGCACCCATGTAAGCGGGCCATTTGTTGTTTGGAAGTCCTTGATTATATGATAGGAAAGCTATATACAATGGGGATAAGAATACTTTCAACTTCACCAAGAGTGGCAAGATATTCACTCTTAATTCTTTGGCATCTCACCATGTTTATGAAGAGCAAAAGAAACTGAGAGATAGAGTAAGAATGTTTGAACATGAGAAAAGGGACATGAGTAAGGATGTGAGGATACACAACTTTCTAAGCCATTAGTTGTTGAAGAAGCTCCAATGGCAAAAGAACTTCCACATGCTAAACTTGAAGTTGAAGAGAGTGTTGTTACACTTGTTAAGAAAGAAGCACCTAATAAGGATGCTTTTGAATGCATGAGAGAAAAGAATAGTTAGAAAGAAAAGTACATTAAGGTAAAAGAAAAAAAAAGAGAGGAAGAAAAAGAGAGATTATGTATCTTTGCTTCTATCTCTATTATTTAGTAAGAGAATGAACATTTATATTGTAAAAGAGAGAGAAAGTGAGTTTGAAAAAATTAAGAAAGTAAAAGAAAGTGAGTGTTTCATTGAAAAACAAGAGAGTGAAAAAGAAGAGCAAAGAGTTAAATAGAAAGTTGTACTAGAAAAGAGTGAGGAAGTAAATTTCAATGCTAGTGGAACTAACTCTTTCTATGTTAGTGAATCCTTATGTGTGCAAACTTTTGAAGATTCAAGCAAGAATAAAGGAGGAAAGCTTTCTTACAAGTCCATTAAAACTTTAAACTTCTTTCCTTCTAAATTCTACTTGTGCTTTGAGATTTATTTTAAGGAAATTAAATTGTTCTCACTTGTTTTTATAGAAAGTGGATATTAATTTTACTTTCTCAACCCTCTTGGAACTTTATTAGAAAAGAAACATTTCATAGAGTTTAATTCCTATCTAATGACATTCCTAGAGTTGATGAATATTATGTCAATTTTGCTAATTATTCTTCTTGTGTTCTAACAATAGAAGACAAAGGAAGAATCATTCAGAAAGAGCTTGGAATTTGTCTTGAAGACTTACTAATGAGCCCATTTCTCAGCCCTTCTCTTTCATTTAATGACGTCTCTTTTGTGGAATTAAAATCTAAGTTGGTTTCTTATACTTTTCATATGGGCATACTTGGTGATATATGCATTATTTCGTTTGGTGGGAATTTCTTTCTTCTTGTGCCTTCTATGTCTAAAGTGCCTTTCTTTTTATGTCTCTCTTGAGGATCCATTGGTGAGTAGTAGTGCTATATTTGATCGTTTTTTGTTATGGCTTTGGTATGTTAGATGATGCTTTCCTTGTTGATTCTAACGTTATTAGATTTAATCTTGAATATACTTTAGTTGATATTCTGCATAATAAGTTTTTAAAAAGAAAGTTTATATTTAAAAATTAATTGTAATAAATAATTGATGTCTAAACAATTTGTGTTAATATTCATCTTTTAAACAAAAAATTGAATTTTAAACATTGAATATTCGTAACTTGTGCTAATATATATATATATATGTATCAATATCAATACAATGAAATTCGAATTTCAAGATATTTATCATCAAAAGAAAATAATTTCAAGATTATCTTTATTTATATCATATTAGCTATATATAAATATTGTTCATTTACCACTCAAACATATATATACTTTGAACTCCATAAACCATTAATTTAAGACCACCTTTGCTGGGCAGTGAATTTATCTTCTACTTGGGATATGGATTGGTAGCTAAATCTTCCCTTTAATTGATTTTAATTTATTTTCATGGCTTTTTCCTTGCACCAAAGAGCAACAAAATTCCCACTGTTACTCATTAATTAACTTAAAACTACTCATATCACTATATTTACATTGAAATTCATTTGTAGGACTTGTTGGACCAATTTTTCGCACATTTTTATTTTTGTTTTTCAACCCATTTTTACTACCTTATGATGAAATAGACTGGGCCTTACACTAAAATCGATTGAGCTTAATTTTTGGCCCAAGATGCTGGGTGGGTCGGGCTGAACCCAGCCCAATCTGAATGAGTCCACCCTAGGTGTCTTGGATGCCCCTATAAACACCCTCTTCCTCACCTGTTTCTGACACCAACTCTGTAGAGCAGCTTCGTTCTTTTTCTTTTCTCTCTTCTTCTTCTTTTCAGCTTATTCTTCTATTGCTGCTTGTTCTCTGTGAATTCCTTTCTGCTGCCGCCGCTAGTAGCCATTGTTGGTTAACTATGTGCTTAGGTGGCTTGAGAAGGAGAGAATCGAGAGTGAGAGATTAGATTTTCTTGTGTGAGGCTCATCCAAAAGTTCAGAGGGTTAATGTTGATCTATGAAACCAGACGATCGATTCCTAAGTGATAAACTGTTTCTATCGTCCGTTTTCTTGGAGAACCAATGTTATACCAAAAACCGATCGTCCAGTTTTTGCCTTCACCGTCTGATTTTATCGTCCGAATCTCTCTGTCCCTCTTTTATACTTAAAATCGATTGTCTGATTTTCGCCCTCCTCATCCGATTTGAAGATCCAATTTTTCGGTGTTCATCCATTTCCATCATCTGGTTTTGTGATAGAATAAATCCTTTTATCTTTTGTTTTTCCGCTGCAATTACAATATTAAATAAGAGATTTGTAATTTTAAAATAGGGTTGGTCACCAGATCCATTCTGTAACGGTGGTATCAGAGCCAGAAGATTTGATCTTTCTGGTGTTTGTTTACATTCCTTCATCGACAGGCTTCATCTGAAACCTCTCGGGTTTCTTTCCAGACCTACATGAACTGTTGAGTTCCATGAATCCAGCTCAGGGGACCTGCACGAATGGTGTAATAACTGCCCCACTGTCTCCGACATGGACCCAGTGAAATTGAATTCTCCGTGAAGATACGGAGTAGTAATGGCTAGTCGGTAAGACCTCGTGCACCTTAACTATAGCTTCGCAGTGACAACCTTGATCGAATGTGTAGGATAAGTGGGAGGTGGTGACACACAACCACCAATCCTGAAAGACCACTCTTTCATCTAAGGATGCCTAACCGCTGCACCGATCATTCAGGGAAAGGCGGGACAGTGCGAGGTGGGTAGTTTATCTGGGACGGATGCCTCCTAAAGAGTAACGGAGGTGTGTTACAATTCTCAGCTTTCTTTTTCATTTAAAGTTTTATTTTATTGTCTTGATATATATTATCTTTATTATTCTGCTGTTGATATCTCTGGTCAAAGATCAAAATTTTTGTGATTTTTTGTTTTTTCTTTTTTGAAAAACCCAAACTTGGCTTGAGTCCTATTGAACTCCAAGTATCTGTGTCTTGGTGTTTCTCTCGTTGATTGTGAAATTTTTTTTATTGTCCGTGATCATTGAGACTTGTTTATTGCCTGTTTGGGGAGCTGTTGCTTAGCCTGTGTTTATTTATTTCTCTATGGATTATCTTTTTGTGGCTATTGCTAAGCTTTTGTTATCTGTTGATCTGTTATGAGTTTTATTATCTGCGTATTATCTGTTTTTCTAGTTGAATTGTTTTTCGAAAAAATATGGGATGTTTTTTTGTGATAAACTTTTTATCTTTTACTTTTTACGCTTCTGATTACTATTATTTGCTACTGTACAACATGTCCGTTCTAAAACTTGAAACGGATAAATTTGATGGCAAATCTCATTTTGTAATATGGCATAGAAAACTGAAAGTTATTTTAGTCCAAAACAAAATTGCACCAACTATTTGTACTCCTAACAAGTATCCGGAATCTTGGACAGGCAAAATACTAGCTATAAAACTTTGTGATACACATAGCTCTCTCACCTTGCATTTGAAAGATAACATTTTAAGAGAAATACATGAAGAAGATAATGCTTATGAAATTTGGACAAAACGTGAAAAACTTTATTTGGAAAAGTTCTTGTCAAACAAAATCTATTTAAATGAACATTTTTTTGGTTTTAAAATGAGCAGGTCAAAATCTCTTTCTGAAAACATTGATGATTTGAATAAAATTATGTTAGAACTCCAAAATGTTGGGGACAAGATTTCTGATGAAAACATTGTTGTTATTTTGTTGAATGTTTTGCATGAGTCTTTTAATGATGTGTAATATGCTATCAAGTATGACAGAGATGACTTGACTCTTTCTGATGTGAAAAACGCTTTAAGATCAAAAGTTTTAGATATGCAAAAGGAAAACAAATCAAACGGAGAGAACCTTTACGTACGAGGAATGGTTGACCGGAGAGAATCTTTTAGTCACTGCTCTAAAAGTAAAGGGAGGTCAAAATCTTGAGATAAGAATAAAGTGAATTATTTTTACCGTGGCAAAGCTGATCATATGAAAAATAAGTGTTTTAAACGGATAGAAAATGAGAAACAACGTAAACAAGGTAATGGGAATGATAAAACTGACAAAACTAATGATTTTGAATCAAATGGTAATTCTATGTATTCTGAGGTTTTTGTGTGCCCCCTTCCCCATCTTCCTCTAAAGTTTCTGATGAGTAGATTCTTGATTCTGGTTGCACTTTTCATATGACTCCAAACAAGCATTGGTTTTCTGATTTTGATACTCTTGATCATGGAAAATTTTTTATCGGAAACAATAAGGTTTGTGATGTTAAGGGAATTGGAAATGTTTTTATAAAAATGCATGATGGTGTGACTAGAACATTGACCAAGGTGAGATATGTGCCTGATCTTAGGCGGAATCTTATCTCCCTTGGTGTTTTTGATACAAATGGTTATTCTTATAAATTTGAAATTTGGATTTTGCATGTTTGTAAGGATCTCTAGTCATACTCAAAGGTTTTAAGAAAAATGGTATATACACTTTACTTGGAAAAATCGTTTGTGAATCATCTGCTTTATTTTCAAAAACTGTTCTTGAAAAGACCATATTGTGGCATCGGTGTATTGGCCACATTAGTGAAAAGGGTTTGCATTATTTACACAAACAAAATCTTTTGAATGGTGACAAAATTAATTTTTTAGATTTTTGTAATCATTGTGTTTTTGGCAAATAGCACAAACTCAGTTTTTCCACAGACACACATAAATCCATTGGAGTTCTTAACTATGTGCATTGTGATTTATGGGTCCTGAAAAGGTGCCCATTTATGATGGTAATATTTATTTTCTTTCTGTTGATGATTTTTCTCGGCATGTTTTGATGTTTCTTTTGAAAACCAAAGACCAAACTGTTGAAAAGTTTAATAGATGGAAACGTTTTGCTGAAAATCGAATTGGAAATAAACTAAAGGTTATAAGAACTAATAACTGTTGGAATTTTGTAACAAGAAATTTCATGATTTGTGTACTTTGTATGGTATTGTGCATCATAGAAGCGTAAGAAATAACCCTCAACAAAACGGTGTTGCTGAGAGGATGAACTGAATCATAATGGACAAAGTTAGGTGTCTCATGGTTTCATCTGGTGTTCCTATACCTTTTTGGAGAGAGCCTATTAGTACAACAGTATACCTTATTAATAGGTCTCCTTCAACTGCCATAAACTTCAAAACTCCCATAGAATTATGGACCGACCAATCACCAAACCTATCTAACCTTAGAGTGTTTGGGTGTGCTACTTTTGCCATCAAAGGGAAGAGAAGTTAGACCCTAGGTCTAAGAAGGGAGTGTTTATAGGCTATTCTAGTGGGGTGAATGGTTACAAAGTGTGGCTCAAAGATGAGCCAGGTGTGAGGGTAGTCGTTAGGAGAGACGTAGTCTTTAACGAGCTTGACATGCCCTGCCTTAAAACTGAAACCAATCCCAAGGGTTCTATCAAAATATCCATAGTTGGGAACATTCCTGTAGAGGTAGAGGACACCTCCGAACCCTCTCAAGAGCAAACACTAGAACCCGAAACACTAGTATACCCGAAACCGATGCGCCAGAATCAGAAAATTCTAATGATGATGAGGATCATCCTAAAGCACAGGCACAAACACTTAGAGACTACCAATTGTCTAGGGATAGGGTTAGAAGAATGTCTAGGGAACTCACTAGGTATAGTTTTTCATACATTGTTTCTTGTGCTTTTGTTGTTGCAACTTTTGTTGAAGAGAAATTACCTATATGTTTTTCTGATGCTTTAAAGAGTCTTAATCTCTCTTTGTGGATGCATGCTATGAATGAAGAGATGTCTTCTTTGCATAAGAACAAAACTTGGGTGCTTGTTCCTAGACCACCTAAACAAAAACTGATTAATTGTAAATGGTTTTTCAAAATTAAAGAACCTGAATATGTTAATGAACCTCCACGGTTCAAGGTTAGATTGGTTGCAAAAGGTTTTTCTCAAATTGAATGTATCGATTTTAGTGAGATCTTTTCTCCGGTTGTTAAGTATAAAACAATTATGATTATGCTTGCTATTGTTACCTTCTTTGATCTTGAGCTTGAACAGTTAACTGTAAAAACTGTCTTTCTGCATGGTGAACTTGATAAAACCATTGACATGCGCCAACCACCTAGTTTTGAGGTGAAAGGTAAGGAGCATATGGCTTGTCTTTTGAAGAAGTCCTTATATGGTCTTAAGCAATCACTTAGACAGTGGTATAAAAGGTTTGATTCTTTTATGCTTAAAAAGCTGGTTTTATTAAAAGCAATTATCATATTTGCTTGTATTTTTCTGGTGATAATGTTGATAATTCCATTTATTTACTATTCTATGTTGATGATATGTTGATTGCTTGCAAGCATACAGATAAGATTGTGCATTTGAAATCTTTGTTGAAATCAGAGTTTGAGATGAAGGATTTAGGTTCTGCCTCTAGAATCCTTAGTACGAAAATTGATAGGGATAAAGCTGACCACTTTTTGTTTATATCCCAGAAGTCCTTCTTGCAAAAATTTGTTTCGAAATTCTCCATGCATTTGTGTAAGCCTATTTGTACCCCTCTTGCAAGTCATTTTTAGCTTTCTTGAAAAACCTATCCCAAAACTAAAAATGAAAAGAAAGACATGGCCAACATCCCTTATAGAATGGCTATAGAATCTGTCATATGTTCCATGATCTCCACTCGTCTTGATATTGCTTATTCCATAAGCCTTTTGAGCCGTTTTATGTCCAACCCAGGTAGGGATCATTGGGCCACCCTTAAATGGTAGTTGAGGTACATTAATGGGCCTATTGATAGAGGCTTGCATTATCATAATTGGACTGAATAGTTTGAATTGGTTCGTTATGTGGATTCTGATTTTGCAGGTGATAAAGACGGTAGAAAGTCTACCACATCTTATTTCTTTACCCTTGCTAGTAATTGTGTTTCATAGAAGTCACAACTGCAGCTTGTAGTTACTCTTTCAACTATGGAGGCTGAATATATTGCTGTCACAGTGGCAAGTAAAGAAGCTATTTGGCTTCAAGGACTTTTATCTTAGTTGCATCTTTACATTCTAAAGCTGTCATATTTACTGATAGTCAAAGTTGTCTTCATTTGTGTAAAAATCCTGTCTATCATGAAAGAACTGAATACATAGATGTTAAGTATCATTTCATTAGAGAAAAGATTTCAAATGGTTTAGTTAATATGAATAAAATTAGTACGAAAGATAATCCTGCTTATTTTTGTACTAAAGTTGTGACAACTGACAAGTTTATTTTATGTAGAGACCTCCTTCATATTGATACAGGTTGACTGTCTTGGTTGGGAAGTTAACTAAAAATGTGTTCAAGATGGAGTCTGTAGGCCTTGTTGGGACAATTTTTCACACATTTTTATTTTTCCTTTTTAGTCCATTTTTAGTACCCTATGATGAGATAAATGGGGCCTCACAGTAAAATGGATTGAAATTAATTTTTGGCCTAAGATGCCGGGCAGGCCAAGTTGAACCCCGCCCAATCTGAATGAATCCATCCTAGGTGACTTGGATGCTCCTATAAATATCTTCTTCCTCACTTGTTGTTGACACCAACTCTGTTGAGCAACTTCGTTCTTTTTCTTTTCTCTCTTCTTCTTCTTCTGTTGCTGCTTGTTCTTTGTGAATTCCTTTCTGCTGCTGCCGCTAGTAGCCATTGTTGGTTGACTTCGTGCATGAGTGGCTTAAGAAAGAGACAACCGAGAGTGAGAGATTAGATTTTCTTGTATGAGGCTCATCCAAAAGTTTTGAGGGTTATTGTTGATCTCTGAAACTAGACAATCGATTCTTGAGTGATAAACCATTTCTATCGTCCGTTTTCTTGGAGAACCAGTGTTATAGCAGTAAGCGGTCATCCGATTTTTGCCTTCACCGTTCAATTTTATCGTCCGAATATCTCTGTCCCTCTTTTATACTTAAAACTGGGGGTTGTCCGTTTTTTGTATTGGTTGTCCAATTTTCGCGTCCATTTTTGCAGGTACCCTTTGTTTTGGGGAAAATCGACCGTCCGATTTTCGCTTTCCTCATCCGATTTGAAGATTGGATTTTTCGGTGTTCATCCAGTTTTGTAATAAAATAGATCTTTTTATCTTTTGTTTTTCCGTTGCAATTGTAATAGTAAAAAAGATATGTATAATTTTAAATTAGGGCTGATCACTAGATCCATTCCGTAACACATTTTAAAAGAAAAGCTAATCGAAATACACCATTCAGTGCTCAAAGAATGTATTGGCAGGTTAAAAAAAATGTATTGGAAGGTTATTAAAAAAAAAAATGTATTGGCAGTATCAGAAGAAAATGATCAACTTTTAACTAATAAATAGTTAAATATTGTACCCCAAAATAGCTAATATTGCATATAGTTTCTCTATAATTCATATTTTAGTATTATATTCTTTTGTTACTTCTCATTACAAGCTACTAATTAATTATCTGTCTTTTCAATATTGAATATTTTATCACCATCTCTCTCTTCACTCTTTTTTTTTCTTTTGAAAAGCTCTCGCTTCACATTTGTCTTTTCAATATCGAGTCCCAGTTCAAATGAGGTCATAAATAAATATAAAGTATAAATATATTAGTAAATGTACACCACACATGATTTAAAACAAATTCAAGAATACCATAGATTTTTAATGTTTCCAAAAGTGTTAACAAAATTTATAGTACTGAAATTAGATAAAAAGAAATTTTAAAGATCGAGTCAATCAAGTTTGACTGAGTCATTACTCAAGGACGTGTATACAAAAAAACCAAAAAGAAAAACAAAAGAAATTGAAGTGTCGTACTTCTTCTTTAAGAGTTAGGTATTTTTCTTTAAAATTTGGGGGGGAGGGGGGAGGGGAGGGGGGAGGGGGAGAAGAGATGGGTTGGAGAAAAGAGGATATTCTTTTCCGGGGTTTGGGGTTGGGGGGAGGGGGGAGGGAGGGAGAGGGAAAAGTGCGGTTACGGGTATGTGGGAAGAGGAATTTTTTTTTTTTTTTTTTTGGGAGAGTGGGGAGGTGGGGGGTCGGAGGGAGGGCAAGGGTGTTGGGTATGCAGGAAAGATGGATTTTTTTTATTCTCTCTATTTGTATTTATATAAATTCTTTTGAACACCTATATAGATAGAAATTTATAGGTAAAAAAAACATATTTTCCCTAAATGCACAAAGAAGCTAAAAGAGTATAATAGAAATTCACCGGTAAAAGAAACATATTTTCTCTAAATGCACAAAGAAACTACAAGAGTATAATAAGATTAATTATAAACGGTATAACAGGAAAAAAAACTAATGGAATACATATCCTTTAATAGCAACTTGAAATTAAAAATCAACAACAACCACAAAGAATATAAAATCAATAAAAACGTCTACAATACAATCAAGTAAAACGTCTAGAATACATATATATATATAAATATATATCAAATACAAATATATAAAAATGTCTAGAATACATAATATAATATCAAATATATCAAAAATACATAACAAATATATCATAAAGTCTAAGTAGGTGGAGGTGGAGGTGGAGGTGGGCTAGAGCAGGGAGGACCAGCCGGTGGCTGAGATATAGTGTCACCATACGGTAGCAGGAAAGGAGGAAAGAGTGGGTAACAAATCCAGCTGCACTCCACACTGAGATGCGAATGATGTTATGAAGCCGGCGAACCTTTCCTTTGTCTGCTGCATGTATCCCTACAACCTCCTCTCTCTCTGTATACAGGCCTTGTGGGTTGTCGGGGAAGATTCTGAAGGAACTGATGACGAGCTGCTACTGCCTCTCTGGCGCTTCACGGTAATAGCTGCAAATTGTGAGCCGAAACCAGAGATATGGTCCTTGTTACTGCCACCGACAGCCTCGAACATCAACTGCTTGTCAGTCAAAATGGACGAGTCGGTCTCAATATAAAGGCATTCCGCGTTCGTTCTTACCTCTTAAAGTTTGGCACATACAAAAAGACATTAATAAGTTATTGTCAAACAATATACAATAAGCATAGAGTAATAAATGATAATATCATAATCGGTTTAAAACTATTAAAAAACCTCACGCAAAACTGGTTAGATCATGTATCGACCCACCGTACCTTCTGCTAATATAGTAGGACATACAGTTTCGACTGTGCGAAGGCCTCGCCCATCTTCTCCCGCTGCAAACATAAATGACTTTTCAAATATAAAGGTAACTAAAAAACTATAAGCTATAAGAAAATATGGTTTTAAGTTAAAAAAACTGCTAATAATTAAATTTGAAACGAAATTGACTTATCCACTCAATGAAAGACCCAGACTCGCCGATGTGCTTGCTAGGCCCCAGGCCAACACGCCCTTATAGCCAGTTTTGTTGTGTTGCCTCCTCCTCTTCTTGTATGCCTCCAAGCCCCATTCATTACAAAGACTCGTGTATTATACAGTAGTCATATAGTCAGGCTAATACTCGTCAAATCGTAACTCGTACATCAAGTCCTTATATCGTAATGAAGCCCATTTCTACCAAGCATCCCAAATGGCACGCTTATGCATCGGGTCTCATCGATACCTCTTCTGCAGCAATACATAATTTGTTAATCAATATAAGCTTATATATTTAAAATTTTACGTAGTTACTTTTTTATAAACACTTACCCCAAACTCTGTATACCACATGCTCTTCATACTATCTTGGACCTTCCCAAAACTCAAATGTGCCTCAACACAATGTGCCTTCATGATTTCAGTAATCACTTTTGCACAATCCGATTGCTTTTGAAGTTGTACAAATGTTAAAATACGAGTACATTTAATTCACTAAATCTAATAATGTTACTTAAACAAAAATAAAGAGTTTAAGAAATAAATAGTGACGTCTAAGTTAAAAAAATTTTAACAGAGTTTTCCCTATTAAATTAACAATTCCTAGGCACATAAAACAAGTAGATAACAATTCTAATAAAATCAATTATATAATAATATATAAGAACTCCTCCATGTGTAACAACCATATGTTCCAAGTTTAACAGGCAAAAATTCCATAAAACAACAGTAATTCAAGGCTGGCTACGATATGTACCTGTTAATGGTTGATAAGATAAGGATGAGAGAGTCAACAACACCCTGGCATGAAGGGTCAGGTGCTGCTGGACGTTCTAACGATAAAGGGGCAGGCCTCGATGACATACCCGTAGCAGTAGGCGCCGGACTCAAGTATGGTAGCTGTGAAAATGGAGTCAAGGTCACCGAAGGTGTATATGTCGCTGCCGAAGGAGTAGACGTCCCCAGTTGGAGAAGTAGACGTCTAAACCGGAGTAGAAGCCACCGGAGAAGGAGACATCCCGGATGTGTAAAAGCCGCTGCCCGATGAGCCCTCTTCTTACTCCCACATATCATTTGTAATATAAAAGATTAAAAAATTTTAGATAGTTACTTCAAAAGAAAGTTATTTAAAGTTACATAACCACAAAGAAAAACAAACAAGTTATTATAAACAAAGTTACTTAAACATAAATTAAGACAACAAGAAACAAACAAGTTATTTAGAAATGAAGTTACTTAAACATAAACTAAGAGAAAAAGAAACAAACAAATTACCAATTAAACATTCTACATTTTGGAATCGGACTCTGATTGAAACTCTTCTTCTTCCTCTTTTTTATCGGACTCCCATTAGACCTCTTCTTCATCTTCATTATTTTCATCTTCATCCACAATACTACTCCTCCCGCGAATGTCTACCGATTTTTACTCGCCCGACTCGTGAACGAGAGTTCCAATGTCTTGAACATTAATGTCTATCCTTGAAATCTCGGCAACCACAATTTCTTCTTGAATTTGAACCTCTACTAGAGGTACATCTAAAATACGAGATCTTAATTTCATTACAGCCCACCTATCACTTTTTTGTCGTTTAAGTGTAGGGTATAGGACGTAAGTCACTTGTTCGGCTTGTTGGGATAAAATGAAAGGATCATATCCCCCTACATATTTCTTTTTAATGTGCAGCTCCACAAGTTTATGTTTATCATGAATCTTGAGACCACGATTTAAATGTGCATCAAACCAATCACACTTAAAAAGAGAGACTGGTTGACTTAGTGTTCCTGGATATCGAAACTCAATTATCTCATTTAAAGTCCCATGATAATCACCTTTAACCCGTACACCATAGTTGTATGTAAGACTACTGGAACCTCTTTCCTGTATGAAACCTAAACCCATTAACAAAATATCTATGACACGATTTCACACGTTTAGACAGACCCCATGATAAGCACTTAAGGCATTTGTTGTTGCTTGCATTCACGGGTTTTTCCATCTGAATAAAAGAATTAATATTTGCTTAGTTTATACATTATTAAACTTATAATAGTAAAATTAATCAAACTTTCAACTCACTTGAAAACTCATCACTAATTCTCGTCTTTACGTCACTTTTCGTTAAACTTGAAAAACGTATCCTCAATTCTATTGTGTACCTCCTACAAGTCTTTAATAGATTTAACTTATAATTAATCACATGTTATCATATGTAAGTAAAAATATTGTTATATAGTAAGTAATGAGATTAACTTACTGGAGGTACGGTTCAACTTTATTGTAGTTCAATAGGATGTGGTGCCATACTTAATTTCTAATTTGCATAACAACACAACAATATTACTCTCCAATTCACGCATATGTGACGTACTTAATTTAGGAGAACATAAGTCACTATAAAACAAACACAATCTGCCAAGGTACTCCATACCTTGTTCAAAGTACCTCTTTGAGAGCAATAGGAATCAATCGCTCCATAAACACGTGGCAATCATGACTTTTCATTTTGGGCATCATCAACTCCTTCAAATCAACACATCTTCTTAGGTTAGATGCATATCCATCCCGTAGTTTCAAGTCCTTCACCCACTCAAGTACGGCGTTCCTTTCTTCTTTTGTCAAAGTGTAACACGCTTTTGGTTTTGCAGAACCTTTGAGATTTAGTTCGGGCTGATTACAATATCTTTAAACATCTTCCCAAGACTTCACGTTATCCTTCATCTTCTTTTTCACATCCATAACTATGTTAAAAACATTATCAAAGACATTCTTCTCATTATGCATGACGTCAAGATTGTGGGGAACCAGAAGATTACGCCAATAAGGAAGATCCAAAAACATACTATGCCTTGTCTAATTGTCATATTCTCCTCTATCATCTTCCTTTCGCATCTCAATTCCGGCTCTGTAATCTTTAGCATGTCTTGAACCCTTTCCCACAACTGCTCTCCTATAAGACGAGGTGGCGGCTCAGAATGATCTTCTCCTCTTTCCTTCTTAAAACACCTCAAATCCCTCCGAAATGGATAATTGGAAGGCGAAAAGCAACAATGACAATCAAACAAAAATTACTTTCCCCCACTTTGTAGTCTAAATGACTTTGTTTCTTCTATGCAATAAGGACAAGTAAATGCTCTAGCAGTACTCTAACCGGACAATATCCCGTACGTAGAAAAGTCACTAACAGTCCAAAGAAGGGCAGCCCTCATATTAAAGTTTTGTTTCATCGAAATATCGTACGTGTTTACCCCATGCAACCACAATTGGTTCAATTCTTCTATCAATGGTTGCAAGTAAGCATCCAACTTATGTTTTGGATTCAGAGGGCCTGGAATAACACATGTCAGGAACATTACCAGAGTTTTTAAGCACATCCAAGGAGGTAAGTTGTATGGCGTAATAATCACTGGCCACTATGAATACTGCTTTCCAAACATCCCAAAAAGTGAGAAACGGTCAGTACACAGTCTAAGTTTTACATTCCTTGCTTCGGAAGTAAACTCAGGATGAGCTCTATCAAAATGCTTCCAAGCTTGTCCATTACTAGGGTGACTCATCATATTCGGCTCAGGATCGCTTTCCGAGTGCTATCTCATATGCTCAGCCGTTCTTTCAAAAACAGTGGTTGTTGGCTAAAAATAATACATCTTCGTGTATGGAATGCCTTTGGACTTCTTATTTTTCTTTCTTCTTATGTAACGTTCATGGCCACAAAACTTACACTAATATGCTTAAGTATCATCTTTCCAATACCACATACATCCATTAAGGCATAAATCAATCTTCACCACCAGTATATTCATACCAGGTACTAACTTCTTCGTGTAGTACAAATCATCCACCACCTTATTGCCTTCTAGGAGACATCCTTCAACAATTGTAATATTTGATCAAAGTATTTTTCAAACATGTTGTTCTCTAACATAATGTTCAACAACCTCGCCATCATAGACAACTATGAATACTTTTTACACCCTTCAAACAACGGTGCATCAACAGATTTTAGCATGTCATAAAATCCTTGAGCTTCAGATTAGGTGCATCTTTAAAATTGTAGTATGCTGCATCGAGTTCAAAATCCGGACCAGTGACATAAAAAATACCCACATAGTAAGTGTTGCTTTCAACATTTTTTGTAACACTACCTTCCTCAACAATCGGTCGCTAACACACCAATGGTCCTCTATGTGCACTCCAATTGTGATAATTAGGTAAAAACCCGTATTTACAAAGATCCCACTTCACATTATCCTCTTTAAGATACTTTAAGTTCTTGCACTTTTGCACATGGACACCATAACTCGTTAGTTGTACCAAGACTGTAATTCATACATGAATTCACAAACTGTCACCCTAGTTGAAACTCACTACTAATCCCCATAACTCCAAGCACAGTTCTTCTACACATCCAACTATGATCCTCCTCCATAACTTCACAAAATAAAACACACATTTTAATATAAGACTTTATAAGTACGACACTTATAGATGAAGTGTCCAAAATTAGAACTCATTCTTCAATAAGTCTTATGTTTTATATTTAAGAGTTTAAAGACTTCTCTAATCACTTGAGTATTACAAATCATTAGAGATTAAGATTTTAGAGTTTTATGTTTAAACTTATAGATTAAGAGGTTAATGTATTCTATAATTATTTCTCCATTAGAAATAAATCCAAATGTTTAGAGATTAAGAATTTAAGAGTTTTATTAAGAATTTTACGTTCTTATAGCTTATGCATGCTTAAAGAATTCTATAATCATTTGAGTATTATACAAACATACATCAAATATGTTTCCCAAAACTTTCCCAAACTAATTAACCAAACTTAAGGGCTATTTTGAGAGTTTAGGAGAGAAAAGAAAAGAAGAGAAGTATTAATTACCCCTTCTCTTCCTTTCTACCCTACTAAAACTCCCAAACACGAAATTTTAAATCATTTCTACCGAATTCCCTTCTTTTCTCTCCTTTTTTTAACTCCCAAACTAGCCCTAAGAATTTAGGAACAAAGACTTCAAAATCTAAATGATACAGAAATTTTGACAGAGTTTCCCCTATAAAATGAACAATTCCTAGACATAATAACCACACCAGACAATAACCACACAAACAAAAAGAAATCTAACAAATTTTTAAAGTCCGGGCTCCTCCATAAAGTCAAAGAATCAATAGTTTAAGAGTCCGGGCTTCCCCATAAAGACACCAATAATAGCACAAACAGGCAACAAATCTAACAAAGTTTTAAGAGTCCGGGCTCCCCCATAAAGATAACAATTCATCCATAGTAAAATGAAAATTATATATTTAAGAGTTCGGGCTTCCCCATAATAGCGAAAAAGGTTCAAAATGTTGCATAATACATGCCTCTATATATCGATCGGTAAACAAGATGCCTAAGTCTTGAAAAAATATACCTAAAACAAAAAATGAAAATGTCAAACATACAACTATACATATAATAACAAATTACTTTGTTTAAGAAACCAAACCATAGAAATATCAAGTGAAACATAGAAATAGAAAAAAAAAAAAAAGCCTCTTAGGATGTCTCTCTTATTTAAAGAACAGTCATTTATTCATGCTCATCAAACAAAACATATTAATTGGTCTAAGACCCCACGATAATATTTATTTTGATCAAGAGAAACAAAAAGGATAATCTTCTAAGCAAATTATGGTTTATCAAAACACATATATTTTTGAAAAAAAGTACCATGTTTTTTTTTATGAATAAAAAGATCATATCTATACAAAACTAATAATTATTATGAATAAAGTATTCAAATAAAACTCAAAGAACTATTATGTATAAATTAAAGTCTCTATTATACTTTAAAATGCTGTTTAAAGTTCTTTTTTTCAAAGGAGGTACTTTCTAAGAATAATAGATACCTTTTTGTATGTATTTGTTACTAAACATGGATATTTGAGTTATTCCTTTTCTTAAAAGAAAGAGAGAAAGTACCTTTTTTCCAGGGAAGAAAAAGAAAGTACATGTTATTTCTCGTGTAAAAATAGGGGGAAAAAAGAGGAGGTAGAGTACTTAAAAAAAGTGATTGTATGTCAAGAATGTCATTTCCATTGAAGATCAGGGAAACCATTTGGTCCAAAACCAAAACACTCCATCTTCATCATCATCAGCATTATGGAAAAATTGACAATGACATTGTGGAATATTTTCATGCTCACAAGAGTTTACTCAAGTTGCTCAAGAAATGCTAGAAGCACCAATGAAAAACGATTCCCCAAAATTTTGTTAATATTTTATCTAATTATTTTGATATTCCCTACTCTTGTTCTCATTATACTAAAAGAATGAACGATATTTCTATTAGTAACTAAGAGTAAATAGAGATATATGAGATATTTTATTACATTAAATTGCTTATCAAAGAGTAACTATTATATTGAGAACAATAATAGACTCAAAGAATATTTATCATCAGTTCTTTCTCTATTGCCTAGATTTTTGTTCAAAATTGATTGAACAGAATTTAGTAGTTGTGGCAGTTGCAGAGATTATTTTAGCTATTGTTATTCAAGTTGATTTGAGGTGTTTATTAGGACATTTTTGAGACCTTAGAGTTATGGTCTAAGTATCTTTTATGATATATCTAATTTTGCTTAGTTGAACTTGAGAATATATTCTTGTTAAGGGTGAATAATATGCCTACATTTGGTTTCAAGGATTTCCTCCTCAAATTCCTTCTCAAAATCTTGTTTGTTTCCCTCATTTCTATTTTGAACTGACTGCTGAACATTCTTCTTCTTAGCCATAGCTATTTACAGAAACATACTAAGACAGCCACAATATCAACAAGCACAAACAACAAATCACCAAGTCATCATAATCAAACCAATAAAGTTCGAACAGCAACAGTTGAACAACGATTCAGCAAGAAAATACACACAACAAGCCTAGAAATAAACAACAATATACTCTAATCAAATAATGGGTCATAGCCTAACCAAATCGCAACTGAGTAAGAGGGTCACGACACTAAACATGCACCAGAGAAATGGGAAGGATAGCTTATAATTAATCTGGTATGAAAACTAGAGACAAACTTACTGAAATTCTTTACTGATTATCATATCCAACAACACTGAAATATTTTACTAAAAAAAAATAGAAAACGGGAAAAAGAAAAAACATATGCAATGTGAACCGGCGACGACAGCGTCAACGACAACAGCAAGTGAACGGTGACATCGACAAAAGAGGCGGACACAACCTGCAAAATTAAAATAAAATTGAAAAGAACGGAGAGGATTAAGAGAGAGAGAGAGAGAGAGAGAGAGAGAGAGAGAGAGAGAGAGAGAGAGAGGGAAAGAAGTATACATGACGGTGCGGTGATGCGGCAGTAACGATGGATGGTTGAGGGAGGTCACAGGGATAATAGGAGAGGAAGGAGAGAAGCAGAGGGAATAAGAGGGAGGGGGAGGGTTTCTGGGAATGGGAATGACGGGAGAGGGAGGGGGCTGGCATTTTTGTCTGCTTTTTTTAAAGAAAAAAACTAAACTCTTACCAACGGATTAGCAATGGAAATGTCAGTCGGTAGCATGTTCAAGTGGGGTTACCGACCGAGTTAGTCGCAATCGATCGGTAACTTTTCTTAATTGCTGATGCATTACTGATCGATCAGTAACTAAATAGACTTACCGACCGAATACCATTGATTGGTAAATTCAGTCGCTAAATGCCTTTTTATTGGTAGTGTGAGATCTCTCTCTCTCTCTCTCTCTCTCTCTCTCTCTCTCTCTCTGAAGCTCAATAATTTGTTCTTCTTCTTTCATTCTTCTTCTATTTTCTATGACCTTCATTCCTTGCTTCGGACAGAGAGTTTGCACGCCTTGTAATGTAGATCAAGAAAGCCAAGAAACTAAAGATTTATAGCATGGATCATTCACTAGCGCAAGGCCGAAGAAGATCAAAGATAATGATGGAAATGGGAATAATGCCATTATTATTTATATGGAAAATACTTTGAAGAAAGAGCTTGTGGGTTTTTAAGCTCAACAAGGGAAGGCTTCCAAGTTTTTCTCAATTTGTACAATAAGCAAGGATCATTTAAGGAAGTAAATTGGATGTGAAAATGGCTAAGTATTGGAGAAGAGCATACCTATCGTCGACAGTAGCCTTGCCCTATAATTTCATTTAAAAAATAATTTAATGTAATTTAATAATAAAATCAATAATTTATTATTAATTTAATATAATTTGATAATAAAAAAAATAAATTACATTTAGAAGTAAATAAAAAATACATTGATAGATAATTTCCTAATCATCTCAACCTTTTGAATGAAATCAATAATAATTATGACTTTATCATCAATATCATCTACGTATGAACTCTAGGATAAATTTCATCGTCATGTCAATTATTGGATGGATTTTATTATTATTTTAAAATTTTAAATTTGAGTGTAATATAAAAATATTATTTTAGATGAATATATAATAGACAAATAAAGTTGAATTGTTTTAGTAAAATATTTGTACTAACAAATTATAGTACGTCGTGAAAAGAAATGTGAAAATAAATATTAAAGGAAGATTCTTTTTAGTGTGAAAAATATGGGTTGG
The DNA here is from genome assembly GCA_028651295.1 of Catharanthus roseus. Taxonomy (NCBI): domain Eukaryota; kingdom Viridiplantae; phylum Streptophyta; class Magnoliopsida; order Gentianales; family Apocynaceae; genus Catharanthus; species Catharanthus roseus. The sequence goes on along the minus strand of JAPQWS010000168.1, from coordinate 16,522,567 downwards.
AAATAATTTCACCGTAAAAAGAAAAAAAAAATATTTTTGGTGATGTCCTACACGAAATTAGGAGAAATTTTGTTGGAGATGCCAAAAATGTAGAGACTATCTCCAAAAATAGAGATTATTGATTAACATGCTTGTAATGACATATGTTTAAAGTACCATTCGAATATTATTTTATTGGAAAATTTTGGTTGGAGATGCCAAAAAAATAGAGATTATCTGATTAATATGCATATAATGACATATGTTAAAATACCATTCAAAAATTATTTTTAATTCATTTTGTAGTTTTCAATGTACTGATTGTATTCTTGTCATGAAGTTTAAAATGAACATAATTATTAGCATCATGATAAACTGATCACTTATATTTGATAGCGATGGTCTGGAGTTGGAGGAGAGAGAAGAGCAACAGTACACTTAATTCTCTCTTGGGGTTTAGACTTTTTTGTAAAAAATTCAAATTTGTCTAAAATATTTAATTATTTATATATATAATCCAAAATTTCAAATCAAACACGGTGAAAGGACTCCTTTATGTTGTTTTTAAAAGTAATGGACCAGAGGATTGTTTACACCATATGACAATCACATTTGATTCATTATTCAGTTTCAATTTATTATTGTATTTTTGTTATTGTATTTTTGTTACGAAGATTACAATCAGTTTAGTTACTATCATCATGATAAACCGATCATTGATGGTCTGAAGTAAATAAATGATGTCTCAATATATTATTTAAAAAAGTGAGATAATTTACGCCAAACTTTAGGAGGCCAGATCATTTGCTTACCTTTTTTATTTTACGTATATGCACAAGCTAATTGAAAATTGCTTACAAATATCTTACCAATTTCATCAATAAGCAAGTGACCATAACTAGCCGTTTTCGGCTACTACACAAACAGCTACCCAACTTTAATATTTTCTGTTGAAATACACAAAACATTGAAGTTTGTTACAAAATATATATATATATATATATTTAAGGTGGTGTTTTTAATCAATTAAAAAATAATATGGAAAAATATTTCTATCCAATAGAGTTATAGTCATGTCACTGTTATACATATTTTAAGTTTATTTTATTTACATAAAGTTTAAGTATTTAGGTAGATAGTTTATGTTATGAAATGTGCTTCATAGTAAATGTGGACTATTGGTACTTAAGATACAAATAACCTTTGATCCTTTTTGTTTGATGGAGTTTAGCATGTAATCGAATAAAAGTTTATCGTAAGTTAGTTTTCTAAATGGATGATGTTTTTTATTTTAACGTTTTGATTACCTTTTGAATCAGTAGCAGAAAATAAAGAATACCAAAATGTACTTTTGAATAAAGTAATACCATCATAAAAAAAAATAAAGAAAGGATTCCAATGGTAATATTAAGCAAAATTTTGAGTTTTTTTCTTTTTGTACGAAATAGAAACTGAATTTAGGGTCTAATGTGATAGGAATGATTAGTTTCATCAATTCCCCAGGAGCCGCTGGACAACGTTATCAATTTTCAAAGAGTTCAAACTCACAACTAGCAAAAATAAATAAATAAATAAAAGTACATGAACACTAATATTTTAAAAAATGAACTTTTATCATGTCTCAATATTTACTCTCTTAAAGTATATTTGGATTAAATTTTAATTTTAAAGAAGTAATTTGAATTTGAATTTTAATTTGGATTAGTTTTCTTAGTTTCGTGAAAGTTAATTTTGAATGAAAGTAACCAAAGAGAAAAAAAGTAAAAACAAAATTTAGTCGTTTTTCTATTTTTTTTTTCCGCATGGTGCCAGAATCTTTAGACCAATCCAGGGAGAGATTTACATCCAGGGAGAGATTTATGGGACTCAAGACCAACTGTATACAAGGCTAAAAATGTAACATTAAATCACTTTCAAAGTCATTACTCGAACTCATGGCCTCTCATTGGATAAGTTAAAATAAAACTATCTAAAGAAAAAGTGTTTTGCTATCAAATTACAGTATCCTCATAGTAAAAAAATAAGAAATAGATTTAATTGGCTGTCCCACAACCTAGCGACATATATATATATATTATATAAAAATCCTAATGTAATATTAGTCCTCTTCGGTTGGGCCAAGTTAATTGTATTGCTTTAATAATAATAATATAATACAGTATTAAAGGAGCTTGATCTGCTCATGATTTAATTGTATTGCTTTAACTGTTCATATTTGGTTGTTGAAAAATTTTTTTGACCTGCACTCTAGGTGAACCAGAGCAGGTTAACACCTTCATCATAAAGGTCCCAACAAAATTTTCTTTTTCAAAAAAGAGTTATAAATAATTATAATTTTTTTTGTAACCGGGATTGTTTTTACTTTTTTTATTCATATCCAAAACATTGATTCTATCTTTCATTAGTCATGATTTTTTTTATAAAAAAATAACCATTAACTATTTTTTACTTCTCAAATATAGCAGTTTATTACAAATTGTTCATAGCTGTATTTTAGAGGTAAAAAATAGTCATGGCTACTTTCCCAAAAAAATCCATGACTAGAAAAAGATAAAACTATAGTTTGTAGCAATAAATAGAAAAGTAAAAGTAGTTCTTGTTTAGAAAAAAATTAAATGAAAGTTTATGGTTACAAAGAGAATAGTTAAAATAGTTCATAGTTGTTTATAGGTGATTTCTCTTCTTTTTTCTTTATTGTCATTTACTTTCTCTTAACTCTGTCTAACCCGAACACAAACAACACACTTCTTTGCCCTATGTTGTTTGCGCTACTTTCCCCTCGTTCCACTTTCCTCTTCTCTTATACCTTTTTTGGTATTTCTCTCTCCCTTGCTCCCTTTTCCTCTTCCCTTCTCGCTTGCCCGCCATCAAGTCCAACCTGCCGCTGCCTCTGGCTCTTCAAGTCTAGCCATCTATAACTTTTACTTACTATCTTTTTCCAATTTTTAGGCTATTTTTGGAAATCTGATTATGTTGAATAATTGTACATCTTCAACTTCTTTTACTAAATCGATTCTTAGGTATCAACTCAATTGCTCATTGTTTGTTCTTTCGACATAGTATATGAATGTTCTATTACTTGAAAATTTCCAAACTAATGTCTCTATGCAACAAGGTGTTACACGTTATGCTTATTCTTTCGTTGTTCTTTGGATTATTCTTCTGTTAAATAAATGTATTACACGAGGGTTTACTGTTGTTTTTACTATTAAAATCTATGGAAGATGGTATGATATTTATTTATATACTTTAAGAAAATACAAAATCTTTATACTTTGATAGAATATATAGATAAATTAATGTTTTCTGTATAATAGATTGTCTCCGTATTCATCTTCTTGAAGATAATAATTTTGCAAAGGTTTCCTTATCTAACCAAATTATAGATGCTTAAAAAGATGAAGACTTTTTGCCATTTAGTATACATTTCATATTGCAGCAAATAAACTTAATTATTTCATACCATTTCCAAGTTATTTGTGTTTGGTTCGGCGAATAATTCCTTTGCTTAAAATGGTGTTGAATTCCAGCAAGGTTGGCTTCGGAAAATAGGAACGAGAATGTTTTTGCTTTTTAAAAATATTTTTCAGTCTTAGTTATATATATATATATATTGTATATTTGTGTAAAATCTTTTAAGCACTAAGCATTCAGGCTTCATGAAAATTTATTAGATGCAAGTAAATATGTTTTTTGTTTACCACAAACTATCTTCATTTATGTTCATGAACTAAGGAGATTTAGTTACTAGACCGTATGTAGTTATAAAACTCTATGTATATAACTTGTAAAATAAAATTTAAAAAGGTTAAGTATTGGCGCATTTTGTATGTTTTTTATGCCTTGCCTTTGTGTGTGTGTGTATATATATATATACTTGGTAGCATAGGATATGAATATTTCAATGTTTCTAATTCTTTTTTTTTTTTTTTTTTTGTAAAAGATGAATATTAACATGAATCATTTGGAAATCGGTTGCTTTTTACAATTAATTTTTAAACATAAACTTTTTTTAAAAAAGAAATTATTTGTTGTTATGTTGTATTTTTTTAAATTTTTATTATTTTTCTTATCATTTAGATGTCAGTTGTTTTTAAGAATAATTAATAAATGACAAATTTTAAGTTGCAATTAAAAAGAATATATTTTTGTTATGTTGTATTCTTATTAAATTTTTGGAGCATAATGGCAATATTGGGGATACTTGGGAAAGAAAGTTGAAATGTAATGTAATAAATATTTTGGAGGAGTTATAGAATATTTTTTATAGGTATAAAAACGCTAAGGATCTAAATTAAATACTTGATTTTTTTCCCTTAAAAAAGATTCAATATATTTGTGTTTAATAAGTGGTATGAACCGGAATGATTAAGAAGGTAAGGACCTCTTTCAAGGGTCGGTTACCAAAGTTAGGGCAAGGAAGATTGTTTCAAGGGTAAGGAGCTCTTTCAAGGGTATTGTTTCAAAATAGGACTACTCTAAATTAACACTAACAGACAAGTGAACCTATCAATGTCATACCAGAGAATCTTCAAGGTTGTTGAACTCAGGGAACAGAGAAACTAAATTACTAACCGTCTCTCGGAGCTCTAATTGAAAATAAGATTTTTTAGAATTGTTTTGAAACTAAAGTAATGAGCACAAAATGAATAAACTATAAAGATAAAGACTTGGTTTAAGAGATTAAAATATGAATAGAAAGCTTGAATGGTGGAATCTCCCTAGACTTTGTCAACAACTTCACTTAGAAAAAGAATAAAACAGATGTTCAAAGATAGAGGTTAGGTCATCACACTTAACTCATGTAATCCCTATCTCTAGGCAAGAACCACTCTATTCACTAACTTTTGGAGAAAAATCTCTTATCTGTCTAATCGATTATGAAGGCCCTAAGAATTAGTGATTAAAAGATCTAAAAGGGAAAATTAATATATCTATTCAATTGTCAACTCCTAATGTTCAATTAATTACCCTAAATTGATTTTTCTTTACCAACTCCAACAAATTTTACAAATTAGATGATTCCGTGCAAATCAAATAACACAATTACACAATCGAACAATAACCCAAAATAAAACAAACATTAATTCTATAGAAACCCACTCAAAGATCATATCATCCAAAATCGAGGGTTCAACCCTCATTCCAGCAAAACAAAATTAGCTACTAAACATCTTCACTAAACTCAAATTAATAGTAAAATTCATAAAGACACAAGAGAAAGAAGGCTTAGGTCTAAGAAAGTCGATTCTACGGTTCCGAGTAGCCACCGAGCTTACTTCTCGATCCGTCCGAAGAACTTCGAAATTGCTTATTGGATAATCTTCAATCCTTTCTCTAAACATTTAATTTTTAGTCTAATCGATGAAGTCTAACGAATTAGTGAGGAATTGGGAAGAGTTTTTGTGAGTATTTTCTCCCCTATTCTCTCTCTCTCTAAAACATAAAACTCATAATCCCCCCAAAAGGGGTGGAAATTACATTTAAACAAGTTAAAAATGCATTACTTATGATGAAATTAGGATCTACTGCATATGGTAGGTCAAGGCCTACCGTCCGAGGTAAGTCTCTATCCTTTATTCTTCCAAAAGTTGCATTACCTACTATCTGCAGTAAGGGTAGCCTCTCTTTTTTATGGCCTTCACCTACCGGCAGTAGGGTGCTATTTCTAACATGGTCAGCTTTGTGTCTTCTTCGTTTTTGCTCCATTTTCAGCTGTATTGCTCCCATTTCTGCTTTAATTCATTAAACTCTTCTTGGGGAAGCACCTAAGTAAAAAGGAGAAAAAAATGGGGTAAGTTATATGTTTAATATACCAAAAACATCGAAAAAATAACATAATTAACATATAAAATTAAGGACACTTAAGCATATATCAAATTCCCCACACTTATTTGTTGCTTGCCTTCAACCAACATAGAACTAAAGCATCTCAAAAATAGAGAATCACACAACAACTAGATTCAAGGAAGACCTTCACAACAAACGGAATAATGCAATGACTAAGGCTTCTAACAAAATAACTAAAAACAAAAACAATAAAATGTCACTTCCAACAAGGATATTATCACTTACCATTTAAGAAATTATCAAATAACGAATTACAAGAATCAAACATCCCAATGACATCTCAATTATAAATTTACGAATCACCAATGTGTGTATGATTTGCTTGTGTGGCCTTTCAAAGAAAACATGAATATCAAGTAATTAACACAATGATCCACTTTAGTTGCTAATGCTCATTACAACTTATCCTATCCCAAACTTATCTGCTCTAAGTTCTATCTTAAGTGTTACTGGATTAGGTAGACTTTCAAACTTGTAGTGTTAGTCTCAAGACATAAAGGGAAAGGAAAAAAACCAAGGAATAGAAATAGAACTAATGCAACCGAAAGACAAATAAATTAAAGATTATCAAAAATCTTTTAGTCAATTTCACTAACTTCCCATTTACCTCTTAACACTTTATTTTGTTTGTATTATGCACAAGCCACCTGACATGTTCTAAAACCCATCAATAATGCATACACAAGAAAGTTTGTATATAAGAGAAGGAAGCTCAAGGCTTAAAGAGACAAAAGGTTTACAAACTCTCAACTAACCGCCCTCTTTTCCCTCTTTCGTTTTACTTCTCTTCTTTTCCAAAAAAAAATTGTTTTCTTTCTCATTGTTTTTTCTTTTCTTTTTACAATGATTGAGGATCTACATATTTTTTTCATAGAAAGCTTCTTTTCATAGAATTTTTTACAAAACTTTTGCTTCCTCTCTTTTCATTTCTGAATGAGACTTTGCTTACACGATTACCCAAAATACCCTTTTATTCAATATTCCTCTTCTTCATTCAAATTCCTCCATACTTATCAATTATACTCTCTCAAAACGGCTAAAAAGTTAAATATCATTAGCTCAACCGAATTGAGAGTTTTTAAAGTGAGTTTAAATAGCAAAGAATGAAGGGACCAAATCCCTTGACATGAAAGCGCAAAAAGGGTACTAAGGATTGATAGTAAAAAGGTAGACAAGAAAGGTACAAATAGTTCAACAAAGGCTTAATACTATAATTTATCGGACAAATATAGACTAGACCTTTTCACTTCAAAGCAAGGATTGGAGAAATGTGAAGGAAAAAACTTAAAAAGGAATAACTATGATAATCTTTTAAAATTCCAACCCTACAACAAAATAAGACTATTGTGACATATCTACCAAGGCATTACTATGTCTTAATATATATTTTTTCCCACATTCTTTTAAATGCCTTAAATGACACCTATCCAGGCATTTACACACGTCTGAAATATTACACAAACGCCCTTAAAAGTTTGGGGGCCTGAATTAAAATTACGAAAAACTTGTCCATTTTTTTTTCTTTTAGGGAGAGAGGGATTTTTTTTTTAACCCTCTTTATAAACGCTTCGGTCCCTTCCTGACCCTCAGGCCTCACCAGCCAGCCACCGTCCCACCACAACCATCCACCCTCCGCCGACTTACAATTCCTACAAACCTTCAATTCCACCCACCTGTTGAAAGCCGATGTGGAGAATGGTGAACTAAGGTAACATTCACGATTCTTTGTTTTTGAATTCAAGGGCTACCTAAGGTAATTTTCTCTCATTTTTTCTGTTAAAATTGAAGGATTTAGTGAAGAATAAGAGCCCTCAGATTATTTCTGGGTTTATGGATTTCGATGTTTCTTTCCTTACAATTTCTGGGTTTGTGGGGTGTGATTAATTGGTTAGTAGTATTTCTCTGGTCAACCTGTTCCCCCTCTTACTCTCCTCCTCTGTAATTCTCTCAGCCGCGCCAACACCGGCGGACTTCTCGCCAAGTATTTCTAGACGCCAGCAGACGATTGCTTCCTCCATCTAACTCCGACGAATTTATATACTCAAGGCTGATTGAAGTTCTAGGTTTTGTTTCTTTTCCTTTTTGAAGTTCAAAGTACAAATTCCATTTTTAATTAAAAGTTGCCGAGAGATAATTTGATAACAAAGCATTTACTATTATTTCTTCTTTTCTAATTCCTTTTTTGTCGGAAAACAAAATAGAAGTCAAGAATTTTTATTAAAATAAAGAAATTTATGCAACTAAGTTGTTACTGTATCTTTTTGCGAAGAAATTTATTGCATGCTTGTACAGATCTTGCTCATTCTCTGTCTTAGTTTCTCGTTCTGTTTTTACGATTCTGTTTTCTTCTTTGTTTTTTACCTTCCCTTTTTTCCCTCTCTTTGCACTAAATCTATCTGCATTTGTTCTCAGACTAATGGTACGTTTTAAGAGCCAAAAGTTTTGCACAAAAGGTAGCTTGTTTCCTAGGACTTGTTGGATTTTTTAGTTGTTAGCTAAACTATTTCTTGATGTTTATTTCTATTTGCTAAAATCTGAACCTTTCCAGTTCTTCTAATAGAGCTTTCCTTTAATTATTTTGGACATTGAAAGGAGACAATGAAAGCAATCGAACTTGAAAAACCTTAGAGGGGTTGAATAAGGTTTTTGACTAATTTTTTAAAAATCTTTTATGTGATTAAACGTTAAATCTCTAATTTTGTTTGAGAAAGAATTGTAAAATTCTTTTTAATAAAATTTCAAACCAAACTAAATCTTATAGAATTGATAATCAACCAATAAGCATAGAATCAAATTTTAAAGAATAAAAAGACACAACAATTTATAGTGGTTCACTCCCTCATAGAGTTACATCCACTATTTTGAGTCTAACACTTAATGATTTTTCAAATCCACTATAATCAAAATTTATAACAATTACAAATTTAAGGATCACCCACCAAGGGTTTTGCAAGCAACCTCAATCCACAACACACTTACAATCAAATGATAACTCAAGGGGTTTTTTAACACAAACTTCTGTTATCAATAAAGAAAGAGATGAGTAAGGAACAAATTTACCAAATGAGATTAAGAAGGGAATTGAATGCTTTTACAAGCTCGTCTTTTCTTCTCCTTTGATGAATGATCAATAATGAAGCTCTAAGAAAATTTTTCTGTTTTGTTTTTTGTGATATAAAGGTGTTTGAAGAATATACTTTAAAGCTCTGAAAAACCTTAGAAGGGGGGGGGGGTGAATAAGGTTCTTGGCTAATTTTAAAAATCTTTTGTATGATTAGAGAGATAAACCTGCAATTTGTTTGTGAAAGATTTCTAAAACTCTTTTTAATAAGAATTCACACAAAATACAATCTTATAGTATTGGCAATTAAGAAATGAGCATAGAATTAAACATTAAAGAACATGCACAACAATTTATAGTGGTTCACTCTCTCAAAGAGCTACATCCACTACCTTGAGACTCAACCCAAGGATTTCACAAATCCACTATCTTCAAAGTTGGTTACACAACTACACAATGAGGATCACCCTCCAAGGGTTTTACACAAGAACCTCAAACACAACAATACAACAAATATATCAAAGGATCACCCAAAGGGTTTTCCACAAACCTTTGATCACAATAAAGGAATAGAAAGAGTAAGGAACAATGTTACCAAATGAGCTTGAGAAGAGGAAGATTACAACTCAATGGAATACTTCTACAAGCACCTCTTTTCTTCTTCTTTGATGGATGATCAACAATGAAGCTCAAGAAGATTTTTTGTTTGGGATTGAAAATAATTTGTAATAAAATGCACTTTTGAAGCTCTTTAAAAGTCTTAAATGTTCTCAATCAATATTTCACCAAACTTGTCTTCTTTATGGCTGATAATTAAGTGTTTATATAGAGTCTTGAAGCACAAGACCGTTGCATTTAGAAAATGGCCGTTGCTTTTCAGAAATGACCGTTGCATTACATGCAACGGTAATATTTTTACGATGAATGACAAAAACCTGGACGACCGGGTTCTCGAAAACAGATTACTAGGTTCTTTAAAACAGAAAGATTCGGACTTGTTCAAACTAGAAAACTGATCCCTGAATTTTTGATATATAGGAAAATCGGACAGTAGGTTTTAAAACCCGGATGACCTAGTTTTTGAACAGAAAGATTCGGACTTGATTTTCTAAAAAAAGCGATTCTGCAAAATTTTTTTTACTTTGGAAAAACGGACGACCAGGTTCTAAAACCGGATCGTCGAATTCTTGTTTTCCTCAGCCCAAGTTTCTTTTTAAACAGAAACTTTCTTCCTTGTTTCAAAAGCATGTATTCTTGACAATCATTTGAAAGAGAAGAAAAACTTTCCAAAACATCTTCAGTCAAGAATACTTAGATTTTAACAAAAGATTATATCTTAGAAAATCATACAGGGAGCTTCATATATGATCAATTAATCAAAGAGTAAGACTAGGGAGTTTACAAGGTAGTACCTAATTCACTCTACCAAAGACAATGCCTTCAATGTCTTCAATGATTTGATCTTGGAATGGCTTGGACTCTTCTTCTCCATTTTGTCCTCATCAACAAGATCTTTTGCTTGTAGACTTTGAGACTTCATAGGTACTTCTTTTGTTCTATGAAGGGTTAGCTAAAATACTCACACAAGCATATGTTAATCATAATCAAAACATAAGTATTAATGCTCTTAGGGGTAACAATCTCCCCCTTTTTGATTATGACAAACACATATGCAAGAAAAACAAAAGAGCAGGAGTAAAGTATGGTGATGCTTCAAAAAATCAATAGTAAGAGCAAGGCACAACAATCACCAAAAAAAAAAAACTTACTCCCCCTAAACACATGCTGCTATGACAAATATGGCTAAAGAGTATTACAAGATCAATCAAAACCCTTAGTACCATAACATCACAAGGCATAAGCTGCAAAATAATCAATATAAACACCATAAGCTGTAAAAAGGCCATCAATAATACATATAAGCACCCTATAACCAAGATATCTCCCCCCTTTACATCTTACACTATTTTTCTCCCCCTTTTGTCATAAATCAAAAAGTTTCGGGAGAGAAGTGCCAAGGGATCATTGAAGAGGTAGTAGTAGGACTTTCAACATTAAAGGTATCATCATGAAGTCCATAACAATAAAGGCCAATCAATCAAAGAAGAAGAGCATTAGCATAACAAAAACAAATGAGTAAACATAAGCAAGTGAAAAGACCATATTATTAAGAAAATGAAATCAGGAGTTTGAAAAGAGTTACGGACAAAACGAGAAAGAGAAAGAAAAGGTTTTATAAGATAAGTTTCAATCAACTCTTTCTCACTCTCTCGACCGAAAACCTTCCTACGCATAAGACCCGTCCGATTTCTTGTTCCGATTTTCAATTTTCTTCTTCTTTTTCTTCAAATTCATCTATTATCACAGCAAAGAAGTTATTTTTCTCTCTGATTACTATCTACCAATCTCAAAACTCTTCATCTCCTCACAAAACCCTACCCAAGAAATTCTTCAAAAATGGTTAAAACAAAGAATGCTCAAGTTGGTCAAATGCAAAATCCTGAAGAAGGAGGTACCAGTAGAGGGAAAGGAAAGGAAAAAAGAGTACCTTCTGGAACTGGGGCTTCTGCTGCTAGGGTTTCAAGGGTTTCAGAAAGGTTTATTTCAGTAAAGGAAACTACCAGGTTTAAAGAATGGACTAGGAATCGACGAAAAATTGCTCCGTGTCATATGGTGGACTTACATGATATGCAAGGTATGGAGGCTATTCCTCATCTTTTTGAAATGATTGGTTGGATACCTCTGTTAATTGTCAATGAACTTTATTATGTGGATATGATATATGAATTTTATGCTAATCTCCACAAAGGAAGAATTGAAAAGGTGAATAATGTCTCACATCAATGGATTGTGACTAGAATTGGGGGAAGGGATATTGTTTTTGATGATAGACTGTTGAATGAAATTTTGGATACCCCTCAAGATGGCATAAGATTTTACACCAAAAACAAAAAATGCTATGATCCAAATTTATACAGTGAAAAACGATTTGCAGAAATTTTCACTAAGGGAGAGGTATTAAAAAGAAATGATGATAGAAATGTTAACAAACTGGATGCTTATGGGAGAGTGCTCCATCACATGATATCTAACATCATAATTCCAAATGTTGGGCATAAATCATCTATCACCAACATGCACGCATTTGTGATGCTAGCCTTGCATGAGCATAGGAGAATGAATTTTGGATTCATGGCTATAGAACATATGCTAGCTGCACAATCTTCCCAAATGAAATGCTTGCCGTATGATTGCTTTATCACAAAAATCCTCCAACACTTTGTGATCAATTTGGTTGGGATGGGTAATCACATTGGACCTGGCAAGATATACACTCAGCAAACCTTCAAAAGAATGGGGTTTGAGAAAGATGAAGATGGGACATTCATCCGAGGTGGACAAGATGTTGCTGACAGTGATGATGAAGATAATGACGATCCAGAGGACATGGATATCGAAGAAGAGGACAGTGATGAGGAAACAGAGGCTGAAATACAAAGAAGATAAACAAGACAAAAGAAACAACAAGAAAGAACAGAGGAAGGTTCATCTTCGGGGAGCATGAGTCATCTGATGGATATGATAGCCTCTCTCCAAACATCAATGAACACCCGATTTGATGCCAATTGTGCAGCTAGCATATGTTCTATAGCCATGAATCCAAAATTCATTCTCCTATGCTCATGCAAGGCTAGCATCACAAATGCGTGCATGTTGGTGATAGATGATTTATGCCCAACATTTGGAATGATGATGTTAGATATCATGTGATGGAACACTCTCCCATAAGCATCCAGTTTGTTAACATTTCTATCATCATGTCTTTTTAATACCTCTCCCTTAGTGAAAATTTCTGCAAATCGTTTTTCACTGTATAAATTTGGATCATAGCATTTTTTGTTTTTGGTGTAAAATCTAATGCCATCTTGAGGGGTATCCAAAATTTCATTCAACAGTCTATCATCAAAAGCAATATCCCTTCCCCCAATTCTAGTCACAATCCATTGATGTGAGACATTATTCACCTTTTCAATTCTTCCTTTGTGGAGATTAGCATAAAATTCATATATCATATCCACATAATAAAGTTCATTGACAATCAACAGATGTATCCAACCAATCATTTCAAAAAGATGAGGAATAGCCTCCATACCTTGCATATCATGTAAGTCCACCATATGACACGGAGCAATTTTTCGTCGATTCCTAGTCCATTCTTTAAACCTGGTAGTTTCCTTTACTGAAATAAACCTTTCTGAAACCCTTGAAACCCTAGCAGCAGAAGCCCCAGTTCCAGAAGGTACTCTTTTTTCCTTTCCTTTCCCTCTACTGGTACCTCCTTCTTCAGGATTTTGCATTTGACCAACTTGAGCATTTTTTGTTTTAACTATTTTTTAAGAATTTCTTGGGTAGGGTTTTGTGAGGAGATGAAGAGTTTTGAGATTGGTAGATAGTAATCAGAGAGAAAAATAGCTTCTTTGCTGTGATAATAGATGAATTTGAAGAAAAAGAAGAAGAAAATTGAAAATCGGAACAAGAAATCGGACGGGTCTTATGCGTAGGAAGGTTTCGGTCGAGAGAGTGAGAAAGAGTTGAGAAAAATGTGAGGAGTTTTGAGAAAAAATCTGATTTTAAACCGCAACCCGACCCTAATTCAAGAATTCGGTCGACCGTTTATTAAAATCGGTCTTCCGATTTCTGGATTTTTGAAGAATTCGGACGTCCGAGTTTTTGTTCAGGCGTCCGGTTTGAGAGTTCGAATATCTCTGGAATTTTTTGAAAGGTGAAGTATGAGTCCGGTTTTAAAACCGGACGTCCTAATTTTAAAAGAGGAGTCCGAATTTGTTTAAAACATCAGCTAGGCGGTAAATAAGGGAAAAACAAATAATACAAGCAACACACATTACTCATTAAGTCTCCCTATACCAAGTAATTTCCTTAAGTAGCAAAAACGATCTGTTGAAAGAGGTTTTGTAAAATCTTGGTTGTTGAATTCTCACCCATTATCACTTCTTATCAAAAAACAAAAAAAAAAAAAAAAAAGTTTTGTTCACAAGCTTGTTTTATGATAAAAGAAGATTAACCTTTTTAAAAACAACTTTGTACCCATAATCACACAATAGAATAATACTAGATAAATTAAACTCCAAACCATCAATTAAAGGCACTTCCTTAATTAAAGAAGATAAACTATATGCAATGTTACCTATACCGATGATCCTTCCAAAAGTAACAAAACCACCTTCGGTTTTTCTTAGTTCATTCATGAGGGATGCATATCCGGTCATGTGTCTTAAGCATCCGCTATCCAAGTACCACTTAGATGACCTTGACTTGTATTCCTACAAAAAAGAAGTAGAAAAGTCTTTTGGTACCCACATCTTTTTGGGTCCATGAATGTTAGTTGGATTTTCTTTTGTTTTCCAAACGGTTTTTACTCCCATTTCAATCTTTCTTTTTATAAAACATTTTGTGGCTTTATGACCACTCTTTTCACAATAAGTACAACAAAAGTGTGAACGGGATGAGGAGGCTTTTATAAAACGTGTTTGTTTAGAAAAAATATTGGAATGAATATATCCAATACCATTTTTGTTAAAAGGTGATCTTTGAGAGCCAAGAAGTTTTTCACAATTTTCTTTTCCTTTTGTGAACTTTTCAACATATAGAGTGAGATCACTCACCTTTTTCTTTAAGACATCATAATCAATCAAAAATTTTTCAAGAAAGGAAATCTTTTCACAAATGTTTTTGTTTTCTAAAACAAGTTTTTGAAAGTCATCATTTGAACACTCTTTTTCTTTCTTCAAAACTTTCAAGGATTCAAGAATAGCTTTATTTTCACAAATGAGTCTTGAATTCTCATCTAATAAAAATTGAGTTTTGCTTTTCAAATCTTTGTTTCGTTTAGTAACCTTTTTGCACTCATCATACATTTCAATAAGCATTAAACTAGGATCAACATCACAATCATCATCAAGGATACTAGAAGAGTTAGAGGGTGAAGATTGTACCTCATTTTCTAATGCCATGAAGCATATGTTTCCCTTTTCATCACCTTCACTTTCACTTGTATCTTGATCCCATGCACCAATTAGGCCTTTGCCTTTCTTCTTTTTCTTTAATGCCTCAAGCTTGGCTTCTAAAGCTTCCTTTTCTTTTTCAAGGGCCTTGGGACAATGGGCTACAAGATGATCGGCGCTATTGCATTCAAAACACCTAGCCTTGAAGAGTGATGAACTTTGTCCTCCTTTCTTGAATGGAAGATTCTTTCCTCTGTTGAAGTCTTTTGTGTAAAATCTTTTAAATTTCCTCATTACTAAGGCCATATCCTCAATCTCATCTTCATTGTTTGACGAGCATGTATGATCATCAACATTCACTTTGAGTGCTATGCCTTTTCTTCCTTTGTCTTCATCTTACATTTTATCTAATCTTTTTATTTTCATCTCATAGGTGAGGAGAGATCCTATGAGTTCTTCAATAGGAAGTTGTCCTAGCTCTTTTGATTCCTCAATGGCAAGAGTTTTTGGTTGCCATGCTTTTGGGAGTGAATCAAGAATCTTTCTATTTACTTCTCCCATTGTGTACTCTTTTCCATACGCCTTTAGGCCATTTGTGATGTTGGTGAATCTTGTGAACATGTCACTAATGCTTTCATATTGTTTCATCATGAATAACTCATAATCTCTCACCAACATAGCCAACTTAGACTCCTTCACTTGATTGGTGCCTTCGTGAGTTACTTCAAGTAACTTCCACATTTCATGAGCCGAGTCGCATCCGCTCACTCTATTGTATTCATTAGCATCCAAGGCACAGCTCAATATGTTTATAGCTTGAAAGTTTAGAGTCATCTTCTTTGAGTCAAGCTCATCATATTCTTCGACCTTCTTGACTATTCCATCCTTTATAGGAACATAAGGTCCTTTCTCTCCAATGCTCCAAAGATTAAAGTTAATAGAGCAAATATATATTTTGATTCTAGATTTTCAAAAAGTATAATTTGTACCATCGAAAAGAGGAGGTCTATTTGTAGAAGAGCCTTCTACATATGGTAAACTAGAAATATTAGCCATAGTAAAATAAAGATCTTTTGCTTCAAGGGTGTTAGTCCTTTTCTAGAGAAACCCTGCTCTGATACCAATTGAAAAAACCTTAGAGGGGAGGGGGGTGAATAAGGTTTTTGGCTAATTTTAAAAATCTTTTGTATGATTAGAGAGATAAACCTCCAATTTGTTTGTGAAAGATTTCTAAAACTCTTTTTAATAAGAATTCACACAAAATACAATCTTATAGTATTGGCAATTAAGAAATGAGCATAGAATTAAACATTAAAGAATATGCACAACAATTTATAGTGGTTCACTCTCTCAAATAGCTACATCCACTACCTTGAGACTCAACCCAAGGATTTCACAAATCCACTATCTTCAAAGTTGGTTACACAACTACACAATGAGGATCACCCTCCAAGGGTTTTACACAAGAACCTCAAACACAACAATACAACAAATATATCAAAGGATCACCCAAAGGGTTTTCCACAAACCTTTGATCACAATAAAAGAATAGAAAGAGTAAGGAACAATGCTACCAAATGAGCTTGAAAAGAGGAAGCTTACAACTCAATGGAATACTTCTACAAGCACCTCTTTTCTTCTTCTTTGATGGATGATCAACAATGAAGCTCAAGAAGATTTTTTGTTTGGGATTGAAAATAATTTGTAATAAAATGCACTTTTGAAGCTCTTTAAAAGTCTTAAATGTTCTCAATCAATATTTCACCAAACTTGTCTTCTTTATGACTGATAATTAAGTGTTTATATAGAGTCTTGAAGCACAAGACCATTGCATTTAGAAAATGGCCGTTGCTTTTCAGAAATGACCGTTGCATTCTGTGCAATGGTAATATTTTTACAGTAACAGCAAAAACCGGACGACCGGTTCCTGAAAACGGACTGTCGGTTCTTTAAAACAGAAAGATTCGGACTTGTTCAAGCTAGAAAACGGACTGTCGAATTTTGATATATAGGAAAATCGGACAGCCGGTTTTAAAACCGGATGACCTAGTTTTTGAACAGAAAGATTCGGACTTGATTTTCTAAAAAACGGACTGTCGAAATTTTTTTTTACTTTGGAAAAACGGACGACCGGTTCTAAAACCGAATTGCCGAATTCTTGTTTTCCTCAGCCAAGTTTCTTTTTAAACAAAAACTTTCTTCCTTGTTTCAAAAGCATGTATTCTTGACAATCATTTGAAAGAGAAGAAAAACTTTCCAAAACATCTTCAGTCAAGAATACTTAGATTTTAACAAAAGATTATATCTTAGAAAATATACAGGGAGTTTCATATATAATCAATTAATCTTAGGGTAAGACTAGGGAGTTTACAAGGTAGTACCTAATTCACTCTACCAAAGACAATGCCTTCAATGTCTTCAATGATTTGATCTTGGAATGGCTTGGACTCTTCTTCTCCATTTTGTCCTCATCAACAAGATCTTTTGCTTGTAGACTTTGAGACTTCATAGGTACTTCTTTTGTTCTATGAAGGGTTAGCTAAAATACTCACACAAGCATATGTTAATCATAATCAAAACATAAGTATTAATGCCCTTAGGGCTAACAAGCTCTTTAAGTGTTTTTAAATGATCTCAAATTAGTTATCAACAACTCGAGTTTTACTTCATATCAAATCCTCTATTTATAGAAGAAAGAAGAAATTGAGCGTTATTATCTTTAATGGTAAAAATTTAACAGTAAAAAACTTGAAAATTAGACGATCGATTTCTAAAAACGAACGTTCGATTTCCTTGTAAAAGGAAAATTGGATGAACCCCTTTTAAAATAGGAAATTTCAACATTAGGAATTTATTTATGTATACAAATATAGATCAACATAAGTTTTTAAAGGCATTTATAATGTGTTTAAGAAATGCCTTCATGTAGTCTTTTTTATAAAAATAAATGACTTTACATGGACTTTTGGGGCATTTTCGTAGCCAAAAAAAAAAAAAAGAAAAAAGAAATTAAAAAAGACTTTTAAGGGCATTTAAATGGACTTTGAAGGGCATATAATAAGAAAAAAATTGAAAAAGGCTTTTAAAGGCATTTATATATATTATTATAATTCAAAATTTATAAATCGAGTAAACCTATAGAGGCAGAAATAAACATTTTTAAAGACACCTAAGTAAGCATAAATAAAAGCCCTAATATGTACTGATATCGGCATATCTATTGAGATCTATTAGGGCGTATATAAACGCCCTTATAGGCCATTTTTCTTGTAGTAGAAGGCGTTCTAGTACTAACCGGCATTTGCAATGCATAAAAACCATTGATTTCATATGAATAATACGCAAGTGTAGTTTTCAATTCTATCAAGTCATGCACCTTTTCAGGTTCCTAAAGGTCTTGCAATTAAAATTCTTACCGATTTTGTGACAACAGAATTTTATTATTATTATTATTTTTTTTTTGAAGTTTTGAAAACATGTAAAGACTAAAAGGGAACGTAAAACAAGAAAAGCATTTTGTGTTTTTGAATGAGGCAAAGTAAAGGACTTATGAAAAAAAAACATGTTTTTTGAAAATTTTCAAAGTTTACGAACAACAAGCTACGAAAAAGACAGTAAAACAAAAGTACGAGAAACAAAACT
This sequence comes from Catharanthus roseus, assembly GCA_028651295.1. Taxonomy (NCBI): domain Eukaryota; kingdom Viridiplantae; phylum Streptophyta; class Magnoliopsida; order Gentianales; family Apocynaceae; genus Catharanthus; species Catharanthus roseus. Next base: position 16,504,012 of record JAPQWS010000168.1, on the reverse strand, counting down.
TACAAAAAAATGAGATTCTTTTTGGATTTTCTATATAATGAAAGCAAGACAATTTTTGGGGGGATTTTTCAAATATATCTATTTTTTTTTTAAATTTTGGGATTTTTCCGACTAGAACATAACTACAAGAACTAATAAACAGAAAATATATAACATACACAAATGCCCATAAACTTTAAACCATAGTGTCCTTAATGTGGGGATTAGAACCAAGGACAAGTATCCAAGAAAGGATAAAGACAAGTAAGAACATGCATGGGAAGCCATCCCAAAAATTAAAAACATGTAAACAAAAATGGGAGGCAATCCCCACAATAAAACAAAACAAATTAAAATAAATTTGAAAAAACAGAGAAGATAAACTTATAGAGAAACAATAAGGGAAACAATCCCTCAAAAAGAACAAAGAAAACTACGGACCCATGTCTGTGCCGCCACCGTTGGTAGAGCCTTGATCTGGAAAGAAATGGCTACAAGGTCGGGCCAGCACAACTTCTTGGCGATCGATCGATGCCCACTAGTTCACCAATTGAGCATCTTGTGTCAGGCGAAATCACTTGAAGACGTCCTGCATCTCCATCTGGAAGGCGTCCATGTAAGAGGCTGTAGGACCTTCCTCATTGGTGGAGTCATAGGACTTGTCATCATCGGAAGATGCATCCTTCGACAACTGTTATGAGGAGGAGCCCCCGATTCTAGTTTGGATCCTTTTTTGGATGCTCAGAAAGCTGAAGGCGTTACGAACCGTTTGTAAATCCTCCAAATTTGGGGGTATCCACATCTTATTTTCCTTGTCCCAAGCATACCCATAGTTATTAAATGTATCGAAAGTGATAATCCGCGAGCGTCCGATCGATTTTCACCGGTCCCTGTAAAATCTACACTAACAGCTTCAATAACACGAGTAACACAGGATTCCGAAACACACGTTTTCTAGTCATATCACAACTAGTATACGCCTCTTGTGAGTAATAAAAGACTCCAAAAAAAAGGAGATCGGTTTTGTATTTTATCTATCATGTAAAGATCAATAATTCAAATGTCACTATGCCCACCCTCATTTTGCACTAAAGTGTGTCCAAAGAAATTTGCTAAGGCTCGGGGGTAAGAGGTTGGGAAAGCCACCCCCGTGAAGGATGGCCCTTCGTTGTCCCAAGTGAGGACGGATCTGAAAGCGATTAGACGTTGCCTCATAGCTCCAGTCTGGGTCTACTTGGATGGTCTTTCTATTGGAATCTACGTTGACCATATGCCCCTCGTCCCTAATACCTAGAATGGTCACTAGACACACCCTATCTAGAACACTGCGGACCCTCTTAGCCGTGGAAATAATAATTTGGAAATTTTTATATATTTTGTGGAGCAGAGTAGCGTAGAAATCACAGACCAACTCAGGATAATAATCACCCAAAAGGTGAAAGAGAGGCTCCCAACTCATATTTCCAATAAGGGTAGGAAAACCCTAGGTGCTTAGTCACGTGCTCATCAAAAGACTTCTCTACCATGAAAAAAAAATGTCTATCCCTCATCCACTATTGATTGGAAGAGGAGAGCTTATGTGGAAAGGGAAGGATAGTAGGGGCGGCCAGTGTTTGCTCAGGCTCGGACTCGGAATCATTGGCCCGAGCCTGTTTGGAGATAGCAGTGTATTTAGAAAATGTGGTGGTGAGATTTTCGGGAGGTATAGTGAAAAAGGAACGGAAAAGTAAAAGTGACCTCTAACAACAACTCAAAAGGAAACACAAAAATAACCACAAAAGCAATGAAACGAAACACAAAAGCTAAAACACTGGGCACAGATGAGTGACGAAAATGATACTAAGAATCACTCAAAATGCCAAAAACAAAGAAACACAATAAACCATAAGATGACTGAGTGCTAAATATGAAAACGAAGAAGACAAAACAATAAATGAAAATGACAAAGCATAGCCCATGTGTGATAAAGTGAACAACTAACAATGTAAAAGGCCAAACACACACAAAAAAACCAAAAACAAAACAAAACCAAGAATCACAAGAATAATGAAAGTAATATCCCCCCCAAAATAATTCAACTTCACTCTAAGTCAAATAAACCTAAGTAATCAAGGAGAGGTGTATAGAAGCTTAGCTTCAGTTTGTTTAAAAAAACAAACTGTTGCCACTACGTCAATGAGTTTGTCGCATTGCCTTGAAGTGTTGGCTGCTAGAGAAGTCGGAAAGTGCCCGAAATTGTTGACAGAGGGGATAGCAAAAAAAGAATTTAAAAAAGAAATGAATGAAAAGAAACAGGAAAAAAGAATGAAAAAGAAAAAGGGAGGTGGCGTGAGGGGTGACAGTGGTGGTGGTGGCCAAGTAGAATGGTGGTGATGGTGGCTAGAAGAAAAAGAGAAAGGAGAGATTAGGAGAAAAAGAAGATGAAAATGGAGGAAAGGAGGTTGTAGGTAGCGGAGGTACTGGGTCACGGAGGGGAGAAGAGGAAGAGAGAAGAGGAATAAGGTGAAAGAAGGGAAAAAAGAGAAGAAAAACCAGAGGTTGGAGGTTAAAGGGGAATCGAGAGGAGAGGGCACCGGAGGTTGTGCCAGAGTGGTGGTATGTCGGAGATAGAAAAGAAAGCTGTGGGAGGGAGATTAACGAGAAGAGAAGGAGGGGAATAAGGAATTAGGGATTGAAGAGGAGAGGAGAAGAGATTGGGAGGGAGATTAGTGGGTTACAGAGGCGAGGAGAAGAGAAGAGAGAAGAGAGGGATAAGGCGAGGGAAGGGAAAAAAGAGAAGAAAAACCAGAGGTTGGAGGTTAAAGGTGAATTGAGAGGTGAGGGCTTCGGATGGCTGTGCCGGAGTGGTTGTATGCCAGAGATAGAGAAGAAAGTCGTGGGAGGGAGATTGACGGGAAGGGAAGGAGGGGACTAAGAAATTAGGGATTGAGGAAGAGGGAATGGGGAAAAATGGAAGAAAAAAAATTATTATTAAAACTAATTGCCGAGCCTAAACCAAGCGAAAAACTCGAAACCGAAAAGAACCTAGCCCGCAGCTGGAGTAGGATCCAACTGCATGCGGTAGATCGAGGCCTACCGTCTGGTGGAAAAATCACCCTTGAACCTACTGTCCCATGTTAGGTAGCCTATTTTTGACGGTAGGGCAGCCTACCATTAACAGTAGGCTTCTATCCAAACTTCAAATTTCTTTATTTTACGCCATCTCGGCACTGTTTTTTTCTAGGTGAACACTAGGACGCCTGTTAATTGTCCAACATCATTCTAGCAATGAAATCAAGCTCACCAAAAACACCTTAACACCAACAAAGACAATCAACAAGATCAAACATGATAGGGAAAGGATAAAGGTACAGTTATATAATACATGCTACAATAGCAAACAGAAAGCAAATCTCACTCATCACTTGATGGTCTCCTATATTCTGATCAAAGTAGGGCTTCAATCGATGCTCTTTTATCTTGAAAGTACCCTTTTTCACAGTGTGTTACCTTTGTTTCACCGTAAGGAAAAACCTTACTGATAGTAAAAAGTCCCTACCTTCGAGATTAAGCTTCCTAGGGAAGAGACGAAGACGTGAGCTGTAGAGGAGGGCGAAGTTGCCTTCCTTTAATTACTTCCGCATCACATGCTTGTTGTGCCGATTCTTCATCTTTTCCTTATAGATGCTCTAATTTTCCTATTCTTGTAGAAGCCATTCATTGAGCTCCTTCAGTTGTAACAACTATTGTTTACCTTCATGAAGGTGATCAAATTTAAAAAGTTGTATCGCCCAATGCGCCTTATCCTCAACTTCTACATGTCGATGAAAAGACTTCTTGTACAAAAGCGTAAACGATCTTGTACATACGAGAGTCTTGTAAGTTGTTCTAGACGTTCATAGAGCATCATCAAGCTTTAGATTCCAATTCTTTTAGGTGTGATCGACCAAGGTTTTTGAAATCTCTTTTATCTTTCTATTAACTACCTCCACTTGGCCACTAGTCTGATGATGGTAAGGTATAGCCATTTTATGAGTAACCCCTAAACATTTAACCATTTTTTTCAAGTTGTTGGTTACCAAAACGGGTGCTCCTATCATTTATTATAGCCCTAGGGATGCCAAAACGAGCAAACAACTTTTTCAAGAACTTAATTATGATTCTAGCATCGTTTGTAGGTAAGGCTTGAATCTCCACTCACCTAGACACATACTCAACAACTACCAAAACGTATTGATTACTATAGGATTTAGGAAAAGGGCCCATAAAATACATACCCCAATAGTCAAACACCTCACATGCTTGGAAAGTAGGTAAGGGCCTGTCATTGCATTTAGAGATATTATCTGTGCGTTTGCAACTTTCACAACTCGATACATACCTCTTTGTGTCGTTGAAAAGAGTTTGCCAATAGAAGCTCGTCTCAAGTATCTTTTGGATAGTCCCATTTGCTTGGAAGTGCCTGCCTGCTGGACCCTTATGGCAATTGCTCAAAATATATTCCGTTTTAGGATAAGCTCCGAATCATTTGGTCGTCACATTGGCGTAAAAGGTAAGTCTTTTGTCAAAAGTAGTACTTCAGTAGTATTTCAGTTCTGCAAAGAACTTCTTCTATTGAGGGGTACATGCATGCACAACATTAGAAATAAGATAGTGAGCAATGTCGGCAAACCAAAGCTAGTTATCAATAATAGCATGACAGAAAAGAAATTGTTAATCTAGAAATATGTCATTTATGCTTGCTTCTTACAACGGTTCCAAGCTCCCTTCTTGTCCTAGATTTCTAAATCAAATCGTGCAACAAAAGTACCAACCTAATCAATTCATATTATGAAACATGTTTCACACTAAGATAAGGACTTTTGTCCCATAAGATATAAACAACCTTTGTTCAAGAAGTTCATAGTCACACCTATCAAAAAATAATAAAAAAAAAAAAATATAGGCATCGACATTTTAAAATAGTGCAATTGAAATGAATATTTCTCATGTCTTAATATCCTCTATCCGAGAAAGTATTTTTTTAATTTCATGGAAAGTTAAATTTTTTATGAATGTAATGAAAGAGAATAAATTAAAAAAGCTGAAGAGTTAATTGGTCTGCAAATATACCCCAGTGAAATATATATATATATATACATATTTTTATCAAAATCCTAATGTACTATTAGTACTTGTGGAGTGGGCCCAAATTAATTGCGTTGTTTTACAATAATATAATAGTGTATTTTGGCTGCTTGGTTTGCTAATGATGTTAATTAATGAGTGAATGTATTTTATTGTCGGAAAAAATTTCTCCTAATTTAAAATCTTTTCTATGTTTAAATCTAATATATTTTAGTAAAAAATTTAATTTTTGCAGAATATTTTTTTTCCAAAGGTAAACATCAATCCAAATACAGTAGTAGTATGGATTTTCATTTTAAAGGCACATCTTAAGTGTAGAATTCTTTTACCTACATTCTATTCGAACCGAAGCAGGTTATCCTCTTCATATTTTAATTTATTTTAACTTTTGATAGTGCCTTCATTGTAAAGGTCTAATGCGAATTTTTTTGAGATATTAGGTATAAATAATCACAAACTATTTTCACTTTTATATTTATAATTATAAAATTTTATTTGATTTTTTTAACTATGAACTATTTTTTTTTTTTTATTTAACGCCAAAAAACCTTTAATTTTATCTTTTACTAGTCATGCACTATATTTTATTTTTGGAAATAACCCTGAACTATTTCTTATCTCTCAAATATAACCCTGAACTATTTTTAATAAATTGCTATTTTGAGAGGTAAAAAATAGTTTATGGCTATTTCTAAAAAAAAAAAAAAAATTATGGCTAGGAAAAGATAAAATTAAAATTTGTGACCTTAAACAGAAAAATAAAAATAGAATAAAAGTTTATAATTATAAATAGAAAAGTTAAAATAGTTCATGACTATTTATAGATAATTTATATTCTCTTTTACTTTCTCCTAACTCTCTCTAACCCTAACACAAACAACACATTACTCTGGCATATGTTGTTTGCGCCGTTGTCCCTTAGCGATTTTTTTCTGGGCCGGGCCTATTTTAAAAAAGCTCAGATTGAAGTGGGCCACTTTTTTTTTTTTTCCGATTCAGGCCATAACGCACAATGGCTGTGCGTTATCTGTAATGATAACGCACAACCATTGTGTGTTATCAGTTAATTAAGCTGGTCAGCCAACGTGGTTGATAACGCACAACAAGTATGCGTTATGAAACGCATACTTGTTGTGCGTTATCAGCCACGTAATTATTTTTTTAATTTTTTTAAAAAAAATTTTTTTCAAATTTTTTTAAATGTTTTTTTAAAAATTTATTTTTTTGTTTACAATTGTGTTATTTAATTTAATTTATTTTTTTGAATGAACATTTATTTTGTTTTTAATAAAAATTTCTTTTGGGAAAACTTATAATTGTATAAGTTTTTTCTTAGTAATTTGTTTAACGAATTGTTTTTTTAATGAAAATTTGTTTTGGAAAAACTTATAATTGTATAATTTGTTTAAAAACACTGTATTTATTATATTTAACTTATTTTGTGCTATTTATATCATTTGCTTGAAAAATATATTTACATTTTGACCATTTCATTGCAAGTTATTTGAAGAAGTAGTACTAAAGAAACCGGAAAAATTTAGAGCAATGATGTAGTAATTAGAAGAAATGGAAAGAAAAATTTCATTATTATAAACATGTTTTATTACAACTATTTTAAGAAAATGTCAAATTTATACATTGCTCGGTATGAGGTTTTACAATTTTTCCTATTATGTTCCGGCATGCGACATCTACCACATCTTGGGGGAGAATCCGGATTTCTATAATCCATTTCCCCTGGAAATCGTTTGCCTTGTTTCCTACTCCGTTCCTTTTTCATGTTTGGAGGATAGAATGTCAAGTTAAAAGGGACACCCCTCCAAAAGTTCTCATCCAAGACCAGATGAAAATTTGCTTGCTAAGTTTTTATGTACGTTTGTTGCGAATATATCTCCGATACATAAGCATATGTTCTTGACCCATTTTCTCTATACACTGCAAGAACATGAGAACAAGGTAATGTATATGTTTGCCATTTTTCGCAACTACAAAATTTATTATTTAGCCGCAATGTATAGACGTTGTTGCCCGTACCAGAAACTCGGATTGGAGATTTGACCATGTATATTCCCTCTCGCGGATTGTAAGTTGTAACTTTGTGTTTTCTTGATTTCAGTTCAATCCGCAAGAACTTGTCAAAAATTCGAGTTGGAAATGGATGCACACAAATTTCTGCCTCTTCACGGTGTTGGTGAAAGTATTTAACTAGTTTGTTGAATATTAGTTCAACCAGGGCTTTTAAAGGTAGAACCCTAGCTTTCTTCAACACACTGTTAAGTGCCTTGGAAATGTTGGTTGTCATGATACCGTGTCTGTGACCGCCATCATGCAACAATGTCCATTTCTCTGCGTCCAACTTCATCAAGTAAATGTATGCATCCACATTTCTTTCTTGAATCTCTTTCATTACACGATCAAATTTCCATTCTTTCGTTTCTGTTCCGGCCTACCACATCAAGCTTTTTAGGGTTGCATTTTTAAAGGTCTTGTTGAAATTTGCTCGAATGTGGCGTAAGCAAAACCGGTGAACTGCAAATGGTGGTTGCCACAAAGGTTGACTTTGAATAGCTGAGAAAATACTTTTGTGGCGATCAGAAATGAGGCATACGTGGCGATCTTTGACTACGTATTCTCGCAAGTTTTTAAGAAACCAATTCCAACTCTCGGAAGATTCCTTATCAACAATTGCAAAAGCAACTGGGAACAAGTGATTATTTGCATCCCACGTACTTGCAATTAACAGCACGCCCTTGTATGGTCCTCTTAAGTGTGTTCCATCCACAGAAATCACCTGCCGACAATATGGAAATCCGTCTATACACGGCGAGAAACACCAGAAAACAAATTTGAAAACATAATTAGGGGGACTGCTTGTTCTGTGATGCAAAAATTCGTAGACAGTCCCCTGGTTTATATCCTGTACAGCTTGTGAGTATTTGGATAGAATATTGAAGGTTGTATCTCAGCTACCAAAAACCCTCTCGATGGCAAATTTTCGAGCATACCATGCCCGCTTGTAAGTACAGCCAGTTTGATACAATACATGCACCTCTTGAATGATGTTCGAAACAGGTATCTCAGGATCGTTGGCAACTAGGTGTGATATGGACATTGATATAAATTTTGAAGACAGGTTTCTATGTTTGTTTTGTTCTATCTGTACAAGGCATGTGTGTTCTTTAACGAATCTGGTTATTTTCTACCGATTGTGCGTGGCTTTCTTTTTTATGCGGATGTACCATGCACAGTAATTATCGTCATTGTGATGGTAACATCTTGCGGTCCATGTATATATCTTACTTTTCATCACCCGGTACTCACGCCCCACACTGACAGGGTACTTACGAACTGCACTTACTGTCTGCACTTTGTCAACGAATCCCATGCCTAACTGTATATCAGTCATGGAATCGTTCCAGTCGAGTAATAGGACGGTACCAGATTCTATAGTGTCATCTACAGGAGAACCCGAGCCAATATCTAGGAATGCTCCAGATTGTGTGTAGTCATACCTAGCGTTACTGAATCATTGGCTGCTCTCTCATTGTTGTACTGTGTTTTCGGTGACCGGGTTCACAGGGTTTACAGGATTGATTGGAGTTTGGAACTCTCCTTCTTCCAGTTCATTGTCATCATCCGATTCAGATTGACTAGAAACGACATCGTCGCCGTCTGACCTGTCAATCTCATCGTCATCATTGTTTACGGCACTGTACAACATAGACGGTTCATCGGAAACCATCTGTGTTACGGCCGTAATATGTTCGGGCAAATATATTGTGTTCATGTCGTGAGTAATTGGAATATTTTGTTGTTCGATAGGCTCGAATTCAACAAGAATATGAATTCCTTCCTTCGATATGTCGGCTGGAATAGTCCATAAATACCGCATTTCTTCGTCGTTGTTCATGCTATATAAATTAAAGTAGAACATATGATGAGTCTCGTAGTACGTAGGCACCCTTATTGTCATTTGAACACTCCAGAGATTGGGATCTATATCTCGGTATTTCAATATTTTTTTTACTAGGTCCGAATGTGAAATTATTCGGTTCGTTGGCAATGTCCAACTTTTCCGAATTGTTCCAGTAAAATAGGGACCATATGCATCCCTTGCAATTTCAGAATCCCAAAATAGCTGTACTCTAACAGGGTTGATTGATTCCATTTCAGAAAACAGTAAAATGTAAGTGTTTAGGGCGGGTGAATATGAAGATGGTAGGAACTTCGGGAATTGAATTTAACAGTGAGTGGTTTGCTGGATTGTTCTGAATATGTAAAGAATGTTAGTGTTTAATGTATTTATAGACTTCCTGCATTGCAGCATTTTGGGGTAAGTTTAGGGTTGCTGTTTGAATTATTGTATATGTATTATTGTACATGAATTATTTTTTAGTGGTTCATGGGTTTACATACATTATTGTCTTTGGAGGAAATTAAAAGAGGGAATTATTGTCCTTACTTCTGAGAAAGCTGTGAAGGAGGATGGTGAAATAGTGAAAAATCAGTGCAATTATTGTTCTGTGCTTGACTGATGTACAAGGATAACGTAGATTGGATGTGGGTTATCCTTATTCATCCGTCACGTCATGCATGCATGCACATGCACATGCAGCTTTTTCCTTTCTTTTTGTTTTTGTTTTCTTTTATTATTATTTGTATTTATTTATTTTTTTAATTTGCATGCACATGCAGCTTTTTCCTTTCTATTTTTTTGTTTAGGGTTTATTATTTTTTAAAATTTTTTCTAACCGCAACATTTTCTGCCTCTTTTCATTTACTAAATAAATTTAAAATTTTTTTTACTTTTTTTTTTCTTGAGTGTTTACCCTTTTTTAGTTTATTCTTTGATACATAAACTCTTTTTTTTCTTCTTTCAAAACCAATTAAAATTTCGTTTCATTTGTGGTTTTTGCAAATCAAAGTAAAGAATCTATTTTCATACCGAAATAATAAAAAATGTACAATGAACACTGTAAAGTTTATTTTAGATTACATATAACTGAACTATGAAAAATAGAAAATTATGTCTGCACAGCTAAGGCCAGTCGGATGGCATGAATCGGACGGTTATCTTCCCAACACGATGCCCGCGGCCGAGAGCATCCTGCTCCTCCTCTTCGTCAGACGAAGATGCCTGCGATACAGGTTGATGTGGCGTTGATGCACCGGCTGTGCCCGGAGAAGGTGGTGCCCTAAACCTCCCAAACCCGTAGGCTGAAGGATGTGGAGATTTGAATGCTGTAAATCCTGAACTGGGCACCGGAGGCATCTGCGACGTCCCGGATCCACTAGGGAGAAATTCTGGATCTAGCGTCAACCCCAAACTATAGGACGGCATATCTAGGTGGGGGCTATCGAATGGGTCAACATAATGTTGACCACCACCACATCCCTCACCCCTCTCAACCACTGCTGGGTGGGGGTCGACATGTTCTTGCCTTTGTGGAGCAGAAGGTACAGGAGAGCGTTCAGCACCTGCTCCCCGGCTAGGATGTCTCCGAGCACCCCTTTTAACTCCATGAGCCCATGGGTCCGGAACGTGCTCTCGGGGATGGCGACGCGAGGGCTGAACAGGGAACGTCGCCTGTATATCATGCTGTGAAAGGGTGCATCCCCAAAGTGCCCCCGATGGAGACCATGCACAGCCGGATGATTGTCTGCACTTTTTTCATAACCGCGACAATCTGTGAAAGAGATGAAGGTGGCTCTCGAATCGCCACTAAAGCCATATCATCCACCTCCTGCAACATGGAAGTCTAAAAAAAGAAAATAACTAAATAATTTAGAATTTAACAAATGAAATAAGTAAATAAATTAGAAATTAACAAATGAAAATAAATAAATAAATTAGAATTCAACATAAATAATTGAAACGCATAAGAACTTACCATCATCCGTCTGTCCATGCCTGCAGGCTGATAACCATGCGCATGGGTATCACAGTTAGCTGGATTGCCGATGTAAACCCGTGTGATACCCCTGTACCATCTTATGTACGCATCACTGGGGTACGACAAGGCCTCAACATATTCTACAGTAGGACCATCCCTAACACGAACTCGCCACTGGTTCCAGACATCGACATGGATAGTATGCTGTGTAACCCAAGATGTGTTGTCATTGCCTCTTAACTGGATTCGGTGAAGGTCTAGACGAGTATCGGCTGCATCTGGAACCATCTGAGCCCGTGCGAACTGTCGCATCACACGTCCGGGATAGTGGTACTCCACTATCTCATAACATATGAGGGGTACCTTGCCCGCCACTAGTCAGATGGAACCAGATGGCGGTCATAATACGGGAGCCACATAAACTGTCATGTCAAAACTCAAAGTCAATAAAAATGCAACAAGGAAAAGAAAAAACAATTAATTACAAATAATACAAGCTATTGTAAAGCATACCTGGTCAGATGGTATAAAGCCCAACTGGTCTCTGTATGTAACCAGAGTGTGCGTAGGCAGCTGGCTACAATCAAATGCTGTGCACCATATTGCACCAAGAGGAGCAAAAGGGTCGGCTATAATCTCCGTCATCAGCTGAGGCCGCAATGTAGGTATATGCGACCACGCCCATATCTGAACTAACACCAAAGCACCTCCAATCTGTCGTGCACCCCCCAAAGCTGCCGTGCACAGCAGCCTATACAGAAATCCAAGAACGCAACTACCCCAGCTATATGTCCTAATAGCATCAAAATCCTCTAACAAGCTGAGGTAGCGCACGTGAACCAAATTCCCGGAGAAGTCGGGAAGTATGTATCCGCCAATAAATTAGAAAATAAATCCATGAGCGTGCAGTACTAGATCGTCGTCGGTCTCTGAACCGATGAACGCTCTCAATATCCATGCTTCCAATGGTTCCCTCTTCACTTTGTAACCGGAAAGTGGCTGAGAGACAACCGCACACCAAGAAGTCTCTTGATAACGTCAACCAAGTATTGTTTAGGGCGTAAACTCCAACTAGGCCCGGTAACAACCGTGCCGTGTATCCCTAAACCCCACAGCGCCTGTACATCTTAGAGTGTAATCGAGACTTCAACGCACGTTAGATGAAATGTGTGGTTCTCTGGTCTCCACCGCTCGACTAATACAGTGATAAGCGCGTGGTCCAATCCAATATAACCACACCTAAAATCTCCCCGCAAACCGGTTCCATCAATAATCTCAACCAATCTACGGGGAGCCGCACTATAGCACTGGAACAGGTTGCGGCCAAAACGCCTACACTGGAGGTCAGTATAACACGTCTCCCAATCCCCACTCTAGATCAAACCCGATCTGTGCTCGTGCTATCTGGATAAGACGTCAGTGACAATGGACCTCGGATGCACGTACTGGCACTTCTTCCAACTACATTAATTATATTTTCCAAATATTATGAACATCTATATGTTAAAATTAAAAAGTTTTAAACATATTCTAATTCCTAGAATATTAAGATTTAATTGTTATTACGTTTAACGGTTGTAAAATTTATAGTTTTACGTTCTCATATTTCCAAATATCAGGTATATTGTAAACACAATTAATCAACGATTTAGGAATTTTTAAATAAATAAGATTTTAAAGTTTTTAAGATTTACTGTTACGTAATAAATTTCACTTTTACTGTTAGTTTTTAAGGTTCACTGTTAAAAAATATCGGTTCCCATATTTTTAAATGAAATCCTAAAACCTAATATCTATTTTTACATGAAAAAAAATTATATTCATAACATTAAAAAAATCGTACACTTTTATTAGTAACTACAATTTTAAACATACATTCGAACCACACTTTCACAAAAAAAAAAACATAATGTAAAATTTTGGATTTTAATAATAGATTTTTAAGTTCTGTATTATTTAAATTTTACAATTTTTAGGTTGTAAAAAATAAAGTTTCAATAATTTCTACTGTTTAAAAAAATAAAAATTAGAAATACCGAATTACATAAACCATATTTTCTAACATTCAAATTAATTACCTAAATAATTAAAAAAAAATTTCTATTAATCATAAAGTAAGAAATTAAACCTAATTATCCATATAAATTCATTAAAAAAATCCTAAACCCTAATATCACTTTTTTAATGAAAACAAAAATTCGTACACATTTATTAATAACTACAATTTTAAACATAAATCCAAACCACACTTTCACAAAAAAAATAAAAAAACATAATGTAAAATTTTGGATTTTAATAATAGATTTTTAAGTTTTGTATTATTTAAATTTTACAATTTTTAAGTTGCTAAAAAAAAAAATTTCCATAATTATCCGCTTGTAAATTCATGAAAAAACATTATCCCTAATATCACTTTTCAAATACAAAAAAACAATTACATACATTAACATAAAAACATAATTCTTAAGTTTTTGATTTAAACATAATTCCAAAAATTAAAAAAAGGTAAAATTTTTTATTTTAATAATACATTCTTAAGGTTTGTATTATTTCAATTTTACAATTTTTAAGTTACAACAAAAATATTTGTTTTCATATTTTCTACATTTAAAAAAAATGTTAAAAATATCGAATTACATATTCTCATATTTTCTTACAATAATATATACTATGCAAAATAATAATCTAAATAATTTCTAATAATCATAAAGTAAGGTAATAAAGTAAACATAATTATCCACATAAATTAAAGAAAATAATATATCACCCTAATATCACTTTTTAAATTCAAAAACAATTATATACATAAGATTATCACATTTGCAGAAAATTCATTAATAACAAACATTTTAAATATAAATGTAAAATCCATTTCCACAAAAAATAAATTAATTCAAGTTAATAAATAAAATTCATAAAAAACATTAACAAACAACAAATACCGAAATAATCACACTTAATATGTAATAAACAAAAAAATTTTAAATAACTAAAAACTTACTGAAAATTTAAAATGCAGCTTTAGTAGCCTTCGTACTCCAAATCCTTAATAGCCTTATACTCTGAAGAAAATCTCCAAGATTTACTAATTTAACTGTAATTTTCAAAATAAAATACACATTCATTAAATAAAAAGAAATCAATACATAATAATAAGAAAAAAAATTACAGTAAAATACCTAGCAGATGGCGGAGGCAGGAACAAAAAATTTTCCAAAGAAAGAAGGATGAAAAAAGGAAGAAGAATGAGATGAACGTGGCTGAAAAAATTAAGAAAAATTGAAGGAGAAGGGGGCTGGAAAAAGAGTAAGAGGGAAGGAGAGGAAATAGAGAAATAAGGAAGAAGAAAGGAGGAAAGGAGGAAAAAGAGTAAAAAATGGGGTTGGGAAATGAGGCTGGGGGAAAATAAAAAGGGAGAGGAAGGAGGAGGGGGGGAGTCGCACTACGAAGGAAGGGGAAGGGGTGGCAGCTAGGGGTTTTTTTTTAATTTTTAATTTTTTATAACATGATAACGCACAGTCACTGTGCGTTATCAGCTTAATAATGCATAATGGCTGTGCGTTATTAAGCTTGATAATGCACAGTCATTGTGCGTTATCTAAAGCCTAGGGCCAACTGGGATGCACGTCAGATTTTTTACTCGATTAACGCGGTTATTAAGGATAACGCACAATGGTTGTGCGTTATCATTACAGATAAAGCACAACCATTGTGCTTTATGGTTTGAATCGGAAAAAAAAAAGTGGCCCACTTCAGTCTGGGCTTTTTAAAAATGGGCCCGACCCAGAAAAAAACCGAATCCCCTTGCACTGTCCTATCCTCTCAAACTTTTCCCGTTGTCCCCATCTCTCCAGCTCCCTTTTCCGCTTTCCTTCTCGCTTGCCCGCTATCAACTCCAAGCGTCGCTGCTGGTGCCCCTTCCTCTCCAAATCCAAATGTCTATAAGACCTTACTTACTATATTTTTTCAATTTTTATTTTTAGGCTATTTCTGGAGGTCGAATTGTGTTAAAAAACTCTAGCATCTGTAATTGCTTTTAGGTAATTGATTCTTCTAAGCTATTATTTTAATTAATGACTGTTTCATTTTTCCCAGCGTAGTAAATGAATGTATTGTTACTTGAAAAATTCCAAACGGATATCTCTGTGCCACAAGGTATTAGCGATAGAGGAATTGATATCATTTTGTTAAGTTCACCCTTAGCCTATTCTCTCATTTTTATTTGTCTTAATCTTCTATCAATTAAATGTATTACACGAAGGTTTATTATGGATGTTACCACTAAAAATCTACAGAAAATGATATGATATTTATCTAGATACTTTAAGAAAATACAAAATTTTAATACTTTGATTGAATATATAGATAAACTAACGTTTTCTATATCTATATAATAGATTGTGCAAGTGCATGTATTCATCTTCTAGAAGATAATAATTTTGTTAAGGTTCCTTATCTCACAAAATTATAGATGCTTAAAAAGATGAAGATTTTTCTCCATCTAATATAAACTTTATATTGTAGAAAATAAACTCAATTATTTCATATAATTTTCATGTTATTTGTCTTGGTTTGGAAAACAATTCCTTTGTTCAAAATGGTGTTGAATTCTAACGTGACTAGCTTCGAAAAATACTGTAATATTTTTTCTTTTTAAAAATATTTTTTATTCTTAGTTATATATATATATTACTTTCCTAACTGTTTAAATGTTTTAATTGTATATTTGTGTTAAATCTTTTAAGCACTAAGCACTAATCATTAATGCTTCTTAAAAATTTATTATATGCAAGTGAATATATTTTTTGTTTATCACAAATTATGTTCATGAGCTTACAGATTTAGTTACAAGACTATATGTAACAATAAAACTATATCTATAACTTGTAAGATTAATTTAAAAGGGTTCAAATATTGGTGCATATTGTATATGTTTTATCCATTTATAAACTCTACGGATATCCTGCAGTATCAATAAGGATGATTGATTAACTAGTGTTAGAGAAGCTATTGAATTTGAGGTTGCAGCTTCTACAAATGTTTGCATAGCCGAAGGCTTCACAAGAACTAGATTCACACAAATATCTGTAGGTTTTGAAGATATTTGTGTAACGAGAGATTGCGCAAGAATTGGATCAATAAGAGTTGCTGCAGTTTCCACATACACTCTGGCCATTTTTTTCTATAAGACAACTGATCCAAAATCTACCACACGGGGAATCAGAGGTTCAACGATCTTTCCTTCTTCTAACCAAGTTACTTGTGTCATCCATTCGACACTTCAATACCCTGTTCGTGAGGACAACTTTCTCATCAAAGAAGCATTTCTATTTTTCTTACCCATAGAAATCTCTCCATATATATATATATATATTTATTTTAGCAGAAGACACAAATATTCAATATTTCAAATAAATTTTTTTTTTCAAAAGATGAATATTAACAAAAATTTTCAGACGTTGATTGTTTTTTAGAATTAATTTTTAGACATAAACTTTCTTTAAAAAAAATGTGTTGTTACGGGGTATTTTTCCTAATTTTATTAATTTTCTTATCATTTAATGTAGGTTTAGGGTGTTTTAAAGAATAATTGCTAAATAACAGCTTTCAGTTGTAAATTTTTCTTATATTTTAGATGTAGTGAAATAGAAATATTTGGGGCATAATGGTAATATTATGGATGTTTGGGAAAGAGTGTTAAACTTTAATGGCATAAATATTTGTGGGATTTCTAGAATATTTTTTAGTACGTATAAAAACTTTTAGGGGTGTAAAAACTCGATTTGTTTTCCCTTGAGAAAAAATAATTTAATATATTTTCTGATGGGTTTGATAAGTGGAGAATTTAAGAAAAAGATATCGAGTTTATAAATGAACATTTTGGAAAAGATTTAAGATATTGTTATGTAATTTTTATGATACAATACAAATGTTCTAGATTATTTCATTGAATTAGATTTTAGATAAATAGTATTAAAATAATAATTATTATTACTCTTACTATTAATATCAATATTATTATTAAAATTACTTACTTATCCCCTAATTCACTCCATACAAAAAAAAAAAAAAAATTCTCCCCGCCCCTGTTTAAGGAATTTAATTACCCTCTGGAAAGAGATGCGAATCCCCATTATTTTAGACCCTTTTTTTGAGTGAGTAATTAGAGAAAACTTTAGGTAGAGAAAACTTTAGGTATAGTCTTTGCTCTTGTCTACATTTCTTTAATATCTATTTAGGTACTAGCCTAAAATCCCTACAATGTACGGAAAGATTTTATTAAATAAAAAATGAAAAATTTAAAATTTAAAAATGTTATAAATTTAAAATGTTTATTAAAAAAACTTGAAATAATTGTCTTGCTTCATAAATACCAAAAATTTTATTTTTGAGAAAAAAGTAGTGTTTAATTAAAAATAAACATTACCTAACCGAAAAAAAAAATGAAAGAATTTGAAAAAATGTATAAAGATTTAAAATATAGATATTTATAATTATGAATAAAATATTTTTTTAAAAAATAAAAAGTTACTGAGCGAGACTGACAGATATTCGGTTGGTAAATAATTTTTTTTAAAAAAAATTAATTAAGTTACTGACTGAATTTTTGGTCGGTAACTATGGAAAATCGTTCGGTAATTTAATATTTAATTTTACATTTTTTAGTTAAGAAAAATAAAGTTATCGACCGAACATTCAGTCGGTAACTCCAAAAATTCGGTCGGCAAAAGTTACATATCGACTTTTATTCCGTCATAGTCAATTACTGACAAAAATACTTGGTAATCAAGCGGTAATTGTCTTTTAGCGATTGATTACCGACCAGTCGATACTTCATTGAATTCTTGTAGTGTTACCTGTTAACGACAGTGTCAGTGGGGGGGAGGGGGGAGCTGCACTAGCTGGTCATCTATGGGATGGTTCCTGTGGGTGAAATCACGAGAGGCGCTGGAGGGAATTGAGAAGGGTAATTTAATGATTTAGAGAGGAAAGGATTTTCCCGTTTTTCTAAATCTGTGACTTATTACCGACGGGACACCGACAACTCCTCGGTCAAAAAATTATCTCGAGTTACCGGCGGCTGTATCGTTCTTAACTCTATCGGAATAATAATTCACATACCAACGCAAACTTATTCGTGCTTAAGAGCTGTAAATAATTAGTGTACCACCGACATGCACCGTAGGTACAATGTCGTCACTTTTGGCGCACTCTTTCCCTCCATTGTTTTAGCTAGAATTGTGAAAATTCTACGACATACATATTTCCGTCGGTAAATGCTTATTTTTTTGTTTTGGGATGCATTTTCCAAGTTCAACAGAAGGTGACATATAAACGAGAATTGGTGAAGGGTTTTTATCATGGTTTAGGGAAGAAGTGAGTTCAAAGTTAGGTTAATTTGCATAATATAAGTTTAACTATGATATGAACCAAGGCGGTCAAGGAGACGAAAAGCTTCAAGGACCTACCAGAGAAAAAGCAAAGATAATTAAAGAGAATCATGATCAAGTTACTCATGGATTGATGATAGCAATTCAAGAAACCATGAAAGAAGGCCTAAAGTTCAAGAATAGAGGCTTGGAAGATGATGGAAACCATTCTAAGTTTCTTATGGTTCAATGCCTAAGCTTGGGGCAACTCAATGGAGTAAATTGGAAGAGGAACAAATCAAGAAGAGTGAAGAACAGGACCTATTGCATGTGGTACTGTACCCACCGTCTGCACTAGGTTTTTGGAATAAAATGGCTTGATGGCAAACACCTTACCACCGACGGTAGGGTCTTGGATTTTGAATTAATGTATTGTGTTGGACGGATTTTAATGTTTAAACTCTATTTTTAGTTGTTAATTAAGCATCTAATTGGCCTTTTAAAGTCTTAATTCAATAGTCAATGTACGGTTTAGCCTAACGATATAAATATGCATTTATAGCCTACATCGTAATCAACTTTGATGATATATGAAATTTGAGAGTTTCCTTCTAGGGTTTTTAATTTTTGAGGCTTTCTCCTTGAACTTCTTCTAGCATTTGATCATTCCTTAGATTTATTTTATTGAATACTTGGATTGGGTTCATCCAAGGGTTCTAATTTGATATCGATTCCTAAATTCTATTATAATCATATCCTTGTGATTTGTTCTAGAGCTTAAGTCTTCTTCAATTGATCTAATTGGGTAGTGGGTAACCATCCCCATTGTTCTTCTAGAATTGAGGAAAATATCCTCTTCATACACATTTGTTCATAGTTTGGGTTGAATTATGGGTGGGTGTTGTTGAAGAAAATCAAGTGCTATTGAAGACAAAAGGTCCTTGGGAGCTTTGATCGAAGGCTTTTGATCTTTGCACAACAAGAATCATATCATTTGGTTTTAGAGCCACATTCAAAGTAAGCTCAATTTTTGTGTTATTTGTTGGAAAAGAATTTGCGAAAAAAATATATGTGATGATCTACACAAAAATACATGAATAACATGAAATTCTCTGACAAAAAATTTGATGCCACAAGTATGGCTTGATCCGAAGTGGAATTGTATTGTTTTTGCTAAACTTTGATATGAATTTCAATATCTGTGAGTTATTGATCAATTGCAATTAGTTTCACTAAATTTGGACTTGATTTGATAGATCAATTCGATCAAAGGTTTTAAAGTATCCAGAAATCGGATCTGTTTTGAAAGTGTGAATTAATCTGATCCTATCTTATATTATACTCATCAATTCAACTGCAAGTTGTGCTCAAATTCATCCTCATAGAGCTGTGCTTCTTTCAAACCTAATTTAACTTGATTTGGAGTTGAATTTTGTGAGTTATCGATCGTATTGTAATCACAAGGTGTCAGTGAACCCTGTTCCCTAGTTTTGTTTAGTACTCTTACTTCTTGATTAGCCTAGTTTTGTTTTGCTTAGTTATTTTTTGATCTAATTACTTTCTTTCTATGTTTATACTTCTTTGTGTGATGAAATTGATCTTGATTGGCTCTTATTGCTCTTCGATTGTTTTTGAAACTCTTGCACTACAAGTGTTTGAAGAAATTTCTCTTTGAATGTCTTTAATTCCTCAACTAAGTGGTTCATTAGAATTTGTCTTTGTTTGATTACCTTGTTGGTTATGGGAGAGGAAGTTTGAAGGTTCAAAGAGCTCTTGTGAGGTGAGAGTTTCAAAAAAGGCAAGAGGGTGAGCTTATTTTTATAGAAGCCATAAGAAAGCAAAACACGAGAGAATTGAGTGATCATTACAAAAGAGCATACACGTAGGGAGTGATTGCGGGGTCCTATTTCTTGTTTCTTTTGTTTAATTTGCAGATTTCAGTATTTCTACGGATGCTCAATTAACAACTCCTCACAATGGAGGACTAGTAAAAGTCCTCATTCCAATTTAGATTCAATGAGGATCATCATGCAAGAGCTTCAATCTATGAGAAGAGAAATGGGAGATATGTGAAGGGACAGAACTAATCTTTCTGTAGAGAAAAGAAGTCAAAAGTCATATTGAAGGGCATGTTGATTGCTATACTCAAAGGGGTTATGGAAACTACAATCATCATGGTTCATTTGAAATACCGGTTCAAAGTACTCATCAATTTTAGGATGGTGGTAGACATACTACTCCTAGAGGTGGAAGAAGAGGAGGTCTAGGAGGAAGGGGATACAAATAGACCACAAGATGAGGTTCCAAGACATGAAGCATGGCATTAAGATAACTTGTTTGAAAATTATGGGGAGAATCCTACTGTTGGCCAAGAATACTTTGCTCTTTACTATGGTGGACAACAAGGGGATAGAGCTTTAGAAAAGATGAAGTGGAAGGTGCCTAGCTTCAAGGGGAAAAGTGATCCAAATAAGTTCCTTGATTGGGAAAGTCAAGTGGAGAACCTTTTCTTGGTGAGAAATTATAGTGATAATGTTAAGGCTAAGTTAATCATTGCCGAATTTTTAGGTTGTGCACTTCATTGGTGGGAAAGGATTATCACTCAAAGGATTACAAATGGACAACAACAAGTTACAAATTGGGTTGAATTGAAGACTCTTATGACAGAAAGAGTTGTACCGGAGCATTATTGTAGGGAGCTTTACTACAAACTTAGGTAAGGTAGCAAAAGTGTTGAGGAGTATAGGCAGGTGATGGAGTTATACACTTTGAGGTTGAGTTTGGAGGAGGACAAGAATGCTTCTATTGCTAGATTTCTAAGTGCTCTCAATAAAGACATTGCTAATCAATTAGAATTGTACCTTTACACCACTTTTGAAGATATGTGCCATTTAGCAACCAAGATTGAAACTCAAAGGAAAAGTAGTAGTTTCTCTAAAACTATTCTTCCTTCTTCAAGAAATATGGTGTCTAAGCCTCAAGCATCTACTTTAAAAGGTTAGCCAGAGAAGGATGAAACACCTAAGGTGGCTTTCAATAATTCTAAGCCTAAGGTGGAAAAAAAGGGTAGATTGATTATCAATCCGACTAGGTTTGAAATACAATGGTTTGACATATAGCTATCAATTGTCCTAATAAGAGAACTTTGATCTTTCATGAAGGCTTGAATGGTTGGACTGGAAAAGATGATGAAGAAAGACTTTTGAATGAGGCGATAAGAAAGGATCACTTCCCTCTCCTATTCATTGATCAGATGCTTGAGCGGTTAGCGGCTATGCTTTCTACTACTTCTTGGACGGGTTTTCATGCTACTTTTTCAATTCCCAATGCTTCGAATATCAAGAAAAGATAACCTTCACCTGCCCATACGGTATATTTGCAGCCTTTCAGTTTGTGTAATACTCCTGCTACATTTCAGCATTTTGCCATATTTGAGAGGTTGTGGGGGATATTATGGAAGTTTTTATGGATGATTTTTCTACTTTGGGAATTCTTTTGATGCTTGCCTATCTAATATTGAAAATTTTTTGAAAAGATGTGAAGATACTCACCTTGTTTTTAAACTGGGAAAAATGCCATTTTATGGTCTAGAAGGGGATGTTTTTGGGCCATAAGATTTCTAAAAATGGCATTGAGATGGATATAGCTAAAATATAGATGATTGAAAGATTGCCTCCTCCTTCTTCTAGGTGGTTAGGAGTTTCGTAGGACATGCAGGGTTTTATAGGAGATTTATAAAAGATTTTTCTAAGATAACTAAACCTCTTATTGCTTTGCTTGAGAAAGATAGGCCTTTTAATTTTGCTGATAACTACTTGTGTGGTTTTACTTTGCTTAAGAAAAAGCTAAAAAATTCTCCAATTTTAGTCTCTCCAGATTGGTCACTCCCTTTTGAACTTTGGTGTGATGCTAGTGACTCTCATAGAAGCCCAGGCGAATTACACAAAACGGAGAAGGAGTTGCTTGTAATAGTCTTCGCGTTTGATAAATTTTTCCCTTACTTAATTCTTTCTAAAGTCATAGTTCACACTGATCATTCTACTATGAAGTACATTCTTTCTAAGAATGATGCTAAGCCTAGAATGATTAGATGAGTGCTGTTATTGCAGGAATTTGATTTGGAGATCAAGGATAGGAAGGGAGCTGAAAATCTGGCGGCCGATGACCTCTTTAGATTGGAGATTCCTAGCTTGGAATCGTTGGATGAGGAGAAAATTGACGACCATATTCCCTGATGAACAACTTCTTTTTTGTGAAGCTACTACTGTTGATGACACACCTTGGTATGCCGATATAATTAACTATTTGTTTTCTAATATTGTGCTTGTAGGTAACACTCAAAATAAGAAGAGGTTTTTCGCCAACATCATGTACTATTTTTGGGAAGACCAGTTAATGTGATCCTTCAATTGCATGTGGATTTGATTCCACACCTTTCCCAAGATCACCTCATTTGAAGAAGAACCTCTATTGAGGATTTTGTAGCTTCAACATTCTGATGGAAAAGCTATGAGGGTCTAAGCCTCATAAACCCGATGTTGAGAGTCAAAACTCTTTCCTAATTTGATAGGAAGAACCTCAAGGAAACTAAGGCCTCAAAACTTCAACTACAAAAACTAGAAGACCTAAGATCAATGGAATCAAAGAACAAGAACTCTAAGACTCAATATATGAAAAGAATTAGAATGGTCAATTGAATTCAATAGATTCATCAACCTAAGGCAATCAATTGTGCACTACTAAGGACATTAACCCTTAGCAAGCTAACTGAGCAAGGGTAAAGAACCCTAGAAACAAAGAGAATCCTCGTTTAATAATTTCAGCAAAATTCATCAATTTTTTAACAATAAGTTTATAATGGGGTATTTATAGGCCAAACAATAACCCTTACTAAAAAATTGATTAATGACCTAAAATACCCATAAACCCCTTGATTAAAAGTTGGAAAAACAACTTGAATAACAAAATCCCACTAAAAGAATGCATACGCACTCTTCCAGCCGAACCTTACCGGTGACGGTAGGGTAGAACCTACCGTCTATGGTAGAGTGTGAACTCCACAGCTTCCTTGTCCAGAAGCCAACCAGCAACAGTAGGGCTAGGGGCCACCGTCAGCGCTAGGGTGGTTTCATTCAAGCACTTACTCATTTTCTCCTCCAATTTGTTCCCTTGATCTGTCCTTGCTAATTGAACGCAAGGATAACAACTTGGAAGCCCTTTGTTGACCTTCAAACCCTTCAAGCTTGCTATTCAAAGCTTCCACCGTATAAGCAACCATGCCATTATCTTCATGAATCTTGAGTTTCTTCCTTTGAGCTCTAGTGATTAGTCCAAGATTCCATTCCATAAGTGATTGACTAATCCGGTTCACATCATCCGCCCTATCTTTGAAAAAATTCATCCTTAAATCTTCACCTATATCAAAAGGAGACAAATCAGAAATATTAAATGTGGTGCTAACATTGTATTCACCTAGAAGATCAATTCTATATGCATTAACATTAAGACACTTTAGAACTTCAAAAGGTCCATCACCACGATTATCAAGCTTGTTCTTGCGTTGAAAAGGAAAGCGTTCCTTCCAAAGATGAACCCAAACCCAATCACTTAGTTCAAACACCACACGTTTCTTTCCAACATTCCATGTAGCCACCGACTTCTTATTTCTGGACTCAATAGCGTTATGCACCTTTGCATAAATAGACGTGACAGGCTCCGCCTTTACCTTTCCTTCCAAGCTCACAAGAGGATCTATAGGAAAAGGAACAAAATCAAATGGAGTCAAAGGATTAAAACCTGAAACAACCTCAAAAGGAGAAAATGAAGCAGTAGAATATTTAGCCCTATTGTAAGCAAACTCAATGAGAAGAAGGACTCTTTCCATTGGCACAAATCCTTCTTAGGATGGCCCTAAGAAGTTGCCCAATGGTCCTATTGACCACCTTCGTTGGACCATCGGTTTGTGGATGGCAAGCTGTAGAATATAACAAGTTAGTACCAAGTTTCCTACACAAAACACGCCAAAAATGACTACGAAATTTGGTGTCACGATTCGAGACAATAGTTTTAGGGATTCAATGGAATCGCAAAGAAAAGAATAAATTTGCTATATGGCTAGCATCATCAATTTTCTTGCGAGGTATGAAATGAGCCATTTTAGAAAACCTATCTACTACAACAAAGATAGAATCCATTCCTTTAGGTTATTTTGGAAAACCAAGAATAAAATCCCTAGAAATATCAACCCAAGGAACTTTAGGAACATTTAAAGTAGTATAAAAACCATGAGGCAAGGAAGTAGATTTAGCCCTTTTACAATCCAAGCAATTTCCAATAAACTTTTCAACATATTTTCTCATGTGAGGCTAAAAGAAATGCTCATGAAAGATATCATAAGTTTTCATGATGCCAAAATATCCCATTAAGCCACCACAATGAACCTCTTTCACCAACAACAATCTAGTAGAACAAGATGGAATGCACAATTTCCCTTCATAATAAAGAAAAATATTATGAATAAGGTACTTATAACTGGGTAGAAGCAAGCAATATCCTTAAAATCTTGATCATCATCATATAATTCCTTAAGCATCTCAAAACCAAGAATTTCGTCTTGCAAAGTAGAGATAAGAGTGTACCTTCAAGATAATGCCTCGTCTACAATGTTTACTTTGCCTTTCTTGTAACGAATGATGTATGGAGAAGTCCAAATGAACTCCATCCATCTTGCATATCTCTTGTTCAACTTTTGTTGTCCTTTAAGAAATTTCAAGAACTCATGACTGGCGTGCACCACGAACTCTTTGGCCACAAATAATGTTGCTAATGTTTCAATGTCCTCATAGTTCATAGAGCTCCTTGTCATATGTTGCATAATCCAATGCAGCACCCATCAACTTTTCACTAAAGTAAGCCAAGGTTTTTTTTTTGTCTTGCATCAATACTCCTCCAATGCCAACACCCGAGGCATCACATTCTACCTCAAACATCTTCTCAAAGTTAGGTAGTTCAAGTAAAGGTGCACTACTCAACCTCTCTTTTAGAATCTTGAATGCCTTCTCTTGACTCTCCTCCCATTTGAATCCATTCGTCTTCTTTATAACATCCGTCAAAAGACTAGCAATAGTACTCAAATCCTTGATGAACCTCCTATAGAAACTTGGCACACCATGAAAGCTCCTCACTTCGGATGCATTTTTGGGAGTAGGCCATTCTTTGATTGCTTTCACCTTCTCTTGATCCACATAAAGGCATTGAGAACTTAGCATATAACCAAGGAAAGTCACTTTTTCCAAAAAAAAAAAAAAAAACTCACATTTTCATAGGTTAGCATATAATTTCTCACTTCTCAAAACTAACAAAACTTGTTTAAGATGATACAAATGTCTTCATAAGTTTTGCTATAGATCAAGATATTATCAAAATAGACAACAACAAATTTACTAGTGAAATTCCTCAACACATGATGCATAAGTCTCATTAATGTACTAGGAGCATTAGTTTAACCAAAGCACATGACTAAACATTCATAAAGACCAAAATTAGTTTTGAAAGCCGTTTTCCGCTCATCCCGTTTCCTCGTTTTAATTTGATGGTAACTAGATTTTAAATCAATCTTTTAAAAAATATTTGAGAACCATGCAAATCATCAAGAAAATCATCTAATTTAAGAATATGCCTATACTTGATAGTAATTTTGTTAATGCCTCTGCAATCAACACACACACCACGTACATTTCTTTGGAACTAATAAAATAGGAACGACACAAGGGCTTAAGCTTTCTCTTATATATCCTTTGGAGAGAAATTCCTCAACTTTGTCTTCTTAGCTCCATGGTCTCTTCTGGAGTACTTCTATAAGTCGGTCTATTTGGAAATGCTGCTCCAGGTACCAAATCAATTTGATACTCAATCCCTCTCAAGGGAGGAAGTCCACCTGGTATCTCTTCAGGGAAGACATCCTTGAATTCTTCAATAACCTTTACTATAGCATTAGACAAAGAAGACAAATGATCTTTAGTAGAAACAAATGTTCGCTTGCAATAGAGAAGTAAAACTAGCTCTTCTTTTTCATGGCTTCTATGATCTCACTCTTTTTTGCATCGAAGCATTTTTCTCTCCCTTGCAATTGTCACTCTTTTTCTTGTCTCTCTTTAAGTTTTCCTCTCTAGGGTTTTCCACACTCAATTATTTTTCCTCAATTCATTTTCCCTCTTCAATACTCTTTTTTTTTTTGCTCACTCTCTAGTCTCTCTTTTTCACTCATTTTCTTTTGTTCTACAAAGACTTGACTAGGAGTCAAGGGATTTAACATGAATTTTTCCCCATCTTTTTCAAAAGTGTAGGTGTTTTTGACACCATCATGAATACCCTTTCTATCATATTTCCAAGGAAGTCCCAACAATAAATGGCCCGTGTGCATAAGAGCCACATTACAAAGAATCTCATCATTGTATGACCCCTTAGTAATAGACACTACCACTTGTTCGTTCACTTTCACTTCTCCGCTATCAGTCAACCAATGAAGCTTATTAGACTTAGGATGCTTGAGAAGAGGTAAGTTCAACTTTTCAACAAGATAAGTGCTAGCCACATTAGTGCAACTACCACTATCAATAATAAGGTTAGCAACCTTACCTTCCACTAAGCATTTAGAGTGAAAGATGCTTTCCCTTTGAATGCTAGTCTCCTCATGGACTTAGGTAGACATAGCTCTAATAGTCACAAAGCTCATACCCTCTTTATCGGCTTTAAAAGAGGTAATCTATTGGTCTTCACTACTTTATTCTCTTTCAACAATACCCTCTTGGAAATCATCATCACTCTTCTCAATCCAACCATTTAAGTCTTCACTAAAACAAAAGTTCTCTTAGTAGGACAATTTATAGCAATATGGCCCACACCATTGCATTTGAAGCACCTTGTTGAATTTGTGATCAATCTTCCTTTCTCTTCATCCTTAGGCTTAGAAGAATCTTTGAAAGCCACCTTAGGTGTATCTTTTTTCTTTGGCCAACTCTTTTAGGTTGATGGTTGGGTTTAGGCACCACACTTCTTGAATAAGGAAAATTAGTTTTAGAGAAAACAATCCTCTTCCTTTGATTTTCAATCTTGGTAGACAAATAACACATATCTTCATAAGTGGTGTAAGGGTACAACTCTAATTGATTGACAATATTCCTATTGAGACCACTTAGAAATGTAGTAATTGAAGCATCCTTGTTCTCTTCTAAGCTTAATTTGAAAGTGTATAACTCCATTTCTTGCTTATATTCTTCAACACTTTTGTTTCCTTTCTTAAAAGTCATCAACTTGTAATGAAGCTCCCTATAATAATGTTTTTGGTACAAATATGTCTTTCATGAGAGTCTTCAATTCTGCCTAATTTTCTACCGGTTGCCTTCCATTTCTAAACCTTTTAGTGACAATTCTTTCCCACCAATGAAGTTCATAACCCAAAAATTTGGCAATGGCTAATTTCACCTTGACGATGTCACTATAGCTTCTCACTATGAATAAGTTCTCTGCTTGTCTTTCCTGATCTAGACACCTTCCACTTGATTTTCTTTAGAGCTTTATCCCTTTGTTGATTACTATAGTAGCCACTATAGTATACTTGGCCAACATTAGGATTATCTTCATAATCCTCATACCAGTTGTCTTCATGCCATGCTTAATTTCTTGGAAACTCTTCTTGTGGTATATAGTATCCTCTTCCTCCTAGACTTCCTCTTCTTCCACCTCTAACTTGTGGTCTTCCTCTGTATCCACCTTCATGAAATGGATAAGAAATCCATAAGTAGATAAATTATCAAAAGGTCTTTGATGCTGAGGTGAATTAAAGCCATTAAGGTTATCTCCAACTTTTGCTCCATTCTAGCACTACTTTTGCCTTTCTTAAGTTCTTCAACATCTCTAGCAACACTTTGGAATTATATAGCTAATCCTTTTAATTGATTGTTGCATAGGCCATCTCTAGATTCATCCTCGTAGGATCACTAGTACCTTCTTGATGAGATTAAGTAGGCAAATGACCATGAATAGACAATATTAAGCCTACAAATTGAAAAAAAAAAAAAAACAAAGCAAAAGGAACTCCCAATCACTCCCTAAGTGTTTACACTCTTTGATGATCACTTAATTCACTCGTCGTGTTAAACACTCTTTATTGGCTTTTATGAAGATAAGCTCACCCTCTTGCCTTTTCCAAGCACTTAACACTCAAGTCTCTATAAGATCCTTCAAACTTCTTAACCAACTCAAACAAAGAGCAATAATCCCAAGAAAGCAAACAATCAATGCACTTAGTTGGATAAGCGTTCAAAGAAGTAAAGTTTCAAACGCATGAGGTGTAAGAATTTCAACGAATGTAATCTATGGGAAAGAGCCAACAAACATCATTGATCATCAACAAAAGATTAGAAACACAAAGAAAAAAAATTAGAAGTTAAAAAAAAAAAAAGAAATTCAAAACAATTGTGCTAAACAAAGAACACAAGAGTACTAAAACAAATTTCCTAGGAAACAAGTGATAATAACACCCTTACACTAAAACGATGATAACATGAAAACTAAAAATCCATATCAGTTGAAACGAACACACAAAGATTCCTCCCTCGATGAGAATGAATTTAAGAACAAATGTCATTCGAATGGAATTAGTATAACACAGGATATGTTCGGATTAATCTACACTTTTTCTTCAGCCGCGATTCCAAAACACATTCAACAATTCAATCAAATTGATCATACAAATGATCTCCAAATTTAGAAAAACTTATTGAAATTGAATCCTAACTCATAGTAGAACATCTGTATCAAAATTTATCATCATATTCGCACATAAAAGAAGCTCTTTCTAGGCTTCAGAAGCTCTTTTTGAGTTTCTTTCAGGAGGTCAAAAGGCTCCTATAGCTTTTTTTAGTAAGGTTTAGGTTTATGAATCGTAAAGGGGGGCTGCAAAGAGAAATCAGATTCTCAGAGTATTCCCAAAAAGAAGTAGCATGGGGGTACATGAGAGAATGCTCTTCTTGGGCGAAGCAGGGTTGGAGCCGGCCGCGATTTCCTATCAGAAAGGAAATCGAGTAAGGCCAATTGAATTTTCAATTGATTTTTAGAACAATTTTTTTGTACTACTATTGCATGATCTTCATGTATTTTTTTCATAGATCATCAAGTACTTCTTCTTTTGTTTGATTTTCATCGAAATTTAAACACTTACACCATAAATTGACCTTCAATTAGAGGTTGCTCTAATACCACTTTGATGTGAATCTTCAATTGCATGTAGATTTGATTCAACACCTTTCCCAAGATTACCTCCTTTGATGAAGAACCTCTATTGAGGATTTGTAGCTTTAGCACTTAAATGGAAAAACATGAGGATCTAAGCCTCATAAACCCAACATTGAGAGGCAAAACTCTTTCCTAATTTGATAGGAAGAACCTTGAGGAAACTAAGGCCTCAAAACTCTAACTACACAAACTCGAAGACCTGAGATCAATTGAATCAATGAACAAGAACTCTAAGACTTAATATATGAAAGGAATTAGAATGATCAATTGAATTCCATAGATTCGTCAACCCAAGGTAGTCAATTGTTAACTACTAAGGACTTTAACCCTTGCATCAAGCTAACTAAGGAAGGGTGAAGAACCCTAGAAACAAAGAGAATCCTCTCTCAACAATTTCAGCAAAATTTATCAATTATTTTCCAATGAGTTTATAATGGGGTATTTATAGGCCAAGCCTTAACCCTAGCTAAACAAGTGATTGATGACTTAAAATACCCATAAAATCCTTGATTAAAAGCTGGAAAAATAACTTGAATAAAAAAATCCCGCCTAAAAGAATGCGTAGGCACTCTTCCAGCTGAACCCCATCGGCGACAGAAGTGTAGAACCTACCATTTGTGGTAGGGTGTGAACTCCAAGCTTCCCCGTCCAGAAACCTACCGGCGATGTTAGGGCCAGTGGTTGCCATCGGTGATAGGGTGGTTTCCTTCAAGCATTTAGTCATTTTCTCCTTCAATTTGCTCTATTCATTGGTCCTTGCAAATTGAACACATTGAGGACAACTTGGATGCCCTTTGTTGACCTTCAAACCCTTCAAGCTTGCTCTTCAAAGCCTCCACCATTTAAGAAACCCTACCATTATCTTCATGAATCTTAAGTTTCTTCTTTTGAGCACTAGCGATTGGTCCAAGCTTCCATTCCATAGGTGATTTACTCATCCGGTTCACATGACCCGTACCTTTTCCATCAATGTGCTGATCGAATCATTTGGAGATGCTGCAATACCCTGAAATGGAAGATATATTGCACTATTGTCATAAGGATCCCGCCGACGGACATTATCAAGTAAACAGGAGGGCCCAAAAGGTACTCGAGTCAGGCTTTTATTGGTTGACTTTGTTTAAGGATGCCAGAAGGTTTTATGGAATGAGACAATTGCCAGCGAATAGGTAACATCTCAAAATGTAATGCTATGCCTAGGTTTACTTTTCAAGTTTGTGAGGTGTTTGACTGCTGGGGTATAGATTTTATGGGCCCCTTCCCTAATTCTTTTGGTAATCAGTATAACTTGGTCATTGTTAATTACGTATCTAGGGGGTTGAGGCTCAAGCGTTATCTACAAACGATGCTAGAGTTGTGATTAAGTTTTTAAAACAGTTGTTTTCTCACTTTGCTATTCCTAGAGCTATTTTTAGTGATAAGGGGTACTCATTTCAGTAACTAACAGCTTGAAAACATGGTCGAATGATTGCGAGTAACACATAAGCTAGCTGCGCCCTACCATCTTCAGACTAGTGGCCAAGTAGAAGTAGTGAATAGAGAAATCAAGCGTATTCTCGAGAAAATTGTTGATAATACCCATAAGGACTGGAGCATAAAGCTAAATGATGTTCTTTGGGCCTATAGAACAGTTTACAAGACCCCCATAGGTTCTACTCCATTCCATCTTTTATATGGAAAGTCTTGTCATTTACCTGTCGAAGTTGAGCATAAAGCTGATTGGGCGATTAAATTAGTTAACTTCGATTATGTTCGTGTAGGTAAATAATGGCTACTCTAACTCAATGAGCTTGACGAATGGAGATTTCAAGCATATGAGAACTCGTGCACGTATAAGGAAAAGACAAAGAGATGGCATGAAAAGCACTTGATCCGCAAAGAGTTTAAGGTTGGGGCTTCGTCTGTTTCCTAGAAAGATCAAGTCTCGATGGTCTAGACCGTTTACAGTATGTAAGCTCTTCCTTATGGTACAATCGAGGTAACATACCCTACACATGGTTCATTTCAGGTACGACGAGCATCTTCTTAAGCCATACTTTGTTGAGGACGTGGAAACCCTTCAAAAGGATTTCCTCATTCTATAAAATAAGTGAGCCAGTCCTCTTCTGAATGTTGTATTTTGTAATTATATACTTGTATTTTGGTTTTCTCACCTTTTTTGCTTTGATAATTTTTGTTTGTTTTTGTTGTTACAAGGTGTTAATGGAGAGATGACTGCTTGCTTAAGACCTATATTGAGTTTAAAATGAATCCATAACATTGGAAGGCACTAAACAGGGATAAAAATTGCAGAAAGAAGATCAAACGGAGTTCAGGAAGAACCCTACCATAGACGGGAGGGTACCCTACCGCACGCTGTAGGGTCAGGACAAAATTTTTCCAGCACAGACACAGTACGGTCATTTCTAGACAACGGTTGGGGTCAAAATTCGAGTAAACAGGACAGGTCGACCCAATTTCACTTCAATTTCAGTAAATCCCCAAATATTTTCTGAGATCCCCCCAATTACTTTTCCAAAATCCCTAATTTCATCCCCATCTTTCCCTTCTTCCTTCCTCCCTCTACTCCTCTCTCTCTCTCTCTCTCTCTCTCTCTCTCTCTCTCTCTCTCTCTCTCTCTCTCTCTCTCTCTCTCTCTCTCCCTCTCCCTCTCTCTCTCTCTCTCTCTCTCTCTCTCTCTCTCTCTCTCTCTCTCTCTCTCTCTCTCTCTCTCTCTCTCTCTCTCTCTCTCTCGGTTCTCTCTGGCTTGGTCTTGTCTCTTCTCCTACACACTAGCAGCAGCCTGTCATCCACTGGCGACACTCCGGCTACAACTCCAATGCACTTTGACACTTCCGCATTGTAAACTCTCACTCTCCCATCTCCTTTTTTCTTCTTCTTTTTCTTTCTATTCTTCTCCCCTTTATTCTTCTTCTGCTCCCACTTCTCCCATTCACTCTCAGACTAACCACCATCTCCACCCTCCATTTTTCTTTCCTTCTCTTTCTATACCATCAAAACCCCTTCCTCTACCGATTTCCTCCCCCTCCATCCCTACTCCCCTCTATTTCTTTTTCTTTTCTTTCCTTTCTCTACTTATTTTGCAATTTCTTGTTTTACTAACAGTGGTGTTATCTTTATCTTGGTTTTTCTAACCACAATTTGTAGAAAAAATTCAAAAAAGTTTCTCGCAAAGATTCGGCAACACAGGCGGAACTCTGGTGACCAGACTTTGGTCCGTAGTAAGGAAGTTTTCTTTTCTTTTGTTTCTTGATTTTTCTTTTCCTTTTATGTTTTCTCATTTTCTTTCATATCTTGTCTTTTCTATGGTTTTATGTTATTTGTTTCCTTTTCCGTTTTGACTATTTGTGGGGATTGCTTCTCGATATGCTTATATGCCCTATTTTTGCGCGATTGCTTCCCTTGTATGTGTTTTTACCTGCGTTTACACTTTGCTCTGACCCTCACATTCAGGACAATGTGGTTTTTAGTGTGGGGGTATTTATAGCCTTTGTCTATTTCTTTTTGTTTGTTTGTGCCTTTTGCTTTTTCTGGTTTCTTTTTTTAATGTTGGTTTAGGTT
Organism: Catharanthus roseus; assembly: GCA_028651295.1. Lineage (NCBI taxonomy): Eukaryota > Viridiplantae > Streptophyta > Magnoliopsida > Gentianales > Apocynaceae > Catharanthus > Catharanthus roseus. The sequence continues at coordinate 16,470,807 of JAPQWS010000168.1, read as the reverse complement.
TAGTTATTTTTATAGTCTATAGAGTCTTTGTCTCCTTTTTCACAGTTCAAAAATCCAAAAAGAAATTAGATAATCTAAAAACCCAAAATATTTTTCGTATTTTCTTATACTTAAAAAAAAATCCAAAAAGATTTTTGTTTTTGTGACTTTCAGTGGTAGTCTTTATTGCAATACCTATAGGATCTTAAAAAGGAGTTTTACTTGATCTACTTGAAAACCACACTTATTTCTACTCTTACAAAAGCAATGGTTTTTATGCACTTGTAAGTCTTGATGGAAGCCTTGGAATATTAGGGGATTAGCATAGTGAATTCTTTTTCGAGTCTTTGCCTTCACTCTTGTGTTTTTCTTAGCTTTGAATTGATAGGGTTTAGTCTAGATTGTTCGCGAAGATGATGGTCACATGCCTTCTTTGTACCGTTTATGCATTTCTTGCCTATCCCTTATATGAAATCAAACAATAGTTCCCTTTGTGTGCCTTCATGCCAAGGGTTTAATCCTTTCCTTTCTTTGACTTTTAAACTCATACTATATAAAACTTCAATTTGTGGAGCTAATGATTGCATGCTTTTTAGCCGTTTTGAGTGAGGAAAATAGATAAGTGTGGGGGTGTTTGCGCCAAGAGTAGGACTTTTGTATAAGAAGGGTGTTCTTGGAAATCTTTATAAGAAAGATACTTGTAGCGGTTGAAAAGAGAGAAAGCTTTGAAAAAAAAATGAAAAATCAGAGAAAAGAAAGAAAAATGAGTATTAAAATATCTTTTCATTTTGTCTATAAAACATCTCGAGCGTTTCTCTCTTATCCTTGAAAAAAATATATGTATGTTCATGACAAACAGAGAATTGTTAGGTGGGTTATGCTTAATTTAAATGAAGTAAGACATTCAAGGTAGATGAGAATGAGTGAAAAGCGGCTAGAAAGTGTTCATAACGTTTGATATTTGTTAAGTGCTTATTTGTCTATACTTTTATATGTTATTTCCATCATTTTACGATTTTTTAATATGTTCAAATGCGTATTTTAGACTAATGCCCCTTGTTCTTGTCTTAGCTGCTTTCTGAAGGAGAAAACGATGAAAAGAAATGAAAACAAAGTGAAAACGACGAAAACGAAGCTGATGACATCAAGGCAGCCGACCTACTGCTTGAGGTAGGCCAACCTACCACTGATGGTAGGTCCTGGAATTACAAGCCAAGCCCTAATAGAAACCTACCAGCAACTGTAGACTACCCCTACCGTCGACAACGAAGGATTTTTACACAGAACCCTATTGTGGACAGTAGGGCTCGACCAAAACATGTGCGATGGGTCTCGGCTGTAGCAGTTATAATCCGATTTTAGCTCTATTTTCTAATGTACTCTTGTTTGCTATTAATAGGAATTCGGCCATTAAGGCTGGAAGTAGGAATTAGGGGCGAATTTAGGTTAGATAATTCCCCAAAATTCATCTTCAATTAGTGAGGAAATCGGTAAAACTTTTGTAATTGAAGAGTGGAGATCAAGAATTGAAGATTCAACATCACGATTTTGTGCTTCAATTGGGCAACTCGAGAGACGAGCTCGAGCCATATTCGAGACTATGATTCGGGCTTCAAATTCCTGTTAAGCTTTCTTTTCCTTTGATTTTATTGATTTCAATGTATAATTTCAGTTTTTATACAATGATTAGTGAGTAGATTTTTTATGTTTGTATGAGGGTTGAACCCTAATACTTGTTTACAATGTTCTTAGTTTAATTTCTTGAAATTTGATGTTTGTTTTCAATTGAGTTGTCTTCCAATTATGTTTAATTGAAATTTAATCGTCACGAGATTACATTTATCGCGAAGATGATCAGAATTGAAAAAGGAAAAACATTCTAGGGCAAGAAATTGGGGTTTAATTGGGGCAATTGATTAGAGATATGATATTGCACTTTTAGGTCTTTTAAATCACCTATAACTATTGCACTCATAATTGGTTAGGGAGAGAAGATATTCTCCTCTAAGGGTTAGTGAGTAGGGTGGCTTTCGCCTAGTGAGAGGAATCGCCAGACTAGTTGTGATGACCCAACTTGATTAATTCAACATCAATTTCATAAGATTTTTTCAATTTAATTACTAACAAGGATTAGGGGGATTCCACCATCCAAACTCTTGCTTTAATAGTTTTTAAAACCTTAATTTTATAGTTTTTCTTTCTTTAGTTATTAAACTGTTTTCAACTTTTTAGTTTAATTTCTATTCAAACCATTTTTAGACTAAACATTAAAAGAGCAATTATTATTCGAGCCTTTAGTATTCCTCGAGATTTGACACTCGGGTGTAGCTCTTTTACGACAGTAATAGGTCCACTTGCTTGTTACTTTATTTTAGTAGTTCATCTCATTTTATTTTAAAACTCACACATCAAGTTTTTGGCGCCGTTTTTGGGGAACTATAACTTAAGGAAAACAGTTTTATTTAGTGCTTTAGTCATTCTTTTTTTTGTTGTCTTTATTGTTTCGTTTCATTTTTCTTTGTTTTTTATTCTTGTTATGGTTGGGTGTTAGTGGTATGAACATTGGGAATTCGACTTATCGCTTCTGGAACTTGTGTTGATTACTTATCTAATTATTTGTTTTAGGTTTTGGAGAATAACATATGGATACCAATGATTCCATGGAAGCCCGAGTGGCAGCAATATTAGAACAAAGGATGGAGAAAATGGCCATTCAACCTCAATATAAACATTATTCGCAGGCCATATTCTAAGAGAACTGGCAGGGGTACAACATGTATCCTAACTAGTACAGTTTGGGTTGGAAGAATCAACTGAATGTTTTTTGGGGAGGTTATACTCAATATTCACCATACAATCATACTCCACCGGTACATCCATCAGCCCTACGGCCTAATCTAGAAGATCTCGTTTCAAAATATATCAAATCGGCAGATACCAGGGTGAAAAGCATAGAAGCAGTCCAGAGAAGCCAAAAAGTTTCCATCCACAATATGGAGAGTCAAATTGAGCTATTGGCAAAGATGATCGCTGAAAGATTGCTTGGTTGTTTACCAAGTAATACAAAGCAGAGAGCATGCAAAGGTGGTCACCTTGCGGAGTGTAAAAGAACTAGTAAGACCCTTTCCTTCTCATTTTTCCTTATTTGTTTAATCTCCCTTCATGGCTCCAAAGAAATCCCCCTCTTCTTCCTCAAAATAAAAAATGGCTTGCATTAAGGGGTCCTCACCCAACCCCACCAACCCCGATATTCCTCCTTTCCTGGAGCGTCTTTGTTTGACAGCCGAAAAATAGGTAGCCCACAGAGAGTTGGGTCAGTATTGTTTTTGAGAAGTCGTCCAATAAGTCAATCATTGAACGTTTTGAGCTTAAACGTCTTTTCGAGGGGTTGGGTTGGGTCCATTTTCTTTGTATTTCTGGCGATTTCTACCCCGACCTTATCCGTGAAATCTACACAAATAGGCTCCATAAAATGGACAAGGATCTTCAAAGCATTATTTCTACTGTCAAAGGGGTTAGAATAATTTTTACTAGGGAATGTCTCATATTTGTTCTCGGATTCGAGACGAAGGGAATTAAGTCAGCATGGACCCGAACAGAAAGACTATGGATGAGGACCCGGACTGGAGTTACGAGACAACTCGTAATCGCTTTGATATCCAGTCGCATCCTATGATTGTGCTGTATCCTCCGCAGGGGTGATTTTCCCACTATTTTGCCTCGTGCCCTTGCTTATTTCTTTGGGCACACACTAATTCAGAATGGGGATGGGCAAAGCAATGTCTGCATTATGACCTTATATGCTTGATAAGATTCTAATCAATCCCCCTTCTCTCTCGCTTCTTTGATGATACACGTAATGCGTAATACTGGGTGTGACAACACCAAAACACATGTGTATCGTTACCCTGTAATATTATCTAGAGTTTTTGCTTCTTTTAATGTCAATTTTACAAGGGAACAACGATCATCAATAGGATCGCCACAAATTATAAAATTCACAACCTTCAATAACTACAGTTATTCCTGGGACAAGAGGAACAAAGTATGGATCCCTTCAGCTGAGGAGGATCGGCTGCGGGCAACTATGCCGGGTTTTGATCAACAAAGAAAACTACTCAAACAAACATTGGGGCATCCTCCTCACAACCTGACGATGAGGAGAGTGAGGACAATGAGTCCTATGACCTCTCAACCAAGGATGCACCTCCCATAGTCCCCATGGATACATTCCAAACTGAGAAATGGATTGCCTTCGAGTAGCTGCGCACCACTCCAGATATCCGCAGGGCCCAGCTGGAGGAGATAATGGAGTCAACTAGTCGATATGCGGGTGAGTTAGCACATCATAGGGCATCTTTGATCACTAGGAGGTGATGTTGATTGAGTATGGAAAGACTTAGAGAGGAAGAATTAAAGAGAGACAAGAAAAAAGGTGATCAACAGAGTGCTAGTTGCAAGGAAGAGAAAATATGTTTCTATGCAAAAGAGAATGAAATCATAGAAACTATTGAAAAAGAACAGTTTGTTTTACTTCTTTATTGCAAGGGTAAATTTATTTCCACTAATGATCACTTGTCTTCCATGTCTAATGCAATAGTAAAGGTTATTGAAGAATTTAAGAATATCTTCCCCGAAGAGATGCTCGGTGGGCTACTTCCTTTGAGAGGGATTAAGCATCAAATTGATCTGGTATTCAGAGCGGCGTTGCCAAATAGCCTAGCTTATAGAAGCCCTCCCAAAGAGATCAAGAAGCTTAGAAGACAAGTTGAGGAATTGCTTGTTGGAATCCGTAGGAAAAAAAAACCAAAATAAAATAAAAACTACGGAAATCCACCAACAGGATCTGCACATACTAGAAAAACCGATTGGATAGAAATTACCTCAATGTTTTGATTGTTCGTTGTGGAGGCGCTGCTTTGTACGCTTCGTCCTCTACTGGTATTCACGCGACGAACTCTTCTGCAAGCAATCGGGATGCTAGCCCCCTTCCGTGTTCTAAAAACTGTTCAGAACTGATCCTGACTATCTGGTAATCGGTCGTATTTCGGAGAGAGGAGGCTAGATACTATATCGCTGTTATAGGGTTTAGGGTTTTTCTTTTCTTTAATCAGATAAAGGACGGCCACAAAGAAAAGGTTAACATAACCTTTTATAGCTGTCAATATCAAAACCGTAACTGTCATCTAATGACAGTTTAATCTCGTCCGTCTATTCATATAATCATCTAATGGTTGGCTGAGTAATATTAAGTAATTAGTTTCATTTATTCGATTAAATAAAATTAATTACTTATTAACTTACCAGAAAATACAATATGGAATCTAATTCCCCTTTTGTATATGTTCAACGAATCTGGACACTATCTAGATTCATTGAACGTGGACATTATGCTCACAAGATCATCTATGCGTGCGAGCCTGTAGGTTCACTTAACGTTGGCAGTGAATGAAAAATGTCCTAGACATTTATTCACAAAACATAAGCGGCCTCTAGCAAGACATTATGCTTACCCAATTTAAGTAAATGTAATAATAACCTAGCATCAGATTTAATATTTAGTCCTTTTGTCACACGATATCCTAATTAGGTATAAGGCATAGATCAAGTCATCCTTATAAAACTTAATTAACCATTTGCTTGATCACCAGATAGACTGTTCCAACAAATAATATTAATAACACCTAATTAATACTTATTTGAGCATGGCCATGCATATTTTCCAGTCTTCCTTATCAAGGGGCCCACGGATATCTCTCTCTAAAAGGAGAGGACAAATCCCTTTCACTATCTCCAATAATCAGGCCATGACGAGAAAATAAGCCAACCAATAGTCATAATGATCACCTAATTAAAAGTGATGTTTGACTATGTCAAAACATATTTTCTCCCCATGCAAGAAACATTAGAAACATTAGGTCAAAGGACACCAAATATAAAACTGAGAAGAAATACTTATAACTTAAACCCATGCAATATTTCTTCTTCACTTTGGGTCATGTCCAATACAATATTCTCAATATGTATTTATGAATTGATTTTATATCTCATATTCATGATCAGTAAAACTTGACCATCAATCAACTTCACACTAGTTTACAAGATGTAATAAACTAGGGACAAATAAGAATAGTAGTTTATTAGCTATAAGGGTTTTACTATCAAGTCACATACTTGATGACTAAGAGCATAAAATACAATTCAAATATACATGCTTCATAAATCATAAATGTGAGTCAATTGGTCTTAAGGCATATACTAACACTCTCCCACTTGCCCTACCACTAATTTGACATGACTCTCAAACCCATTGGCCTAGTATGACTCTCATGCTTAAGTAGTGGGAGTGGCTTTGTCAATGGATCTGCGACATTGTCATTGGTGTCTACTTTGCAAATTTTAACATCTCCACGCTCAATAATTTCTCGAATGAGATGGAAACGCCTGAGAATATGTTTGGATCGTTGATGAGATCTAGGTTCCTTAGGTTTTGCAATGGCTCTTGTATTATCACAATATAGGTCCACTGGGTTCACAGTGCTCAGAATTACACCTAGTTCTGTGATGAACTTTCTGTTCCAAACTGCCTCTTTAGCTGTATCAGAAGCAGCCACATATTCAGCCTCTGTAGTAGAATCGGCCACGGTATCTTACTTTGAACTCTTCCAGCTCACAGCACCTCCATTTAAATAAAACACAAATCCAGATTGTGATCTAAAATCATCTACATCAGTCTGAAAACTAGCATCCGTGTAACCATTTCCAACAAGCTCTCCTTCCTGACCTCCGTAGATCAAAAACATCTCTTTAGTCCTTCTTAAGTACTTGAGAATGTTTTTTACTGCAGTCCAATGCGGTTCACCAGAATTTGACTGGAATCTGCTAGTTATGCTTAATGCATACGAGACATCTGGGCGAGTGCATGACATGGCGTACATAATAGATCTAATTGGGGAAGCGTAAGGAATCTTACTCATACGTTCTGTATCCTCTATTATGGTAGGACTTTGAGACTTACTGAGTTTAACGCCATGTGACATTGGCAAGAATCCTCTCTTAGAATCTTGCATACTGAACCTTTTCAGTACCTTGTCAACATATCCACTCTAACTTAGGCCAATAAGGTTTTTAGATCTATCTCGATAGATCCTAATGCCTAGAATATAGGCTGCTTCGCCTGAATCTTTCATTGAAAAACACTTCCCCAACCAAGTTTTTACACTTTGCAAAGTGGGGATGTCATTCCCAATTACAAGATATCATCGACATCGAGTACTAAGAAGACTACTGCATTTTCTGTAACCTTTTGTAGACACAAGGTTCATCATCATTCTTGATGAAATTGAATTCTTTAATTGCTTCATCAAAACGAAGATTCCAACTTCGAGATGCTTGCTTCAAGCCATAAATGGATCTTTGAAGTTTACACACTTTACTAGAATTCGAAGGATGAGTAAAACCTTCAGGTTGTGTCATATACACATCCTCCAGTAGATTTCCATTAAGAAAAGCAGTTTTAACATCCATTTGTCATATTTCATAATCATAATATGCTGCAATGGCAAGTAGAATTCTAATTGATTTAAGCATTACAACTGGAGAAAAGGTTTCATCATAGTCTATACCATGAGTTTGTCTATACCCTTTTGCTACCAATCGTGCTTTGTAAGTGTGCACATTGCCAACCATGTCCGTTTTCTTTTTGAAAACTCATTTACACCCTATGGTCTTGCAACCTTCAGGTGGATCAATCAAAGTCCAAACTTGATTATCATGCATGGATTGCATTTCTGATTTCATAGCCTCTAGCCATTTGCTAGATTCAGGACTATGAATAGCATCTTGGTAGGAATTAGGTTCACCTTGATCAATAAGATCAATATTATGATCCTCAGTCACAAGAAATCCACATCTCTGTGTTATCTGAGAAATCCTACCAGACCTTCTTAGCCCTTGTGTCAAAGGTTCAGGCTCAGTATGAATACGTGAGTCCAACTGAGTATCCATACTTGGTTGAGAAATGGTCTGCTGTCCTTGAGCTTCTTCAAGATGGATTCTACTCCCACTAACTCTTTTGGAAATGAATTCCCTTTCAAGGAAAATTCCGTTCCGAGCAGCAAACACTTTGTTTTCAGATGGAGGATAAAAGTAGTATCCTTTAGTTTCCTTAGGATATCCCACAAACAGACACTTATCAGATTTGGGTGCTAGTTTTTCAGATAATGATCGCTTCACATAAGCATCACATCCCCAAAATTTGAGAAATGCTAAACTAGGTTGTTTCGGTCCATATCTCATATGGTGTCTTCTGAACAGCTTTAGATGGAACTCTATTTAATATGAATGCAGCAGTTTCTAGAGTATAACCCCAAAAAGAAATTAGAAGATCTGTTTGACTCATCATAGATCGAACCATATCCAATAGAGTTCGATTTCTGCGTTCAGACACACCATTCCATTGTGGTGTTCCTGGTGGAGTTAATTGTGATAATATCCCACAATTTTTTAGATGTTTGTTAAACTCTTGGCCTAAGTATTCACCACCTCGATCTGATCGAAGTAATTTAATACTCCTTCCAAGTTGATTTTGTACTTCATTTTGAAATTCCTTAAACTTTTGAAAGGAATCAGATTTATGTTTCATTAGATAGACATAACCATATCTACTGAAATCATCTGTGAATGTAATGAAATACTGAAAACCTCCTCTAGCTTGTGTGTTCCTTGGCCCACATACATCAGTATGTATAAGTTCCAATAAATCGGTAGCCCTTTCACTTTGCCCTGTAAATGGACTTTTAGTCATTTTTCCCAATAAACAAGAATCACATTTTTCATAAGACTCAAGGTCGAATGAAGATAAAAGTCCATCTTGATGGAGTTTTGATATGCCTTTCTCATTTATATGGCCCAAATGACAATGCCAAAGTAAGTTTGATTTAAATCATTAGATTTAAATTTCTTTGTATTTATGTTATAGATGGGCTTATTAATGGAATCATGTAGGTTAAGAATGTAAAGTCCATTACATAAAGAGGCATCCCCATAGAAAATACCATTTTTATAAATAGAACTTTTACCATTCTTAGTATTAAACTCAAAACCATCAATATCCAAACAAGAAACTGAAATGATGTTCCTACTCATAGCAGGAACATAATAACAATCTTTAAGTTCAATTATAAGCCCAGTAGGCTAATGTAAATCAAATGTCCCTACAGCTACAGCAGCAACTTTTGCTCCATTTGCAACTCGTAGGTCCACCTCTCCCTTTGCCAAAGATCTACTCCTTTTGAGTCCCTGCACATTTACACAAATGTGAGCTCCACATCCGGTATCTAATACCCATGAAGTAGGAGTAGACATATTAATTTCTATAACGAAAATACCTGAAGCGGCAGTCTCACTGGCCTTTTGCTTCTTCTTTTCTTCCAAGTAGAGCTTGCAATTCCTCTTCCAATGACCAGGTTCATTGCAGTGGAAGCAAGTCCCTTCCTTTGGTGGTTTAACCTTAGGCTTGGGCTTCTGCTTGCCTTTACCCTTGTTGGCCATATGCTTTCCCTTTCCCTTTCCCTTTCCATTGTTCTTCTTGAACTGCCCCTTCTGAACCATTAGAACATTAAGAGTAGACTTCCTAATGTTTTGTTCAGCCTTCTTGAGCATCTTGTGCAATTCATTTATGGACTTTTCCGTATTATGCATATTGAAGTTCATGACAAACCGATCATAGTCAGAGGTCAAAGAGGCCAAGATCATATCAGTAGCCAAGTCATTACTTACAGGTGCTCCAAGTTTTTCAAGCTGATCAAAATACCCTTTCATCTTAAGGACATGAGCACTAACTAAAGTGCCAGGGATCATTTTGCAGCTATTCAACGCCTTAGTGGTAAGATATCTCTCTTGACGTGCCTGCTCTTGGAACATTTCCTTGAGTTGTTATATCATCTCATAAGCCTCAACTTCCTCGAATTGCTTTTGCAACTCAGATTCCATTGTAGCCAACATGAGACATGTCACATTGTTAGAATCATCTTTGTGCTTACTATAAGCATCCTTTTCGACTCTAGGGGCATTGTTAGCTGGTTGATTAGGGATAGGGTTCTCAAGTACATATAGCTTTTTTTCTTGTTTAAGGACAATCCTTAAATTTCGTGCCCAATCAAGAAAGTTAGTCCCACTAAGCTTATTCTTTTCAAGCACGGACCGCAACGATGTGTTTGAATTGTTTGAGGCCATTATCTACATAGAATTTGCAAAGTAAAATTAAATAAATGAAGCATTAAATTTTCCCTGAAATATTCAACACTTGATATAAATCATGGGTATAAAAATTCATTTTATTCTAATCATAAGTAAGCTTGGCTTAACACCCATAATTAGAGAAAAAATGTATTAATGGGATTTACATCTACATGTACCGGCAAAATCCCATATGATGTCCTAGGCTCAAAACCGTTCTGATAGCCTAGTTAAGCCAAATCATTCCAAGCATATGGAAATCACCATTTTCCATCTTCTCCCACTTAGGTTACCATTTATCTCTTGCTTTGGCAATGAGACAAAATGATGATCCAAGCATGGAGAAGTGCTTATGATCATGGAAGGCATTTTACGACTTAATTTTTTTTTTACATGGTTTCAAAAACCTTCTTCCTTTTTATTTGTATATTATTTCACAAAACATATATAAAAAATAAAAGGAAATAAACTAAACATCACATGCATAATATATATACATCAAATAAAACGTGTCATAGCATGGCCCCAATCCTATATTGACTTCGACGAGCCTCATGGAAGTCAAAGGTCAATCTAGGTAAGTCTTCATCTCCATGAGCTTGCCTCCAATGTCTTGGCCTTCTAATCTTGTTACATAGGACAGAAAACATACATAGGAATAGGAAATAAAATTAACCTATTCTAGTAAAGCTTGATAATATTACATCAACGAAAACAACGACACGCAGGCCGTATTTTAAAACATACAACCCATTAACAAAATAAGCCAATCAATCACAAGAGGTAAAAGGCCATGCCATGCACCATGCATCTAAAGATAGGAAGAAACATGCAAAAAATAACAAGGGGGTTCCGGGGGCGAAGCCCCCGGAAGAAAACGGCGGTCCCGCGAGGGTCTCAGGAGGCAGCCCCCCCCAAAAGAAAAACGATTTTTCTTTCTAACTCATTGAATGAGTTATTCCCGTCATAAATCCTAAAATCATGCCGCCAGAAATTTTGTTTAACAGTTAAACATTAAATTATGTGATTCTGCATATTAGTTTAACAATTAAATTGCACAGATTACAGACTGTACGCCAAACAATTTGGCAATAACAACATTCTGTTTAATTAATCGCATTTATAAGTATAACAGAATATGATATATGCGAATCCTATAATTCAATTTACTCTGATTATTACACTAATCAGAAACCTTACTATAAGGCCAATTGAAAACAATCACATGTAATCAAAGCGGTAACAGATAAAATCAGTAAAACTAGTATGTACGAGGCTCTGATACCACTGTTGGAATCCGTAGGAAAAAAAACAAAATAAAATAAAAACTACAGAAATCCACCAACAGGATCTGCACATACTAGAAAAACCGATTGGATAGAAATTACCTCAATGTTTTCATTGTTCGTTTTGGAGGCGCTGCTTTGTACGCTTCGCCCTCTACTGGTATCCACGCGACGAACTCCTCTGCAAGCGATCGGGATGCTAGCCCCTTCTGTGTTCTGAAAACTGTTCAGAACTAATCCTGACTATCTGGTAATCGATCGTATTTCGGAGAGAGGAGGCCAGATACTATATCGCCATTCTAGGGTTTAGGGTTTTGTTTTTCTTTAATCAGATAAAGGACGGCTACCAAGAAAAGGTTAACATAACCTTTTATAGCTGTCAATATCAAAACCCTAACTGTCATCTAATGACAGTTTAATCTCGTCCGTCTATTCCTATAATCATCCAACAGTTGGATGAGTAATATTAAGTAATTAGTTTCATTTATTCGATTAAATAAAATTAATTACTTATTAACTCACCAGAAAATATAATATGGAATCTAATTCCCCTTTTGTATACGTTGAACGAATCTGGACACAATCTAGATTCATTGAACGTGGACATTATGCTCACAAGATCGTCTATGCCTGCGAGCCTGTAGGTTCACTTAATGTTGGCAGTGAATGAAAAATGTCCTAGACATTTATTCACAAAATATAAGCGGCCTCTAGCAAGACATTATTCTTACCCAATTTAAGTAAATGTAATAATAACCTAGCATCAGATTTAATATTTAGTCCTTTTGTCACACGATATCCTAATTAAGTATAAGGCATAGATCAAGTCATCCTTATAAAACTTAATTAACCATTTACTTGATCACCAGGCAGACTGTTCTAACAAATAATATTAATAACACCTTATTAATACTTATTTGAGCATGGCCATGCATATTTTCCAGTCTTCCTTAGCAAGGGGCCCATGGATATCTCTCTCTAAAAAGAGAGGACAAATCCCTTTCACTATCTCCAATAATCAAGCCATGACGAGGAAATAAGCCAACCAATAGTCATAATGATCACCCAATTAAAAGTGATGTTTGACTATGTCAAAACATATTTTCTCCCCATGCAAAAAACATTAGAAACATTAGGTCAAAGGACACCAAATATAAAACTGAGAAGAAATACTTATAACTTAAACCCATGCAATATTTCTTCTTCACTTTGGGTCATGTCCAATACAATATTCTTAATATGTATTTATGAATTGATTTTATATCTCATATTCATGATCAGTAAAACTTGACCATCAATCAACTTCACACTAGTTTACAAGATGTAATAAACTAGGGACAAATAAGAGTAGTATTTTATTAGTTATAAGGGTTTTACTATCAAGTCACATACTTGATGACCAAGAGCATAAAATACAATTAAAAAATACATGCTTCATAAATCATAAATGTGAGTCAATTGGTCTTAGGGCATATACTAACATTGCTCTCCAAAGGCTATGTAAGAGAAAGCTGGAGCCCTTGTGCTGTTCCTGTTTTATTGGTTCCAAAGAAAGATGGTACTCGACGTATATGTGTAGATTGTAGAGCCATTAACAACATTACTTAAGTATAGGCATCCTATTCCTAGATTAGATGACTTTCTTGATGAGTTGCATGGTTCTCAAATATTTTCGAAGATTGATTTAAAATTGGGTTACCATCAAATTAGAATGAGGGAAGAGAATGAGTATAAAATGGCTTTCAAAACCAATTTTGGTCTTTAGGAATGGCTATTCATGCCTTTTGGTTTAATTAATGCTCCTAGTACATTCATGAGACTTATGCATCATGTGTTAAGGAATTTCATCGGTAAATCTATTGTTGTATATTTGGAGGATATCTTGATCTATAACAAAACTTATGAAAATCATTTGCATCATATTAAACAAGTGTTAGTTTAAGAAGTGAAAAATTATACGCTAACCTTTGGAAATGTGAGTTTTGTTTGGAAAAGTGACTTTCCTAGGTCATGTGGTGAGTTCTCAAGGCCTTCAAGTGGATCAAGAGAAGGCGAGAGCAATAGAAGAATGGCCTACTTCCAAGAATGTATCCGAAGTGAGGAGTTTCCACAGATTAGCAAGTTTCTTTGCTAGTTCTTTGACGGATGTTATTAAGAAGATGAATGGCTTCAAATGCGAGGAAAGTCAAGAGAAAGAATTCAAGTTACTGAAGGAGAGGTTGAGTAGTGCACCTCTACTTGCATTACCTAACATTGAGAAGATGTTTGAGATAGAATGTGATGCCTCGGGTATGGCATTCGAGGAATTTTGAGCAAGACAAGAGACTCTTAGCTTACTTTAGTGAAAAGTTGACCTGTGCGGCATTGAATTATGATACATATGATAAAGAACTCTATGCACCTGTGAGAACATTGAAACAATGGTAAAATTATTTATGGGCAAAGGAGTTTGTGTTACATAGTGATCATGTGTCCTTGAAGTTTCTTAAAGGGAAACAAAAGCTAAACAAGAGGCATGCAAGATGGATGGAGTTTATTGAGGCTTTTCCAAACATCATCCGGAATAAGAAAGGCAAAGAAAACATTATGGCAGATGTACTGTCTGGAAGGTACACTCTTATCTTTACTGTGCAAGCTCAAATTCTTGGTTTTGAGAAGCTTAAGGAATTATATGTTAGTAATCATGATTTTAAAAATATATTTGAGGATTGCTTGATTGTGCCTAATGATAAGTATCTCATAAATGATGGTTTTCTTTATCATGAAGGAAGATTGTGCATTCCATCTTGTTCTACTAGGTTGTTGATTAAAGAGGCTCATTGTGGTGGTTTAATAGGACATTTTGGTATTAATAAAACTTATGATATCTTGCATGAGGGTTTCTTTTCACCTCACATGAGAAAAGATGTTGAAAGATTCATTAGAAATTGTGTAGAATGTAAAAAGGTTAAATCTACTTCTTTGCCACATTGTCTTTATACTCCTTTAGATGTGCCTAAAGTTCCTTGGGTTGATAATTCTATGTATTTTATTCTTGGATTGCCTAAATCACCTAAAGGTATAGATTGTATCTTTGCTGTGGTAGATAGGTTTTATAAAATGGCTCATTTCATACCATGTAAGAAAACCGATGTTGCTAGCCATGTTACAAACTTATTCTTTCCTTGGATGGTACGATTTCATGGAATACCTAGAACTATTATTTTGGATCGTGACACCAAGTTTCTTAGTCATTTTAGCGTGTTTTGTGGGAAAACATGGTACTAATCTATTATATTCTACAGCTTGCCATCCACAAACAGATGGCTAAGCGGAGGTGGTCAATAGGACCATTGGGCAACTTCTTAGGGCCATCCTTAAGAAGAATTTGCTCCAATGGGAAGAATTTATTCCTCACCTTGAGTTTTCTTACAATAGGGCTAGACATTTTATTACTTCTTATTCTCCTTTTGAGGTTGTTTACGGTTTCAATCCACTAACTCTATTTGGTTTGGTTCATTTTCCTATAGATCATATTATGAGTTTTGATGGAAAGCAAAAGGCAGAACTTGTCAAGTCCATCCATGCAAAAGTGAATGAAGCTATTGAGTTCCAAACAAGAAATTAGTGGCTACACAGAATGTTGGAAGGAAAATGAGTTGTGTTTGAACCCGGAGATAAGGTTTGGGTTCATTTTTGAAGGAACGCTTTCCTTCTCAACGCAAGAATAAGCCTGATGCTGATAGTGATGGACCTTTTCAAGTTCTTGAGCGTCTTAATGATAATGCCTATAGAATTGATCTTCAGGGTGACTACAATGTTAGTGCCACCTTTAATGTTTTTGATTTTTCTCCTTTTGATATATGTGAAGATTCAAGGACGAATCTTTTCAAAGGAGGGGCAAATGATGTGAATCGGAAGAGTCAAGCACTTATGGAGTTAGAGCTTGGACCACTCACTAGAGCTCAAGGGAAGAAACTCAAAATTCATGATGCAAATATGGATAATTGTTTGGTTGTTTACATGGAGGAAGTTTTGAAGAACAAGCTTAAAGGGTTTGAAGATCAAGGAAAGGCTTCCAAGTTGCTTTCAATTTGTACAACAAACAAGAATCATTCAAGAGAGCAAAAGGAAGGTGAAAATGGCTAAGTGTTGGAGAAGAGCACTCTACCGTCAACCGTAGCCCTGCCCCTACCGCCGCTAGTAGGCTTCGGTCAGATTTGGTTGGCAGACCACACCCTACTGCATCCGGTAGGTCTCACCCAACTATCGCCGGTAGAGTTCGGGTGGAGGTATACCAATGCGACTTTATTGATGGGATTTTATTATTGAAATTGTTTTTCCAGCTTTTAATCAAGGTTTTAATGGGAATTTTAAGTCCTTAAACAATAGATTAGCTATGTTTAAGGCTTGGCTATAAATATCCTATTATAAACTCATTGTAACTAACTTTGATGAATTTGCTGAAATTTGAGAGAGGTTTCACCAATTGTCTCTAGTGTTCTTCACCCTTCTTAGCTAGCTTGCTAAGGCTTAGTGTCCTTAGTTTGTGAACAATTGTTTACCTTAGATTGAAGAATCCATGGAATCAATTGATCATCCAATTCATTCCGTTAATTGAGTCTTTGAGTTCTTGTACTTAGATTCAGTTAATCCTATGTCTTCTAGTTTGTGTAGTTAGGGTTTTCAGGCCTTAGTTTCCTCAAGATTCTTTATATCAAATTGGAAAAGGGTTTTGCCTCTCAATATTGAGTTTATGAGGCTTAGATCCTCATAGGTTTTCTATTGGAATGTCGAAACTACAAAATCCTTACTAGAGGTTCTTCATCAATAGAGGTGATCTTGGGAAGGTGTAGAATCAAATCTACAATCACTTGAAGATTCACATAAAAACGTAAAACTCTTAAAATACTAATCTCTAAAACATTTTGATGTATTTGTAATATAAGAAATAATTATAGAATTCTTTAACCTTTTAATATATTTTAAATGTACAACTCTTAAAATCTTATTCTCTAAAATATTTAGATATATTTGTAATATTCAAATGATTAGAAAAGACTTTAAACTCTTAAACATAAAACTCTTAAACTCTAAATATTTAAGAAATCACATTTACACACTTTAAATTTAAGACTTAATGAGTAATGTTTTTCTAATTGTATACTCTTTATCGATGACGAATGTTACTTATAAAGTCTCATATTAACATGAATGTGTTTTGTTTTCATGAAGTTATAGAAGAGGATAATAGTTGGATGTATCGAAGAACTGTGCCTAGAGTTATAGGGATTACCAGTGAGTTTCAACTAAGTGTGAAGCGTTATGAAAATTGGTGTCTTAATTATAGGTCTTGGTACAGTTAACAAGTTATGGTGTCTGTGTGCAAATTGCAAGAACAAAAGGTATCTTAAATAAGAGGATGTGAAGTTGCATGTTTATAAATTAGGGTTTTATTTGATTATTATAATTGTACTGTACATGGAAAACCATCATGGGGTTACCGGCTGAATGTTTAGAAATGCTGTTAAAAGAAATGTCAAAAGTAACACTTACCATGAGGGTATTTTTTATGACATGCTGAAATTTGTTGATACACTGTTGTATGAAGGGCGTAAAAAGTATTAATAGTTGTCCGCGATGGTGAGGTTGTTAACCATCAAGTAAGAGAACAACACGTCTGAAAAGTGCTTTGATCACATAGCACAATTCTAGAAGGATGTATTCCCCGAACGCAATAAGGTGTTGGATGATTGGTACCAGACAAAAATTAACGCCCGGTCTGAATATACCAGTGCAAAAGATTAATGTACGTGTTAATGGATGTATGCTATATCGGAAAGATGATGCCCAAACACGTGAGTGTAAGTTTTGTGTCCATGAACATTACATGAGAGGGAAGAACAATAAGAGGAAGAAGTCCAAACAGATTTCATTCAAGAAGATGTATTAGTTTCTGCTAACTTCTAGATTTTACAGGTTGTACCCTTCTCAAAGAACAGCTAAAGATATGAGATGGCACTAAAAAAGCATACTTGAGGCAGATATGATAGTCATCCCAGGGATGGAGAAGCTTGGAAGCATTTCCATAGTACTCATCCTGAGGTTTACATCTTGAGTTTCTCACCATTTGGGATGTTTGGAAAGCAGTATTCTTTTTAGCTAGCGATTGTTATGTCGTAAAACTTGTCTCCTTGGATGTGCTAAAAAACTTCTGTAATGTTCTTAATATGTATTATTCCGGGCCCTCGGAATCCAAAACATAACTTGGATGTTTACTTGCAAGTGTTGATAGAATAATTGAATCAATTATGTTTGCATGGAGTTAACACATGTGATATTTTGAAGAACCAGAACTTTAATATGAGGATTGCCCTTCTTTGGGTTGTTTGTGACTTTTTAACGTATGGGATGTTGTTCGGTTGGAATATTGATGGTGCATTGGCTTGTCCTTATTTCATTGAAGAAACAAAGTAATTTGTCCTTATCGTCATCGTTTTTTTCTGCCTTCGGACTATTCCTTTTGGAGGGATTCGAGTCTTTCAAGAAGGGCAAAAGAGAAGATCATTCTGGGCCGCCACCTTGTATTATTGGATATTTGTTGTGTGAAAGGGTTCATGACATGCCATAGATTAAAAAAACTAGAACGAAGATGTGTAAGGAAAATGGTAGAGTACAATCTCATAATTAGACAAGGCGTAGTATCTTTTGGCATCTTCCATATTGGCGTACTCTACTAGTTCACCACAATCTTGTCGTCATGCATGACGAGAAGAATGTCTTTGATAATATTTTTAACACTGTTATGGATGTGGAAAGGAAGATGTAGGGAAACATGAAGTCTAGGGAAGAAGTTCTAGGATATTGTAATCGATCCGAACTAAATCTCGACGGTTTTGAAAAATTGAAGATGTGTTACACTTTCACAAAGAACAAAGGACAGCCATACTTGTCTCGGTGAGGGACTTGAAACTACCGGATGAATATGCCTCTAACTTGAGCAGATGTTTTGATTTAAGGGAGTTGAGAACTTTATATGAATCAACAAAGTATCATTCAACAAATTCAAGAGGAGCTACTAGTTGCATTTGGGAAGTGAGGACATCATGGTTGAAAGCTTCAATAAGAGGAATTTCATATTTAAATTGAAGGCTTGGAAGATTTTACAAGACTTCCAAGACTCATTAAAGTCCTAAGAAGCTCAACAGAATCAAACTAGAATTTCCCGACCATCATAGATGATGAAAGAAGCAAGGAAAAATGAAGAACAGAGCCTACCGACGATGGTAGGCCCTGTACCTACTGTCTCGGTAGCCCTATGGACAAAAGGAATGTTGATAAAACTACCTACCGGCAATGGTAGGTTCCAACCTACCGTCCCCGATAGGTCTCGGAACAAAAAATGAGCTTTGAAGACCATATTTTAATTTGAGTTAATATTAGTTAATTTTGAGTCAATTATTGGTTTCTTGATTTCCAAGCTTGTAATTATCTTTTATTTGAAGGTAAATAGGTATTTTTAATACTCATTAGGTTATAGGAAGATGAGTAGGCTTTCACTATAAATATCTACTTATGCCTTCTCTTGTAATTAACTTTGAGGATATATGAAATTTGAGAGTTTTCTCTTAAGGTTCTTAAGTTTTGAGGCCTTATCCTTGAACTTCATCTAGGGTTTGATCATTCCTTAGATTGAATTTATTGAATACTTGGATTGGGTTGGTTCAAAGGTTCTAATTTGATCACGATTCCTAATTCTATGATAATAACATCCTTGTGATTTGTCCAGAGTTTAGGTATTCTTTAATTGATCTAATTTGGAAGTAGGTAACCAGCCCCATTGTTCTTTTAGCAATTGAGGAAAAGATCTTCTTCATATTCATTCGTTCATAGTTTGGGTTTGAATTATGGGTGGGTGTTGTTGAAGAAGATCAAGTCCTAATGAAGGCAAAGATCATTGGGAGATTTATTTGAAGATTTTGATCCTTGCACAATAAGATTCATATTATTTAGTATAGAGCACCTTCAAAGTAAGCTCTATATTTTTTTAATTATTGGGAAAATTCGTTCAAGGAAAAGATATATGATGATCAAGGAGAAAAATATATGATGATCATATAAAATTCGGACAGATAAAGGATATCCGAAATATGTTTTGAATTCGATTAGTAGTTGCAATTCTTTGTGCGAATTGTTTTGGTGGATTTGAACTCTTTTGAGTTGGGAATCATTTGAAATAAGTTTTACTCAATTTAGAGTTTATTTGGTCGATCAATTTGTTCAGTCTGTCTAGAACCGAGAATTGTTGAACAGTAGTGGATTAATTTGTTCAAATCTTATGTTATACTAATTCAAATTTCACAACATATATGCCTGAATTCATCCTTATCGAGTATGTTTCTGTCCAGATTAGTTTGAATCTATTTGGAATTATCTTCTTTTACTTATTTGGATTTTAGTGACAGGGTATCATTGTCCCCTATTTTCTAAAAAATTTTGTCTAGTACTCTTTCTTCTTTGTTTAGCTTATAGTTGATTTGTTTTATTTTTTTTGGATTCTAATTGCATTCTTTCAGTATTTATGCTTCTTTGTGTGATCAAATTGATTTCGATTGTCTCTAATTACTCTTGGATTATTTTTGAAAATCTTGAACTACAAGTGTTTGATGAAATCTCTCGAACTTCTATAATTCCTCAAAATGTTTATTATAATTTGTCTTTGGTTGATTGCCTTTAGTGGTTGTGGGGGAGGAAGTTTGAAGACTCAAAGAACTCTTGTGAGGTGAGAGTTTGGAAAAAGGCAAGAGGGTGAGCTTATTGTTATAAAAGACAGAAGAGGGCCAAACATGAGGGGACTGAGTGATCATTAAGAGAGAGTATACACTTAGGGAGTGCTTGTGAAGTCCTATTTCTTGTTTCTTTTGTTTATTTTTCAGGTTTAAAAACATTTAAATTAAACATGAAAAATAATTTGCACATGTGCAACAAGCCTTGGAAGGATTGGAGCAACAAGTATCATGCCTAGCAAAGGGTGTGAAGGACTTAAAAAGGGACGAGGAAGCCATCTTGGAACAAAGTAGTAGAAGAAACCTTGGTGGAAATCTAATGCATAGTAATTAATGGGAATATGGTAACTTTTCTCCACATTCTAGATCTTATGAGCATAATTCTTATGATTGCTATGAGGGCAATAGACTTGGAACTAGAAGCGGTCATAATGACAACTTATAATAGAGTTCAAGGAATGAAGTTGGAAATGAAGGGAATTATGTAAATATGTATGGGAGGTTCCATAAAAGAATAGGTGATTATGAGGGATATTATGATAGTTAGAGCAATGGAGGATATAATTGTAGAACAAGTTCTCAAATTTTGGGAACTACATGAATACTTCTTAATTACAACAATTTGAAATTAACTCTTTTGTGCGGAACTTTTGGTTCTTATGATTATGTAGCATCGAAGCAAGAAGTGGAATCTTTGTTTTATACCTATTGTATAAGAGAAGAAGAAAAGTTCCAATTGGTGTTAAATTCTCTATCTTATGAGATCAATGTTTAGGGGGATTGTGAATGTGAAAATAGAAGGAGACTGGAAGCTCAACCAATCAAGCCTTGGAGCTTAATGAAGCAAGCATTGAGGACCAAATTTTGAGTTGAAAATGATAAAGGACAAAGACAAGGTCAAGCAAATGGAAAATTCATGGAATCTTCAATGGGTGATAAGTCTTAAAAAGCAAATAAGCTTTCACAAGTTCAAGATGTACTAGATAGAAAAGTCATTTACCTTGAGAAGAAGAAAACTTGTACCTTTGTAAAAGAAGAAAAATAAAGGGAGGAAAAAGTGAAGAGTGATAAGAAAATGAGTGATCGAAAGAAAGAGAGTGCTATGGAAGAGAAAAGAAGAGTGAGTTTACATGAAGAACAAAGTGTTATTGAATCTATTTCTACTTTTTGTTGATCTAAATGTAAAAATGTATTAAGACAAAAAAGAGAGATAGTACACATACACGAGGGCATACCCACAGCAGTCCCCAAGATTACATGTTCCAATTCCTACATTCTCCCAAACTCCCTAGTCCCAAAAAAACATGAAAAGTCCAAGCAGTAGGTCAAAATATGGGAATACAAGGCATAAATAACTTTATATACCTATATTATGATCTTGCTAATAATACGATTCCTATTTGGGCTATATTGTTCAAAAAGAACTTTGTTCCTACATTCCTAGATGTAATACAAAGTCACAGCAAAAGAAAGCTTCTTGAAGTTGCAAATCTAAGAGGTCCCGCGGCAGTCCCATTTCCGGCGCACAAGGCAATTTTGAATAGTTTCTATACTCCGTCGACGTAGTCTCGCCCACTCTCTAATGCTCTTCCATATATCACCTGCAAGGAACAAGTAAAGAAAAGATGTGATAAACTCTTACCCTGTTGGTTGCATAATTTAGAAGTCCTGTCAACGTCCAAAAAGGTAAGTCTATCCAAAGTTGGTAGCCTCCCTAACACCGCAAGCCATAAGATGAAAGAGAACTTCAGCAGAAATGTGACATTCTACACAATCTTCGTCCAACTTAGTTTCTGCCCATGATGATCAAAAAAAGTATCAGCGTCGGCTGTCCGAAATGTACCTCTACTTGGCTATGCAGAAATGCATGTTGTAGCCTCATCCACCATACCTTTATCTTCCAAAATTGCATCCCTAATCATGAAAAGGCGTTTCATCAAAGGGGGAAAGTCCTTCCGGATTACATTGTCTTATATGGTTCCTTGTTTGACATAATAACGTTGAATCCATCTACACCACAGGGCATCCTTTTTGTTGTGAATATTCCAAAGAGCTTTGCTTAATATAGCATCATTCCTCTTCCTTGAATCTCTCAAACGAAGCTCCCCTGCTGTTTATCAAGGCATAAGCTACTCCAAGCAACTCTAGCTGAGTTTCCATCCCACAAAAACCGTCTACAAAGGCCTGGAATCTTGTCAAGAACTGCTGCCAAAACTGGAGGTATTCCATGTCAGAATACCAACACTCTTTGCACTACTGAGGTGATAACTTCAAGTCTTCCTGCATACAATAGGTTCAACCCAGCCCAAGCAAGAAGAATTTTAGTGATCTTGTCCAACAATGGCTCATAATCCATAACTTTAAGGTAAACACTAGAACGGAATCCCTAGGCACTAGAAGGGCATGCAACCCTCATGAAAGGCCGTATACTCCATGATTAGGCTCCTCTAAAACTCGTCATCCCAGCTAAGTAGATATTAAATTTGAGATAGTTTTCCTGTAATCCTAATGTCTGTCCAAAAGCATGTAGTACATCACACATTGAACTAATCTATAGTCTCCCCTAACGAACACCATAAGGTCATCGGCAAAAGCCGGGTGAGAAACCCCAAGCTTCTCACATTTGGGATGGAGATTAAGATCGTCAATCATAGTGGCACAATTAAGGCTCTTCGACAAGTACTCCATACAAATAACAAAAAGGAAAGGGGATATAGGATCACCTTGCCTGAGTCCCCTTTTACCTTTGAAAAATCCAAAAACTTCCCCATTGACCTTGAGAGAATAAGTCAGAGTAGTTACACATTCCATAATCTAATAAATGAAATTGGTCGGGAACTGTAGAGCTTGAAGGACCTTCTCCAAGAAATCCCAAGAAATCGTGTCATAAGCCTTCCTTATATCAATTTTAAGGATGCACTTAGGAGATACACGTTTCCTAGAGCAACCCCTCATAATTTCTTGAGCCAAGTAATATTTTCAACCATACTCCTATCCTTCACAAAGACGGATTTGAATCCAGTTCTACTTTTTTGGAAGAGTGTAAGTATGAGAAGAGTGTTGTGAGTACAAAAAATAATAAGGGAAAAACAAAAGAGAGTGAATGCTTGATTGAAAATCATGAGAGTGTAAAAAAAGATGAAGTGGAAGAAAAGAAAGATTAGATTGAAAACAGTGAGGAAACAAAGAAAGAGACGAGCTTAATGATTTTTGAGAGAGATAAAGAGAGAGGAAATGAAAGAGAGTTGTGACATGTATTTCACCATTAAACTCACTTCCTTTTGAGGAGGTGAACTTGTTTACTAATTCCAATAATCATTTCCTTGCTTGTTTTTCTCCAAGTGTGTAGAAATATAAAGCTCAAAACATGGAAAATGAAGGAAGTCTTGGCTACAAGCTGTAGAAAACCATAAGCTTCCTTCCAAATCTTTCTTGTCTTTTGGTTTCATTATCAACGAATCTAATAGTTATTCTTTTTCTTTCTTTTGTGATATAATTCAATCTCAATTCTCGGACTTCTTAACTACAATTTGTGGAACAAAGCCAAATCATAGATGTAAGCTAAAGGAGAAGCATGGAAAGGAGCTTAGCATTGGCTATGAAGACACATCAATAATCCTTTCTTTAAACCCTTTTCTTTTATGCCATGAGTTCTCTTTTAAGGAGTTAAAGTTGTTCTTAAAATTGTATGCCTCTTATGGGGCTTTGGTTGGAAATTTGATGGTTAATCTGTTCACTTGTGAGCTAGCTCTTGATGTTGATCATATGCTTAAGTGCTCTTCTTCATGTGTTTATCTTGAGAAACAACTTTTTGTTGGTATTACTAGAATTATACCATCTCACCATGACCCTGAGTTGCTATATGGTAATCTTTTCTTTGATTTTCTTGTTGCTAATTTCTCATTTTCTTGTGCATCTATGTAGAGTAAGATTCATATCCTCCTTGAATCTTTTGTTGAAAGTGGTTATGATGAGAAAATTAGTTGGTTCTCTTGGCCTTTAAGTGATGTTTTTCATGCTAAGCTTAAAGGGGAGTTTGTTGAGAATTGTGATTATGAATCATTTTTGCTTTATGCTTCTATGAAAGATGTTGATGGATTTATTCCTTCCATTCAACTTTTGTGCTTTATGAGTGATCAATTTGAATTTCTTCATGATGAACAAAATGTTTTTATTGTTGATGAATTTTTGAAAGCTTTATTGCTTGAAAACAATCATGGATTTCAATTCTATCATTTTCATTTCAAGGAATTCATGTGGTTGCTATTTTGTGGAAATAAAATGAATGGTAGTTTAAAAGTGCTTAAAGTTCATCTTTGTGATCTTGTGGAAACTACCTTTGAAAATGGTGTTTTGAGCTAACTTTTAAAGATCTTGATGAGAAAATTGTTTAACCTATTTCCTTTATTGACTATCTTTTGAAAGGTGACATTTTAAAATACTTCTTAGGTCAAAACACAAATTCTTGTGTCAAGCTTTCGAATCAATCCTTTGGTGGTACTTTTCTTTATTCTCTCACCTTCAAGGAGTTTCCGGATGAGTTGATTTTCAAAAGAGAATTGAAAGTTCTTCACGTTTTGATAATAAACCAAAGGGAGACATATTTTGAGATGTGCAAAGCTAATCCTTGGGCATTTAAAAAATCTATTTTGAGAAAAGAAGCCTTTGAACAAATTTGCAACTATTTTGTTGTTGAGCATCTTTATTACCTCATACCTTTCAAGGATTTGTTTTCAATGTTGTTCATTTCATTTACTAGCTTCCAAAAGAAATCTTGTGCATTAATTTAGAAACATGAATTTGAAGCTACATTGTTTTATCAATTACTTTTTAAAGAGTTTTTTGATAAAGTGGTTTTCAAAGAGGAAATTGAAAAGTCTCAAGACTATTTTTTGATTCTAAATGCTTCTGATTAACTTTGTGAAGTGCATTTTCATTACCACTATCATTTCAAAGAAGATTATTCTCAAATTATAGAAGTAATTTTCTATATTATTTTCCTTTTAACGAGTGTCTGGAGAAATGGATTTTTGGCAAGAAGTTTGACAATTCTTGGGATTTTAGAAATTCTTTTTCGATATTTCCTTATCTTGATTATGATGTTAAAGAGTTTATAGAATTGGAATTCTCTTATTTGTTTTCAAACTCTTTTGATTGTATTTGGAAAGTCCATTTTGCATTACGTTATCCTTTTAAGGAAGAAACTTTCCGCAGTCTTGAACTTCTTGAATTATTTCTTGAGCTTGTAGTGGATAAAATCTTCTTTTATTAATTGGCCTTTTAAAGATAGTGATATTATCCTTCTCTTTGATTTACAATATTCTTTTACTCTCAATTGTGTTTCTATTTGAAGAGTTCTTGTAAAACATGAATGGTCATTGAACAGTCCATTTTGGAGTTTCTTGGTTTTGAACTTGATGTGGAATGATCTTCAAGAGCATAAAATTTCGTCCAAGAAGTGAGGGAGAGAACAAACAAAACAAGTGTAACAAGTAGAAGAGAGAAAATGCCTTTGAAAGGACTTGAAAATGAAACTTTTAGCAACCTTGGATATATTAAATCCAATACCTCAAGAAGGTTTAAACAAAATCTTTTCTTCAAAGTTCAAGCAACCTAAGGTATTTTGAACATTCGGAATCAATGAAACAAGAAAAAGACCTCAAGACTAGTTTTTTACAAAGAGTATTGTAACTAGTATGAAGGAATTTTGATGATCAACCTTGAAGCTCTTGCAACTTTCAACAAGTCTTCAAAGTGATTTTTCATTCAAGGAAGTTCATCCTTGAAGAAGATAAGGAAAAAAAAAAAAAAACTAAGCTAAGAATTAAGAATACTAAGAGAAGAACCTTTGTTTTGAAATATTTCTTGATTAGCTTCTTCAAAATGGAAGACTACATATTTATAGAGACTTGAGGGAAAAATTAGGAATTTTTTCCCTCTCATATTTTCAGCCCAAAATTTAAGCCCCACAAATTTAAACCTCAAAATTTAAGTCCCAAATTTAAGCCCCATAAAGGCATATTCCAACCCTCCAATATTTTCATCCCAAAGATTAGATATAACCTATACATTCACTTGATAAGACATTAAAGGTGTTTTAATTATATTTGGACTATTTTAGAGCACTAGTCAACACATTGCCAAAAATAGGAGGCAATTTTCCACCTTGGGTAAAAGGGCTTCCAACCGTCTACTAAGGTGAATATTCAATTTCTAACTTATTCAAAACTTTCACATATTTCTCCATAAAGTCTTGGACATGAAAATTTAACCCTTGAAACTTCTCTTGCTCAATTTGATCCTTGTGACTCTTCAGTTGTTTTGCCTTGGCTCTTGTTACAACTCCTTGATGTTATTTCATGTCTAACGGATTCACATCATTCTCCCTCTCTTGAAAAGGATTCATCCTCGAATCTCCATCACCTATATCAAATAAAGAGAGATTGGATAAATTATAAGTGGCACTAACATTATAATGTCCCGAAAGATAAACTTTATAGGCATTGTCATTAATTTTCTCAAAGATTTGAAGTGTCCCATCTCCCCTATCATCAAGCTTAGACTTTCTTTTTTGGGGAAATCTTTCCTTTCTAAAATGCACCCAAACCCAATCACCAGGTTAGAATACCACTTTTCTTCTTCACACATTTCTTTTCTCTACAAGCTTTTTGTTGGAGTTAACAATGGCTTCATGGCCCTTTGCATAATTGCTTTCACAAAATCAGTCTTTTTGCTGGCATCCTTGCTTAATGCTTGATCTATAGGTAAAGGAACCAAATCAAAGGGAGTTAGAGGGTTTAAACCATAAACAACTTGAAATGGAGAATGAGAAGTAGTAGAGTGAGTTGCCTTATTATAGGCAAATTCAATGTGTGCAAAACACTCCTCCCATTGCCGCAAGTTCTTTTTCAAAACAACCCTTAGAAGTTGGCCAATTGTTCTATTTACCACGTCGGTTTATCCATCCGTTTGTGGATGGCAAGCTTTAGAATAAAGCAAGTTAGTACCAAGTTTCTTCCAAAGCACTCTCCAAAAATGGTTCAAGAATTTGGTATACCTACAATAGAAGAGCAACACTACTTCGTTTCTTTCAATTGCTCCAATCACCTCACTAGGTTTACAAAGAAACAATTCTTTTCTTTCATCTCACTACCTTTTTTTTGTCACTCTTGTTCTTTTCACTCTTGTTTTTCATCACTCTTTCTTCACTCTTTTCGTTTTCCAACTCTCTTTCCCTCCTCAATTTTTTTTCTTTCGAGCTCACTTTCGGGCCTCTCTTTCTACCTCATCTTTTTTTGTTCATCTCTCACTTATTAAGGTGTAAGAGGATTCATAGTGAATGTTCTTCTATCCTTCACAAAAGAATAAGTATTTTTCTCCCCATTGTGGAGGGACTTTCTATCAAATCGCCAAGGTCTTCCCAAGAGGAGATGTCATGCTTGCATGGGCACCACATCACATAGTCTCTCATCTTTGTAAGCTCCCATTTCTATTGGTACCACAACTTGTCTCAACACTTTAATTTCTCCACTATCATTTAGCCAACGGAGTTTGTAGGGTTTATCATGTTTTGTAGTAGGTAGTTTCAACTTCTCAACAAGATAAGCACTAGCCACATTTACACAACTACCACTATCAATGATAAGGTTGGCAATCTTTCCCTCAACTACACATATAGAATGGAAGATGTTTTCTCTTTGTTCAATCATGTTATCATCAAAAGCTTGAGCACTTAATGCTCTTATGGTAACTAAGCTCAAGACATCGTTATTACTTTCTAAAGGGTCCAAATCAACATGTTCATCATCCTTACCATTTTCTTCAAAATGTCTAGGCATGCCTCTTCTGCCACTGTAAGGAGGAGGATGAAGTTCTTCATCAAAATGTGGAGGTTGGTGAACCTCGGTTGTCCTAGAGGAATGCAATGGTCCATTGCTCCTTGTGGTAGTAACATTGAGACTACCGTGAGGACTAACCTTCCTTTGTTGATTAGAGAGATTAGTGACATCCCTTCTAATATCTCTCATCTCATCTCTTAGGGATTGTAACTCTTGTATTATGAGCCTCAAAGGGTCATCATGTTGGGAGTTGCGAGACTCTTCTGCAAAAGGAATTGGTGCTTGAGCTTGGTTTGACATCTTGATAGTGTTTAACTCACAAAACTCTCTTATTTAACTCTCTTTGGCTTTTTTCTGAGGATATTCTCACAACTCTTACCTTTTTCTTAGGTTCAAGTCTCAAAGAGTTCTATGAGTGGTTAACAAAGATTTAACACCTCTACTCAAGTTTAAAACAACCAAAAAAAGAAAAAATCACAAACAAAAACTAGTTGAGAAATATGAGAAGCAAGGAAAATGATAGTGACTCATCCATTTATTTTAAGGAAGTTCAACAACATTTCCGAGTGCATTTAGTTAATAATGGTAGATTGACCAAATGAAAAAATATGTACTGAAAAAGGAAAGAAATTCGACCGCAAATACAAACACAAAGCTAGGATACTTCAAGAACACAAAAGAATACAAAACAAAAGTTTCCAGCAAGAAGAGTAGATGACATACTCGGATTTGTTTTGAAAACTAGTATTGAACCACAAGAATAAATTGAATGAGGTTTATGTAGAAAGAATCCTCACTTAAAATTCTTGAGTTTTGGCTCAAGAACCAAACAAAAAGGGTAGTAAAATAGAAGATATGCTCAGATCATTTCAACACTTTTTGTCTGCGGAAAGCCAGGTGCGCTTTCAAGTTTTTTACTATTTTGAGATATCAAATGAAGTCCAAATTAGATGAGACTTGTTTCATTTGTTTCCCAGGTCAATTTACATGTAAAAATATTTCAAAGTTCTAGTCATATTCCAGGTCGTTCAAGCACTCTATTTTTGTGTTGCCATTTTCCAGCAATCTTGTCTCTTTTCTCTTTTTTTTTTTTGTCTTCTTTTTTATTTCATATGTAAGATATCTCAAAAACACTTACTTGAAGGTGGCTTTGATACCAAATGAGGTGGAATGATCTTCAAGAGCATAAAATTTCGTCCAAGAAGTGAGGGAGAGAACAAACAAAACAAGTGTAACAAATAGAAGAGAGAAAGTGCCTTTGAAAGAACTTGAAGATGTTAAACTTCTAGCAACCTTGGATATGTTAAATCCAAGACCTCAAAAAGGTTTAAACAAAATATTTTTTTCAAAGTTCAAGCAACCTAAGGTATTTTGAACCTTAGATCTCAATCAAACAAGAAGAAGACCTCAAGACTAGTTTTCTACAAGAGTGTAGTAACTAGTATGAAGGAATTTTGATAATCAACCTTGAAGCT
This sequence comes from Catharanthus roseus, assembly GCA_028651295.1. Classification (NCBI taxonomy): domain Eukaryota; kingdom Viridiplantae; phylum Streptophyta; class Magnoliopsida; order Gentianales; family Apocynaceae; genus Catharanthus; species Catharanthus roseus. The sequence continues at coordinate 16,441,225 of JAPQWS010000168.1, read as the reverse complement.
ATTGGAACTTTCAACAAGTCTTTAAAGTGATTTTTCTTTCAAAGAAGTTCACCCTTGAAGAGGATAGAAAAAAATCTAAGCTAAGAACTAAGAATACTAAGAGAAGAACCTTTGTTTTGAAATATTTCTTGATTAGCTTTTTCAAAATGGAAGACCACATATTTATAGAAACTTGAGGGAAAAATTAGGAATTTTTTCCCTCTCATATTTTCAGCCCAAAATTTAAGCCTCACAAATTTAAACCCCAAAATTTAAGTCCCAAATTTAAGCCCCATAAAGGCATATTCCAACCCTCCCAGATTTTCAGCCCAAAGGATAGGTATAACATATACATTCACTTGATAAAATAGTAAAGGTGTTTTAATTGCATTTGGACTATTCTAGAGCACTAGCCAACACATTGCAAAAAATAGGAGGCAATTTTCCAGCTTGGGCAAAAGGGCTTCCGACCGTCTACCAAGGTGAATTTTCAATTTCTAACTTATTCAAAACTTTAGCATATTGCCCCATAAAGTCTTGGACATCAAAATTTAACCTTTGAAACTTCTCTTGCTCAACTGGATCCTTGTGACTCTTTAGTGGCTCTTGTCACAAGTCCTTGATGTTCTTGCATGTCTAGCCGGTTCACATCAGAAGTTCTTTCTTCACACTTTCTTTTCTTATCATAGACCATTCAAAGAAGTTTTAGCGTCCTTGCTTATTTTTTTTTTGTAGATGGAACGTGGACTTTAATTGATTAAGTCTTAAAATGGTTATATTATTGAAATCTTCTTTAACGTTGCCTGCCTTTTAGATATTTATAGGAACTAAGATTCGAGGATGAATCCTTTTAAGAGGGGGTATGATATGAATCAACAACGGATCATTCAAAAAATTCCGAAGGAGCTACTAGTTGTATTTGAGAAGTGAAGACATCACCATAGTTGAAAGTTTCAACAAGAGGCATTTCAAATTCAAATTGAAGGCTTTGAAGAGTTTACAAGACATCCAAGACATATTAAAGTCCTCAGAAGTTCAAGAAAATAAAACTAGAAGTTCTTGATTTTTGGGAAGAGCCTAAGCTCTAATACTGTTGTTAAGAATCGTTGCTCTGGTGATCAACCCTATTACATTAACATAAAACCTCTACAGAAAACTATTACAACATCAAAAGAGCGGAAGATCAAGTTACTACTAATCTATTACAAAAATTGGATGATGGAACCAGATAACAACTCTTAATCAAAGCTCTTAAAAATTTGATGAGAAGTCTGAAAAACAGACTTCCGTTTCTTCTTTAAATACTTGCAAAACAGATAAACAAAACAGGATGAGCTTGGCTAAAATCTGATTGCCATAAGACAAAATAGGACAACTGTAACCAAAACCAGACATCCGGTTATGAAAAATGGACGCCAACATAGAAGGAAATGGACGACCGATTTCTGTGAAAGAAAGGAACAGAGATATTCGGACGATCAAAATGGATGAGAAAGGAAAAATCAAACGACTAGTTTTTCTCTGTATGTTAGAATCTCGATTAAACCCTCAGCAAGGGATGAGTCTCAGACAACAATCTAATCTCTCATCTTCGGTTCTCTCCTTCATAAACTACCCAAGCACGTGGTCAACCAACAGTGGTGACTAATGGCAGCAGTAACAGAAGAATTCATACAGAACAAACAGAAACAAGAATCTGCAGAGAAGAAGAAGAGAGAAAAGAAGAAGGCTTCACACAGAACAAACAGTCACGTCTCATCTGTTAGCAACAAGAAAGGATAAGAGTATTTATAGAGTTTCTATGGTAGAATTATTCAAAAAAGAGTACAGTCATCTGGAAGGATTGTTCAATAATAGAACATCCTATTACCTGGAAGACCTTTTCAAAGAGACAACAGCCAAGTCACATGGGGAAGACTCAAGGGGATTAGACTATTTACCAGCTCGACAGCTTAGATCAAACATAAACTTATCCTATTGGGTTGTGAGGCTCAGTCCAACTCATCACAGGGATTAAAGAACATGGGCTGAGAAGAGAAAATGTGTGAACACTTACCCTATTGGCCTATACTAGCCATCATAGATGATGAAATAAGCAAGGAAGAATGAAGAACAGAGCCTATCGGCAATGGTAGGCCCTATACCTCCCGGTAGCTCATTGAACAAAGGGAATGTTGAGGAAACTACCTACCGATGATGGTAGGTTCCCTCCCCATCGTCCCCTTAGGTCTCGGAATAGAAAAAGAGCTTTGAAGAGTATATTTTAATTTAAGTTAAAATTAGTTAGTTTCTAGTCAATTAATGGTTTCTTGACTCCAAACTTGTACTTAACTTTAAATTAGAAGGTTAATTAGGTATTTTTAATACTCTTCAGTTTTAGGAAGAGGAGTAGGTTTTCTCTTTAAATACCTGCTTATTGCCTGCTCTTGTAATTAACTTTGATGATATTAGAAATTCGAGAGTTTTCTCTTAGGATTCTTAAGTTTTGAGGCTTTCTCCTTGAACTTCATCTAGGTTTGATCGTTGCTTAGATTGATTTTATTGAATATTTGGATTGGGTTGATCCAAGGGTTCTAATTTGATCACAATTCCTAGTTCTATGATAATGACATCTTTATGATTTGTCTAGAGTTTAGCTCTTCTTCAATTGGTCTAATTAGATACTGAGTAACAAACCCCATTGTTCTTTTAGCAATTGAGGAAAAGATCCTCTTCATATTCAATTGTTCATAGTTTGGGTTGAATATGGGTGGGTGTTGTTGAAGAAGATCAAGTCCTATTGAAGGCAAAGATCCTTGGGAGGCTTATTTGAAGATTTCGATCCTTGCACAACACGATTCATATTAGAATGTCCGGAATGAAAAGTAATGATTGCCACGTGTTTATGGAGAGAGTGATTCCTATTGTTCTTAAAGAGATACTTCCCAACAAGGTGTGGAGTGCCTTGGCAGAATTGAATTTGTTTTATAGAGACTTATGTTCTTCGAAATTATGTGTGGCGCAAATGCGTTAATTGGAGGGTAATATTGTTATGTTGTTGCGCAAGTTAGAAATAATTTTTCCTCCTTCATTCTTCGATGTCAAGGAGCATTTAATGGATCGGTTGTTTTATTAGGATAGGGTATTTGGACTTGTTCAGTACATGTGGATGTATCCGTTCGATAAGTACTTGAACCATCTAGAGAAGAAAACTAAGAATAAGGCTAGGGTTGAGGGATCGATGTGCAGTACTTATTTTGTTGAAGAGGCTACCACAATTTATAGCAACTATTTTGAACCTCATGTATCAACCAAGGCTAGGGATCCGCTAAGAAATGATAAGGTGATCAACCTGAAGTTCAAAAATAAGTTCTGTGCAGTTGCAATGGATAAGGAAGGGAATACGATATAACGAGGACAAGAGCTTTTGATGATGAAGTACATAATGCAACAACGGACTACATTCTATTGAACTGCAATGAAATAGAACCGTGCATTAAGTAAGTTAGTCTCATTACTTATTATATATCAAGATATTTACTGATTAATGAAATTTTGTGATTAATTATATGTTAAATATATTAATTACTTGTAGGAAGTACACAATGAAATTGAAGATGCATTTTCCAAGTTTAACAGAAGGTGGGTATAGACAAGAATCAATGTAGGGTTTTCATTGTGGTTTTGGGAAGAAGTCAGTTGAAAGTTAGGTTAATTTTCATAAAATAAGTTTAATTATGTGTAAACTAGATAAATTTTCATTATTTTATTCAGATGATATATCTTGTGGATGCAAGCAGTAGGGAAAGCCTTAAGAATTTATCATGGGGTCGGACTAAACTTGTGAAATCGTGTAATGGGTATTTTGTTAGTAGATTTAGGTTTCATACACATGAACGAGGTTTTGGTAGTCTTACACTTAATTGTGGTGTTCAGGTAAAAAGTTGCTATAATGGGATTTTAAATAAGATTGTTGAGTTTGGATACTTAGGAAGACCAAGTCCAAAGGTTGTACTTTTTAAGTGTGATTGGTTTGATTCTTCTTTACATCAAGGTCTCAAGATTCATGATAAATAGAAACTTGTGGAGCTGCAGATTAAAAGAAAATATGCAGGGGGATTGATCCTTTCATTCTATCCCAACAGGCCGAACAAGTGACTTACGTCCCATACCCTACTACTAAACAACGGAAAAGCAATTAGTGGGTTGTAATGAAACCAAGACCTCATATTTAGAGCTACGTCTGGTAGATTTCCATTTCAAAAAAGATATTGATATTGCTAAGATTTCAAGGATAGACGTTCATGTTCAAGACATTAGAACTCTTGTTCACGAGTTGGGCGAGTTAGAATCAGTGGACATTCGTGGGAGGAATAACTTAAGGAATGAAGATGAAAATAATGAAGATGACAAAGAGTTCGAATGGTAGTCCGATGAAGAAGGGGAAGAGGAAGAGTTTCAATCTGAGTCCAATTCCAAAACATAGAATGCTTAACTGGTACCTTGTTTTATTTATAAGCAACTTTCTTTTAAGTAACTTGTTTATTTCTTTTTGTCGTTATGTACTTTTAATTAACTTTCTATATAAGTAACTTGTTTGTTTCTTTTTGCCGTTATGTATTTTAAAGTAACTTGTGTTATTTATATGTACCATTTCTTCTTGAGTAACTTGTTTTATTCTTTTTGTCATTATGTAACTTTCTAATTATCATTTTATCTTTTATATTACAGATGGTACGTGGGAGTAAGAAGAAGAGGGGTACACCCAGAGACGTCTACTCATCCGATGGTAAGTTTTTGATATGAATCCTGTGATACTCCTAACCTTGCCACTGGGTCAACTGCGGCTGAGTAGGGCATCTGCGTGCCTCTCGGCACTAAATTATAAGTTCCACAATAAAACAAAACCCTAGAATAACACTAACCGGTATACACACAAAGTACACAGAAAACTTAAGTAAACTAGATACCACTAGTGCACTCAGAACAAAGGATCTTAAAAAGAAAAAACTTCTCATTATCGTTTTATTATAAAACAAAAGTATCTTACATCAACAACTTTACATTACAACATAAAAAGAAACTTTACAAACGGTTCGAGTCTAAAAGATAAAACATAGACATATGCCCTTCTGGGAGATTTGATTCAAAAACTCCTGGCCTGAAACTTCAGTGGCTTGCTGGGCCCTTGACCGTCCCGAGCTAATCTAAGAAGAAAAGATAGTGTGGAAAAACGTGAGCGCGAACTAAACAGTCCACGTATGTGCTGTAGTGATTTCTTTAAAACAATGACGATGCCGTTTCACAAAACAGTTCATGCAATGTTATAAGAAAACATTTATTTTATTATTTTAACAAAACTGATGATTGAACCTACATGAGGGTTTCGAACGCAGCTGGGAAGTCTGAGCGAATCAAGACACATCAGTGCAGCTTCTACACCCCAAATTTAAAAGAACATGTAATGCAACAGTGGGGTTCCACGGACAAAGTCCGAATCCCCAAAACGAGACCATCGGAACCAAGTTCCGGAATCTCGTAGTCAATACCAGTCAAATACCATACGAGTGCTCGATTACAAACAACCGCACTCCCATATCACTGGTCAAAACAGGCTACAGACTCCAGGGCACCTACCAGGTCTGCCCTGGGGCCAACCTCAGTTTCGAGCCCTTCTTGACTCTCCACTAGGTGACCATCCCACCACAGAGCATGATGCGAAGTCCACGTAAATACCAATTGGGCCACGCCCTCAAGGTACTACGCCCCTCTTCAAGTGGATCCACCTTTAGAGTCAAAAACTCGTCCACGTCATCGGAAGATGCCCTAGTACGGGGGACTAGCCACGTACAGTGCAATCCGCTAACGTGTCCGTTCACTTGAGTTTCAACAAACTTTAACCCTGGTCGGAATGAGGTTTTTATATGTATTTACAAATCGAAGGGTCATTTGCTTGGCCGCCGGAACAGATTTAAGTCATAAACATTATAGGGTAGTAAAAATCCTCATCCGCCAGTCATCACATTCTTATACAAATTTGACAATTATGCCAATGCCATATCTGTATTCATGCTTGTCAAAACACGTAACTTCTCAAGCTAAAATATTTTCCAACATATAAATATTTTCGGAAAAACCTGCATACGACAATCTTCTTATTCACCACCATAATACCTTGTTTCAAAAGAACACCTATATGGAGCACCGCTGCTATGCATTTTTCTAGGAAACACGTAACGCATTCTGGAGAATATCTCCAAAAACACACTGAGAGATATCATTCCAAAAATAGCAATATTTTGTGATGTTCCAAAAAAAACATTTTTATACGTGTAACATAATAAAATGGAGTTTGTGGACTCACCTGGATGTAGATCTGGTTCTAAGATCCTATAATATAATAATACAAAAATATTTAATATTTAGGTACCGATCAAATAGTCTTATTCCCTAAATAATATCGAAATCCTATGAAAGGAATTTTAGCATGTACATAGATCTACCTATATAATGATATATATACTTATAATAATTCTTTAAAAGGTCGAAAATCCTATATTCTTAAAAAAAATATATTCTCCCAAGAAACCATAATTAACTATATACTATATACTAAAAATCCATTTAAAAATATTTAATACTAAAATAAATAACTAACTTAGTATATATATATAATCTAACTAGAAATAAATCTCACTATATACTAAAGAAAATAAACAAAAAATACATCTAAACTATATATATATACATATTCTAACAAGACTAAAAAGAAAAGAACTTGCAAGGAAAAAAATAATAAAAATAAATAAATAAATAAACGCCTAACCTAACCTTCAAATAGCTAATATGGCTGCCCTTAGATCATTAAAAGAAATGATACATATGCATGCATATATATAGAGAAACAAGGCGGTTAAGGGGGAAAAAAAAAGCAAAAAAAACAGCAAATGGACGGGTGGCCCATGAGGTGGCAGCCCTTTCCTTAAGTGGTAAATTTTTTTTTGAAATCCTTATATGAAAATGTCAAGTATTTAAATTTCTAAAATAAATACACTAGGTATTAAAAACAAAATCCACTTAAAGACACTTATAAACCTTAATAATAAATCCTCAATATACTAAAATTTTATTCCTATTCCTAAATATCCCCAAAATACCACTAAGGGTCAAAAACACTATATCCCCCCAATATAAATCCAAACTCTATTTCATAACGTCCGTACTTTTAAAGTCATGCTAGGTGCTTATGGGGTAGGACGTTACATTCTAACCTCTTTAAAAGAAATTTCGTCCTCGAAATTAAATAGTTACGTACCTATAAACTCTGGATACTTTTTCTTCAAGTACTACTCAGTTTCCCAGGTTGCCTCTTCGATCCCATGATGTCTTCATACCACCTTACACATTGGAATCTGTCTCCTGTGTAACTCTTTTACACTTCGTTCTATAATCTCAGTTGGTTTTTCTTCATATTACAGATCGGCTTGTAATTCCAATTGGTCATCATTGAGAACATGATCAGGTGTAGGATGATACTTCTTTAATTGTGATACATGGAACACATCATGTATACCCATCAGTTCATTTGGCAAGGTGAGCCGATATGCCACTTTACCAATCCTCTCAATAATTTCTAACGGTCTGATATATCGGGGGTTTAACTTTCCTCTCCTCGGATATCTCAGCTTTCCGTGATGTGGTGTGAGTTTTAAGAAAACTCGATCTCCCACACTAAACTCCAGATCCCTTCTTCGATTGTCGGCATAGCTATTCTGTCCACTTTTAGCTATCCGAAGCCGATCTTCAATTATCCTAACTTGTTTCTGCATCTCCTCCAATTCTGGCATCAAGTTTCTTTGTCTCCAATGGGATCGAACTCCGACTTCATCCCAGTACAAAGTTGTGCTGCATCTCCTACCATATAATGCTTCAAACGGTGCTATTCCTATCGAAGAGTGGTAGCTATTATTATAAGCAAACTCGGCACAAGCAAGGTTGTCAACCCACTTATTTCCAAAGTCTAGGGCACAAGCTCTTAACATATTCTCTAGGGTTTGAATTGTTCTTTCAGACTGTCCATCGGTTTGGGGATATGCTGTGGTGCTATAACTTAGATTGGTCCCATTAGTTGCCTGGAACTTAGGCCAAAACCTTGAGGTAAACCTTGGGTCTCTATCGGATACAATATAAACGGGCACCCCATAAAGTCGAACAATATCATCTACATAAATCTGTGCCAACTTTTCCAAAGGGTATATCATATTAATGGCAATAAAATGAGCCACTTTTGTTAAACGATCAACAATTACCCAGATAGCATCCTTATATCCCTTGGTCTGGGGCAATCCTGTGACAAAGTCCATTGTCACATGATCCCATTTCCATTCGGGAACTGGCAGTGGTTGTAGTAGTAGTGCTGCTGACTTTTGATGTTCCGCCTTGACCCTTTGACATGTAAGACAGGCTGCTACATACTCCGCAATTTCTCTCTTCATTCCGTTCCACAAAAACTTTTGCTTTAAGTCTTTATACATCTTATTCTCTCCAGGATACATTGAATACTTACTTCTGTAGGCTTCCTCTACAATCTTACGCTTAAGTTCAGTATCATTGGTTACACATAATCGATTTCGAAAGCACAGGCTCCCATAAACATCTAATGCTCGAAAATCTTCCAATTTCTTAGCTTCCACACGGTTTTTGAACTCCTGGAACTCCTTATTATTCTTTTGGGCGCTTTTAATATCCTGTTGTAGGGGGATGTTAAGCTAAAACTTGATATCTTTGCTTTCTACTCAATGCCTCTCCCACCACATTCGCCTTTCCTGGATGATAGTTAATCGGGCATCGATATTCTTCCAGCAATTCCATCCATCGACGTTGTCTCTTGTTCAAGTCCTTTCGAGAAAATAGATACTTAAGCTCTTATGATCAGTGAATATCTCATTCTTAGCCCTATATAAGTAGTGTTGCCACTTCTTAAGTGCAAACACGATGGCTGCTAATTCCAAATCGTGTGTCGGATAATTCCATTCATGATCCTTCAACTTTCTTGAAATATATGCGACAACCTTCCTATCTTGCATCAACACAGCTCTTAGACCTTCCCCTGAAGCATCTGTATACAATGAAAATTCCTTGTTTGGATCGGGTAATGTTAACACTGGTGCCGTCATTAGTCGGTTCTTCAATTCTTGAAAAATCTTCTCACACTTCTCCGTCCACTCAAACTTGGTTGCTTTTCTAGTTAATTGTGTTAGAGGTCCAGCAATCCTTGAAAAGTCTTTTATGAATCTCCGATAGTATCCCGCCATACCCAAGAAACTACGTACTTCGGTTGGTGTTTTGGGTTGTGTCCAATGGGTCACTGCTTCTACTTTCACCGGATCTACCGAGATTCCTTCCTGGGTGATAACATGTCCTAGGAAAGTAACTTGACTCATCCAGAACTCACATTTACTAAACTTAGTATACAACGTATGCTCCCATAGAGTTTGCAACACTATTTGAAGATGTTGTTCATGAGCTTCAGGGTTAGGTGAATAAACAAGAACATCATCAATAAAAATCACCACAAACTTATCCAGGTAAGGACTAAAGACTCTATACATCAAGTTCATAAATGTCGCACGTGCATTAGTTAATCCAAATGGCATAACCACAAACTCCTAATACCCATATCGTATGTTGAAAGCCGTCATGGGAATATCCTTTTCTTTTATCCTGACTTGATAATACCCTTGCCTTATGTCCAATTTGGAAAAACAGACCGCTCCTCGTAGTTGGTCAAATAACTCATCAATGAGGGGTAGTGGGTATTTGTTCTTGACTGTCACATTATTCAGTCCTCTATAATCTATACACATCTTGAGGGTTCCATCCTCCTTCTTTACAAACAAAACTGGCGTACCCCAAGGAGATGTACTTGGATGAATGTATCCTTGCTGCAACAGTTCTTGTAGTTGCTTTTTCAACTCTTTTAGTTCCTCCTGTTTCATCCGATATGGAGTTCGAGATATTAGTTTAGCATCAAGTACCAATTCTATGCCGAATTCCACTTCTCGATCTGGGGGTAGCGTCACTAATTCCTCAAGAAAAACATCCACAAACTCCCTCACTACGGGTACTGTTTCTAATTTTACCTCCTCCTTAGGCTTGTTGAGTAAAGATACTAGATACCTTTGACATCCTTTCCATAGTAACTTTCTGGCTTTCATGCAAGACGAAAATAGATTCTCCCGTTTTGTTCGCTTTCATTGGAACACTAGGATTGGCATACTCGGTCGGCTAAACTTAACAAACTTCCGTTGACAATCTACTCGGGCATAATGTTTAGACAACCAGTCCATCCCAAGTATCACGTCATATGCTTCCAATGGTAAGGAAATTAAATCTCCGGATAAAATCACACTCTCGACACAGATGTCACAATCAGGGTACTTTACTTCAGTTATCTTATTCAAGCCCATAGGAGTGCTAACTATCAACTGGTAATGCATGTTAGCAGAAGGTATAGGAATATGTTTTATGAAATACAAACTCACAAAAGAATGCATAGCTCCAGGGTCAATGAGTACTCTTGCTGGTCGAGAAAAGATTTGTATCATACCTTCAACTACTTCTGCTTCAGCATCTACGGGCAATCCATTAGTGCATAAACTTTAGCTTTTACTTGTGGCTTATTATTCCTTCCTTCTGTTGCTCCTTTCATAACCGGGGGTCGGCCTGCTCTTCTGGACGTCTCCTGAGGTACTTGTTGCATCTCAGGGCACTGGTCCTTGGTATGTCCTAGTTTTCCACACTTGAAACATAACCTTAATTTCCGATAACACATTTCAATCACATGGCCACTTCGTCCACAATAGGTACATTCTTTGTGGGCTCCTCCAGGGGTTAGGGTTTTTTGGCCTTCATTTCCAGTCCTTTGCTCACCACGGGATCTCTTGAAATCTCTAGGTTTCCATGTTCTCCGTTCGCGTGGTGGCTTCAATTGCGGTCGCGAATCCCATTGGTGGCAAGGGATCCAATGCCCGTTGCAATTCAACCATTAATCCTTTCACAAATTTTCGCGTCTTATTTTCATCAGTATCTATCAACCTTAAGCAATATTTAGCCAACCTATTGAACTTTGCCGTATACTGGGCAACTGTCAGGTTACCTTGTCTCAATTGCTAAAACTCATCCTTTCGTTGCTCACGAACCCAACGAGGTATGTATTCCTTTTTGAATTCATCTTGAAAATCGTTCTAGGTCCATGGTTGGTTCTTGAGTGTCCGAGCTTCAGAAGCTCTAAGCCACCAATCCTTTGCCATTTCTGATAGTCTAAAATATGCGAATGTTACCCTCAGGGCATCTTCGTACTTAAGGGTATCATAGACATCATTCAACCGCTCAAGGAACAGTTTAGCTTTAATTTCTTGCTCAACTTCTCCATAGAACTCCAGGGGTTGAAACTTGAGAAATCGTTCTAGTGCTTCATCTGCTCCAATGGCCGGTACTCGTTCGTTTCTTCTTGTGGCCATTGAAGTTTCTAACAATTCTGTCATCTTGATCATAAAATTCTCAATTACCTTGTGTGTGGCTTGTTCTGGAAGAGGTGTGGCCTCCTTTATAGGTTAAGACTGTCTGTTTTGAGAACTTTCCGACACAGCCTCATCCGCATGGTTGGGAGATTGTGAACCTGACATGTTTCTAAAAACCAAAAGTTCTAACACTAATAAACATCTAAGGTTACAGTACTCTAAAACAAGTAAACATGAATTTATCTCAGGCACCAACATCAATGCATACATATAAACATATATATAACTCAAAATAAGGATTTTTAGTACAAGTAGTGTCAAGATACAGTCAGATCATCCTGTTCCTACCACACAAAAACTATATGGCTGGGTTGCTATACATATCCAAAACCCGAGGACCTCATACCTACGACCCTAAGCCTACTGCATTAAGTACCGACAAAAACACTACTTGCACCTATCCAAGTGACAAAATATGCACACCTACCTGTACTCTATCCAACACCTACTCCGCCTGAGGACACTAGCTACCAGAACATCCTGGTCGGGACTCTAACTCGACACGGGTTCTATCCACTGAATCTCTAGTAGTACCAAGGAACTGAGCGATAAACCTCCTAAGCCAGTCCTGCTAGTCAATCAGTTCTATAATCTGTCTCTCTCTGGCCGCGTTTCCCTCCCGCGCCTGACCTAGCTCCGCCTCTAGCATGACGGCCCTCACCGTTGCCTGTCGATGTGCTTGGCGAGCCGTATAGAACAGGGCGTCTACCCGGGAAATCTCCTCTCTCAGCTCCATAATCTGCTATGCTTGCACCACAAACAATAGCCACAGATGTCGTGCTCCCTAACCCCACCCCGAAGTAATGATGGTAGTGCTGGAAAAGAAGATACAGAGTCCACAGGTGGAATAGGGGTAAGGGACGCTGCTACTGGCAAACTATCTCCTACAAAGGTACCCATATCCCCAGCGGCTACCGGTGCCGCTCTCTGTTTCGGGCGTCATCTCTGAGTCTGACGTGGGCTCACTAGAGTCCTCTTCTATCAATGTTCCAAGCCTTATTCCCGGTGCCACTGGTGCCATCTATGGTCTTTCTACTGACTCATCATCGGAAAGGTCATCGGAATTGGTTCCCTTCCTAGGACAATCTCCCTAAGGGAATATGAGGATGATGATGATGACGTAGTCCTGTTAGGCTCATCTATGAGGGTGCCCTCCCTATATGTCCATCTATGAGAAGGGTGTGCCATCTAGTACCTACAAAACAAAATCTTAGGGTCAGTACTAACCAATAAATCATATGGTTGACTTTAAAGTTTAAACAGTTGACTCTTATAGCTTGTCTAAATTCCAACGTTTCAAATCTAGTATCGAAACTAGATGTTCTGATACTACCTGTGAGACTCCTAACCCTGCCACTAGGTCAACTGTGGCTGAGTAGGGCATCTGCGTGCCTCTCGGCACTAAATTATAAGTTCCACAATAAAACACAACCCTAGAATAACACTAACCAGTATACACACAAAGTACACAGAAAACTTAAGTAAACTAGATACGACTAGTGCGCTCAGAACAAAGGATCTTAAAAAAAAAACTTCTCATTATCGTTTTATTATAAAACAAAAGTATCTTACATCAACAACTTTACATTACAACATAAAAAGAAACTTTACAAACGGTTCGAGTCTAAAAGATAAAACATAGACATATGCCCCTCTGGGAGATTTGATTCAAAAACTCCTGGCCTAAAATATCAGTGGCTTGCTCGGCCCCTGACCGTCTTGAGCTAATATAAGAAGAAAACATGATATGGAAAAACGTGAGCGCGAACGCTCAGTGAGTCCACGTGTGTGTGCTATAGTGATTTCTTTAAAACAATGACGATGCCATTTCACAAAACAGTTCATGCAATGTTAAAAGAAAACATTTCCTTTATTATTTTAACAAAACTGATGATTGAACCTACACGAGGGTTTCGAGCGTAGCTAGGAAGTCTGAGCGAATCAAGACACATCAGTGCAGCTTTTATGCCCCAAATTTAAAGGAACATGCAATATAACAGTGGGGTTCCACGAACAAAGTCCGGATCCCCAAAACGAAACCATCGGAACCAAGTTCTGGAATCTCGTAGTCAATACCAGCCAAACACCATACGAGCGCTTAATTACAAACAACCGCACTTCCATATCACTGGTCAAAATAGGCTACAGACTCCTGGGGCACTTACCAGGTCTGTCCTGGGGCCCACCTCAGTTTCGAGCCCCTCCTAACTCTCCACTAGGCGACTGTCCCACCGCAGAGCATGATCCGAGGTCTATGTAAATACCAGTTGGGCCACGCCCTGAAGGTACTATGCCCCTCTTCAAGTAGATCCACCCTCAGAGTCAAAAACCTGTCCACGTCATCTGAAGAGGCCCTAGCACGGGGGACTAGCCACGTACAGTGCAATCTGCTAACGCGTCCATTCACTTGATTTTCAACAAACTTTAGCCCTGGTCGGAATGAGGTTTTCATATTTATTTACAAACCGAAGGGCCATTTGCCCGGCCGCCGGAATAGATTCAAGTCATAAGCCTTACAGGGTAGTAAAAATCCTCACCCGCCAGTCATCACATGCTTATGCAAATTTGACAATTATGCTAATGCCATATTTATATTCATGCTTGTCGAAACACGTAACTTCTCAAGCTAAAACATTTTCCAACATATAAATATTTTCAGAAAAACCTGCGTACGACAAACTTTTTATTCACCACCGTAATAATTTACTTTAAAAGAAATACCTATATGGAGCACCGCTGCTATGCATTTTTCTAGGAAACACGTAACATATTGTGGAGAACATCTCCAAAAACACGCTGAGAGATATCATTCCAAAAATAGCAATATTTTGTGATGGTTCGGAAAAAAAACATTTTTATACGTCTCGTAATCTATGAAATAACATAATAAAATGGAGTTTGTGGACTCACCTGGATGTAGATCTGGTGCTAAGATCCTACAAAATACTTAATATTTAGGTACCGATCAAATAGTCCTATTCTCTAAAAAATATCGAAATCCTACGGAAGGAACTTTTAGCATGTATATATATATACCTATATAATGATATATATATATATACTTATAATAATTCTTCAAAAGGTCGAAAATCCTATATTCTTAAAAAAAATATATTCTCCCAAGAAACCATAATTAACTATAATCTATATACTAAAAATCCATTTAAAAATATTTAATCCTAAAATAAATAACTAACTTAAAATATATATAATCTAACTAGAAATAAATCTCACTATATACTAAAGAAAACAAACAAACAATACATCTGAACTATATATATATATATATATATTCTAACAAGACTAAAAAGAAAAGAACTTGCAAGGAAAAATAAAAAAATAAAAACAAATAAATAAACACCTAACCTAACCTTCAAATAGCTAATATGGCTGCCCTTAGATCATTAAAAAAAAAAATGATGCATATGCATTCATATATATAGAGAAACAAGGCGGTTAGGGGGGAAAAAAAAATAGCAAATGGACGGGTGGCCCATGAGGTGGCAGCCCTTTCTTTAAGTGGTAAGTTTTTTCTTTTTTTTTTTTTTGAAATCCTTATATGAAAATGTCAAGTATTTAAATTTCTAAAATAAATACACTAGGTATTAAAAATAAAATCCACTTAAAGGCACGTATAAACCTTAATAATAAACCCTCAATATAATAAATAATATTCCTAAATATCTCCAAAATACCACTAAGGGTCAAAACACTATATCCCCCCAATATAGATCCAAACTCTATTTCATAACATCCGTACTTTTAAAGTCATGTTAGGTGCTTATGGGTTAGGATGTTATAAATCCTCTTTTGCGTGTTGAATTGAATCGAAATCCTTTCCAAGATTACCTCCTCATAAAATACCTCTATTGAGGATTGTGTAGCTTCACACTTCAATGGAAAATCTATAAGGAACAAGCCTCATAAACCTAATATTGAGAGGTTTAACTCTTTCCTAAAAATTGATGGTCAAAACTTTGAGGGAACTATGACCTCAAAACCCCTACCACACAATCTAGAAGACCTTAGATTCAATTGAATCAAGAACAAGAACTCTAGACTCAATCAATGAAGGAATTTGAAGATGATCAATTGGATACCATAGGTTCATAAACCTAAGGCAATTCAATTGCTCACTACCAAGGACATGAACCCTTAATGAACTAGCTAAGCAAGAGGAAAAACCGAAGAGACTAAGAGAGTTTCTCTCTCTCAAGAATTTCAGCAAAATTTATTCAACTTCCAAAGTTAGTTACAACTACTGAATAGTGAGGTATTTATAGGCTAAGCATTAATCCCTAGCGACACAAGTGATTAATAGCTTAAATTACCTATAAACCCCTTGATTAAAAGCTGGAAAAATAACTTGAATTACAAAATCAAGCCAAAAAGGGCCATTAAAGAAAATACCACATGAGACCTACCGGCAACTGTAGGGTCAGACCTACCTTGAGCAGTAGGTAGTCGATCTCCAAGATTATCCCGGAAGAAGCCTACTGGTAATGGTAGGGGCAACCCTGCCGTCACTGGTAGGGTACAATCTTAAAACACTTAAGCCAATTTTTCACATCTAAGTTGCTCCCTTGAATAAACCTTTTTAATGGCATAGATTATAAGTAACTTGGAGACTTGTTCTTGAGCTTCAGAACCTTTAAACTTGATCTTCAATGCATTTTCCTTGTAAACAACCATGCCATTATCCATATTCCATCATTAGCTTTAATCCCTTTCGTCCTTGGACTAGTGAATGATCCATGGATGAATCTTTAAAACCTTGGCTTTCCCGATTCGTATCATCTCCACCCCTTCTTTGAAAAGATTCGTCCTTGAATCTTGACCTACATCAAAAATACAAAAGCAAAACATTGAGAGAAGCACCAAATGTAATTCAACTGGAAAAGAAATGATAGAAACACTAAAGCAGTCAAGGATGTGCAAAGCGCTTCGGTATGAGCATCAAGAGTAGGTTTGTGTTGGAGAACACCATTTGATTCCAAGGGATCCAACCCATCCTAGAGGATCAGAGATCAAAAGTTTCATTCCAAACATTTTGTGGTTGTCTTTATTAGCCTCATGATTCTTGAAATGGATAAACTCAACAAACTCCATTTTTTTCTTTTAATCAAAACTCAAAGTATGATATGTACATAAGAATATCAAATTAATAGACATTAGAAAATTACCACCATAATAATTTTTTTTAAAAACAAAAAAGAAGATTAGTAGCATAAGAAGCTTGATCAGAAGTACTCCCAACAAGGAGTAAACAAATTGTCCATGGAAAATCGGTCTTCTCCTTGGGTACATCTACCAAGAGACTAGCTAGAATGCTAAGTTCCTTGTTGAACTTTCTTATAAAAGCTTTGAAACCATGGAAGCTTTCCTCCTCAAGGGCACTCTTGGAAATAAGCCAATCTTTCAATTGCTTGCCCGATATTTACACCCACTTGGCAACCGTGAAAACTCTATATAACCTAGGAAAGTACCATTTTCTACCCAAAACTCATAATTCTCAAGGTAAGCATAAAAAATTGCATTCTTCAAATTCCAGAAAACTTGTTCAAGATGATACAAATGATCTTCAAAAGTCTTGCGATCAATCGAGATGACATCCAAATAAACCATTAACAAATGTAGAATCTACGCCTTTAGACAACCAAAGTAGTTCAACTTCAAACTCCAAAGATATGTCTACGCAAGGTTTTCAAGGCATATCCTAAGAAATATAATATTCATGTGGCAAAGTTGTAGAGTTAACTCTTTTATACTCTAAGAAACTAACAATAAACCTTTCTACTTCTTCTTTCATGCCAAACCAAAAGAAGTTCTTATGTAAAATAACATAAGTTTTGGAAATATCAATACAATCCATCAAACCACCACTATGAGCTCCTTTAGCTTTCGACAATCTAAAGTAACAAGAAGGAATGCATAATTTACCAACATGGTAAAGAACATCATCATGTATAAGGTACTTATCATTATACACAACCAAACAAGCATCAAATATGTTTTGAATTCATTATCACTAGCATGTACTTCATTAAGCATATACAAACCAAATAATTGCTCTTGTAAAGTAAAGATTAGAATGTACCTTTTTGACAAAACATCGGGTATAACATTTTCTTTACCTCTCTTGTCCCAATTGACATATGGAATTGTCTTTATGAATTTCATTCCTCTCGCAAACCACTTGTTGAACTCTCGTTTTTCTTGGAGAAAAAATGCATAGGACTCCTTATCATGAGTAGCACAATTCAATGCTGCACCGATCACCAAATCACTTTGATGTTCCATTTCCTTCAGTAGAAAGGGTCCACCAAGTTCCTCTTTTCAATAGAGAAATGTAATCAACTCGTCCAAAAACTCCTTGAAGGTTAGAGAATAAAGCAAAATAATACCAAAGGATTGATTAAAAGGCTTGACACAAGAAGTTATGTTTTGAGCTATTAAGTCTTTTAAAATGTCATGTTTCAAAAGATAGTCAATAAAGGAAATAGGGTAAACAAGTTTTTCATCAAGATCTTTCAAAGTTAGTTCAAAAAACCATTTTGGAAGGAAGTTTTCACAAGATCACAAAGATGAACTTTAAGCACCTTAAAACTACCATTCATTTTCTTTCCACAAAATAGCAACGACATGAATTCCTTGAAATGAAACTATGGAATTGAAACCCATGGAAGTTCCCTGACAACAAAGCTTTCAAAAATCCATCAACAATTAAGAACTTTTCTTCATCATGAGGAAAGTCAAATTTATGACTCACAAGACTCAAGAGTTGAATAGAAGGAATAAACCCATCAAGATTTTGTATAAAAGCATAAAGGAAAGATGATTCATAATCACAATTCTCAACAAGCTCTCCTTTAAAATTAGCATAAAAATCACCCTATAAAGACCAAGGGAACCAACTAACTCTCTCATCATAACCACTTTCAACAAAAGATCTAAAGAAGATATGAATCTTACTCCACATATTTGCACAAGACGATGAGAAATTAGCAACAAGACGATCCAAGAGAAGATTATCATATAACAACTTAAGGCTATGGTAAGATGGTTTAATTCTAGCAACACTAACAAAAAGTTATTTCTCAAGATAAGCACATGGAGAAGAGCACTTAAGCATATGGTCAATATCAATTGCTAGATAACAAGTGAAAACATTAAACATCACATTTCCAACCAAAGTCACATAAGAAGCATGCAACTCTAAGAATGACTTTAACTACTTAAAAGAGAACTCATGTTATAAAAGAAAAGAGCTTAAAGAAAAACTTAGTGATGTGTCTTTAAAGCTAATGCTAAGCTCCTTTTCCATGCCTTCTTCTTTAGCTTTCATCCCATGATTTGACTTTTTTCCACAAGTTGTAGCTAAGAAGTTCAAGGATTGAGGCTGAATTCTATCACAAAAAAAGAAAAAGAACAACTATTAGATTTGTTGAGAATGAAATCACAAGCAAAGAAAGATGTAGAAGGAAGGAAGCTTATGGTTTTGTAGAGTTTAAAGCCAAGACTTAATTTTCCATGTATTAAGCTTCAAATTTCTGCACACTTGGAGAAAAACAAGTAAGGAAATGGTTATTGGAATTAGTAAACAAGTTCACCTCCCGCTAGAAAGTGAGTTTAATGATGAACTAATGTCACAACAACGCTCTCATTTCCTCTCTTTTATCTCTCTCAAAAATCATTAAACTAATCTCTTCCTTTCTTTTCTCACCCTTTTCAATCTGATCTTGCTTTACTTTCACTTGTTCTTCTTTTAAACTCTCATGATTTTCAATGAAGCACTCACTCTCTTTTATTTTTTCCTTACTTTCTTTTGTACTCACAATAGTCTTCAATTTTTCCTCTCTTGATTTTTCCTCCTTTACAAAGATACAAGTATTCTCTTCGCATGGTGAATGACTTTTCAATCAATTACATCTTGAGCTTGTGAAAGCTCATTTGCTTTTGTAGGTATTTCATCCATTGTAGATTCCATGAATTTTTCCTTTGCTTGACCTTGTCTTTGTCTTTCATGGTTTCCAACTCCAATTTTTTATCTAAATGAGTGCTTCATTAAGCTTTAAGTCTTAATTGGTTGAGCACCCATTCTCTTTTTATTTTTGCATCTACAATTCCATCAAATATTGACCCCATGATAAAGAGATTTTAACACCAATTGGAACATTTCTTCTTTTCTTCCACAATAGGAGTAAAACAATGATTCCACTTTTTGCTCCTATGCTTCATAATCATAAGGACCCAAAGTTCCACACAAAATGGGTAATTTCAAATTGTTGTAACTAAGAGGTCATGATGTAGTTCCCAAAGTTTGAGAACTTCTTCCACAATTATATCCTACATAGTTATAACTATCATAGTATTCCCCATAATCATCTCTTCTTTTATGGAACCTCTCTTCCATATTCATATAATTTCCTCCATTTCTAACATCATTTCTTGGAACTATTTACAAGATATATCATTATAACAATCTCTAGCTCCAAGTCTATAGCTCTAAGAGTAATCATAAGGATTATGCTCATAAGATCTTGCATGAGAAGAAAAGCTACCATATCCCCATTGGTTATCATGCATTGGATTTCCACCAAGGTTTCTTCTATTACTTTGTTCCAAGATGGCCTCCTCTTCTCTTTTTAATTCATTCACACCCTTTGCTAGGTATGGTAATTGTTGTTCCTATAATTTCAAGGCTTGTTGCACAAGACGCAAATCATCTTCCATGGTTGAATTTTTGTTTTAAAACCTGAAAATTAAACAAAGAAAAGAAAACAAAAGGACCTCCCAATTACTTCATTAGTGTTTACACTCTTTGATTATCACTCAATTTACTCATGTTTGTACTCTTATTGGGTTTTATCAAAGTAGGCTCATCCTCTTGCCTTTTCCAATCACTTAACACTCAAGTCTCTGTATGATCCTTCAACTTCTTACACAACTCAAACCAAGAGCATCAATCCCAAGCAAGCAAACAATCAATGCACTTAGTTGGAATTGTTTAAAGAGGCAAAGTATCAAACATTTGATGTGTAAGAGTTTCAAAGGAATTTATGTATGGAAAGAGACAAAAATCTTAATTGATCATAAAAAAGGATTAAAATCACACAAGGAAACAATTATAAGTCAAAAACAAAGAAAATCAAAACAATTAGGTTAAACAAAGAAGAGTACTAAACAAATATTTCCAGGAAATAGGGAATAATGACACCCTGTCACTAAAACAATGATAACTTAAAAAGGATGAAACAAAATCACATGAGACTAATTCACGAAGATTCCTTATTCAACGAGGATGACATTGAGCACAAATTTCAATCAATTGGGATCCGTATAACATAAGTTATTATAAGACGAATCAACACTTTCTTTGGAATCGCGAATCCAAAATACACTACAAAATTAAATTCAATTAAGCAACCAAATTACATCTAAATTGAGCACACCTTATTTCAAATGAACACAACTCAAAGGATAACTTCTCCATCAAATTTCATCAACAAAAGGCGCAAAATAAAAATTCAAATTTTCAATTGATTTTCTCAACAATTTTTCTGTACTTAATTTTGAATAATCTTCTTAGAATTTTGTTTGATCATCAAGACTTTCACATTTTTTTTGACTTTTCACGAATTTAATCAACTTAAAATTCAATTTGACCTTCAATTCGAGGTTTCTCTGATATCACTTTGATATGAATCCTCTTTTGTTTGTTGAATTGGATCCAAATCCTTCCCAAGATCACCTCCTCATGAAGTACCTTTATTGAGGATTTTGTAGCTTCACACTCCAATGGAAAACCTATGAGGAACAGGTCTTATAAACCTAGCATTGAAAGGTTTAACTATTTCCTAAATTGATGGAAAAAACCCTTGAGGGAACTATGACCTCGAAACCCCTACCACACAATCTAGAAGACCTTAGATTCAATTAAATCAAGAATAAGAATTCTAAACGCAATCAATGGAAGGAATTTTAAGATGATCAATTGCATTCTATAGGTGCATCAACCTAAGGCAATTCAATTGCTCACTACCAGTGACATGAACCCTTAGTGCACTAGCTAAGCGGGGGAGAGAACCCTAGACACTAAGAGAGTGTCCCTCTCAAGAATTTCAGCAAAATTCATTCAATTTCCAAAGTAAGTTACAATTAATGAATAATGATGTATATATAGACTAAGCATTAACCCCTAGCTACATAAGTGATTAACAGCTTAAATTACCTATAAACCCTTGATTAAAAGATGGAATAATAACTTGAATTACAAAATCCCGCTCAACAGGGCGGTTAAAGAAAATCGCACCCGAGACCTGCCAGTAACGATAGGGTCAAACTTATCTTGCGCGGTAGGTAGTCGATCTCCATGGTTTCCCCAGTAGAAGCCTACTGGCAATGATAGGGACAACCCTGCCGAAGCTGGTAGGGTACAATCTTCCAACACGTAGCGAATTTTCCATATCTAAGTTGCTCCTTTAAATAAACCTTGTTTATGGCATAGATTATGAGAAACTTGGAGACTTTTTCTTGAGCTTCAAAAGCTTTAAACTTGATCTTCAAAGCATTTTCCTTGTAAATAAACATACCATTATCCATATTTCCATTATTAAGTTTAATCTCTTTCAACCTTGCACTAGTGAATGATCCATGCGATAAATCTTTAAAACCTCGTCTTTCCTTATTCATATCACTTTCTCTCCTCCGGGAACGTTTGCTTATCCTGCGGCAACCTCTACTCTTTTGGGGATGTCTGCTTCTCCTGTTGTGATGTCTACACCTTCAGCAGCTTTGACTCCATTTCCATAGCTGCCATCCTTGAGTCCAACGCCCATTTCTAGCCCCTTCTTGTTCTACATCTACTGTCGAGACGTCATTGAGTCCTACCCCTTTATTATCAGCACTTCCATTGGTGCATGAAATATTGACGCTCGTGTGCTTATCACTCTTGCCTCTAATAGGTACATGTTCTTGCTTTTTAGTATTCCTTAGAAATAATCTACTTTCTTGATCAGGTTTTTCATTTATGGTATAACTTGATGTCAGGAGTTCCTTTATTTGTTGTTTGAAGTTGTATACAATGAATAAACTATTGACTTTAGGGGGAACCCAAACTCTTAAAAGAAGTGTTGTTGTCTTTATGGGGGAGCCCGGAATCTTAATACTTTGTTATATATTGAATTTATTTGTGTGGTTGATGTCTTTTGTGGCTATTGTGCCTAGGAAATATTTCTTTCATAGGGGAAACTCTGTCAGAATTTTTTCAAAACATGAATGATAACTATTGGTTTCTTAAACTCTTATGTTTTGTTAATTGTTTGTATAATTTAGTTAATTAAATGCCACCTTTGTTTCTTACATTGCACAGCTTCAACAAGCAATTGGACTGCGCAAATGTGATTTCCGAAATCATGAAGATGCATATTATCGAGGCTTATGGAAGTTTCGGAGAGGTGCCGGACAATATAAAAAATATGTGGTTTACAGAGTTCGGGGTAACTGTAACTTTCATTACAGGAGCTTTTATATGTACAACTTTTTTAATTTGTATTCATGTATAAAATGTGTTATTGCAGAAAAGGTATTGGTGGGACCCTATACAAGAGGATCCCCGATGGGATGCTTGGGAGAGACGTGCCTCGTTGCGTTACAAGGACTTGATTTACGAGGTTCAGTGTACGAGATTCGGCCTGAGTGGATAACTACCACACAACACACGAATCTCTATAATCATTGGAACTCAAATGCTTACAAGAAGAAGCGGGAGGTGGCACAGAGGAACCGTCTGCAAGGGCGTGGTGGCTAGGGACTCGGCAAGCACACTGGTGGGTCAGGTTATTCATTGAGTGGGTAAATCAATTACATCATTTTGTTCTTTAATTCTTGACATTTGAAATCTCATTAATCCTTTAAATATTTGCAGTGGGAAAAAAAAGGCAAAGCTTTTGCACAATCAAAGTTGTACGTTCTATTGCATCAGCAAAAGGGATAGTGGGTTGATACATGTTCCGACGAGTTTTGGGTAAGGTTATCTAATATGTTTAATGTCATGTTATTAAAGACATACTTTTTTTATATTACTTAGCAATAACTTATTAATCTCTTTCTTGTAGGCCAAATTTCAAGAGTTAAAGGCAAATGCAGAATGCCTCAATATTGAGACCAGCTTGCCCATTCAGAGCGACGAGTAGTTGATGTTTCAGGCTGCTGGTGCCAGCAACAAAGCCTTTGTCTACAATTTTAGCTCACAATCTAGAGGCATCACGACCAAGCGATAGAGAGGCAGCAGCTTGTCATGGTTTCTGTCGGTACATTATGCAACTGGCCATGATGCCTGCATCAAGAGAGAGAGAGAGAGAGAGAGAGAGAGAGAGAGAGAAGAAGTTGTTGGGATATATGCAGCAGGCAAAGAACAGGTTCGTGGGGCTTCATGTATTTCTTTGCATCTCAGTGTGGTATGTAACTGGATTCGGTACCCACTTTGTTAGCTCCTTTCCCTCCGAGACGCCTCATCTGTCCCCTCATCCTCTAGCCCAACTGTACCTTTGTAGTACATTTTATGTTTTTATATTTATGTATTATGTATTACGTTTAGATGCACATTTTTGTTATTTTGTTGTTATCTTATTGTATTCGACATCGACTATATATATTTGGTTGTATTCGTGCATCTTTTTGTTATGGTTTTTTTTTATTTATGGTGGATTATTATAATTATAAATAAAATATTTAGTTAAATATACCGTTACCAGCAGATAAACGACCGAAAATTGGTTAGTAATTTAAGGAAAAAAAAGTTGTCAACCAAGAGTCAGTGGGTAAATTTAAAATTCGGTCGGTATTTGTTTTTGAAAATTGATTTTTTCTTTAATTTCGCAAAATATAGTTACCGACCGAAATTTCAGTTGCTAACTTGGAAAATTAGTCAGTAACTACTACCGACCATTCGAATATTTCGTCAGATTCTGTTACTGACCAATTTTAACCAACTAACTATCTCGGTTTGTAACTTGCAATTACCAACCAACTACTGACCGATTGGCCGATCGGTAATTCTCGATTTTTGTAGTGTTTAAAAGCCCCTATTAGACCTTAAGAATGTGGAAGGAATCATAGAGCTATTAGAAGGTCCTGCCAAAAGAGCCATGTCTAGAAGAATGGAACAGCAGCACTAAGGAAAGATACCCATATTTAAAATGATGATTCAAGACTTGGCTTGGCAAGTAATAGGAGAATAAGAAGAGGACTTTAGAGGAACCAAAACCTTTTTATTGTCTAGGGTGCAAGTGGAGGAATTCAAATAAGCAAGTATGGGATGTTTTGTAGCTTCGAAATCGAAGGAGGAAGTTTTTTTGGACCCTACAATGGACAGTAGCCCTACCATCCACGGTGGGATTCTTTCCATGGAGAAAGAGGATTCACTCAATCTACCACCAATGGTAGGTCTACCCTACTGTCGCCAGTAGTGTTCTGACAAGAGAGGAATTGAGGCATCTAACCTACCATGGACGGTTGGTCGAGACCTACCATCGCCGGTAGGTCGCGGCTGGTGGAGAAATTGGGAAGTTTCTAACTTCCTTGACCCTTCAATTCGGTTGTAAACTTACTTTGGCTTATAATTAAGTGGTCTAAGCACCCTTTAAACTCTTTTAAACTAGTCTAATACCTAGGGTTGGAAACTAATTTCGAAGCACACAATAAATATTCTTTTTTTCAGCCATTTTGGCCAAGTTTTGATATATGAAAGATATATAGAGAGAGAAGAACTAGGGTTCTTTGGGTTTCATCATCTTCCTTGTACTATTAAGAGTTTCCTAGGTATAATTAGAGGGAAGGAATTTCTTGAATCTTTAATTCAAGAGATCTAGTCTAATTTCCAAATCATAATTCTTCCTTGAGGCGCCAACTTCCATAGTTGGTGTTGCTTGGGATTTAGGTCATTCTTTCGGATTTTTAGAATAGGTGAGACTTGTCTAGTTGATTCTCCCTCAAATATAAGGAGGTTAATTGTTTTCCTTCATAGTTCTTTACAATAATTTATTCTTTGTTCTTCAAATTTCTTCAAAACGAGCATTCCAGGTGTCCTCTAGAATAGAGTTGGTGTTTGGAGCAAGTGATCCTCAAGGAAGGCTTAGGATGATCTTACCATTTGGTATCAAGGCAAAGCTCTCTTTGAGGTCAAGTTTATGTGCTTATTTGATGAATTTTGAATATAGAAAAAGCCATTTGATATTATTTGGAAAAGGCATAGTAATCTGGAAAATTTTCACCTAGAAAAAGGTATGCATAAAGATTGAATTGTAAAGTATACTAGATGAACTCCGAATTCCATGAAATTAGTCTTGATTGAAAGCTTACTCGATTTTGAAGTTTTTTCAACATTTTTGGACCTACTTGGTTGAAAAATGAATGAGATATGTTGAAATTACTACAGATTGTTTTCTTTCTCCATTTTCCCAGAATTGAAATTTTGTAATCTACATATCCTTGTTTTCTGAGCCAATTGTCTTATTTTTTGCTCTCCAACATCTCTGGATATATCTTTAAGTGTTTTTTTATCTTTTGGTTGAAATTAGACTCATTCGTTGACTCATACTCTTGAATTTCTCTTTGATATTCTACGCCTTCTACGTGTTCGATAAAAGTCCTCATTGAAATCCTTGTTCTTATATATCGGAATTGCTTGCTTGATTTGCTTGGGAATTTTCTTATAACTTGGAAGTTTTCGAAATCACTAAGTAACTCTAGTGGGTGAGGAAAAGTAAAAGGCAAGAGGTGAGAATATTGATATAAAAGCCATAGGGAGTAAGAGTAAACACGAGGGCTGAGAGTATTTACCTTGAGCGAAACACTTAGGCAGCGGCGAGGTCCTTGTTTTCTATTACTTGTTTCTAGTTTTTAGGGGTCAATTTTAGAATAATATATGGGATGAAGAACTACCGAAGAGAATATGATGAATACCATGAAGCTATGGTCATGATGCCCTCAATCATGAAGGATATAACTTTGGTGCTTACGATAGGAATGATTGTGATGGAAGGTGGAGATATCTAAGGAGTATGACTACCTTTCATGGGAATAGAAGCTATAGAGATGAACCAATGGTTGAAAGAAGGTTAATGGATAGAGGTGACATTGTTGGTAGAGAAATAGATAGAAAGAATGGTGATGGAGGATTGGTCTCAAAACTTGATGGATATGGAAGGATACTTGTGGTCATGAGGAACCTTAATTCTCAAGGCCTTGGAGGAGTGCCTATTATCAAAGGGAGAGGTTATTCCATACACGATACAATATTGCAAACAAAGCTTGTCACTCCGTTATTGATTGAGAAATGGAGCAAACTTAGCTAGTGCCTACCTTGTAAGGAAATTGAGTTTACCCACCATGGAGCATCCTAAGCCCTATCACTTAAGATGGTTAAATGGTCATGAAGAGGTGTGGGTTACTAGACAAGTATGGGTATCATTTTCAATTGGAAGATACATGGATGAAATTCTTTGTGACATTATTTTAATGCAAGTGAGCCACATAATATTTGGGCAACCATGGATAGATACAAGGTAAGCTTCCTATGATGGCGTCAAGAAGACATACTCCATGGAAAGGGATGATCTTAAGAGTACTCTTAAATATTCTCTCCTACTGAAGTGATTGAAGATTTAAAGAAATTGAAAGCGAGAATGCAAGGAGAAGAAGAACAACAAAAGGGTGTTGAGATGGTGATTCATGGAGAAGAAGAATAGATAACAACCCATGGTATTCTTAGTCATTTCTTGAACAAAGATGAGTGCTCAAAAGAAAAGGAGAATGATCTTGAGAAAAATGAGAGAACAAAATAAATGAGTGAAGAAAAATGAGAGAATTCAAAAGAAGAGTTAGATGTATTTGAAAAGAATGAGGAAATAAATTTCTTTGTAAACCAAACTAACTTTTCTCTTGTTAGTGAGTTTCCTTTCATGCAGAAGTTTGGAGAACCAAGCAAGAATCAAGAAGGAAGACTTTGCTACAACTCCATCAAAACAATAATCTTCTTTCCTTCTAATTCCTACTTGTGTTTTGAGATTTATTTTAAGGAAATGAAGTTGTTCTCACTTGTTTTCATAGAACATTGAGATCATTTCACTTTCCTTAGCTCTCTTGGAAAATATCTTGAAAGGAGATACTTTATTGAGTGCAATTCCATATATTGTGCAATTCTTAGAATTGATGATTACGATTTCAATATTGCTAATTGTGTTTCTTGTGTGCTAGGAGTTGAGGATAGAAGGAGCATGGAGAAAGTGTTTGGCCCTATTCTTGAAGACTTATCAATAAGTCTATCTCTTAACCCTTCTTTATGTTATGAAGTTTCTCTTGAGGAATTATATAGTCTTTGTTGGATTCTTATACTTTTCATGTGAGCCTAATTGGTGATTTGTCTATTATTGCTTTCGAAGGGAACCTTTTCATTCTTTTGACTTCAATGACAAATTGCCTTTCTTCTCATTTTCTCTATTGAGGATCCATTGATGAGTAGTAGTGTTATGTTTGATCCTTCTTGTTATGGCTTTGGTAATTTAGATGATACTTTCCTTGTTGAGCTTAACATTGTTGGCTTTGCGCTTGAATTTGATAGGAATTCACTCCAACATGTTTTCACCGTAACATCAACGAGAGGAAGGAGACATACAATGGAGTTCGAAGGCCAAGGCAAAAATGTTTGCGAAAACTAATCTTATACTATGGAGATTTGACACTGAGTTTTTCTTCAAACTTATTTCTCCTTTACCTTGTGTTTTCCTTTAAAGAGTTAAAATTGTTCTTAGAATTGAATGCCTTTTATGTGATTTTTGTTAATCTTTTCACTTGTGAGCTAGTTCATGATATTGACCATATACTTAAGTATTCTTCAAAAAATCAAGTTTGGGAGGCTTTGTAGCTTCAAAATACAAGGAGGAAGTTTCTTTGGACCGTACAATGGACGGTATCCCTACTGTCCATGGTAGGGCTCTTTCTATGGAGAAAGAGGATTCACTAGATCTACCACCGACGGTAGGTCCACCCTACCATCGCCAATAGTGTTCTAGCCAGAGAGGAATTGAGGTATCTAACATACCATCGGTAGGTCTCGACTGGTGGAGAAATTGGAAAGTTTTTAACTTGCCCTTCAATTTGGTTGTAAACTTATTTTGACTTATACTTAAGTGATCTAAGCACCCTTTAAACTCTTTTAAGCTTGTCTAATACCTAGGGTTGGAAACTAACTGTGAAGCACACTATACATACTCTTGTTTAATCCATTTTGGCTAGGTTTTGATATATGAAAGGTATATAGAGAGTAGAACTAGGGTTCTTTGGGTTTTTTCATCTTCCTTGTGCAATTACGATTTTCCTATGCATAATATAAGGCAAGGAATTTCTTGAACCTTTAATTCAAGAGTTCTAGTCTAATTTTCAAATCCGAATTCTTCCTTGAGGTGCCAACTTCAATAGTTGGTATTGATTGGAATTTGACTCCTTCTTCTGGACTTGGAGAATAGGTGAGACTTCTATAAGTCTTGTTGATTCTCCCTCAAATATAAGGAGGTTAATTGTTTTCTTTCATAGTTCTTTGCATGCAATTTGTTCTTTCTTCTTCAAATTTCTCCAAAACAAGCACTCAAGGCGTCCTCCATAAGAGAGTTGGTCCTGGGAATAAGTGATCCTCAAGGAAGGCTTTGGAGGGTCATACCAAAATGTCAAGTACAAGTCTTGGAATTAAGAGAACTGAAAATTTGACTAAAAAGAGTAAAAATTGTAAATAACTATGTTTTGACTCGAAATAGTAGTCTTCCAGATTCAAAAGTTTTTTGAGAGTTCATATTTTAGTTGTGCTCTTGCTGTCTTCATCAAAATTGTATAAATTTCTCTTAGCTTTCTAGTGCAACTTGAATCACCTATAATTGTTGATATGAATCAACAAAGGATCATTGAACAAAATTCTAGAGGAGCAATGAGGAAATTGAAGAAAACATGGTTGAAGCTTCAATTGAGTAATATTGGAGTTAATTAGAAGATTTGGAAGAGTTTCAAGACATCCAAGACTAATTAGAGTCAAAAGAAGCTCAACGCAATCAAACTTAAAGCTCCCCGCCATCGTAGATGACGAAAGAAGCATTAAGAGGAAGAAAACAGAGCTTACCGGTGATGGTAGGGTCCATCCTACAATCCCCGTTAGCTCTCGAGTTGAATGGGGAGCTTTGAAGAATACCTACCGGTGGCGGCAAGCTTCTACCCTACCATCCCTGGTAGGTCTCGTACTAATACCTTTAAATGAACAATTTAGCAATTAATTGGTTTCTTTTCATCCAAAGCTTTGTAATTAAACTTTGTTCAACGGTAATTAGGTCTTTAACATTTGAATTAAGTTTTAGGAAGAGTAGTAGGATTTCTCCATAAATATCCTATTATGCCTTCTCCTATGAAGAAGTTGAACATCGATGATTTTATGAAGTTGAAGTTGAAGTTGAATGATATATGAAATTGGGAGATTGTTCTTAGGGTTCTTAAGGTTTTGAAGCCTTCTCCTAAACTTCATCTGGGTTTTGATCATTCCTTAGATTGATTTTACTTGAATACTTGGATTGGGTTGATTCAAGAATTCACAATTTGATCACAATTGCAAATTCTATGATGATCACATCCTTGTAATTTATTCTAGAGCTTAGGTCTTTTTCAATTGATCTAACTGGTTAGTGAGTAACCAGCCCCCTCATTTAATTAGCAATTGAGGGAAAGATCCTCTTCATATGAATTTTACTCTTAGTTTGGGTTGAATTATGGGTGGGTGTTATTGAACAAAGATCAAGTCCTATTTAAGGTAAGGTCCTTGGGGGATGGAGATGAAGATTTGATTTCATTGAAGATCCTAAATCACATCAAAGGATGGGAAAAAGTTCATGTTTAATCCCTTGACTCCTAGTGAAGTCTTTGAAGAGAAAAAAAGAATGAGAGAAAAAGAGAGACTAGAGAGTGAGAAAAAGAAAAAGAGCATTGAAGAGGGAAAAAGAGTTGATGAAAGAAAAGTGAGTGTGGAAAAGCCTAGAGAGGAAAAGTTGAATAGAGATAAGGAGATCAGTGATCAAAAGAGTGACAGTAGAAAGAGAGAAAAAAGGTGTTTTATACAAAAGAGAGTGAGATCATCGAAGGCATTGAAAAAGAAGAGATGGTTTTACTTCTCTACTACAAAGGTACTTTCGTGTTTACTAACGATCATTTGTCTTCTTTGTCTAATGTCATAGTGAAGATTATTGAAGAATAAAAGGATGTATTTCCCAAAGAGGTACCTCATGGACTTCCTCCTTTGAGAGGAATTGAGCATCAAATTGATTTGGTACCCCGAGCATTGTTACCAAATAGATCGGCCTATAGGAGTTCCCCCGAAGAGACTAAAGAGCTAAGGAGACAAGTTGAGAATTTGCTCTCCAAGGGGTATGTGCGAGAAAACTTGAGCCCTTATGCCATTCCCGTGTTGCTAGTTCCAAAGAAAGATGGTACGTGTCATGTGTGTAGATTGTAGAGCCATCAATACTATTACTATCAAGTATAAACATCCTATTCCTAGATTATATAATTTACTTGATGAGTTGCATAGTTCACAAATATTTTCTAAAATTGATTTGAAATTGTGTTACCATCAAATTAGAATGAGGGGAGGGGATAGTGGAAGATGCCTTTCAAAACGAATTTTTGTCTTTATGAGTGGCTAGTTATGCCTTTTGGATTAATTAATGCTCCTAGTACATTCATGAGACTTATGCATAATATGTTAAGGAATTTGATTGTTAAATTTGTTGTTTTCTATTTTGATTATATCTTGAGCTATAGCAAAGCTTAAGAAGATCATTTACATCATTTAAAACAAGTTTTGCTAGTTTTCAAAAGTGAGAAGTTATATGCTAGCCTTGGAAAGTATGAGTTTTGCTTGGAAAATGTGACTTTCCTTGGTTATGTGGTGAGCTCACAAGGTCTTCAAGTTGATCAAGAGAAGGTGAAAGCAATTAAAGAATGGCCTATTCCCAACAATGCATCCGAAATGAGGAGTTTTCATGGAGTAGCAAGTTTCTATAGGAGGTTTATCAAGGATTTTAGCACCATTGGTAGTCCTTTGATGGATGTAATTAAGAAGATGAATGGCTTCAAATGGGAGGAGAAGCACAAGGAAGCATTTGAGTTGCTAAAAGCAAGGTTGAGTAGTGCACCTTTACTTGCACTACCTAACTTTAACAAAATGTTTGAGATAGAATGTGATGCCTCGGGTGTGGGCATTGAAAGAGTTTTGATGCTAGAAAAGAGGCCCTTGGCTTACTTTAGTGAGAAGTTGACCAGTGCGGCATTGAACTACACTACATATAATAAAGAGTTCTATGCACTTGTGAGGACATTGAAGCATTGGCAACATTATTCATGGCCTAAGGAGTTTGTGGTGCACACCAATCATGAGTTCCTGTAGTTTCATAAAGGACAACAAAAGCTAACAAGAGGCATGCAAGATGGATGCAGTTTACTAAAACCTTTCCATACATCATCCGATACAAGAAAAGTAAAGAGAACATTGAAGTGGATGCATTATCTAGAAGGTACACTATTACCTCTACTTTGCAAGCTCAAATTCTTGGTTTTGAGATGCTTAAGGATTTCTATGCTAGTGATATAGATTTTAAAGATATATTTGAGGATTGCTTGCTTCTGCCTAATGATAAGTATCTCATACATGATGGTTTTCTTTATTATGGCGGTAGATTGTGTCTTCCATCTTGTTCCACTATGATGTTTTTGGTTAAAGAGGCTCATTATAGAAGCTTAATGGTTCATTTTAGTATTCTTAAAACTTATGATATCTTGCATGAGCATTTTTTTTGGCCAAACATGAGAAGAGATGTTGAAAGATTCATTGGAAATAGCTTTGAATGTAAAAAGGCTAAACCCACTTCTCTGCCTCATGGTTTTTATACTCCTTTGGAAGTGCCTAAAGTTCCTTGGGTTGAAATTTCTATGGATTTTATTCTTGGTTTGCCTAGATCACCAAAGGGTATGGATTCTATCTTTTGTAGTAGATAGGTTTTTTAAAATGCCTCATTCTATACCTTGCAAGAAAACCGATGATGCTAGTCATGCTGCAAAGTTGTTCTTTACTTGGGTGGTAAGATTTCATAGTATACCTAAAACCATTATTTCGGATCGTGACACAATTTCTTAGTCATTTTTTGCATGTTTTGTGGAGGAAACTTTGTACTAACTTATTGTGTTTTACAACTTGCCATCCACAAATCGATGGCCAAACAGAGGTGGTCAATAGGACCGTTGGGCAACTTCTTAGAGCCATCCTTAAGAAGAATTTGTGCCAATGGGAAGAATTCATTCCTCACATTGAGTTGGCTTATAATAAGGCTACACATTTTATTACTTCTTACTTTCTTTTAAGGTTGTTTATGGTTTCAGTCCTTTAACTCCGTTTGATTTGGTTCCTTTGCCTATAGATCATGTTGTGAGTATGGATAGAAAACGGAAGGTAGAGTTTGTCAAATCTCGCTGAGGTGCATGAAGCTAGACTCTTGGAAATGAGGATAATGGCATGGTAGCTTACATGGAAGAAGCTTTGAAGGACAAGTTTGAAGGCCAAGGAAAGGCATCTAGATTGTTCTCAATTTGCTCAATTAGCCAGTATTATTCAAGGAAACAATTTGATGGTGAAAAGGCTAAGTATGGAGAAAAGGCACCCTACCCATGCCGTCGATGGTAGGCTTTGGCTGAAACTTGGATATGCGATCTTTTGCAGGACTTTATTTTATTTGGCTTGCCTTTTCAGTTTTTAATCAAGGAATTAATGGGTATTTTAATTCATTAAGGTATAGGTTAGCTAGGGTTAGACCTTAGTCTATAAATATCCTATTATGAGTCAATGTAATATACCATTGATAAAATTGCTGAAATTTGAGAGAGATTCTCCAATTGCTTCTAGGTTTCTTTACCTTCTTAGACTAGCTTGCTAAGGGTTAATGTCCTTAATGTTGTCAACAATTTTTTCCTTAGATTTTAGAATCCATGGAACCAATCTATGATCCAAATTCCTTTCATTAGTTTATTCATAGAGTTTCCTTTCTTTGAATCAATTGTTGTTGGGTCTTCTAATTGTATAATTAGGGTTTTGAGGTCGTTGTTCCCTCAAGGTTCTAATTATCAATCTAGGAAAGAATTTAGCCTCTTAATATTAGGTTTATGAGACTTATTTTCTCATAGGTTTCTTGTTGGAGTGTTTGAATTTAAAAATCCTATATAGAGCTTCTTCAAGAGAAGAAGGTGATCCTTGGGAATGAGTAGAATCAAAATTACATTCAAAGTTGATCTATATCACTTGTACTCTCCTCATTTTCACTCTTCTTGCTCTAAGGACCACTAGTTTAACCAATGGAAGTTTTCTTTCCAATATGCTCACTAGACATAACTCCAACTTCCCTTAGTTGTTCTTCAAATCTAACTCTCTTTTGAGCAAAAGTTTTCCTTGCTTCCTTTTGCCTTGAAATAGGGATGACATATTTTTTTGCACATGGCAGTGTTGTTGGCAAACTCCTCTTCATAAAGAAAGGACTTCATACTCTCTTGAGATTCATAGATTTTCTTTCCATAGTAGCTTCTTGTTCATCTGGATACCAATGCCTATAACCATCATTCATGTAAGAATACCTAGAACCTTCATAGCTCTCATAACCTTCTTGAAAGTCTCTTCTCAAACCTTTATTTCTATTCCCAAAACTTTGTCCAATTTTGTAGTAAGAATCCTCTTAAAGACATGCTTGATATCCAGATTTTCATGGTATCCATCCATTGCATGCTCATATTCACTTTGTTCAAACCTCTTCCCAATGTTCCCAAGGTGCCTTTCCACACTACTAAATTGAGATTGAAAGGACCTTGCAGTTTCCTTCAAATCTTGTCAAACTGATTGACTAGTACTACTATTAAAGTACCTAGTATCCTTTTCTTAATGATACATCACTTCTAGATAAGTTAAAACCTGTAAAACAAGGTTAGTGTAGGAAAAAAATATGGACCACGCCGCTACATTAGTGTTTAAGTCAAGATGATTGTCACTCACCCATTGTGTATCACTTACACTCTTCGGCTTTTGGAAGTGCTTTAGGCTCTTTTTCCACCTTAACTTCAGGTACTAATACACTAATGTCTACCGTTCAAAACTGAATAGCACGATGAGCACTTCGCTGTATATATTCGGGCCCAAGATTAAACGGTACTAACTCACCCCTTTTCATTCGGGGCATATACTAACAACACACGATCTGCAACAACCGAAAAAATGTGCTTTGCTCTATGAACGCAAACCACAATTCAACAATATAAACTGAAAATAATGGAATGGTAGAAAAGCAAAACTCAATTCGAGCAAGAAAAGAGGAAACGAAAAGAAATAAAAGACAAAGACTGAAGCACTAAAACAAAATTATATTCCTTAAACTTACCAGTCCCCGGCAACGGTGCCAAAAACTTGATGTGTAAAATAGGACATGAAATCCTAATTATTACAATGCAAGGTAAGTGGACCTAACAGAGTAGAGACGAGCTTCAACCCGAGTGTCCAATCTCTCAGTGAATGGATGAAGGTTCAAGTACTAATTGTGTTTCTAATGTCCAGTCAAAAAAAGAAAGATGATGTCGTTGATCAATAATGAAATAAAAACAAGTAAATCAATTAAAAGAAAACAAATAAAAAAGATTTTAAAGAATTATAAAGACAAGAGTTCGGGTTGGTGGAATCCCCCTATCCTTATTACTAATTCAATTGGAAAATTTTTAATTAAAACGATGTTGAATTAATTAAGTTGGGTTATCACTCAAATCGGGCAATTCCAATCTCTAGGACGAAAGCCACCCTACTCACTAACCCTTAGAGGAAAATCTCTTTTCTCTCTAACAAATTATGAGTGCAATAAACTTATGTGATTAAAAACACCTAAAAGTACAAAATCGTATCTCTAGTTATTTGCCCCGATTAACTCCCAATTGGTTGCCCTAGATTGTTCTTCCTTTTACAATTCCAAACAACCTTGAGAATAATATAATCTTGCGACAATTAAACTACAAACATATGCAATTGGTCAAGTAGTAGGTCAAGAGATAGGTTGTTCTCTTCTTTCCTTCGTAGGTAAAGAACCATACCGTCAACAGTACGTTGGCGGTAGGTTTCGTTTCTCCCTCTTGATGTTTGAGGGTTCTAACTCTTGAATCATCTTCTGGAAAAAAGGCACATTCCCTTTGTTCTCTTCTTTTATGTTCCTTGCCATTAACCTTGTAACTAGTCCTTGGAAGATCTCCACATTCTCATGCTCAATCTAGGTCATGCCACAACTCATGTCTAGTGATAGAATCAATTAGTTGATCAATTTGAGGGAGGGCATATATAGTTTCTTTGGAATGTATTTATTCAAGTTCGCAAAATCGATACAAACACGCCAAGCTCCTCCAGGTTTGGCATCAACTACTAGATTAGATAAACACTTGAGGAAATCAATGAGTTTGATTATGCGAGTAAGAAATTTTTATACTTCTTTCCTTATGACTTCTTGTCTTGCTTTAGCAAAAATCTCTCTTCTTTTGAAAGGTTAATTAGGTCCCCGATGGGATCCCTAATTTATGTTCAACAATGGAGCGAGGTTCCATTCCTAAATCTACAAAAGACCATGCAAAAAAGTATTTATAATATATCAAAATCTCAGCAACCTGCATTCATAGAGATGTAGTTAAAGCTCATCCAATTTTGATAGTGTGATCTAGCCGCTGAGCATCAAGAACAAATAGCTCAAACTCCCCCATCAAGTTCAAGCTTGGGTACCTTTCTATGTTCTTCCCATTTTTCTTCAATACATTCAAATTCCTTAACTGTAGCAAAATTACATTCTTGGGCAGCTTTTTTGTCACCATAAATCACGTGGACATTGATGTGAATAAAATAAAATGGGAAGTGATCCTAATTGCTATAATGCAAGGTAAATGGACCTAAAAAAGTAGAAATGAGTTTAAATTCGAGTATCGAATCTCTCAGGGATGAATGAAGGTTCAAGTACTAATCGTGTTTCAAATATCTAGTCGAAAAAAAAATGATGACGTCGTTGATAAGGAAAGAAATAAAAACAAATAAATCAATTAAACGGAAGAAAATAAAAATAATTAAAAAGATAAGAGTTTGGGTTGGTGGAATCCCTCTAATCCTTGTTACTGACCCATTGGAAAAACTTTTAACAAAAACGATGTTGAATTAATTAAGTTGGGTCATCACTCAAATCGGGCAATCCCTATCTCTAGGACGAAAGCCACCATACTCACTAACCCTTAGAGGAAAATCTCTTTTTTTCCTAACAAATTATGAGTGCAATAAACTTAGGTGATTAGAAAGACCTAAAAGTGCAAAATCGTATCTCTAGCCAATGGCCCAATTAACCCCTAATTGGTTGCCTTAGATTATTTTTCCTTTTTCAATTCTGAACAACCTTGCAAATAATCTAATCTTGGGACAGTTAAATTACAAACAAATGCAATTGGAAAACAACTTAAATTAAAACAAACATTGAAATCAAGAAATTAAACCAAGAAATTCATAATCAAGAATTAGTGGTCAACCCCATACCAAATATAAAAACTACTCACTATTTGTAACATCCCGAATAAGCACCTCAAATTTAGCTTAGGTCGCGGTAAGTTCGAACAAAAGTTTCGGGGTTAGTTTATAAAGAATAGTAAGTATTGGGGTCATTTGGTAATTATTAGAAAAATTAAGAGAAGAAGTTTTCGGTGCAAAACTTTTTGGACATGTTTTCGAATTATTTAGGTTGAACGCTTTAGAGTAGAAATGGAAATATTAAGTTTAAAATAGATTTTTAGTCATTTTTAGGATTTGGGGCCAACGTAGAAGTTTTAGAAAGTTGAGGGACTATTTACTTGGAGAGGTGGTAATGACATGGCTGGGTAAGATATGTGGAAGGGTATTTGACAGCCACATGGAAGGGGATGACAAATGGGTTAGGGGGTGAATGCAGGGACGGAACCAGGACAAGTTTTGGGTGGCTGGAGAACAATAAAAATTTTGCCAAAATTTTGTCTATAAAATAGATGCATTTCAAGTACAAAAAACATTCAAAGAATTCCAAATTTACATATAATATAGTAAAAAAATTGGTAATCTCCCATTATCAATGAGAAGTGATCACCCATCACTCACGAGGAATGATTACCCGTCACTCACAGGATAAGCATTACAATTCTAAATTTACAAATAAAATAGCAAAAAATAGGTAATTGCCCATTACCAATAAGGAGTGATCACCCATCACTGACGAGGAATGATTACCCATCACTCACAAGACAAATACCTCTATCAAAGTTGAGAATCTTGATCAGAATCTTGAGCTAATAGATGAGCACGATTAGAAGACGAAATCTAATATGACCTGCAATTGATTTAGAACGATTAGAAGATTAATATAAAAACAAATAACATTCACACAAATACTTTAACAATGAATAAGAAATCACTACTGAAAAATTATCTAAAATAGAGTTTTACATGTGAACGAAATGATTAAGATTGCAATTTTATTCTTCGAGTTTGTATATTCTAAAACCGCTACAAGATGTCTTCATTTCCAATACTCATAAAAATCTCTTGCTCAACATAACAAACCAAATTGTCATTGAGAAACTCATCTCCCATCCTGTTGCGTAGATCATTCTTAATCATTTTCATAGCAAAAAACGATCTTTCAACGGTAGCTGAAGCAACAGGCAAGACCAAAGCTAACTCAATTAGCCGATAAACTAAAGTAAAAAACTTGTGACTATTAGTCTCAACCATCTTCTTTGCAAGATCATGAAGGCCAGAGAAAGGTGACCCTGTTAGTATATGCCCTAAGATCAATTGAATCACATTTATGATTTATGAAGCATGTATTTTTGAATTGTATTTTATGCTCTTGGTCATCAAGTATGTACTTGATAGTAAAACCCTTATAGCTAATAAAATACTATTCTTATTTGTCCCTAGTTTATTATATTTTGTAAACTAGTGTGAAGTTGATTGATGGTCAAGTTCTACTGATCATGAATATGTGATATAAAATCAATTCATAAATACATATTGAGAATATTGTATTAGAGATGACCCAAAGTGAAGAAGAAATATTGCATGGGTTTAAGTTAAAAGTATTTCTTCTCAGTTTTATATTTGGTGTCCTTTGACCTAATGTTTCATATGTTTCTTGCATGGGGAGAAAATATGTTTTGACATAGTAAAACATCACTTTTAATTACGTGATCATTATGACTATTGGTTGGCTTATTTTCTCGTCATGGCTTGAATATTGGAGATAGTGAAAGGGATTTGTCCCTCTCTTTTTAGAGAGAGATAACCATGGGCCCCTTGATAAGGAAGACTGCAAAATATGCATGGCCATGCTCAAATAAGTATTAATAAGGTGCTATTAATATTATTTGTTGGAAGAGTCTACCTGGTGATCAAGTAAATGGTTAATTAAGTTTTATAAGGATGACTTGATCCATGCCTTACACTTAATTAGGATATGGTGTGACAAAATGACTAAATATTAAATATGATGCTAGGTTATTGTTACATTTAGAGGCCGCTTATGTTTTGTGAATAAATGTCTAGGACATTTTTCATTCACTGCCAACGTTAAGTGAACCTACAGGGTCACACGCATAGACGATCCTGTGAGCATAATGTCCACGTTCAATGAATCTAGATTGTGTCCAGATTCGTTGAACATATACAAAAAAAGGGAATCAGATTCCATATTGTATTTTCTGGTAAGTTAATAAGTAATTAATTTTATTTAATCGAATAAATGAAATTAATTACTTAACATTATTCATCCAACTGTTGGATGATTATAGGAATAGACGGACGAGATTAAACTATCATTAGATGATAGTTAGGGTTTTGATATTGACAGCTATAGAAGGTTATGTTAACCTTTTCTTGGTGGCCGTCGTTTATCTAATTAAAGAAAAAGAGAAACCCTAAACCCTAGAACGGCGATATAGTATCTAGCCTCCTCTCTCCGAAATACGACCGATTACCAGATAGTCAGGATCAGTTCGGAACAGTTTTCAGAACATAGAAGGGCTAGCATCCCGATCGCTTGTAGAGGAGTTCGTCACGTGGATACAAGTAGAGGGCAAAGCGTACAAAGCAGCGCCTCCACAACGAACTATCAAAACATTGAGGTAATTTCTATCCAATCGGTTTTTCTAGTATGTGCAAATCCTTTTGGTGGATTTCCGTAGTTTTATTTTATTTTTTTTTTTGCCTACGGAGTCCAACAGTGGTATCAGAGCCTCGTACATACTAGTTTTACTGATTTTATCTATTACCGCTTTGATTACATGTGTTGTTTTCAATCGGCCTTATAGTAAGGTTTCTGATTAGTGTAATAATCAGAGTAAATTGAATTATATGATTCGCATATATCATATTCTGTTTTACTTATTAATGCGATTAATTAAACAGAATGTTGTTACTGGCAAATTGTTTGGCGTACAGTCTGCAATTTGTGCAATTTAATTGTTAAACTAATATGCAGAATCACATAATTTAATGTTTAACTGTTAAACAAAGAAAGCGGGACTGCCGTTTTCTTCCGGGGACTTCGCCCCCGGAACCCCCTTGTTGTTTTTGGCATGTTTCTTCCTATCTTTAGATGCATGGTGCATAGCACAGCCCTTTACCTCTTGTGATTGATTGACTTATTTTGTTAATGGGTTGTCGGTTTTAAATACTACCTGCGTGTTGTTTTCGTTGATGTAATATTATCAAGCTTTACTAGAATAGGTTAATTCTATTTCCTATTCCTATGATGTTTTCTGTCCCATGTAACAAGATTAGAAGGCCAAGACATTGGAGGCAAGCTCATGGAGATGAAGACTTACCTAGATTGACCTTTGACTTCCATGAGGCTCGTGGAAGTCAATATAGGATTGGGGCCATGCTATGACACGTTTTATTTGATGTATATATTATGCATGTGATGTTTCGTCTATTTCCTTTTATTTTTGGATATATGTTTTGTGAAATAATATACAAATAAAAAGAAGAAGGTTTTTGAAACCATGTAAAAATTAAGTCGTAAAATGCCTTCCATGATCATAAGCACTTCTCCATGCTTGGATCATCATTTTGTCTCATTGTTAAAGCAAGAGATAAATAGTTACCTAAGTAGGGGAAGATGGAAAATGGTGATTTCCATATGCTTGGAATAGTTTGGCTTAACTAGGCTATCAAAACGGTTTTGAGCCTAGGACATCATATGGGATTTTGCCGGTACATATAGATGTAAATCCCATTAATACATTTTTCTCTAATTATGGGTGTTAAGCCAAAGCTTACTTATGATTAGAATAAAATGAATTTTTATACCCATGAGTTATATCAAGTGTTGAATATTTTAGGGAAAATTTAATGCTTCATTTATTTAATTTTACTTTGCAAATTCTATGTAGATAATGGCCTCAAACAATTCAAACACCTCGTTGCAATCTGTGCTTGAAAAGAATAAGCTTAGTGGGACTAACTTTCTTGATTGGGCACGAAATTTAAGGATTGTCCTTAAACAAGAAAAAAAGCTATATGTACTTGAGAACCCTATCCCTAATCAACCAACTAACAATGCCCCTATAGTCGAAAAGGATGCTTATAGTAAGCACAAGGATGATTCTAACGATGTGACATGTCTCATGTTGGCTACAATGGAATCTAAGTTGCAAAAGAAATTCGAGGAAGTTGAGGCTTATGAGATGATAAAACAGCTCAAGGAAATGTTCCAAGAGCAGGCACGTCAAGAGAGATATCTTACCACTAAGGCGTTGAATAGCTGCAAAATGACCCCCTGGAACTTCAGTTAGTGCTCATGTCCTTAAGATGAAAGGGTATTTTGATCAGCTTGAAAAACTTGGAGCACCTGCAAGTCATGACTTGGCTACTGATATGATCTTGGCCTCTTTGACCTCTGATTATGATCAGTTTGTCATGAACTTCAATATGCATAATATGGAAAAGTCCATAAATGAATTGCAGGGGATGCTCAAGCAGGCTAAACAAAATATTAGGAAGTCTACTCCTAATGTTCTGATGGTTCAGAAGGGGCAGTTCAAGAAGAACAAGAGAAAGGGAAAGGATATGGCCAAAATGGGTAAAGGCAAGCAGAAGCCCAAGCCCAAGGTTAAACCACCAAAGGAAGGGACTTGCTTCCACTGCAATGAACCTGGTCATTAGAAGAGGAATTACGAGCTCTACTTGGAAGAAAAGAAGAAGAAAAAGGCCAGTGTGACTGCCGCTTCAGGTATTTTCGTTATAGAAATTAATATGCCTACTCCTACTTCATGGGTATTAGATACCGGATGTGGAGCTCACATTTGTGTAAATGTGCAGGGACTCAAAAGGAGTAGATCTTTGGCAAAGGGAGAGGTGGACCTACGAGTTGCAAATGGAGCAAAAGTTGCTGCTGTAGCTGTAGGGACATTTGATTTACTTTTGCCTACGAGGCTTATAATTGAACTTAGAGATTGTTATTATGTTTCTTCTATGAGTAGGAACATTATTTCAGTTTCTTGTTTGGATATTGATGGTTTTGAGTTTAATACTAAGAATGGTAAAAGTTCTATTTATAAAAATGGTATTTTCTATGGGGATGCCTCTTTATGTAATGGACTTTACATTCTTAACCTACATGATTCCATTAGTAAGCCCATCTATTACATAAATACAAAGAAATTTAAATCTAATGATTTAAATCAAACTTACTTCTGGCATTGTCGTTTGGGCCATATAAATGAGAAATGCATATCCAAACTCCATCAAGATGGACTTTTATCTTCATTCGACCTTGAGTCTTATGAAAAATGTGATTCTTGTTTATTGGGCAAAATTACTAAAAGTCCATTTACAGGGCAAAGTGAAAGGGCTACCGATTTATTGGAACTTATACATACTGATGTATGTGGGCCAATGAACACACAAGCCATAGGAGGTTTTCAGTACTTCATTACATTCACAGATGATTTCAGTAGATATGGTTATGTCTCTCTAATGACACATAAATATGATTCCTTTCAAAAGTTTAAGGAATTTCAAAATGAAGTATAGAATCAACTTGGAAGGAGTATCAAATTACTTCGATCAGATCGAGGTGGTGAATACTTAGGCCAAGAGTTTGACGAACATCTAAAAAATTGTGGGATATTATCACGATTAACTCCACCGGGAACACCACAATGGAATGGTGTGTCTGAACGCAGAAATCGAACTCTATTGGATATGGTTCAATCTATGACAAGTCAAACGGATCTTCCAATTTCTTTTTGGGGTTATGCTTCAGAAACTGCTGCATTCATATTAAATAGAGTTCCATCTAAAGCTGTTCAGAAGACACCATATGAGATATGGACCGGGAAACAACCTAGTTTAGCATTTCTTAAAATTTGGGGATGTGATGTTTATGTGAAGCGATCATTATCTGAAAAACTAGCACCCAAATCTGATAAGTGTCTGTTTGTGGGATATCCTAAGGAAACTAAAGGATACTACTTTTATCTTCCATCTGAAAACAAAGTGTTTGTTGCTCGGAACGGAATTTTCCTCGAAAGGGAATTCGTTTCCAAAAGAGTTAGTGGGAGTAGAATCCATCTTGAAGAAGCTCAAGGACAGCAGACCATTTCTGAACCGAGTATGGATACTCAGTTGGACTCACGTATTCATACTCAGCCTGAACCTTTGACACAAGGACCAACAAGGTCTGGTAGGATTTCTCAGATACCACAGAGATATGGATTTCTCGTGACTGAGGATCATAAAATTGATCTTATTGATCAAGGTGAACCTAATTCCTACCAAGATGCTATTCATAGTCCTGAATCTAGCAAATGGCTAGAGGCTATGAAATCAGAAATGCAATCCATGCATGATAATCAAGTTTGGACTTTGATTGATCCACCTGAAGGTTGCAAGACCATAGGGTGTAAATGGGTTTTCAAAAAGAAAACTGACATGGATGGCAATGTGCACACTTACAAAGCACGATTGGTAGCAAAAGGGTATAGACAAACTCATGGTATAGACTATGATGAAACATTTTCTCCAGTTGTAATGCTTAAGTCAGTTAGAATTCTACTTGCCATTGCAGCATATTATGATTATGAAATATGGCAAATAGATGTTAAAACTGCTTGTCTTAATGGAAATCTACTGGAGGATGTGTATATGACACAACATGAAGGTTTTATTTATCCTTCGAATTCTAGTAAAGTGTGTAAACTTCAAAGATCCATTTATGGCTTGAAGGAAGCATCTCGAAGTTGGAATCTTCGTTTTGATGAAGCAATTAAAGAATTCAATTTTATCAAGAATGATGATGAACCTTGTGTCTACAAAAGGGTTACAGAAAATGCAGTAGTCTTCTTAGTACTCTATGTCGATGACATCTTGTTAATTGGAAATGACATCCCCACTTTGCAAAGTGTAAAAACTTGGTTGGGAAAGTGTTTTTCAATGAAAGATTTAGGCGAAGCAGCCTATAACTAGGCATTAGGATCTATTGAGATAGATCTAAAAACCTTATTGGCCTAAGTCAGAGTGGATATATTGACAAGGTACTGAAAAGGTTCAGTATGCAAGATTCTAAGAGAGGATTCTTGCCAATGTCACATGACGTTAAACTCAGTAAGTCTCAAAGTCCTACCACAAGGGAGGATACAAAACGCATGAGTAAGATTCCTTACGCTTCCGTAATTGGATCTATCATGTACACCATGTTATGCACTCGCCCAGATGTCTCGTATGCATTAAGCATGACTAGCAGATTCCAGTCAAATCCTGGTGAACCGCATTGGACTGCAGTAAAAAACATTCTTAAGTACTTAAGAAGGACTAAAGAGATGTTTTTGATCTACGGAGGTCAAGAAGGAGAGCTTGTTGTAAATGGTTACATGGATGCTAGCTTTCAGATTGATGTAGATGATTTTAGATCGCAATCTGGATTTGTATTTTGTTTGAATGGACGTGCTGTGATCTGGAAGAGTTCAAAGCAAGATACTGTGGCCGATTTTACTACAGAGGCTGAATATGTGGTTGCTTCTGATGCAGCCAAGGAGGTAGTTTGGATCAGAAAGTTCATCACAGAACTAGGTGTAATTCCTAGCATTGTGAACCCAGTGGACCTATATTGTTATAATACAGGAGCCATT
The DNA here is from genome assembly GCA_028651295.1 of Catharanthus roseus. NCBI lineage: Eukaryota > Viridiplantae > Streptophyta > Magnoliopsida > Gentianales > Apocynaceae > Catharanthus > Catharanthus roseus. The sequence goes on along the minus strand of JAPQWS010000168.1, from coordinate 16,396,397 downwards.
GCACAAGCTAAGGAACCTAGATCTCATCAACAATCCAAACATATTCTCAAGCGTTTCCATCTCATTCGAGAAATTATTGAGCGTGCAGATGTTAAAATTTGCAAAGTAGACACCAATGACAATGTCGCAAATCCATTGACAAAGCCACTCCCACAACTTAAGCATAAGAGTCATACTAGGTCAATGGGTTTGAGAGTCATGTCAAATTGGTGGTAGGGCAAGTGGGAATTTGTTAGTATATGCCCTAAGACCAATTTAATCACATTTATGATTTATGAAACATGTATTTTTAATTATATTTTATGCTCTTGGTCATCAAGTATGTGACTTGATAGTAAAACCCTTATAGCTAATAAAATACTATTCTTATTTGTCCCTAGTTTATTACATTTTGTAAACTAGTGTGAAGTTGATTGATGGTCTAGTTTTACTAATCATGAATATGAGATATAAAATCAATTCATAAATACATATTGAGAATATTCTATTGGACATGACCCTAAGTGAAGAAGAAATATTGCATGGGTTTAAGTTATAAGTATTTCTTCTCAGTTTTATATTTGGTGTCATTTGACCTAATGTTTCTAATGTTTCTTGCATGGGGAGAAAGTATGTTTTCACATAGTCAAACATCACTTTTAATTAGGTGATCATTATGACTATTGGTTGTCTTATTTTCTCGTCATGGCTTGAATATTGGAATAGTGAAAGGGATTTGTCCCTCTCTTTTTAGAGAGAGATAACCATGGGCCCGTTCATAAGGAAGACTGGAAAATATGCATGGCCATGCTCAAATAAGTATTAATACGGTGTTATTAATATTATTTGTTGGAACAGTCTACCTGGTGATCAAGTAAATGGTTAATTAAGTTTTATAAGGATGACTTGATCCATGCCTTATACTTAATTAGGATATCATGTGACAAAAGGACTAAATATTAAATCTGATGCTAGGTTATTATTACATTTACTTAACTTGGGTAAGCATAATGTCTTGCTAGAGGCCGCTTATGTTTTGTGAATAAATGTCTAGGACATTTTTCATTCACTGCCAACGCTAAGTGAACCTACAGGGTCATACGCATAGACGATCTTGTGAGCATAATGTCCACGTTCAATGAATCTAGATTGTGTCTAGATTCGTTGAACGTATACAAAAAAAGGGAATCAGATTCCATATTGTATTTTCTGGTAAGTTAATAAGTAATTAATTTTATTTAATCCAATAAATGAAACTAATTACTTAACATTATTCATCCAACAGTTGGATGATTATAGGAATAGACGGACGAGATTAAACTGTCATTAGATGACAGTTAGGGTTTTGATATTGACAGCTATAAAGGGTTATGTTACCCTTTTCTTGGTGGCTGTCCTTTATCTGATTAAAGAAAAAGAAAAACCCTAAACCCTAGAACGGCGATATAGTATCTAGCCTCCTCTCTCCGAAATACGGCCGATTACCAGATAGTCAGGATCAGTTCTGAACAGTTTTCAGAACACAGAAGGGGCTAGCATCCCGATCGCTTGTAGAGGAGTTCGTCGCGTGGATTCCAGTAGAGGGCGAAGCGTACAAAGCAGCGCCTCCGCAACGAACAATCAAAATATTGAGGTAATTTCTATCCAATCGGTTTTTCTAGTATATGCAGATCCTGTTGGTGGATTTTCATAGTTTTATTTTATTTTGTTTTTTGCCTACGGAGTCCAACAGCCCCATCACTTGATCTCATGTAAGAGATATATGTATCAAGTTATGCTTTAAGCTCAAACTTATCAGACATAGAAAAATCATCTAAATAGAACTCAGATAGACAGAGTAACTTATTCCGATCAAAATTCACAAAGGAATCTTTGGGATAAAGCATGATATGCAAATAAGTAGCTTTAAATTTGACTCTGTAAAACGATCATCCATTTTATTGGCTATAAAATCAAGAACCTAATATTAAACAGAGAAAAGAACAATTAATAATTTGTAATATTACAAATAATTGAATATTAGGTAATAAGTTAAAAAAAAGAAATTAATTACCTCAAAAAAGATGTCACAACGAAAAAAATGGTAGTAAGTCTTTGGCTACCCATTCACACTCCTATATAATCTAGCTCGGCCTGGTAAAGGATCTTGTATATTCAGTATGAAAATATCATTTTTTATACAAAATGCAGTAAGGACACCCAATAACTCCTCCCAATAATCATCATCATTTCTGTAGTTCTTCAAATCTTCCTTTATTGTCTTAATTATCCAGATAGCAGTGACTATGTTTTGAGTCCTTTGTTGCAAGCATATTGACAATGTATAGATTTACCTTTAATTGAGCAATGAATACAAATTCAAACTGCCACATTTTATCAATCAAACCTCGGGCAATGCCTCGACTATTGACCTCATCAGCGTCTTCATATATAGTTTCAAGCACATGTATCACTGCATCCCACATATGCAAAATCCAAGTTATTGTTTTAAAGTGAAAGCCCCAATGAGTGTCACCTGGCTGAGCTAAACTTGTTTCTTGATTCTAGCCCTTTCCTGTAGGAACTTCTCCACTTTATAGACGTTTTACGAGATCATCATAGTGCTTTTGCAGAAGAGCATCCTTTCTTTTACATGAAACTCCAACAATGTTTACAATCTTAGCAAGATACTCAAAAAAACTACACACGTGAGCATTTTTCTTTGAAGTAGCCACAAGCACTAATTGAAGTTGGTGAGCAAGGCAATGAACACAACATGTGTGCTTATTTTCATCTAAAATTTTTTGTTTCAATCCACTAAGCTCGCCACGCATATTAGACGCCCCATCGTAACCTTGACCTCTGAGCTGTGAAATTGATAATCCATTTATTGCAAAGAAATCATCAATACTATTTTAAACGTCCATGCGGTGTCAATCACGTGTACTACTCCAAGAAAACGCTCGACCACTTCTCCATTATCATTAGCAAAATGCCAAAACTATAGACAATTGCTCCTTCATGGAACTATCTTGAGCCTCATCAACCAAAAGAGAAAAAAACTTGTCACCAATTTCATTGACAATAGCTTGTCTCACTTCTGTTGCACAAGCATTAACAATTTCTTTTTGAATTTCAGGAGAAGTCAACTGATTATTTCCTGAAGCATTCAAGTTCATGACCTTATTTACTTCTTCCGCTTCCTCACAACACCATTTTGTTAATTCAAGAAAATTACCTCGTCGAATTGAATTTATCGACTCATCATTTCCACGGAAAGCTAAACCCTGACTTAATAAAAATCGAATCACTTTTACAATAGCAGTTAACCGTGCACGGTAATCAATCTTAGTTTGACTACTTTGTTTCACTTTGTTTAGCTAAAATACATTCTACATTATGTCTTTGATTTCTGAAACCCAACAACTGAATTACAGCACTAGAGTGAGGACTATTTGGAGATCTTTCATGGTTTCTAAATTTTTTTTTAGCACGTTTCCAACTTTTAAAACCAACTTCTGTAAACGTATCATCACCATGTTTTTTATTTTGACCTTTAGCAAACAAATAACAATAGAAAAAAAATGTTGCATCTTTATGTACACTGTACTCTAACCAAGTAAAATCTTTAGACCATATCTTCTGAAACGATCTTCAAATTTCACCAAAATCAGTTTGCGAAAATTTAAGACCACATGATTGAGTTGGCCCTTTAGCCATATACAGTCTCCTTAATTCATCCCTAATTTCATAAGGATGACTATCAATTGGTTTACGCAACCCCGGATCACCAATAATTTTACAATCCGAAAACTCTACCCCTACCCAGGGCTTTTTCCCACAATCTTTATTATTAACATTTCCTTTATTAGATGATTTTTCTCCAACCGGTTTAGGACCCTTCTTCCACTTTCCAAAAATTTCTCCATAGTAAAATCCTATGTAATATTCAAATATTTTAAATTCACAATTCACTTATAACATAATAATTAATTAGAACATAAATTACATAATAATTATATTTTTACCAAAAAAACCCTAGAAATTATTTCACTACCAAATCAAAATTTTACAGTTAAAAATCTATTTACAAAAATGAAAAATGAAAAATGTTTCTACATAGATTAGTCTATAAAATCTAACTAGAAACTAATTTTTTTTCTTCTTCAAAGTTTGAAGAACAGGTCTGCCCGCTGCTACTGCTGGTCCGCCGTCTGCCTGGTCGTCGTCGCCTGTCGTCTCTATCTGTCAACACCACCAGCCGTTGTGCTTGCGCCGCGCCACGAGCCGCGGAGCTCAAACCAAGGAGGAAGCGGAGGAAGGAAGAGTCGAATCGGAGAGAGAGAGAGAGAAGAGTGTTTTTTTTTTTTTGTTTTTTCAACTGCTGGACGCCTGGACGCGAGGGTTTTCAGTTTTTTTTTTTAAGTCAGCACCTAAGTTTTGGGGGGCCTATATTAAAAAAAAACTGGGAGGGTTGAATGTAAAATAACTAAAAATTTTAAACTTTTTGAAATTTGTTGGGGGGCTTGTGCCCACCCGAGCCCTCCCAACTGGTTCCGTCTCTAGGTGAGTGACACATGGCTGGCCATTGCCATGTGTCTCACGCATGCACACAAGAAGCCATGTATAGGTGCCTATAAATAGGGGATTTTTGGCTAAAAAAATGCCAGCCTGTCCTTTTTTCGCCACTCATTCTCTCTCCTGATTTTCTCATTCCCCTCTCTCTCTTGGTCAACACTAGCTCCCCTCCCCTTTACTCTCTCTCTCTCTCTCTCTCTCTCTCTCTCTCTCTCTCTCTCTCTCTCCATACTTTCTAGTTTCTTTTTTTTTTTTCTTTTTGGTCTCTCGGCTTCCTCTCCTCAAAAGGTAAGTGCTCCTTTTTTTTCCTTTCTTTTGTTTTGTTTTTCTGCTATTCATAATAGAAAAATGTAGGAATTATTATGAATTTATTTTCTTGGAGTTATTTTTCTACAATTTCTTTTGAAATAAATTTTAGGCGAACCTTAGGGTCATCTTGGGGCCAAGGTATATTTTTCTTTAGTATTATTTGATTAAGTTTCGATTTGTAATTTGTAGCTTTAATTCGTATCAGGACTCAAGGTGATTTCACCAAGCCCTTTTCTGTTAAAATAAATTTAAATATTATTCTTGTAAAGCATATTTCTTTGTTGTTGATTCTGGACAAAATGCGCAAAATAATTATTGGTGATATATTATGGGTTATGCTAAAAATGTGATAAGTGATTAAAGTATTTATGTTTTAAATATTCTTTTATGGCACAAAAATATGTTTTAGGTTAGTGCCATATTTTCATAATGCTTGTACTGGAAATATTTCTTTTCTTCACTCCTTTTATTTTGGATTTTGACTTTTAAAATTATTTTGAAGAAGCTGTTTTTTCTTCTAAATATGTGTTATTTATTTTGGAAAGCAATATCTTTAAATACTTCAAATCCTCTCAAGGTTTTGAGTTTTACAATAACTTCGAGAAATTATTTTCAAAATATTTATTATTTCTTTTTTTAAGAAATAATATTTTAATTCTTTTAAAAGTTTTTGAGTTGCAAGATTATCTTGAAAATTTTTTTAAAATATTTATTATTTCTTTTTGGAAATAATATTTTTACATATTTTATATTTTTGAAAAAGGTTTTGAGTTTCAAAAATATTTTGGGCGATTATTTTTAAAAATATTTATTATTTCTTCTTGGGAATAATTTTTTTTTTATAAATACTTTAAGTTTGCTTAAGAGGGTGTTGAGAAATATTATTTATTTGGAAAAAAGTATATCTATAATATATTTATTATTTATTCTTTCCTTTGGGAAAAATATTTTAAATATTTTGAATATTCTTATAAGGTTTTGAGATTTAAAATACCTTTAAGGTATTTATTATTTGTTTTTGGAAAATAACACTTTACATATTCTCTAGATATTCTTATAAAGGTTTTTTTTCTTGAATTAAGACAATATTTTCTTAATACTTTTATTTTAAATATTATTATAGTATGATTTCGAAACAATCTTTACTAGTTATTTTAAAAGAATATTTTTCTACGGTTTTATTCTTACTATAAGTTTTGGAAGTATTAATAATTTCCTTTCGAGAAATAGTTATCATAATTTTTTGTACGCATCTTGGCATAACCTATTTTATACCCGATAATGTGATTCAAAGTTTACATTCCAACGTCACATTTACATGGCTATGAGTTTGGCCCATCGTATAGGGATTTTTTGTTATCTAAAGAGTTTTATGTGGCTGATGGATGGCCTATAATTTTATAAAGTAAACTAAAACCCTACTCCGGCAAAAAAGGGCTTGGTATACATTTTTCATCAACATGTCGAAAGGACTTCCACTGTGCGTGGCTAGTCCCCCGTACAAGGGCCACTTCCTAACGACATGCTTGGTAGTGTTACTCTTGATCTGGATCCAGTTGATAGAGGGCGTAGTACCGTTGGAGGGTTAGGCCCAAGGCGGCATTGCATTTGACTCCGTATCATGCTCTGCGGTAGTGGCTATTTCCTAGAAGGTTCAGCCAGAAGGGGCTCACCGGCTAGGGTAGCACAGGGCGTCCTGGTAGGTATGCCAGGACTCGTTACCTGTTTGTGTATACGTTGTGTGAGGTTGAAAAATCGAATGTTCGTACAGTGTGCTTTAGAGTTCAGGGTGGTATTGATTACCAAATGCCAGAATTTGTCCGATGACCCCGTTTAAGGTTCCGGACTCTATCCATTGAGCCTATCACGGTACATGCATGCTTTTCTTAAAAGATCAGGTGTTATGGCTGCGCTGATGTGTCTTGATTCGCTCAGACTTTCCGGCTGTACCCGAACCTTTTAGAAAAATTTATATTTTTCATAAAAAGATTTGTTTTGAGGGCACTTATTTTCTGGGATGACAATCTATTTTATAAACAAATAGAAATATATATATATATATATATTTGCCCGTTCGATAAATTCTCGAATAGCACTCGTGCACGTGAACTTAGTGGGTGTCCATCGCTTATGTTTTCCAAATGTTTCTCCCCTCTTTCAGATGACTTGGTAACCAGATCTGGCTAGAAGAGCCATGGTAAGCCATTGGAGTCGGCATCTAGAAGTCTTCCACCTCTAGTCAAAAGATTTTGATTATGTAGACTACGGCCTTAGCGGCCTTAGTCCTATGTATAAGTTTGCGAAGCTCTTGTTATAAAGTTTTATTTAAACATTTCTTTCTTCTCACATTATTTAATATAGAAATACTCATTACAGCTCCTCTCAGTTGTACCTTCGTCTTGTATCTTTGTAAATTCAATGCCGAGAGGCACGCAAGTACCTTACTCAGCCGCAGTTGACCTAGCGGAGGGGTACGGGGTATCTGAAAGTTGTATCAGAGCTCTAGGTTCTACACTAGGTTCTCTAGATCCTAGAATAACTTTTAAGAGCTGACTTCTTAGACCCTATAGCTTGAAAATTTGGTGACATTTTATTTTTTAGTTTAACCTTAAGCTTTTATTTTGTAGGTAGAAAATGTCACAACCAAGGCATAGATGGATGTACCAGGACTGGACTATAGTTAGAGGATCAGCGGGTTCGACAGCTTTTTCCTCCTATTCTCTTAGGAAGATTGATCAAGAGCGACTTTCGATGCCAGTAGTAGATATTCCTGACTTAGACTCCAAGACTATAGATGGGCCAATCGGCATTGAAATGGACATCGATGAACATCCTAGTGAACCTACTACAGAAATGGATACCACTGAATGGATAGAGAATGTATTAAGAGATGAAAAAATCGAGGAACTTTGTTGGGACCTACCTCTGGTATCCCTGCGTCACCTACCAGTTTTTATGAAGGTTCGCCTTCTGGGCTGCCTATTTCCTCACCTATAGCTGAGACTACAAGGTCACATTTTCCTGCATCCTATCTTAGTTTAGAGCAGAGACTTCAGGCAATAGAAAACCAGATTCCTGCCCTACAAGCAGAACTATCAAGAACAATTAGACATTTTCACCTATCCCATCAAGCCAAACAGTTAGAGACTGCTAGAGCGAATGGATTAGCCGCAGAGGTAGCACAAATAAAAGGGACCCCTGAGGTACAGCAACTTGGTACGTCCCTACAGCTTCGGGTAGGAAAAATAAGCAGGTCGGGAAACGAGACCCCGGCCGAGGCCGAGGCTCGCCAGAAAAGCTTTAGTAGATGCTTTTCTTGGCAGAGTTAGAATCTTGATAGGATATCTTATGATTCTGATATTCGAAGTAGTAGGCATTAGTAAGTTTGATGTTTTCATGTATTCGGAACAAACTGTTAGCCCGACTTGTACTTAACTTTCTTTATCAGCTTGTGTCTTTTGTATACGTAAGGTTAATTAAGTACGATTTCTTTCCAATTACTTTTGTGTTTTAAGTTTGATTTTTCTTTAAAGTATGGGATGTTACGTGTAATCTATAATTACAAACTGAGGGTTAGCAATCCTAAGTTGTCTTGAGATTTGAACTTATCTTTGGTTTAGAAAAATGTCAGGACCACATTCTCCGGATCACGAAATTGAATCTATGCCAAAAAGTTCATCGCACGGACAAATAAATACTGTAAGTTAGGAAATAATAGGAAATTTCATGACAAAGATAACAGAATTGCTGGAAGCCACGTTGGCAAACCGAAGAGGAGAACAGACACAGAATACTAGCAATGACAAGGCTCTAGAAAGATTCTTCCGATTTCGGCCCCCGGAGTTCCATGGCAAAGTGGAACAATAAGCCAAGGCAGAGCTGTTCTTAGAACAGCTAAACAACATTTACGATACCCTACAATATGAGGGTGCCAGGAGGGTAACCTTCACTGCTACTCGATTGAGGACAGCAGTGAAAGACTGGTGGTTAAGAATTTTCGAAACTCGCATATTAAGAAATCAATTATGGACGTGGGAAGACTTTTAAGAGGAATTTAAACAAGAATATATACCTCGCTGGCTAAGGGAACGTCGTGAGGACGAGTTCCAGCAACTGAAGCAGGAAGGGGTGGCAGTAGCACAGTATAATGCAAAGTTTAATCATCTAGCCAAGTATTGTTTGCATCTTATAGACACGGAAGAGTATAAAACCCTTCAGTTTGTAAAGGGGTTGCGAGTGGACCTGCTTCACTGCTACGGTTGAAGCTACTACCACGACTAAAATAGTGGACCAAATGGCAAAACAGAGAACGGTGGCAATGAATGCTTCATTCCATCCCCATAAACGTCCAGGACAAGGACAGTGGAGACCCCAATATCCAAAGAAGCCAACGAAATAGTAACCAAATGGGGAGTGGGAACCGTCAAAATCCTATGATAAGGAACCCTCGTCCGAGTTTTACTTATTGCGGATGTGAGGGACATAAGGCAGTAACAGGTTATAAAAAGATAGTAACGTGTTTTCTCTGTGGAAAGGCTGGACACTTTGCGAAACAGTACCTAGCAACACAACCAACAACTTCAGAACACCCAGAGGAGTGGGATGGCCACCAAATATGGTAGGGGCGTCAGTAGGCCGAAACAATAAGCCGCAGGTCAAAGCCGAGGTCTACACCCTAGATGGGTAACCCGTGAACGGAGAAACTGAAGTAGTTGAAGGTACTATTAGTGTCTTCTGTCACCCTGCTAAAGTATTAATTGATCCAAGAGCCACGCATTCATTTGTGAGCATGCATTTCATAAAGTATATCCCTAAAACTTCCGTTAGCATGCCCTACCAATTGAATGTTTGCACACCTATGGGAGTAAGTCAGGTTACAGAGGAGAAGTACCCTAATTGTGAGATTTACATAGGAAGCGAGGTACTACCTGGGGATTTGATTACCTTATCCTTTGAGGGTTACGATGTGATACTAGGAATGGATCGGTTTTCTAAGCATTATGCTCAGGTAGATTACCATAAGAAAATGGTTAAGTTTACCCGTCCGGATATGCCTTCCTTAGAATTTCAAGGAGATAAAACCAAGAAGGAAAACCATTTGATCTCTTTTATTAAAGTGAAAATTGATCAAGAAGGGATGCCAAGGGTATTTGGCATACTTGCTCAAAAAAGCAGAGGAAGAAGAACAAATGGAGACTATCCCGGTGGTGAAGAAATTCGTAGATATTTTTCCTGCCGAATTAACAACTTTACTACCTGAACAGGAGGTAAACTTCAGCATAGAACTAGTACCTGGTGTTGCACCAATATCCCGAACACCGTACCGAATGGCTCAGGAGGTGTTGAAGGAGCTAAAAGAACAACTACAAGAATCATTACGACAAGGCTACATTCTATCGAGCATATCACCATCGGGTACACCAGTATTGTTTGTCAAAAAGAAAGATGGAACATTTAGAATGTGTATCGACTACCGAGGGTGGAATAGTGCCACTATAAAGAATAAATACCCTCTTCCCTTGATCGATGAATTGTTTGACCAACTTCGCGGAGCAGGTTGTTACTCGAAGTTGGATTTAAGACAAGGGTATTATCAAGTGCGAATAAAAGAAAAAGACATCCCAATAACCGCTTTTAACACTCGGTATGGACATTATGAGTTCGTGGTGATGCCTTTTGATTTAACTAATACACCGCAACATTCATGGATTTAATGCAATGAATTTTCCGCCATACTTGGACCAGTTTGTGGTCATTTTCATCAACGATATCCTAGTTTACTCACCGAACGCGACGACACATGAGCAATATCTTCGAAGTGTGCTCCAAACTCTACGAGAACACAAATTATACGCCAAGTTCAATAAATGTGAGTTCTGGATGGAGAAAGTAAATTTTCTGGGACATGTGGTCACACGTGAGGGCATAACTGTGGATCCGGTTAAGGTGGAAGTAGTGACTCGCTGGGCACCACTAAGAACCCCTTCGGAAGTACGAAGGTTTTTGGGGCTAGATGGATACTATCGATGATTTATTAAGGATTTTCCTAAAATTTCTGGATCTCTAATACAATTAACTCGAAAGGATGTTTAGTTCAAATGGTCGGAGAAATGTGAGAAAAGTTTTCAGGAGTTGAAGCATCGATTAATGTCGGCACCAGTGCTGACTTTGGTTGATCCACAGAAGGAGTTTACCTTGAATACCGATGCATCTGGAGAAGGATTAGGGCGGTGCTGATGCAACACAGGAAAGTGGTTGCCTATATCTCCCGAAAGTTGAAAAACCACGAGAAGAACTACCCAACGCATGACTTAGAGTTAGCAGCCATAGTGTTTGGACTCAAGAAGTGGCGACATTATCTCTATGGGGCCAAGAATGAGATCTTTACGGACCACAAGAGTTTAAAGTACCTGTTCTCCCAAAAAGATCTAAACATGAGACAACGAAGGTGGATGGAACTGCTTGAGGAATATCGGTGCCCCATCAACTATCATCCCGGGAAAGCAAATGTGGTAACTGATGCTCTGAGTAGAAGTGCCAAGTTAACAAGCCTCACTTTAACTTCAACCTTGCAACAAGAGATTAAGGAAGCGCAAAGGAGTAATGAGGAATTTCAAAGGTTTAAAACTCAAGTGGAGGCAAAGATATTAGATGATTTTCAGATCTTGGGTCCTGAGGGAAGCTTGTACTTTTGAAATAGGTTATGTGTACCGAAAGAGGTAGAGATTAAACGGAGGATATTGGAGAAAACGCCTAAAAAAGAAAGTATTCCATACACCCTGGTGAGAACAAGATGTATCAGGACCTCAAGAGAAGGTTTTGGTGGAACGGAATGAAGAGAGATGTGGCAGAATATGTGGCTGCATGTCTTACTTGCCAAAGGGTGAAAGCAGAGCACACAAAGTCCGTAGGACTTTTACATTGATTACCTTTCCCCGAATGAAAATGGAATTGTGTCAGATGGACTTTGTTATGGGGTTGCCACGAACAAAAGTTTACAAGGACGCCATCTAGATTATAGTTGATCAATTAATGAAGGTGGCACACTTTATTGACATCAACATGACGTACTCCTTGGAAAGGCTAGCTCAACTATATGTGGAAGAGATTGTAAGATTTTATGGGGTACCGGTAAATATTGTGTCTGACCGAGATCCAGGATTTACTTCGAGATTTTGGCCTAAATTCCATACTACATTGGGAAATAATTTAAGTTATAGCACCGCCTGCACACCTCCAGACTGATGGACAATCAGAAAGCGCAATTCAAACTCGGGAAGATATGTTGCAAGCATGTGCTTTAGAATTTGGAAACAAGTGGATTGATAACCTGGTCTGGGGCGGAGTTCGCCTACAACAATAGCCGTTATACCTCATTCGGAATGGCGCCGTTTAAAGCTCTATATGGGAAGAAATGTAGAATGCCTTTATATTGGGATGACACAGGAATTCGCTCCCTTTGGAAGCAGAATAGTTGGATGCAAGAGTTAGAAGAGGCACAAAAATAGGTAAAAATAATTCAAGAATGGCCCCAAGCTGCTAAAAGCCGACAAAAGAGCTACGCCGACAATCGACAACGAGACTTGGAATTTGAAGTGGGGGATCGAGTTTTTCTAAAACTCACACCACACCGAGGAAATCCCAGACACCCAAGAAAAGGAAAATTAAGCCCCCAATACGTTAGACCGTTTAAGATAAGTGACAGGATTGGTGAGGTAGCTTACCGGCTGATATTACCGAAAGAACTCTCGGGCATTCATGACATCTTCCACGTCTCCAATCAAAGAAATATCAACCGTCACCAGAGCATGTTCTGAATGACAATCCATTGGAGTTGCAAACTAACTTGTCATACGAGGAAAAGCCTAGTGGGATTGTGGAACGAAGCGTAAAGGAGTCACGTGGAAAGAAAATTTTGATGTGCAAAGTATTATGGAGGCACAACGGCATCGAAGAAGCAACATTGGAAACCGAAGAGTTTCTACGTAGAAAACATCCGGAGATTCTAGGTACGTAAACCTTAAAATTTTGAGGACAAAATTTTTCTAAGGAGGGTAGAATGTAACATCCCGAATAAGCACCTCAAAGTTAGCTTAGGTCGCGGTAAGTTAGAACAAAAGTTTCGGGGTTAGTTTATAAAGAACAATAAGTATTGGGGTCATTTGGTAATTATTAGAAAAATTAAGGGAAGAATTTTTCGGTGGTAAACTTTTCGGACATGTTTTAGAATTATTTAGGTTTAACGCTTTAAAGTAGAAACGGAAATATTAAGTTTAAAATAGATTTTTAATTATTTTTAAGATTTGGGGCCAACGTAGAAGTTTTAGAAAGTTGAGGGACTACTTTTGGTAATGACATGGCTGGGTAAGACATGTGGAAGGGTATTTGACAGCCACATGGAAAGGGTGACAAGTGAGTTAGGAGGTGAGTGATACATGGTTGGTCTTTGCCATGTGTCTCATGCATGCACACAAGAAGCCATGCATAGATGGCTACAAATAGGGGACTTTTGGCTTAAAAAAAAAATACCAGCCTTTCTTTTTTTCTCCACTCATTCTCTCTCCCCTCTCCCTCTTGGTCAACACCATCCCCTCCCCCTCCCCTTTTCTCTCTCTCTCTCTCTCTCTCTCTCTCTCTCTCTCTCTCTCTCTCTCTCTCCATACTTTCCAGATCCTTTTTTTTTTTTTTTTTCTTTTTGGTCTTTCAGAGTCCTCTCCTCCAGGTAAGTGCTCCCTTTGTTTTTTTTCCTTCTTTTGTTTTGTCTTTCTGTTATTACTATTAGTATTATTATTATTTCATAAAAATAAATTCTTTCCAGGTAATAGAAAAATGTAGGAATTATTATGAATTTATTTTCTTGGTGTTATTTTTCTAGAATTTCTTTTGAAATAAATTTTAGGTGAATCTTAGGGTCATCTTGGGCCAAGGTATATTTATATATATTTTTAGCATTATTTGATTAATTTGAAATTGTTATTTGTAGGTTTAATTCATATCACGACTCGAGGTGAGTTCACCAACCCCTTTTCTGTTAAAAGAAATTTAAATATTATTCTTGTAAAGCATATTTCTTTGTTGTTGATTCTTGACAAAATGCGCAAAATAATTATTGATGATGTATTATACGTTATGCTAAAAATGTGATAAGTGATTAAAGTATTAATGTTTTAAATACTCTTTTATGGTACCAAAATATGTTTTACGTTAGTGCCATATTTTCATGATGCTTGTACTAAAAATATTTCTTTTCTTCAATCCTTTTATTTTGGATTTTGAGTTTTGAAATTATTTTGAAGAAACTATTTTTTTAAAATGTGTTATTTATTTTTGAAAGTAATATCTTTAAATACTTTAAATCCTTTTCAGGTTTTAAGTTTTAAAATAACTTGGAGAAATTATTTTCAAAATATTTACTATTTCTTTTTTAAAAAATAATATTTCAATTCTTTTAAAAGTTTTTAGTTTCAAGATTATCTTGAGAAATGTTTTTTAAATATTTATTATTTCTTTTTGGAAATAATATTTTTTACATATTTTATATTTTCAAAAAGTTTTTTGAGTTTTAAAATACTTTGGGTGATTATTTTTATAAATATTTATTATTTCTTCTTGGGATTAATGCTTTTTCTTATAAATACTTTAAGTTTGCTTAAGAGGGTTTTGAAAATATTATTTATTTGGAAAAAAGTATATCTATAATATATTTATTATTTATTATTTCCTTTGGGAAAAATATTTTAAATATTTTGAATATTCTTATAAGGTTTTGAGATTTAAAAATACCTTTAAGGTATTTATTATTTCTTTTTGGAAAATAACACTTTACACATTCTCTAGATATTCTTATAAAGGTTTTTTTTCTTCAATTAAGAGAATATTGTCATAATACTTTATTTTAAATTTTATTATAGTATGATTTCAAAACAATGTTTACTAGTTATTTTAAAAGAATATTTTTCTACGGTTTTATTTTTACTATAAGTTTTGGAAGTATCAATAATTTCCTTTCGAGAAATATTTATCATAATTTTTGGTACGCATCTTGGCATAACCTATTTTATACCCGGTAATGTGATTCAAAGTTTACATTTCAACGTCGCATTTACATGGCTATGAGTTTGGCCCAGCGGATAGGGATTTTTCGTTATCTAAAGAGTTTTATGTGGCTGATAGATGGTCTATAATTTTATAAAATAAATTAAAACCCTAATCCAGCAAAAAGGGGCTTAGTATACATTTTTGATAAACATGTCGAAAGTGTCGGAAACCGTAGGCAAAAATAAAATAAAATAAAACTACGGAAATCCGCCAACAGGATCTGCACATACTAGAAAAACCGATTGAATAGAAATTACCTCAATGTTTTTATTGTTTGATGCGGAGGCGTTGCAGTTTACGCTTCGCCCTCTACTGGTATCCACGCGACGAACTCCTCTGCAAGCGGTCAGGATGCTAGCCCCTTCTGTGTTCTGTAAACTGTTCAGAACTCATCCTAACTATTTGGTAATTTTTTCGTGTTTTGGAGAGAGGAGGCAAGATCCTATATCGCCGTTCTAGGGTTTAGGGTTTTGTATTTCTTTTTATCAGATAAAAGACGGCCTCCAAGAAAAGGTTAACATAACCTTTTATAACTGTCAATATCAAAACCCTAACTGTCATCTAATGACAGTTTAATCTCGTCCGTCTATTCCTATAATCATCTAACGGTTGGATGAGTAATATTAAATAATTAATTTCATTTATTCGATTAAATAAAATTAATTACTTATTAACTTACCAGAAAATACAATATGGAATCTGATTCCCCTTTTGTATACGTTCAACGAATCTGGACACAATCTAGATTCATTGAACGTGGACATTATGCTCACAAGATCGTCTATGCGTGTGACCCTGTAGGTTCACTTAATGTTGGCAGTGAATGAAAAAATGTCCTAGACATTTATTCACAAAACATAAGCGGCCTCTAGCAAGATATTATGCTTACCCAAGTTAAGTAAATTCAATAATAACCCAGCATCAGATTTAATATTTAGTCCTTTTGTCACACGATATCCTAATTAAGTATAAGGCAAGGACCAAGTCATCCTTATAAAACTTAATTAACCATTTACTTGATCACTAGGCAGACTGTTCCAACAAATAATATTAATAATGCCTTATTAATACTTATTTGAGCATGGCTATGCATATTTTCCAGTCTTCCTTATCAAGGGACCCATGGATATCTCTCTCTAAAAAGAGAGGGACAAATCCCTTTCACTATCTCCAATATTCAAGCCATGACAGGAAAATAAGCCAACCAATAGTAATAATAATCACCTAATTAAAAGTGATGTTTGACTATGTCAAAACATATTTTCTCCCCATGCAAGAAACATTAGAAACATTAGGCCAAAGGACACCAAATATAAAACTGAGAAGAAATACTTATAACTTAAACCCGTGCAATATTTCTTCTTCACTTTGGGTCATGTCCAATACAATATTCTCAATATGTATTTATGAATTGATTTTATATCACATATTCATGATCAGTAAAACTTGACCATCAATCAACTTCACACTAGTTTACAAGATGTAATAAACTAGAGACAAATAAGAATAGTATTTTATAAGCTATAAGGGTTTTACTATCAAGTCACATACTTGATGACCAAGAGCATAAAATACAATTCAAAAATACATGCTTCATAAATCATAAATATGAGTTAATTGGTCTTAGGGCATATACTAACAGAAAGGACTTGCACTGTGCATGGCTAGTCCCCTGTACAAGGGCCTCTTTCTAACTGCATGCTTGGTAGTGTTACTTTTGATTTGGATCCAATTGATAGAGGGCGTAGTACCGTTGGAGGGTTAGGCCCAAGGCGGTATTTTGTTTGACTCCGTATCATGCTCTGCTGTAGTGGCTATTTCCCAGAAAGTTGGGCTAGGAGGGGCTCACCTGCTAGGGTAGCACAGGGCAACCTGGTGCGTATGCAAGGGCTCGTTACCTGTTTGTGTATACGTTGTCTGAGGTTGAAAAATCGAACGTTTGTACAGTGTGCTTAGGAGTTCAGGCTGGTATTGACTATAGAATGCCGGAATTTGTCCGATGACCCTGTTTAAGATTCCGGACCCTGTCTATTGAGCCTATCACGGTGCATGCATGTTTTTCTTAAACGATCAGGTGTCCTGGCAGTGCCGATGTGTCTTGATTCCTTCAGGCTTCCCGGCTGCGCTCGAACGCTTCAAAAAAAATTTATATTTTGCATCAAAAGATTTATTTTGAAGGCACTTATTTTCTGGGATAAAAATCCATTTTACAAACAAATAGAAATATATATAGTTTGCTCGTAAAGAAAATTCTGGAATAGCACAAGTGCACATGAATTCACTGGGCGTCCATCCCTCATGTTTTCCGAATGTTTCTCCCCTCTTTCAGATGACTTGGTAACCAAATTCGGCTAATGGAGCCATGGTGAGCCATTGGAGTCGGCATCTTGAAGTCTTCCACCTCTAGTCAAAAGATTTTGATTATGTAAACTATGCCCTTAGTGGCCTTAAACCAATATATAAGTTTGAGAAGCTCTTGTTATAAAGTTTTATTCAAACCTTTCTTCGTTCTCATATTTACCTTGTATCTTTGTAAGTTCAGTGCCGAGAGGCACGCAGGTACCTTACTCCGTCGCAGTTGACCTAGCGGAGGGGTACGGGGTATCACTCTATTCATATTTATAAAACTAAAAATTAAGAAAAGAATTCAATAACAAGAAAAGAAAAAGAAAGCTTAGGATTAAAAATCGAAGCCACAATTGAATCCCAAATGTCTATTGAGATCATGTCTCGAGTCACCAAGTTGAAGATCGAAATCTTGAATCAAAGTCTTCAATTCTTAAATCCAAGAAAATAAATCTTAAAGAAATCTTGAAATTCTATTAACTAATTAAAAGATAAAAGCTGGAATTTAAGGAGTGTTTAAACTGATCTAACCTAATTAATGTACACCAAACTAAAATCTATACTAATCTATCTATCTATCTAATCCTATCTTAGCCCATCTAATTATGTCTAATTAATGTCTATTATATATAATTGATGTCTAAACTATTTCTACTTGATGTCTAAATTATATATAAAATAGTTTTGAAAAAGACCCCTCATGTAGATGTGAAAAATACAAGAAAACCAAATCAAAATTGGAGAAGAAATCAAGAAAATCAAGTTCGAGTTAGACTTGAATCGCCCTTGCCAGCACTACCCACTGCCGACAGTAGGGCGAGGCCTACCGTCTACAGTAGGTCTCTATCTAGCTAACGCCTTTCATCTGCAGCACCTACTAGCGATGGTAGGTCAACCTACCTCACGTGGTAGGTACAACATTTTTGCAGACGGCTTCTGTTTTCGTCATTTTCGCTCCATTTTTGTCAATTTTTGTTTCCTTTTCATCGTTTCTACTTCCAGAGGGCACCTAAGACAAGAATAAGAGGTATTTCACTAAAATATATACTTTTGCATATTAAAAACACCGAAAATGATGAAATTAACATATAAAAAAATAGATAATTATGCATTTATTAATTACCTCCACACTTATCTGTTGCTTGCCCTCAAGTAACACAAACTAAACACGAAAGCGGAGGATAAAAAATTTAATAAAAGAAAGACTAAATATGAAAGTGGCATAAGCCTAAATATATATAGTTAAAACCTAAAAAACGATTACAGGAATTGGTGCCTCAAAACAACAAAATCAAACTTATCAAAAACAAAAAGCCAAAAACAAAAACTTATCGAAAACAAAAACAAAACTTAGAAAAATAATGAGACCAGTTCTATAGAGTGCTTCACCAAGCAACTCCTGAGATAATCCAAAAATAGACAACTACAAAATCACTAAAACCACCATAAATTACTAAAAAACATTACCGATCAAAGGGGTGTGTGTGTGATTTTGCTCATGCCATCTGTCAAAGATAAAGAGGAATGTTAAGTGATTAGCATCAAGAAATATTTTCAAAAGCAATGCACACAATTCATACTTTTTTCTATCACTTAGCCACATTAAAGTCTATTTTAGGCCGTTCCCTGATTAGGTAGGACTTTGGCTTGTAATGTTAGGCTAGGGACATAAGTAGGTTAGAAATGAAGGTAAAAGGAGACAAAAACAAATGAGATAGAGCTAATGCAACCTAAAGGATACGATAATGAAATAAAAGAAACACTTTCTAGCCATCGTTTTTACTTTTCTCACTTATCTTTTTACAACTTTATTTATTCTTCTTTGATATATACACCATCTAACAACATAGTTTTCTCAAGATTTTTTCAAGAATAACCAAAAATTAAGAGAGAGAGAGAGAGAGAGAGAGATGCTTGAATTTTTCTCAAGATTTTTCTATAAAAATGAAGGCACATATTTTTTCTCGTTTTTCTGCCATTCTTTTCAATTTTTTTGTTTTTTCAATTTTTTATCTTTTCAAGCATCTTTTAAATAGCCAAAACACCGAACATATGAAAGTACCTAAAAGTACCCTTTCTCTTTATACAATAGGGCTTTTCTTTCTTTCTTTCTTCACCCCTTCCCCCCCAACTTATTCATTTCTTTCACTCAAGAAGGCCAAAAGTCTATACGTTAGTCTATACTAATAGCTCAATGGCTAGTAGTATAGACCAATAGCTCACTAATTGGGGTTCACTCAAAACGGCCAAAAGTCTACACTAAAATTGACGTTCTATAGAGTGAGGTTAAAAGAACAAAGAAAAGAAGGGAGTGTAACCCTTGGCATGAAGGCACAAAATAGGGAACTAGGGATTGATTTCATAAAGAATATATGATAAGAAAGGCACAAAAGGTTGAAAGAAGGCCTAAGGCCATCATCTCCGGGACCATGCTAGACTAGATTTCTTTGTTTTTAAAGATAGACAAATCATGAAATTGTAGGCAAAGTTCAAAAATTATTATCATTATGCTAATAACCAAAGATTCCTAAGCTTCTATTACTCAAACAACATTTACAAGTGCATAAAAACCATTGATCCTGTAAGAAACTTAGTAAATATGGTTTTCAAAGTAATTACGTAATTTGCCTTTTTCGAAAAACCTAATGAATTTTTCAGTTGTAAACTCTATCAAAAGTGATGTAAATAAAATATTTTTGGATTTTTAAATAAGAAAGTAGAAAGAAAATAAAATAAAATACTTTTTTGGGATTTTTAAGTTTTCTAATTTTTATTTTTTATTTTTGGAATTTTTAGAATAAGAGTCTAACAGAAAAAAACTTTTAAACGAACAAAAACGAAAAAAAGACTAACAGAAAAACTTAAATACAGAAAAAGTATGAAAGAGACTAACGAGAAAAACTTGAAAGAACGAAAATATCCCCCCCACACTTAAAATCACATTGTCCTCGATGTGGGGGAAATACTAAAGGAAAAATGAAAACAAACAAATACATAGGAAGCAATGCCACAGATAAAAGAGATTAAAGCATATCAGGAAGCTATCTCCACACAAAGATAACATAATAAACTAAAAACAAATAACATAAAACGAAGTAATAAATTTAAAAGGACAAAAAATATAACAAAAGAATTGAAAATAAAAGAAAAACTCCCTATTGTGGACCAAAGTCTATGTCGCCTCCTCCACTGCTGCCTTGATCAGGCATGAATCTTTGGCATAAATGAGCTAGTATTACTTCTTGGCAATCTATTGATGCCCTTTGATGTCCCAACACATCTGTAAGCAGTGAGTGGATTCTACTATTTACGTGAACAGCATCCCTTAGATTTATTGATTGATCCGGAGTTGCTCAAAGACAGTCCATATATCTGTTTGGACTGTATCCATTAGGATCGTATTCTAGGCACCGGCTGCATCCTCCTCATCATATGAGTGGTTGTGGGACTCATCATCATCCTCAACTGGTTGTGAGGAAGACGTCTCCAGGCCGGTTTGGGTAGTTTTCTTAATTGAGCAAAAACTGGCCAGGTTGTGTTCCCGCAGTCTATCATCTTCGGATGGTGGGATCCACACTGGGTTCTCCTCATTCCACGAGTAACTGCAATTATTAAAAGTTGTGAATTTAATAACCTGTTGTGATTATGTTGATAATCTTCGTTCTCCTGCAAAATTAACACGATAAAAAGCAAAACTCTAGATAAATCACAGGATAGCGAAAAACACTATTTTTGGTGGTATCACACCCAGTATTGCGCATTGTTTGGATTATCAAGAAAAAGAGAGATAAGGGTGAGCGGTTGAAAAGTTTATCTAATGAATAGATATCAACGATGTGAACCTCACTAAAGCCACCCCCTTTTGAATGAGTGTGTGCCTAAAGAAATAAGCAAGAGCACGATGAAGAAGATTCAGCAAATCGCCTCCTTGGATGATTCTGCAATGATATAATGCTCGCGATCGGATCTTAAAAGGGCTACAAGCCATATCGAAATTCTAGTGTAGTTCCTCATCGATTATTTTTCTATTTGATTCCACTCTGACCGAATTCTCGGTGTCTGGGATCCAAGAATAGAGGCCAGACGTTCCCTATCAAGAATGATCCTAACCCCTCTAACAGTTCAAATGATAGTTTGGAGGTCCTTGTTCATTTTATACGTCATGTTGGCATAGAATTCTCAAACAAAGTCAGGGTAGTAATCGCCTAAATGCGAAGGAGAGGAGCCCAACCCAACCCTCTAAAAAGATTTTCAAGATAAAAATGTTCGATGACTGAGTCTTCGAATGATTTTTCAATAATGATTTTGAGTGACACCCTTTCGGCTACCCATTCACAAACCACTTAAGAGAGATTCTTTGGGTAAGGAGGGATATTCAGGTTGGGCAAGGTCCCCGCAATACGAGCCCGTTTATATTTGGAGGATGAAGCAACAGATTTCTTGGGGGCCATATGGAGAGAGAGAAGAATGGAAAAGAAGAGGTAGGAAAAAGGATACAAAATGTAACATGATAGCACCAACACAAACAAAATAATAGAACACAATAAACGCACAAAAAAAGTAAATTCCTAATGTAGCCCATGTGTGTTATAGTGTTCTAACGTTGCCCGTGGGTGCTAAAGTGTAGCAGAAACAAGAAAACAAAACTAACAAATTACGAAACACAATGCTCTTAACAAAATAAAAATTTAAAGAAAAAGCCCAAATCAAGAATTAAGTATATGCAAACTATAAATAAAAAGGAGGCACAAAGGTCTTGAGAAGTAGCCTGTGTTTGTTTGAGAAAACAAACTATGACCATGAAAATTTGCTCGTTTTTCTGCCCTGTTCACATTGCTGCCGGAGTTCCGCCAAAAGTTCGTTGGAATCTGGCCAGAAGTTTGCCAGAAAATTTTCTTGGACTATTTTCTGCAAACTTTTGTTAGGAAACACAATAAAACACAAAATAAAGTTAGTTCATACCAACAATTTACTTAAAGAACAGAAATTACAAGAAATAGCAAGAAAAAGAAATTAAGAGAGAAGGTTAAAGAAGGGAAGAATTTGGATGGGAAGGTGGGTTCTTTTGGAGGGAAGAGGGAAGAAGAACAAGATTGTAGCATGAAATTTATGTGGAGAGGAAGAATGCGGGTGGTAGGAGAGTTTTAAGAAAACAATGAGTAAGAGAAGAGAGAAAAGAAATTACCAACTAAAAGGAGTGTGGAAAGAGAGAGAGAGAGAGAGAGAGAGAGAGAGAGAGAGAGAGAGAGAGAGAGAGAGAGAGAGAGAGAGAGAGAGAGAGAGAGAGAAATGTATGCCGCCGTTCTGCTCGATAGTGTGATCGCCAGAGTTGGAAAGAGGAGGAATGGAAGACTTGAAGAAGTTGAAGAGGTTAAGAGAGTTTGAGAGAAATTATGGAAATTTTGAGAGAATAAGAAGAAAGAATAACAAAATTAAGGGTTTGAGAAGAGAAAGAGGAAAGAAAAATGCAGAAAATCAAACCAAAATCTGTAATTGGTACCAAAAATTGGGTCTACCTGACCTATTTCACCTTAGAAAAACCTGACCTGTTACCTTCTTAGACCCTACTGCCGACGGTAGGGCGAGACCTATTGTTCGCGGTACGTCTCGGATTTGCTGGTGCCGAAAAGTGCCAAGCCTACTGGCAACAGTAGGCAGGCCTACCATCTGCAGTATCCTTTACCGAGAGATGCCCATGATGCCTTTAGCTTATGGGGGACAGTAGGGTACCCTACCATCCGCGGTATGGTGCAGTCACGCCTCTGTTTTCCATTGTTTTCTACAAATTTTGGTCCCCGTTCAAGCCACTTACCTTATAAACTCCAATCAACTTCTTGTGGACTTTTAGGCTATCACTTTTTCTCTTCAAAATGACCTTGTAACACAACATCAACAAACAATCAAAGTAGAAAACAAAAACGTAAACCTTAAAAGTACAATTCTACAATTACAATTACGAAGGGTTTAAAGAGTACTCCCCTTTCTTAGGTGCTAAATTGCACCTGTCGGATCACGAAAATCCGGGTTGTTCTTCAACTCTTTCTTCCTTACTTGTACCCGTACCATCTTGCCATTCTTTAAATTAGAGGCAATTTGTCTCCGTTTCTTATGTTTCTTCCTTGGCCTTTCTTTGCTTTCTTCTTTAGTGGGTCCTGCATGTTTGAAGATACTTTATTAGTTTTATGAGTTATGATGCATGAAGTATCTTTAGTTTTTGATGGGGAGGTTAGAAGCAAAGGAAATTTGAATACTATCTCTTTTGCACTGACCTTTAATATTAACTTCCCTTTTTCTGTATCTACTAACGCCCTAGATAGTACGAAAGAAAGGGCTGTTGGAATCCGTAGGCAAAAACAAAGTAAAATAAAACTACGGAAATCCACCAACAGGATCTGCACATACTAGAAAAACCGATTGGATAGAAATTACCTCAATGTTTTTATTGTTCGTTGTGGAGGCGCTGCTTTGTATGCTTCGCCCTCTACTGGTATCCACGCGACGAACTCCTCTGCAAGCGATCGGGATGCTAGCCCCTTCTGTGTTCCAGCTGCTCGGACCGATCCCCGACTATCCGGTAATCGGTCGTTTTTCTGAGAGAGGAGGCTAGATACTATATCGCCGTTCTAGGGTTTAGGGTTTTGTTTTTCTTTAATGAGATAAAGGACTGGCCAACAAGAAAAGGTTAACATAACCTTTTATAGTCATCAATATCAAAACCCTAACTCGTCATCTAATGACAGTTCAATCTCGTCCGTCTATTCCTATAATCATCCAACGGTTAGATGAGTAATATTAAGTAATTAATTTCATTTATTCGATTAAATAAAATTAATTACTTATTAACCTACCGAAAAAATACAATATGGAATCGATTCCCCTTTTGTATACTTTCAACGAATCTGGACACAATCTAGATTCATTGAACGTGGACATTATGCTCACAAGATCGTCTATGCGTGTGACCCTGTAGGTTCACTTAACGTTGGCAGTGAAAAAAAATGTCCTAGACATTTATTCACAAAACATAAGCGGCCTCTAGCAAGACATTATGCTTACCCAAGTTAAGTAAATGTAATAATAACCTAGCATCAGATTTAATATTTAGTCCTTTGTCACACGATATCCTAATTAAGTATAAGGCATGGATCAAGTCATCCTTATAAAACTTAATTAACCATTTACTTGATCACCGGCAGACTGTTCCAACAAATAATATTAATAACACCTTATTAATACTTATTTGAGCATGGCCATGCATAATTTCCAGTCTTCCTTATCAAGGGGCCCATGGATATCTCTCTCTAAAAGGAGAGGGACAATTCCCTTTCACTATCTCCAATATTCAAGCCATGACGAGAAAATAAGCCAACCAATAATCATAATGATCACCTAATTAAAAGTGATGTTTGACTATGTCAAAACATATTTTTCTCCCCATGCAAGAAACATTAGAAACATTAGGTCGAAGGACACCAAATATAAAACTGAGAAGAAATACTTATAACTTAAACCCATGCAATATTTCTTCTTCACTTTGGGTCATGTTCAATACAATATTCTCAATATGTATTTATGAATTGATTTTATATCTCATATTCATGATCAGTAAAACTTGACCATCAATCAACTTCACACTAGTTTACAAGATGTAATAAACTAGGGACAAATAAGAATAGTATTTTATTAGCTATAAGGGTTTTACTATCAAGTCACATACTTGATGACCAAGAGCATAAAATACAATT
Source organism: Catharanthus roseus (assembly GCA_028651295.1). Lineage (NCBI taxonomy): Eukaryota > Viridiplantae > Streptophyta > Magnoliopsida > Gentianales > Apocynaceae > Catharanthus > Catharanthus roseus. The sequence continues at coordinate 16,371,363 of JAPQWS010000168.1, read as the reverse complement.
AAAAAATACATGCTTCATAAATCATAAATGTGAGTCAATTGGTCTTAGGGCATATACTAACAAGGGCAACCTAAAATAATAGGGAAATCAACGTCCTTCCTCATGTTCAAAACTACAAATTCAACGGGGAAGACCCAATCCTTGACTTTGACTAAAACATCCTCAATTACCCCTATAGGATATTTAACACTTATATCTGCTAGATTAATTGACATTCTAATAGGTTTGGGGGTACCTAAACCTAGACGCTCACACATGGATGAAGAAATAACATTAATGCTTGTGCCTAAATCTGCTAAAGCCCTATCTACTTGAATAGTACCAATAGTGCAAGGAAAAGAAAAACTCCCTGTGTCTTCTAACTTTTGTGGTAGTGTCTCCTTCTTGATTCCAATGGCTGAACATTTTTATTTCCATGATAATCCCTTCTTCAATTGGAATCTCCTCATTGACGGTCATCGAGATAGCATGTATATGCTCTCTCGGGTTTACTTTGTTATTACTTGGGAGAATTTATGGAGTTCTTTCCAATACCATTTTAGCTAATTACCCTGTTTGCTTCTCTAAGTTTCTAATGGAGGCTTCTTGATTCCTTTGACCTGCTTGATGATATTCATTCTATTTTCTTTTCCATTTATAAATTTTAACAGCAAGTCCTCCAAATTTGTCTTATTTGGTGGGGGATAGTTTTGTGGACCCACTTCATAGGGCAACAGCGGTGGAGGACCTTTATTCTGAAAACCCAGAGGTTGATTTTATCTTGGTTGACCTTGACCTCCCCAAGAAAAATTGGGGTGGTTTCTCCATCCAGGATTGTATGTGTTTGAGTAGGGATTATTTGTCGATTCCCTTGCACAAACTCTAGTTGCTCTACTTGTCCTCCCCAATTATAACTATTCGTAGTAATCTACTCGATTAAATCTTATACTTGTTGAGGGTTTTATGAACCATAGACCCCTTCAATTGAGGCGTCTATTAATTGCCTAGCCCCAAACAAAACTCCATTTTAAAATATTTGTATCTGAATCCCCAAGTCAACTTCGTTCCCATGCCTCGTAGAGGCTTTCTCTGTCGATTTGTCGAAACAATAGAATCTCGTTTCTTAGTTGTGCAATATGCCTCGGAGAAAAGTACCTCCCTAAAAATTTCTCCGCTAATGAGTCCTAGGAAGTAATGGACCCTGATGGTAAGGATTTTAGCTAGGACTCTACCTTTCCCCTTAGAGAGAACGGAAAAAGACAGAGTCGAACTGCATCTTCTGATACTCCGTTAATCTTAAAAGTGTCACACACCTCTAAAAAATTTCCAATATGCATGTTGGGATCTTCATCAGGAAGTCCATCGAATTGAATATGATTTTCCAACATCTGAATTACGTTCGGTTTAATCCTAAAGTTATTTGCCTCAACCCTTGGCCTAGCTATACTCGACTGCATCCCCAAGATGGATGGTCGAGCATAATCCGCCATTGTTCTCTCCAATACCGGTTGTGCCTCCATTCGAGGTGTTGGTTTGAAAAGAAGGTTGTTGAATAGAAGTGCTTTTTATTTTTCGTCTACCTTGACTTCAGGTGCTATTGCACAAGTGCGTGCCATTCCAAACTGAAGAGCGCGATGGGCACTCAGCAGTGTGTGTTCAAGCTCGGGATTAAAGGGTACTAACTAACCCCTTTTCTTTTGAGGCATATATTAATAGCACACGATCTGCAATAACCGAAAAACTTGATTTACTTCTACGAATGCAAAGCACAACTCAAGAATATAAACTGAAAATAATGGAATGGTGCAAAACAAAAAATCAATTCGAACAAGAAAAAGAAACAACGAAAAAAATAAAAGAGTATGACTAAAGCACTAAAACAAAACAATATTCCTTAAACTTGCCACTCCCCCGGCAAGGCTCCAAAAACTTGATGTGAATAAAATAAAACGGGCTGTGATCCTAATTACTACAATGCAAGGCAACATGACCTAACAAAGTAGAAATGAGTTTCAACCCGACTGTCGAATCTCTCAGGGACAGACGAAGGTTCAAGTACTAATCGTAATTCTACTGTCTAGTTGGAAAAAGAAAGATCATGATGTCGTTGATAAGAAATAAAAACAAGTAAATCAATTAAACGAAAGCAAATAAAAATGATTTTAAAAGAATTATAATGATAAGAGTTTGGGTTGATGGAATCCCCTTAATCCTTGTTACTAATTCAATTAGAAAAACATTTAATGAAGACGATGTTGAATTAAGTTGGGTCATTACTCAAATTGAGCAATCGGTATCTCTAGGAAGAAAGCCACCCTACTCACTAATCCTTAGAGGAAAATCACTTTTCTCCCTGACAAATTATGAGTACAGTAAATTTAGGTGATTAAAAAGACCTAAAAGTATAAAATCGTATCTCTCGTCAATTGCCCCAGTTAATCCCTAATTGGTTGCCCTAGATTGTTTTTCCTTTTTCAATTCCAAACAACCTTGCGAATAATCTAAATATCACGACAATTAAATTACCAACAAACGCAATTGGAAGACAACTTAAATTAAAACAAACATCGAAATCAAGAAATTAAACCAAGAACTTCATAATCAAGACTTAGGGTTCAAGCCCAAACCAAACAAAAAGAACTAACTACTCACTATTCATATTTATAAAACTGTAAATTAACATAAAATTCAATAACAAGAAAAGGAAAAGAAAGCTTAGGATTAAGTCTTGAAGCCTCAATTGAATCCCGAACGTCATCTAAGATCGTCTATCGAGTCACCAAGTTGAAGATTGAAATCTTGAATCAAAGTCTTCAATCTTGAATCCAAGAAAACAAATCTTGCAAAAATTTTGAAATTCTATTAACTAATGAAAAGATCAAAGCTAGAATTTAAGGAGCATTTAAACTAGTCTAACCTAATTTATCTACTCCTAACTAAAATCTATACTAATCCATCCATCTATCTAGAAAATCCTATCTAAGACTATCTAATTACATCTAATTGATGCCTAAATTATATATACAATAGCTACAAAAATACCCCTTATATAGAGGTGAAAAATACAAGAAAACTAAATAAAAAGTGAAGAAGAAATTAAGAAAATCGAGTTTGAATTGGACTTGAACCGCCCTTACCGGTACTACCTACTGCCGATGGTAGGACGAGGCTTACCGTCCACGGTAGGTTTCAGTCTAGCCAATGCCTTTGATCCTCGGCTCCTACTGGCAATATTAGGTTAGCCTACCTCACGCAGCATGTGCTGCATTTTTGCCGACGACTTTTGTTTTCATCTGTTTTTGTTTCCTTTTTATTGTTTCTACTTTCTAAGGGCACGTAAGACAAGAATAAGAGGTATTTAGCTAAAATATATACTTTTTACATATTAAAAACCACCGAAAACGATAAAATTTACATATAGAAAATATAGACAATTCTGCACTTATTAGAAATCCTCCTCGATAGGAACTTACATAGATAAATCACAAGCGGAGACTTTGTCTTGTAACTGATTCAAAGAGGGTTGTCCTGTAATACAATTATATGGGGAAGACGCAGAGAGAATTAAAAACTCGACCATGTGAGCGGTATTGCCAATAGAAACTGGTAAAGTAATCTTGCCCTCTCACTTAATATCTTGTCCTCTGAACCCTACAAAATGTGCTTCATGTGACAACACTTTGCTCCGAGAAATATCCATTTTCTTGAATGTATCCTTACAAGGATCGTTGGCTAAAATTCTAATCAACAAGGATTCTTTTGACAAGGCATTGATCTATATTCATAGTGATAACCAATGGATCGTCATTATAAGCATCTCTCACCCCGCTTTCTAGAAGCAGGAAAGTCCAACATCTTAGATGACATTGATGACTTTTTTGCAAAATCACTACTTGGAACTCGCTCGGTAGAAGCATTTTCAATGAATTCTTTCAATTCTGTTTTCTTGAAAGCATTTTCAATGGCTTTCTTCAGTTCTTTGCATTGTTCAGTATCATGACCATGATCCTTATGGAATAAAAAATATTTCACTTTATTGTGTTTTTCCAAAAGAGAGAGCATCTTTGCTGGCCGTTGTAAAATTCCCAAGGATTCGATCTGGTGCAATATCTTTGATCAAGAAATTTTTAACAGAGTGTACTTACATCGGGAAACATCAGGCTTTCAAGGACCCAATCTGTCTAAAATCTTGGGTTTAGGTTTTAATTCTCCTGGATTCGGTTTTTTCGGGCTTTGATACTCTTTAACTTCATTGGCCAACTCCCGTTTCTGTCTCACATAGTCATCTACAAGAATAAATTTTTGGATTTTTGAAAAAAGAGCATTGACATTGGTTTGCTCTTTTCGGGCCAACTTCTTGGAAAAAGCAGGAGATGATTAAACCATGTCGATATGCTTGTATATACTCTTTTGCAGACAAATTTGGAATTTCCTGTGCAGCTTGATTGAATCGGCAGTAAACTCCTAAATTGATTATGATGGTATTTGTCTCACACTAAGAAGAAAGTCTTAAGCAGGTTGGAAAATAAACTAAGGAAGAAAGTTTTGAATGAACTTTTCTCCTAAATCTTTGAAACTTGTGATATTTCTTGGTGGTAAATGTGCATACCATGCTAAAACTCTTCCCATAAGCGAACTCGAGAACATCCTAAAACATGTGCTATCAGAAGCATTATAAACATACATCTGAGAAGTGAATCTAATCATATGCTGAGTTAGATGTGAAGATCTATCATAGGTTTCTAATTTAATGTGAGAAAACTAATTTATTACTAGAGTGCAAGCATAAGATTGAACTAAAGGGTTGTGTTGTAAAAAATCCCAACTACTCCCCAAAGGATGCGTAGAAGGAGTCATCTGATCATGAGAGAAAACATCCTGATGCCATGTTAGAAGGGAAGGGCAGGGATGGAAACTATGAAATAGCGAATTGTGAATGAGCGGAACTATGTATTATGGAAATAATAGGTAAAGACTGCTAAGCCAACAGCATTTGCAAAGCAAGAAGCGTTTGCAATCAGAAAATGTGCCCCGGCTGCAAAGTGGAACTAGTTGTACTAGCACTGGGAAAGAAAAATGAGAAGTAGAAGGTCCTGTAGTGTTCGTGCCAGGCATAGGAAAGGGAAATGGAAGTGTTAAAAAGGCTTGTGGCACAGATGAAAACGAAGGAAGAGGACCAGTAGAGGGGATCTTTCCCTATTATCAGGATCTCCTCCCTAATATAGGAATCGCTATCTTTGATGAAGTACCGTAGAAGTAGATTTTCGTGATCTCGGCACAGCGCCAATACAAGTGCAGCCCCACTTTTTTGTTCGTAACGAGGGGAGATAGAAGTTAGGTCATTATTAGCGTCCCCATCAAAAGAGGTAGCATAAGCAGCTGAATCAAAAGAGGAGAAGTAGTCAAGAGATAGAACCAATTAACACAGTAGGCCAATTAATGAGTTCTTCTATCGACTCTTTGTATGAATTCACCTACAAAACCATACTAACAAGAAAATAACACGGGGTTGTTCCCCTGTTTCACCTTCGATGCTTAAGTCAACACACTATTAAAGAAACTAACGGTATATTGAAGAAACAACTTGGAAAGAATAGTAATAGTACCTCTATTTATAGAGAAGAATATCGTCCTCGGATCCGCCACTATCCTTTGTAAGGATAAATACGATAAAGATAAATATGTAATATGGGATTAAAGTAAATATAATATCAAAATCAATTGGGTTAAATATCACAACCCTATAACATAATCCAAATGGGTTGAATCCAACATGGACCAACTGTTTTTAGCTCAAAAATGTAGAAGCCCGATGGGCTATCCACATCACCTGCATAGAATTTGGACAAGGTGATCGAGCTTCTTTTGGAACCATGGAGCCGATATAATTCAGAAGCTCCTGAAAACACTGGGCCTCTCTATTCCTTTGCTATGGGAGTTAACAGCTTCTCTTTTAAGAGGAGACAATTAAATATTACGTCGATCTCTCTCAGAGGAATGATGATTTGCAATAGGCAGGCGAAACCACGAGTTGTACAAGGAATGGTAGCGTTTGGTACTTGACCAATTAATCGTTACCAGTACCGATACCAATTATTTGATCGATTATTAATTCCGTATCGATTATTGATTGTTGACCTTTTTTGTTACCAATACCGAAACATTCTGTGTCTGGTAACTGATTACCCATCAAGACATTAAAATTTTTATTTTTCATTTTTTTAAAAAATAGAATTAAACTCCAAAAATGTCATAACAATTCTAAAAAAATCACAAATTATATCTAATTGTTTAAAGAACAAAAAAACGGGCATATAATGTTGTAAATATAAAAAATAGTTTTTAAAACAAATAAGTTATATATATACATATACAATCAATATCAGTATTTTCTGTCGATAAAACTTTTTTTTATCAAAACTTATTGATTTCGGTATCGGTGAACCTTAGTAATTAAAAAATCCATTCAGAATTATCGTCGGTCATATAATCTGTCGGTTACCTACTGAAATCGGGAAGAAATGGTACCACTACTAACCTAAGTTGTAGGGGGTGCCGTGTTGTGTTCAAATTTGGGAGAATTAGGTCAACACAGTGAGTGAGGTAGAACACAACGCCCATGGGATCATGAGAATATGATGAGATAAAGCTTTATTTTCAGTTTTGATAGTGGCAGTGGATGTTGGAATATTGTGGGTATGAATGAAGAAGGAAACTCAGAACTATAGGAAAGAAAGAAAAAGTTGAATTATCTGTGCCGAAGTTTGTTTTTTTTTTTATTAGTGTTTGGATAGTTGAAATTATTTTTATGCTTTTTCAATTTTATTTTATTTTATTTTGTTATTTAAATTTACTTATATACCCATATTAATTTTAACAACACTAAGTCTAGCATTGTTCCAGTCAAAATTGCCAGATTCAATGAAAAAGAACCTAAAAAATAAACGAAAATGTCTTGAGAATTAAAAAGAATCAAGTATATCTGTTGAGGAGTAAAAATAACAATCGAAATTTTCTGGGTGATTAAAGATAACATTAACTCTTATTTAATTAATTTTATTTAATTAATTGGTGTAGAATATTTATTTAGAAGTCTGAAGGCCCTTGTAATTAATTGAGTGGATGGTTAATGAATTTTTAATTAATTTGTTTAGTTAAAATAAGCAAGAAATTGCTAGGTAAGGAGGATTGGGCCTGTTTTGTATTGGACTTGAAAGAACTTAATAGGGGGAATTAGGTTCTTATGATACACTTTTAAAACTTTCAATTAAAACTCTTGATTTCTTTAAGAAAACATTTTCCTTTATAAAAATATTTTGGGCCAACAATAACACATACAAAAGTTTAAAGGCAAAGAATAAATAAATACAAGAGTAAAAGGAAGGAGAAATGATGTTTGGAAAATCAAAGCAATAAAACGGGATGTGAAATCTTAATTACTACAATGCAAGACAAGTGGACCTAACAGAGTAAAGATGAGATTCAACCCGAGTGTCGAATCTGAGTGGACGAAGGTTCAAGTACTAATCATGTTTCTAATGTCTAGTCAAAAAAAGAAACATGATGTTGTTAATAAAAAAGAAATAAAAACAAGTAAATCGATTAAAACAAAGTAAATAAAAACGATTTTTTAAGAATTATAAAGACAAGAGTTTGGGTTGGTGGAATCCCCCTAATCCTTGTTACTAATTCAATTGTGACTTTAATGAAAACAATGTTGAATTAATTAAGTTGGGTCATCACTCAAATCGGGCAATCTCCATCTCTAGGACGAAAGCCACCCTTAGAAGAAAATCTCTTTTCTGCCTAACAAATTATGAGTGCAATAAGCTTAGATAATTAAAAAGACCTAACAGTGCATAATCGTATCTCTAGTTAATTGCCCCAATTAATCCCCAATTTGTTGCCCTAGATTGTTTTTCCTTTTCCTATTCTAAACAACCTTGCGAATAATCTAGTCTCGCAAAAGTTAAATTACAAACAATCGCAATTGGAGAACAACTTAAATTAAAACAAATATCAAAATCAAGAAATTAACAAAGAACTTCATTATAAAGAATTAGGGTTCAACCCCAAACCAAACTATAAAAACAACTTAATATTCATATTCATAAAATTTAAAATTAATAAAAGAATTCAATATCAAGAAAAGGAAAATAAAGCTTATGACTAAGTCTTGAAACTGCAATTGAAGTTCCGAATGTCTTCTGAGATAGTCTCTCGAGTCACCAGGTCGAAGATCGAAATCTAGAATCAAAGTTTTTAATTCTTGAATCCAAGAAAGTAAATCTTGCACAAATCTTGAAATTCTATAACTAAAGAAAATATAAAAGCTGGAATTTTAAAGAGTGTCTAACTAAGCTAACCTAACTAATCTACTCCTAATCTAAACTAATCTAATCTAACCTAATTATTCTAAAACTTTTTCTAATAGCTGCAATTAAACCTCCTTATATACAGGTGAAAAATACAAGAAAACTAAATCAAAATTGGAGAAAAAATCAAGAAAATCGAGTTGAATCAGACTTTAACTGCCCTCGCCACTAGTACCTACCACTGACGGTAGGGCGAGGCCTACCGTCTACGATAGTTCTCTGTGTTGCAAACACCTTGGAGTCCTTGACACCTACCGGCAATGGTAGGTCAGCCTACCTCGTGCTGTAGGTGCTGTATTTTTGCAAATGGCTTCACTTTTTGTCGTTTTCACTCTGTTTCGTTTCCTTTTCATGGTTTCCACTTCCAGAGGGTACTTAAGACAATAATATGAGGTATTTAACTAAAATATATACTTCTACACATTAAAAACACTGAAAATGATGAAATTAACATATAAAAAATATAGACAACCATGCACTTATCAAGAAGCAACACAATGATTTATAATGATTCGACCATATCAAAGGTATGTATCCACTATGCTAAGTTTGAGCTTTGGTGGCACTTAGCTTATGGAACTTATTATATATGGCACTAATTTGCGGAACTTATTGTAAAATGCCATATTTTAATGGCATTTTTGAATGAGTGCCACAAATTTTGTGTCACATAAAAATGCCACAAAATTATGACTATATAAAAGAATGCCATGAAAATATAGCACAAACTCAAATGACACTTAACACAACCTCGAATGCCAATTAAATATGGCACAAGCTCAAATGTTAAAAAACAATGCCAAAAAAATGTAATACAAGTTTTCAAACGCTGCTAACTCTCTCTCTCTCTCTCTCTCTCTCTCTCTCTCTCTCTCTCTCTCTCTCTGTCTCTCTCTCAATCATACACACACAAACACACACATATATATTATAAAAGTAAATTTTGACATTGAAGTTACAATTTCATAATATTATGTTTATGTTATAGTATTTATTCAAATAGAAAACAGTTAGAAGAATTTAATGTGTTATTTTATAAACACTGACATTTTAAATAAAATATCTTATGTGTGGTTTCTATCCTAAGAAAATTTCACGTTTAGGAAAGTTTACCTATCGATGTAATATGGCAAGGAAAGTCCCCAGATTGTCGAATTCTCTGGACGGCCAAGCATTAGTGTTAACTGCATCTCTACCGTTTAATCAAATAAATCTTTTAGAAAGGTCTTAAGTTAAGTAATAACTAAAAATCAATTAAACTAAATAAGAAAGCAATTAAGAAGTTTCTGAAAACAAATTTGGAAAGTAGTGTGTAAATGATAGAATCCTCCTAGAAACTTAAGTTAGTTTTAATTAGAAAATCATTGTGATTAATTATTAAAACTCATTGATTGGATCTTACTCAAAAATCGGATAAACCCTATGTCTAGGCGAATATCCTTCTATTCAGCTTCACCGTTTAGAGAAGAATGTCTTCTAACCCTAACCTAATTATGAACGAATTATAGATTATAGTGATTAATTAATGATCTAAGAACCGTAACAAGTATGTCTACTCAATTACCAATTCCTATTATTCGATTTATGCCCTAGATTAATTTTCCTTTGTCAACTCCAATAAATCTTGCGAAATTACACCTCCTAAAAATTGGTAAACAAATACAACAATTGAATAACAACAAAACAATAATGAACTAATTAAAACAAGAAATTCACATAAAAGATTAACAAAGAAATCTAGGGTTCATCCCTATTCAAACACAAAAAGAATTAGCCAATAAACATGATTCTAAAACATAAACTCATAGATAAATTTATGAAATAGAAAGAGTTTAGGGGAGCTTAGGAGAAAAGATTAAAGATCCACAATCTCAACAATCGCTCAAACTCGTCTTTCAATTACTTGAATAAGTTCCAAAATTGGGTCTTCTTACAAGAATAAATATTTGAAACTCAAACCTAAGTTATTGAATGAATGTGTTTAATGGGGTTTATATAAGAGAAAATTCTCTAAATACTATTTTAAAATTACCCAAATCCCTTTCTGAAAGGGTTTTTGAATTAAATTACAAAAGGAAATAAACTTAGAGTACAAAAAGAAAAATTTACAAAAACTGCAATTCTGTCCCTCTGTGCAACTATCCTCGTATGATCCTCCTAAGCCTTCCTTGAGGATCAATTGCTCCCAAGATTAACTCTCTTGTAGAGGGCACCTCGAATGCTTGTTTTTGAGAAATATGAAGAACAAAGAACACTTGCAAGAAGATAACTAAGAAAGAAAATAATTAACCTCCTTACATTTGAGGGAGAATCAACAAGCCTAGAAAGTCTCACCTATTCTCCAACTCCAAAGAAGGACCTAAAACCCAAGCAGTACCAATTATGGAGTTGGCACCTAAAGAGGATATTAGGATTTGAAGATTAGACTAGAACTCTTGAATTAAAGATTGAAGAAATTCCTTACCTTTAATAATATAAAGAAAGCTCTTAATTATACAAGGAAGATGAAGAAAACTCAAAAACACTAGTTCTTCTCTCTTTAGATTTTTCAATATGTCAAGCTTGCCAAAATTGCTGCAAACATGAGTATTTATAGCGGTTTTCACAATTAGTTTCCATCCCTAGGTATTTGACTACCTTAAAACAATTTAGGAGATGCTAAGACCACTTAAATATAAGTCAAAATAAGTTTACAACCAAATTGAAGAGTCAAGGGAGTTAAAACTTCCCCAAAAGTTCAATAGCCGAAACCTACCGGCGACAGTAGGTCCTGACTTACCGTGCGCGGTATGTTAGTTATCTCAAATTCTTCTTGGCCAAAACCCTACTGGCGATGGTAGAGTGGACCTACCATCGGCGTTAGGTTTCTTGACTTTCTCTTCCTCCAAGGGCAGAGCCCTATCGTCCGTGATAGGTCAAGAATACTTCTTTCTTTGGTTTTGAAGCTATAAACCCTACCAAGCTTGCTTCCTTGGATTTTTCCATTTGTACCCTCAACAATGGAAAAGTTTTAGATCCCTCAAAGTCTTCTCCCTATTCCTCTAGCTCGTGCCAAGCAAGGCCTTGGAGCATCTTCTCAAACAAGGCCACCTTCCCCTTGTATTCTTCGTCCATTCACTTAGCCATTGCTCTCATGATCAGCCCTTACATCAACTCCATGGTTTCTGTGATCCCGGGTCATACCATATCCAGACCAAGATAGTGAAACTATTCGGATCCGTATAGTTTCTGAAACATTCTTCTTCAATTGGATGTCCACCATACGGACCATGATAATTGCTATCTAGATTCGAATAGCGCTTGTATTTCAGCACTCTAGTTTTGTCCGTTCTTCTCCGTCTTTTTCGTTTTCAGATTAAAGTCCTTCATTTTGGCTCGTTTTCAATACATCTTCATTCTAAAGGTACCTAACAATAAGATAAGAAACGAGATCAAATAATTTTATTTTGTAAACATTTAAACACAAAAACCGATAAAACCGACAATGCTTAAAAGGGTAAAATGAGACTTATCAATATCAACTCTTTATTACAAAAAAAATAAAAAAATGACTAAGATTCATATGTTATCTCAAATTTATGAAAAAATGTTTTAGATATAAAAGAGGAAGAGAATATAGTGATACTTTGTATATTGTACGTTTTAAATTTTGTATGACAATTTTGTTATTTTCGCATTTGTGATCTGTCTTAAAATTATTAAAAGATTTCAATAATTATATTCGTTGTAGCTTTTTCAAAAATATTTTTTTTACATTTATGAAATTTATAACATCATTATATAATTGAAATAAGAGAGAAAAACTATTAACTCATAAATTATTCTGGAGATAGAAAAAATGCATATGTTTCACAGAAAATCTCTAAAATAATAAAACTTTAGTTTTTATGTAAAAATTTTACTTTTTATTATTTAGTAAAGACAAGTTATTTTTAATAAACATGCTATAAATAATCAAATTAATTATGTTTTAGTTTATTGATAGACAATATAAATAAAATTTATTGAGAAATTATTAAAAAAGTGTATGTGGGGCACTGGTTGAAGCACTTATAGTGGAATGAGAGGTTTTATGTTTGAATCTATATTTACTTATTGCAAATAATAGATAGTAGTTCATATGTGGGTTTTAGATATGGCCACGTGTTTTAATTTTGATTGGGATTCTAATTTTTTAATAAAATAAAATTTATTAAATTTATTTCATTTAATAGAATTAGAATACTTTTGTGGCATTTATCAAAAAGTGTAAGATTTTTCAATATATTTTTGGCATTAAATAAGTGCCACAAGTTGTGCCAACAATATATTCGTGGCATTTATGACGTGCCACAAAAAAACGACACCAATTTCGGTGGCATTTTTGTGAAGTATCGCATAAGTGCCACAAAATTTGTGGCACTTAAGTAGCTTTGGGGCAATTATTGTGTGCCACCAAGACAAATTTTGCCATAGTGTCCACTACTTGGTGCCTCACTCAAGGATTTCATTACCTCACGCTAGCTCCCTTTCTCAAATCAATGATGGTAAGGGATACCAATCATACACAAGTGGCTCATCCCAAATGGGTTTTACACTTCAACCACTTATCTCTAACATAACCGCAAGGATCAACCCGAACACCCGAGTTTTACCACTTACAATCTTGTACACACTGATATGGTAGAATAAGAGAACGAAAGAATCACAGTAAATGTGATGGATTAAAACCAATGAAGCACCAATATCTGTTTTCACTCTTTTATTCAATTAACACTAATAAAGTTCATAAAAATGAATATTTTGACTCTTGAAAGCATAGGAAATGTTTAGCACGAATTCTGAGTTCCTACATTTCAAAATGGAGGTTTGGTATTTATAGAGAAGTTTCAAATGTTTAAAAAAGAAATATTTTTTACTTGATCCCGTCAAGTTCGGATTTCCGAACCTCCAAGGTACCTACCGGAACCTTCAAACTAAAGCCCAAAAAACTCAATTTCGGACGTCCAAGGTTTAATCCTCTGTATCTGAACCTTCAATAAAAGCTTCTTCCCTTGTGAACTTCAGCGTTTGATCCTTAGTTCCAAACTTCCAAACTTACTCTTAAAAACTATTTTTGAAATATAAATCAAACAATCAATTCTACTTATGGACTTTCCTAATTGAAGATTAACACAACTAAACCTTCAATAAAGATCATCTAATCTTGAAATACTTCAACAACTAAAATCAATCATTCAACTCAAGTATCTTAAAATATTTTGGCTTAAATCAAAACTTTTTTGTAAAACATTTTTGGCTCTAAATCAAAGTATAAGTTTTAAAAAATAGTTCCTTCCTTTTTTAAAACTATTTTATAATTGAGCTTCATCAATGCATATTAAAGTAAAAGGATCAAGATAAGGGTTTACAAGATACCTTTACAAACATAACCCGTATTCTATATCTTCAACACTTCTTGTTTGGCATGCTTAAATACATCTTGAATCTTTTTTCCTTTGACACTTTAGCTCTTGTGTGAAGACTTCATCTTCCAATCCAAAAGTTCCTATCACATTAAAAATAAAACAATTAGCATACACTGATGTTTGTCATTAATTAAAACAAAGATAAGCACCCTTAGGGCTAATAGGACTATAAGATATTTTAATGGAGTAAAAGAATGATCTAAATTAAATATGAAGGACTTTAGTGTATTTAGTGAGAGTTTATTTATATAAAAATATTGATAATGAGTCTTTTCCCCAACACAAAATTTAAACGAACATAAAACCTTTTCCTTCTTCATCCCATACATGAAATGCCACTAATATTATCTTTCTTACGCCAGCTAGACCATTAATCCTTGGTCATGAAGTTTTCTTACACCCAAAGCTAATCTTCCACTAAACTGATCCTTATCCCCCTCACTAAGTTTTATTCCTTTACCACGTACCACTTCCACGGCCTCACTACCCCTGTAAATATAACCTCCCATTTTCCATTTTGTTTCTCCTTTGTTGCTGGACAAAATACACTGACTTGGGGCCAGTAATTTCTTCTTCCTCTTTAGTTATTCGTTTACTAAATTTTGTTAGAAATTGGCTAGGCTTTGAATTTAAGGATTCTTAAGGTGATATTATTTTAGGTTTTAATTTATTTAGGATTTTTACTTGGTTGATGTTAGGGAATATCGAGGAAGGTTCGGGAATCTGTTATTCAACTTGATTATGAGTTTTCTCTTTGTTTCTAGGTAAGTGGAGGATGAAACCTTAACTTTGTAATCATTTATTAACTATAAAAATATGAATATGTTTTAATTGAATATAATATTTGGATTGATCTACTGACGTGTTTTTGTGTATATATCGATGAAGATTTTGAATGAGCTTTATTATGGAAATTGGGAAATAATTTTGAAAAAATGAATATTATGTATCTTTTATGATCAAGGAGATGGCTTTTGAAAATTTGATATTTTATATTGATTTTTAAATACGATATTGTTTTTTGGCATTGACCTTCTGATTGTATCTGAATTAGTAGTGGAAGGGACATGTCCTTCTGTTAGTATATGCCCTAAGACCAATTGACTCACATTTATGATTTATGAAGCATGTATTTTTTAATTGTATTTTATGCTCTTGGTCATCAAGTATGTGACTTGATAGTAAAACCCTTATAGCTAATAAAATACTATTCTTATTTGTCCCTAGTTTATTACATCTTGTAAACTAGTGTGAAGTTGATTGATGGTCAAGTTTTACTGATCATGAATATGAGATATAAAATCAATTCATAAATACATATTGAGAATATTGTATTGGACATGACCCAAAGTGAAGAAGAAATATTGCATGGGTTTAAGTTATAAGTATTTCTTCTCAGTTTTATATTTGGTGTCCTTCGACCTAATGTTTCCAATGTTTCTTGCATGGGGAGAAAAATATGTTTTGACATAGTCAAACATCACTTTTAATTAGGTGATCATTATGATTATTGGTTGGCTTATTTTCTCGTCATGGCTTGAATATTGGAGATAGTGAAAGGGATTTGTCCCTCTCCTTTTAGAGAGAGATATCCATGGGCCCCTTGATAAGGAAGACTGGAAAATATGCATGGCCATGCTCAAATAAGTATTAATAAGGTGTTATTAATATTATTTGTTGGAACAGTCTGCCTGGTGATCAAGTAAATGGTTAATTAAGTTTTATAAGGATGACTTGATCCATGCCTTATACTTAATTAGGATATCGTGTGACAAAGGACTAAATATTAAATCGATGCTAGGTTATTATTACATTTACTTAACTTGGGGTAAGCATAATGTCTTGCTAGAGGCCGCTTATGTTTTGTGAATAAATGTCTAGGACATTTTTTTTATTCATCGCCAACGTTAAGTGAACCCTACAGGTCACACGCATAGACGATCTTGTGAGCATAATGTCCACGTTCAATGAATCTAGATTGTGTCCAGATTCGTTGAACGTATACAAAAGGGGGAATCGGATTCCATATTGTATTTTCTCGGTAGGTTAATAAGTAATTAATTTTATTTAATCGAATAAATGAAATTAATTACTTAATATTACTCATCTAACCGTTGGATGATTATAGGAATAGACGGACGAGATTGAACTGTCATTAGATGACAGTTAGGGTTTTGATATTGACAGCTATAAAAGGTTATGTTAACCTTTTCTTGGTGGCCGTCCTTTATCTCATTAAAGAAAAACAAAACCCTAAACCCTAGAACGGCGATATAGTATCTAGCCTCCTCTCTCCGAAAAAAAAACGACCGATTACCAGATAGTCAGGATCGGTTCCCGAACAGTCTGGAACACGTAAAGGGGCTAGCATCCCGATCGCTTGCAGAGGAGTTCGTCGCGTGGATACCAGTAGAGGGCGAAGCATACAAAGCAGCGCCTCCACAACGAACAATAAAAACATTGAGGTAATTTCTATCCAATCGGTTTTTCTAGTATGTGCAGATCCTGTTGGTGGATTTCCGTAGTTTTATTTTACTTTGTTTTTGCCTACGGATTCCAACACCTTCCTATCTATTCTGTATCCTTGGGTAAGGACAAAAAGCCCCACATATCTGTTCTGGCTTACCTGGCGGAAGAGACAGTCAGACCTATTATCACATATCTAGCCTATTATTATCCTTTTTTATGTCTTTGAGCTCAGTTTTAAAGGTATGATATGAAAGGATTGTTCCGTTCTTTTTAAAGCTAAAATAATATCCTAAACGTTTCGTGGATGCAACAGAACTAAGTGCTACATCAGTGGTAGCTACTTCTAGAATCTGATGTGGAACTAAGTGCTATACCAGTAGGAGCCACATCTAGAATCCCACACCCGTGGTCTGATTTGGAAGAGGGTTGTTTTCATATGTGAAAGTATTATTTGCAAGATCATGACTATTTTGGATTTGTTATAATCATAAGTTCTACAAAGAAATGTTCTAAACTTTAAAGGAATGTTTATTTGATTAGGTAAGAATAATTTGTAAACGCATGTTCAATCACAGAGATTATGATTTTTTCTCCACTTACTAGGTCGACAAACTCACACCATTGCTTCTCCTTATCAGTTCAAGTTGACTTAAAGAGTGAGAAAGCGTTCGAAAAGGTTCGAGTTCGAGATTGGGGGAAAGTTTGGGTTCAGTGCACTTTTAAACCAATGTTTACTTTGTTTTTAAAATGATTATCATTTTACCCACAAATTTTTAGCCTTATATCCTTGTGGGTCGTGTCTGTCTTAGGTTTGGACAAGCCAGGACCCAGGGCGTGACAAGGACTGAAAAGCTTGAGGCCCAAAACAAGCTTATGGCTGAAACCCTAGAGCTTTTTCAACTATGGTGGATAGCCCAACATGTGAGCCTTTTCAGCTTAGGGTGCATGCCTAACATGTATGGAAAAAAGGCTCCTTAGGTGATATGATTTAGGATCTTCAATGAAACCAAATCTTCATATCCATCACCTAAGGACCTTGCCTTCAATAAGACTTGATCTTCTTCAACAACACCCACCCATAATTCGACCCAAACTAAGAGTAAAATGCATATGAAGAGGATCTTTCCTTCAATTTCTAATCAAACAATAAGGCTATTTGCCCACTCCCTAATTAAATCAATGGAAGAAGACCTAACCTCTAAAACAAATCACAAGGATGTGATTATCATGGAATTAGAAATTATGATCAAATTGTAAACCCTTAGGTCAACCCAATCCAAAGGTTCGAGTAAAATCAATATAAGGAATGATCAAACCCTGGATAAAGTTTAGGAGAAAGGCTCAAAACCTAAGAACCCTAAGGATAAACTCACCAATTTCGTATATCATTTATCTTTAACTTAAAAAATGAGGCATACCAGGATATTTATAAAGTAACCCTAACTCCTCTTTTTAAAAACCTAATAGTATTAAAAAGACCTAGTTATCCTTTTAACAATGCTAATTACAAACTTGAAATAAAGAAAACACAAAATTAGCCAAAAATAAAATAGTTAAGTTGACCATTTGGGAGTCTATCGTTGCCGGTAGGTGATCTTCAAAACTCTCTATTTAAGCCGAGACCTACCAAAGATAATAGGGTGGGAGCCTACTGTCGGTAGGCTCTGTTCTACATTCCTTTATAGCTCCTTTCATCGTCTATGATAGTCGTGAGCTTCTAGATTGCTTCTTATGATTTTAATGTGTCTTGGATGTCTTGTAAAATCTTCCAAGACTTCTAATTAAATACGGAGTTCCTCAATAGAAGCTTCAACTATGCTTTCTTCAATTCTCTAGTTGCTTCTACGAAAATTGTTGAACAATCCTTTGTCGATTTGTATCATACCCCCTCTCTTAAAAAGATTCATCCTCAAATATTTTCCTTCAAATATCTATAAAGGCGGGAAGCATTAGAAAGGATTCAACAATATAAACATTAGTAAGGTTTAAACAATTAAAATCAAAAGGCCATCCAAATAACAAAACAAACAAGTGAGCTTGAACTTCTTTGAATGGTCTATGATAAGAAAAGGAAGTGAGAACAAAGAAGTTCAAAGCCAAGAAACTCCAAAAAGAACTATTCAAGAGCCACCCAAGTTTTACAAGAATTCTACAAATAAAAACACAGAAGTATGGAAGTCTTGTAAGTCAATCATATGAGCAACTATTTCCAAAAGTTTCCTTAAAAGGCTAATGAAATTGAAAACTCAAATTTGCTAAAGCTTTCAAGGTTAAAAGCATGAAGATTTGACAACACTTGAAATTCCAACGAAGAAGTGTTCCTTCAAAAGTTTGAGAAAAGAAACATTAAAATGAAGCTTTTTAGGAACAACTTTCTTGACAATTCTTCAAATAAGGCGTAATCACTGACAAAGGTAGGTAATAATAGAAACTAGTATCACCACCAAACTCAAAAATTAAATCAAGAAAATCGTGAGTGTGAAATGTCTCTTCTTTAAAAGGGTAGTGATATTGGAAATGCACCTCGAAAATAGAATCAAAAGCATTTGGAAATGAAGAATAGACTTTATATTTCACAAATTCAAACACTTCAAAATTGTGATGAGGAAAAGTAGACATAAAATTTTCAAAATTCCGAGATTTCTACTTTCCCCTTATAAAATAATTTCCTTAAAGAACTCTTTTAAATATAGATGATAAAACAAAGTCCCATCAAATCCATATTTCAAAAATGTTATCTAGAGTTCTTCCAGAAAATAACAATTGAAATGAACAATTTTCTACACCACTCCTTGAAAGGTAGATGGTAGGAAAGATGCTTGTCAATGAAAGCTTTCCAAGATTGTTCAAAAGAATCATTTTTCACATTAACTTTCAAAAACTCACAAAGAGTAGCTTTAAACATTTCAAATCCAATTTCTACCTTGGCTTCAAAATCTTTTAATAATAAAAAATTCTTTAAAATTCACATGATAGAATTTATAGCCTTTGTCATTTCCAATCAAAGAGTTCAAAGAATGATTCTCATTTGAAAGCTCATGTTTGTTACAAGAAAATGCAATGTGTTCGCTAAAAAAGGTTTCAAGTTGGTTATGAAGAGTAAAACTATTTACATTCCTCATAAAAACACCCAAGAAAGGTAAAACATAGTTACATTACGCAATATACTTTCCCGTAGACTTATCATGAAGAACATCAAATAAGGTACATTCAAGCTCAAAACCAACATCGTTAGGATCAACATTGTTAGGATCATCATCGTTGGTATTATCTATCATACCAAAGTCATAGCAAGAAGGATCACATATAAAACCACTACTCATCAATAGATCCTCATGAGAGACATGAGAAGAAAGACACTTTGAAATAGAAGGCACAAGAAGAAAGAAATTCCCATAAAAAGAAATAACACATATATCACCAAGTATGTCCGCATGAAAAGTATAAGAAACCAACAAATACTTTAATTCCTCAAAAGAAACTTCATGAAATAAAGGAGAAGGGTTAACAAAAGGGCTCATTGATGAATTTTCATGGCATTGAAATAGCTCTTTTCCAACGATCTCTCCTTGGTCTTCACTCTACATGGTGTTGTTCCTTTAAGCTTTGATGCACAAGCGCAAGGATGTTCAAGAGAAATTCTATTAAAAATAAGTGCAAGAGAATTCAATTCAGTTTCTATGAGAAGGTATTCAAAACATAAGAATTAGGAGTAAGGAAGCTCATTGTCTTGTAGATCTTGTAATCTAAGCTCCCTTCATTCTCCATGTTTTGCAAAAAAAAAAAAAATTCTGCAACACATGAAGAATTCACTAACAAGAATAGAGTTAATTTGGTTCGTAAAGACACTCACTACCTCACTCTTATCAAGTACAACTATATCTTTTTCTTTTTGTTCTTCTTTAATGCTCTCTTTTATTCAATAAGACACTCGTTCTCTTTTGTTTTTTCATTCTTCTCAAAATCAATTTCTTTTTCTTTCTTACACTTATCCTTTTTACACTCTTCAAATAAAGTATACATCCAATCAAATAAACATAATTCTTCAATTAATCTCTCTTTTCTTCCATTCTATATTTTGCTTTAGTCTCAATGCACTCGTCTTTTTCAATGCTCTTCTCAGTCATGTTAACACAAGAATCCTCATTAGATATGTAACATCCCGAATAAGCACCTCAAAGTTAACATAAGTCTCGGTAAGCTCAAACAAAAGTTTTGGGGTCATTTGGTAATTTTTAAAAATTTTAAGAAAGAATTTTTCATTGGAAAAATTTTTGGGCGTATTTTAGAATTATTAGTGTTTAACGCTTTAAGTTAGAGATTGTGATTTTAAGTTTAATATGAATTTTAAATCATTTTTAAGGTTTGAGGCCAACGTAGAAAGTTTAGAAATTTGGAGGACTTTAAAGCAATTATAAGAGTTAGTTGTGCCAAGTGGGATGTTAAATTGTGGACACATGGCAAGTGAGTGCCATGTGTCTTGACCACACAAGGCACCATCATGCATACTTGGCTCTATATATATATGAGGTGCTAGGATAACCAATTCTTCACCTCTCTCTCTCTCTCTCTCTCTCTCTCTCTCTCTCTCTCTCTCTCTCTCTCTCTCTCTCTCTCTTTTGGCAACCACCATTTCTCTTTTCCACTTTCTTCCTTTTCTATTTTTTTTCTTTTTTTCTTTTTCCCCTCTCTTTTTCTCGGTTCTCTCTCTCTCTCTCTCTCTCTCTCTCTCTCTCTCTCTCAAGGTAAATCTTTTTTTTTTCTTTTCTTTTATTTTTTCTTTTGTTCTTTTTATAGTTTTATTTTATTTTATCATAAATAATATTAAGATTTAATAATTATAGATTTATTTTAAGAACCCATGATTTTTTAGGAATTATTATAAAATTATTTTGGAGATTTTTTCCCTTTGGGTTTAAAATAAATTAAGGTACACCCTAGGGTCATTATGGGGTTATAGTTATATTTTTATAGAACTATTTGATTAAGTTTGGAATGATATTCTTTGTAGGTTTAACTCATTCCGCGGCTCAAAGTTAGTTCACCAACATTTTTCTTTTAAAAGAAATTTAATTATTTTTCTTTTCTTGAAAATTATATTTCTTTACCTTTGGTTCTTGACAAGATGCACAAAATATATTTACCAGTGGTATATTACGGGTTAATGCTAAAAATGTGATAAGTTTTTAAAATATTTATATTTTAAATATTCTCTTATGGAACTATAATATGTTTTAAGTTAGTGACATATTTTTAATGATGCTTTTACTTGAAATATTTTTACAACCCTTTTATTTTGGGCTTCAAGTTTTAAAATTATTTTGGAAAGTTATTTTTAAAAATATTTATTATTTCTTTTTGGAAATAATATTTTAAACACTCTTAAAGGGTTTGAGTTTTAAAATTATTTTGAGAAATTATTTTCAAAATATTTATTATTTCTTTTGGAAATAATATTTTCCTTTTTTTTATATTTCAAATTTTCTTAAAGGATTTGAGTTTTAAGATTATTTTAAATTATTCTCAAAATATTTATTATTTCTCTTTTGAAATAATATTTTTAACTACTTTTAAAATTTCTCTTAAATGTTTTGAATTCAAAAGTTATTTTTGGGAAATTATGTTCAAAATATTTTAATATTTATTATCAGAAATAATATTTATGTATATAGTTTAAATTCTCTTAAAGGTTTGAATTTTAAAATCAATCTGAGAGATTATTTTCAAAATATTTACTTCCTTTTGAAAATAATATTTTTAAACATTTTAAAATTCTCTTGGAAGTCTTGAGTATTAAATTTGCTGTGAGGAAATCATTTTCTTTAAAGTGTTTATTATTTCTTTTTGGAAAGAATATCTTAAACCTTCTTATTCGAAGGGGTTTTGAGATTTAAAACTATATCTAAAATATGTATTATTTCTTTTTGTGAATCATACTTTACAAATTTTCTAAATATTCTTATCAAGGCTTTGTTTTAAAACTATTTTTAATACTTTTATTTTACATGTGAGCTCAAAGATGTTTACTATGTCTTTTTAATGAATATTTCTCTACGGTTTTATTCTTACTTTACTTTAAATTGTGGAGGTATTTAATAAGTTTTCTTTGAGAGATATTTATCATGATTTTGGTAAGCATAATGGCATAACCTATTTTATACTCGGTAATATGTGTTAAAGCTTACATTTCAATGTTACATATACATTTGTCATGGCTACAAGTTTTGCCCGGTGGATAGGGATTTTTCGATACCTGAAAAGTTTTGTGTGGCCGAGAGATAGCCTATAATTTTGTAAAAATAAATTAAAACCCTAATTTGGCAAAAAGGGGCTTAGTATACATTTTTTATCAACATGTCGAGAGGACTTACACTGTGCGTGGTTAGTTCCCCATACGAGGGCCTCTTCCGAACTACATGCTTGGTAGTGTTACTCTTGATTTGGATCCAGTTGACAGAGGGCGTAGTACCGTTGGAGGGTTAGGCCCAAGACGGTATTGTATTTTACTCCGTATCATGCTCTGCGGTAGTGGCTATTTCCTAGCAGGTTGGGTCAGGAGGGGTCCACCGGCTAGGGTAGCATAGGATGGCCTGGTAGGTATTTCAGGGCTTGTTACCTGTTTATGTATATGTTGTGTGAGGTTGAAAAATCGAACGTTCATACATTGTGCTTTGGAGTTCAGGCTGGGTGACTATGGGATGCCGAAACTTGTTACGATGACCCCGTTTAAGGTTCCGGACTCTGTCCGTTGAGCCTATCCTGGTGCATGCATGTTTTTCTTAAAAGTTCCGGTGTCATGACAGCACCGATGTGTCCTGATTCGTTCAAACTTTCGGGCTGCGTCCGAACCCCTTAAAAAAATTTATATTTTACGTAAAAATATTTGTTTTGAAAGAACTTATTTTCTGGGATGACAATCATTTTATAAACAAATAGAAATATATATTTGCCTATACGAAAAATTCTCGAACAGTACACGCGCACGTGAACTCACTGGGCGTCCATCGCTCATGTATTCCAAATGTCTTTCTTCCCTCTTTCAGATGACTTGGTAACCAAATCTGGCTAGTGGAGCCATGGTGAGCCATTGGGGTCGGCATCATTGAAGTGTTCCATCTCTAGTCAAAAGATTTTGATTATGTAGACTACGGCCTTAGCAGCCTTAAACCTATGTATAAATTTAAGAAGCTTTTATTATAAAGTTATATTAAAACCTTTCATTCTTCTCACATTATCTAACATAGAAATACTTATTACAACTCCTCCCGGTTGTATCTTAGTCTTGTATTTTTTTTTTTTTTAAGTTCAGTGCCGAGAGGCATGCAGGTACCTTACACCGCCGCAGTTGACCTAGCGGAGGAGTACGGGGTATCACAAGATATCTCCTTCTCAACATGTGTTTCAAGACTCTCTTCAATTTCAATTTTAGAATGTGGAACCTATTTGACCTTTGGAGCTTCTTCAACAATTAATGGTGTCAAGGGTTCCCACCCTTGCAACTCCTTAAGACGGCTTAAAAAGTTGTGTATCCTCACATCCTCTATCTTCATTAAGTTCTTTACCTTTTACTCGTGTTCAAACATTCTTACCTTTTTCTCAACTTCTTTTACTCTTCATACAATCGGTGAGATGCCAAAACATCAAGAGTAAATCTCTTATCATTCTTGGGGAAGTTGAAAGAAGTTTTGTCCCCATTGTATATAGCTTTCCTACGTATAGCCATTGACTTCAAAATAACAAATGACCAACTTGTGTGGGTGCTACATCACATAACACATCATCTTTACAAGATCCTATAGAAATAGACACCCACACCTTCTTGGTAACTTTGATTTCAACATTATCACATGACCAATGGAGCATGTAAGAACTAGGATGTTCAAGAAGAGGCCAATTCAAGTTTTCAACAAGGTAAGTACTACCACATTGACACAAGTAACACTAAGGAAAAATTGGGCTTTGGTGGCACGCAATAAGTGCCACCAAAAGCTACTTAAGTGTCACAATATCTCATTTGTGGCACTTATGCAGCAGTCAAAAAAATGCCACCGAAAGTAGTATCATTTTTTTGTGGCACTTAATAAATGTCACAAATATATTTGCGGCACTTCTTGTGGCACTTATCTAATGCCGCAAATATATTGAAAAATCTGGCACTTTTTGTGAGACTTTTTGATAAATGGCACAAAATTATCTCAATTCAATTAAATGAAATAAAATTTAAAAAATTTTAATTCATTAAGAAATTAGAATCTCATTCAAAATTTAATACGTGACCATATCTCAAACCCACATATGAACTACTATTTCTTATTTACAATAAGTAAATAGATTCAAACACACAACCTCTCATTCCACTATAAGTGCTTCAATGCACCACATACACTTTTTTAATAATTTCTCAATAAATTTTATTTATATTGTATATCAATAAAATAAAACATAATTAATTTGATTATTTATAGTGTGTTTATTAAAAATAACTTGTCTTTTTACTAAATAATAAAAAGTAAAATTTTTGCATAAGCACTATTTTTTTTATTTTAGAGATTTTTTGTAAAACATATGCAACTTTTCTATCTCCAGAATAATTTATGAGTTAATAGTTTTTCTCTCTTATTTCAATTATATAATAATGTTATAGATTTCATAAATGTAAAAGAATATTTTTGAAAAAGCAACCATAATATAATTATTTAAATCTTTTAATAATTTTGAGACAGATCACAGAAGCTAAATAACAAAATTGTCATACCAAATTTAAAATGTACAATTGCAAAGTATCACTATATTCTCTTCCTCTTTTATATCTAAAACATTTTTTTTTTCATAAATTTGCGATAACATATGAACCTTAGTCATTTTTTGTTTAATAAAGAGTTGATATTTTACTTAAAATATCAGTATTTATAAAATAATACTTTAAGTTCTTCAAAGTGTTTTCTATTTGAATAGATATTATAACATAAACCTATAAATTGCATATTATAAAATTGTAACTTCAATGTAAAAAATTATTTTTATAATATGCGTATGTGTGTGTGTGAGAGAGAGAGAGAGAGAGAGAGAGAGAGAGAGAGAGAGAGAGAGAGAATAAGTGGCCTTTGAAAACTTATGTTATAGTTTTGTAACATTATTTGTACCATTTGAGCTTGTATCATATTTAAGTGGCACTTTTGTTTGTGGCATTTGAGGTTGTGTAGCATTTAAGTGGCATTATTTGTGGTATTTGGGTTTATGTCATATTTTCTTGGCATTTTTTATGACATCTATTATTAATACATATATTTGAATACACATATTCTTCTCTCTCCTCCCCTGTATCCTTCCAACATTCTATATCTATTTTCTAGAATTTTGATTTTTTTTATTAGTTACAAAAATTATCATTGGATACTTAGTAAAGTTTAAATTAAATAACTCCATTTAAATTTAACTAAACTAATTACCCTATCACCTGAAGTTCTTACTAATCATGATCTCACCTAAACTTCCTACTAATCACGTTCTCACCTAAACTCTTCCAAACAAATTCTCTCTTTTCACATCAAAATAACATTTGTTTGAGGAATAACTTCTAGCATCTTCGAATTTTCGTGTAATTACCTTTCCATCTTACCGATCACTAATATCATTAGGCAAGTGGCATTAGTTCTTTTGGCTATTCCTCTCATTCCCATGATTCTCATGACTATTTCATAAAGGTGATTATTCCTTCTTTCTTGAAAGTTAATTATCCATGTGCATCTACGTGTGTTTCTATTTTATGATTTATTTATATGCTTTTCCTTTCTCTCTCTACATTGTAGATCCTTGATTTCTTTTGATGAATGAAAACTAAGCAAAAATTAGTAACTCCTTCATTCCATAATTTTTCTCATCTATGAGATTTGATTAATTTAATATTACATATTTATCATTTTTTCCTTGTGTCACTTCTTTTATGACTTCAATTATGGTATTCTTCTTCTTCTTCTTCTTCTTTTGTTTGTTATCGGTCACCAATTCACATATACAAATTCATTTCTATTGTCTTCTTGATTAGATTCAAGTAATGAGAACAAGGAATTGTTCAATCAAATGACACATCAAAGAACAAAAAACCAAACTAAAACTTTAGAGTTATAGGAGAATTTTGAGTTAATTTGTTCCTACAACTTTGAATTTCTAAAGATTTTTCTTTTTTTCTTTTTAGTGCTTAATCTTTTCTACTATGCGTCTTTCATTTTCTCTTTTTCCCTTAACCATTTAAAAAATTTAGCCTACAAGATTTATAGGAAATATACTCAAAATCTTAGTACACATAGTTAAATATTAATCAAAATTTTGATTGATTGCAAACTTTTTTTTTTATATAATTTTTACCCTATAGAGTAGTTTTGGGTAGTTTCTTTTGGTTAAAAGCAAAAGTAACCAAACATGGAAGAGTTTTGCATTTCCATTTTAATAGCCTTGAAGCATACAAGCTTAATAGATGAGGGTTGCAATATAAGAGTTTTTATCATCTTTAAATTGAGTATAAAAAATCTTGAACACATTTTATTTTTCCTTAGGTAGGCTGTTCGATGCATCAATGCTGTTTTCTTAAGAATGTATTGAGAATTTGACTTTTTTGTTTAAAAAATCAAAATTTTTTGTTTTGTTTTTGAGGAAATTTAACATTTTTTTTTTTTGTTTAAAGAAAAGGTATTGAGAAGTTGAACTTTTCAGGGAGAAGGAAAGTGTGAGTTATGAAGGTTAGATTTATCGTATATATATATATATTTAAAAAAGGACGCTATTTTTATCACTTCCCCTTTCAATTTTCATGCATAGCACTACATTAATTAGGCTAAAGGTTATGAAAACATGATGTAGACTTTTATTCTTATGTTTGCTATGGAAATCGAAAAGTAGGCTAGAGGAAGACTCAAAGAATATTTTACGAATTTATTATATCTTTTGCTTGTTATGGTGTTATAGTAAGATAATTCTCAGTTAACTACTTTTGAAAGTGAGGTTGTTGTTTGTGGTACGTGTATATAAATTTGTAAAATAATAGATGGAATTTATATGTTAGAATTATCTTTTTAAAAAAAATGGGATATGGATGATATTTTATTTATTTATTTCTAAACAAATATGGATGACATTTTCATTTTTTAAAATTTTTCTGTACCTTCTTTTGGGGGGAGGAGGAGCAATATATTAGCAAAGAATTGAGTTTTTACAATCCGTTCCAAGCTAAATATAAATGATACTTTTATTTTTTAATTTTTAGTTTTCTTCTTCTTTTGGGAAAAAGTATGAGTTAAATGAGGAATTAGATTTTTTTTTCGCTCCACCATTGGAAATTAAATTGTAGTTATCATAGCTATGTACAGTCAAAAGCTTTTACAATTTGAGTAATTTCGGCATATTAGTAGCAAAAAAATGTCAAAGGCCAATGCTAATGTCATTACATCATGTATGTAAATGTTTAGTCCTTTTTCTCTCAATCCCATACAAATAGCTCACTTTAATTGTAAAGTGTTTTATTTGGAAATAAAACAGCTTCTTAAATTTAATCTTGCCTGTTAAAACACTCAAAATAGGTTTTTTTTTTTCTTTTTTGGGGGGTCTTTTCATAATATTTGTAATAAGAAACTCTCATCCCATGCATAGCACGGGTCGTTTTGCTAGTTTTCTTATATTGTCATAATTTTGTGGCATTTTTATGTGACACTTTAAAGAGTGCCAGAAAATTTGTGGCACTTATAAAAAAAGTGTCATTAAAATATGGCATTTTACAATAAGTGCCACAAATTAGTGGCATATATTGTAAGTGCCATAAGATAAGTGCCACCAAAGCTAAAAATCGTCATAATGTAACATCATCAACAATAAGATTAGCAACATCATCAACAATAAGATTAGCAAGTGTATCTTGCACTTTACATTTAGTATGGACAATATGCTCATTTTGATTTTTCCCTCCCATAGACATTTTCATCAATCAAACTCTCATGGTAAATTCCTCTACCATAACTATGATCACTATAGTCATAACAATCTTGAGATCCATTGTAACAATCACAAGGACTATGCTCAACATATTTAGCATTAACTCTTTCATAATCCCCATAATCATTATAAGAAGTATGCTCATAAGATTTAGCATAAGAAGAGAAGTTACCAACTCCATTATGTCTTTTAGGAGTGAAGTTTCCATAACCATTATGTCCTCTAGAAATAAAGTTCCCATGTCCATAGTTGCTTCCACCATAAGCATTGACTCCATTGCCACCACTATGATATAGAATGCATATCTCTTGCAAGCTTGGATTGATAATCCTCTTATTTTCTCATAGCTTCCATCCTTTGACAAGATGAATTAGACTAACTATACTCCATTTATTTCTTGTTTAGACCAGCACAAAAAGGTTGGAAACAAAACAAAGGACCTCCCATCACTCCCTTAGTGTTTACTCTCTTTAGATGATCATTCATGTCACACTTGTATGCACTCTTTATGGCTTTTATAATAATGAGCTCACCTTCTTGCCTTTTTCTAAACTCCCAATGCACAAGAGTTCTTTAAGCCTTCAAATGTACACCTCCACCACAACCACCAAAGGTAGTCAACTAACGATACACTTCAATTAAACACTTAGTCGAGGTAGTTAAAGGAATTTAAAGAGAATTTTCAACAAACACTTGAAGTGCAAGAGTTTTAAAAATAATCCAAGAGTAATTAGAGCCAACAATATCAATTTATCACCACAAAGAATGGGAAAACACTAAAAGAAATCAATTAGAGTTCAAAAACAATGAATCAAAATAAAGCTAAGCTAATTAAAGAAGAAAGAGTACTAAATAAAATATTCCTAGAAAACAGGGAAGAATGACACCCTATGACTAAAATGGAAATTACTCCGCAAGTATAGCTCCAATTCAAGTCAAACTAGTTTAGATATAATCCTTACTCGAAGAGGATGAGTTTAAGCACAAATCTTGATTGAATTGGATAAGTATAATACAAGATCTGATCGATTTAATTTGTACTTTTCTTGAACCGAGATCTCAAAATGCCTTTCGATTTTCAATCGAATTGAACAAGCAAATGAATACCAATGCGAGTCGAAACAGTAAAGTTAGAGGCACTTCATATGATATTAGGATGACAATAGGCACAAATTTAGTCTAATTTGAATAGGTATAACATATGATATGATAAAATTAATCCAGTACTATTCATAATTTTGGGATTCAGGACAGATCGAAAGTATTGATCTAATTAACCAACCAAATAAAATCAAAATTCAGTAAAAAATGTTTCAAATGATCCCAAACTCATAAGAGATTAGATCCATATCAAAAATGTACAAAAAAAACAAATATAACTTCGGATCTAGGCAATCTTATGGCATTAATTTTTCTATCCGAGAGTTTGCAAGATCTTCATGTATTTTTCATAGGTCATCATATACTTTTACTCTTTGTTTTTTTTTTCCTACAGAAATCAAACACACATTGAGTTTACTTGAAGGTAGCTATGATATCAAATGATATGATTTAGGATCTTCAATGAAACCAAATCTTCATATCCATCACATAAAGACATTGCCTTCAATAACACTCACCCATAATTCAACCCAAACTAAGAGTAAAATGTATATGAAGAGGATCTTTCCTTCAATTTCTAATCAAAAAATGGGGCTGGTTACCCACTACCCAATTAGATCCATTGAAAAAGACCTAAGCTCTAGAACAAATCACAAGGATGTGATATTATAAAATTAGGAATTGTAATCGAATTGTGAATCCTTGGATCAACCCAATCCAAATGTTCAAGTAAAATCAGTATAAGAAATGATCAAATCCTAGATGAAGTTTAGATGAAAGGCTCAAAACCTAAGAACCCTAAGCATAAACTCACCAATTTCATATATCATTCATCTTTAAGTTCTAAAAGGAGGCATAATAGGATATTTATAGAGAAATCCTAACTCCTCTTCCTAAAAGCCTAACGAGTGTTTAAAATACCTAATTATTCTATTAACAATGTTAATTACAAACTTGAAATAAAGAAACCGGAAAGGTGATCTCCAAAACTCCCCATTTGACTCGGGAGCTACCGGGGATTGTACGGTGGGAGGTAGGCTCTGTTATTCATCCCTTTGTTGCTTCTTTCATCATCTATGATGGCCGTGAGCTTGTAGTTTGCTTCTGTTGAGCTTCTTATGATTTTAATGTCTTGGGAGTCTTGTAAACTCTTCCAAGCAAATTTGGAATCTATCAATTGAAGCTTAAACTATGCTTTCTTCAATTCTCTAGTTGTTCTTACGCAAATTGTTGAACAATCCTTTGCCGATTCGTATCGTTGGAGTCTTAGAGTGTGGATAAGGATTGAGAGGGGTTTTTATGCTCTTTAGGGATTAAATTCTTATGAGAACTCTCCTGAGTTTTATCACAACGCCCCACTAAGAAATCCTAGGCCCTTGACGGTGGAAATTCCTCACCTCTCATGGCCAGAAAAGTAGAGCTCTTGTTCTTATTATTTTCTCAAAAAAAAATCTTCTTCTCTTGCTTGTTCTTTTCTCTGTTTCACCGGAGTATTCTTCTGGGGTGAAGAAAGTACTCCATAAGATCATGGAGCTTTGTGCAGTGAGTTTTAGATGTTGTTAAGGATTGAAAGAAATGAACAAAAGGGACAAATAAAAATCCATAAAAGCGAACGACTGAACAAAACGGTGAAAACCGAGCAAACGACACCTCTCCGAGCAGCCTAGAGTTCAATGCTTCAAGAGGAAATATTTTTTATCTCATGAATTCCCCGTTGTGCTCTAATATTCCTTCATAACCATCTTAACAACCTTGAAACTCTAAAAAATCCATAAACAAAACTCTAATTTAACAGTAAGGCAAAATTGAAAGGAAAAACCCTCTCTATTGAAGTTTTTGGGCAACTTGTGCAATAATATATATGATTTAAAAATATAAAATGCAAAAAAATATATAATTACCTAAGTATCAACCATTACAAATCGATTACCCACCGACTTCATTCTAATCGGTAACTAAAAAAATACCGACCGATTTTCGTCGGTCAGTAACTTGGTCGATAAAAGGCATTTTTCTAGTAGTGCCTATAACCTACATTTCTTAAGAATTGGTGAATTTGGTAATAACCTTGGTCCCAACAAAGGAATTTGATTGGTCTATTCACAAAGAAGAACAAGCATTACATCAATAGGAGGATTCAACACCTTGAAGATATAAATCTTATAGGTTTACCCTACTTAAACCTCTTCTTTTCCGTATTGGCAAAAGCGCCACCCATTTTGGAAAGTTTCTTGCTGACCTTCAGGTTCTTTCCCGTGGGAGAGAATTACTCAAGTACTAGCTTTTATGTGGTGCCCTCAATGCCATTGTGAGGTAGAGGAAATTAGAGAATAAGGAGGTATAAAATTAATGAAATCAATAATAATTTGTTAAACCTTAATCCGTTGTTATGGACATGGATTTCAAGTCCGAAATGGGATGAGATTGAGAAATTTTGGAGTATTCTACTAGAAATATCAACATTGGGCAATCATTTTTTTTTTTTTTTAATGAATGAACAGTTGAGTGAAAAATGTTTGGTTTCCACACAAAAAAAGTGAAAATGTTTGCTATGAATAATATGGGAATTATAAAAAATTTTCCTGAATTCAACAATAATCCCCAATATATTTTTGGAAAAATCTATTATGGACCCGGTCTATATTCCAATTTATGCATCATGTGACCTATATTAAGCCATATCATCCTCATTATTGTTGATTATATCTCCAATTATAGAAACAAAAATAATGATGAGTGTGATGTGGCTTACTTAATACAAGTCATAAAGACATTTAGCTGTGGCTTTAGAATAGAACTGTGATGCAGGAGTAAGGGTGTAAATGAGCTGAGTCACTCACGAGTTGCTTGGTTAATGCTCGATTCAAATTTGATGTTTACCGAACTCGAGCTGAGCTTGAAATGACTCGCTAACAGCCAAGTTCGAGCGTCTTTAATACATATTTGGTGGTTTGCCGAGCCTACCAGGCCAGTATATATAAATACTAATGTTATATATAGTGTATAAATATTAATATTATATATATTTTCTAAATATTATATGTATTAAAAACTCGAACTTGAGCTTGTATAAATACGAGCTGTTGAACCAAGTTTGAGCATAGTACAAATAATCGAGCTTGAACTTAGTACAAAGAATCGAGCCAAGCTCGAGCCAGAATTAATGGGCTCGACAGAGCCGGAACTCGAGTTCAGGCTTATTACATGGATCAGGTCATAACAAAATTTTCCTATATCATGTGAAGTGACTTTTTAAAAAGGGCTAATTGCAAAGTACTCCTTTAAATGGGGGTTAAAAGCACTTCAACCCTTGAAGTTGAAAAATAGGCAGTTTACCACCTAAAATACATAAAATTCCCTTTCATATAAGTTATTGTTTGTGGCGAAATAATCCTCTCAAGTTTGATATAAAATCATTTTAGTTCATAGCCCAATTTATAGTTATAGTTTGTTTCAAAACACTTCCATTAAATTTGTAATAATATCTTTTTAGTCTATATTATTTAAAGATTGATTATTTAACTTAACAAGTTTGATTGTCTTAGGAAAATTAGTAAGGTGATTTTAAATTTAATTCAATGAAAAAGAAAATATTTGAAAGTAAAGTACTAAAATAAGATACGAGAATTTAATTTTTTTCGTTATAGTTAATTCTAACAGTTTATTTATTTTTATAAAATAAAATACTTGTATTTTGAGTTAAATAATCATTTTAAAGAATATAGACTAAACAAATATTATTACAAAATACATACATAAATTTTGGTTTTGAGATAAATAATCATTTTAAAGAATACAGACTAAAAAATATTATTACAAAATACTTATAAAAAGTTTGTAATAATATCTTTTTAGTCTATATTTCTTTCAAGGTTGATTATCTTAAATTAAAAAACTTGCTTATTTAAGGAAAAGAATGTAACTTTAACTATAATAGTATTTACGGTAAATAAAAAAATTTTATTGGGTAAAAAACCACAGTGCCCCTAGAACTTTCCTGAACTTCAAAATGGAAAATTTTAGATCTCGAACTAGAAAAATGTACAAAAACTGACCATTCCGTCATATTTAGCCGTTAACTCATTAATGGTTAAACAAGTCAAAGGGTATATTTGTAACTTCACATATGAAATTTCTGTTTCAATCCTTTAAAATCTAACAAAATATAATTAAGTTCTTACTTTTAATTATTATTTTTTTGAGTACTAACAGCAATGTATAAAAACCCTAATCTAATATCGTTTATCTTTTTCTTCAGTCTCTTCCACAACCTCCATACCTGACCCACCATTGTTGCCGGACCACCACCATTGCCACTGAACCTCCAACTCCTCCTCTTCCTCCTCCTCCTCCTTCCGCAAGAATATAGTAACCCTCTCTATTAAAAGTCACAAATTTCCTGCACAAAACCTATCTAAAACCTCGTCGATTGCAACGCTCCTTTCCTCCTCCACCACCTCAAGCACCACCAAATCAAAATTTCACAACCAACCTTATTCTCATTCATTAAAAAAAAAAAAGAACTTGTAAGTCCCGTTTAGGTCAAAGAGTGGGGGTGAATTAGATTGATTAAAATTTTTAGCTCTTTTAAAATAGATTATCTAAATCCCAGAGGAAGATAATGCAAAACAGAATAGCTCGATTGAAAACTAATGATGATAATCAACTCAAAGGATATCACTTAAATCTTGACTTAGTGATATAAAGCTAATCAGCAAGACATGACAAAAATCAACAAGCTCCGAAACTGTCACTTAAACCATTGACTTGACTCAGTGACATAAAGCTAATCAATACAATGTAATCCATCAACTCAGGAATGGCCACTTAAGCCATTAGCTCGACTCAGAGATATACAGCTGATTATAAATTACACTTAAAAGCTTTCCAGGTAATTAGAAAGATATCAAAATTGGCTCTGTTTAAGTAAAATGAATTTTCTGAGAATAAAAACAAGTGTATTACTTGAAACTCAAGAACAACTTAATATAGAAGAGACTAGCCCAAACAGAATCTATATCTCTAAAGATATTAGCTCGACTCAATTATGCAGAACTTAAAATAGATTCAAAGCAAACCTATTATGACCATTCTTGCAAACTAGAAATTCATAAAAACAAAAAGGTAAGAAAGGAAACATAACAAACAAAAATAAGGGAGGCACAACGATTTTTATAGTGGTTTGGTAATACACCTACATCCACTTTCCCAAGAACATCGTCTCAAGGATTCTACTAAATCCAATCTCGTTCAAGGTGAGATCAACCTTTAGAATCATTAGTTTTAAACCTAGTTCTAGCAGCTACAGCTCCTCTATTTCAAGAGAAACTAACTCACAAGTTTTATATTGGAACTTGCAAACCAACTGCAAGTTTTTTACATGGAATTTAAACCAAAACAAATAAAGATGATGATAGTTTTAGCTCAAGAACACTTCAACATACTCAAACTATCTATTCAAAGCCTTTCATTCTCTCAAAAATGTTTCTGGAATTTCTCTCTACTTGATGATGGAAACTCTCTCACAATTTTGGAATTTCTTGTTCAAAACCAAGAGAGGGAAGAAGGCTTCTCTTTCTTTTTGAGGACTCTCTCTCTTCTTGCTTTTTGCAACTTTGTCTTCATTTCTTCAAGTATTTATAGATCTGGTCTTCATCTATATATAAGATGTTCCTTTGGTTGTCTCACAAAAGGCATGCTTGTCAAGAATCAAAAGGAATATGCCTCTTCGTCTCTATCATTAATTGCTTGCTTATCCATAAAAAGTATGCCAACTCACATATTCCATATTTGATTTTGAGATGTTTATCCAAAAGGAGCGGTATTAGGCAAGGAGATATTCCATTTGATACGCCTCATGCATATCTTTATTTACACATGGTAGAGGGGACACTCCTTGCACCACATTTTTACACATAGCTAGGGGACCAATTCTTCTTACTCTTTGCACCAATAATGGAGTGACAACTCATCTCTGGCTTTGTCTTGTTTACCAAGAATCTCTATAAAAAAAAAAAGAAGACAACATTAAATTCTTTATAATGGGACAAATGACACGTGTGCAAGATGACAAAAAAAATAAAGCATAAAGTAAAATCATTTTTATCAACAAGGAAACTTCCCTTCTCTTTCCTTTATCTTCCAACTTTGATTTTTCCTTGTTACTTTCAGAGAATGCAGTCAAATTCTTTGCTTTTGTAAAAACTACCCTAAATCTAAATTCGCTCTGTTTCTGCACAAATAAGTAGCTCAACTTGTTAGCTTCGTCTTTTAGCTCAACTATTCTTCCACTCACATTAGCTCCATTGCTATGTTTGAACAAAAAATTTTTGTTAAATTAACTTGATTTGTTACTCATCAAAATATGACTAACTCTTGAGTCAACATTCCCCCCTTTTGATAAGTGACAAAACTAGTTTTTCCTTTATACACACAAATAGTCCAGGCCAAAAAAAAAAAATCATGCACAAAAAGGTTTTAAAAGCTCCCCCCTGAGCTAAAGCCTCAGTTTCCAAATCTGAATGATTTTGAGCTAAGTTTCAAACTTCTTTGAGTAGCTCCACTTTCATAGCAAGTGCACTTAGGAAAATATTAAAGTAAGTTTGCATAGATAGCTCAACGACAAGGTTGGATTGATTCCAAAACAAAGAGGATAGATAAAAGAATAGAATAGAAAGCTTTAATTTATCGTATCTATATCTATCTAACATTAAAAGCAATATCATCCAACCATAAAGATATAGGAAAAACTGAATCATTCTCCCCTTTTTTGTCACACATATAAAAAGGGTATGGAAGATAAGCTAATAAATGTAAATTATTTGTTCGGAGACTAGACTGGTATAGAAGCTAAGTAAAACAAATGATTGAGCAAGCAACAACTTTCAATACTTTTCCCCATTGTAAAGTCGCAACATGGAAGTAGCCTAAGCATGACTAGTGCTACAAGTAATAGCTCTCCCACTCTATAAAACAAATAGCTTAGCAACCTGGGTAGCTTAGAAGAAATATCTGAAGAAATAGCTTGATCAACTAATGCAATCTAGAGTAAGAATCTGAGGTTGCCTCAAGTTAAGCTAGTGTAATACTAGAAAAGACTTAGATGAGAAAAATGTAAGTAAAGATTAGCTTATTCTGATATTACCATGCCTCTTAGGACAAATTATAGTCCACTGTCCACTATGACACCCTTAGCAGCAGCTCTGCTTTCCTACACTTGAGCTAACATCTTTCTTTCTTTTAATCACAACCACTTAACACTTCTTCCAAAAAAATATATATCTATTGAGGCTCTCTTAACAAATTATTTTGCCTTGTTTCTTTAAGTAGCTTGACCAGCCCTTTTCTTTCTCCTGTTTCTTTCTTTTAGTAGCTTGAAAAGCCTTTTTCGTTTGATCAACTTGTTACTCACTTTTTCTTTCAGGTTCAACACTCATCTCTTTTTTCCTTCAGTCAATTCTTCCTTCAATAAAGCATCTCATTTCATTTTTGTTCTCATGCCTACTTTCTTTCAAGATCAACATTCACTTCATCTTCTCTTCAACCAATTTTTTTTCTCATCAACACATCTCTTTCATTTTTTCTGTTTTCACTCATTTTTTTCTCTTTCTTCACTCTCTCTCTTTTGCTTTTCTTTTTTTATTTCATTACTCGTGTTTTTAGACTAAGCAACTCATGGTAGATACATCACAGAATTTTTCACAAATTGTTGCTCCCCCTCAATTCTTACTTTCTTCATAGTTTTAACTTTCTCTTTACTTTCTTCTCACTTTTTTCCTCATATTTCTTACACTCAAGAATACTTTCTTTTTCTTGCTTTTTTTATCACTCTTCCCACCTTATTTCATATGTTTCTTTCCAGACCTTCTTCTTTCTATTTTTCCGAAAACCTCTACTCCCTCAATTCCTTTTCTCCAAAAATAAGCTCTTTCCCTGGCTTCTATTGGGCTTTAATTTTAGACAGCTTCATCAAATTTCTCTTGGAGTCATGGTTTTTATCAAAACTTACAGAAGAAATAATTCAAAGAGACATTTGAGGCTGCTTGCAAGAGTAATGAAAGAGATCCTCTTGCTTGTCAAAGATTTATAAGATTTGAAACACTACTATCTTGCAAGAGTAACTCTCATGCTGACTTTTCAAAAGAGAGAAGAAAGCAAAATTCAAGAATTGGTTTGACAAGAGAAAATTCAAAAAGACAAAATTATCAAAAGTGGAGCCAATCAATCATTCGTCTTACTTACCATCATTACCAAGTCTTATCACAGAAGCAATTAACTTACTTTATCTATTCAACGAGCATGAGAGAGACGCATAAAATATAACTTTAACACATAAGTACTTTATTTGAAGAGAGAGAGAGAGAGAGAGAGAGAGAGAGAGAGAGAGAGAGAGAGAGAGAGAGAGAGAGAGAGAGCGAAGATCATAGAAGATCACAAAATGCTACTAGCTTTACTCATCTCAAAATCATTAAAACCATGTTCAAAACCAATCAAACCCCTTTAACCAAAGACTAAAAAAATCCAAAGGGAAGCTTAAAAATTGTTTTCAGAGAAGCACTTGCAGAGAGAAGCTAATTGGTGAGAACCACTAGCTCGAGTTCCAATAATTCTTCCAAGAGACTTCTTCACAGGGGTTTAGTGAAGATATCAACGAGTTGTTTTTGAGATGGAACCAAGATTAGCTCAACAATACCTGATTTCATGTGCTCACGAGTAACTTGATGTCTTATCTCTCTGTGCTTAGTCCGTGAATGTTGCACTAAATGATTCGCCAAATTTATCATATTTGCCATCGTAATAAATTTGAGCCTAGTAGCTTAACCCAAACTTCTTGCCCTGATGCTTAATCTCACGCTATTGAGCTAAATACCTCCTACCAGCTATGTACTTAGCTTCTCCTATCAGCAAGCTACAGTCGAGAGTTTCTTCTTGTTACAACATGATATCAACAGTTCTCCAAAGAAATTGGCATGCCCTTAAATGCTCTTCTTATCAATCTGGCTTCTACGTCTGGATCATCATATCCTCTTAGTTCAAGTGTCCTATTTCCTCGATATCATGCACTTAGCTCTTATGTACCTGCAAGATATCTAAAAATCCTCTTCACCACAGTGAGAGATTTCATTCCTTAAGATCATATTAAAATCTTTCTCATAAACACGTACTAAAGAGAAATCCAGCTTTACTATGATGCTCATTGTTGTTTTGTTTGACTTAGCTCCAATAATCATTTGAACCCTCTTAAATAGCTCCTTCACATGCGTAGTTCAACTAATGACTGGTTATCCCTTCTTTTACTCTGCTTTTTCTATAGTTCGAGGAAAAATTTAACCACCCCATCATTCTCATCTCATCAAGCTCCCCTATAATTAAGCTAACAAACTCTTTGCACAGTGATGATTAGTAGCTCGAAGGATCATATCATCAATATACACTTATAAGCAGAAAAATCCTTGATATGGAGTTTGGAAGAAAAAACAATTTATCAACACTACCTCGGAAAAAACCATTTTCAAGAAGAAGTTTTCTCAATATTTCAAAATCCGAGAGGTTGTTCAATGTAGGCTTCCTCTTTTAACAAACCATTCAAAAGGAAGCATTTTACATCAACTTGAAATAGGAGAAAATCTTCTAAGCAAGTCTAAGCACACAACATTCAAATACCTTCAAGTTGAGCTACTGCTTCAAAGCTTCATCGAACACCTCTCTTATGACTATACCTTGAGCTAACATTGGCCTTGTCCTAAGTCATGTTTCTGAGCTCATCTAGCTTGTCCTAAAACTCCCATTTGGATCCAAACATTATACAAGCTTCAAACAGATTTAGCTTCTCTTGCTTGACTAGTGTTCCATTCTCTTAACTTTGTGCATTCTTAAGTTTTCTCAGCTAAATTTTGAATACAAAAGCTACATTACCAATCACTTTGCTTAACTCACTTCTATGAAAAACATTTCACATGAGTTTGTGAGAAGGTTTCCTCTGAGTTATGTTGTTGTTATCTCCACTCCTTAGGCAAGTTTCTAGTTATGCTTGAACTTTCTAGAGTATAGCTCTATTAAAACTGGTATATCATTAGCTCCATTTTCATTGGGTTGCTTTGTTCCTAAGAACTTTTTTCTCCAATTGAGCTAATGCAGCCTGCATCAAAATCACTAAGAGCTGCACTTCTAAAATAGTGCAAAGTTAGCTTCACTGAGAACAACATGAACTGACTCTTCAACAGTTTGATGTCTTTTGTTGAACATACAATAAACTTATTGTGTTTAGAGTACTCTAGAAAAATAGCTTATGCAGATCAGTAACCTTTCTGGTTTTGAGACTTCTTACTGAAATGACGGAAATTCTCAAAATCTTCATTTGCACAACTCCCAAAATTACTGGATGGATTGAATCAAAAAAATCTCAAAAGTATTAGCTCCAAATGCTCTTGTGTCCTAATTTTGATGTCACAATCAGCTTTCACCATAAATTAAAGCTAAGTAGATCAAATTAGCTCCAAACCGTTAGTTGCATATGCACCTCCCTTAGGACATCCTTGTTTGCTTTCCAGTGTTACATGATTCACACAACCGCTACTTTTCAACCTCCAACTCTTGTAGTTCATTGACCAGCTCTGATAATTTCACTATAACACTTATGCTTGTATACCTCAATCTTTTGTGCCACAATCTTTTTCCATCTGAAACTAAAGCTAAGCAAACTCAGCTAGCTCTACTCAACTTGTCCATTAGCATATGTACATTTTCTGTTCTCTTTGCAAACATCCCAAGCTGATTCACTTTTCTTTCTCATGATTAACTTCCATTCCTTTTCCAACTATTGTTCCTTTGTTAAATCTCAAACACTTTCATTCTCATAATCTTTATCAATTAGCTTGGTGAACAACTCATGTCAAAGGTTATATGCCAGAGCAACTTCTTCTAGTGTACCACCATCTTTCAACAACCTTGCTCTCTAGGCACACTTCAAAATAGATTAGTTTCTTTTGGGTACCCAAACTAAGTTGGGTCCTCGAGGGTGAGTTCTCCATTTAGCCTGACTATACTTAAAACTTTTAGC
This sequence comes from Catharanthus roseus, assembly GCA_028651295.1. NCBI lineage: Eukaryota > Viridiplantae > Streptophyta > Magnoliopsida > Gentianales > Apocynaceae > Catharanthus > Catharanthus roseus. The sequence goes on along the minus strand of JAPQWS010000168.1, from coordinate 16,330,951 downwards.
TCCACTACTTTCAGAAAACGTTTTATTGCAATTCCCTGCAATATGTCCAAAATGAGAACATTTATATCATCTTTTTTTAGTCCTAAGATAAATGCCTCTTTTTCCAAAGAATGGCTTCCTATAGTTTTGAAAATGAGGATTTGAAAACTAAGGCATAATAGCCTATTTGAAAATAAGATTTGTAATACATTTGATTGAAATGAAGTCTCGTGTTTTTCTGAGCATTATGATGAAAAACTTTCTTTCCAGAATTTTCAAAATGTTGAGCTGAAGAACTTGCAAATCTCAATTTAGCTCGATGGTTATTTTTAAAAGTTCTTTGCAAATCTGGTTTCATGAAATAAAGAGTAGCTTTATCTTGAACAAAAGTTTTTACAAAGTGAGTAGTAGCTTTAGTTTGACTAGAAGCTATTTTCACAAACTAAGTACTTACCTTAACCTTAGCAAAAGATTTTTCAGACAGAATTTTACTTCTACTTTGAATTGAAGAACCAATAAAGCATAAACCAGCTTTGTCATTAGCTTGACGCTAATTTCCAAGAAGTTTGTCCAAAGTTTCTTTTCCTTTTGTAAATTTTGTTAAATCTTTGGTAAGCTTTTCAATGTCATTTTTCAAACTCACATTTTCCTTCATCAACACATTGTTCTTTTCTTCACAAGATTTCGATGTGGTTTTCAACATAAGAAAATCACAATTAGTTTCACTGGAATTTGAAAAAGAAGAATTCGACACATGCTTTTCAGATTTTTGTGATTTCAAAACTTTAGTACCACAAATCTTGTTTTCAAGCTCTTTTCTCTTAACAATATATTTATCTGCAAGAGAGTTTTATATGCAGAAAAAGTTCATCAAAAGCATCTTGTTGTAACTTTCTATAATCAGAAAGGTCTAGAGAGACTACCTTACATTCTTCTTCTTCTTCATGAGCCATTAAACACTTTGTTACCTTTCCAGTTGACTCCTTAGCTTTTTGACCTTCCTATTATTCTCCTTCACTTCAGCTTGGTTTACTACCACTCCATGCTTCTTCCATGAGAGTTATCTCTTCTTCAACCATCAGTTTCTTTTCCTCAAATCTAGCCTCAAGTTTGTCCCACATTTCTTTAGCCAACTTGCAAGATGATACCTTATCTTATACATTCACCTCAAGTGAACAACGAAGGATATTTAGTGTTTTCGCATTAATTAGCACATTTTTTCCAATCATCCTCAGAATGATCAATTTTGGCTTTGAAAGTTTCAAAGACATTCATATTGTGCCTAGGAATATGTAGTCCATTTTTTATAACATTCCAAAACTCAAAATCTGTTAAAAAGAATAAAAGTTCTCATTCTTGTCTTCCAATAAGAGTAGTTTTTTCCACTAAAAAGTGATGGACGAGTTATAATTGACCTTCAACAAAGTCACTTGAGCTAATAATGGATCCTCTCTCGAACTGTTAAATTTTTTCCTTGAGAGAGACTGCTCTGAGATCAAATTTAAGTCGCGTTTAGGTTAGAGAGGGGGGTTGAATTAGACCTATTAAATATTTTAACTCTTTTAAAATAGATTTTAAAAAGCCAAGAGGAAGAAAACACAAAACTGAATGGCTTAACTGAAAACTAATGATGCTAATCAACTCAAAAGTATCACTTAAATCATTAGCTTGACTTAATGACATAAAGCTAATCAGCATGACATGTCAAAAATCAACCAGCTCAAAAAAACTATCACTTAAACCATTAGCTTGACAAAGTGATATAAAACTAATCAGTACAATATAATCCCTTAACTCATGAAGTGTCACTTAAGTCAATAGCTCAACTCAGTGATATAAAGCTGATGGCAAAATACTCTTAAAAAGTTTTTAGGAAATTAGCAAGATATCAAAATTGGTTCCGTTTAAGTAAAATGAATTTTCAGAGAATAAAAACTAATGTATTACTTGAAACTAAAAAATAGCTTAATATAGAAGAGTCTAGCCAGAACATAATTTATATCTCTAAAGATATTAGCTCGACTCAATTATGCAGAACTAAAAACATATTCAAGGCAAAATAATTATGACTATTCTTGAAACTGGACATCCATAAAACAAAAAGATAAGCAAGGAAATAGAGCAAACAAAAACAAGGGAGGCACAACAATTTTTATAGTGATTCAGTAATACACCTACATCCACTTTCTCCAAGAACACTGTTTCAAGGATTCCACTAAAACCGATCTCGTTCAAAGTGAGATCAACCTTTACAATAGCTAGTTTTAAACCTAGTTCTAGCAACTACAGCTCCTTTATTCCAAGAAAAACTAACTCACAAGTTTTGTATTGGAACTTGCAAAACAACTACAAGTTTTTTCACACGGAGCTTGTAAGCCAAAAGAAATAAAGATGAAAATAGTTTAGCTCCAAAACTCTTCTACATACTCAGAAACTATCTATTCAAAGCCTTTCATTCTCTCAAATATGTTTCTAAAATTTCTCTCTACTTGATGATGGAAACTCTCTCTCACAATTTGGAAATTTCTTGCTTAAAAGCAAGAGAGGGAAGGAGGCTTCTCTTTCTTTTAAAGGACTCTCTCTGTTCTTACTTTTTGCAACTTTTTCTTCACTTTTTCAATTCTTTAGAGATGTGGTCTTCATCTATATATAATGCCTTCCTTTGGTTGTCACACAAAGGCATACTTGTCAAATAGCAAAATGAATATGTCTTTCCATCTCTAGCATTAATTGCTTTCTTATCCATAAAAGGTATGCCAACTCACATATTTGATTTTGAGATGTTTATCCAAAAGGAGCAGTATTAGACAAGGAGATATTCTATTTGATACACCTCACGTATATCTTCACTTGCACATGGTAGAGGGGACAATCCTTTCACCACATTTTGACACATGGCTAGAGACTAATTCTTGTTACTCTTTTCACTAATAATGGAGTGCCAACTTAGCTCTCTCTTTGTCTTGCTCACCAAGAATCTCTACCCAAAACAAAAAGATAACATTAAATTCTTTATAATGGGACAAATGACACATGTGCAAGATGATAAAAAAATAAAGCATAAAGTAAAAGCATTTTTATCAACAAGGAAAGTTCCCTTATCTTTCTTTTATCCTTCAACTTTGATTTATCCTTGTTATTTACAAAGAATGCATTCAAATTTGTTGCTTCTGTAAAAACTTCCCTAAACTCAAATTCACTTTGTTTCTACCTAGATAAGTAGCTCGACTTGTTAGCTCAGCCTATTAGCTCAACTATTCTTCTACTCACGTTAGCTCCACTACTATCTTTCAATAAAAAACACTTTTTAAAATTAACTTGATTTGTTACTGATCAAAACATGACTGATCCTTGAGTCAACAAAACCCTTATTCTAGGAACAGGCCAACAAAACTACTACTTTCAAAAATGGCATTTTTGGATATCTTATCCATTCATCACTATAGCTCGAATAAGGGAATAAAAATGCCCTTTGAATTTTTTCTCACTTGGATCAACTCTTTATATCTATTGCCATGAAAATTTCTCCTAATTTGTGGCTCTTATAGTGGGAGTTACTATATTCTTGCACAGAAGAAGAAGAAGAAGAAGAAGAGGAAGAAGAAGAAGAAGAAGAAGAAGAAGAAGAAGAAGAAGAAGAAGTTGGTGGCCCAGATAGTAATGGCAAGGTGTGAGAGGTGTGGAGGAGATAAATGTTTGAATTAGGGTTTTTCATAAATTACCATTAGTTCCTTAAAAAATTAATAATTAAGAGTAAGGACTTCATTAAATTTTCTTAAATTTTAAAGTATTGAAAGAGAAATTTTATAAGTGAAGTTACACATATATACTTTGACTTTTTTTACCGTTAATGAGTTATAGGTTAAATATGACCGAAGGGTCCATTTTTTTACATTTCTCTATTTCGAGGTCCAAAATTTGTCATTTTGAAGTTCAAAGTCAAAACCCAAAATTCAAAAAGGTTCAAGGGCCACTGGAGCTTTTTACCCAATTATATTTTTGTTTATTATTTAGTATTGTAGTTCTCAATATTTTATTCTTCATTGAATTAAATTTCAAATCACCATGCAAATTTTCGTTAAATAATCAATCCTTAAAGAATATATATTAAAAAGATATTGTTACAATTTTATGGAAGTATTTTGTAATAAATTATAACTATAAATTAAGTTATCGACTAAAATGATTTTATATCGAACTTTAAAGGCTATTTTGTAACATGCAATAACTTACATAAAAGGGTATTTTGAACATTGTACATATTGTAGGGGTAAACTGTTTATCTTTTCAGGGTTGTTATACCATGCACTCGGATACACCATGCAAGGTTTACGCAGTGCCAAAACTACGTCGTTTTAATTAAACCCAATAATTGGGCAAAAAATCAAACCACTCTCACCCCATAAACTGAAACACACGCGCATAGACACCCTTATCCTCACAATCGACCCAGTCCTTCTTCTTCATCTTCTTCCCCCTACCCCCTCTCCCCATTCAAATTCCTTAATAATGCAATAGATCATTTCAACATATTTCAAAGAAAACCACCTGCATTGTACTAATTGGCAGAGGTTCAATGTTCTTGGAGCGGAATCTCCTCCAAAGATACAAATGCGAACCCGAGGCCGAGTTTGGTCCAATTTTGACATCAACAACTTCATCATCACTGTCATTGTCCAATTTTCTCTGTGAAATTGCCATAATCCCATTTGGCAAAATGCCTAGTTTTAAACTGTATAAAAATCATTAGGAAACCATCTCCTCCTCTCCCATAAACTGTAAAATAAGGAATGCCTAGTTTTAAAGCTTGGGAATGCCCAGTTTTTAAACTATGAATACTTATTTTTAAAGCTTAGGAATGTCTAGTTTTAAAGTTTGGGAATGCCTAGTTTTAAAACTAGGAATGCCTAGTTTTAGAACTAGGAATGCATAGTTTTTAATACTAGGAATGCCTACTTTTAAAGCTTGGGAATGCCTAGTTTTAATACTGTGAATGCCTAGTTTTCAAGCTAAGAATGCCTAGTTTTTAAAGCTTGAGAATGCCTAATTTTAAAGTTTGGGAATGCCGAGTTTTAGAACTAGGAATGTATAGTTTTAACACTAGGAGTGCCTAGTTTTTAAGCTAGGAATGCCTAGCTTTTAAAACTAGAAATGTCTTGTTCTAACACTAGAAAGCGTAGTTTTAACACTTGAGAATGCCCTAGTTTTAAAGATTGTGAATGTCTACTTTTAAAACGATGAATGCCTAAATTTAGATTTATGAATGCCTACTTTTAAAAGTAGGAATGTCTTTTAAAGCTTAGGAATGCCTAGTTTTAACATGATGAATGCCTAGTTTTCTTTTCATTAAAAAAAAACTGAGTTTCGATCACAGATGTGGCCTCCATTTCTAAAAATCGTACTCAACCACTAAAACTGAATAAGAAACCAAAAACCCAGATAAGAGAGTGTAAGTCCAGTTGCAAATCAGGGGTAAAAAATTGGAACTGGAAGAAAAGAGAGACACTCTAGTTAAAGCTAATCAGCCTCATTTGAGCCCAGAAGTTAAGAAACAACACAACCACGCAACCATTGCTAACAAATAAGATTGGAAGGACTTCTCAGGATGCAGAATAAATAAAGAAAAATCATGAAATCAACAATTAAACAAGGAGATCAAATTTCATCATTTGAGAACAAAAGACAATTGGCAAGTGACAAGTTTAGAAGAAGCCCAACAAAAACAGTGGTGAGAGGAGGGAGGGGGCTAGGAAGGAGAACAGTTGAGGAACTAACAGATAAAGGTAGTGGCAGCAAGAGAAGGTGTTGAAGGAGAAGGGAAGGAGAAGATGTGTTTCTTTCGTTTTCTTGTCTGAATTGATAATAATTCTGAGTTTCATTAAAATTATTTAATTCCAATAATTAAGTACAACTAGTTAACTATAACCGGATGCATAATATAATTTGTCATCTTTTCTCTTCACGAGGTAGGATACTTTTAATCCACTTAGAAGGTATTTTGCAAATTACCTTTAAAACAAAGACGGAATTAGGAGGGTAATCCAGTAATTCAACCTAAAAACTCAGATCCACCTCTCCTTTCCATTCCCGTCGTGATTCTTGATCTTTCCCCTCTCTGGTCAGGTGATTCCACAAACTCTCTCTCTCTCTCTCTCTCGTTAAAGGTGAAGTTTCCCTCCGACCTATTCTCCAAAACCTCCATTACTCTATCCAATTTCGTCTTCAACTTCCTTCTGGCACTCAATACACAGTGACCGATACTCACACTGTGTGAAATTCGCTCTCCATTGATCAACCTCATGGTCTCTCTCTCCCTCTCTATGACCTTTTTTTGGTGATTATTGATCGATTGATTGGTTAAATGAGTTGAGGAGTTCTCTGCAATGCGTAAGTTCGGCGGTGTCAGTGGCATAGTTGGGAAAAATGGTGGGAGTTGGAACGGCGTCGTGGTGCCAGATCACAACCACCATCAAGTGTCAATTGGGATTCGTTCTGGTGCTTCGCACAAGCAGCAATCCCGGTATTCTCACCATCACCACCACCGTCGTTTAGTTAAAGGCCGCAAGATCTCTATCATCGGTGCCCTCATTGTATTTCTCGTCGTTGCCTTCATTGCCTCTGTCGCGGCTTTCCTTTATCTATCTTCTAAAGACAAAGGTACACTTATACGATTGGGCCTATCCATATTCCTTTTTGGGTGAAATCAATTTAGTTTATATGAAGTATTAATCGTAGACGAGTTGTTGAATGTGGTGAAGTGGATCCAGTTTATGGAGTGCTAACTTGAGGTTTATTTAGTGTTTTGTGTGAGATTTATATCTTTATACTTTCTTGCGTCTATATTGGTTTTCTGTCAACGGGATTGGTTTATGGAAAAATGGGCCTTTTATTTTTGGGCATTTGTAAATAAATTTTAGCTATCCACTCTTATAAAGTTCTTAAGGAGAAAAAGAAAAAAGGTATATTAAACTTCTATGTAATTTATGTTGAAGTCGTAATATGGAAAGGGAAAGACTAGAGTTCAAATCTGCTGAGGATTTTACTTGGAGATATGGTAATAAACAAAATGTTGAAGCTTTGGAATTTTTTTTACTTAAATTTTAAGTTTGAAGAATCTCAGAGTTGGTGTATTGCTGATTTTAAGTTCTTGTAACTATAAATGGTTGGGAAAAAGTGTCTCATGTGTGTAATTGTTAAATAAGTTATAGTAATAGTTAAACTTAAGAATATGCGTGTTTTGATTTTTTTCATTGAAATTAATTTTTCTTCCTTTCCATTTTTCTAGGTTTATTGTTATCATATTTTGTTTCTCTCATTATTGGTGGGTTTTCAAATTTTTTTGAAAGTTTTGAACTTGACGTTTTCACTTATGGTATCATGTTGCAGATATAAATAGTAATTATAGAAAGGACGATGACTTAGATAATGATACAGATTTTCTTAGAAATGTTACACGGACAGAGAAAAATAAGGTTGTTAAGTTTGGACATGGATCAGTTAAGCATGGTCGAGATTCACGGTATTGGGACGGGGATGACAGGAGAAGGGACGAAGATTATGACGAGGATGAGGTGGAGCGGGCTCGGGATGGTTCTGTAGATAAAGATAGTATTGCGGTGAATCCTAAATTCAGTGATAAGAAGTCTTTAACTGCTAAATCCCGTAAGGATTTAGATCATAGAGGTAATGGATTATATAATGAGGCTGGCCGTAATGAATTAAAGATGTATGAAGCTGAATATGAAGCGTCCTTGAAGACTATTGGGCAGTCAAAAGGACATGGTGTGGTGGAACAGCAATCTCATGATGCTGGTACAGGGAATGAGAACAAGATGGTGGATTCTGATGATGAATACGATGATGGAATTGACCTTCAGGATGCTCGAACAGAAGATGATGACGATATTACACAGGATGATACCGATCATTCTATAGCCACTTCATTGCATGATCTAGATGGCAAAGATTCTTCTGTTTCACATAAATCTATAACTAGTCACCAAAAGTCTCCTGAAGAGATTGATGAATATTCAGATGATCTTCCTGACGTGGAATCTGTTTCAAGCTCTAAAGATTCTGATAAAGATTTAAAACACGCGAACTCTATTAACAGTCAATCTACTAGAAGGTCTGCTTCTGAAAAACGGCCAAGTTCCAAAAAGAAATCAAGGCGCCGCAAATTTTCAGGTTAGTATCTATTCTTTCTGATACTCATATTCTGTACTTGCTATGGCCTAGAAATGATACCCAGAAAAGGGGGTGGGGGGGAGGGAGGAGAGCTTCTCTGGTCCAATTTCTAATCGGTGAAGATTCAATCCCTCCTATTAAGTGTTTGATGTAACAAAATAGCAGCCTTCACTGTTCCTGGATATGTTCTACCATTTGGTCCCCTTTGATATCTGGTTATTTGATTTGTTGCCAGTCTACTTGAGTGTCTGGAATTTGCTAGTTTTAACAAACTAATTCCACAAATGTAAAAATTTATAATTTATTTGAATAGATTTTGTATTTTTAAATATTTGTAGAAGTATTTGAAGAAAAGAAAGTATAGTAAATAAGACTTGAATGGCTATTATTTTAGAATAAGATAGATACTTTGAACTTATTATTTGCAGGAAATTAATAGTTAATGATCAATTGCTTATGCATGCTCACAAGCAATGCTACTGTAGTAACATGATAATGGTGCACATGGTGAGGTGGAGGAACCTTTTGTTCTAATCTGTCCCTTGACCAAATTCATAAAATTACAAAGTCATTCACAGAGGTTCTTTGCCACGTGCTCTTGGATCCTTACCTGCTTAGAAGGGAGGGTTGTCTAATTTATGTCATAGTTGCCTTATTGTTGGTGCTGTCATTGTTTACAATGTCTTAGAATCCTGTTAAAATTGACATGTAATTGGTTCTGTACTTTGGGCCTAAGAATTGTAGGGCTCGGGCACAATGAATATACTGCTCTCTCTCAAGGTTTCCAGTCAAAGTTGTGTCACAATATTGTTCTTCTGTTGATGATATGTGTGCATTTTAATTGCTCTCCTGTGAATTTATCTGATTACTTTTGAGAAGGATGCCCTTGAGAAAGGCAATTGCTGAAGTATGGATAAATAACGAATCAAAAAACCCCTCTGATCTTCCTTGAAGTTTGTGAGTGAGTCACCCACCTTTTTCCTTTTTCATTTTTTCCCTGCTATGATTTGTGAAATTTTATGTGAAAGAGGGTTGAACTATTTTATTGATAGATGGCGGTCAATTATGTTGTATAAGAAGTAACAGGAGGTCATGCTTAACAGAATAATTCTAGCTACTTGCTAGAATCAGAAGCCTGTTGCAAAAACTGTATATGTGTGAGTTAACAAGTTAATTTACTATTAATTCGTTATTGACCTCTCATTCCATTAATCTCATACTCTTCCACCTTACAGTAGGTAGCCTCATCAGTTTCAAATTGAAGTTGCAAAAGAACTCCAAACACTTTGGTTATCTTTCCATCTTGGCTCTCATGATTCGAAAATTTTCTATCAGTTTATGCTTAAGGTTAACATAACCTCTTTTACATATGACTGTTGAAAAGGGTGGTCTGCCAATTACTCTTCAAAAGGTGTGATAATGTCCAATCAGCATCTCTAAATTTGATATTACTCCCTATTCTAATAACGTCACAACTGTGCCAAGGACCGATTCAGTTTTCATATTCAGAAATTGCAACTTACCGTCAACAAACATTTTATTACCTGTTTCTTCATTAGGGACTTAGAGCTTCTTGCCTCGATGTCAATCTGAAAGGATTTTGGAAAATCTTGTCCTCGCTTAATAGGCTTCTCTGATAGACCTACTGCTTAGTGTTTTTGACTTTATCTTTGTGGGTGGTGCGGTTGGTGAGAGTTTGCAAGATCTGAGCGTATATGAAGGAAGCAGGGGAATGAGGAGAAGAGATTGTCCCTCTATCCAAGCTCAACAAGAACTGAAACAAGCAGCTTCTGGCTTGTCTTCTGGTTGCAGTCTTTTAGCTTAGGACGTCGCAAGTTCGTTGTTTTCTTCTTTTGGTATTCAATAGAATATGCCTCAGCCAAGTGGGCTATTTAGCATGGTAGTGGAACCAGGCATGTAAGGAGCTCTTTGGATACAGTGCGTGTATGTTTTTGATAATGAACTCAAATTGCGTCTCCTAACTCTTCTGGCCTCATTCTGTTGCCTTTTCCAAAGAAATTATTTGCATAATGATGTTCCACTCAATATGACCGACATTGTCTCCATGACTTTGTAGAACCGAAGAAAGATTTTTTATCATATATTCCTGTTTATGTGCAATGAAAAGATCTGAGTTGAGAGAGGTACAATAGTGATAAGTTTGATAACGATGGCTAAAAGATAGACTAGAATGACAAGAAGGTAGTCAAAAGTGATATAGATGAAGTTAGATAAAATGGTAAGGCATAAGAAGTTTTTCATGTAAGGTATTCTGTGTAACACGTTATATATTTCTTTAAGCCAGCACATATACTGCGTAAGGCATCATTACTGAGTTTATGTGTGTTTACATAAAGAGAAATTGACTATGTATATCCTTAAAGTATTTTTACCTTTCTGTTTATAATCATGAACTTTTATTTTATCTGTTTGTATCCAATAACTTTTATTTTATCTATTTTTAGGCATGCACCGTTTTGAACATAGCATGTATAACAATTTAATGATTTCATGGTAAAATCTGGTGCATTTTTGGTAAATTTCTATAACTCAATTTGAAAGATTTAGTTATTTTTTTCATTCAATTGGCGGCATGTGTAATTCATATAACAAAATACAATGAATTCTGTTGTGAAATTGTTAAACTGCTATACATGCAATGTTGAAAATGATTCATGCCTATGAAAAGACAAAACAAAAGTTCTTGGGTATAAACAGAAAAGTAAAATAGTTTAAGGTTATATATAATCCATTTCTCTTATATGAATTAAATCAACCATTTTATGAGGTTTTTGTTTGTTCTGAATAAAGTGCTATCCTTTGGTTACTTTTGAAATTAAGCAAAATCTGAAAAGCTCCTTGGAACCTTAATGCTCTGTTGATTGATTTAAACACTGTTCCCTCCCCCTCCCTGCTACTCCCCCACCCCCCTTTTTTTTTGCTTGCTTATGGATGGTCATGTTTACTTTTTGAGGTCGGTTTTTAACCAAGGGACATCTTTTGTAAATGTAAAATAATTCGAGCTTGCGGCTTTTGTGAATTTGGATAGACATCCAATCTAAAGAATTTTTCCACTTTTTTCACTCTACCTCACTTTTTCCCTCACAAAAGTGAGATGCAGGCCTTTTGAAACTGAAAAAAAGTAAAAAGTTTCACTTAGATATTCAACGACTGAAACTGAAAATGCCATTTTCTTCCTAGAATCAGGATACTGTTGCAATTATTTCCATGTGGATTTAAGCAATTGTAAAGGACTTATTCTATCTAGAGCTATGGAGCAGGATATATTATTGTTTTTCTACTACGAAGATGTGGAACCATGCCATTCGTTATCTATACTTTTTGGTTAATATAACTGAACTATTTAACATTAATTTTGGATACAAGTCAGACACTAGAAACTCTGTTTTGTTGCAGTAGCTGTACATCTACTGTTTTCTTCCATATTTATTCGTAATACATGTTGATAATTGAGGCAAGGTCAGAGTTTATTCTGGAGGATCGAAAAGTTGGTTTGTGAAACATAGTGCTTTCTTAACCTTTCACGGTAAATGAATAGTTGCACTTCATTTAGATAATGATAGTGCATAACACACTAAAATTCATAAACAACGGCAAATTTCATCTGTATCGACGGTTTCTGACCACTGTGATTCTGACTGCCTTGTGAATTTCATAAACTTGTTAGCCACTTCCTAGCCACCATCTCTTTTATATGAAAAAAAATGTGTCTTAAGGTCTTATTTGTGTCTGGTTAGAATGTTGTTTACCTAATTTTCAAACCGGCCTGATTATTTTTATTTCAAGTTAGATGATTGCTTCATCTGGAACGCTTGGTGGAAGAATATATGCAGGATGTAAAAATGATAGCTATGATCTGGCAAAATGAATGGTGGAAGCCCTTAAAGTTCAGTAGACATGTTTATATGTGGAGTTATGAAAATATCTATTTCCTTTTCATCCTTTTCCCCTTAAATTTATCTTGCTTTCACCCCGACTGATCATATACATTAAAATTTCAGGTTCTTGTGAGATGAAACTATTGAATTCCTCGGCACTGCTTGTGGAACCCTTGGAAAGTCGAAAATTTGCGAGGTTTTCCTTGCAGTACACAGAAACAGAAGAAAAACCCACTGAAGATGAAGAATGGGTACCCAGATTTGCTGGGCATCAGACTCTAAAAGAACGTGAAGAATCTTTTATTGCGCGTGACCAGAAAATAAACTGTGGCTTTGTCAAAGGTCCGAAGGGATATACTAGTACAGGATTTGACCTGGCTGAAGATGATGCTAAGTACATAAGTAGCTGCCATATTGCTGTTGTATCTTGCATCTTTGGAAATTCAGATCGGTTGAGGATACCAGTGGGGAAAATGGTATGGAACCTTGTTCACTTTCCCTTTCTGGACATTTAGCTATCTTTTACCGTGATTCTGAATAAATTGGGGGATTGACTTCCGGGTCAACCTGCAAAAGAGGTTTTTCTTATTCTTTTGTTGAAATAACATATGCTTTGCCTTTTCCTTATTTTGCCCCTAGCATATCGTCATCTTGTTTGAGTAAGGTGTTTCTTAGGTTAATTCTCTTGGTTTTATGCTGTTTACTACCAGTGGGAATGAGACTAGCTTTTCGTAGATTTTTACTCTTGTTATCTAGTTTTATGCTGTTTCTCAGTTTCTTTTTCTTTTTTTTTTTGTCTTTCTAATGCAGGTCTCTCGTTTGTCTCGAAAAAATGTTTGTTTTGTTATGTTTGTTGATGAAGTAACTTTACGAACTCTTTCTTCGGAAGGCCATATGCTCGACAGAATGGGTTTTATTGGACTCTGGAAAATTGTGGTGGTGAAGAATTTGCCTTCTGATGACATGCGGAGGGTAGGAAAGATACCAAAACTTTTGTCACACAGACTTTTCTCTTCGGCCAGGTATGTGCATTTATTTATTTTTTCTATAGGCCATATGAAAGTTGACTATTTTGCTTCTTAAATATTAAACCCTTTTTACTTGTATACTAGAAGGGTTTTTTTTTTTTTTTTTTCCTGAATTCTAAAGCCTCTATTTTATACTTTTACCAAAGCTCCGAAAAGTAGTCCGTTATTTTTCCTCTTTTCTTTACCTTTTAACTGAAAAGCTTCATCTACTCAGGGAAAAAAAAACCTGAAAAGCTTCATCTAGTGACTTTGTGAACAGTGGAGTTATCTTAGCACATTTTTATTGGACCCCAAGTGATGGTTTTTTTGTTAAATATCTTCATTGGATGCTATATACGTGGTCCCTTCTTTCAAACACAAAGTACCATTGTGGATACTACATGAGACTGCTGCTTGTGGGGGTCCTACCAGTTATCGAAACCAAGATTAACACTTTGATCATGAAAGATCTGTGTTATTTTTTTCCTATTACTACAGTTTCAAATTCCGAAGAGCTTGTAGTCTATGAGCAAGTAGATATTTTTTAAGTTGGCGATCCTTGAAAGTGAAGTGTTAAAGAAAAACAAAAATTGATGAAAAACTACCCTTCTGAAATTATGAGAGGAGGTAATTTTGATTCTAAACAAGGATGATTGTGTAAATAAATAATTTCCTTGAATGGATGAACTACGCTGACAGGGACATCAGGGTAATATCATAAACCAGGGGTAAGATTATTGTGCTATAATTATGCTTGAAGGAACTCTGTGAAACTTGATAAAAATTTTAAAGTATTAGACCTGTCATGCATCATAAAGTATTGAAGCTAAAAACTGTAGAAAGATTGAGTTCTCAATTAATTTTGATTCTTGGGACTAATCTATTTTTGGTTTAGTCATGATTCAAGATAACTTCAAGAGATGACTGCTTCATTATGGTGTTTGTGTATTGAACTTGGTTAGCAGATTGACTCTGAAATTGCTTACGAATCTTTTTCTATGTAATGTTCATTGGGTTCATGAGTTTATGACACTGTGTTCTGTTTGGCATCTAGGCTTTAGAATCTTGAATTATCTTTCTTTTCTAAAGCGGAATAATATGGATCTCAAGGTTGAGCTTCAAACAAATGACTCTGCTTTTCAGATATTCAATTTGGTTGGATAGCAAACTACGACTACAGCTTGATCCATACCTTATCTTGGAATACTTTTTGTGGCGGAAAGGTCATGAGTATGCCATTTCCAATCACTACGATCGCCATTGTGTCTGGGAAGAAGTTGCTCAGAACAAGAGGCTTAACAAGTACAACCATACTGTGATAGATGAACAATTTGAATTCTACCAGGCCGATGGGCTGAAGAAATTTAATGCCTCAGATCTACATAAACTTCTTCCTAGTAGTATGTTCTTTTTCATCTACTAATAGTACTTTCCTGCCAAGTTCCTTTCTTGATATTAATCTGACATTTCTTTGTTTCTTGGTAGATGTACCTGAAGGATCTTTCATAGTAAGAGCTCACACGCCTATGTCGAACTTGTTCTCTTGTCTTTGGTTTAATGAGGTTGATCGGTTCACACCTCGTGATCAGCTTAGTTTTGCGTATACATATTACAAGTTGAGAAGGACAAATCCTGAGAAACCTTTCTATCTTAACATGTTCAAGGTAAGTATTCTGGAAAGATGCATGTAACCCAAGCTGACAAGGGTCTTTTCCATGGTCTTTACCCTGTCTGCTTTTTCAAATATTTCTATTCCTTGTTCACAGGACTGTGAAAGACGAAAGATGGCAAAGTTGTTCCGTCACAGGTCAGAGGAAAAGAAGAACATATTGCGCCGTGAGATAGAATAGTGGTCTTAGCGTTTGTCGTGAAACCAGTACATACTTTTGGATATTTCGAGTCACCAGTCACTAAACTGCAATTGATAAATGGAGTTCCAACAGAAATGGTGTAAACGCCTCGGCATGTTGCCAAATTCATTTGCTAGGAAGGGACATTTGTGCCTCATTCAGATGGATCCCAACAGCTAGGCTTTTCATGCATACTGATATTTCTCTACCAGAAAAGCAGAAACAGGAGATGGACGGGTTCCTTATTACATTCCATTCATTGCTTTGTACAATAGCACTAAGAAGCACCCAATACCCTCTGTAACTATATGGTTGTTTGTCAATTTTCATAGCTTTTGATGTCATACAGTCCAGAACGGGTGCGATTTTTGGCTTATAGATATTGATGAATCATCATCTATAATATTTTGTACTATTCAAGTAGAGCAGTTTCATTGAATTCTATGATGTAATATATGTATATATGTCTATATATATATATATCGAATAGCAAACACACAATAGCATTAGGTTTGGATGTTGTTGGAGGACCTCTATTGCATGGGATGAGTTTTTTCTTCACGTTTTCTTTTTGGAAAAATGACTTATTTAGTTTCTAAATTTTAGGTTTTGACATGATATGGTGTTCAAAGTTTATTTTTTACAATTATGATCTCTGAATAATTTACAACAATTTAACAAAATTCTTTTGCTGAACACTTTAGCTCTTTTCAAAAAAGCCAAACAATGGTAAAATAAGTAATCTGAATGGTAAAATAAGTAATATAAGCGATTCTTTCTAAAAGTATCACATTTGAAGCTCGGTAAGGGAGAAGTAAAAGCAGTCCTCTTCTCTAAGATTTCACCTCACGCATGTTTCTTTTGAAAAGAATGGTTTATAATATTTAATTTATCTTTTAGGTCATTTCGCATGAGCAATTTGTGTGGTTTTTGTTAATAAAAGTTAAGTATTTGATGAAAAACATATTTTACTGGATTGTTGTAAATTGTTTAGGGATCGTAATAATAAAAATAAACTTTGAGGAAAACATCATGTCAAGACTTATAGTTTAAGAAATAAATAAGTCATTTTCCAAAAGAAAAAATAAAATAAAAAAGATCTAAGGCCTACTACTAGTTATTAATTTGTTCCTTTCAATATACTTAATTACCTAATTTATAGATATCTAATTAGAGGAAAAATTGTTTCAAAAGACTATTTTCAACTAATTGAACTATCTTTAGTTCGATAAACATAGAGAAATTAGTTATAAATAGCCATTAAAAATTTTAACTTTTCATATCATAATAAAAAATTTTCTTTTTATCTTTTTCCAATCATAAATTTTTTATATTTGATTATTTTTGTCAAAATTGTAAACATGAGGCAGAATATAGTTTAAAGCTAACGTGTGCACATGATGCTAAAGTTGAGGGCAATTTTACCATTTCACAAGCGAAATTAAGGGTAATTTTATCACATAACACCCTTAACCCCTATCTTTTTAATCCTATTAGGTCTTATTCCTTTATTATAGTTGCAAAAATATCCTTCATTTAATTTGTAAAACGGAAAAATTACTCTCAAATCTGATATCACGTACAACTTTACTTTTTTTAACAAAACTAGTCATACGTAAAGAATCGATGGTTAGAAAAAAATAAAAAAATAATTTATTGTTATAAATCGAAAATATAAAATTATTCATCATTGTTTATCCCAGAAACATTTGCCCTTTTTTAATTGAATAGTATAACTTATTTTCTCACAACATATACAACATGCAACAAATACTATGACTAAAATTACAGACAACTTAGGGCAAAATTTCTCATAGAAGTACATTTCCACAACAATATTGTACAACATATGAAAATAATAAACATATCTAAATTGTTGTTCTTGAAGTAGTAGTCTGCTCTGCTGTAGCAACATATTCCTCCCTTTAATAACTTGTTCAAAAACTTGTGTTATTTCTAATTCAAACGTCTCCAAACCAACCTTTAAAGCTTCTGATTTCTGCTCAGTTGAAACCTTGATTCTTTCCAACCTTTCTTTATCTTCCATGGCATCCCTTATCACCTTCTCAATCAATTCGTATTCAACAAATTCCGCACCAGAAATTCCAAATTTGTCATCAAAACATGTTACAAGATCTTGAAATGAATTCAAGAATTTCTTCATCGAAGGAACTCGACAAAAAATTTACTTCTAAATTATACTAATTGCTCCTCTGATTACACATATAAATTCAGCTGCAACACTACCTTTCCAAATGATTTCTTGATTTGGTTATGAAATTATTATAATTATTTTATACAACAAAATTTTAAGTCAATAAATTAAAGACAAGAAAATAGCCGCAATGTAATTTTATTTGATATTTGAAGTAGTTACAAAATCTCTGAAGAAATTCCTAATTTATAGGAGAATCCTCCAATTATTCTCTTCAGCAAAATGTTGATTCGAGGGCTTGGAAAGCTTGCCTCACATCAAATGAACTTTGGTGATGAATCGAGTGTTTATCTCGAATAGACAAACTTTGATTTTGAACTCAATAGTTCGAAAGCTTGATATCAAGTCGGATGAACTTTGAGTCTTAACTCAATGGCTTGGAAGCTTAATGTCGAGTTGGACGTACGTTGATTGTGAACTTGACGACGTGCAAGTTTGATGTCGAGTAATTAGATGACCTTGGATTTGAACTCGGCAGCTTGAAACCTTAATGTCGAGTAATTGGATGAACTTAGATTTTGAACCCGACGGCTTGAAAGCTTGATGCCGAGTCGGATGAACTTTGCGAATCGAGAACTTGAGAGTTTTATCTCGAATGGGATGAATCTGATAATGAACGAGGGCTTGGGAGCTTCATTTAAGACTTTAGAGCTTTTGAAGTTTTCTTCACTCCTTCGGATGGAGAACACTTGATGATTCAAAGAAGACCTTGCCAGATAGCCTTTGGAGAGCTTTGCATGAAGTTGGAGTATCTTCTGAATGCCTTTTTTTGGATGCTTTTTAATGCTTTCTCAACCTTGGGAAGACTCTTATTTATGTTCATCAACTCGAACCTCATTCTTCTGCCAAGCAACGAGAATCGACTCTTTCGTCAACACAGCTGTAGGCGCAAGCAAGCAGCTCGAGATTTTTTTTTCTTTCTAGTAGAGCTCAGGACCTATTAAACCAAGGACGGCGAATGGAATCTTCGGTCTCCTCCCTTCCTTCAATAGAGGGGCATAAGGCGGAGATTGCGATTTCTTAAATAAAGCGGTGAATCGGCGGAGATGAGGCTTTCGGTTGCTTGGCCACCAATCGACCTATCATCGGTGTTGGATAGGCCCATTTGCTTATTTGATGAGGCCCAATAAATTTAATCCATCGATTAATGGATTTAATTTAAAATAACTTTAAGCTCAGTTTAATTGGAGCCCAAAGGTATAAATGTTGTATTTATTGTACTTTATTTAAAATGAGTTTAGATATTTAAATAAATCCAAATCCAACCTAATTTACGTGGCTCAATTCGGATGATATAATCTCCGTGGCCTAAAAGATCTCTTATATTAATTTAATTTAAATGATCAAGACTAAAAAATATATTTATTTTATTTAGTCTTTGATTAAATAAATAAATTTAAATTTACTTGTCTACAAGTGCATCCATTTGAAAACTTGAATAAAAGTTAGAAGACTAAAACTCTCAATACAAGATTTGAAGTATTTAGATAAACGGTATAAGGCAAGACAAGACTTGAAAGATAAAAGTTATAAGACAACACTTTATTTATTTTTCAATTCATGCAAACTCCTTAGGCCATTATTGAGCATCAAATTGCCAAATTGCCAAATTCTTGCTGACACGTTGCATGTAATTTTGATTTTTTTTTTTTAAGTAATTCCTGACATGCATATTTGATCACAATTGCCATCAAAATGACCAAAATTCTTTCGACAATTTTTTTCTATTTTAAAAAAAAGTCAATTGCAATCTTAAAGTTCAATCAAATTAGGGAGATTGAATTCTTAAAAGTTTAAGGAAATTGAATCATTTTCCATCAGAACTTTGATCCTTGTAGAATTTAAAAGCTTGAATCATTGTAGAATTTTGATTATGAATTTTGATAAAAATTTTTAAAAATTTGAATTCTTGTGAAATTTAAAAACCGAATCCTTATAAAATTTTAACTTCAATCTGTGTATGATTATAAAATCAATCTCTATCTCTCAAATTCCTATATGTATATATATATATATATATACACAGAGGGCTTATTTCTCTTCTCCTTCAGCCACAGATCAAAGAGAGTTCTTCAGCAACTGTGCAGCTCAAGAATCGCACGAAATTCTCTTTTTGTCAATGAGGTTTCAACTGTTCTTGGTTGTAGTGCATCAATCTTTTGCATGGATCCATGAGTATTTGTCTTCTGTCGAACACCACATCGTTCAGTTTCTTGGATTAATTTGCATGAAGACTTTTCTTTCAATAAATGCATGATACTCTTTTCTCCCTCTTTCTTGGTTCTTTTTTTTTTTTTTAGGCGAAGTCTTCCTTTATCTTTTTTTTTTTCATAATCTCTTCCCTTTCCATTTTTAGGTCAACCATGGTGCATTCTTTAGATTAAAAGTCTTCTTCAAATCAATATGCCCTAGTCATTCGCAACAAACTTAACGAATCAATGAAAGTGGTAACAATTTTGACAATTTTCAAAACAGTATTAGGCAAATACACGGGCCTCTTGCCAAAGACAATCACAACTCATCCATGAAGGGTTTGTGAGTGAATATCAACTTAAGAAGTACTTTTTCTCCGAAAACACTAACATATTCCACGAAAGATTTGCGAGCGAGCATCAACTTCAAAAGTACTCCTCTAGAGACAACGATGACACGTCCCATGAAGGATTTGCCAACGAGCATCAACTTTAAAAGTCCGTGATCTCCAAAGGCATGGACCATTCTCGCTTCAATTTCTCGCCCTCCGAATTACATTAACACGCTTTCTTCACTCGATCGTAGAACAATCAACGGAGGAGTTCAAGGGAGTTCAACACTCGAGTTTCCCAGGAAGGTCAACAACAGAGTATTGAAAGGGAGCGCATGATGTCTTGAGTTGCTGTGACGATTTGACAACAACAAAGAGCTATAACCGTTTATGCATCGCACTTCATTCACAATGGCAACTTCATCATCATGGCGACATTTGTGAAGCTTTGACTCCTTGTAGCCATACTTTTGACGACTGCCAGTGAGCCGTTCATCTTAGCGTGAGATTTGCACAACCTTGGAGACTTGTTAACACTTGAAAACCACATGGAAAAAGTTGTTTCCTATGTTGCAGAACTTACACGAGTAGACCTTGGCAACAAAATATAGGTTCTATAGATTTGCAAGAATCTCTTTCACTCATATCACTTGAACAAAAGGGCAACGATATCAACTCGGAAGCCACCATCGACAAGTGGATCAACTTTTTGTTCAAGAAATATATGAAGTATGGAGCACCTCCTTCGAGAGAAGAACGAAGATCACACCCCAACTTTAACAAAATCCTTGCCACAGAACGAAGATCACACCCCACTTCATGAAGAATAGAGGATGAAAGAAGAGACTTCGCTACACATGTTGAACATTAAAAACACCAAATTTTCTTGCATCTTCTCTATCATGCTGGCTTTGCGTCTTTGACTTGTTTAAGAAGGATGTGGATCACTTTCACACCCAAAACCTTTAACACAGAAAACTTGATGTAGGAAAAGGAATTTGCTATTCACATTTTTAACTTATCCGGTTAGGATTATCCATTTTTCCCAACTTGGACTTGTTAGAATATTTTAGCAATTTTAACCACATATTATACTTTTCATGGTAGCCTTGACACAGTTTACACTCATGACGACCAAGAGTAACTTGCAGTTTATGCTTGTATAGTCAAGGAGCATTTTATTTTTCATGATTTAGATTTTAAGTAGCTGTGCAGTTTAGGCTCGTACAGTCAGGAGCATTTTTTTTCTTTCAAGCTTTAAAATTAGTGGAATAACTTTGCAATTTAGGCTCATACAATTAAGGAGCATCTTTTTTTCCAACTTTAAACTTAGTAGAATAACTTTGCAATTTAGGCTCGTCCAGTCAAGGATTATCTTTTTCTTTCCAACTTTACACTTGATGGATAACTTTGTAGTTTAGGCTTATGCAGTTAAGGAGCATGACATTGAACTTCTTGATGTGACTTTGTAGTTTAAACTCATCCAGTCAAAGGAGCATTTATTTTCATCATTTGGGACTTGAGATGACTTTACAGTTTAAACTCATACAGTCAAGGAGCATTTGTTTTCGACATTTGAACTTGTCGGAGTGACTTTGCATTTTTAACCTCGTGAAGAATGATTTGCCCCATTTTCCTTGAAATATTCATACTCTTTTTCTTTATTTAGATCTTGCATAAGTGCTTCACCTCCATTTGTGGCGATGCTGAACTCCATGTCATGTGCATGTGTAGCAAGTTCTTCAAATGTTTTAGGCATGATTCCTTTGTGGATGTATTTAAGTCCCCAATGCATACCCTGAATGTGCATCTATATGGCAGATGATTCAGTTAAACGATCTCTGCAGTTGAGATTCAAATTTCTCCATATATTGATATAATCAATCATAGGCCCTTCTTTCCATTGGCGAGAATTGGACAATTTTACCATGTTTACAATTTGGCAAGTACTATGGAAGAAATTCATAAACTCTTGCTCGCATTGCCCCCAGCTATCAATGGTTCTAGACTCTAAATCTGTGTACCAATCAGATGCATTTCCTTTAAGAGATCGAACGAATTGTTTCAAGAAGATCTCCGTAGGTTCCAGCACTATTGCATGTCTCAATGAAGTGAGCTACATGTTACTTGGGGTTTCCTTCACCATCAAATTGTTGAAATTTTTGTGGTTGATAGCCAATAGGCATCATCATGTTATCAATCCTTTGAGAGTAGGGTTTAGCATAAGTGTTGATGGATTTGCTGCCCTTTTCATATTTCTCTATGATTGTTCCATTGATAAACTCTCTCAATTCATCAACAAGAACCACTCTAACAGAAGATATTTGGATGTCGTTATCTTTCTTTGAGCCGACAACTTCATATTGAATTTCTACCATTTTAGGAGAAGTTGATTTGTCCCTCCATTCCTGTCTGGACGATTTTTCAATTAAGCAATCATATACTCTTGCTTTTGGGAACGTTTTGCAAGATCTTCAGCTGACCTTCTCTATTTAATCTTCAATGCTAAGTGTTCCAGTCACTATAATAGTCACTACTAAATACGTAGTTGAATCTTCCGCCACAGAAGAATTAGACCTCGAGTCCTTTTGAGAAATTTGAGGGAGAGAGTTATCACTTGAAGTTTCATCATCTTGCTTTGGCAAAAATAATGTGTTTGGAGTAGCCAATGTGCGTTGGATTTCTTTTAAAAAGTGCTATTGTTTTATTCCTTGTCATTGTTCCAACACTTGAAGCTTGTGAAGCAATGCCAAAGGTAGTGACAGTTCTTTTGATATCAGCAACCATGGAATAAGTAGATTTCGGCATTTCATTTTTTGGAGCCATGTGTTTGATCTTTGAAGATTTGAAGTTGATTGATTTGAACATTAAGGAGAAGAGATGGGAGGCGGTGATGGTCCCACTGAGAGTGAAAAAATTTGTATGCAGCAAAATATCAAGTCTATAAATTAAAGACAAGAAAACTAGTGACAATATAATTTTATTTGATATTTGAAGTGGTTACAAAATCTTTGGAGAAGTTACTAGCTTGAAGGAGAATCCACTGATTCTTCACTTTAGCAAAATGTTGATTCGAGGACTTGGAAAGCTTATCTCAGATTGAATGAACTTTGATAATGAATCAAGAGCTTGAAAGCTTGTCCTCGAATGGACAAACATTGATGACGAGTCGAGGTCTTGAAAGCTTGATCTCGAATAGACAAACTTTGATTTTGAACGCAATGGTTTAAAAGCTTGATATTGAGATGAATGAACTTTGAGTCTGAACTTAGCGGCTTGGAAGCTTGATTTCGAGTCAGACATATTGTGATTGTGAACTCGATAGCTTTAAAGCTTGATGTCGAATAATTGGATGAAGTTGGATTTTGAACTCGGCAGCTTGAAAGCGTTGATGTCGAGTCGGATGGACTTTACGAATCGAGGGCTTGAGAGATTTATCTCAAATCGGTTAAATTCTGATGATGAACGAGGGCTTGGGAGCTTGATCTCGAACTGCAAAGCCTTTGAAGATTTCTTCACTCCTTCGGACGAAGAACATGAAGAACACTTGATGATTCAAAGAAGACCTGCTGGAGAGCCTCTAGGGAGCTTTGTCTGAAGCTGGAGTCTCTTCTGGATGCTTCTGAAATCTCTCTCAACCTTTGGAAGACTCTTATTTATAGGTGGAGATGAGACATTAGGTTTTGTTGCCACCAACCAGCCCATCATCGGTGTTGGGTCAGCCCATTTTCTTATCTGATGAGGCCCAATAAATTTAATCCATCGTTTACTGGATTTAATTTAAAATAACTTTGATCTCAATTTAATTGGAGTGCAAAGGCATAGGTTTTATATTTGTTGACTTTATTCAAAATGGGGTACATTATTTAAATATTTCCAAATGTGATCCAATTTAGATTGCCCAGCTCGGATGATCCAATCTTCATGGCCCAAAGATCTCTCTTTTATTAATTTAATTTAAATAACCAAGACTAAAAAAATATATTTATTTTATTTAGTCTTTGTTTAATAAATAAATTAAAATTTATTTGTCTACAATTATTTCTCCCCTTGTGAAGCTTCGGGTGTACTTGAATAAAATTTTGTTTTGAGATTTTTAACTCGGTTCTGTAAATGTTGAATTGTTTATCAGAGCAAATGTGGGCCCCAAAACTAAAATTTGACATTTAAGATGGTATACAATCTCGCTCGTTTTCTGATCTTTTTCTAGTTTCTGAATTTCAACCAAATATTCAACAAATTAGTTACTTTTGATAACGATTTCAATCTTATGACGATATCTGTTAATCAAAGAAGTAGCGGATTTCAACAGATTACAAAGTTGTAAAATATATAGACTCTCATTCATCTATTCATCCAATAATTTAGTCCATGAGACAGAGAGATTTAACCCCTGAAAGACAAAAAGGAACACTAAATGCAATTTCTTTTGGAAGAATAAAAGGCTTGATGTACACCATTAAAGAGTAAAATTGGAAGAAATTGCCTTGTGCAGCTTCTGGACGTCATATTCTAATGAAGCAAATAATGTAGCATGATCATTAACACTAAAATCATGTGAAATTTTATATTTCGAGAAGTGGTATCTACTTTCTGGCAGATACATAATCGAATGACTCATGATCTAGATTGTATAGTTGAGCCTTTTAATTTTATTGCTCTTAGGATATCAAGAAAGGTTGCAGATTTGATACAAAGTTTGGGAACCATCTATTGTTGAGAATTCCCTAACTTGCGATCAACCATTATAAAGTTATTTTCTTATAATATAATAGAAATTAGGTCCCATTTTTACCCAAATAATAAATAAATAAAATTTCTTCTAGATGAAATAAAAGAAAACAGGCTAGGAATTTCCTTCCTATTTCATCATTGGAAAAAACCTTTACATTTGGCATGCTATTTTTTTTTCACTATTTTGGCTTCTTTCTCGTAATTTTATGAACAATTCTGGTTCCGGTTTTATGGGAAGCCGTAAATAAGGAAAAGGAATCTATATCTTATTGAAAAAGGCAATGAAATTCTATATGTGATTCATTGAAAGGAAGTGCTTACATAGCAAGAAATGAATACTAAAAACCTAAAGAAAAAGAAGATTAAATAAAGTCAACAAAAAAGATTAGAAAGTGAAAGTTTCCAATGGAGAAAACAATCGTTGCTTTCTTGATTATATTAGACATTATAGGAAGAATATATACATATTATAACAACTATGCTAGGTAGTTACTTATTCTAATACAACAACAATTAGGAAACTACCATATACAAGGAATTCTAATATTACAAGTAATCATAGAATCATCAAATGATATCATTAAGAGATATAATGCAATCCCTAAAGATATGGCCAGCCACGAATATGCATTCCCACAGGTATGCGAAAATATTCTCAATACTTCCTGTCAAGTTGGAGCATGAAAATCATGGATACCCAACTTGTGAATAAGAGAGAAAATGAGTAGGATGAAGCGCTTTCGTGAAGACAGGAATAGGTTGGAAAACACTGTGTATAACTTGGGGTAATAAAACTAGCCTGAAAGGTATCACGAAAAAAATGGCACTCAATTTCAATATACTTCGTGCATTCATGAAAAATTAGATTGGCTGCAATGTGAATAGCCGCTTGACTATCAAAATAGAGAAGGATTGGCCGATTAAGCGATACACGTATATCCTGGAGTAACCGCTGGAGCCACTTAAGTTTACACAATCTAACTACCATGGAACAATATTCGACTTCAGCAGAGGAACGCAAAAAGGTGTGTTGCTTCTTGGTTTTTTCTAGGAGATCGGAGAACTACCCAAAGAAACAAAATAACCAGTAAAAGATCGCTGAGTAATCAGATAACTGGCTCAGTCAGAATCACAATAAGCCGTAAGACTAAGTGGAGTGTCAGCTCAAAGAAGGATACCTTTGCCTGGATTGCCTTTGACATATTGAATGACGCAGTGAGCTGCATCACAGTGACAATTTTGGGATACTGCATAAATTGAGCCAGTATATAAAGTACATAGGCAAGATTTGGATGAATCAAGGTTAGATAGATCAATTTTCCTATCAATCTGCATTAGCGGTTAGGTGTGCTAAAAAAATTGCCCTAGGATTTGGCCAACTGATGATTTGGATCTATTGGTGTAGAAGCAGGCTTGCTCCAAACAGGCTTGCTTTGGAAACAATTTCCAAAGTGTACTTCCATTGACAAATATAAATACCAGTAGATATGAAAATGCCCAAAATATACTTCAAGTTCCCAAATCCTTTATTTGAAAAGTAGTACTCAAAGAAGCTTTAAACTTATTTACCATCGAAAGAGAGTTGTCAGTGATTAGTAGATCATAAACGCAAATAAGCACACATAAAAATGTATCACCAACATGATAGGTAAAAAAGTAATAATCAACCAACTTAATATTGGATAAAACCAAACTTTCGAAAGATATCATAGAGTTTAGAGAACCAACACATGGGAGCTTATCAAAGACCATATAAAGACTTCTTCAATCGACAAACATGTCATGGATTAGTAGAGTAAAATCCGGGCAGTAGTTGCATGTAAACTTCTCCTTTCAAATCACCATGGAGAAAAATGTTGTGAACATCCATTTCATGAACTGGCCAGTTTCTGGCAGAAGCAACAGAGAGCAAAGTCCTTATGGTCATCATCTTTGCGACTGGGGAAAAAGTCTCTGTGAAGTCTACTCCTTCCTTCTGTGTATTTCCAAGGATGACAAGTCGGGCCTTGTACCTTTGAATAGTACCATCGGTCTTATGTTTGATTTTATAGACCCATTTACTACAAAGTGCATGTTTCCCAATAGGTAGTTGAGTCAATTCCTAGGTTCCATTGTTCCCCAAGGCAGTAATTTCTTGTTGCTTTGCCTCACGCCGCTTAGGATTTTACAGCATCATAATATTTGGTTAGCTCAGACAGTGCAGTAACATTTGCTAAAAAATACTGGGGTACTGATTAGATATCTTATCGTAAGTTACATAATTTTTAAGGGGATACAAAAGCTTACCTGAGGCTTTCGAGATGGTGGATGAAGTAGAAGAGGAGAGGATTTTGTAGAATGCCATACCGTATTGCAAATATAGTCCTTGAATTTTGTAGAGACTTTCTTTTCCCTTGTGCTTCTGCATAATCCACCATCTAAATCTGCTACCACATTTTTGTTCTGAATATGGGGCGCTATTGGAGGCACAAAAATATCCAAGACATTGTCGGTTGGCCTATTATCATCTTTCCCACTGCTCGGAGAAGAATTGTCCAGGGTGATTCCCTTGGTTGGGCTACATGGAGCTGCATGAGAACCCCCACGGTTGGGTTGTATTGGGCTACATGGGGAAACTAGCCCATCACTAGCTGGAGTAATTTGTTTAGGTATCAGTCCCCGAGTTTGATTTGGCCCATTCCTGGAAGGTTCCCCCAATTGTTGTTGGACTGGACAACTGTCAACGTGGTGTTGGGCTTCTGTGGTGGGTTTGTTGTGTGGTATCCCGTCGTTTGTAGAAATCAAGTTAGGTGATCCCGAAAGTGGTTGACTAAGGATTATGAAATCACTAGGGGATTGTGCCGTCCAAGAATCAATGTTATCCTTTATTCCAACAACATAAGGAAAAGTGATTTCCTCAAAAATTACATCACGGGCTATAATTGATATCAGATAATGGCGCCCTTTTTTCAAAATAGATTAGCCATAAAAATACATGGTCTATCACGGTCACGAAATTTATCTACGCAATTGATGATCATGAGCATAAGCCATACAATCAAAAACTTTGACGTGTGAATAAGGTGGAGTATACCTATGAAGTAATTCAAATAGAGATTTTCTTTTCAAAAGTTTAGAAGGTATACAATTGATGAGATATCTTACTGTTAAAACACATTCCACCCAAAACCACTTCGGTAAATTTTCTTGAGAACGTAAGGCACACGCCACATTGAGGATGTGGCGATGTTTACATTCTACACGACCACTTTTTTTAGGGCTCCGACAATAGAAGTTTGGTATAAAATTTCTTTTTCATCAAAGTAATTTTTAAGACAAATAAACTCAATTCCATTTGCTGATTCTTACAACTTTAATGATTTTGTGAATTTAGGTTTGAACTATACTTTCAAAAAATTTCCAACCTATTGTTTTTCAGTAAGCAAGTAAATCCAAACAGATCTTGAAAAATCATCCACAATTGTAAGGAAATAAAAAGCACCACAAGTAGAGACAGTGTTGTAAGGACCGCGCAAATCAAAATATGTTAAATCAAATATTTCTTTGGCATTACTTTGACTTAAAGGAAAAACATCACAAGTTTGCTTAGCTCTCAAACAAATAGAACAAAGACTATCAAAAATATGTTTAACTAAAGATGATTTTCCCAACAAGTTTTCTACCACAAAATTGGATGGATGTTCCAAATGCAAATGCCATAATTTCTCGAATCAGAAGACATGGTAGAACCAGCAAATGAAGAAGATGGATCCAAAAGTCGGTAAAAAAACAACCTATCCTTTCGCTCAACCACTCCAATTGGCCTCCTCGAGATTGGGTCCTGTATGACGTACACAACAATAGACAAAGAGATAAGATAATCAGCTCCCTCCATCAATTGTCCTATGAAAATCAAATTATATTTTAATTTTGAAATATATAAAACATTATGGATGGTAAATTTTAGCCCAAGCACGCACTTCCTTGCTCACAACCAATCACTTCAGATCCATTCGGTAGACTAATATTCTGAGGTCCGATAGTTGGTAAATTCTTAAGGATATGTTTCCTACCAGTTATATGATTGGAACACCCTAAATCCAAAAACCACTCAATTTTTTCTTACCAGAGAGCTTATCAAAATTGGTGTGATTATTGAGCATGTTCACTAGTGTGGTGCACTGTGTGCTGGTCAAGCCTGGGATACAAGACCTAGACTCGTCGCTGGACCCACTTGCCGGTGTGGAGCTCGCCGTGCCAACAGCTACATGAGCCTATCCAAATTGTGCTGGTCACTGTTCTACTGCCCTCTAGTGCTTCTGCGACCAAGAATTCCTCTCCCAGAATCGTTTTCCCTCTTCTTCTAATATGGCAACCTCCTCCTCATCCAGGCCAAATGCACTACTACTAGCAAATTTGTCCCTAGCCCACCATTCTGGAAAACCCACTAACTTGTAACTGTTAGTCACGCCGTGGCTAGCCTTCAAACAGTGGGTACAAGATGGCTTTTGTGAGGAAAAAATCGAGATTGGAGATGCAGTGTTCAAGCTTTTAACGAAGGTGAAGGCTATTCTAGCGCCACCAACTTCTTCTGATGTAGCTGTTCGGGCAAGATTAAGATGTCGCTCCTCTTGGCATATTTTTTGAAACACGGTTTTTACTTTGGGAATGGGTTCCTCTTGTATGATACTAGAACGTACAGTACCATAAAGAAAATCATTGAGTCCCATAAAAAAATGATAAACTTGTTCTTCCTCTCTCTCTTTGATGATAGTAGGAGCGATGTTAGATGCCAATAAGAGTTTGTTCTGCAACTCGTCCTATAGCTTTTTCAAACGTGAAGAATAGGCATTCACTGTATCTCCCCCTTGGTTGCAATTTGCTAAAGCTGATTTTAACTCATATTTTCTTGGTCCATTACCAACCAAGAATCTTTCTTTCAAATCTATCATAGTTCATTTGCTTGTTCTGAGTAATTCACAGATGACCGTAGGTTTGGTTCAAATGTATTGAGTATCCAAGAGTTAACAAATGTGCTGATCTCTCACCATTCCTCCGTCTTGTTTGGTTCATTCTAGCTATTAGGATTGTTCTATCCATGGATCCAATTTTTTTTTTTAACGAATGGCTAATTGCACGGCTTTAGCCCATTCAATGTAGTTGTGCAATTGACTTTGTGATTCTTCCTTGAATTGATGGGTTATGATCATCCCAGATCAATCCGACTATGCTACGTAATAAGCATCTTTCTTTGCTGTAGTGTTTTGGACCAGACTTCTTCTCCTGTATCTGAAATGGCATCAGTTTCTTTGTTTTCCTTTTCTTTACTCATCGTGAAAGAAGACAAATTCTGATACCATGAAAGTTTTCAGTTAGGAAAAAAATCATTGTTTTCTTGATTATATGACATTATAGGAAGAATATATACAAATTATAACAACTATGTTATGTAGTTACAATAATCAGAAAACTACAATATACAAGGAATCCTAGTATTACAAAGAATCATAGAATCATTGAATGATATTATTAAGAAATATCATACAATCCCTAAAGATATGGCCAGCCACGAATATGCATTCCCATGGATATGCAAAAAATATTCACAATAGAAAGGTCACGCAATTGAGAATCAACATTTCTTGGCTAAGTTATAGAATTGAGTTACAAGGAATGTTGGAAAAAGGGACATCAAACCAACATAAAAACTGACATTAACCCTGAATTAAAGAAATAGACAAAATTGGGATCTTATTGTAAAGATACGTAACATGTTTACTTTTATCGTAGCAAGGTGCAATTATAGCGGTCGCAATGGCAAGGAAAAGAGAAAGGTAGCAACTAGTGACACGCTTGTTATGCTGAAATGAAATTTATTTTTATCTAAAATTAGTTTCCACTCATAACAAAGTCATAATTTTATTTCTATTCTGTTCATTAGAAGTCATGGTAGAAAGATGCAAAGAAAAAAGTTTAAAAGGCCAAAATATATGAAATAAGGAAGAGAATGAATTTGAATAATGAATTCTTGATGAAAGAAAGACTATGGTTAGTAAAGATGTTACTGAAACAAAAGAACAAAAAATGGTTAGAAAGTTTGTTATATTGGAATACATTTATCTTATTTGCAAGCTCTATTTTTTTTAAAAAAAATTGTAATTCTTTACATTCATTTAATAACCAATACCATGTTTGTACATTACAAGCTTCATAGTTCTACACGATCTAATTTGAATTTGAAAAGCCTTGAGGAAAGAAGGTACAAAGAGTAAGCTTATGGAATAAACATTTATTAAATTTGTCCTATATGTATAATTTGGCAATTTTGTTTACTACTCTTTTACGCTCTCTTATACCCATGATCACAATTTACACTAGTCTTGCTTTAGTTAAGAGAGATAATTGGGTACTTATTTTGTTAACGTAAGTTTTAAAATAAGAGGAAATGTGCTTTTATCTTGATGAGTTTGAGATTTTGATGAATGATATTTGATTGGAATTATTTTGTTTCTTCATTAAACTTTGAGGACAAATAATTCATTAAGTATAGGGGATTTGGTATACGAGATTTAACACTAGAAAATTGGTTTATTTGATGGCATTATGTTAATTCTAGTATAAATTAGGTTTAATTGGAATAAATAATTCTTCCAATTCTTATTCAGATTGGTGAGGCTAATTTGAAAAGAAGATATACTTCAGAGTTTGAAACAACAAAATGTGAAATTACAAGGACTAAATTGAAAATTGTAGAATTTTTAGGGACTAAAGATAAATTTTGAAAGTTATGAACTGAATTGGAATTTTAAGAATCAGTTGGGTTATCTCCGAACCATCAACCCCTACCACCCCCCTCTCCCCCTGCCCCTCCCCTTCCCCCCTTTCCGCTCTTCTGAAGTTAGGGGGTATGGTCGAATAAGGTCCTAATTTTTAAGACAAATGACCTTCCCAACCTTCTACTATTAAAAAAATTGATGGAAGTAAGCCTATAATTCCTAAATTACATTTTAGTTGAGTAAAAATTTAGAAATTTTAAGTTCAAATCGTCAATCAAAGTCGTAATTAATTATTCAAGAAGACTAAATAACTATAATCCTGATTGACAAACCTTCAACTATCGAACACTTTCGAATTTAAATCTGTGAAGTTTTTCTCTCTGTTAAAGGATATTTTAAAAATTATAGGTTTACTACCATCAATTTTTTAAGAGAATATAGCCAAAAATGTAATTCATCGATTTAATTTTGACCAATCTAGGGATATTCTTTTTATGTCGCCACTTATGCCTCTTAATTTTTTTATGGCCACTTATACTACTCAACTTTTTATGAATATAGCAAAAAATGCCAAACACAGAGATTTCGGTGTCTTTTTGAAGAAATTATCACGTAAATATACACAATTTGTTTATAAAATGGTAAAATAAGTATGTTACTACCCTTTGATAAAAAAAAAGTAGTAGGATTAAGATTATTCCAAGGCGCATTACAATGTCGCTTTCCTTAAGGCTTATTTCGCCCCACCAGTATGCAACGAGGTTCAGGAAAATATATTAGAGGATAGAATGAAGCTTGATGTTTGATAGCGTCTTGCATTAATGATATCAAGCCCTAGAGTATTACTGATTTCTACAAACATATGTAAGTTATATGGGAAAATATCTCAGCATCGTAAGAGGATAGGAGACTACATTTCCTTTACAGACATTGTCTCATCTCATTCTTTATGTGATATTCTTATCCTTTTATAGATAGTCTTGTGCCTCTAGTTTAAGGTCCTAATCCTTTTGCTTAGAATTATATCTTTAACAAATATTTGACTTTTATGCCTAATTATAACTGCTATGAACATTCATAACTGATACGTAAAGATATCTCCATTAGTTACGTTCCAAAAACCTTGATGCTTTGTGATAAAAATCTTTAATACTCTCCTACCATTTTTAGAATATTTGAAAAAAATCATATATCTGGAAATCATATGCATAAATAAAGGTATCTTGCGATTTGAACATTTACATAGTAAAGTTCATCATAATTAATCAGGACAACATAGTAGAATAAATCTTTGAACCAACGATTCTACATTGACTAACTAAATATAGTCTACACATAGATTTCAAAACCAGTAAACACTCTAATCAAACTGACACTATTGTGGCCATATGCCATGTATCCGATTTATGAATGTTATAAAAGTCAAGTCCCTTACTCTTAGAAGTAGCCACACTTCACATTCATATAGGATGGACTCTACATATTGAGTATTCCCATAGTTTACATTCTTTCATTAAACTTCCAGGTACTCTATGAGTTTTAAACTCAACCTTCATACTAAACCTATGGGAAACCAAGTACTTTACTCGGGATTGAGGGATAATAATATTATAGTGCTTGCAATCACACATATAACAACTTTAACTCATTGAACTTAAGACTTGACATTGTATCAAGTATTGAGTTGAATGCCATTATTAGGAATTTTGTAATATGGACTTGTGATCCATTTCCATTTAACGTTTTAAACACAAGAGCTCTTGTAAGATCTTTCTAGTATATTTGCTAGTATTTAACTAGTCTTACAAAATAAACAGTGATTACTTTAACAAAATATTTGATTTTACTATAGTTTTAAAGTCCTTTTTTACTTTGTACAAGAAATTCATATTTTGGAACATAAGTCATAAGTCATGACTCTAATTGACCTATCATTTCATTTTCTCATTTTTTGAGAATTCATCCCTTAAGAGATGCACACTTTTAAACTCTAGGCATAGGAATTGAATCATAATTCATTGAATACTCTCTTGATTAAATGAAAGTAATAATCTTCTATAGAATCTTTTGGTTCTATTGGTTATAGACCAATATGCAATATATATCATGCGTATTCAATTCCTTTTACACTGAATTTTTATTGAAGTTCATGAATCTTGTTAACCTAATAACTTTGCACTTCCAAATGCATTACTTAGAGCTTTTCTTTTAATGTATGTCTCATATGGGAATTTTATTCTTTCTAGTTTGAAATTTATTCAACATCAACAAGCTGTTAATACAGCTTCAATACCCATAAACTTGAGAACAAATAGAGTTTAATAGTATCACATTTTTTTCATCATACTATATTTTCCTTTTCAAGCACAAAATTATATTGTGACATCTAAAGAGGTGAAGTTCAAATCCCAACGAGTTGAGAAATAGTCAATTATAATATTTCCACTTTTATCATATTTTAAAAATTCAATTACATAACTTGCAATCATCTGTTGCAAACCATCAGCTTTGAGAGTTTTTAATTCTCTCTTAAGACATAATCTTCTAAAACAAGAAGATAATCACAATATGGTATAGAATAATTGTTTATAAACATATTAAAAAATCATGTTCACTAAAGATGGGATATAAGATGCAAATAACATATATATTACTATTTAGCAAGTCTAGTAATATAAGAGAAGAGTAAAAAGCACCACAACAATAGGTTCTGTCCAGAGTCGATAATTTCAAATCAGACCATCAAAAGATGATCTCTATCATTAAGATGAAACTACTGCCTCTCCTCTACAACCACTCTGAATTTCAGCTCAATCGGAGAACAAATGTCAACCTAATCATCTGTTAGAAGATGACTATACAACTTAAGGAAATCAAGAATCTTTTTAGCTCTTTCTCTTTTCTACTGTCTCACAAGCTTTCTGTCACTTCCCATATTAAGAAAGTTATGCATATGCAACTTCTTTTCAATTATTAATATAGCCTCTATCCAACATTAACTTCAATATAATGAAGTAGCCTTCTCACATTATAAAGTTGGGGCCACCTTAGAAATAAGCCTTAAGACTGCTCGGACGAAAATAGTATTGGGATTAAGATGACTCTAAAGTGTGTCCCAATGTCGCTTTCCTTAAGGCTTATTTTTTTGGAATTCGTAGACAAAAACAAAATAAAAAAATCTATGAAAATCCGCCAACAGGATCCACACACACTAGATTAATCGATTAGATAGAAAACTACCTTAATGTTTGAAGCCGCTAGGTGTAGAGGTGCTGCTGTTTACGCTTCACCCTCTACTGGTATCCACGCGACATACTCTTCTGCAAGCGTTTGGGATGCTAGCCCTTTGTGTTCTGAAAACTTTTCAAAATGAAAAAAGACTATCTGGTAATATGTGGAATTTTTGGAGAGATGGAGGCTAGATACTATTATCACCATTCTAGGGTAAAAGCCTTTTGTTTTTAATTAGATGATGATAGCTTCAAGGAAAAGGTTAACATAACCTTTTATAGATGTCAACATTAGAACCCTAATTGTTATCTGATGATAGTTTTAATCTCGTCCGTATATTCCTATAATTATCCAATGGTTGGATGAATAATATTAAGTAATTAATTTCATTATGTGATAAATAAAATCAGTTACTAATTAACTTACCAAAATTACAAGATAGAATCTGATTCCCCTTTTGTATACGTTCAATGAACCTGGACACGGTCTAAATTCATTAAACGTGGACATCGTGCTCACAAGATCATCGATGCGTGTGATCCTGTAGGTTCACTTCACGTTGGGAGTGAATGAAAAATGTCCTAGATATTTATTCACAAAACATAAGTGGCCTCTAGCAAGACATTATGCTTACACAAGCTAAGTAAAAGCAATGATAACCTAGCTTCAGTTCTAATATTTAGTCCTTTTGTCACACGATATCCTAATTAAGTATAAGACATGGATTGAGTCATCCTTATAAAGCTTAACTAACCAATTACTTGACCATCAGGCAGACTGTTCCGACAAATAATATTAATAACACCTTATTAATACTTATTTGATCTTGGCCTTGTGCATTTTCTAGTCGTCCTTATCAAGGGGCACATGGATATCTCTCTCTAATAAGAGAGGGATGAATCTCTTTCACTATCTCTAATATTCAAGCCATGACAAGAAAATAGCCCAACCAATAGTCATAATAATCACCTGATTAAAATTAATGTTTGACTATGTCAAAACATATTTTCTTTCCATGCAAGAATCATTAGAAACATTACGTCAAAGGACACCAAACATAAAATTGAGAAGAAAATATTTATGACTCAAACCCATGCAATATTTCTTCTTCACTTTGGGTCATGTCCAATATAGTATTCTCAATATGTATTTATGAATTGATTTTATATCTCATATACATGATCAATAAAACTTGATCATCAGTCAACTTCGTACTAGTTTAATAATACAAGACGTAATATAGCTAAGGACAAACAAGAATAGTATTTTATTAGCGACAAGGGTCTTACTATCAAGTCACATACTTGATGACCAAGAGCATAAAATACAATTCAAAATGCATGCTCAATAAATCATAAATGTAATTCAATTGGTCTACGGTATATACTAACATATTTTGCTCTACCAATACCTTGGTATGCAACTAGGTTAACCGAAATGTCCTGAGGAATGAAGCCCTATGTTTGACAGCATCTTGCATTAACGATATCAGACCTAGTATCATCGATTCCTATAGACATATCTAACTTATATGAGAGAATATTTCTACATCGCAAGAGGATGGGAGACTACATTTCCTTTAGAGACACTATCTCATCTCATTCTTTATATAATCTTCTTATCCTTTTATAGATCTTGCATGTCTAGTTTAAGGTCATAATTCTTTGGCTTTGAATTATATCTCTAGTGAAAGGACTTTTATGAAGAATTATAACTAATATGAACATTCATAATTGATACGTAAAGATATATCCATCTGTTAGGTTTCAAGAACCTTCATAATTTATATTTCATATTTATAGTATTTTGAAAATCTCCAATATCCTTATGAAGTGACAATGGAATATGATACACGCAACATGTGAGAGAAAAAAATATATGTGAAGGATATGTGTTTTTATGCATGACGACACCATTGATTAGCAAATAAAGGCAGTTGTATGTCTATAACTATAAAAATACAAGGAAATAACGATAGTATATGCCGTCGGTATCCCATTGAAAAAACACATTACCGACAGAAATCTGATGGCATCCTGACCGTCGGCCTCCTTCACGTCGGTAATAATTAGTACCGATGGCTTTCCATCGCT
Source organism: Catharanthus roseus (assembly GCA_028651295.1). Classification (NCBI taxonomy): domain Eukaryota; kingdom Viridiplantae; phylum Streptophyta; class Magnoliopsida; order Gentianales; family Apocynaceae; genus Catharanthus; species Catharanthus roseus. The sequence continues at coordinate 16,294,477 of JAPQWS010000168.1, read as the reverse complement.
AAATAATACTCCCGACGACGTTACTGACGGATTTTTTCCCCTAAGGTTTGTGAGCAGCCGACGAGCTTTTCTATCAGAATCGATACCGACGGCTATTCTGATGACCTGTCACTAACTTTATCGACAACGGGGCCAACGGTTTTGCTCATGTTGGTAAAGATAACGACATGTGCCTACAAAGATTGTAGTCGCTGTCTATGTTTTTTAAAATTTTGTTTGCTATGGTCCGACCATCGGTATCCCATTGGTAAATATTTTTTTTATAAATAGTAAAAAAAACCCAAAACTCCCTAAAATGTAAAAAACCTAACAACAATAGTATATATTCATAAACAAGGAAATATACAGAAAACATCAAACCTGTTAAATATCCATAAACTAATACATCAAACCCATAAATATCCATAAATTAAAACATCCATAAAACATAAAAAATGTACAAGTATCAAACATTCTCGGGATCCCTAGCATCACTAGAGGGTGGGAAGAAGGAGGGGGGGAGGGTTAATAGTATTGGTGCCCGAGGCATCAATAGAGGGGGGAGGGGAAGTAAGGGAAGATACCCTTGCATTTGAGGTTCCCGCAACTGTTGTCTTTGATAGAGATGTCGATGGACCGACAACCATAGTAGCTCGAATGATGTCCATCATCAATGGAATAAGGGTGTACGACAAGTGGCTCTGCTCGGCCAACCACCTCATGTGCTCATCGAAGGTAGCATAGACACTAGAAACAACAGTCTCAACCCGTCTCATGATCCTCTACTCCATTTTCAAACAGCAAGGTCGCAATCCAGCTATGCCCTGACTACTCTCGGCTCTAAGATGAGATGCCTTTGCCAGCTCCATATAACCGATCGTGGCTCATTCCTATAGATATAGTGGCCATCAACAGGAGATCATCGGGCATAGGAGTGCCCGTGGCTGCACCTAGCTCATCGATCTTCTGTCAAGCCTCTTGAAATTCCGTCTACAATATGAAATTTTGGTTGGATAATGTTATAAAATATTATACAAAATTTAAATTTATAAGTTATAACAGATTAATATAAACTTAAGTTATATAAATTTAACTAAACTCACCTTAAACTCCTCTGGATGGAAATTCACATACTGCCCTTTTTATCCACGGTCTGATACTTGTGGAGCTCCTTCAAGTGTCTGCTCTGGGAGAACCCCTCCGTTAAATCCTCTTGCTACAAAAAAAAAAAAAAAAAAACAACGCAGTTATTAATTACATTATAATGAAGTAACAAAATGAAATAATAGAATGAAACATCAGTTCTTACCCTTTTCAATTGATGCTCTGTGAAGGATATAGAACCACCTATGTGCTTCCCCACTCCTCGACTCCCCATCCCTCATTCCTATTCTTTTTATTCTGTTCAAAAAATGCTTTTACTTGGAACTCTCCCAATACTTCATCATCTGCTTTCAGAATATCTCAGGAATTCAAACAGGTTTCTTCTTCGCTGCCCCAGCATTGCCAAGCAAATCTCTCATCCGGTCACCGAACTTGACCGTCCATGCATGCCTCATCGTGGTCATGGATAATGTCAGATCCCATGCGTATCTTTTTTGAAATTTCAATGACATTTCAAAACATTAGAAAATAATATTTGTATATATAAGTATAACCAGTATAAGATTAAAAAAAGAAACATTCAAAATATTATAAGTATTAAAGACTTGTAACAAAAATTGAGACAAAGTAAATCAACTACAATATTTGATTTATTTACTTGAAACTCTCCCCACCAAATGTCGCGGACATCTGGCGGGACCTCAGACCAATGGTGGTAAGGGTCAGTAAACCAACACCATAGCTAAGATATGGATGGCAGCTCTCGAAAGTGGATGTAGTCTGTACATATTAATGTTAGTATATACATTTGGCAATTATAGTTTATATATTATAACAGTATATTTTTTATGTTTATTGAACTTACCGATCTGCATTCAAGATCAATAACTGGCAAGTATCACTGGGAGGTGGCTTCCAAGCTGCAAGATCCGTAGAAGGAGCCATAAAGTATGATGGTTGTGTGGTCGGCGGAGGATGAGCTGGGAGCATCATCTTTGGTCGTAATTTGCGTCTGTATCAGTAGATCTTGATCCGGACGTGTCTGTGGATCCTACTGTGCCGGAGTCAATAGATCCTGCTATGTGGGAGTCTGTGGATCTGTCTGTGTCATAGACGGTGTCTACTATTGTGTTTAGGAGGGGGGGGGGGGGGAAGGAGTGGTGGATGCTTTTTCTTACATTCTCTGGCCATCGAACCTGTAGCATAAGTAAGGAGGATAGAATTAGTTATACATAATACACATAAGTATAATTATGAATATCTTAAATATCCTCAGTATGATAACAAGAAGTTAATGAACATAATTGTAATGATAACAAGGGTACAATAACATAAGTACAGTAAAAGTTAATTATAAAATGTTCTATCTGTCGGAATCCTCATCGGAATAATTAAGGATGCAACGTCAGAATCCTCATTGGTCTCTTCATTAGAATCCCATTCTATTTCAGTTTCATCATTTTGTGCCTCCTCAAAATATGTCTCGACTGTGATATCTAATTCTTTCGACGAACGAGACTTGTAGATCAAAGGTCCTACGTCTTTAATCGTCACATCTATTGCCGAACCCTCGTGAATGTCCACATTCTCTTGGAACGCATCATCTTAGTGGGGAACATCTATTAAGCGAGGTCAAGATTTCATCACTCTAACCCAATCAGTTCTTGGTCTTTTAGAGCCAGGATATGGGAGGAACAAAACTTTCTCGGCTTAATGAGCTAACACGAAAGGATCATTTCCTGTATACCTCTAGTCTTTGTGCAAATTAACAATTTTATATTAAGGATAAATCCTCATTCCTCTATTTGAACAAACCAATCACAATGAAACAAGATGACCTTTTAGATGGGTGTTCTAGTCAACTCTACCTCAACTACTTCTTTTAAAACACTGTAATAGTTCGGTTTCACACAGACACCATCATTATAAGTTTCTCCATCCTCACCCCTATCTCTTGTGTGAAACCGTAACCAATTGACAATGTATCCGGTGCACGTCTTAAGTTTTTTAGAACGACCCCAAGATAGATTTTTTAGGAGTGGACTACACTTTTGCTTGGGCTTGTGCATATGTATACATATTTGACAAGGTTAATAAGGGTTTGTAACAATCGTTGTTAATTAAATTTAAATACTTAGGGAAAGATTAACTTACTTCAACTCTAAACCACTCTGTGAATCCCTCGCTTATTTTCTCTTGAATTTCATTATCTGATATATTCAAATTGAGATTTCTCAGTTCTAATTCGTATTTTCTGCACAAGTAAATTTATAGTTTACAAGATTGAAAGTTAGAGGTCTTGCGAAATGTGTGTGGAAGGTTTAACTTACTGAAGGTAAGGTTCCACTTCCTTACAATTAAGGAGCATATAGTTAAAGGCCGTTTTTCATTCTCGATCATTGAAGAAACTTTTTACTAACACATTCTTTTTATTGTGCATTACGTCAATGTTATGACACACTAAAAGGGTACACTAATAAGGAAGATCCTAAAATATACTCCTCCTTGTCCAGTTGCGATCCTTCCCCCTACCATCTTCCTTGTCTAGTTCTTTCCTGTTTCTGTAATATTTGAAAAGTGCCGGACCCTTTCCTATATCCGATCTTTCGGAAGTCTTAGTGGTAGTGACCAGCAGTCTTTGCCTCTACCCTTCTTGAAGGATCAAGAATCTCGTCTAAATTGATGTCCCAGTGGCAAGAAACATCGATGGTAATCGAACCACGATTGCTTTCCCCAATTTTGCAATTGAAATGACTTTGTCTGTTTCATGAATACGGACAAGCCAACGCCCTCGCTATACTCTAACTACTTAATATACCATAAGTCGGGAAGTCACTGATGGTCCAAAGAAGTGTGACCCGCCTTTGGAAATTCTATTTTTTTGATATGTCATAAGCAAGGGTCCCGACATCTCATAACTTATTTAACTCATCTGTCAACGGTTGCAAATAAATATCCAAGTTATTACTTAGATTGTTCGGACCTGGGATGAGAATCGTGAAAATTGTTACTTCCTTTTTCATACACATTCAAAGCGGCAAGTTATACGGAACATTACTAGCCACAAAGAATATTCCTTTCCCGCCATCCCAAAAGATGAAAAACTATCCGTACACAAGCCAAGTCTCACGTTTCTTGTTTTTGTTGAAAAATCTAAGTAAGTCCTATTAATATGGTTCCAAGCTTCTCCATCCCTAGGATGACTCATTACATCCGGCTGTTGTGAGCGTTCAGAAGGCCATCTCATGTGTTCTGCAGTGTTTTTCAGGGTATACAATCTTTGCAATCTAGGAGTAAACGGAAAATAAAACATTATCTTCACCAGTCACTTCGACACAAGTTTCTTCTTCTTTCCACTCTTCTTACTACTTACCTTACACCAATGACTGTCACAAAATTTACATTTTGTTCTGTCGGAGTCCTTTTTTAAATAAAGCATACACCATTGGGACACACATCAATCTTTTCATGGGCAATCCTAACCCAGATATAAATTTTTTCGTCAAGTACCAATCTTCGACCATATTAGTTCCTGGCGGTAAATGCTTCTTTATGAATGCACAAACATCATTATATGCCTTTTGAGTCTATTGATTCTTAGAATTAATGTATAAAACTCCACACAAGCAAATAATTCTGAATGTCTGTCATCGCCTTCAACTAACTGTGTCTCTAACGAATTTAACATGTCAAAAAACATTTTTGTCACAGGATTAGGTGGTTCTTCATGATTAGTTTCTTTATAAGGGATAAAGTTTAGACCGGTTGCATCAATTATCATCTCACGATATGAGTTCATTACCTCTAACATTGACTGTGTACTTTCTAATCCAACATTTGAGCAAATTGTACAAGAACATTCAGCAAGAACACATCCCTCATCATGTGGCCATATTTTTTCACCATGACTTGTCCAATCATGATAACAGGGTGCAAAAGCCCACCACGAAAGGTGAACCTTCATACCATCTGCTTCTATAAAATTCTTATTTTTACACTTTGCACACGGACATCTCATCTCTTTTTTACTTCCATTATTCATTTCAAGATAATGTGAAATAAAATCATTAACTCCATTAACGAATTCACTTGCAAGAACCTTAACCCCCAGGCACGAGTCGTTCTTTATACATCCAACTATGATCTAATATATTCTTCACATATTCTAAGAATGATTACGAGAAAGAATTGTTAGTTCCATAACTTCTAAGTTACAATTATAAAGTTTAAATTTTAGGTGTACTTAAAAGTCTTATATAATCTTATAGTCTTAACAAGGAGATATAACTTATAATCATTTATAAGATTTGTAATCAAGGATTTTAGGGTTTAGGGTTTCGGTTTTAGGTTGTAGGGTTTAGGGCTTCGGGTTTAGGGTTTAAGGTTTAGAATATTAACAAAGTTTCCCTTAAAATATTTAAGAGGTTTCAACTTCTCGTTTCATTTAAAATTTTATGTTAAGTCATTACTAAAAATTCAAAGTTTTTATATGATTGAATTTTTTTTTTTTTTGTAGAGTTTCCTCTGTATTATGGACATTTTCCTGGCACACAGGTCACGCAATCAAGCAACAAACTCACATTTTTACTCCCTACAACTCAATTTAGATTTAAGTAAAACTACAAAAACAATAATCCCAAGTACACCCCTAAACAGTAACCCTTTCACATGCACAAGTATAAACACAAAAGAACAACTCACTTCACAAACTCAAAAATTGAAAACAAATTCATAAAAGATTTTTAGACATATTACTATTGATTAAAGCAGTAAGGGTCTTTATAAACTAGGTTCCTCTCTTTATAATCTTAACAAAGTTTCCCTTAAAAGATTTTAAAAAAAAGTTTCAACTTCTCATTTCATTACTAAAAATTAAGTTTTTTATAACATTGAAAAATTTTTGGCAGAATTTTCTCTGTATTATGGACAATTTCCGGGTACACAGGCCACTCAAATAAGCAATACACACCAAACTAAACTAAAAATTAAGAGTCGGGGCTCCCCCATAAAGCTTTAAAGAGTCAGGGCTCCCCCGTAAAGCTTTAAAGTATCAAGGCTTCCCCGTAAGCTTTAAAGAGTTAGGGCTCCCCCATAAAATAAAATTTAAACTAATTAAACACATACCTCTAATGTGTATATGATAGACACCACTGAAATCCTCACGAACTAAACTATAAGAAAAAAGTGAATTATTAAAATTTTAAATTTAAACTGCTTAACTTAAAGTCATAAACTTAAAGTACTTAAACTACTTAAACATAAATTCAAAACACTTTTATGCAAGAAAAAAATAGAAACCTTATTATTAAAAAGAGAAAAGAAGAAAGCTCAAGAGGCAAGCTTATTATTAATGTAATACTATTATTACTTAAAAGACATAAAAGAGACAAAAAACTTACCCTAAACACCTTAATCATCATAACTAAATAATATTTTAGACCATAATTTAAAAAATAAGAGAATAAAATGTAAATCATCATGAACAACAAGATCCAAAGTGAAAAAGTGAATTAAAATTAAAAAAAATAGCGATTCAAGTAGAGTCTCTATTGGTTAAAGCAACAATGCGAAATAAATTTATTAGTAAATTTGTCTTTTTATCAAGCAAGAGAGATATGTAAGTTTCATCTACATCTCCTTTATTTCTTAGAGTCTACGAAAAGAAAGAAAAATTCTTTAACATATTCATCAATTATTTATTCGATTTGCAAAATATTCAAAGAATGATTTTTATGTTTTTATGTTCATAAACTAAAGTCATATATATATATATTAAAAGGTAAAGTCTTATATTTTTAAGTATTACAACTAAATATGATTAAGTCTGACAAGGAAAATTATATGTGACTTGGGTGACGAATATTTTAGGGATAAAATTATCAAAAGATAACGATATGTTCTTTTTTTTTTTTTTTTTAAAGGAGTTGCTGCTTCTATTTATAAGTATAAATTCGGGGTGAATATTTGCAAAACAGAAAGATACAAACATTAAAATGAGAAACAAAGAAAGTAAAAAATATTGTTTCCTTGAAGGTTTCACTAATTTGGTATATTTTCCATTATATATGCATATTCCACACAAACACAACATCTAATTTAATATTGCTTTATTTTTTGTTAATATAATATATAAATATATATATATATACACACACACATAACCATAACGTTATATATCGTAATCTTCTAGTCTATATTGAAGCAGAATTAGTCTATATTGTCACCAAGAAAAAGATTTGAGTTTGTTGACAATAGTTTCTATGTGATACCCCCTACCTGCCACTAGGTCAACTGCGGCTGAGTAGGATATCTGCGTGCCTCTCGACACTAAACTATAAATCTCAAAAACAAGAGTATAATTCCTTGGGCAACACTTAGAAGTATATATACAATATGCAGCGGAAAACTAAGTAATCTGAACACTAAAAGGGCGCTCAAAATATAGGGTTCAAGAAAACTTCCTATCTTATGATAATTCTGATACAAATATTGAAATACTTTACAAACGTCTCGAGTACAAGAGAGCAAAACAAAAACACATGTCCTTCCGGAGAGATTCGAACCAAAACTCCACGCCTAAAACTTCAGCGGTTTATTGTATCTCTGACCGTCCTGAGTTAATCTGATAAGAAAACATGATATGGAAAAACATGAGCGCGAACAGTCAGTGAGTTCACGTGTGTGTGCGCGCTGTAGTGATTTCTTTAAAACAATGATGATGTAGTTTCACAAAACAGTTCATATAATGTTATAAGAAAACATTTTCTTTTATTATTTTAACAAAACTAATGCTTGAACCTACATGAGGGTTTCGAGCGTAGTTGGGAAGTCTGAGCAAATCAAGACACATCAGCGCAACTTCTACACCCAAATTCAAAAGAACATGTAATGCAACAGTAGGCCTCCACGGACAAAGTTTGGATCCCCTAATGAGGTCATCGGAACCAAGTTTCGACATCTCGTAGTAAATACCAGCCAAACAGCATACGAGCGCTAGATTACTAAAACAACCGCACTCCCATATCACTGGTCAAAACAGGCTACAGATTCCTAGAGCACCTACCAGGTCTACCCTGGGACCAACCTTAGTTTCGAGCCCCTCCTGGCTCTCCACAAGGCGGCCGTCCCACCGCAGAGCATGATGCGGTGTCCACGTAGACCGATTAGGCCACACCCTCCGCGGTTCACACCCCTCTTCTAGTAGATGCACTCTCCCGAGTCTAAAACGGAAGAGGCCCTCGTACGTGAACTAGCCACATACAGTGCAATCCTCTGATGCTTTTGAACACGAGATCACAACCAGAACTGTAACCCTGGTCAGAATGGGGTTCTCATATGTATTCATAATCAGAAAGGCCATTTGTCCGGTTGTCAGGACAAAATTAGGTAATGAATATTTTCGGCAAAAATCCTCATATGCCAGCTCACTACATGCTTATGCAAATTTACAAATATGCCAGGTCCACATTCATACATGCCAAAACATGTGACTTTTCAAGACCAAGCATTACTAACAAATAAATATCTCCAGAAAACCCGTGCGCAGACTTATTTTTTTCCACTATAAAAATAATCTGTTTTCAAAAGCAAACACTTATGTGAAGCACCGCTCCTATACATTTCTAATGAACACATAACACACCGTGGAGAACATCTCTAATTAAGAAAAATATGTCAAGTTATATTGTTCTAAAAACAGTAAACCATTTTGTGACGGTTCCGAAAAAACATATTTACATATCTCGTAATATTTGAAATAACATAATAAAATGGAGTTTATGGACTCACCTGGATACAGATCTGGTGCTAAGATCCTACAAAATAACAATACGAAAATACTTAATACCTGGGTACCAATCAAATAGCCCAATTCCCTAAATAATATCGAGAGCCTACAAAATGAACTTAGAGTGTATATATATCTATATATGTTGTCCCCTAAAGCAGATCCAAAATCTTATAATCTCAAAAATCTTTAATTTGAATACTTACTTGAAGCACCTAAATTGCTTAAAATATGAAACCTAGAAATTAATCTCAAAATTAACTACATACTAAAATCCATTTAAAATATTTAAATCCTAAACTAAATCAGTTTAAACTATATATAAGCTTATACTATATAATATAACTAACAAGCAAATAAGAAAATAAAAAAAAGAAAACTAACCTGAAAAATGGTTGCTGACAAGGTTAAAGGAAAAAAAATGACTCTTAATATATTTTATAAATAGGTGCCGAAAAGCTACAGAAAAAAGGAAGACTCATGACATATATATATATATATATATACATGATGATGGCGGTCTGGAGGAAGAATAGAAAGGAAAAGAAAAAAAAAAAGAAAATGGTGAGGGGGTGACGGGTGGCTATTAGGTGGCAGTAATTTCTTAATAGCTAAGTTAGGTTTTTTTTTTTTTTGAAAAAAGATTAAATGCTTAAATTTCTAAAATAAACACACGAAGTATTAAAAACAAAATCCACTTACAGGCATCTACAAACCTTAATAATAAAATCTCAATCTAATAAAATTTTACTCTTATTCCTAAGTATCCCCAAATACCACTAAGTGTCAAAAATACTATATTCCACCAATATAGATCCAAACTCTATTTTTATTATGTCTGTAATTTTAAAGTCATGCTAGGTACTTACTGGATAGAGGGTTACATTCTACCCTCCTTAAGAGAAATTTCGTCCTCGAAATTTAATAGTCACGTCCCTATAAACTCTTGATACTTATTCTTCAAGTACTCCTCAGTCTCCCAGGTTGCCTCTTCGATTCCATGATGCCTCCATACCAACTTTACACATTGGAATCTGTCTCCCACGTAACTCTTTTACACTTTGTTCTATAACCTCAGTTGGTTTATCGTATGACAGATCGGCTCGTAATTCCAATTTGTCATCATTGAGAATATGATCAAGTGCAGGATGATACTTCTTCAATTGTGACACATAGAACATGTCATGTATACCCGTTAGTTCACTCGGCAAGGCTAGCTGATACGCCACTTTACCAACCCGATCAATAATTTCAAACGATCCGATATATCAGGGGCTTAACTTTCCTCCCATCGGATATCTAAGCTTCCCGTGATGCGGCGTAAGTTTTAAGAAAACTCGATCTCCCACACTAAACTCCAAATCCCTTCTTTGATTGTCGGCATAGCTCTTTTGTCTACTTTTAGCTGTCTGAAGCCGATCTTGAATTATCCTAACTTGTTTCTGCATCTCTTCCAACTCTAGCCTCAAGTTTCTTTGCCTCCAATGGGATCGAACTCCGACTTCATCCCAGTACAATTGTGTTCTGCATCTCGTACCATATAATGCTTCAAATGGTGCCATTCCTATGAACGAATGGTAGCTATTATTATAAGCAAACTCAACATAAGCAAGATTGTCAACCCACATATTCCAAAAGTCTAAGGCGCAAGCTCTTAGCATATCTTCTAGGGTTTGAATTATTCTTTCGGACTGTCCATTAGTTTTGGTGTATGATGCAGTACTATAGCCTAGATTGGTTCCCTTAGCTGCCTGGAACTTAGGCCAAAATCTTGAGGTAAACCTTAGCTCTCTATCGGATACAATATCAACGGGCACTCCATGTAGTTGTACAATCTCGTCTACATAGATCTGCGCTAACTTGTCCAAAAGGTATGCCATATTATTGTAATAAAATGAGCCACTTTCGTTAAACGATCAACAATTACCTAGATAACATCCTTATATCCCTTGGTCCGGGGCAATCCTGTGACAAAGTCCATTGTCACGTGATCCCATTTCTATTTGGGAACAGGTAGCGGTTGTAGTAGTCCTGTTGACTTTTGATGTTCTGCCTTAACCCTTTGACATGTAAGACAGGCTGCTACATACTCCGCAGTCTCTTTCTTCATTCCATTCCACCAAAACTTTTGCTTTAAATCTTTGTACATCTTATTCTCTCCAGGATCATTGAATACTTACTTTTGTGGGCATCTTCTAGTATCTTACACTTTATTGCAGTTTTATCAGGCACACACAACCGATTCTGAAAGTACAGGCTCCTATTATCTTCTAATGTTCGAAAATCCTCCAATTTCTTAGCCTCCACACGACTTTTAAACTCCTGGAAATCCTTATTCTTCCTTGGGGCGCTTTTAATATCCCGTTGTAGGGTGAATGTTAAGCTAAGACTTGATATCTTTGCTTTTCTACTCAAGGCATCCTCCACAACATTCGCCTTTACTGGATGGTAATAAATTGGGCATCAGTATTTCTCCGCAGCCCCATCCATTGACATTGCCTTATATTAAATCTTCTAGGAAAGCGATTACTATAAACTTTTATGATCAATAAAGATCTCATACTTTCCCCATATAAGTGAAATCACCACTCCCTAGTCGCACTATAGTTATTAGCCCCAAATATTTTATTGGATAGTTCCGCTCATAACCCTTCAATATAATTCAAATATAATCAACAACCTATCTATCTTGCATCAAAACTGTCTCTAGGACTTCCCTTTATAGGGAAAACTCCTCACTTGACTTGGATAGTAGCACAACTCGTGCCAAAGTTAGTCGATGCTTTACTTCTTTTTAGAAACTTCTCTCACACTTCTCCACCCATTTAAACTCGATGGCTTTACTTATAAGTTGTGCTAAAGGTCTAATGATTCTAAAAGAAATCTATTATGAATCTCCGATAACGCCCTTCCATACCCAAGAAGATGTATACCTCTTATTGGTATTTTTCTAGGATTCTTTCTGCTCCACCTTTGCTGGGTCTACTGATACTTCTTCCAGAGTAATCACATACCCTAAGGAAGTCACTTGTCACCATTTAAAACTTACATTCACTAAACTTGATGTACAACTTATGCTCCTATAAGGTTTACAACATTCTTCAAAAATGTTAATGTACTTCGAGGTTAGGTTAATACATAAGAATATCATCAATGGAAATCACAACAAACTTATCCGAGTAAAGACAGAAAATCCTATGCTTTAATTTCGTAAATGTCGCAGGTGCACTTGTCAATCCAAATGGCATAAGACAGACTTATAATGCCTATATCGGGTGTTGGAAAATGTCATGGGAATATCTCTTTCTTTTGTTCATACTTAATAGTATCCTTGTCTTACATCTAATTTGGAATAGCATCCTACTCCTCGAAGTGATCAAACAGCTCATCAATAAGTGGAAGTGGGTACTTGTTTTTAATTGTCATACTATGTAGTCATCTGTAGTCTACACACATAGGCCTAAGGTCTCATATTTCTTCTTTACAAGCAAACCTACTGCACCCTAAGGAGATGTACTTTGATGGATATATTCTTGTTGCAACAATTCTTGCGGTTTCTCTTTCAACTCTCTCAACTCTTCTTATACCATCCACTATTGGTTTAGTACCAGGTACCAACTCTATGTTGAACTCCACTTCTCGATATGGGGGCAACATCATTAATACCTCGGGAAAAACATCTATAAACTCCTTCACCGTAGGTACTGTCTCTAATTTTACTTCTTCCTTAGGCTTGTTGAGTAAATATGCTAGGTACCCTTGACATCCTTTCCATAACAACTTCCTGGCTTTCATGCCAGACAAAAAGAGATTTTCCCATTTCGTTTGCTTCCCTTGGAATACAAGGATTGACATACTCGGTTGGCTAAACTTAACCAACTTCCGTCGACAGTCTGCCTGAGCGTAATGTTTAGACAACAGTCCATCCCAAGTATCACACCATAACCCTCAAATGGCAAGGCAATCAAGTCACCGAATAGAATCACAACATAGATGTCACAATCTGGGTACTTTACCTCAGCTATCTTACTCAGTCTATAGGAGTGTTAACTATCAACTGATAACGCGTGGCAACAGAAGGTAAAGGAATATATTTTATGAAATGCAAACTCACAAAGGAATGATGTAGCTCCAAGATCAATAAGTACTCTTGCTGGTTGAGAAAAGATTTGAATCGTACCTTCAACTACTTCTGCTTCGATGTCTATAGGCAGTCCACTTCATACACGGTTTGAAATGTCGGCTCGTCCTCTGTTTTTAATTCTATCCTAGGCTCGACTTCCCATTCTGGAGGTGCAGACGCCAGTTCTTTTTAAAGATATCTAGTAACTCCCTTATCACTAATACAATTACAACTTCAACTTCTCGCTAGACTAGTTACACAAGTACGTTGGATATCCTTAGCAATCTTCTATTGTGAGTTTCTAGTATTACCCTTGCGTATAAAGTGATTCTTTATCTTCTGATTTTTTTTTCTAATTCTAAAGATTAGAAACATTGACTAATTAAACTTAACTAAATTTCACCACAATGCATATATTCAAATGTCTAGTCAACCAATCCATTCTTACTATCACACCCTATCCCTCAAATGATTGAATCAATTATTATCCTCTTGCACTTCCTTCATCCTTTCCAAAAGAATCTACTCAATGTTAAATACCTAAACCTTAACTTATATGTTAAAACTTACATAAAGAACACCGCACACTAGAATTGTACATCTAATAAAGAGTGGAACATCCTCTAAGTTAATAAAAATAGTTTTTGGTGCATGGGGTAAAGCATACATACAAGATAAGCCATAGATGTTTCATACATAACATAATTTGCAATCAACATGATCCTAGTCTCTTCCAGATTATATACAGCCAGTAAAGAATCACACTCACAAAACTAGATTTATACTTAACACATATGTACAGTGTAAACTAAAGAATGCAAGTACACCAGCCCAGTTTAGGTATATCTTCTTCCTAAAGACTATGGTCTAATACTGAGCTTATCAAAAGTACTCTAGATGAAGTTCATGGCGAACACACAGAAAGATCCCAACAACTATGTCAATCGTTTCCCCACTCTCATATTAGACTGCCGATCTCTCCCATTCACAAGATATACCCATATTTTAAATCTTAAGACACTTAGCTTCTAGTCTACCCATCCTCGTCATCACTTATTGTTCTTCTTATCGAGCTGAACTCATCATTAGCTCCATCCAAATAAGCTCACCTCCATCTTCACATTCACTGATCGGCAGCGTGAAGTAATACTTAATATATATCGAATATAGAACCAAGGACCGGAGAGCTTTTTCTGCTATGACAACAATAATGAAAGTGTCGATTTTACAAGGTACATGAAGTTCTTTGGTATCACTGAAGTAGGAATGACAGAAATACGTAGGATTACATCTTATACCTAATAAGAACTTCACACTCACTCTTTGTGCAATTCATACACTACAAGTCATCAGAGTTTTCCCCTAATACCTTATATCCCATGAAATCCCTTAATTGAGCTACAAGTCTCAAAACAAGTAACCTCTTTCGATGATTCAAATAATCTTACTCCTCTGTTACTTGAACCATCATCAATTCAAAAGCTTAACGTATCTATATGTCCTCTCATTGTGGTTATGACCAAAGATATGGCATCATATATAAAGGAGCATTGCTCCCACAATATTAATAACACGATGAGCAACACAAAAGAGAAAAGGGAACTTTTCGAGCAAAATAAAACTATGCAGTTGGCCTCTAGTACTCATCTAGGATCTACTAACTCTAACCACAAATTGAACCAATGCCCCCAATCCTGCCACTAGGTCAACTGCGGCTTCTGCTTGCCTCTCGACACTAGACTATAAGTCTAAAAAATAAGAGTATAACCCCCTGGGCAACACTTAGAAGTATATATACAATATGCAGTGGAAAACTAAGCAATTTGAACACTAAAAGGGTGCTCAAAATATAGGGTTCAAGAAAACTTTCTATCTTATGATAATTCCAATACAAAGATAGAAATACTTTAGAAACGGCTCGAGTTCAAGAGAGCAAAACAAAAACACATGTCCTTCCGGAGAGATTCGAACCAAAACTCCACGCCTAAAACTTCATCGGTTTATTGTATCTCTGACCGTCCTAAGTTAATCTGAGAAGAAAACATGATATGGAAAAACGTGACCGCGAATGGTCAATGAGTCCACGTGTTTATATGCGCTGTAGTGATTTCTTTAAAACAATGATGATGTAGTTTCACAAAACAGTTCATACAATGTTATAAGAAAACATTTTCTTTTTATTATTTTAACAAAACTGATGCTTGAACCTATAAGAGGGTTTCGAGTGCAGCTGGGAAGTCTGAGCGAATCAAGACACTTCAGCGCAATATCTATACCCAAATTCAAAAAAACATGTAATGCAACAGTAGGCCTCCACAGACAAAGTCCGGATCCCCTAATGAGGTCATCGGAACCAAGTTTTGGCATTTCGTACTCAATGGCAGCTAGACACCATACGAGCGCTCGATTACCAAAACAACCGCACTCCCATATCACTGGTCAAAACAGGCTACAGATTCCTAGGGCACCTACCAGGTCTGCCCTGGGACCAACCTTAGTTTTGAGCCCCTCCTGGCTCTCCACAAGGCGGCCGTCCCACCGTAGATCATGATGCGGTGTCCATGTAGACTGATTAAGCTACACCCTCCGCGGTCTTCGGCCCTCTTCAAGTGGATCCATTCTCCAGAGTCTAAAACGGAAGAGGCCCTTGCACGAGGGACTAGCCACGTACAGTGCAATCCTCTGATGCTTGCGAGCACAAGATCATAACCAGAACTGTAACCCTGGTCGGAATGGGTTTTCATATGTATTTATAATTAGAAAGGCCATTAGTCCAATCGTTAGGACAAAATCAGGTCATGAATATTTTCGGCAAAATTCCTCATCTGCCAGTTCACCACATGCTTATGCAAATTCACAAATATGCCAGGTCTACATTCATGCATGCCAAAACATGTAACTTTTCAAGACCAAGCATTACTAACTCATAAATATTTCCGGAAAACCCGTGCACAGACTTATCCTTTTCCACCATAAAAATAATGTGTTTTCAAAAGAAAATACCTATGTGGAGTACCGCTTCTATAGATTTCTAGTGAACACATAACATATCGTGGAGAATATCTACAATTAAGAAAAACATGTCAAGTTATACCGTTCTGAAAACAGTAAACATTTTGTGACAGTTCTGAAAAAACATATTTACACATCTTGTAATATTTGAAATAACATAATAAAATAGAGTTTGTGGACTCACTTGGATGCAGATCTGGTGCTAAGATCCTACAAAATAACAATACGAAAATACTTAATACTTGGGTATCGATCAAATAGCCATATTCCCTGTATAATATCGAGAGCCTACAAAATGAACTTATGGTGTATATATATCTATATATATTTTCCCCTTAAGCAGATCCAAAATCTTATAATATTAAAAATCTTAAATTTGAATACTTACTTGAAGCGCCTAAATTGCTTAAAGTATAAAACCTAGAAATTAATCCCAAAATTAACTATATACTAAAATCCATTTAAAATATTTAATTCCTAAAATAAATCAACTTAAACTATATATAAGCTTATACTATATAATATAACTAACAAATAAATAAGAAAAAAAAAAAGAAAACTAACCTAAAAAATGGCTGCTCACAAGGTTAAAGGGAAAAAAATGACTCTTAATATATTTTATATATAGGTGCCGAAAAGCTAAGGAAAAAAAAGAAGGCTCATGATATATACACATGATGATGGCAGTTTGGAGAAAGAAAATAAAGGAAAAGAAAAAAAAGAAAATGGTGAAGTGGTGATGGGCGGCTATTAGGTGGCAGTAATTTCTTAATAGCTTAGTTAAGTTTTTTTTTTTTGAAAAAGATTAAATGCTTAAATTTCTAAAATAAACACACTAGGTAGTAAAAATAAAATCCACTTAAAGGCTTCTATAAACCTTAATAATGAAACCTCAATGTAATAAAATTATACTCTTATTCCTAAGTATCCTCAAAATACCACTAAGTGTCCAAACCACTATATTCCACCAATATAGATCCAAACTCTATTTTTATTACGTCCGTAATTTTAAAGTCATACTAGATGCTAAGGGTGTAGGGCGTTACATTCTGAGACCAATTTATATATGACACTATGAAGCCCTATAGAATCTTCCACCAAAGAAGGAGATTTTAATCTTAGAAATTAAAGCCATATTAGTACTATCATTTATAACACTTCTCTCCTCACTATTGTTTAGTTTAGGATGTCTAGAATCAAGTGGGTTACCTTAGGTTCTAAGATATGCTAGTACTTGTGTAGCACATGCTTACCGCCTATTTAGTTCAAGTGACTTATAGCCTTTCATATGGTTTATTGCTTGAAGTGCTTCTTTCGAGAAAAAAGAGCTTTCCTAAGGAATCAAATTTCCGTTATGTGAGGGTCAAGTCTCTTATGTTTTTGTGTAACACAGAAGTGGAATGGTTAGAAGAATAAATAGACTGAAACTATTGTAAAACTATGTGCTCAATCCTAATTGAAAGAGTAAATTCAATACCATTTGAATATTTGATCTCGAAAATAGAATTGTATTTCAAGCATGTAATTAAACTTTAAAAATGAATTTTATGTCAATCTATGCCTTAAACAAAAGCAAAAAACTCATAAACAGAAGCGATAAACTCCTAATCTCGTCCAAAAGAAAAAAAAAAAGCTGCTCATAACCAGAAAAAGAAAACTAACTCCCGGTTCCAGTTCGGCTGTAGTCCGGTTGACTTTTGGTGGCAGAGACGGCAAAGATGACCACTTCTGGGGGCACAGCTGGGAAGAAGACGAATAAAGAAGAAGAAAATATCAACAGAGAGAGAGAAACACACAGAGAGAGAGAGAGAGAGAGAGAGAGAGAGAGAGAGAGAGAGAGAGGTTGCCAACAATGAGGTGGGCTCCGTCAATGACTAGCGGGAAAGTGGGAGGGGGAGGGTTTTGATGGAGGGAGAATCGAATGATTTGGTGAAAAGAGGAGAAAGGGTTTGCTCGATTTTTTAACATCTCTAACTTTATTACCAAGAGGACACTGACGGTTATTTCGTCGGTAAAATTATTAATAAGTTACCGATGGCCAATGTCGTCGGTAATGCTATCCGTACCAAAATTTTTTAACGACAAAGTTGACAGGACCGTCATTAAGACCGCTGAAAATTTTATTTCATTACCGACAACACGTGTGTCATAACAACATCTGTTGGTAAACTATTTCACCCACGGTGCTCACCGTCGGTAACGTGTCGTCACTTTTTGCCGCGAGGTTTCCGTCTATTTTTTGTTTGAACTATAAAAAAGCGACGACCCGTCACTATGCCGTCCGTGTTCACTGAAGGTTTTGTTTTTCGTCGGTAAATGCCATCGCTAAAAAGACTTTTTGTTTTTAGTGTATTTTAACCTTTTATTAACAGATCATATGTAAATCACAAAATAACTTTCGCCTAAATACTAGAAATCAACGAGTTTTGACATTTTTTATTATTTGTACTTATAATTTTGAGTATAGTTGGAAATAACATAATAAATAGCTCTTCATATATATAAAAGGCTTATATTTGAAATTTTTTATCAAAGGTAGTATAGAATAAAAAATAAGTATTGTAATATATATATATATAGATATATATATGAATTAGAAGATGTTCATAGGCAATCTTCACCGCTATCTATGTTTCCGTATAACATTTTATCCAATCACTTTGCATGAATGGAATTGTAAAGTCTATTGAAAATTTGTCCCAATCAAAGTTATACTAGTTTCTGGGCAACTAACATGGAGTATTGAAATAAATGGAAGCAGTAGATAAAACATGCTTTTCAAAATCATCAACAATATTCAATTTGGATGACATTGACATACTACAATTAAATTACTTGTCTTGTCCCTATCGTTCACACACATTTACATAAATATCCATCCCTCTCTTCATTCACTTTGTTTGAAATCCCCCTTCCTTGAAATATACATACACGGACAAAATTTTCTGAGAAAATTCATTTCACCCGAAATCAATCATTGAAAGCAGTAAAAAACCATGGAAAAGCAAGAATTATTCATTCATCACACTCTTTTGGATCTGAAGAAGGGAATTCCACCGGCGAATAGAGCTTCTAAATTTCACATAATCTTACTATAAATCTTACAAATTATCAAGTCACAATTCACTATCTCTTACAAATTATTCAATTTTTATAAAATTTTGTAAAAGCAAACTCAAACTCAAACCCTATTCATCATAGATGTGTTACGTAATCAGTAGTGTCCAATAATTATGTTTCAATAAATAAACAAAAAAATTTTACTATAAACACAATTCATATTTGCACTCATATGCCAGAGTGTTTGTATTAAACCACATTACTTTCTTTGTAACGAGGAGAGTAATGTTTATTAATACAAGTTATATGATTTTAAGTTGGGACATGAATGGGATCCTTCATATAATTTTTTAATATATATTTTGTAATTTATACAACACAGTCGCAAAAAAAAAAAAAAAAAAAGAAAAAGCGTTTTCACCATTGATGGTTCTTCTTGATTGGTCGTCCACGATGAGAATTGTGAAGCAAAAAAATCTTCTTCAGGACCTTCACGAACACAACTACACTCAGCTGCCTTTTGTTTGCTTTGAACAACTTTAAATTTCTTCCTGGAGACAACTTTAAATCATCACCCATTGTTTTCGACTTTAAATTTCTTCCTGAGAATTCTTCATTATTAAAATCTTCCCATAACATGTCCATCTTCTCTTCTTCTTCTTCTTCATCATCTACATCCCCCTCATCATCCTTACTAATTCGGACTGCGCTAATCTTCGGTGGCCCGCGTTCTAGGTCGGAGAAACTCTTAATCCTCCGCCCAGACATAGAGTTGACTCGGTAATGATCTTGAACATTTCTTTCCGGAGTATTAGGGTAAGTAATCGTCCGCCACAATGGTGGTGATTCGAGGAATCGAGGCGGCGTATCAGTGGTGGTGGGGAAACTGAAGTCTTCTTGCTGTTCTTCTGGTAGTATAGCCATCGGTAGAAAGATTTGAAGTTATGTACATAAGAGGCCTGGCAATGGTGTGGTGGGGAAGTTAATGTGGTTGGTTTCATGTGTTGGCAATTTTGGTTCAACAGCTACTACTTGTTCACTATTTTTCTTTGATTAATTGAAGAGAATAGAATTTTTGGGTCCCACTTAATTTAGAGGTTCAAATTATTTTTTCTATCAAATGCGCACAAGAACTTCTTTTCATCTTGGAGTTTTGGATGACAAGTGTCCATGTGACAGTAGAGCTCATGTACTTATTGCAGACCTTTAATTTATTTTTCATCACCATAATTTTTAAGTTGAGAAATTGGTAATATTGGGATGACGTACTATTTTTTTTTCCAATTTTAATAGATAATCTATCGATGATTATATGACCAACGAAAATTTTGAATGAATTTGATGCGCACGTGTGTCTGTAAGAGAGATAGTGAGATCTATAAAGAAATATCATATGAAATATATCAAATATTAGTGAGTTTTGCTTTTGTTATAAATGGGAGAGCCTTCAATTTAGGGTTCAATTATTTTTAGTAGCTCGATATTCGAAAGTCATCAATTAATTCGGTGTCAATTTTAAAATTTAAAGGTGAAGAAGTATATTTGATATATCGAATTTTTTGACGGATTATCCGAATAACCGATAAATGATTGTTATTGATACGACAATAATATTTGATAACGTAAACGGCATTCGTACAGTAATGATGTAATATAATCGGTGTTAGTAATTGACCAACTAAAATTATTGGTTACCGCACCAATGCCAATTCTAAAAAAATTAATATAAAATCTTATAATTTTTTATTAGAAAAGCTCCAAAACTTTTTTTATAATGTGAACTTTTAAACTATTTTTTAGTAAATAGTTATTCCTACCATACTTTCCAAGGATGGAATTTGACGAATTCATGCACATAATACTTATATGGATAAGACACCAACCAAAGATAAATTTTGCTATCTCTAATTTTTTTTTCTCATAGATTGCCGCACAACCCACTCAAACTCCTCTTCAGTTTTCACTACATTGAAGATATTTAATAAAAAATTGAAAAAATAGCTTAGTTTACCCTAAATTTCTTTGGGCTTCATCAATTTGGTCTCTAAATTTTTTTTTTTTTTTTTTTTTTTTTAACTTTAAGAATTCTCCACCTTTTTTATGGGTGGCTAACTTAGTCCCTACCACCATTTAAGCAGCCGAATCTGGGATAAATTATCATGTGCCGACCATGTGACTATTATCTTTCAGGCCCAAATTTGTCCTCCCACTATGTTTAACAGGTCTTTTAACGTCAGTTACCCCTACAAAACTCACTCTCAATTCTATTTCCCTCTATTTTGTCAAACGACTAGGGTTCTTCATCTTCAAAGTTCCACAAACAATGTTAACAAGGGTGAAATTTTCAACGATTAGAGTTGGGGTTGTGTTGATTGTGCAGAGGCAAGTGTGAAATTAAAAATGGGACGACAGGCACTAGGGGCTGCTACTCCATATTACGATTAGTCTTTCTTCTTTAAACTTACAGTATCTATGTAGAAAACACTTAAATGCTTTATTTTTGTAAGGCTTTTGTTTCCTTGACATCTGTTTTGTTACATTTGAGGGTTGTTTTATTATTGTATTACTGTTTATTAAAGTTCAATCTGGTGTTCTGAATTTGAAATAGTTTTTCTAATTTTCACTGCACTTTTTTTTTTTTTCATCTGCTATTTGGTTTTGAAAAGTTTTGAGACCCTTTGTTCTTGTTTTATAGGTTATTTGCAAGGTATTTTTACTATTAAAATGTACCACGGAGGGATACTACAAGAAACTCTAGTGTATAAAGGATACATTGAGGGATGATTAACTACTTTGACGACTTTAACTTGATCAGAGTTGTCTCTTCCTAGTTTTGATAGAACGGTGCAAGATTTAGGTTTATGTTATGGTGAGTATCTTAGGCATTACTGGAGATCACACTATGGATGGGGTTTTGGATTAGAAATATTTGAATTGTGATGATGTGATGACTATGTGGGAGGTTACTGAGAGAAATTATGAAGTTGACATATGTGTTATACATCATTCCAAGCCCAAGAAGTGCAAACATTTACGCAGGTATTCCAGAATAACACACTTCTTTGCAACTTGAATGGGAAGGGGATGTTGAAAATGAAAATACTGCTGGTTGTTCAAAAGATGCTAGAGCGGAACACGTGACTTCCAAAAGCAGTGGTAGGGTAAAACATGTTGTTAGGTCT
This sequence comes from Catharanthus roseus, assembly GCA_028651295.1. Taxonomy (NCBI): domain Eukaryota; kingdom Viridiplantae; phylum Streptophyta; class Magnoliopsida; order Gentianales; family Apocynaceae; genus Catharanthus; species Catharanthus roseus. The sequence goes on along the minus strand of JAPQWS010000168.1, from coordinate 16,272,231 downwards.
AGCTTTAGGTCAAGTTAGAAAAAATTTAAGCCAAAGGCAAAAGTTGTTGGTAAATGTAAGTCCAAGACAAAGGTTAGGCTTTTTGCTGAGGTTGAGGAATCATCTGAGTGTGAAGAATAATGATTCAGATTATGAAAAGAGTGATGATGGTGAATATATATGGAGAGATATTATCGAAGATGATGTCCAGGAGTTTGAGAGAAATGTAACGAAGGCCATTAAAGATAAAGCAAAGATGACTGAAAATGACAAGCAATAGCCTGAAGTGCTTGATTATGCTAGTCCCAGCACTTCAAAAGTAAGGAAGAATGATGATTTCAGACGAAGGCATAAGAGGAGATAGCTTTGCAGTTCTAATTTAGACATGGATTAATATAAGCCTGATGAAGTTGAAAGTGAAAATGGATAAAAAGAAGAATCTAATAATTCTGATTTTCGGGCTTCTGAAGACAGTTCTAAAGAAGAAGATGGGGGGAACAAGCAAAAGTTTCTCAGGTTCAATGAAGCAAGGGACATGGAAAATCTTGAATTTACAGTTGGTATGGTTTTTGGATTCTAATGGGCTTAAGAATGCAATCACCAACTATGCAGTGAAGTGTGGGAAAGATATACACTTCAAGAAAAATGAAAGTTGGAGAGTTAGGATAGTCTGCAAATATGCAAATGAGACATGCGAATGACATATATTTGCATCACAAACCAAGAATAAAAATCTATTGAAAATTAAGACAACACAACGCAAGCATACATGTGCAAGAAGCTTCACTCACAATATGCAACAACCAAGTTTTGGGCAAGGAAATACTTGAATGATTTAAGAGAGATAATGGTGTTGTGGTTGCTGAATTTGCATACAAGGTGATAAGACCTAGTTTAGTATGGTGTTTTAGTTGATTTTCACATGTTTATTTTAGTTTAGTTTTTTAAATTAGTTAGTTTTATTCTTGTTTTGAATTTTGTGCAGAAAAATCATCATTGGAGAAAAATGAGAAAAGTTGTTAACAAATTACTGGAATTTCCGAAAAAAGACTTAAAGAGCTTTATAAGGCGTGGGCATGTGCTATGAAGAATTTGAAGTTGGCAGATTTTCTTAGTTGACTTAGTAAGGATAGGGTCTTATTATTTTGTTAAACTTGTTTAGATCTGATTTCGTTGAACTGATTAGGATCCTCTCCTATCCTTTTCCTCCTCTACAAATAGAGGATTCTAGGCCTATTTAAGAGTGCGAAGTGTTTAAGGAACAAAGTACTTATTAGATTCTTGTTATTTCAAAGATTTGTAGAAGTATTTCCTTTCAATAAAATACATACTTCTTTCATGTTTTCATCTATATTCTTCTATTTTTATTCCTGCTTGTTGAGTTAAGAATAGCTGTACATTTGCTTTCTAGGTACTTTCACATATTTGATTATGATGAGGGATTGGTATAGAAGCAAAGTGAATGACCTAAATAGTCTTCTCTGCAAGGTTAGTTTGCTAGTAAATTGTCTAAACAATCTTCTGTTGCATGGTTAATTTCTAGGAGGAAGTAGGACTAAGTCAATTGTTACAGCTGATTAGCGATGGTTCAGTTACAGACTTTACACTTATATTGGGACAATATGAAGGAAATGGTAATTTGTTTCTCAATCGAGTTTACTTGATATTTTGGATTATTTGGCTTCTCCAATAATTTATGTCTTTTGAGTGTTTGATTCCTTGAGTTTTGAAGGTACTCTAATATGTTTCTTTATTTCAGAATAGGAAAAGGCTTTTTACACTTTTTAGAAGTGAAGAACCTAATTTAATCTTTGGTTTGAAGAAACTTTACCGCATTTTATTATTTTCAAGACATCCCATATGAAATCTTTCTTTTTAATTCAGTTTATTGTGAAGAAGTTAAACTTTCTTTGGGTGCGACCTGGTGTTCACCATAGATCTACAAATTCTAGAATTAATACTTTATTTTTTGTGATCTAGAAACTCGTCAAAATTTGGCATCGTTGCCAAGAATTTTTTCTTTTATTTATATAAATTGATGTGTGGCAAGATCTTCTCAAACAGGAAATTTAGTATATATTATTGAGAAGTTCGCAAAGGAAAGTAGTAAAGCAAAAAAACAAGTAGCCCTTTTGGCATTAAAAGTTCTAAGTGGTGAGTCAAGAAGAGAAGAGAGAGATTCATTTTTAAAAGAGGAAACTTTTGTCCCTCCAGCGCAAGAAATGGTTGGACAGAGTACATTAAGAGAATTGACAACTCTTAACATCAATCAGCCGAAACTTTTCATTAATTTTTACAATGTTGAAGGTACATTGGAATTAAAATCTAGTGTTATTCAATTACTACCTACTTTTGTTGTCTTGCAGGTGAAGATCCACATAAACACTTAAAGGAATTCCATATCGTTAATTTGTTCATCAACGAAGCCCAAAGGAATCATAGAGGACCAAATCAAATTAAGGTTTTTTCCTTTCTTTACACTATTTTTGAAATTTGGATACTAAAGTAGCCCACCTTTTTTTTATCCTTATTGTGGCCATAATGCACAACGGTTGTATGTTATCATTATTAATAATGCACAACCATTGTGCGTTATCAACTAATTAGAATTTGCCCCGGTAATCTACCGATGTGGCGGATAAAGCATCACCATTGTGCGTTATGACACAGTAATAATGCACAATGGTTGTGTGTTATCTGCCACGTCAATTATTCATTTTTTATTTTTTTAAAAATTTTTTAAGAACTAAAAATTTCTTTACATTTTTTTCAAAACTTATAGTTGTATAATTTATTTAAAAAGACTGTATATATAATATTTAACTTATTTTAAGCGTATTTGTTATGATAATATTTATAACTCTTTTCTTGGAAAATATGTTTAACTTTTAACCATTTCATGAAAAGTTAGCTGAATAAGTAATAATAAAGATATTATAAAAATTTAGAGCAATAAAGTAGTAATTAGAAGAAATTGAAAGAAAAATTTCATTAATAGAAACCTATTGTATTACAACAATTTCAAGAAAACAAACTTATACATTGCTTAGTTCGGGGTTATTACAATTTTTTCTATTATGTCCCAGCATGCGACATCTGCCACATCTTGGGGAGAATCCGGATTTCTATAATCCATTTCCCCCTGAAATCGCTTGTCCTGTTTCCTACCCCATTCCTTTTTCATGTTTGGAGGATAAAATATTAAATTAAAAGTAACATCCCTCCAAAAGTTCTCACTCAGGACCGAATGAAAATTCCCCTGATAAGTTCTTCGTACGTTTGTCGTGTAACGCCCTATTCCGTAAGCACCAAGCATGACTTTAAAATTACGGAAGTAATAAAAATAAAGTTTTGATCTATATTGGTGGGATATAGTGTTTTTGGCACTTACTAGTATTTTGGGGATATTTGGGAATAGGAATAAAATTTTATTATCTTGAGGTTTTATTATTAAGGTTTATAAGTGCCTTTAAGTGTATTCTATTTTTAATACCTAGTGTATTTATTTTAAAAATTTAAATACTTGATATTTTCATATAAGGATTTCAAAAAAAAAAAAAAACTTAACACTTAAGGAATTGTTGCCACCTCAAGCCACCACCTGTCATTTGCTGCCTTTTTCTTCTTCCCCTTTAGCCGTCTTATTCTCTATATAGATGCATGCATTTTCATTTTTTTTCTTTGAATAAAAAACAAAGGCAGCCATATTCTCATATTAGCTCTTCAAGAAGGTTAGTTTGCATGGTATCTTTTTTATTCTTTTCTTTCCTTTGTAATTTCATTCTTTTCTTTCCTTTGTAATTTCACTATAATATCTATATACATATATATAGTTTAAGGGTATTATTTGTTTGTTTTCTTTAATATATAGTGAGATCTATTTCTAGTTAGATTATATATATATATATATTTTAAACTAGTTATTTATTTTAAGATTTCAATATTTTAAACGGATTTTTAGTATATAGTATATAATTCATTATGGTTTCTTGGGAGAGTATATATCTTTTTTTTAAGAGTATAGGATTTTCAATCTTTTTAAAGAATTATTATAAGTATATATATCATCATATAGGTATCATTATATAGGTATATATATATCTTAAAGTTAATTTCGTAGGATTTCGATATTATTTAGGGAATAGGATTATTTGATCGATACCCAGGTATTAAGTATTTTCGTATTATTATTTTGTAAGATCTTAGCACCAGATCTACATCCAGGTGAGTCCACAAACTCCATTTTATTTCAAATATTACAAGACATATAAATATTTTTTTTGAGTCTTTACAAAATATTGCTATTTTTGGAACGATATCTCTCAGCGTGTTTTTGGAGATGTTCTCCACAATGTATTACGTGTTTCCTAGAAAAATGCATAGGAGCAGTGCTGCATATAGGTATTTCTTATAAAACAGACTATTATGGTGGTGCATAAGAAGTTTGTTGTATGCAGGTTTTCGGAAGTATTTGTATATTGGAAAATGTTCTAGCTTGAAAAGTTACGTATTTTGATATGCATGAATATAAATTTGGCATTGGCATAATTGTGAAATTTGCATAAGCAAGTGATGACTGGCAGATGAGAATTTTTACTACTCTAAAATTTTTATGACTTGAATCTGTTATTATGGCCGGGCAAATGACCCTTCGATTTGTAATACATATGAAAACCTCATTCCAATCAAGTTAAAGTTTGTTGAAAATCAAGTGAACGGACGCGTTAGCGGATTGCACTGTACGTGGCTAGTCCCCCGTACTAGGGCCTCTGCCGATGACGTGGACGGGTTTTTGACTCTGAGGGTAGATCCAGTTGAAGAGGCGCGTAGTACCTTGAGGGCGTGGCCCAACCGGTATTTACGTGGTCATCGCATCATGCTCTGGGGTGAGATGGTCGCCTAGTGGAGAGTCAGGAGGGGCTCGAAACTGAGGTTGGCCCCAAGGCAGACCTAGTAGGTGCCCTAGGAGTCTGTAGCCTGTTTTGACCGGTGATATGGGAGTGCGGTTGTTTGTAATCGAGCGCTCGTATGTTGTTTGGCTGGTATTTGACTACGAGATACCGAAAATTGGTTCCGATGGTCTCGTTTTGGGGATCCGGACTTTGTCCGTGGAGCCCTACTGTTGCATTACATGTTATTTTAAACTTGGGGCGTAGAAGCTGCGATGATGTGTCTTGATTCGCTCAGACTTCTCAGCTGCGCTCGAAACCCTCATGTAGGTTCGAGCATCAGTTTTGTTAAAATAGTAAAAGAAATATTTTTCTTATAACATTGCATGAACTGTTTTGTGAAACAGCATCATCATTGTTTTAAAGTAATCACTATTGCACACACACATGTGGACTCACTGAGCATTCGCGCTCACGTTTTTCCATATCATGTTTTCTTCTCAAATTAGCTCGGAACGTTCAGGGGCCCAGCAAGCCACTGAAGTTTTAGGCCAGGAGTTTTTGGATCAAATCTTCCCAGAAGGGCATATGTTTATGTTTTATCTTTTTAGACTCGAACCGTCTGTAGAGTTTCTTTTTGTGTTGTTATGTAAGTTGTTGATGTAAGATACTTTTGTGTTTATAATAAAACGAAAAGGAGAAGTTTTTTTTTAAGATCCTGCTTTTCGAGTGCACTAGTATCATCTGGTTTACTTTAGTTTTCCATGTACTTTGTGTCTATACCTGTTAGTGCGGTTCTAGGGTTTTATTTTATTGTGGAACTTATAATTTAGTGCCGAGAGGTATGCAGATGCCCTACTCAGCCGCAGTTGACCTAGTGGCAGAGTTGGGGACATCACAGGTAGGTTCGATACTAGGTTTGATACTAGGTTTGAAACGTTGGATTTTAGACAAGCTATAAGAGTTAACTGTTTAAACTTTAAGGTTAACCATATGATTTATTGGTTAGTACTGACCCTAAGATTTTGTTTTGTAGTTTCTAGATGGCACATCCTTCTCATAGATGGACATATAGGGAAAGCACCCTCGTAGATGAGCCTAGCAGGACTATGTCATCATCATCATCCTCATATTCCCTTAGGGAGATGGTCCCAGAAAAGGAACCAATTCCTGTGATTGACCTTTCCGATAATGAGTCAGTAGAAAGACCAGAGATAGCACCAGTACCTCCGGGAATAGGACTTAGAATATCGATAGAAGAGGACCCTAGTGAGCCCACGTCAGACTCAGAAATGATGCCTGAGCCGGAGGGAGTGGCACCAGCAGATATTGAGGCTTTGAGCACCTTTACAGCGGGTGGTTCCCCATTGTCAGTGTCACCTATTTGTGGTTATTGCCTGTGGCGTGAGCAATGGGCTGGAGCCGCTAGTCAGCAGGTTGTAGTATTGAGAGAGGAGATCTCCCGAATGGACGCCTTATTTTACGCAGCACGCCAGGCACGGTGACAGGAGACGGCGAGGGCCGCCATGTTAGAGAGGGAGTTAGCCCAGATGCGAGAGGCTCATGCAGCCCGAGAGAGAGAGATTTTGGAGCTGATTAACGAGCGGGACTCGCTTAGGCAGTTTATCGCTCAGTTCCTGGGTACTACTAGAGATTCAGTGGATAGAGCACGTGATGAGCTGGAGTCCCGACCAAGATGTTCTGGTAGCCAGTGTCCTCAGTCGGAGTAGGTGTTAGATAGAGTACAGGTAGGTGTGCATATTTGGTCACTTGGATAGGTACGAGTAGTATTTTTGTCGGTACTTGATGCAGTAGGCTTAGGGTCGTAGGTATGAGGTCCTCGGGTTTTAGATATGTATAGCAACCCGACCACATATTTTTTGGGAGATAGGACCAGGATGATCTAATTGTATCTTGACACCTACTTGTACCAAAAATTCTTATTTTGAGTTATATATATGTTTGTATGTATGCATTGATGTTGTTGCCTAGGATAAATTCATGTTTACTTGTCGTAGAGTATCTATAACCGTAGATGTTTATTAGGGTTGGAACTTTTTGGTTTTTAGAAACATGTCAGGTTCACAATCTCCCAACCATACGGACGAGGCTATGTAGGAAAATTCTCAAAATGGACAGTCTGAACCTATGAGGGAGACAACACCTCGTCCAGAACAAGCCACACACAAGGTAATTGAGAATTTTATGATCAAGATGACGAAATTGTTAGAAACTTCAATGGCCACAAGAAGAATCGAACGAGTACCAGCCACTGGAGCAGATGAAGCACTAGAACGATTTCTTAAGTTTTGACCCCCGGAGTTCTATGGAGACGTTGAGCAAGAAATTAACTCTAAACTGTTCCTTGAGCAGTTGAATGATATCTATGATACCCTTAAGGATGAGGATACCCTGAGGGTAACGTTTGCTGCTTTTAAACTTCGAGGAATGGCAAAGGATTGGTGGCTTAGAGCTTCCGAAGCTCGGACACTCAAGAACCAACCATGGACTTAGAGCGATTTTCAAGAAGAATTAAAAAAGAAATACATACCTCGTTGGGTTCGTGAGCAACGAGAGGATGAGTTTCAGCAATTGAGACAAGGTAACCTGATAGTTGCCTAGTATACATCAAAGTTCAATAGGTTGGCTAAGTATTGCTTAAGGTTGATAGATACTGATAAAAATAAGACGCGACAATTTGTGAAAGGATTTAGGATTGAACTGCAACGGGCATTGGCTCCCTTGCCACCGATGGGATTCGCGGCTGCCGTTGAAGCCGCCACGCGAACGGAGTTGGCTGATCAAGCGGTTATACAGAGGAAAACAACTATTGGTTCAGCGGCGACTCCATATAAACGTCCTGGACAAGGGCCATGGAAACCTAGAGATTTCAAGAGATCCCGTAGTGAACAAAGGACTTGAAATAAAGGCCGACCAACCCTAACCCCTGGAGGAGCCCACAGAGTATGTACATACTGTGGACGAAGTGGACATGTGGCTGAATTGTGTTATCGGAAGTTAAGGTTATGTTTCAAGTGTGGAAAACCAGGACATACCAAGGACCAGTGCCCTGAGATGCAACAAGTACCTCCGGAGATGTCCAGAAAAGCAGGTCGACCCCCGGTTGTGAGAGGAGCAACAGAAGGAAGGAATAAGAAGCCATGAGTAAAAGCTAAAGTTTATGCACTGGATGGATTGCCCGTAGATACTCAAGCAGAAGTAGTTGAAGGTATGATACAAATCTTTTCTCAACCAGTAAGAGTACTCATTAACCCTGGAGCTACGCATTCTTTTGTGAGTTTGCATTTCATAAAACATATTCCTATACCTTCTGTTAACATGCATTACCAGTTGATAGTTAGCACTCCTGTGGGCGTGAATAAGATAACTGAGGAAAAGTACCTTAATTGTGACGTATGTGTCGAGAGCGTGGTTTTATCCGGAGATTTAATTACCTTACCATTGGAGGGACATAACGTGATACTTTGGATGGACTGGTTGTCTAAACATTATGCCCAAGTAGATTGTCGATGAAAGTTGGTTAAGTTTAGCCGACCGAGTATGCCAATCCTGGTGTTCCAAGGGAAGCGAACAAAACGGGAGAATCTCTTTTTGTCTGACATGAAAGCCAGAAAGTTGCTATGGAAAGGATGTCAAGGGTACTTAGCATATTTACTCAACAAACCTAAGGAGGAGGTAAAATTAGACACAGTACCTGTAGTAAGGGAGTTTGTGGATGTTTTTCCTGAGGAGTTGACGACGCTACCCCCAGATCGAGAAGTGGAGTTCGGTATAGAATTGGTACCTGATGCTAAACCAATATCTCGAACTCCATATCGGATGGCACATGAGGAACTAAAAGAGTTGAAAAAGCAACTTCAAGAACTGTTGCAGCAAGGATATATTCATCCAAGTACATCTCCTTGGGGTGCGCCAGTTTTGTTTGTAAAGAAGAAGGATGGAACCCTGAGGATGTGTATAGATTACAGAGGATTGAATAATGTGACAGTTAAGAACAAATACCCACTACCCCTCATTGATGAGTTATTTGACCAACTCCGAGGAGCGGGATGTTTTTCCAAATTGGACTTGAGGCAGGGGTATTATCAAGTTAGGATAAGTGAAAAGGATATTCCGATGACGGATTTCAACACACGATATGGCAATTACGAGTTTGTGGTCATGCCGTTTGGATTAACTAATGCACCTGCGACATTTATAGACTTGATGCATAGAGTCTTTAGTCTTTACCTTGATAAGTTTGTGGTGATTTTTATTGATGATATTATTGTTTATTCACCCAACCCCGAAGCTCATGAACAACATCTTCGAAAAGTGTTGCAAACCCTACGGGAGCATGAGTTATATGCTAAGTTTAGCAAATGTGAGTTCTGGATGAGTCAAGTTACTTTCCTAGGACATGTTATCACCCAGGAAGGAATCTCGGTGGATCCGGCGAAAGTAGAAGCAGTGACCCATTGGACACAACCCAAAACACCAACCGAAGTACGTAGTTTCTTGGGTATGGTGGGATACTATTGGAGATTCATAAAAGACTTTTCAAGGATTGCTGGACCTCTAACACAATTAACCAGAAAAGCAACCAAGTTTAAATGGACGGAGAAGTGCGAGAGGAGTTTTCAAGAATTGAAGAACCGACTGACCACGCCACCAGTGTTAACATTACCCGATCCGAACAGGAATTTTCATTGTATACAGATGCTTCATGAGAAGGTCTAGGAGCTGTGTTGATACAAGACAGGAGGGTTGTCGCATATATTTCAAGAAAGTTGAAGGATCATGAACAAAATTATCCGACACACGATTTGGAATTATCAGCCATCGTGTTTGCACTTAAGAAGTGGCGACACTACTTGTATAGGGCTAAGTATGAGATATTCACTGATCATAAGAGTTTAAAGTATTTGTCTTCTCAGAAGGACTTGAACATGAGACAACGTCGATGGATGGAACTGCTGGAAGAATATCGATGCCCGATTAACTATCATTCAGGAAAGGCAAATGTGGTGGCCGATGCATTGAGTAGAAAAGCAAAGATATCAAGTCTTAGCTTAATATCCACCCTACAACAGGATATTAGAAGTGCCCAAAAGAATAATAAGGAGTTCCAAGAGTTCAAAAAACGTGTGGAAGCTAAGAGATTGGAAGATTTTGGAACATTAGAAGCCGATGGGAGCTTGTACTTTCGGAATCGGTTATGTGTACCCAATGATATTGAACTTAAGCGCAAGATTCTAGAGAAAGCCCACAGAAGTAAGTATTCAATGCATCTTGGAGAGAATAAGATGTATAAAGACTTAAAGCAAAAATTTTGGTGGAACGGAATGAAGAGAGAAATTGCAAAGTATATAGCAGCCTGTCTTACATGTCAAAGGGTTAAGGCAGAACATCAAAAGTCAGCAGGGCTACTACAACCGCTACCTATTCCCGAATGGAAATGGGATTATGTGACAATGGACTTTGTCACCGGATTACCCCGGACCAAGGGATATATGAATGCTATCTGGGTAATCGTTGGTCGTTTAACAAAAGTGGCTCATTTTATTGCCATTAATATGTCATACCCTTTGGACAAGTTGGCACAGATTTATGTAGATGAGATTGTCCGACTTCATGAAGTACCCGTTGATATTGTATCCGATAGAGACCCAAGGTTTACCTCAAGGTTTTGGCCTAAGTTCCAGGCAGCTATGGGGACCAATCTAAGTTATAGCACCACAACACATCTCTAAACCGATGGACAGTCTGAAAGAACAATTCAAACCCTAGAGGATATGTTAAAGGCTTGCACCTTAGACTTTTGAAATAAGTGGGTTGACAATCTTGCTTGTGCCGAGTTTGCTTATAATAATAGCTACCACTCTTCGATAGGAATGGCACCGTTTGAAGCATTATATGGTAGGAGATGCAGAACACCTTTGTACTGAGATGAAGTCGGAGTTTGATCCCATTGGAGGCAAAGAAACTTGATGCCAGAATTGGAGGAGATGCAGAAACAAGTTAAGATAATTCAAGATCGACTTCGGACAGCTAAAATTAGACAGAAGAGCTATGCCGACAATCAAAGAAGCGATCTGGAGTTTAGTGTGGGAGATCGAGTTTTTTTAAAACTTACACCACATCGCGGGAAGCTGCAATATCCGAGGAGAGGAAAGTTAAGCCCCCGATATATTGGACCGTTTGAAATTATTGATAGGATTGGTAAAGTAGCATACCGACTCGCCTTGCCAAACGAACTGATGGGTATACATGATGTGTTGCATGTATCACAATTAAAGAGGTATTATCCTGCACCTGATCATGTTCTCAATGATGACCAATTGGAATTAGAGGCCAATCTGTTATATGAAGAAAAACCAACTGAGATTATAGAACGTAGCGTAAAAGAGTTACGCTGGAGATTAGATTCCAATGTGTAAAGTGGTATGGAGACATCATGGGATCAAAGACGCAACCTGGGAAACTGAGGAGTACTTGAAGAAAAAGTATCCAGAGCTTATAGGTACGTAACTATTCAATTTCAAGGACGAAATTTCTTTTAAGGAGGATAGAATGTAACGCCCTATTCCGTAAGCACCAAGCATGACTTTAAAATTACGGACGTAATAAGAATAGAGTTTTGATCTATATTGGTGGGATATAGTGTTTTTGGCACTTACTGGTATTTTGGGGATATTTAGGAATAGGAATAAAATTTTATTATATTGAGGTTTTATTATTAAGGTTTATAAGTGCCTTTAAATGTATTCTATTTTTAATACCTAGTGTATTTATTTTAGAAATTTAAATACTTGACATTTTCATATAAGGATTTAAAAAAAAAACTTAACACTTAAGGAATTGTCGCCACCTCAAGCCACCACCCGTCATTTGCTGCCTTTTTCTTCTTTTCCCCCTTAGCCGCTTTATTCTGTATATAGATGCATGCATTTTCATTTTTTTCTTTGAATAAAAAACGAAGGCAGCCATATTCTCATATTAGTTCTTCAAGAAGGTTAGTTTGCATGGTATTTTTTTTATTCTTTTCTTTCCTTTGTAATTTCACTATAATATCTATACATATATATATATATATATAGTTTAAGGGTATTATTTGTTTGTTTTCTTTAATATATAGTGAGATCTATTTCTAGTTAGATTATATATATATTTTTTAAGCTAGTTATTTATTTTAAGATTTTAATATTTTAAATAGATTTATAGTATATAATATATAATTAATTATGGTTTCTTGGGAGAATATATATATTTTTTAAGAGTATAGGATTTTCTATCTTTTTAAAGAATTATTATAAGTATATATATATATCATCATATAGGTATCATTATATAGGAATATATATATATATATCTTAAAGTTCATTTCGTAGGATTTCGCTATTATTTAGGGAATAGGATTATTTGATCGACACCCAGGTATTAAGTATTTTCGTATTATTACTTTGTAGGATCTTAGCACCAGATCTACATCCAGGTGAGTCCACAAACTCCATTTTATTTCAAATATTACAAGACATATAAATATGTTTTTTTTTAGCCTTTACAAAATATTGCTATTTTTGGAACGATATCTCTCAGCGTGTTTTTAGAGATGTTCTCCACAATGTGTTACGTGTTTCCTAGAAAAATGCATAGGAACGGTGCTCCATATAGATATTTCTTTTAAAACAGACTATTACGGTGGTACATAAGCAGTTTGTTGTGCACAGGTTTTTCGGAAATATTTGTATATTGGAAAATGTTCTAGCTTGAAAAGTTACGTATTTTGACATGCATGAATATAGATCTGGCATTGGCATAATTGTGAAATTTGCATAACCATCTGATCACTGGCGGATGAGGATTTTTACTACTCTAAAATGTTTATGACTTGAATCTGTTATTATGCCCGGGCAAATGGTCCTTTGATTTGTAATACATATGAAAACCTCATTCCGACTAGGGTTAAAGTTTGTTGAAAATCAAGTGAACGGACGCATTAGGGGATTGCACTGTACGTGGCTAGTCCCCCGTACTAGAGCTTCTTCCGATGACATGGACGGGTTTTTGACTCTGAGGGCGGATCTACTTGAAGAGGGACGTAGTACCTTGAGGACGTGGCCCAACCGATATTTACGTGGACATCGCATCATGCTCTGTGGTAGGACGGTCGCCTAGTGGAGAGTCAGGAGGGGCTCGAAACTGAGGTTGGCCCCAGGGCAAACCTGGTAGGTGCCCCTGGAGTCCGTAGCCTGTTTTGACCAGTGATATGGGAGTACGGTTGTTTGTAATCGAGCGCTCGTATGTTGTTTGGCTGGTATTTGACTACAAGATGCCGAAACTTGGTTCCGATGGCCTCGTTTTGGGGATCCAGACGTTGTCCGTGGAGCCCTACTATTGCATTACATGTTCTTTTAAACTTGGGGCGTAGAAGCTGCTTTGATGTGTGTTGATTCGCTCAGACTTCCCAACTGCGCTTGAAACCCTCATGTAGGTTCGAGCATCAGTTTTGTTAAAATAGTAAAAGAGATATTTTTCTTATAACATTGCATGAACTGTTTTGTGAAACAGCATCGTCATTGTTTTAAAGAAATCACTACCGTACACACACACGTGGACTCACTGAGCGTTCGCGCTTACGTTTTTCCATATCATGTTTTCTTCTCTGATTAGCTCGGACCGGTCAGGGACCCAGCAAGCCATTGAAGTTTTAGGCCAGGAGTTTTTGGATCAAATCTCCCCAGAAGGGCATATGTTCATGTTTTATCTTTTTAGACTCGAACCGTCTGTTGAGTTTCTTTTTATGTTCTTATGTAAGTTGTTGTTATAAGATACTTTTGTGCCTATAATAAAACAAAAAGGAGAAGTTGTTTTTTTTAAGATCCTGTATTTCGAGTCCACTAGTAGTATCTGGTTTACTTAAGTTTTCCGCGTACTTTGTGTGTATACCTGTTAGTGTGGTTCTAGGGTTTTATTTTATTGTGGAACTTATAATTTAGTGCCGAGAGGCACACAGATGACCTACTCAGCCGCAGTTGACCTAGTGGCAGGGTTGGGCGCATCACATGTCGGAATATATCTATGGCTCATAAGTATCTACTATTGACCCATTTTCTCTATACACTGCAAGAACATGTAAACAAGGTAATGTATATGTTTGCCATTTTCCGCAACTACATGATTTATTATTTATTCGCAATGTATAGACATCGTTGCCAGTACCAGAAACCCGGATCGGAGATCTGACCATGTATATTCCTTCTCGCGGATTGTAAGTTGTAACTTTGTGTTCTCTTGATTTCATTTCAATCCGCAAGAACTTGTCAAAAATTCAGGTTGGAAATGGATACACATAATTTTCAGCCTCTTGACAGTGTTGGTGAAAGTACCTAACTAGTTTGTTGAATATTAGTTCAACCAGAGCTTTTAAAGGTAGGACCCTAGCTTTCTTCAACACACTGTTAAGTGCTATAGAAATGTTGGTTGTCATGATACCGTGTCTATTCCCGCCATCATGCAACAGTGTCCATTTCTCTGCGTCCAACTTCATCAAGCAAATATAAGAATCCACATTTTTTTTTAATCTCTTTCATAACACGGTCAAATTTCCATGTTTTGATTTTGTTCCGGCCTGCCACATGAAGCGATATTGACATTGAAATAAATTTTAAGGACAAGTTTCTGCGCTTGTTTTGTTCAATTTGAATAAGGCATGTGTGTTCTTTTACAAATCTGGTTATTTCCAATCGGCCGTGCGTTGCTTTCTTTTTTATACGAATGTACCATGAACAGCAATTAGCATCACTGTGATGGTAACATCTTGCTGTCCATGTATCATTTTTACTTTTGCAACTCTGTATTCGTGTTCCACACTGATGAACCAGTTACGAACCGCACTTATTGCTTGCACTTTATCAACGAATCTTATGCCTAACTAAATGTCAGTCATGAAATTGTTCTAATCGAGTAATCGTATAGTACCATTTTCTACAAGGTCATCTATAGGAAAACCCGAGCCTATATCTAGGAATGCTCTATAATATGTGTAGTCGTACCTAACGCTGCTGAACCATTGGTTGCTCTCCCATTGGGGCACTATGTTTTCAGTTACTGGGTTTACAGGAGTTTGTAACTCTCCTTCTTCCGGGTCATTGTAATCATCTGATTCATATTGACTAGAAACGACATCATCTTCATCCGATTGGTCAATTTCATCATCGTCGTTATTGACGATGGGGTACAACATAGACGGTTCATTAGAAACTATCTGTGTTACTGCTATAATATGTTCGGTCATGTTTGTTGTATTTATGTCCTGTGTAATTGGAATACTATGTTGCTGCATCTGCTCAAATTCAACGATAATATGAATCCCTTCCTTCGCGTAGTGAGGTGGAATAGTCTATAGATAACGCATTTCTTAATCATTATTCATACTATATAAATTAAAGTAAAATATACGATGCACTTCGTAGTATAAAGGCACCCTCATTGTCTTTCGAACAATCCAGAGATTGGGATCCATATCTTGGTATTTCAATATTTTCCTTACTAGTTCATTATGTGAAATCATTCGGTTCGTTGGCAATGTCCAACTTTTCCGCACCACTCTAATGAAATAGGGACCATATGCATCCTTTGTAATTTCTCAATCCCAAACTAGCATTACTCTAACAGGGTGGATTGCTTCCATTTAAATTGATTTAACCGGATGTGTTTAGGGTTTTTAGAGAATGAAATGTAAAGAAGTTAAGTAATTTATAAATTAAAAAGGAATGAAAGTAGAATGATTGAGAAGTTGTGATAGCTGTAGATGCATTTTAGGGTGTATGTATATATAGAAGTTTAAAGTTGAAGTATCTCTTCAACTTTGTGAATGACAACACTCCACAGTTCAATTTCTCCCACATGGGTTTGTCGGGAGTGAAGACAAACCCAATGAAGTATTTCTCTTGCAATTTCACCGTCATTCACATGGCATTGTCAGGTCTATGGTACAAAAGTTTTGGAATGACATGATAACACATGGCATATGAAATAAATGAATGGGTTGTGTTTCGAATTATTGAACTAAACTGGCTAAGAGTATTATATCGGGAGTAATGACAAACTGAAAAAAAAATATGACTAGGCAACACAATGAAGAGGTTGAGGGTTGGTCATGAATTATTTCTGAGATAAGAAGTCCACATGGGCATGTCGATTTTAAGGTGTAAAAGTTTAGTGGAAAAATTTTTGACATGACAACCCTAAACTTAAAAAAATAAAACCATAATTGATAAAAAAATAAAACCCTAGTTATGGTAAAAGAAAACCCTAAACATAAAAATAAAACCCTAATTTATAAAAAAAATAAAACCCTAATGTTAAAATCCCTAAACCCTAATTATAAATAAACCCTAATTATGGTAAAAGAAAACCCTAAACTTAAAAAAATAAAACCCTAATTTATAAAAAAATAAAACCGTAATGTTAAAAACCCTAAGCCCTAATTATAAACTAAACCCTACTTATGGTAAAAGGAAATCCTAAACTTAAAAAATAAAACCCTAATTGTTAAAAAAAATAAAACCCTAATTTAAGAAACCGTAAACCCTAAAATTATAAACTAAACCCTAATGTTAAAAAACCCTAAAAATTAACTATGGTAAAAGAAAAATATTCCCCTAAGCCCTAATGTTAAGATGGTAAATAAATGAATTCATAACCTTCGGTGAACCTGTTGTCTCTGTATTTTCAGTGAGGAAATGTATATGTCAAATAAGAAAATGGAACCTGCTGCAAAATGCTAAACCAGAAAATGGAAGAAGGAAGAAAAAAGAAGAAGAAGGAAGAAAATGGAAGAAAGAAAAGCAGCAATGGGAAGAAGAAGGCGAAGAAGAAAATTAGAGGGGGAGGCGTGGCTGGCGAAGAAAGAAAAAAGGGAAGAAGGAAGATAGAGAAAAGGGGGCGGCGTAACTAGGGTTTTTTATAAAATAATAACGCACAGCCGTTTGCGTTATCACTATAATAACGCATTCCAGTTATGCGTTATTAATCAAGATAACGCACAACATTTGTGCGTTATCAACCACATAGGTACCCGCCTCTGCCACGTCATTGTCACATCAATAAACATGATTAGCGGATGGGTTGTGATAGTTATTAAGGATAATGCACAGTCATTGTGCGTTTTCAAATCCTATAACGCACAATTATTGTGCGTTATGACCTTAATTGGAAACAAAAATTTTGGACTATTTTAGTGCCTATTTTTCAAAAGGGGTATAAAATCGGGAAAAAACCTCAAATTAAGGACAGTCTCACAAGCAGATAAAGCTAAAGATTGGCTTTATTTTCTTCCTTCATGGTCTATTGCATCATAGAATGACATGAAGAGAAAGTTTTTACAAAAATTTTTCCCAACCTCTAGAACTAGAACAATTTAAAAAGAAATTTGTGGAATTCATCAGCAAAATAAGGAGAATTTGTACGAGTATTGAGAACATTTCAATAATACTGAGCAAGTTGTCCACACTATCTCCGATCAATTGTTGCTGCAACACTTTTATGAAGGATAGCTTCCAGTGGACCGAAGCATGATCGATGCTGCAATTGGAGGAACTCTTATGGAGAAAACACGAAATGAAGCAAAAGAATGGATGATCTACCTAGAAAGGTAACTGAGGTAAGTAGTTCTCATATTGAGAATCAATTATCAGAATTAACCTCTCTTGTTAGACAAGTTACTTTAGGACAGGTACAAAGTTCTAGAAATTGTGGAATTTGTTCAGCCTCTAATTATCCAATGAATACATGCCCACAACTCCAAGATGATGTTTCACCTCAAGTTTATGCAATGGGGAGGTTTATGGACCAACCAAAGAAGTATGACTCTTTTTTAAATCAATATAATCCTAGTTTGAGGGATCTTCTAAACATGAGATATGGTCAACCAAGTAATCAAAATTCTCAAGCTCTTGGATCCAATAAGAATACTTCTCCACTCAATTAAGGTATATCTTTGGAGGATATTGTTAAATCATTAGCTTCTAACACTGAAATGTTTCAACAAGAAACAAGAGCGAGCATTCAAAATTTGAGCACTCAAGTCACACAACTTGCATCTTCTGTTAATCTACTGGAAGTAGAACAAGGAAAATCACCATCTCAACAAGAGGTAAACCCAAAGGAGAATGTAAGTGCAATCAATATACGAAGTGGAGAAAGGTCACAAGAACTTTCCTATAAGGAGAAGAGCCCAAGGAAAAGAAAGAAGCATAAATTAATTCTCCATCAAATGAAAAGGTAAGTAATTATGCTCCTATTTCTTAAAAAGTACTAATTACACCTCCTTTTCCTAATAGGTTAGTAAAATCAAAGAAAAAGGAAATGGAGAAGGAATTTCTAGAGATCTCTCAAAAGGTAGATATCAACATTCTTTTGTTGAATGCTACCAAAGCAGATTCTAAGATATGCAAAGGTTCTCAAGGAGTTGTGCACCAACAAAAACAAGTGTAAAAATGACGAGAAGATAAGAGTTGGAGAAAGCATGTCGGCAACAATTAAGAAAAAATTTCCAAAAAAATGCAAGGGCCTGCGTATGTTTACAATTCCCTATTTAATTGGCAATAGTTATGTAAAACAAACCATGCTACACTTAGGAGCTTCTATAAATTTTATACCACATTACATCTATCAAAAATTAAATTTAGGACCTTCAAAAGAAACAAGAGTAGTAATTCAAATATATAACAGGTCTAATTCTTATCCCAAGGGGGTAGTGGAAGATGTTTTAGTACAAGTTAATGACTTAATGTTTCCTATGAATTTTTATATAATTGACATTTTAGTACAAGTTAATGACTTAATATTTCCTATGGATTTTAATATTAATTGACATTCACAATCAATCTTCTTCTTCCCACATTTTACTTGGAAGACTTTTTATGAAAACTGCAAGAACAAAAATTAAAGTTCATAAAGGTACTCTTTCTTTGGAATTTGATGGGGAGGTAGTTTCATTTAATATCTTTAATGCCATGAAGGTTCCTGAAAATTCTGCGTCTTTATGTTTTGATGGTGATATTTGTTCAACGGTGCAAGAAATATTTGAGCAGGATTTTGAGGATGGTGCAGAGTTAGAAGTTCTTGACAATGTAGAACATGGACATGACGAGAAAGTAAATTTGCATGCATCTTTTATATTTCTACCTCTCATGAGGAGATGTTTCCTTCTGTTCAACAAGCCCCAGAATTGGAGTGTAAACATTTATCCAATCATTTAAAATACATATATTTGGGGGATAGGAAAACATTTGTTCCAAATAAGGAAAATAACTTAATTATTATAAGAGTTAAAAATGGATCCAGAATGTGTGTTGATTTTAAGGAATTAAATGAAGTCAATAAGAAAAACCACTTTCACTTCCCATTTATTGACCACTTGATTGAGAAGGTTGCAGATTTCTGTAGGTGCTTTACCAACGATGTTTCTAAACTTGTAGTATCCTGCTTTAGATGTGGATAAAAGATCGATCTCATTTATGATAAAATTTGACCCGAGTATTGTTTAGCAAAAGACAATAAAGAACGGTACTATCAGGAGGCAATCCAAATATTAATTTTACTTAATTTTATTTTACTTTTAATTTTATTAGCTCCTGCCATGTTTATTGAAATTTATTATTAATTAATTTTATATCTTCGTATAGGATTGCTCGATACTTAAGATGTGGGCACATAACTTGAAGGAATGAGGTAAAATAGTTACAAAATAAAGCGTGCCCATAGTTTATTGAAACAGAAGGACTTGAAATTTTGGAGATTAGGAGGTAAGAGTAGTGTTTTATGGCATTAGTAATGTTGTTTTAAAAAGAAAAAGTTTGAGAAATTGTCTGACCATAACATGCTTTCAAGCATTTGTTCAATAAAAAATAAAAAATAAAAACCTTTGACAAAAAATGAATGCATGAGCTGTTGATGCCTCTTTGTTTTTTAAAAAAGAAAAAATTGAAGAATGCATTTATGTTCCTGTTTTTTTTTTTTTTTTTTCTTTTAAAAAAATGCATGGCCATGGACTGATTGTTGTGTTTGTTTTGCCACCAAAAAAAAAAAAAAAAGTTTTCTTCTTTTCCAAATTATTTTCCAATTTTAATCCCAAAAACCCTTCATCTCTTTAAAACTTTCTGTTCTTCATACTCTTCTCTATTTTTTCTTATTTCCTCTTCTCCGACACCTTTATTTATTATTATTATTATTTTTCTTTCTCTTCATTTCTCTTCTTCTACTATTACTTCTTGGCTACTCTATTTTTATCTTGAAATTCAAGATCTTTGGAATCGATCTTCGATATTAGGTCACGTATTCTTCTCAGAGTTTGTTTTATTTTATTTTATTCTTTTAATTTTTTCCTCTCTGTATTCAGTTATGTTTTGAAATTTTTAGAATAATGGCTCAAAAAGTTTTTTAAATCGACATAAAAAAATTCCTGCTCTCTGCATTTTTTTTTTGGCTGATATTTATTTCTATTCTTTCAGGCATTGCTTACTTTGCAAATATAGGACTTTCTTGCTTTCTTTTTAGGATGCATTTTGGGTTTATGAAATTTACTCTCTTTTGGGATAGTAAATTGTTTAGAAATTTCTTTGAATTATGAATAAGTCTCTGTTTGAGGTTTCTCTTCGGAACAGAGGTACATTGAGGACAGTGTATGACTTAAGTGTGGGGGGTGTTTTGGACAATTTTTAATATTTTAAAATGTTTTTCTTCTATTTTTGTTTTGGAAAAAATGTTGGAGACCGTAGGCAAAAAACAAAATAAAATAAAACTACGGAAATCCACCAACAGGATCTGCACATACTAGAAAAACCGATTGGATAGAAATTACCTCAATGTTTTGATTGTTCGATGTGGAGGCACTGTTGTTTACACTTCGCCCTCTACTAGTATCTAGACGACGAACTCCTCTGCAAGCGATCGGGATGCTAGCCCCTTCTGTGTTCTGAAAACTGTTCAGAACTGATCCTGACTATCTGGTAATAGGTCGTATTTCGGAGAGAGGAGGCTAGATACTATAACGCAGTTCTACGGCTTAGGGTTTTATTTTTCTTTAATCAGATAAATTACGGCTGCCAAGAAAAGGTTAACATAACCTTTTATAGCTGTCAATATCAAAACCCTAACTGTCATCTAATGACAGTTTAATCTCGTCCGTCTATTCCTATAATCATCCAACGGTTGCATGAGTAATATTAAATAATTAATTTTATTTATTCGATTAAATAAAATTAATTACTTATTAACTTACTAGAAAATACAATATGGAATATGATTCCCCTTTTGTATATGTTCAACGAATCTGGACACAATCTAGATTCATTGAACGTGGACATTATGCACACAAGATCGTCTATGCGTGTGACCCTGTAGGTTCACTTAACATTGGCAATGAATGAAAAATGTCCTAGACATTTATTCACAAAACATAAGCGGCCTCTAGCAAGACATTATGCTTACCTAAGTTAAGTAAATGCAATAATAACCTAGCATTAGATTTAATATTTAGTCCTTTTGTCACACGATATCCTAATTAAGTATAAGGCATGGACCAAGTCATCCTTATAAAACTTAATTAACCATTTGCTTGATCATCAGGCAGACTGTTCCAACAAATAATATTTATAACATCTTATTAATACTTATTTGAGCATGGCCATGCATATTTTCCAATCTTCCTTATCAAGGGGCCCATGGATATCTCTCTCTAAAAAGAGAGGGGCAAATCCCTTTCACTATCTCCAATATTCAAGCCATAACAAGAAAATAAGCAACCAATAGACATAATAATCACCTAATTAAAAGTGATGTTTGACTATGTCAAAACATATTTTCTCCCCATGCAAGAAACATTAGAAACATTAGGTCAAAGGACACCAAATATAAAACTGAGAAGAAATACTTATAACTTAAATCCATGCAATATTTCTTCTTCACTTTGGGTTATGTCCAATACAATATTCTCAATATGTATTTATGAATTGATTTTATATCTCATATTCATGATCAGTAAAACTTGACCATCAATCAACTTCACACTAGTTTACAAGATGTAATAAACTAGGGACAAATAAGAATAGTATTTTATTAGCTATAAGGGTTTTACTATCAAGTCACATACTTGATGACCAAGAGCATAAAATACAATTAAAAAATACATTCTTCATAAATCATAAATGTGAGTCAATTGGTCTTAGGGCATATACTAACAAAAAAAACCAGAGTTCAATCTTAGATTTTAAAGGTTCTTAGGTGTTATTGAATTTTTCATGTTATTTTTCTCAAAATTCTCAATTCTGGTACTACTTATTTGTTTTAATGTTTTGGCTATTTATGTAGTATGGAATTATAATATGCCAATATGGGGATTTAGCATGAGTAGTGAGTTTTTATATTTTCACATAGTCATAGTTTTTGTGGCAATCGATTTAAATGATAAATGTGACAAAAGTGTGGGACTTTAAAAATCCTTGTGAGCTTTTGAACCTACAAGCATTCACTATATTGTTCATTCCTTTCTTTGATGGTGTGATTATCACTTGCAGTTTGATTTTTCTAGAATTTGCTTTCTTATTCATATTGAGACTATATGATTTTACTTGGATACATTAAACTGAAAGGGCATTTAGGATAAATTTCTTTGCTAAGACCCTCGTTTGAATAACTAATCTTTGATTTATCCTTTAATAAACCCCTTAAGCTTGAAAATATTATTCTTTGAGTCTAACCATTCCAAGCTACCATGATAAAAATAAGCAAAACAAAGACCTCTTGCATTACTTGTTATTCCATGAGATGAGGACTTTATATTTATATTTGATTTACTTGGAGAAATGGTTGAACGGGTGATAAGGTGGTGCGATTTAAGGAAAGGAAGAAGAGGAAAAATTATAAGAAAAAGAAAAAAAATTTGAACAAAAAGAAAAAAATCAAAGAAAGAAAAGAAGAAAAAAGCAATTATAGTATGAATGAAGAAGGATTTGTGATTAATTCTCCTTTAATTAAAGCAAAAATTCCTTCGACTTTCATTCTATTCTTGACCAAATTCTCAACTATGTTTTCCCTTTTTACCAAAGTTCCTTAGATTTTTGCATTAAGGTTAATTGTGAGTGGTGGAGATGTGATGACTTTGACAGCTTATGGTAAACTTCTTCCTAAGTTTTGACTTGAGAGTTTATAATGCCTTGATCATTCTTGGAGTGAACTTGTAAGGATTTTGTGAGAGGAAGTCCCATTTCATTTGGATTTTGAAAAGATCGTTACATTGATTGTTGGCATTTATAATTCATAGAGATTTTGATCCATCAAGTGTTCTTCTTTGCTTGAGTATAATGTGAGTCCATAAGCTATATTTGTTTGAAGCATGAATGAGTGAGTAGATGGATGAAAGATGATGATGAAAATTTGATATGTTAAATCTTTTGAATACTTGAGGACAAACATTGTCCAATTATGGGAGAATTTGATAGGACCTAGTTTAGTATGGTGTTTTAGTTGATTTTCACATATTTTATTTTAGTTCAAATGTTTAAATTAGTTGGTTTATTTTTGTTTGGGGTTTGTGCCAAAAAGTCATAATTGGAGAAAAGCTGTTAACAAATTGCTGGAATTTCTGGAAAAGACTTAAAGAGCTATATAAGGCGTGGGCACGTGCTATCAGGAATTCGAAGTTGGTAGATTTTTTTAGTTGACTTAGCTAGGATAAAGTCTGATTATTTTGTTAAACTTGTCTAGATTTTATTTGCTTGAATAGATTAGGATCCTCTCCTACCCTTTTCCTCCTCTACAAATAGAGGATGCTAGAACTTTTTAAGAGTGTGGAGTGTTTAAGGAACAAAGTACTTATTAGATTCTTGTTATTTCAAATATTTGTAGAAGTATTTCCTTTCAATAAAATACATACTTCTTTCCTGTTTTCATCTACATTCTTCTATTTTTAATCCTACTTGTTGAGTTAAGAATAGTTGTACATTTACTTTATAGCTGCTTTCACATGCTTTATTGTGAAGAGTGGTTGGTATAGAAGCAAAGTGAACTGCCTAAACAGTCTTCCACTACAAGGTTAGTTTGCTAGTAAATACTAGGTAGTTTTCTGCTCGAAGGTTAATTTGCTAGGAGGAAGTAGGACTAAGTTAATTTTTATAACTTATGAGAAATTGTTTAGTTACAAGCTTTACATTTATATTGAGATAATATGAAGTAAATGGTAATTCTTTCTTAATCAAGTTTGCTTGATAGTTTGGATTATTTGGCTTCTACAATAATTCATGTCTTTGAGTGTTTGATTCCTTCAGCCTTGAAAGTAGTCTAATATGTTTATTTGTTTTAGAATAAGAAAGAGCATTTAGATTTTTGGGACGTAAAGAACCAAATTTAATCTTTC
Organism: Catharanthus roseus; assembly: GCA_028651295.1. Taxonomy (NCBI): domain Eukaryota; kingdom Viridiplantae; phylum Streptophyta; class Magnoliopsida; order Gentianales; family Apocynaceae; genus Catharanthus; species Catharanthus roseus. The sequence continues at coordinate 16,247,943 of JAPQWS010000168.1, read as the reverse complement.
GTTTTTCAAGACACTTTATCCCATTTAATTATTTTCAAAACATCCCATTTGAAATCTTTCTTTTTAATTCAATTTATTGTGAAGGAATTGAGCTTCCTTTGGGTTCGACTAGATGTTCACCATTAATCTACAAATTTTAGAATTAATACTTTATTTTTTGCGATTTCAACACTCGTCACAAGGTCCATAGCTGAATATATATGTTATAAGAACAAGGTCTATAAGACCATAGCTGAGGCAAAAAAAATAATTTTTGGGAAGTATCAGGAAATACTATAAACTCACTCGCGATTACTGCCAATCTGCTTCTTCTTTCATGGGTTGGTGCTTAAAGTAAAGGCTTTAGGACTGTGGCAAAGATATGGATTTCTTTCATGGGATTTTGTAATCTAGCTAGACTTCTTGGTATTCCGGGAGGAAAGAGACATGGCTAAGGCTTGTGGCTACGGCTTCTTCAACGAAAGACAAATGAACCCACACCTCCTTATTATCTCTTTAAACTAGCTAAAACCGCCATTCGTCTCCGTTTCCACCATCTCATCTTTTAATCCTCCAGTTTGTGCTTTCATCTATTGTATGGCTTCCTCTTTGAAGAGGTAAAAAGATCAAACCTTGTGGCACAGTTTATGCCATATCACATTATGGCTATTAGGTTGGTGGTGAAGTGTTTCATAGAATATATGTTTGTTTGAATGCTTTAAGAGTTGGGATCCTAGTTGGATGTAGAAAGTTTGTAGGTCTAGATGGATGCCATTAAAGGGTCCACACCCAAGGATACTGTTAACAGTAGTTGTTCTTGATGCAAATAGTGGAGTACATCTTGTTGTCTATGCAGTTGTGGAGGCTGCAAATAGGCAACTTGGAAATGGTTTTGTGAAAATTTGAGAGATGACCATAGGATCGTGGACCCTACAGATAGGTACATCATGTCGACAATCAAAAAGTAAGAGTTTTCTTTACTATTTATGTTCAGAAAATAGTCCAGTCAACCCTCACATAACGAGTCAAGGACTAAATAGCTGAAGTTGTTTCTGTATTTAGAAACTTTTTGAATCATTTCTTGAACTATTTTAGGGTCTGATTTAAGCTGTAAGTGAGACTTTACGTGGGATGGAGCAGAGGTTTTGTGTAATGCCCTTTCACAAAAATTTCAAAAAAAGATTTGCTCGTGAAGTTTTGATGAACATGGTTTAGAGTTGTGCAAAGGCCACATACACCAATAATTTGACACTCTAATGGAGGCATTGAAAGAGTTTGACTCAAATGCACACAAGTTGTTGACAAAAACCACTCAAGTTAGAAATTAGACTAGAGCACAATTCAACACAACCACTAACGCTCCGTTTGATTGACCAGGAAAGTGAGTAAGAAAAGTAATCACTTTTCAAAGTTTTAAATTCTAATGTTTGGTTTATTACTTATATTTTGGGAAAGGAATTAGATTCAGTGTGAAAATAAATTGAGAATCCAGGGATTGTGAATCCTTTCTTTAGGATTCTAACAAAATAATAATAAAATATTTTTTAAAATGAATAAAAAAATATATTTAAGAGCCTTTTCTCTTTCCTTTTTTTTTTTTTTTTTGCATATTACTTTTTGCTGGTATATTATTACATAAAAACATTACATCTTCTCTAAATTAATTTATAAAAGTAGATTCTCTCTCTCTCTCTCTCTCTCTCTCTCTCTCTCTCTCTCTCTCTCTCTCCATATTCACATATATACACCTCACATGAAATATAATTTTTTTATTGAATTAGATGGACATTTTTTTTAAAGATGAATGAATTGGATATCAAATTAACGAAGAATAATATATAGAAATGGGATTAAAGTTTTTCCTTTAAGAATAAAAGCACATTTTTACTATGGAATTTATAGTTTTATTCTGATTTTTCTTAAAAATAATATATTTAACGTATAACTCTTTTTAAGGATATTATACAAACAAAAATTTATATGAGATATTTATATGTAATTTAAAATAGTAATATTAAATTTCGGGTTAGATAATGTACCAGGGTCATTTTGGCCAAATTGATATAACTATAAATTCATTACCTGGTTGCATTTTATTAAAATAAATATTTTGAAAGAATTCTTATTATTTTCCTTCTTAATATTCTGGTATATCCCAAATAAGGTAAAGTAATGTGTATGGATTTAGATTCCAAGTAATCACATTCTTACCTCAACTTTTCTTTCCCGCAATTCAAACTGGGCCTAATTGAAATGTTCTATTGAACAATCAATGTGAGGTTCTTAACTCTAGCCTTCTCCCTGCAAGATCTAAGCCCATTTTGGGGATGCTTGAAAGAAGTAGAGTATATTTCATGTTGAGGCTTCAATCCAGAGGAGTTGGATACAAAGACAAAAGGGCAACTTATGCCCAAAACTCAGGAAAAAGCTTAACAAGTTAAGGGAAGAGTCTACCCACTCTCTTCCAACTTATGCAGGAGGTTCAAGGTTTCAAGTGAGCGAGCTGCATATGGATCAATTTGTTGTTCACTAAACCAAAAACATGTTCTTGAACAAAATGGGAGTTGCGTGGGATCCCATGTGCACATGCTGTGACTGCTGTGGTAATAGAAGGAAAAGATCCGGAAAACTACTTCATCCTAGTTACACAAGAGAAGCTTTTGTAAAGGTTTATGAACAAGTCATATGGCATGTCAATGGCCTAAATAACTGGCCAAAGATAGGTAAACCTGCTATCCTCCCACTAAAAAAGCTCAAGATGCCATTCCGACCTAAGAAGAATAGAAGAATAGAACCTAATGAGGGCACAAGAAAACATATCAGATCCGATGTTTTCCAAGAAAGGGTAACATGAAAATGACTTGCAATCTTTATAAGCAAAAAAATGACAACTCAAGAACATGTCCTCTTTCAAAGCAATCTGTCCCAAACAGTAATAGGTTTTCAAAACGTAAGGGATATGGCCACAATAAGAGGAGTTGTACTAGTCAAGCTTCTACAAATGCAGCTTCTCCTCAAGCACCTCAAGATCTAACTGTTATGAGCCAAGAAAATCCATTTGAAAGTCAACAAAGTCATTTAGTATTTCTATCTAAAAACTGTATATGTTTGCTTGCCCACTGCTTTTTGAATATGTTCTTTGTATTTTGTGCAAGTTTGATGATAAATAGAAGTCTGGTTTTTGGAAAAGAAGAAGAAGAGATGGTCAAAAAGTGGTTTTTACAGGAGAAGAAGAAGAAGAAGACATGGTTTTGAAAAGGCCGAAGGTTGCAGAGAAATTTGGTAGAAGGGAAGGATAGGGTGAATAATTGTTTTAGAATCTTTTCTAATAGTTGAAAGGGTTTGGAATTTTTTTTACCTGATTTCTCTTGTCTATCACTTTAATGGTCTGAGCAACCTCATGTCTCACAACCTTTATGTAAAATAATACCTTTACATTATTTATTTGCTTTGGTTTTGCTTTATGAAATGGGACAAACTATGTGATGGTTTTTAGTTTTATGTTAATGACTTTATATTTATTTAATTGGATGCTTTAGCTTCTTCTTTATAGTTCATATTGTGTATTTGTTGTTTGTTCATGTTTAGATTACTATTGACAGGTTTACAAAAAGGAATGTAAACAGACAATTTGCAAGGAAACTCTTGTAAATTTTTTTTCATTGAATAATACATAAATTACACATAATTAGCCAAAATTTTACACTAAATAATGCATTCTACAATTACAATTCAGTCAAAACTTTACACTAAACAATGCATATTACCGATAGGAACTTTCTTCCAACTTTTTTATTGCAGCCACCAACTCAATTACAAAGCCAAATTACAGAAGTTATCAACCAAGAACCCACCACTATCATCCACAATTTTTTCTTCGACCATCTTTCTTCCTCCAACTCATCAATCTTCTTTATTAAACCAAGAATTAAGCTTAATAGCTCTTTCACACATAGGGAATCAAACCAAGCAAAAAACCCCACAAATAGAAGAAAACCCATATTACACATAGCCATAGAATCGCCTACCTGGATTCTTCTCGGTCCACGAAGTCCTCACTGTACTAGAAACACACAAAAGCAATACATAAGTGGATTTGAAGTCATAACTTTGTGACAGAATCAAAATCTTCTCTTTGCTGAACGGAAGTTATCTGCAGTAGCTGGGGGAGCTCGGTTGCGGGGAGGAAGAAGATGGGGAAAATAGGGGAAATGTACGTCTATTTAGGTATAAGGGTTAAGTAGTCATTTAGGACCCGTTATATACAATGGGAGGACAAATTTGTCCCTAAAAGAATAAACACGTGGCCGGCACATGAAAATTTCTAGCAAATTCCGCCATTAAAATTGTGGTAGGGACTAAGTTGGCTGCCCATAAAAAAGTGGAGGATTCTTAAAGCAAAAAAAAAAATTCAGGGATCAAGCTGATAAAACATAAAAAGATTAAGAGTAAAATAGACTATTTTTTCTAAAATTTCAAAGATCAATTATATTGCTCCAAAAAAATAATCATGTAAGTAACACATGCAGTGATTCGTTAAATTCCATCTGAGAAGGCATGGCAAGAACCAATCACTTTTGAGACATATAAAAAAATAGTTCAAGAACTAAGGTCGATTTGGATTTAAATTTATTTTTGAGTTTTTTTTGTAGTTTCGTAAAAATTAATTATTTTTTAAAAATATTTTATTATTTGTGAAAGAGGACGTGTCTCTAATCTAAACCAAACATAAGTTAAGAAAATTAATTTGCTATTTTCTCTTTAAAGTTTACACTCTTTTTCTTATTACACAAAATTAGTTCGGTCTGCATGATAAAATGATAGTTTATTGATGAAAATATTTGCTATTAGAAGAAAATGATATGCATCTTTTTTTCATTAAAAAAAAGGCATTGGATCTGATTCTCTCTTGCTCGATCATATAAGTATAGGTATAAAGCTCATGCGTGTAGCTTGTACAATACCCTGGTTAATCACATGCTCAAGTAGATTAGTATGGACTAAGAGGAGAAATAGAGAAGGAATTAATAATCTCAAAAAATTTTATCTATTTTTTCTATTCTATGCATAGTGGGTTAGCTTCCATAACTAATATATATATATATATAGAGAGAGAGAGAGAGAGAGAGAGAGAGAGAGAGAGAGAGAGAGAGGTAAAAACTTGAGTACCATTGAAAAATATTTGATGCACAACTAATGCTTTAATTTTTCTATTTATATCTCTTAAATATATATACGTGACAAAAACGAAAAAAGTAAAAAAAAAGTTTATGGATTGAATTTAAGAATGAAAAATATAGAGATTTGTTACTCGTGATATATAAGAGGTGAATTGTTGTTAGGTGAGATATAGGGCCCAAAATAAAAAAATAAAAAGAATAAAAATTTTCAAACTCAATCCAAGTGAACCCTGTACGAGTAATAATATATTCTCTCTGTAGAGTTCTCTTCTACCTGAAAAAATTTGATCTAGTTTTCTTTTCATCTTTTTCCTTTAGTTTCTTGATGGAATCGACAGAAATCCATAAACTTTTGAGTCTTTGAACTTGTGTGGAAGAGCGAGAACTATTATGAGTGATGTGGAATTGAGTGAATGTAACTCCCACTTGCAAAGGAAGTTTGCTTGGTAAATTTATTGGGAGTTGAGATCTTCAGATTAGAAATTAGGGCATTGTGTTCTCTATGGTTTAAAATAAATAAATTTTATTTTATTTTAAACCACAATATGTTTTTGAATGGTTCTCAATTACTTATTATATATGCTTTTAGTTTAACTTAAATTTAAAAAGTTATTAGTGGTACTTTTTAAAACTTCTTATATTTATTGGTGCACAAATTATCTCGCACAACCCGGTCGAGTATACCATGCAAAATATAACCTGGTGGTAAAACGATGTTGTATTACTTATATGTTTAAGAGACTGAAATTGATGCGAAGTCGCAGCCCCACAATTGTGCTCACGCACTCAAGAAATGTTGATTGTTACCCTCCAAAGCCTGAAAAAGGAAATGTAGTCTCAGACATCCCATCATCAAGTCAGTTTTTTCTCTTGTGTGAAATATTTTATTTGGCGACCGATTAGGTTTACGTTAGCTCATATAAATCTCAGTATTTTCCATTGTAATCATTTTCTTGTTAGTGTTTTTAGTAGTTATGGATTCTATAGGGAAGAGCAATGGCAAGGGTAAGAAGAATATAGTTGTTAAGAAGAAGAATGGTGGGAAAACAAGGTAATTTTTCTTTGTCTTTCGTAGTTTTTGAGCTATTTTTTCTATGAGGATGTTTTGTATTATATTTGTTTGTCATATGTATTAAAAGAGCAGCTTTTCTTGGGGGAATTGTTCAATATCTTTTTTTGTAATGTTACCATGGCTATTTTTTTTTTTGGTCTGTTTTGTGGAAATGTAATGTTTTATTCCATATTGTTAGAATTTATGTTCTGTGTGTGCTCTGCTCGTGTGAGGTTATAGTGAATATTTCATGTATACTTGTAAAATGTTCCATTGTTTTGTGTAAAATATTCCATGAATTTCTTTTTTAAGTCTTCCATGATTTTGGGGTGCATCATGCTGTCTTATTGTTCTATAATCTTGTCTCTAATGTTCAATTTTTTTATGTCATATGTCTTCTTGTTTTTCATGCTTTTATCTCTATTATTCTATGGTGTTTCATTTTCTACGGTGTTTTGTTGTGTTGTTGCTTTGGTATGGTTTATATTTTGTTTTGAGAGTTTTATTTATTTCATTATTTATTGTCTTTTATGATTCATTGTTTATAGGGGCCATGGAATTCTTGCTCAGGCCCCATAAAATTATAATTTAGTTCTCTTTAGGATAAGTCAATGTTGATGTAAATATGTGTCCTATTTTTAGTTTTTATTAGTGTTTATGGGTATATGCATAATGTTCCATTTTCTTGTCCTATGTATTGTTGTCGTCCCATTTTGTTGTTTTTTTGTTGTTTACTTTTGTATGGTGGTTTGTTTGTTATGTGTCTTTTTTATGGGTTGCTTTTTGTTTGTCGCTTTTTGTTCTTTGTGTTTCGTTGTATGGCATATTCCATGTAATTTTAATTCTGTCCCCATGGAATTATAGTTCAGGTCCATTAGGATAAGTTACCGTTGATGTAAATTATGTTTCTTTCGATGTTTATTAGTGTTACATGGATATATGCATAATGTTCCATTTGAAATATCATATATGCCATTGACATATGTGTGATTTTTGTAATGTAGAAGTTGTTATTATTCTATTTCTTTCGTTTGTTTGATATAATAGACTTTTTTGTAGAGCACACGTAGGGCAATGTACTGGACAACTCTGATGATTTTTGTAGGTCCAGTGAACAATGCACTTATGCCTTTTGTTAAAAGGCTAGTAGTAAAAGACAATTGTTTTATGTATAAGTTTTGTATGTGTATATTTTATATATAAGAACTTCTATTTTGTTTTGCTTATGTAGGACGTCTAAAAGAGGCAAAAACAGAACACAGACAAAAGTAATAGAGACTATGGAAGGAGCTGAAGACACCAAAAAAGGTGAATAACAAGAAGTCAGCATCACAACCATAACCAAAGAAAGCAAGGGTTAAATTCTCCTAGACACGAAAACCACGGAATACAAAAATAGTGCTTTAACTTTCAATATGAGGACATCACCAAGTGCTCCGTTTAAGTTGATTTCCAATTTGAATTGGAAATAGAGGAAAGTTGTTTAAGAAATTGGTTTTGGTTCTTTTTTGTCGTTGAATATGCATGGACTACCATTGAAGCTTGATAAATACCTTGTTGAAAGTTTTAGACTCAAAATAGTTGGCTTAAGTTGGAAAAAGAGTTTGTGGATATTAACGAAGAGGATATAAGACTGGTATTAGGAATTCCTCGGGTCCAAAATTGGTTGAAGAAATTAACAATTCTGACTTTAAGGATGAAAAATATGCTTCAGCATTAGGAAGATTCAAGAATAGACATGGGGAGTTGGGTCCCATTACTACAAATATGCCAGGAATAGTTTTAGGACAAGTTGATGGCGGCGATGACTTAAAGAGGAATTTCATTATATACATCACTTCAAGCTTAATTAATTGTCCTCCTACAAGGAGATATCGCTATAGACTGATGACAATTTTACCTGATATTGGCAATACCAAAAATTAAAATTGGTGCTCAGGCTTTTATGGAAGGTCTTATAGAAATTGTGGATAGCTGGAAACATAATCAAGGTAGCTATTTCTGTGGGCCAATGATATTTCTTGTGGTAATATATGTTAGTTAATGTATTTTTTGGCTTTATTCCTAATGTGATATGCTGATTATGTTGATTGTTCGTTATTGTGTTTGTTTGTGAAGCTATTCTATTAGGACAGAGTGATGTTCAAGATTGGTGATCTTTCAGAGAGGTTTTTCCTTGTAATCCAGTATTGGAGAGGTAAGATGCTAATCATAGGGAGAAGAATGAAGAAGAATGAGGAGGTTTTGGCAGGTACTTCAACGACCAGATAAAGAACAATTGTTAGGGGATGAGCTGAAAAATACATGTATGAACATTGTTATTGAAAATGGAAAGGGGGAAGTATAAGTTCTTGTCTATGTTATTATTTTATTTTTATTTAGTGTTCCATGCAGAAATAACACATGTTCCATGTAACCGTAATTCATATTCCATGTGTTTATAATTAATGTTTCATGCAAATATAACATTTGTTCTATGCAAATATAACATTTGTTCCATGTAACAGTAATTCATTCCATATTTTTATAATTAATGTTCTACTGGGCATGGATCATTGTGAGATGGAAATTATATTTACTTTTTATGATATTTTTGCTGGAGATTGTTGACCAAATGGAAGACTCAATAACATTTTTGGGCACTGCAATGCTTTCTTTCATGGAACTGTTTGTTCAAGCTAAGGATCGCAATATCAATGTGGTTGAGATGTTGAATAGGGCAAGCCCTAGATTGCAACATGTAATTCGTATTGTAAAGTCAAACACACCTTCGTCTAATGTAGGGGGAGCATAGGGTGCCTCAAGTTCTATATATATTAGTGAGAGCTAAGAACATTTGTTCCTTGGAAGTGATGAATTCATCAAAGACTTTGATAAAGGAAAAAAATTTTAAATAGAAAACTATGCATGATTTTGACCTTGGGATTGAGGAGGAGGAATCGAAAGTGCAGCAGGACGAGGAGAAATTGAAGCATCAATAGGATGATGAGGAATTAGAGCAGCACAAGCGTGATCCTTTGGATGATGATGGTCACCATCGTACAAAGGATCACGCTTATCTGTTCTAATTCCTCATCATCATGTTGTTGATCCAATTCCTCGTCAACCTACTGCTGCAGCAATCCCTTGATGTGCATTCTTGATGGTGAAGACATGGATGTTTTTTGTGGATGTTGCTTTAAAGAATGTGGATTTTATTGAAAGTGACGGTCAAGAAGGAGTTGTTGTAGATGTTGATAGGTAATGAAATCTTTTTTTAGTCACCTCACTATGAATAGAAATTCATGTGTTGTATTCTTTGATTAATAAGTGTAATGTGTATTTTTTGCTCCAATGTACCGGTGAAAGTGATGGTAATCATATCAAAGAGATCAATATCTTACCCAACCGAAAGCACAGGAATACAAAGATGGCATGTGCCTTTAGGTTGCCTTTCTAGACGACGATGTCTGAGAAGATGACATTATCATCAAAGGAAAAGATAATTACAGACTCTGCTTTCCTAGAAGAAGATAAAGACAGGAATATACGTAAGAAGTTCGTAAATTTATATGTTATAATATTACTTTTGGTTTTAAATTATATCATACAAGAGGGTGGGAGGGGGTAATTGTTAGTTTTAAGTAATGTTCCATGATATTATTATCCGAGTTCATAATGTTCTATGGTCATAATGTTTTTGGTAACACTACAAATTGATGTTTGTGCATCGAGTACCAACTATGTTTTATCAAGGGAGACAGCAAAGTCCATTCATCCACATTTATATATGTATGTAATTGATTGCTGATGCACGAGCATATCATCTCAATTATTCAAAAACGAAGAACAATGGTATTAGTCTGAGGAGGATTTTCTTCTCCACACAACTATATGTATATAATTTTTTATGTAATTCTTTTCTGGTTCATTAATTTTTAGTAATTTTACATTTAGCATTCAACAATTTTTGTATAAAACAACAAATTATTCTACCTTCCAAGACTAAAAAACCTCAAAAATTACATTGCATAAGAGGTTTGCTAAGAAAACCGCTAAGCTTGAATATGAGAAAATGGACTTATAGGACGTTATTGTTGTTGATTTAGTAAGCACTTAGGATCTCTAGGTCAGATAATTAATTATACGATTATTCTGATTTTCTTATATTCATGTGTTTTACTCTTTGGGAATATAGTTGATGTATCCAATATCGAAATCAGAGCAATTTTATCTGGTTTATATCAATGTTGCTAGAAAATCAATCGATATAATTGACAACAAGTCGGATCTTGTAGGTGTTGAACCTGGTGCCAAATATGGCGGCATACCACAATTGATTGTAAGTTGGTTGTGATCCATTTTTTTTATATGGCATTACATAATTATGACTGATGATTTTATTTACTTGAACAGCAACAGGCATTTAAGTTTTATATGTCAGAGGGTGGTTCAAAAACATGTAATGAGATTACGAAATATATGTTGAACTTCTTGGAATTGGACTGGCAAGATGCTTCAAATGTTGTAGATTGTGCTATTTACTGCATAAGGCATATGGAAACTTATAAAGGGCAGACCATAGGCGAAAATTGGGATCATATTCTAGAACAAGCTAAGACGGATCTGGGGGTAATTGATGTGGAGAGCAAGATTCTTGTACAATATCTTGATCTCTGATATTAATGAGCTGCGGAGTTTATAACAGCAGATGTGTCTAGGTTGTACAAGAAGTAGGATGGAATTGTTGTTGGTAGTTTAATTAAGAATGATGGAAGAATACAATAAGTGTTATAAGGCTGTTTTTTGGCTTCTTTAGTAATCTTACTGTTTTTTGGCTTCTTTAGTAATCTTACAGTTTTTTTGGCTTTTGTCTGGATCCTTTGTTAACATTTATGTGGTACACTTTTTGTTGGTGTGATGACTTAATTGGTATTTTTAAAATGAAATCATATATTGTAGGTTTACTACTGATGGGTGTTTCAATGATTTTTGTATGAAGTTGTGGGTAGGCATTGAAGTTTAGGTATTTGATTACATATATCCATTGTAAGAATGCAGTATGTGGAGATGTACAATTGTTCCATTTTCGCATTGTAAATGTTCCATGGTCGTATGTATTTTGTTCCAATGACATTTTGGAGAGATAGGGAGGGGGGAAGGCGGAAGGAATTATATCCGCTTACAATATTGTTCAATTATTATATCCCTAATATTCCATGTATGCGATTCTTGTGTACTATAAATATATTAGGTGATGGTTTTTAGTGTAGTTTATCGTATGTAGTATGTTACAATATTGATTATAATGATGGAACACATGATAAATGTACTATTGTTCCACCACGTACGGTATTACATATATTCCATGTTCGTATATCCTTTGTTCTAAGGACATATCAATTGGAAAATACTATTGTTACAATATTATAATTATAAATTTCCAACGTCGTTATATGATTTGTTGCAAGGATATATAACCCCTTACATTTGGGGCATGTAATCTTGTTCCATTTGAATATATCTAGTGTGCCATTAACGTTCTCCCTATGTTTCATAATAGGTTATGCAATGTTGCATGGTAGAATGTTTCTTAGCCAAAGAAATTTCACTAATATATAATATAATAGCTTCAACACTGATACACCTAAAGCAATAGAAATATATTGAAACATATTATTGAAACATTCTAATGTAATTCTAAATCTAATAAACATTCTAATCTAATTCTAAAATCCCATCTTATACATACTATTCTTCATCTCCACTTATATGCCCTCCTTCTAATTTCCTATCCAGTGTTGCCTTATGTGTAAGGCACATCTCCTTGAGTTTGGGAAGAAATGTTTCCATAAAGTAATCACGGGAGCATCCATCATGAAAGGATGGTCATCGGTTACAAAGTTGCCATTTCGGACATGGCGCTCTCAAAGACTAAGAACTTTCATATTCAATCGTGTAATCATCTCCTATCAGAGAAATAAAAAACTTGAGCAGACGGCAAAATTGGTAAAAGGCAATTTTGTTTTTTATGCAGTAATATATCATACAATAGCATTCATAAGACCCAATTGCCATGGTGTTTATTGAAGGTGATGATACTTAGTTTTGTTTTTTGTTAAAAGATAACTTATAAGGATCTACCTTGCTCAATCGGAGATATCAACCAGTGATAAGAGAAAAAAAGCCATGGTAGGATGCAAAAGGAAGAGTAATATATATACTTATATATCTAAACAAGGTTAGGGGGTTGGGTGGGTGGTGGGTGGTAAAAAACTAATTTTTTACTTTATGTTTATCAAATCAGTTCTCAAAACTTGATACACACACTGAAATTAATGACTCTTGGAATTGAGATGATATAGGCGCATGGGTGTATATTTGAACATTTATATTTTTACACGTTTTGGTCTCTATTGCATATTAATGAAATGAGTATTTGCATTGTTTCATAGATATATAAATGATATTCCATGTATTTTGTATATATGTTCCATACCATGTTTTGTCTATTTTTTTATAAAGTAATATATTTTCAAACATCTCATCGTTACTCTTGGGTTACCAAAGGTTATAGTAATGTCTTGTTCGAGATGTCAAAAATTCTAAGCCGCATATTAAAGTCATATATACATATATATAAAGAAATTATAACAAAAAAAAATAGGTTTTATTAGTTTTATTTTATTAAAGATATACATGTATTGTGATTTTATTGACATAAATGTTTGGGCTCATGCCTTTTTTATTATTATTTTATATAAACTTATGGAACATAAATAGTATTGCATGTAACATATACAACTATTATGGTACTATCTATTTAGTAGGATGAAGTGACTAACTAGAGTAATATGGAATATTAACTCATTTTAGATGGGACAATTTGTGAACTATGATGGTACACTACTTTTTAGATCTAAAATAGTATCAAATCAGTGGGTGTGTAATTATTACCGACAATCTATTTGAATTACAATGCAATTGATTTGAGTTTATGTTGACTTATACAAGGGATATTTTTTTTTTTATCTTCTTAAGGACCTTTTGGTTTATTTATACTAGATTTTTCATATCATTCTAAGTAATAACCATACTTATATCCCTCAGTTTTCCAGTTGAAGATAAGAAATAGAACATGAAATGCCTTTTGAAGTTAAGAAGTTGGTGTTTGATTTTATACTTATGAAAGGGATACTAAGCATTTTTTTTCCATTTATAAGCATGGGAAAACGAAATGGCTATTGTTGTACCCTTGTATGATGTCCTTCATATGAGGAATACCATTCCATTTTAGTTTTGCTCTTTGTTCGAAGCATATATGATTATCATGGGTAACGAACTAATCATGGAAGGGCATGCTTATTATACTGTCACAACTATACACATGAGAAGGGCAAGCTTAAGAATAGGATCTGTGAACTTGCAATTGAACAACCTTTCTTAAATCTTTTTAAGTGGTTTTTCCCTACTCAAGGGCATGTAACATTTGAATGGCTTAACACAAAATGGAGATCTTGGAAAAGCTGGAGAAAACGCGAAAGAAAATGAACATTAGTAGTATTTAATATTAGAAGGATTTCGGTTTTTTTATGATTTTTGTTGATTTTGTTGCTGTCTTTTGGATGTACTATTTATAGTTAAATCTTGGATGTATTTTTATATATTTTTAAAAGAATGAAGTTTTATTTCATTTTATGTTTTGTGAAATTTTAGAAGATAGATTTTGGAATATTAACATGACATGAATGGTTTATAAATAAAACTACAGTGGAAGAGTATTAAGAAAATATTTACAAAAGGAAATTTTAAGAGGGTAAATTGCATGGAATTTAGGTTTAAGATTTCATGGAATTTTTTTTTCAGATGTATATATCTGGAAATAGGGGGTGTGCATTTTCACATTTCTTTATGTGTAACTCAATGAAATTCCATCCAAAAAATTGTGATCTTCCATTCTAAGAGAATTATTGTTACAAGAGAGTTCAATGTTTGTTCTTAAAGCGAATTCCATAAAATACTTATTTATGTTACAATGTATATTAAAAGACATGGAGAATCTAAAGAAAATTAATAAAAGGTGATGATGGATTTGGAAGATCAATATTCCTAGGAGTGTAGTTGCTCAATGTCGGTTGTTCTTTATTGTCTAAATGACCTGCAATAGATGAGGGAGCCACTGCCTTCGTTTTGACACAGACATTAAAGCATTCATTTTTCTACCTTTTGCTTGATTGCACATTTTCTCAACAATACTCTTCTGCCTGACATTTCTTTCTTCTTTCAATCGAATTCCAATCGAATCTTTAATTTTAGATGATTTTCCTTCACATTATAAATTATTTACGTAAATTGTTCGATCTTCTTCAATGAGTTTGTCTCTCATTTGTTTGAACCCTTCTTCTATATAACACCGGACTTTCTAATTTAATTCACTAGCTATTATCAAACTTTAAAATTTTCTAATCATTTGCTCCCTCCAAAGTGCTTGAAACATGAATGTTCTTGTGGTGTGCTTTGCTTGTATTATCAGTAATACAAATATTGTTTCTTAGCATAATATCCTTCATCCATCTCTTTTATATGTGTTGCTCTGAAATAGCATGAACACAACTAATATTTAGGACACGTAGAGAATGTGAGCACAAAATACCAACCTCGATACATTTTACACATGCATGTTGCAGAAGTATTACCATAATTATAAATGACTACATATAAAAAAAAATCAACATCAAGACACCAAATCTGATGTACATGAGCATCGTTACTGGATAACATACGTTCATGAGAATATGATGGAGTTCTCAAAAATTCTTGCCCAAGTAACAAGAATACTTCAATTGTACATACTTTATTGACATGTCGTCACAGTTTTGAATTAGTTACTGCATCTCAACCTGACCTTAATTCGAACGGAAATCCTCCATATTTTCTTTGCTTCTCCATTCAGATACAGCTTCAACAAATGTTCGATAGAAATAATTTAAAGTCTCCTAAAAATATCATGGTTGGTTGATTCACTCCTTTGTGATGATAAAATACCTCAAAAAAAATCCTTATTGAAAGTTGGACACCACTTTTCCCTGATTCTATATTATTTAGTCAACCATGGATCATTTTGACAGTTATACTTAGTCAACAACGTGTATCACATCCACAACATTTGTTATTTTTGTGAAAATACCGTGCTATATATTATAATGTTCCATAAATATTGACTAATATTCCATTATAGTGTATAGTAAAGTACCTATTCCAATTATATTTAAATTCAATAACTTTATGTGTATACTTTAGGACATTAGTAAACTTGCCCACAAAATGTACTTTAGACCTCAATCTATTAATATGTTTCTTGGAATTCTCACCAATCATAATTGAGAAAACTTCACGAATAGCCTTTGCCATAGCAGCACATTGACCCGACATTAATGTAACTTGATGCTTACCTTCCACAGAGCTTAAAAATGTTTTAAACAACCATGTAAAAGAAGATGTCGTTTCATTCTTCAAGAATTTGCACCTAAACATTATAATTTTGCAATGATGATCCACACCAACAAAAGGTCCACATAATGCCATACTTATTGGTGCAATGTATTGTATTATGTACCAACAGATCACCAAATAGTTCATAATCTTTTTTTATTTGACCAACCCTCCAAAAGATGCTGCATAATGATGAATTGAGATCAATCTCAAAATAATAATAAAAATAATCTTCACTATCTTTTCTCCATTTGAATATCTGCATTAAGGAGTTTGCATTTCCACCATCAATGTGTTTAATTTGAGTGTTTCTAGACTGTTATAGGCATCTTTTTTTGTAAAACCAATGTATGGCGAACTTCCAACTTAATTCTTACTCACCCTTAGACCAGCAACAATGGAAACTGTACTATTCTTCAACTCTTTCAGGTGTGCAACATGCTTTTTGGTTAGTGACCGTTGGGAACATCAAAGATATCTCTGATTTTCTACAAAGAGGTCATGATGGTGTACTTTGATGCTTGATAACTATCCGTATTCCTCCACTTATTTTGAACTGTAATATTGCTTTACATTCTTTATAGATATCAACTTTTGAATAACTTTGCTTAGCTTCCATTGTTCATGTTTCTTACCTTCTTTATTGCACACAAACTGTTTCATAAACATAATTTTAGTACCATGTCTTGTCTTTTGTCTGTCCTTAGGAATGCTAAATCCCATCTTGTATGCATGATCATTGTATAACTCAAATGCTTCTTTTTTACAGTTTGCTATCATTCCATCTAATGTATGTGGAGTATTGTTCGATGAATCACAAAATGTAAGAAATGATATAGTAATTAATATAAACATGGAACAACGTATCATGTTACCCATGGAATATTAGCAATGGTGTATACACACACATATACACACATTTATATATACACATATATACACATATATAAATACACACATATATATATATATCACAAAACCATGATAAGAATAGTATATAGGTGTGACAGGATAAAATAGTTATAGCACAAAACAAGATAAGCATTGAATAACAATCATAAGATGATGGTATATAAAGATTTACGAGGATACATCAAGGCAAGTAAACTCGCAAAGAAAAAAAAATACATTTAATGTATGTGAGGCAGAAAACAATGGTACAAAATCAAGATTAGCATGGAATATGAGTTATAAAGATAAAATTTTGCAATGATTACAACTGCGGATCAAGCCAAGTACTAAAAAATTATAAATGAAAGACGTAGCTTGTAAGAGGAATAAATAGGGAACAAAAGTAACATAATCATGGGATATTAGTACAACAAGAGGCATGGAATAATAGCAATAATATGATGGCATATAAAGATTTTACAAGGATATATATAGGCAAGTAAAGTCACAAAAGAAAAAAGAATACATGTAATATGTCAGAGTCAGAAAACAATTGTACAAAATTAATATTAGAATGGAATATAAGTTATAAAGATAAAGTTGTGCGAAGATTAAAATTGAGGATTAAGCTAAGTATATACTACAAAACAAAAAATGAGAAATATGAAGAGGACAAAAGTAAATATTCATGGAATATTAGTATAAGATGCATGGAATATTAGTGATAACTTTTTGTAATATCTTGATACTAAAATGAAAACAACTTCAATTTTGCAGAAATTGCAAAAGCTATATTATTTAACAAATTTATATAGAACTATAGTTATCTATACATGGAACTAATATAAATCAATTACGTAATTGAAAAAATTCTATTTTTTTAAGAAGAAAGATAATTCAATACTCACATGAATCAGCAGCATTTGCGCATTCGTTGTTCAAACAAATTGAAGTAATATTCACTTCAACAACGTATGAAAAATTAATAAGCAACAAGAATCATCCAACAAAACAAATTAGTAATTATTTAACAAAATCAATTTGAAAAATTGAACACCAACTTCTTCTTCTTCATCATCTTGAGGACTCATCTTCAACTTGATAACATCCTCTCCTCAATCCTTGTCTTTACCTATAAGACACAAAACATAGACTATATTTTTAAATAAAAAAGTTAATAAATAATATTCATAAATTAAATATAAATAAAGAAAAAATTGTACTTACTCTCTAAAGTTGTTACATTTCATTGAAATCAAAGCAAGGTTTTACATGACGTGAGATACTAGATGTTCCATATTTCCTTCTTGCAATATATACCTTCCCACAACCAAGACATTCAACCCTAGGTTCTCCATCTTTACCAATATCAAGCCTCCTGGTATGAATCCATATATTTGATTTATAGGATTTTTTCACCTTCTTTGAAGATTGTGCAGTATTTGATTGATCATATTTATCACTAGTATCATCAACAATATTTTTATCCATTTTTTGCAATGGATAAAATATTTATAATTCATGATTTGAAGCACTTACTATATAATCAGATGATAACAACACAAATTCAGGGGATTAAGACAGATATACAGAATAGATTAGTCTATGTCAGGACACAAATGCAGACATAGATTAAGACACAAATGCAGTAATTTTAAAAGAAATAATTTGTCTAGATTAACATAAATGCAGTATAAGGCTCACAACAAATTCAGTCCCAATTTTTTTCACTTTTCCTACTTTTAAATCTCACATCTTCTTCTGGCAGAGTTAATTAAACCTTTAACAAATAAAATATCCTTCATAATTGTGAGTTTTCAGCATCACAAATGAAATTCATTAGTTAGCAAACATATTAATAATTTTTTATCTCTTAAGCTATTGTTCTAGTGAACACATTTATTTCTTCTAAGAATGATTTATTTTCGGTTGACAGCTGGGTTTTCTAATGCCTCTGAGAAACCCCAAAACAGTTCTAACAGTTCCAACAGTTCCAAAACAGTTATTCTGGGTTTTCTAAGACTGTCTACAGAATACAGATGCAGTACATCAAAGGGATGTTCAGCCAAAAAACAAGTAGAATGATGCAACAGAAAATTATGACTCTAAGTCCAAAGCAAGAACAAGAAGACAGAAGCTCAAAGAGATAAACACAAACAAAAAATAAAGAAACTAATCCCTTTTCAAATAAGTCGGCGATTGAGAATGACTGTGTTCAATTGATGCCAAATTAAAAAAAAAAAAAAAAGTCCATTATTTTATTAACTCACCGGATCTAACTTGTCGACTGCAGAGGAGCGCAGCGGTGTGGAGGAATCAATTGTCGTGGAGAGTGGCAGCCAGTGGGTGGGTGCGAGCCATGCGAAGACATTCGGTGAGGTGAGGAGCAGAGGAGGGTCGTCTCGGATCTCTCGGTGCTAAGAAAGAAGCGAAGAAGAGGAAGATACAGACAGGAGAGAAGCCTGAAGGTGAAGAAGAGGAAGAGGAAGAGGAAGTAGAAGAAGAAGAGAAGAGAAGAAGAGAGGAAGATGGGCGGCGACGACGTGACTGAGAGAAAGAGAGGGACTGAGAGAAACTGAGCGAAATTGAAATGAATGAGAGAAAGAAGAGAAGAAATGCTAAACCCTAAAAGAAAAAAAAAACAGGTCAGCCTGCGAATCGAACCGAACCGGACCGTAAAAACTCACACCCAAAGCTGTCCAGTCCGGTCCATACTCATTTTTGACGAGCCTAAAAATATAAATCCATATCCGTCCATATAGCGGACGGTCCGGGCCATCTCGCGAGCTCAGGCCCGTATTGACAGTGCTAGACATTAGTCACCATGCTGATGATTAATCTATATATCTTTTATTCCAAAATTTACAAAAAGAATCAATTTTTTTAAGAAAAAATTCAATTTTTATGCCTCATAAATTTCTCCTGAATAAGTCGAGAAATCTTGAACACTAAGTAAAATACATCAAAAATAAAGTGAAAAATGATACTTTAATTATCTAGACAGATTTAAGTTAGTAAAATTGGTAACATAATTAGAAATAATAATAATAATAATAATAATCATAATAATAATAATAATAATAATAATAATAATAATAATAAAGTTGAGAATATTGGTGGAGTCCTAATTCATTCAACAGAAACTCTTGAGAGAGTCCCGAATAAACCAATTGAGACTCTTACAGCAACTCCGTATTCTTGTAAAATTCCCTGTTGACTACACGAAGACTGTAATTTTTTTTATTTGGATCTAAATACTATTGAAGTTCAATCTAGTCGAACAAGACTCTCTCGTGACTCTTGAGAGAGTTACAAGCCGCCTGCCAAGGCTCCTAGAAGACTCACGATTGGTCAACTTAGGATTCTGTGAAGAGTCCCAATTAATTGGATATCGAAATTTCACTAATATTCCTAATTTTAAGAATTCAAAACTTTCATATAGTTAAAAATTCTATTTTCGCTAATTAAAAATTTAATTTTGATGAAAAACATATCGGTCGATCATTTGTTTTACACCAGATATGGTTGCACATGCATTACGTGATCAATAAATTTCTTGGTAAAATTTGCTAAAGCAAAATAATTGTTTTGGTAGAGACACGATCGAGAGAATTTAAATTTAGAGAGGAGTGGTGGTTAATTACGAAATGCATATCATAAAAAGTAGCATTGCATTTATCAACCTCCAACTTTTACTCTTTGAATATTTTTTTGTTTTTGATCAAATCTAAAAGTTTATTAAGAAAATTATAACTAGAATGTCAAGTTATATCTGAAAATCGAGAAATTTCTTAAAATTCTAGTTCACAAACCAAAATAAAAAAGACATTAATCGGATCATTAACAGAACTCGTATTTATTTTAACAAAACTAATCTGATCATGACTAAGAAATACATTACAACTTAAAAGATTACTATTACAACTTAAAAGATTACTAAAAGAATATCCTAAAATATATAGTCAATAATCAGAAGTATACAATATTCTTCAAATATGAACAAATGAATGATAAATTTTGTCATGGACCGGATTTATAGTGGACATGTGATTTTTATTATACTATATTACCGTTTTTGTTATTCTTATCTCTATAATTGGAGAAATAATCAACAATAGAAGTGATGTTTACATGTCACCTAATCTATAGATAGAAATATGAATCGAATGCATAACACAATTTTCTTGAAAGACAACCAATGTAGCTCAAAATTCTTTTCTGGGGAAAGTTGGTGTATAATTCAATTTACTTCCAAATATTCTCATCAGCTGCAAATTAGTCCAAATTAGAGAAAATAGCCCACCTAGTCCCAAGATTATTTTCGCTTAGCAGAATTTAAGTTCCTAAAATTTTTTAATAATAAGAATTCACAATTAATTTACGGTCATTCTAAAGAATCTCCGTCTTTAAAGTAAATTTATCTTTTTAAAATAATCAGGTTGTGATGATTGAGATTCTTTAAAATGCATATAATTTATAGATTGGCAAATTTTAATATTGAAAACAAATGTTCATATAGGTTTGAGTTTACTATGTACAAAATATACTAGAGATTTTTAAGGCTGAAAATAAATGTAAAAGATTAAATTCACTAAAGACAAATAGATCAAAGGTTAAATTAACTATTTTCTCCAACAAATTGTGAATTTCGACTTTAATTCATAGTTTGGATCCTCATTCGGATGAATATGAGAGTTGAGACACGTTTCTACGGAGAGGGCGCCGGATTGATCGGGAAATTTGAGGCGCAATTTCCCTACGTTTTCGGTTGTGTTTAGTACTTCGTACTGCAGCACATTTTTCTTCAGTGACTTCCACGCCCACTTCAGGAATCTTCCAAAGTCTTCCACCTTGAGGTTTCTGTATAGGAGACGAGTGTGTTTGGATTGGTTATGGTTATCCAAACCTCTCCTTCAACACATAATTCACTTTTATGACTAGAAAGCTTTTAAAATGCTTCTCAACTATTTATTTAATATATATTTATTTAAATTGCATAATATTTTTAAATTTATATTTTATTTTTATATTATTAAATTAAAATTGTATATTATCAAATAATTTACCATCATAAATAGTTGAGACATCATCTCTCAGATATCGCATGCTACTCACGTGTGTTTGTGAAGGTGCAAAATTGCTTATTGAAGTCTTTCTCTCCACAACAAAACGTCCTTCACGCTGCAAAAACACAAGTAAGCAACATGTGATATCCGACAAATGCCGATGCCATTATTTAATGGTTAATTTTGTTGTGGAGGGAAAGTCTTTAATGAATAATTTTGCCCATTCACAAACACAGGTGAGTAGCATGTGCAATTCAAGAGATGGTACCATCACTATTTACGGTTGTAGGATATTTTATGATACACGGTTTTAATTTAAGAATACAAGAAAAATAAAATATGAGTTCAATGACATTGTACAACTTAAGCAAATAGTTGAGGAGCTTTTTAAGAGAATTTCTCTTGATCCAAATAATTGATTCGTTTCATATTATCTATGGCTTTAGCCTCTAAGACCGGCTAGGATCGTCTCGTACCTCTTATAATATACACTTTTTTATAGTAGTTTTGTTAATAAAAACTATATAGAATAAAAAATAAACCCTAAACTATAAAAGACAAACCATAAAAAAATGATTACTAAAGAAGTGTACTAGATAGTGTAGTGAAAACTGCACTAGGCGATCCTTGGTGCTCTAAAATAATTATTTAATTTGATTGAAATAGAGATGTATGACAAAAATTATTATTTATTACTCCTTCATTTATTAAAATTAAAAATATTTTGAAATGGAAAAAGTATATTCAAGTTACGAATAATATGAAATCGGTTAGAATTGGTAAATCTCCAAGTATGATCTATTTTTAGTGCATACTTTTTATAATTATTTATTAACATAAATTATATAAATAAAAAATAAATTTTAAAATAAAATTATTATTAAATAAAATATACTATAAGTTATATTAGAAGACGTAGTAGATGATTGTGATGATATAAAATGGAGAAAACGCAAAATAAAAATTTTAAACTTCAACTCTAACCGATCACATTCATTCTACTAGTGTAGCTTGACAAATTTTTTATTTGGTTCGTTTTTCAATATCAGACACCTAAATTTAAGTAGTTTGATGAGTATTCTGGGTAGTCATTGCACGTGTCAATATAAATATAATATATCATAGATAAAATAAAATATATCATTTAAATATAATTAATTTTATAAAATATAAAAATTATTGAATATTAAAAGATTTATTACATTTGAATTTAGAAAATTAATCCGCATTAAGGTGAGTTAGAAAGGCCCTTTTGTTTAATTATTTTTTTTTTCTTTTACATTAGATCTAGAGGAGAGAGATATAAACAACTCAAACAAATTAATAAAAGAAATCTAGAGGAGATACAATCGCTATATTTATCCGAGTACTCTAATATAATAATATTCATGACTACGTATGACGTTTTGACAAAAAATAAATAAAAATAAAAAATAAAAAAAATTCTGTACTATGTATTAGATCCTGAATTAATATTCGGATTATAAAATTAACAACATAGAAGATTGGTTAAAATTATGTTTCTTAATATCCTTTTACGATTAAAAATTTCTTAACGTGGAGGAAAAATTATCTCCCATCATATAATTAAGTGTGTTACTTAAAAATTCTCATGAACGTAGTTCAACTAGTTTTGAGATGCAGAGTTAGTATAAAGGATGGAATTTCAATATCTTCAATATGACTGGTGATTTTTTATGCACACTATATCTGATTCTTCAGTATATAAGACCGTTGAGTTATGATGATTTATATCTTGTATTTAGACGTTGGGTAGTTTAATAGATACTCTAAAAATGAGGATAAAAAATTTTGCCTTTTCATACCAAAATAATGTAATTCACAAGGTAACTTATTCATCAAAAGAAAAAAATCTCAAAACGTATAACTTAGATAGTTTGTAATTTTTTCCAACTAGCAAGTCTTTTGTAGTGTCTGCTTAAAAATTACATTGAAAAATCTCTTTTTTGAAACGCGGACATGATGAGTTTGATATTTGAGAGATTCAATCATGTGATATTCTTGTTATTATTGTATTGTTATTTCATTCATTTTGTTGTTTGGCTAGTACCTCGTTTCCCATATTTTCTTACACCTTAAAGTAGGGTATAATAATGAAAGAAATGATATTGAGTTATTCTTAGGAGGTTCGATGGTTAGATCACGATGGAATGTTGTAACTGTTGAGATATTATACGTAGTAGTTTTTGTAGTTAGTTTTTTTGATTTGTAAATTATTGTTTGTACAAATATTACTTGGAGTAAAAAAAACGCATCAGAAAACTCCTACAAAGTTTTCAGTTGAAAATTTTATGGTATCAGAGCCAAAAAAGGATTTTCTAGAATACCAAAAGAAGAAAATAGAGGTTTTTTTTTTTTGGGAAAAGAACACAACATGAATACACAGAGAGTAGTTAATACATCAACATCTGATAATGACGATTAAATCAATGAACATCTTCGGAAGGATACATATTATCTTGCATCATCAGATAGTCCACATTTAATAATCATACAAATACAACTCAGAGAGGATAATTATAATGAATGGGTTAAAGCCATAAGATTGGTACTACGAACTAAGAAAACGCTCGGGTTTGTAGAAGGACAGATTCCAAAACCAGAGTCTGTAACTGCAGAGGAAGAAGATTGGTGGACAATCAACACTATGGTAGGTTTATGGATATTAAATACCATCGAGCCTAACCTGTGAACTACCATGTCCTACGTAGAACAGTGTGACGAACTATGGTCAGATTTGAAGGAGCGTTTTATGGTTGGAAATGCACCCAGAAAACGTGAACTGAAGGCTGCTTTGGTTAACTATAAGCAGTCAGGTATGTCTGCCTCTGTTTATTTTGCAAAATTGAAGAAAATTTGGGATGAACGAAGTAACTAGCAACAATTATCCAACTGTACTTGTGGAATGATAAACGAAATTATTAAACGAGACGAAGACAAAGTTCATTAATTTCTTATTGGTTTAGATGACACAGTTTATGGCATAGTACGCTCAAATATTTTACAGATGGACCCAATTCCTAGTATTAAGAAAACATTTGCAATGATTGTGAAAGAGAAAGCACACAGAAAACTAGTCCAAAATATAGACACAGGAAGCAAAGCAGTGGTGTTTGTGACTCCAAAATTAGTACAATGCACACATTGTTTCAAACCAGGCGATGAAGCCACAAATTGTTACTTACTGGTCAGATTCCTGGACCGGCCGCTGGAGCATCGGTGGGCCGACCGGAGCTTTGATGGAGATGGAGAACGTCGAGGGCGTGGTAAAACTAGTTTCAACCGGAACAGAGGCCGTAATGGCAGAGGATGGGGTGGTCGGACCGGACAACGACCTCCCAGGCACTGGGCAGCCAATGCCGCAGCGATACCTTCTTCCCCAACAAGACTCGCCTGGACAGGGCACCCTTCGTCAGCTAATGTCACATAGGCTGAACACTGGCCATATCCAGAAATTGGCGGTGATTGAGATAGACCCGCGACGAAGTACAGTAGCGGCAGCGGCAGGCAATGTTGGCATTCCGGAACTCTCGCTAGCACAGTGGGATAAATTTATGGAATTGCTCAAAAGCCCAAAGTCCTCTTCTCCAGATGTTGGCAACCTCTCTGGTAAAATAAAATTTAAATGGATTCTAGACAGTGGGTGTTCTCACCATATGACAGGCAGGAGAGCTTTCTTGTCAAAAATTCAACTCTCACATCCATACACTGTCACGCTCCTAAATGGTTCTAAAACTACTAGAATGGAAATGGGATCATTGTGTCTTGACTCTGTACTTAAGATTAATGATATTTTTTATATTCCCCAACTTCGCTGCAATCTACTATCTCTTTATCAACTTTTCAAAACCAATAAATGTGTTATCATAATTAATAACAGTGTGTTAATGTTACAGGACCGTACCACGGGGATACTGATTGGAGCGGGTGAAAAGAGAGGGATGGGATATACCACTTCAGGCCCATATTGGTAATTTTAAGTTTCTCTCATACAGTTCGCCATTCAGATATTGGTGAATTATGGCATAAAAGAATGGGACATCCATCTAAGTCTGTCCTTAAGAAGTTTTTAGGACACCCTTTAAAATCCAATCATTTGGATAAATGTTCAGTTTGTTTGCGTACTAAGCAGACCCGTGATCCATTATCGATTAGTTTAAATAATGCAACAACACCTTTTGATTTGATACACTGTGACTTGTGGGGCCCTTATAAAATTGCGTCTTCTTGTGGAGCCTATTATTTTTTAACAATTGTGGATGACTATTCGAGATGTGTTTGGATATTTTTACTTACCGAAGAAAGAGAGGTAGCACAAAAAATGAAACATTTTTTTCCATGATTTCCACTCAATTCCACAAAAGAGTAAAAAATAGTTCGAACTGATAATGGAACGGAATTTTCATGTCTGTATTCTTATTTTATGGAACACGGTATGTTACATCAGACCTCCATGGTTCTCACGCCACAACAGAATGGTCGGATAGAGCGAAGCACCGCCATATATTAAATATGGCTCAGGCCTTACTTTTTCAACTAATCTTCCAGTTCAATTTTGGGAGAACAGTGTGTTAACTGCTGCGTATTTAATAAATAGAACCCCTGTCAGTCACTTTAGTTATTTAGATTTAACATGAAATAGATTAAATTACTTTTGAATTAAGGGGTTAATAAATTTAACTCGAGAATCTATATGTATAATGTGAAAATAATTATTTTTGGGTCAAAATGGATCAATATCAATTTAGCTATCGAAAATATATTTTGGGGATTTTTTACCTTAAAATTGATATTTTCTTGCAAAAAATATTCAAAATGATCCATATCTATCTTGAATTTGTGTTGAATGTGAAAGATTTGAGTTTTGAGTTAGAAAGGATTAGGTTAGAGAGAGATTTTAGGGGAAAAAATGAATTTTTTCGCGCTATACATATAGATTTTCGAGTTAAATTTACTAACCCTCCTGAATTATCATTAATAATTTTAATGAAAATTTTTGATTTATTAAAATTATAGATATTTTGAAATAGAGAAATCATATTTAAGGCACAGATATAGAATTTTTTATGTGATGCTTTCATTTTTCTACTTAAACGAGTCTATCAGAATTGTTTTGGCCAAAAACCAACATGGGCTAATAATCATTAATTTGATATTTGCAGTCCTGGAAAAGCATTGCTTAGGACTAACTAATAGTAAACAACTCTTATCTCGTGATGGATTTGATTCTCGACTTCAATGTTCAAAATAATTCCTTTACAAAATAAAAATTGCAGAAAAGGGAGTAATATTCCTTCACTTTCTTCATCAATTAAATTGTGCTCATTAAATGTACATTAACATTTGTACGGTCCTGAGTTGCCTTCTCATAGGGGGCACTTCTGATCATAGCCGTTACTACTCAGATTGTAAGAAATTGACTGAGTTTGGAAACTACCGAAAATAAATTTAAAAAACAAATAAATTTGTAGGAATAATAAAGGGATATCACAATAAAATAGTCAAGCGTTTTTTGCGTGTTTAACACTGTCTTTAAGATAATATTTTGCTCCCACTATATTGCAAAACAAGGTTTGGAATAGCAAAGTATCTCTAGGATACAAAGAAAAGTACAAGGACAAACAATATTGCCATTAATTGGATTTTTTTTAAGAATGTAAGAATGCTTAAAAGCTAATTATACAAACTTTGTAGAATGCCATATATTTGTAAATATTCACTAGCAAGTTTGTAAATATGAAGCACAACTATTAAGTTTGAAACAAAGTTTGTAACTATTCACCAAGAGTTAGCTTGAAACACACTTTATAGCTATTTATCAATCGTTAGCTTGAAACATATGTTTGTAACTGTTTCATCGAGAGTTAGTTTAAAGCATATGTTTCTAGTTATTCATTCAAGAGTTACAATATTTTCCCAACTTAGGTTTTATCTCATAAAAAGATTTAAACATTCTGCCACTTAGTTTATGATGTAAAATGATCATAAAAGTGGTAATTTCCGTCTTAACTACCCTATAGTGAAATAACTCACTAAACTAGCTAACTTGTCGGTGGCTCATTTCTTAAACCAATGCTTAAGTTGAAACAAACTTAATCTTGCGCATATGAACACTCACAACATATACCGGCCATGTGCTTATCTTAGATTCTTGATCATTTAGAGACAACCTAAAACTCTTGCTAGAAGCGGCATCACTTCTATGATCAAATAAGTGAAATTTATTCCAATTTGTTACTTAACTGTAATCAAACACTAAGGAATAATTTCATTAAGAGATAACTCTCAACCTGCTCAATCAAGAGTAACATAGTACACCAATACTTGAAAGGGTATAGACACTAATTTTGGTGCTCAAAATTACCAAACAACTTGTTGTTATCTAATAACCTTTCAATCTAGTAGGAGTGCTAGAAGAAGGCTGGATTTCTATTGTTTGTAATTTTAGATACACGGTTTTAGTCCCATTTCGGATGTTGTCGAAACCACCAACTCTCTGTTAGCGTAATATGTAATAAAACACAATAATAAACTTACATGTAAAATAGGAATAATGGACAATGCACGAAAACACAAGACTACAAGGCTGAGGGGCAGATATCTCGCTTTCTTTAAGGAAATTTGAGCCCTCTACGACATATATAAGCACTCTAATCGAACAGAGAATAAATTCTTACTCGTCCTGTCTAGGATACAACAACCCAACAATCTCTTTATGTAGCTTGTAGTAATTCTGCACAAATTACTCAAGCTCAAGCTCCACCAGAAGAACATCTTTCTTCTACTAGCATTCTCTCTTTAATATATGCGTATACGAATATGGAAATAAAAATGTTATAACAATATTTTATGTTAATAAAAAACTAGCTATTAAGGCATATTTATAGGCACAACACAGCCTCTTAAGAAGATACATATCTATTTAGTTATCTTCTATTCATTATTAAGTTTATTGTATAGATATAATCAAAAAATGTACATAAATTCATCAAACATTGTACATGTATGTAAATTGAATATTAAAATGTACTAACACTCTCCCGCTCATTTTAATATTAATACATGAATGCATATGATAGCACAAGGAAGAGAGAATAGTAGTTAAAGATGAGCTATTATGCTTAATAAAGTTGTGCTGCATTGAAGCTCTACTTAGTGAAACAAGTTTTCATCCAGAGTCATAGTATACTAAGCATTGAACTTTAATGGCTTAAGGGAAGAAAAGACCATTGTACACACATAATAATTTAGGCGTTAGAATTTAAGCTTATTTAGCTAGCAAATTACGGCCTTGTGCTTTCCAGGTTTTCATGAGAGTTTTAGAATAAGCCCTATTCTCAAAGAAAGCAACCTAACTTTCACACTCATATAGGTGAAATCCATTAAGCGTGCTCCTACAATTATTACACGTTACTCACAAAGAGCTACAAGTTGTCATTAAGAGTTTAATAACTCAACCCTCCAATCATTGTAAAATAATGTACTAGTGATCAAGGAATGGAAAAATATAGTACATTTCCTTACAGTCACCATATGATTCGTTTTTTCCTTTGAATCCAATTGCAGGATCTCTGGTCCTTGGGTTAGGTATCCTCATATGTGAATCATGCAATTTTTTGAGCTTCAATCCCATTCCCCTTGATGTATCTAGATCATATCTCTTGTCAAAGCCTTATTCATTGTATCTTCAATATTATCAAGAGATTTGACATACTTATATATTATCATTATCAATTATTAATACTTCTCCTACCATAAATGTGGATTTTACCATAATAAATTGGATATTGATCTTGAACATAGTACATCATATATATGAAATAGACATAATTTTTCAAGTATAGAAGTACAAAATGATGAATCTTTTAGCCAACTTCATCATAAGTTTACCCTCTTTCAACTTGTATAGGTAGTTATCACAAATCGTATATTTCCAACAAAAAGCATCATGTACATACTCAGAGCATAACCAATAATAGAGAAATAATCATAAAACTGTAATCAACACAACAAGTAAAGGTTTTGTCCCTTCTAGTGTTGTATCTTTTCTCTACTAGCACAACAAGTAATGGCTATACTTTCGCAATCAACTTTATACTTTTCCATCCCTTTTCAACATAACCAACAACGATGTTTTGAAATAATAAAATTTTCAAGCAATCTTAATTTCAGAGTAATTTCCCAAGAACTTTAGTTCTTTAACAATAGGGAATCATAATCCAAATAAATATAGGATCAATAAACCGCAAATAATCTCATATGTGTTTTTCAATTAACACATTTATAGTTATGGAGTCTCTTTATTAAATGATTTAACCCCTACTATTCCTATATTTAAACAGGATATTCTCTTCATTTTTCTAAGGGTTATCTCTCTTCATTAAAAAATAATAAAGTATCACCTTTACAATGTCCTAATGTTGATTAAGAAACCTTTCCATAACTTGTATATATAGAGGAAACATAAAATATTGAGGGTAAGTATAATATTCTATAAAGAGATTAAAACATTCTCATAAATATTTTCATCAAAATAATTTCCTCTTCCGAATAAATAGGAAGACTATGAAAAATAAGAGTACTAACATTAAACAAGTACTCAAAATATCACAAATCAACACTTTCATGAGAATCTGTAGTGATTTAATTTTTTTTCTTTTAACAACATCTCAACCTTTTCATTAGATATAAAAATAATCAATGATAAAGAAACTTATATCATGGGAGATATATAATGTTAACATGTTCTCACCTAGATACTTCATCCTTCATTTATTTGAACAATATTAAATAATAAATGTGAAGCTTGAATGGATTGTTCTGATATTCAAAACTAATCGACAGCCTTGTCATGTTCAATCCATTTATCTTGTGCAATATGTAATAAAACTCAATAATAAATTGTTAGCGCAATATGTAATAAAATACAATAATAAACTTATATGTGAAAGAGGAATAATGGACAATGCACAAAAACACAACATTACAAGGCCGATGCGCAGATATCTCGCTCTCTTTAAGGAGGTTTGAGCCCTCTATAGCAGATATAAACACTCTAACTGATGCAACAGAGAATAAATTCTTACTTATCTCCTCTGGGATACAACAACCCAACAATCTTATTGTGTAGCTTGTAGTAATTTTGCACAAATTATTCATGCTCAAGCTCCACCAGAAGAACACCTTTCTTCAGCTAGCATTCTCTCTTTAATATATGCGTATATGAATATGGAAATGAACATGTTATAACAATATTTTATGTTAATCAAAAACTAGCTATTAACCTTTAGCCACAGCAAAAACGTATATCAAAAACTAGATCCAACAAAAGATCCTTTAGCTACTCTGCTTCCTTACAAGCTTAACATAGAGCTATAAACTCTGATTCATAATAGAATGAGTTATAACCGTCTTTTTCTCTATGCCCAAGAATAACACCACCATCAAGAACACCCAACCACTTCGAGTTTTTCCTCACTAATGCCGGACATCTAACTGGGATCGGTAAAACCTTCAAGAACACTAGGAAATTTATTTAGTAGTCCTAAGTCTTTAGTTTTTTATAAGATATCCTAAGACTCTACTAATAGCTTTCCAATTCTCTCTACTAGGGCACTTGGTATACCTAGCAAATCTACACACTGCATAAGAAATGTCAGGTCTTGTACAAGTCATTGCGTACATGAGGACAGCTGTTGTTAATTGCGGGGGGAGGGGGGGAGGAAGGGTGAGGGGGAGAGGAGTCTCCAACTATACTAGTATACTCTAGATGTGTAATTGGCTTGCCTTTGTTATCACAAAGCTTAGAGTTAGGATAAAAAAGAGTAGTAGCTTCTTCACATTCAAATATTGATACTTATTTAATATCTTATCAGCATAATGTGATTAAGAAAGCATAAAAACATCCTACTATGCTTCCTAAACTTTATCCCTAAAATAGTATCGACTTCACCAAGGTCTTTCATCTTGAACTTAGAAAAAAGATACTTTTTAGTTTCTACCACACTTTCAAAGTAGTGCTTACAATGAGCATCTCATCAACATGCAAGCAAATGACACAATGTTCTCATCACACATTTTAGTATATATGTACTTATCAACATGATTAAATCTAACGCCATATGAAAGTAAAGTAGATTCAAATTTCTCATGCCATTGTTTAGGGGCTTGCTTTAAGTGCCTATAATGACTTTACTAGTTCATAAACTTGTTTTCATTTTCCGGTAGAACAAATGCCTTCGGTTGTTCCATGTATACCTCTTTGTCTAAATCACCATTTTAAGAATGTCGTATTAACATCCATTTTATGTCCAACAAATCATAAATAGAAGCTAAAGCAAAGATCATTCTATTCGAAGCAATTCTAGCCATTGGTGCATATGTATCGAAATAGTCAATTCCTTCTTTTGCCTAAAACCTCTTATTACAAGTCTATCCTTATAAGTAAGTATAGTTCCATCTATGTCATATTTTCTTCGAAATACCCATTTGCAATCAATAGGTTTAGAACCTTGAGGCAATTCAACTAAGACACAAGTATTATTGAATAATATTGAGTCCATTCATCATTGGCAGCTTCTTTCCAAAATACAGCATCTTTAGAAATTATAGCTTCTTTATAGGTCTTTGGATCTTCCTCTACACTAAGCAAAATAGGAATTTTGCTAAGTAGAGAATCCCGGTTTCCTTCAACAAGGAATATAATAGCCTGTGAATGTATGAAATCTGAAGGCAATTGTTTCTCTTTTCTTTGCCTTTGAATTCTCCTTTGTTCAATGAAAGAGTCATTTTCCTTCCCTTTCAGTTAAGCCATTTTGTTGTGGAGTGTAAAGTGCTCTAGTTTGATGTATAATACCATTTTCTCAACAAACACTACCAGAGAATAGGATTTTAACGGCCGAAATTATCGAACAATTTATGTTCGGTCGATAACTTTATAAGATATCGACTGATTGGTGATCGACTCACGTCTGTCGGTAACTGTGACAGAATTACTGACTAATTTTTTATCTACTGAACAAAATTAATTTAGCAATAGAATTTCGGTCAGTAATCAGTGATTGACTTTAATTAATTTTTTAAAAAAATTGACTCAGTTACCAACCGATAGTTTCAGTCGCTAAATTAGTTTATATTTTAAAAAAATAATTATAGAGTTATTGACCGATGATTCAGTCGGTAAAAACAGGAATTTCGGGGTTACCAGAACCCTTTCTCTTTTCATTCTCATTCAATCCTTCTCCTAAAACCCTTCCCTCCCTCACCACCCCCCCCTCCCCTTCCTCCCCAACCACGACCCCCACCCTTCACCTTACCTCCTCCGGTCACCTCCAGGAGACGCTGTCACTGCCTTCCGTCAACTACCAGGTATTTCTATTCTCTCTCTCTCTCTCTCTCTCTCTCTCTCTCTCTCTCTCTCTCTCTCTCTCTCTCTCTCTCTCTCTCTCCTTTTTTCTTTTCCTCTCCTTCTTCTTCTTCTTCTTCTTCTTCTTCTCACCCTTTCTCACTCGCAGTTGCGTAGAGATTGATATGCCATCACCGGAATCCTGCCAAACAGTGGGTCGATACAGCTCATTGAAAACTGTCGTCCCTGTCGCTATTCACGCCGGTCGGAGTTATTTAGGCAAGTTTATTTTAGAAAATTCTTGTAATCTCTACTTTTTCAAATATTCAATTTTTGTTCGGGGCAGCAAAGAGCTTTGTGAATAAAACTAGTCGAGGAGTTTATTTATATTTTGCCCCTATTTTACAGTGCCATTAAGCTGCATTTGCTATTTGTGATTTTAGTTCATTGAACCTATGTGTTTCTTCTTTGAGGTATATGTTTATTTGTTTATTTTTTGGATTTGGGGCTGGGACTGCTTGTCATGTATTGAATGAGAAATTTTATACAGATATGTCATATATGTCAATATACAATAAGCTGCACATTTTCTTTTGTAAAATTCAAAAATTCTTAGAAAGAATGATAAGGATTTGAGGATCTTGATTGAAGCTTCTTGTTGTTTGTCTATAAAGAAACTTTCACACCCAACATATACATAAGACTGCTATATATGTACTGATCATATATATGTACTGATCATGCATATGTATTTTAGCAATATGGTGCTTGTTTTTATCTGATTATTTTGAATTCATTGAACTAATAAAGAGTTATCTTTATATTTTTTACTTAAGATTATTGTGAAAAAGAATATTTTTAGGGATTTTAAAAAAACTCCTCATTAATTAAAGCATAAGCTTATATTTTTTTCTATAATTGTTTCTTCTTTGGGCTTATGAACAAAACTGATAGAAAAATAACTTAGTGATTAAATCGTGACAACTAGAAAACAAAACTTCTAGAGAGAGAGAGAGAGAGAGAAGACAGAAACTAGTAATTGTCCATAAGGAATATTTTATACTACTCATCAGCTTTTTTCATTGACGATAATAAGAAAAAACACACAAGGGCTTATTGATATATGTTGGGCCAATTCTTTATTTTTTGTGCTTTTCTTTAAAAATGATTTTTTATTTCTAACCACATAAATAAGTGAAAATGATTTTAAAAAAATAAGCTACAATAAAATTCGTCACGCATACATTTTCACGTTCTCATTATGAAAACTTTGCTTTTATGATCTTTTATTTAAAACTATTCAAAAATTCTTTGGTGTGATAGTGTGACTATTTTTTCTCTTCTTCAGACATTATTATACATACCACACAACATTTTCTTTAGATGTCATAAAATTTATAATTGAGATTTTAATTTTAATTGTTTTCCAAAAAAATGAAAAGTAACTTTTCTTTTAATATGAATTTTGTTTTTCAGTTGAGTACATTTGACCACCGCTTCCCTTTGCATCAAGATTCAAGAGATTTCCTATCAGCTTATATAAAGGTAGAAATGAATATTTGATTCTTTTAATGTAATTATTCTTTTAATTAAAAATACTCTTATAATGATGATGATATAGTGAACTAGCAAATGAATATTCTTGTGTTTATATAATTTGAGGGGATTTAAAAATACTCTTAAAAATGTATTTGGAACTTTATATATATATATATATATTTCATTCATAGTCATTTTGTTGAATTTACTTAATCTTGAATGAACTTGTCTTTATGGGGGAGCCCGGACTCTTAAACTATTGATTATTTGTGTTTATGGAGAGCTCAGACTCTTAAACTTTGTTAGATTTCTTTTGTTTGTGTGATTGTTGTCTGGTGTGGCCATTGTGCCTAGGAATTGTTCATTTTATAGGGAAAACTCTATCAAAATTTATGTAAAAATTAGCTTTTAAAGTCTTTGTTCTTAAACTCTTAAGTTTTGTTAATTAGTTTTGGTAAGTTTTGGGAAACATATTTGATGTATGTTTGTATAATACTTAAATGATTATAGAATTCTTAACCTCTTAATCTATAAGTTTAAACCTAAAATTCTTAATAAAACTCTTAAATTCTTAATCTCTAAAAGCATTTTGATTTATTTCTAATGGAGAAATTGTTATAAAATCCATTAACCTCTTAATCTATAAGTTTAAATATAAAACTCTTAAAAATCTTAATCTTTAATGATTTGTAATACTCAAATGATTAGAGAAGTTTTTAAACTCTTAAACACAAAACTCATAAACTATAAATATTTCACAAAACACATGTAAACACCTTAAATGTAAGACTTAATGAAGAATGAGTTCTAATTTTTTACTCTTCATCTGTAAGTGTCATACATATAAAGTCTTATATTAAATGTGTGTTTTATTTCATGAAGTTATGGAGGAGGATCGGAGTTGGATGTATAGAAGAACTGTACCTGGAGTTATGGGGATTCGTAATGAGTTTCAACTAGGTGTGAAACAGTTTGTGAATTGGTGTCTTAATTACGGTCTCAGTACAGCTAACGAGTTACGGTGTTCGTGTGCAAAGTGCAAGAACTTAACGTATCTTAAAGAGGATAATAAGAAGTTGCATATAAATTAGGGTTTTTACCTAAACATCATAATTAGACTGCACATAGAGAACCGTCGGTGAGTTACTGACTGATTGTCGGGGAAGGTAGTGTTACAAGAAATGTTGAAAGGAAAACTTATTGTGAGGGTATTTTATACCACTGGTCTGGATTTTGAACTCGATGCAGTGTACTACAATTACTAGGAGGCACCTAATCCTGAAGCTCAACGGTTTAATAACATGCTGAAATCTGTTGATACACCATTGTATGAAGGGTGTACAAAGTATTCACAGTTTTCTGCGATGGCGAGGTTGTTGAACATAAAGTCAAAGGACAACAATGTCTGAAAAGTGCTTTGATTAAATAGCTCAATTCTCAAAAGATATACTCCTTAAAGGAAATAAGGCGTTAGATGATTGTACCAGGCGAAAAAATTAACATCTGGCTTTAATATACCGATGCAAAAGCATGATGTATGTCTAAATGAATGTATGTTGTATTAGAAAGAGGATGTCCAAACACGTCAGTGCAAGTTTTGTGGCCATGATCATTACATGCGAAGAAAGAAAAATAATAAGTCCAAAGACATTCCGTACAAGAAGATGCATTATTTTCCACTAACACCTAGGTTGCAAGGTTGTGTGCTTCTCGAAGAATGGCTGAGCATATGACATGGCATTCAGAAAGAGTTTTGGGGCCGGATACGATGACTCATCCTAGGAATGGAGAAACTTGGAAGCATTTTGATTGTACTCATCCTGAGTTTACTTCCGAAGCAAGGAATGTAAGACTTAGACTGTGTACTGACAGTTTCTCACCTTTTTGGATGTCTGGAAAGCAGTATTCATCATGGCCAGTGATTATTATGCCATACGACTTACCTCTTTGGATGTGCTTAAAAACTCCAGTAATGTTCCCGATATGTATGATTCCGGGCCCTCAGAATCCAAAACATAACTTAGATGTTTACTTTTAACCATTGATATAAGAATTGAACCAATTGTAGTTGCCTGGGGTTAACACATAAGATATTTCGAAGAAACAGAACTTTAATATGAGGGATGCCCTTCAAGGGACTGTTAGTGACTTTCCTGCGTACCGGGATGTTGTCTGATTGGAATATTGCTAGCATATTTGCTTGTCCTTATTGCATGAAAGAAACAAAATCATTTAGACTTAAAGTGGGGGAAAGTAATCTTAGTTTGACTATCATCACTACTTTCTGCCTTCTGATCATCCATTTCGGAGGAATTCGAGTTATTTTAAAAAGGGCAAAGGATAAGATCATTATGAGCCGCCACCTCGTCTTACAAGAGAGCAGTTGTGGGAAAGGGTTCAAGACATGCCAAAGATTACAAAAACTAGAATTGAGAAGGGAAAAGAAGATGGCAAAGGAGAATATCATAATTGGACTGGGCGTAGTATCTTTTGGGATCTTCCATATTGGCATACTCTTCTAGTTTGCCACAATCTTGACGTCACGCATAATAAGAAGAATGTCTTTGATAATGTTTTAACACATTTATGGATGTGAAAGGGAAGACTACTTTCGAAGAAGGTATGGAGTACCTTGGCAGAATTGATTTTGTTTTATAGAGGCTTGTGTCCTCCTAAATTAAGTGTGGCACACAGGCATAAATTGGAGAGTAATATTGTTATGTTGTTGTGCAAGTTAGATAAGATTTTTCCTCCTTTGTTCTTCGATGTCATGGAGCATTTAATAGTTCACTTGTCATATGAGGTTAAGATATATGGTCTGGTTCAGTGTAGATAGATGTATCTGTTGGAAAGATACTTGAACCATCTGAAAAGGAAATTAAGAATAATGCTAAGATTGAGGGTTTGATGTGCAATGCTTATTTGGTTGAAGAGGCTTCCACATTTTATAGCTACTACTTTGAATCTCATGTATCAACCAGGCCAGATATCCACCAAGAAATGATGAAGGTGATCAATCAAGGGATGGAGAATTAGGTCTTTCAATTTGCAATGGACAGGGAACGGAGTATGGTAAGACAATGACAAGATATTTGGATGATAAAGAATATAAGGCAGTAATGAAATACATCCTATTAAACTGCGATGAAGTTGAACTGTACATCTCGTAAGTTAATCTCATTACTTACTATATAACAATATTTTTACTTACAAATGATAACACATGATTAATTATAAGTTAAATATATATTAATTACTTGTAAGAAGTACACAACTGAATTAAGGATGTGTTTTCCAAGTTTAATAGAAAGTGACATATAGACGAGAATCAGTGATGACTTTTCAATGTGGTTTAAGGAAGAAGTTAGTTGAAAGTTTGATTGATTTTTATATTATAAGTTTAATAATATATAAACTAAACAAATATTAATTCTTTTATTCAAATGGAAAAACCCATGAATGCAAGTAATAGCGAATGCCTTGAGTGCTTATCATGGGGTCCGCTAAACGTGTGAAATCGTGTCATGGATATTTTGTTAACAGGTTTAGATTTCACAAACAGGAAAGAGGTTCCGGTAGTCTTACATATAACTGTGGTGTACGGGTTAAAGGCGATTATCATAGGGACTTTAAATAAGATAATTGAGGTTCGATAACCAGGAAGACCAAGTCAATTAGTCGTTCCTTTTAAGTGTGATTCATTTGATTCACATTTAAATCGAGGTCTAAAGATTCATAATGAAGATAAATTTGTGGGGTTGCACATTAAAAAGAAAATATAAGGGATATGATACTTTCATTTTATCCCAATAAGCTGAACAAGTGACTTACCCTACACCTAAATGACAAAAAAGTTATTGGTGGACTGGAATAAAATCAAGACCCCATATTTAGATGTATCTCTAGTAGACATTCTATTTCAAGAAGATGTTGATATTACGAGACTTCAAGGATAGCCGTTGATGTTCAAGACATTAGAATTCTCGTTCACGAGTCAGGTGAGTTAGAATCAGTAGACATTCGCGGGAGTAGTATTGTGGATGAAGGGGAAAATAATGAAGATGAAGAAGAGGTTGAATGAGAGTCTGATGAAGAAGAGGGAGAAGAAGAGGAAGAGTTTCAATCGGACTCCGATTTTGAAACATAGAATGTTTAACTGGTAATTCGTTTAAGTAACTTTATTTCTAAATAACTTGTTTGTTTCTTGTTCTCTTAATTCATGTTTAAGTAACTTTGTTTCTAAATAACTTGTTTGTTTCTTGTTGTCATTATGTAACTTTGAATAACTTTCTTTTTAAGTAACTTTCTAAAATTGTTTAATCTTTTATATTACAGATGGTACGTGGGAGTAAGAAGAAGAGGGCTCATCTAGAGATGTCTACTCCTCCAGCAGTAGCTTTTATTCCTCTGGGGAGGTCTTCTTTTATAGCCGCAGCTTCTATTCCTTTGGGGAAGTCTCCTTCTGGCGGCGGCTTATATTCCTCTAGGGACGTCTACTCCTCTGACAGCGGCTTCTATTCCTCCGGGGACGTCGTCTTCTCCGGCGGCAGCTTTTCTGCTTGAGATGTCTACACCTCTAGCTACCTCTCCATTTCTGCCGCTGCCATACTCGATTATGGCGCCCATCTCTACTCCTTCGACTTCATGTACTGCAGGGATGTCATCTAGGCATTCCCTTTTATCATCAGAACATCCATTGGCACCTGCCCCTTCATTTGTTCCTTCATCCCACGATGTTGTCTCTCCGATCGTTATCTTACCGACCGTTGACAGGTACATGTTGTAGCCAAAATTGAATTATGGAATTGTTGTCTGTTAAACTAGAATATATGTTTGTTAGATGTGGTTCGATGTTGTTTGTTAAACTTGGAATATATGTTTGTTAGATATGGTTCGATGTTGTTTGTTAAACTTGGAATATATGTTTGTTAGATACGGAATTGTTGTTTGTTAAACTTAGAATACATGTTTGTTAGATATGGAATTTTTTTTGGTTAAACTTAGATATGGAATGAGTGTTATGACTATATTGGTATTGATGTTGTTTGTTAGACTTGCAATATATGTTTGTGAGGTATAGAATTGTTATTCGTTAAACTTAGAATATATTTTTATTAGATATGGAATTGTTGTTTCTTAAACTTGGATATGGAATGAGTGTTAAGACTACATTTGAATACTTGGATGATAGTTAGACTTGGATATAGAGAAGTTCTTATATATTGTTATATAATGGATTTTATTTGAATTGTTGCATGCTTGTTGTTTTCTGTTAAATTTATAGGGGAAACTCTGCTATTTTTCTTTTGAAAACTTAAACTTCACTATTTGTTTCCTAAACTCCTTATTTTTGTTTTAGTTACATTAATTATATTTAGTTAATTAAATGTAATTGTATTTTAATATTTGCACAACTTCAACAAGCATTCGGGTTGTACAAAGTAGATTAATAAAATCATGAAGGCAAATTTTTTTGAGGCACATCCGAGTTTCGGGAAGGTCCCAGATAGAATAAAGAACATGTGGTATACAGGGTTTAGGGTAGGTGTTTATATAACGGTAACTACGTGAACATTTTAAATATAAAAGCTTATATTGATTAACAAATTATGTGTTGTTACGAAAGAGGTATTGATGGGACTCGATGCATGAGCATGCCATTTGGGACGCTTGGCAGAAAGGGGCCTCACTACAATATAAGGACTTGAGTACGAGGTGTGAGTGGACGAGTATCAACTCGACTTGATGACTACCGCACAGTACACGAGTCTTTGTAATGAATAGGGCTCGAAGGTTTACAAGAAGAGGCTGGAGGCGGCACAGCAGAACCGGCTGCAGGGATGTAGTGGCAAGGGGCCCGGCAAGCATACCGGCAGGTCTAGGTCTTTTATTGAGTGGGTAAGTCAATTTCTTTTCCATATTTAATAATATACAAGTTCAGGGGTGTAATGTCTCTTTTGTAGGCCAAATATCAAGAGCTGAAGACAAACGCGGAACGCCTTCATATTGAGACCGGCTCACCCATTCCAGTTGACGAGCAGTTGATATTCAAGGCTGCCGGTGGCAGCAACAATGGCCATATCTATGGTTTTGGCTCACAATTTGCATCCGTCACCACGGAGCCCCAGAGAGGCAGCAGCTCGTCATGGGTTCCTTCGGTATCTTCTGCAGCAGAGCACAAGTCCTGTATCAAGAGTGAGAGGAGGTTGTAGGGATATATACAGCAGGCATAGGACAAGTTCGCCGGCTTCATGACCTCATTTGCCTCTCAGTGTGGAGTGCAGTAGAATTTCGTACCTACTCTCTTCCCTCCTTTCCCGCTACTGAATGATGATGTCACATCTCAGCTACCGATCGGTCCTAGGTTCTCCTCTAGCCCACCTCCACCTACCTAGATTATATGATATATTTGTTATGTATTTATGATATATTCTACATTTGACATTATATTATGTATTGTCGACTTTTTTAATATATATTTGTATTTGATATATATATATATGTATTCTAGACGTTTTAGTTGATTGTATTATTGACGTTTTTCTTGATTTTATATTGTTTGTGACTGTTGTTAGTTTTTAAGTTCTGGTAGATATTTATAATTACAAATAAAATATTAAAAAAAATACAAACCGACCACACTACCTGATTTTTGATTGATAAATAATTAATTTTTTTTAAAAATAAATTAATTTAGCAATCGAAGTTTGGTCGGTAAATAAAGATATCAACTGAAATCTTTGTTCGGTAACTACGAAGAGTTGATCAATAACATACTATTTAATTTACATTTTTTAATTAAGAAAACTAAATTTACCAACCGATACTTCCAAATATTTGATCGGCCAGAGTTACCGAACGATGTTTTATTTCGTCACAGCTAGTCACCAACCAAAATACAATGAGTGACCGAATCAGTAGTTAATCGATCAGTAACTGGCTTTTAGAGACCGATTATCGACATTTCGGTCGGTAATCGGTAATCTGTTTAATTCTTGTAGTGAAAATTTTAAGAATTCACTTGAAAAGTACTCACCTCCTCTATCACTACTCAAAATCTTAAGTTTCCTACTTAATTTATTTTCAACTAGAGACTTATATGCTTTAAACATACGAAATACTTCATCCTTTGTTTTCATTAGATAAACATACACAAATCTTGAGCAATCATCTATAAAAGTGACAAAATATTTGTCACCTCCCCTAGTTGAAAAACCATTAAGTTCATATACATCCAAATGTAATATTTCAAGCAATGATGTATTTCTTTCAACTTTAGGAAAAGGTAATTTTGTTATCTTGGCTTGTACACAAGTTTCACATTTCTTATTTTCTAGGTCACTTAGGATTAACATGTCCTAATCTAATATGCCAAAGAAAATAAGAAGACTCAATCAAATAAATAGAAACATTATTCATCTTATTAATACTCAACTTGAATATAATATTACAAAATAATACTTCCTTGCAAAAATACCATTCTTTGACAAGATTACTTTATTCGATTCTAGGACAGCTTTCAATCCTCTTTTATTAATGATATCGGCAGATACAAGATTTTTAACACCACTAGGAACACAAAGTACATTAGTAAGAACTAGTTTCTTGCGTGAAGTGAATGGCAAGTGCACTTCCCCTTTGCCATGAAGTTTTGCCCTTACACTACTATTACAAAATAATACTTCCTTGCAAAAATACCATTCTTTGACAAGATTACTTTATTCGATTCTAGGACAGCTTTCAATCCTCTTTTATTAATGATATCGGTAGATACAAGATTTTTAACAACACTAGGAACACAAAGTACATTAGTAAGAACTAGTTTCTTGCGTGAAGTGAATGGCAAGTGCACTTCCCCTTTGCCATGAAGTTTTGCCCTTACACTACTATTACAAAATAATACTTCCTTGCAAAAATACCATTCTTTGACAAGATTACTTTATTCGATTCTAGGACAGCTTTCAATCCTCTTTTATTAATGATATCGGCAGATACAAGATTTTTAACAACACTAGGAACACAAAGTACATTAGTAAGAACTAGTTTCTTGCGTGAAGTGAATGCCAAGTGCACTTCCCCTTTGCCATGAAGTTTTGCCCTTACACCATTAACCATTACCACTTCATGTCCTTCAAGAACAACGTAACTTTTTAATTGATCCTTGTCATTGCACATATGTATAGCAGTCCCAGAATCATACTACCACTATTTTGAAGAAAATGGTGTAGCCATGTTCAACTCAGTCATGTTTTCAAGTATAAAACAGACACAAGCGGTGCACCATCTTCAACAAGATCTGCACTTGGGATATTTCTCTTTTGCTTCTTGTTAGATCTACAATCAGACTTATAATTGCCCTTCTTACTACAGTTGTAAAACTTTTTTTTCTCATTAGAATTGTCGGGTTTCTTCCTCTTATTTCCACTAATTTTATTTTCAGCCACAAAATTCACTTTTGGATCCCCTCCAATTTCCATCTTTTGAAAAATTCTAGCACCTTCTTCAATTCTCAAATGCTATAAAATACTAGACACAGTTAAATTCTCAGAAGTATGTAATAACTTCTTTTGATAGTCATCCAAGTTTGAGGCAATTTGGCAATAATTTCCCCAACTTGTAATGACCCCAAGATTTCAATACCAATGTCTTTCAGTTTTGACACTATAACTTGAAGGTTGTGAATTTGATCCATAAGAGGCAAATTATTATCGAGTAACTTAAATTCAAAATACTTTTTAATCAGAAACTTATCTGAGCCTTGCTTTTATGTGGCATATTCTTGTTCAATTGTAGTCCAGATTTCCCTTGGGCTAGTAATATTTGTAAAAAGATGATACACTGAATCAGAAAGATTGTTTAGAATGTGACCACGACAAATTATCTCGTCATCCTCACATTTGGCCATTTTCCTTTTGATCTCCTCAGACTCTCCTTCTTCTGGTGGTGGAATCTCCTTCAAATTAGGTCTAAGAATATAAGACATTTTTAGTGCAGTAAAAAAGAACATTAACTTGTCCTTCCAACGATTGAAGTTATTACTGGATCTAGCTTAACGATCAAACTTCACAAAATCTTGATTCATCATTTTGATGGTAGACTCTCTCGTGTTGATTCCATGACAATTATTGT
Organism: Catharanthus roseus; assembly: GCA_028651295.1. Classification (NCBI taxonomy): domain Eukaryota; kingdom Viridiplantae; phylum Streptophyta; class Magnoliopsida; order Gentianales; family Apocynaceae; genus Catharanthus; species Catharanthus roseus. The sequence goes on along the minus strand of JAPQWS010000168.1, from coordinate 16,204,272 downwards.
CTTAAGATTGAAAGAAACTAAGAGGGTGTAGAAACAACAAAAAATAAAAAAGACAAGAATCAAAATAAACTTTTATTGAATAAATTTGTAAGAATAACAAAGAGGACATCACAACAAAATAGCAAAGCATTGTAGGCGTGCTTAACATTGTCCTTAAGACAATATTTTCCCCACTACATTGCAAAACAGGGTTTGGAATAGCAAAGTATCTCTAGGATACAAAGAAAGTACAAGAATATATAATATTGCAATTGATTGGACATTTTTTAAGAATTTAGGAATGCTTGAAAACTAATCATACAAACTTTGTAGAATGTCACATATTTATAGATATTCGCTAGCAAATTTGATGGAAAAAATATGAGTCACAACTATTAAGTTTGAAAACAAAGTTTGTAGTTATTCACCAAGATTTAGCTTGAAACACACTTTATAGTTATTTATCAAGAGTTAGCTTAAACATATGTTTATAGCTATTTCACCAAGAGTTAACTTAAAATATATGTTTCTAGCTATTCATTCAAGAGTTACAATATTTTTTAAATTTAAATTTTATCTCATAAATTAAAGATTTCAACACAAATACTGGAACTTTTTGCAATCGTTAAAGGTGTCTCTCTCTTGATCTCCTAGTTGCTATTTTAGAAAAATAAATATAAGTGTCATTTATGATATAGAAGAGAATTATTGGATCCAATCATAGGCGGAGGGCTGTTGGGGAAAAGGGGGTCCATGGCCCTTCAATCTTTCTTCTAAACTCATCTATGTAAAAAAGTACTTATTTTAGAGAAAATGTTAAAGTAGATTAATTTTATCGGTAGATTCTTCAATTTTTTTCTAGTCATTATGATTCTTGAAAAATACAAATCCAACACAAGTTTTCCATATTTTATAAGCATAAACTTACAGGTTTTAAGGTAATATATGTAGATAAGGACCAAAATTGCTGGAAAAAACTTATGAGATTCAGTAATAAAATTGGTTGAACTTTAGGGACCAGAATGACCATTTTTCTTTATTTTAACATTAGATGAGGGGATTTGGTTCGAATCCAGATCATCTTATTTAGTAAGGAGTGCTTTTATAACTTGCGTTACTACTTTGCCACCTTTTATTTTATTCATAAAGAAATTTTCATTATTTGATCCTCCAATTAATCAAAGTAAGTTATTAAGTATCTAAAAAGTAATTCAACATCAATAAATTTAAAACTATTTAAAAAATAATATTTTAAAAATATATGAACATAATTCTTCATATATGAATATTGTCAAGAATAAGATAAGAAATAAATAGAAGATGAATTTCTTTAACATTGCTAACTATTTTTACTAAAAGGGAATATATATATATATATATATAGTTTAAACTTAGTTTAAGTATAGATTCGGTCATTCATGCAATATGAAAGAGCGGAGAGAGTTTGTGGGGAATTATTTTCATTGTGACATATACTTTTATCTCTTTTTTTTTTACCTAATTAAAATATGTATCAAATTTTTTAATGAATTTTGACCTCTCAAACCTTTGTATCTAGTTCCGCCCCGGTTTTAACTATTATATATATATATATATGTGTGTGTGTGTGGGGTTATGATTCCATTGCTTTGTTCGCATCTTTTAAAAGAGTTGCCCAAGAGGTCATTGAGAAGTGAACAAATGATCGTTCATCATCGAGGGGTCTTTTCTTGAACAATGGTTCCTTACAAGAAAATCTTGGACAATGTTTGTTCATTTTTTATTTTATAGTAGTATTTTGTACTCTTCAATTTCTAAAATTAAGCTTTTTTTTTTTTTAATTACTATATCGGATGTTGAGGTTTATCTTTGTGTAATTTTATTTAGGTTTTCTAATACAATTACTTTTTTAAAAAAATAGTTCTACACAGATATAATTTTATTTTAAAGAGATATGTTGTTTTCTTTTTTTTTTTTTTTGGGAAGAAGATATGTTGTTGTTTTTCTTTTTTTTTTTTTGTTTTGTTTTTAATAAGAAGATATGTTGTTTTTTAAATTTCATAATTGTAAATTGTTCATAAAAGAAATAGTAGACCAGGGTGAAAATTGATTCTTTTTTTTTCGTTTAAAACCTAGTTCAAGTAGAGCCTTGAAATCATGTAATACACTTTTCGTGTGACATTTTTCTTACAAACATTAAACTGTTTAAGATAAACTATAAATAAAAGTATTATAAAAAATGTACTAAATATTATAGAAGATTCAAAGTGTGAATGCTCTTTTTATTTTTTTTAATACAATATGCTATTAATGGTGGAGTTTCCATAAACATCAAAACAGTTTGTCAAAAAAAAAAAATCAAAACAAGAGTTAAACTCCGATCATTTGATTGGAAGACCTTAACTCGTACTACTCAAAGGACATCTCATTCTTCATGCAACCAAAAAAATCAAAATTAAAGTAAATAGAGTCTTTTAAGGATGTTTGAATCCTTTGTAACATTCTTTGCAATATTCTATGCAATATTCTATCTTTAACGTTCTTAATATATTATTTTATTAGTAACTTATGTGTATATATAAATTTTAAACAATGAACCTTAACAAAAAAAAAAAAAGGAATTATAAGGAAATATTATAAAAATATATACAGAGATATTACATGCGATCATGGTAGTTTTTATAAGGACTGCGCTTAGATTAATTTTTAATCTAAAAATTTTGTAACCTTCTTTTTATTGGGACTTGCATCTTTTCTCGAAAAATATTTAACCTTCTCAAAATAAAAAGAAAAAAATAAACCACTTTTTTCGAATTAAACTAAAATCGAAATAGCCATCTTTTCAAATTAAAGGTGTTCAATGTACTTCGTCGGGTTATCGAACTGGTACTTCTTGTTGGATTCCAAGAAAATCAAAACTAGGGTCACGGACTAAAAGTAAGAAGCCCGCACAAGATCCCAAAACAGAGCAACCCATGCAGGGCCTGATGAGTGTACCTTAAGCTCATGTAGCCCATGGGCCTATGCATTCTTCAGTTGGGCACCATTTCGCTATTAGTGGGGGTTTTTGTAATTCCCAGGATTTTTTGGGACTTGTTTATAATTATATTTTTTACGGTAAAGAAATATTGAGCTTTAAGTTTATTTATTATACGTCTTGAGTGTCTTAATAAAGGGTTAAAGGAGATGAGGGCTTTAAGTGTAAAAAAAAAAAATTAACATCAACTTAAACCTAATAATATTTGATGTTCTCTTGCATTGTTCGTAGATGTCAGAGAAGCATAAGGGAGGAAGAGCTAAGGTTAAGGTAAGTAAGACTAATTCTCAATCTTAGAGTTATAATTGATGTTCTTTTATTAATGATTTTGCAAAAGTGTATAATTTATGAAATTTTAATGTGGCTATGTTTTTATGAATTAAGTATGATTTTGATATTTTCATGATCCAATGACTAGCAAAGCATGATATGTGTGACATTTATGATCAATCAACGCTATTAATTGCACAGTTGATCAAAATTAAATGTTCAGACGAAGTATGAGTTCTTTGGAATGTTGTCGTCATATCATGATTAAGTCGTGTTCATGCTTATGTAATGGATTATGATGATTAGATGAAGTATTTCTAATTTTTCTATACTATTTCTTTAATGATATCTTGGTTGGCACTTGAAGTAAATAAATTATTTTTGGTTTAATTGTTGTTGGATCTAATTACTATTACAATTTCTATTTACTATTACAAATTATCATAATAAACAAAATAAAAACAGCCCTAATTATTACAAAAACCTTCCTCTTTTCTTCCCCCTAAGCTGTCGGTTCAAGTTGAACGGAAAGACCGAGTAATCAACTACAGTAAACTGTAAGAAAAATGGTAAAGAAAATGATGATAAAATAAACCCTTACCTGTTGCCGCAGTATCGGTACCACCAGCGAAAAAACCACGTTGAGACCGAATGACACCGAGCAGCGGCGAGAAACGAAGAGCCGCGTCGAGGCACCGTCGGTAAAATAACGGCACGATATGTTGGAGAAAGGATTCTCTAAGTCAAGGGCCACAAGATCACAAACGATCACCAGTTTCTCTCTCTCTCTCTCTCTCTCTCTCTCTCTCTCTCTCTCTCTCTCTCTCTCTTTACAACCTCTCGGTTTTCCCTCAAACAGAGAACAACAATCGGGTACCGAACGCAAGAAGCCAACGATCGATTTGACCGAGGCAATGACACAGAAGTCGAAGGGGCGGAGAAGAGCAACGGTCACAATAAGCCGCGGCCAAGAAAAGGAAGAAGAAGAGACAGAGCTCCAATTTTCAAAACGGCAGAGAAAAAAGAAGGAAAAATAAAGAGAAACGACTGTGTGTGAGAACCGAGAAGAGGAGAGGGTAAAAATAGGTCAAGTCACTACGGGCAAGCCCGGGCGGGCCTGGGCCAGCATCTTTGATCAATTCAAACAACCTTATCTTTCTGTTGTGGCCCATTGGATCATCATAGGCAAAAAGAAGATTGGTTGGAAAAAAGAAAAATATTGGGAAGAAATAGGCCCAAAACCTACAATCTCCACCTCGAACAATATTTTTCCAACTGTTAAGATGACTCCATGAGAGTCAGACTGCGTCCAAGTGAAGGAAATCCCTGCAAAACATAAACTTGTAAGAGCTCATAATTTTAGTATCAAGATCTGAAGGGTTATTATCAGTACTAACTTTATCTATGTCAACTACACCACTATAGACTTTCTCCCTAATAAAATAGTATTTGACATCTATATGTTTTGTCCATTCGTGATAGACCGGATTGTTGCACAAATGTAAATAACTCTGGTTGTCAGTATAAATAATAGCTTTTGAATGTAAAACGTGTGATTCATTCAATAAACTTTGAAGCCAAATGGCTTCTTTGATAGCTTCCGTAGCTGGGATGTACTCAGTCTCGGTAGTTGATAAGGCAACTACTGGCTGTAGTTGAGATTTCCATAAGATGCAATTACCCACTAGGGTAAAGAAATAGGATGTGGTAGATTTTTTACCATCTTTATCATCTGCAAAATCGAAATCAACATAACCCATTAGTTCAAAGACATCAGACCAATTATGATAGTGTAAACCCTTATCTAAAGTTCCATTAAGGTAACGCAGCAACCACTTGAGAGCAGCCCAGTGATCCCTTCTCGAGTTAGACATGAATCTGCTGAGAAGGCTTATAGAAAAAGCAATGTCTGGTCGGCTGGATACCGTTGAGTACATAACCGAGCCTATGGCCATTCGTAGGGGATATTTGCCATATCTCTTTCCTCACTCTCGATTTTAGGACAAGTTTTGTCTAAAAGTTTGAAATGGCTCGCAAGTGGGGTTATACGGGTTAACATAGATGCATAGAAAATTTAGAGACAATTTTCTAAATAAAGGGATTTTGAGATAGGAAAAGTGAACGACAGACCTATCTCTAATAATACTCATCCCAAGAATCTTGGATGTAACCCCTAAATCCTTCATGTCAAATTCAGATTTTAGAAAGGATTTCAGATCATCAATCTTAGTTTTATGTTTGCATACAATTAACATATCATCTACATAAAGCAATAAATAAATAAGCTATCAACATTATTACCAGAGAAATAAATACAACTATCATAGCTGCTTTTAGAGAAACCAATTTTCAACATAAAAGAATCAAACCTCTTGTACCATTGCATGTGTGATTGTTTAAGTCTGTATAAGGACTTTTTCAAAAGACACGTCATGTGTTCTTTAACTTTAACCTCAAAACTTCGTGGTTGACGAATATATATAGTCTCATCGAGATCACCATGCAAGAATTCGATTTTAACATCAACTTCTTCAAGATTGAGATCATAGAAGGCAACAAGAGCAAGAATAATCCTAATCATTTTGTATTTAACAACGGGAGAAAAAATTTCATTAAAGTCAATACCCTCAACTTGTGAAAAAACTTTTGCAACCAGCTTGGCCTTCAACCTTGGAAGTGTTAGTATATGTCCTAAGACCAATTGACTCACATTTATGATTTATGAAGCATGTATTTTTGAATTGTATTTTATGCTCTTGGTCATCAAGTATGTGACTTGATAGTAAAACCCTTATGGCTAATAAAATACTATTCTTATTTGTCCCTAGTATATTACATCTTGTAAACTAGTGTGAAGTTGATTGATGGACAAGTTTTACTAATCATGAATATGAGATATAAAATCAATTCAAAAATACATATTGAGAATATTGTATTGGACATGACCCAAAGTGAAGAAGAAATATTGCATGGGTTTAAGTTATAAGTATTTCTTCTCAGTTTTATATTTGGTGTCCTTCGACCTAATGTTTCTTGCATGGGGAGAAAAATATGTTTTGACATAGTCAAACATCACTTTTAATTAGGTGATCATTATGATTATTGGTTGGCTTATTTTCTCATCATGGCTTGAATATTGGAGATAGTGAAAGGGATTTGTCCCTCTCTTTTTAGAGAGAGATATCCATGGGCCCCTTGATAAGGAAGACTGGAAAATATGCATGGCCATGCTCAAATAAGTATTAATAAGGTGTTATTAATATTATTTGTTGGAACAGTCTGCCTGGTGATCAAGTAAATGGTTAATTAAGTTTTATAAGGATGACTTGATCCATGCCTTATACTTAATTAGGATATCGTGTGACAAAAGGACTAAATATTAAATCTGATGCTAGGTTATTATTACATTTACTTAACTTGGGTAAACATAATGTCTTGCTAGAGGCCGCTTATGTTTTGTGAATAAATGTCTAGGACATTTTTCATTCACTGCCAACGTTAAGTGAACCTACAGGGTCACACGCATAGACGATCTTGTGAGCATAATGTCTACGTTCAATGTATCTAGATTGTGTCCAGATTCGTTGAACGTATACAAAAGGGGAATCAGATTCCATATTGTATTTTCTGGTAGGTTAATAAGTAATTAATTTTATTTAATAGAATAAATGAAATTAATTACTTAATATTACTCATCCAACCGTTGGATGATTATAGGAATAGACGGACGAGATTAAACTGTCATTAGATGATAGTTAGGGTTTTGATATTGACAGCTATAAAAAGTTATGTTAACCTTTTCTTGGTGGCCGTCCTTTTTCTGAATAAAGAAAAACAAAACCCTAAACCCTAGAACGGCGATATAGTATCTCGTCTCCTCTCTCCGAAATACGACCGATTACCAGATAGTCAGGATCAGTTCTGAACAGTTTTCAGAACACAGAAGGGGCTACCATCCCGATCGCTTGCAGAGGAGTTCGTCGCGTAGATACCAGTAGAGGGCGAAGCGTACAAAGCAGCGCCTCCACAACGAACAATCAAAACATTGAGGTAATTTATATCCAATCAGTTTTTCTAGTATGTGCAGATCCTGTTGGTGAATTTCCGTAGTTTTATTTTACTTTGTTTTTGCCTACGGATTCGAACAGTGGTATCAGAGCCACGTACATACTAGTTTTACTGATTTTATCTCTTACCGCTTTGATTACACATGTTGTTTTCAATCGGCCTTATAGTAAGGTTTCTGATTAGTGTAATAATCAGAGTAAATTGAATTGTAGGATTCGCATATATTGGAGGCAAGCTCATAGAGATGAAGACTTACCTAGATTGACCTTTGACTTCCATGAGGCTCGTGGAAGTCAATATAGGATTGGGGCCATGCTATGACACGTTTTATTTGATGTATATATATTATGCATGTGATGTTTAGTTTATTTCCTTTTATTTTTTATATATGTTTTGTGAAATAATATACAAATAAAAAGGAAGAAGGTTTTTGAAACCATGTAAAAAAAAAAAAATTAAGTCGTAAAATGTCTTCCATGATCATAAGCACTTCTCCATGCTTGGATCATCATTTTGTCTCATTGCCAAAGCAAGAGAAAAATGGTTACCTAAGTAGGGGAAGATGGAAAATGGTGATTTCCATATGCTTGGAATGGTTTGGCTTAACTAGGCTATCAAAGCAGTTTTGAGCCTAGGACATCATATGGGATTTTGCCAGTACATTTAGATGTAAATCCCATTAATATATTTTTCTCTAATTATGGGTGTTAAGCCAAAGCTTACTTATAATTAGAATAAAATGAATTTTATACCCATGATTTATATCAAGTGTTGAATATTTCAGGAAAAATTTAATGCTTCATTTATTTAATTTTACTTTGCAAATTCTATGTAGATAATGGCCTCAAACAATTCAAACACATCGTTGCGATCCGTGCTTGAAAAGAATAAGCTTAGTGGGACTAACTTTCTTGATTGGGCACGAAATTTAAGGATTGTCCTTAAACAAGAAAAAAAGCTATATGTACTTGAGAACCCTATCCCTAATCAACCAGCTAACAATACGCCCAGAGTCGACAAGGATGCTTATAGTAAGCACAAGGATGATTCTAACGATGTGACATGTCTCATGTTGGCTACGATGGAATCTGAGTTGCAAAAGCAATTCGAGGAAGTTGAGGCTTATGAGATGATAAAACAGCTCAAGGAAATGTTCCAAGAGCAGGCACGTCAAGAGAGATATCTTACCACTAAGGCATTCAATAGCTGCAAAATGACCCCTGGCACTTCAGTTAGTGCTCATGTCCTTAAGATGAAAGGGTATCTTGATCATCTTGAAAAACTTGGAGCACCTGTAAGTCATGACTTGGCTACTGATATGATCTTGGCCTCTTTGACCTCTGACTATGATCAATTTGTCATGAACTTCAATATGCATAATATGGAAAAGTCCATAAATGAATTGCACGGGATGCTCAGTGAAAGTCGAACAAAACATTAGGAAGTCTACTCCCTAATGTTCCGATGGTTCGAAGAGGCGATTCAAGAAGAACAAGGGAAAGGGAAAGGGAAAGGATATGGCCAAAAAGCGTAAAAGGCAAGCGAAGCCCAAGCCCAAGGTTAAACCACCAAAGGAAGGGACTTGCTTCCACTGCAATGAACTCGGTCATTGGAAGAGGAATTGCAAGCTCTACTTGGAAGAAAAGAAGAAGCAAAAGGCCGGTGAGACCGCCGCCTGGGTATTTTCGTTATAGAAATTAATATGTCTACTCCTACTTCATGGGTATTAGATACCGAATGTGGAGCTCACATTTGTGTAAATGTGCAGGGACTCAAAAGGAGTAGATCTTTGGCAAAGGGAGAGGTGGACCTACGAGTTGCAAATGGAGCAAAAGTTGCTTTGCTGTGAGCCAGTAGGGACATTTGATTTACTTTTGCCTACTCGGGCTTATAATTGAACTTAAAGATTGTTATTATGTTCCCCTGCTATGAGTAGGAACATCATTTCAGTTTCTTGTTTAGATATTGATGGTTTTGAGTTTAATACTAAGAATGGTAAAAGTTCTATTTATAAAAATGGTATTTTCTATGGGGATGCCTCTTTATGTAATGGACTTTACATTCTTAACCTACATGATTCCATTAGTAAGCCCATCTATAACATAAATACAAAGAAATTTAAATCTAATGATTTAAATCAAACTTACTTCTGGCATTGTCGTTTGGGCCATATAAATGAGAAACGCATATCAAAACTCAATCAAGATGGACTTTTATCTTCATTCGACCTTGAGTCTTATGAAAAATGTGATTCTTGTTTATTGGGAAAAATGACTAAAAGTCCATTTACAGGGCAAAGTGAAAGGGCTACCGATTTATTAGAAATCATACATACTGATGTATGTGGGCCAATGAACACACAAGCCAGAGGAGGTTTTCAGTATTTCATTACATTCACAGATGATTTCAGTAGATATGGTTATGTCTATCTAATGAAACATAAATCTGATTCCTTTCAAAAGTTTAAGGAATTTCAAAATGAAGTATTGAATCAACTTGGAAGGAGTATCAAATTACTTCGATCAGATCGAGGTGGTGAATACTTAGGCCAAGGTTTTGACGAACATCTAAAAAATTGTGGGATATTATCACAATTAACTCCACCAGGAACACCACAAAGGAATGGTGTGTCTGAACGCAAAAATCGAACTCTATTGGATATGGTTCGATCTATGATGAGTCAAACAGATCTTCCAATTTCTTTCTGGGGTTACGCTATAGAAACTGCTGCATTCATATTAAATAGAGTTCCATCTAAAGCTGTTCAGAAGACACCACATGAGATATGGACCGGGAAACAACCTAGTTTAGCATTTCTCAAAATTTGGGGATGCGATGCTTATGTGAAGCGATCATTATCTGAAAAACTAGCACCCAAATCTGATAAGTGTCTGTTTGTGGGATATCCTAAGGAAACTAAAGGATACTACTTTTATCTTCCATCTGAAAACAAAGTGTTTGTTGCTCGGAATGGAATTTTCCTTGAAAGGGAATTCGTTTCCAAAAGAGTCAGTGGCCGTAGAATCCATCTTGAAGAAGCTCAAGGACAGTAGACCATTTCTAAACCGGGTATGGATACTCAGTTGGACTCACGTATTCATACTGAGCCTGAACCTTTGACACAAGGGCCAAGAAGGTCTAGTAGGATTTCTCAGATACCACGAGAGATATGGATTTCTTGTGGTCGAGGATCACAATATTGATCTTATTGATCAAGGTGAACCTAATTCCTACCAAAGATGCTATTCGTAGTCTCGAATCTAGCAAATGGCTAGAGGCTATGAAATCGAAATGCAATCCATGCATGATAATCAAGTTTGGACTTTGATTGATCCACTGAAGGTTGCAAGACCATAGGGTGTAAATGGGTTTTCAAAAAGAAAAGCTGACATGGATGGCAATGTGCACACTTACAAAGCTCGATTGGTAGCAAAAGGGTATAGACAAACTCATGGTATAGACTATGATGAAACCTTTTCTCCGGTTGTAATGCTTAAGTCAATTAGAATTCTACTTGCCATTGCAGCATATTATGATTATGAAATATGGCAAAATGGATGTTAAAAGCTGCTTTTCTTAATGGAAATCTCTTTGGAGGATGTGTATATGACACAACTCGAAGGTTTTATTCATCCTTCGAATTCTAGTAAAGTGTGTAAACTTCAAAGATCCATTTATGGCTTGAAGCAAGCATCTCGAAGTTGGAATCTTCGTTTTGATGAAGCAATTAAAGAATTCAATTTCATCAAGAATGAGGATGAACCTTGTGTCTACAAAAGGGTTACAGAAAATGCAGTAGTCTTCTTAGTACTCTATGTCGATGACATCTTGTTAATTGGGAATGATATCCCCACTTTGCAAAGTGTAAAAACTTGCTTGGGAAGTGTTTTTCAATGAAAGATTTAGGCGAAGCGGCCTATATTCTAGGCATTAGGATCTATTGAGATAGATCTAAAAAGCTTATTGGCCTAAGTCAGAGTGGATATATTGACAAGGTACTGAAAAGGTTCAGTATGCAAGATTCTAAGAGAGGATTCTTGCCAATGTCACATGGCGTTAAACTCAGTAAGTCTCAAAGTCCTACCACAAGGGAGGATACGGAACGCATGAGTAAGATTCCTTACGCTTCCGCAATTCGATCTATCATGTACGCCATGTTATGCACTCGCCCAGATGTCTCGTATGCATTAAGCATGACTAGCAGATTTCAGTCAAATCCCGGTGAACCGCATTGGATTGCAGTAAAAAACATTCTCAAGTATTTAAGAAGGACTAAAGAGATGTTTTTGATCTACGGAGGTCAGGACGGAGAGCTCGTTGTAAATGGTTACACGGATGCTAGCTTTCAGACTGAAGTAGATGATTTTAGATCGCAATCTAGATTTGTGTTTTGTTTGAATGGAGGTGCTGTGAGCTAGAAGAGTTCAAAGCAAGATACCGTGGCCGATTCTACTACAGAGGCTGAGTATGTGGCTGCTTCTGATGCAGCCAAGGTGGCAGTTTGGATCAGAAAGTTCATCACAGAACTAGGTGTAATTCCTAGCATTGTGAACCTAGTGGACCTATATTGTGATAATACAGGAGCCATTGCACAAGCTAAGGAACCTAGATCTCATCAACGATCCAAACATATTCTCAGGCATTTCCATCTCATTCGAGAAATTATTGAGCATGGAGATGTTAAATTTTGCAAAGTAGACACCAATGACAATGTCGCAGATCCATTGACAAAGACACTCCCACAACTTAAGCATGGGAGTCATACTAGGTCAATGGGTTTGAGAGTCATGTCAAATTGGTGGTACGACAAGTGGGAGATTGTTAGTACATGCCCTAAGACCAATTGACTCACATTTATGATTTATGAAGCATGTATTTTTGAATTGTATTTTATGCTCTTGGTCATCAAGTATGTGACTAGATAGTAAAACCCTTATGGCTAATAAAATACTATTCTTATTTGTCCCTAGTATATTACGTCTTGTAAACTAGTGTGAAGTTGATTGATGGTCAAGTTTTACTAATCATGAATATTAGATATAAAATCAATTCATAAATACATATTGAGAATATTGTATTGGACATGACCCAAAGTGAAGAAAAAATATTGCATGGGTTTAAGTTATAAGTATTTCTTCTCAGTTTTATATTTGGTGTCCTTCGACCTAATGTTTCTTGCATGGGGAGAAAAATATGTTTTGACATAGTCAAACATCACTTTTAATTAGGTGATCATTATGATTATTGGTTGGCTTATTTTCTCATCATGGCTTGAATATTGGAGATAGTGAAAGGGATTTGTCCCTCTCTTTTTAGAGAGAGATATCCATGGGCCCCTTGATAAGGAAGACTGGAAAATATGCATGGCCATGCTCAAATAAGTATTAAAAAGGTGTTATTAATATTATTTGTTAGAACAGTCTGCCTGGTGATCAAGTAAATGGTTAATTAAATTTTATAAGGATGACTTGATCCATGCCTTATACTTAATTAGGATATCGTGTGACAAAAGGACTAAATATTAAATCTGATGCTAGGTTATTATTACATTTACTTAACTTGGGTAAGCATAATGTCTTGCTAGAGGCCGCTTATGTTTTGTGAATAAATGTCTAGGACATTTTTCATTCACTCGCCAACGTTAAGTGAACCCTACAGGGGTCACACGCATGGACGATCTTGTGAGCATAATGTCCACGTTCAATGTATCCAGATTGTGTCCAGATTCGTTGAACGTATACAAAAGGGGAATCGATTCCATATTGTATTTTCTCGGTAGAGTTAATAAGTAATTAATTTTATTTAATAGAATAAATGAAATTAATTACTTAATATTACTCATCCAACCGTTGGATGATTATAGGAATAGACTGGACGATATTAAACTCGTCATTAGATGACGATTAGGGTTTTGATATTGATGACTATAAAAGGTTATGTTAACCTTTTCTTGGTGGCCGTCCTTTTTCTGAATAAAGAAAAACAAAACCCTAAACCCTAGAACGGCGATATAGTATCTCGTCTCCTCTTTCCGAAATACGACCGATTACCAGATAGTCAGGATCAGTTCCTAACAGTTTTCGGAACACAGAAGGGGCTACCATCCCGATCACTTGCAAAGGAGTTCGTCGCGTGGATACCAGTAGAGGGCGAAGCGTACAAAGCAGCGCCTCCACAACGAACAATCAAAACATTGAGGTAATTTCTATCCAATTGGTTTTTCTAGTATGTGTAGATCCTGTTGGTGGATTTCCGTAGTTTTATTTTACTTTGTTTTTGCCTACGGATTCCAACAGGAAGTTCATTAGCAGACTCAGGCTCTTTAATTTTAAAAATCTATTTGCAATCAACTAATTTTTGTTTTGAGGGTTTTGGAGCAAGAATCCAGGTTTTATTTTTATTTAAAGAATACATTTCTTCATCCATAGCACGTAACCATAAAGAGCGATTAGGGCTTTTCAAAACATCAGAAAAACACAATGGTTCCTTTTCTTCCACATAAGATGCAACAGCAAATGCATATGAAAATATGTAGGAATAAATATATCTAGTGTGTTCCTTAGGCACTCTTCTAACCTTATCTCTTGCAAGCTGATAATCCCTAAGAGCTTGAGTTTGAGTTTCAGGATGATCTACCTCCTCATCAGAACCTTCTAACACAAGTTCAAGGGTTTTATAGAAGAATCAGGTATGCTACTGGATGGTGTAACTAACTCCTCATTGGTTTCAGGCTCCTGAGAGGGCTCTAGAGAAGGTTCTGAGGTGACCTCCACCACCACAAGAATACTACCAGATGTGGGAATACTAGGTTGGCTATCGGAGATAGGTTTATCCTTAAGATAGGGCATATCTAACTCGTTGAAGACTACATCCCTACTGATAACTAACTTCACGCCTGGTTCACCATTTAACCACACTCTATAACCCTTCACCCCACTAGGATATCCTATGAACACTCCCTTTCTAGACCTAGGATCTAGCTTACCCTCCTTCGAATGTGCAAAAGTCGCACACCCAAAAACTCTTAGGTTGGAAAGATTAGAAGGTTTACCACACCAAAGTTCTATAGGAGTCCTAAAGTTTATGGCTGTAGAAGGGGATCTATTCATAAGGTAGACAGCTGTACTTACAGCTCACCCCAAAAAGGTTTTGGGATGCCTGAAGACACCATAAGACATCTAAATTTATCCATAATGGTACAGTTCATCCTCTCTGTTACTCCATTTTGCTGGGGGTTATCCCTAACTGTCCTATGATGTATGATGCCATGCGATGCACATAAATAAGAAAACTTTTGGTTGCAAAACTCAAGACCATTATCAGTCTTGATTGTTTTTAGTTTATTTCTAAATTGATTTTCGGCAAGGTGTTTCCACTCACAAAACTTTTCAAAAGTTTTATCTTTTGTTTTTAAAAGAAAAACCCAAACATGCCTCAAAAAATCATCAACAATAGAGAAGAAATAAACATTATCACCATAAGTTGGAACCTTTTCAGGTCCCCATAGATCACAATGCACATAATCAAGTATAGCAGAAGACTTGTGTGTGGTAGTTGAAAAACTGATTTGGTGTTGTTTTCCCAAAATACAGTGATCACAAAAATCCAAAGAATCAATTTTGTCACCACACAAAAGATTTTGTTTTTGCAAGTAATATAGTCTCTTTTCGCTAATGTGGCCAATCCGCCGATGCCACAACATAGTTTTCTCCGGAACAGTTTTTGAAACCAAAGCAGTTGAATTACAAACTATTTTTCCAATAAGAATGTATAAACTCTCTTTTAAAACCTTTTAGCATGACTAGGTTTCCTTTGCAAATACGTAAAATACCATTTTTAGATTTGAAAGAAAAACCAAGTGAATCCAAATAACCAAGAGACGTAGGTCGAAATCTCATTGAGTTTCCTAGTCACATAGTTATGCATTTTGATTAAAATATTTCCAATGCCTTTAACATCACAAACTTGATTGTTTCCCATATAAACCTTTCCTTGATTTAAGGGTTTAAAATCTGAAAACCAGTATTTGTTGGGTGTCATGTGAAATGTATAACCATAATCAGGGACCCAATGATCAACAACTTTAGAACAAGATGGGGAAAGGGAAACACACAAAACCTCTGAAAATATAGAATTACCATCTGAATCAAAATCATGGGTTTTGTCATTTTTATTACTCCCTTTACCATGTTTACGTTGTTTTTCATCTTTAATCTGTTTAAAACACTTGGTTTTCATATGACCCTCCCTGCCATAATAAAAACATTTCACTTTATTCTTTTCTCGAGATTTGGACCTCCCTTTACTTTTAGACCTGTGACTAAGAGGTTCCCTCCGGTCAATTCTCCCTCGCACGTAAAGGTTTTTTCCGTTTAATTTATTTTCCTTTTGTAAATCCAAATCTTTTGACTTTAAAACATTTTTAACATCGGAAAGAGATAAATCATCTCTACCATATTTAATGGCAGATTTTACATCATTAAAAGAATCGGGTAAGGCATTAGTAAAATAACAACAATATTTTCATCAGAGATTTTCTCTCCAACATTTTGAAGTTCCAAAAGATTTTGTTTAAATCATCCATATTTTCGGAAAGTGTTTTTGACCCGCTCATTTTAAAACCAAATAGTTGTTTTTTTAAATAAATTTTATTTGAAAGGGATCTTTCCAAATATAGTCGTTCTAGTTTAGTTCAGATTTCAAAAACATTGTCTTTTTGGTTAATTTCTCGTAAAACATTGTCGGTTAAATGTAAGGTGAGGCAACTGTACGCATCACCAAGTTTTTCAGTAAGAATTTCGCCCTTCCAAGATTCCGGATACTCTTTGGGGCTACAAATAGCGGGTGCAATTTTATTTTATACCAAAACTGCTTTCATTTTCCATCGCCACATTACAAAGTCAGATTTACCATCAAACTTGTCGGTTTCAATTTTTGGAACTGACATATTTTAATGGCAAATAGGAGTAATTTAATGGCTAGAAAAAAAAGATTTGAAAGTTTGATTTTAGCAATAAAATACCCGGATTTGTTTTTAAATGAAAAAACCAGCGCAAGTAGGTGTGGGGCATGAATCCCAATAAACACAAACACACCAACAATATATATAACCGAAACGAGAAATAAAGGTAGAAACAGTCAACCCACAAGACAGAAAAAGATAAATAGAAGGAATGTTACAAAACAGAATAATAACAAATATATATATATATGAAATCAGAAAAACGCGCCCAGGCACAGCTACTTGAAATCTCACGGATTCAAGCCAGGCTTGGGTTTTATATTTTTGTTTAAAAAATAGAATGCAACAGAATGAAATCCAGAAGAATCAACAATTGCAGTAGGTAAATATATATATACCACCAGAAAAACAGCAGCAACAAATATAACAAAAAATATCACCGAAAAATCAGAAAAAAAAAAACAACAGGAGCAGGTATAACACAAACTGAACAAAATAATAGTAAACAGAACACCGAATCATAATGCGATTCAGAAACAGAACAAAAAAAAATAGCAATTAACCTGAAAGAAAAACTGGCAGTAAGTCGAAGCAACAAAACAGAAAACTGAAAAATAATAATAGGAAAGACGAAATGAAATAGAAGAAGTTTTAGCAATACTTCATTGGCCAATTTGAGGAACTCAATAGTTCCCCCAGATCTGGATTTTTACCAAGGTTGCCGGCGCCGACGAGATAACTTGGCTCTGATACCACTTGTTAGATCTAATTACTATTACAATTTCTATTTACTATTACAAATTATCATAATAAACAAAAATAAAAACTGCCCTAACTATTACAAAAAACTTCCTCTTTTCTTTCCCCTAAGCCGTCTGTTCAAGCCGAATGGCAAGACCGAGTAATCAACCACAGTAGTAAACTGTCAAAAAAATGGTAAACAAAATGATGATAAAACGAACCCTTACCTGTTGCCGCGGTGTCACTACCGCCAGCGGAGAAACCACGTCGAGAATGAACGACGCCGAGCAGCAGCGAGAAACAAGGAGCCACGTCGAGGCGCCGGTAGTAAAATAACGGCACGATCTGTTGGAGAAAGGATTCCCTCAGTCAAGGGCCACAAAAATACAAACGATCACCGATTTCCCTCTCTCTCTCTCTCTTTCTTTCTCTACAAACTCTCGGTTTTCCCTCAAACAGAGAACAACAATCAGGTGCCGATCACAAGAAGCAGACGATCAATTTGACCGAGGCAACGGCACAGAAGCCAAAGAGTTAGAGAAGAGCAGCAGCAACAGTGAGCCGCTGCCAAAAAAAGGAAGAAGAAGAGACAGAGCTGCAATTTTCAAAACGGCAGAGAAAAGAGAAGGAAAAGTAAAGAGAAACGGTTGTGTGTTAGAACCAAGAAGAGGAAAGGGTAAAAATAGGTCAAGTCACAAAGGGCAAGCCAGGGCGAGCCCGGCTCTACATCTATGATTAATTCAAACAACCTTATCTTTCTATTGTGACCCATTGGATCATCAAAGGGAAAAAGGAAATTGGCTGGAAAAAGAAAAATATTGGGAAGAAGTAGGCCCAAAAACCTACAATTGTGTTACTGAACGTCTGAAGCAAAGAGCTCAGCCGTTCAGCGCTTCTGTTTTAGTCAAATTTGGTAATGAATGGCTGATGGCAATTTGGCATTAGTAGAGTTTTTGTAAAGCAACCATAATGTGCATTTTTCTTTGCTGCTTGCTGCATTTATTGCACTTCAATAAACGTTCTTTTTTTTTTTGTTAAAAAAGTATGCAACTTTTGTTCCTTGAAGAACTTTTATATTTATAGATTAGCTCAAAATTTCCATTATCTTCAATCAAGGACAGTAGTACTTTTTAGAAATTCCGGATTGCCCTAAACTCTTTTGAACTTTCAAAACAGCCCCAAAATATGTTATTTCACAAAATAAAGATATTTTCTAAAGATAGTTATGTAAGTAGTCAAATGCTTTCCTAAAAAACTTCCAGCCTTATTTTCGAAAAAGATTTTTATTGTAACTCTTGGATAGGGGTTAGTTTTGCTTGTTGAGTTGCAAGTTCTCCCCTTTCCAATCCCCTACAAATGATAAGTTTTCTGAGAAAGATGTCGGGGATGAGTGGGAAGAAGTTCCTTTCTAGTGAAGAAGTTAAATAGGTTTATGTTTTGGTTTTCCCTTTTCTATATCTTAGATTCCCACTGTGCAAGACGATGTAATAAGTTATAACTTTGGTTAGGGATGTATTTATTTAAGTTCTAGATTTATTTTATAGAATATTTCTTTTATGTTATACGTTGTAAGAGGCCTTTTGCCCTTGGCACTGCTGTACTACGTTCTCAAATTTTGGGGCGTGATAGTTTTGAGGAGTAACTGCCTTAATTTCCTTATTATTGGGCTTGTGTGTTCAGACATTTCCCCTCTCAGTTAAGCCCAAACCACTATATATTAGTCATTCCGGTTAGGCCATTTCTTACATAAATTGCTTTGAAAGTTATAATTCCGTAGTTGATTCTAGGGATGGCAATGGGGGCGGGAACCCCAACCCCTGGTCCCATACGCACCTTTGTAACTTGTCCTCATCCCAGCCCATCCCCGTAATTAGGTATTGATATGCGTTATATTGTATATATTTTTATATGCTATCTATTTTTATTGTTTTACGTGTTTTAATAAATAAAAATGAATATTTTAGACTAATACCCTTTATTCTTGTCTTAGTGCTTTCCAATGGGAAAAACAGTCAAAAATGGAGTGAAAACGATGAGAATGAAGCCAACGAGACCAATGAAGAAGACCTACCACCTGAGGTAGGCTAACCTACGGCACGCAGTAGGTCCTGGAGGCAAGAACAGAGAGTGGATAGAAGCCTACCAACGATGGTACGCAACCTTTATTATCAACGGTAGGTCCCAACAATACAAACACCAATTGGAACAGAACCCTACCGCGAACGGTAGGGCTCGACCTACCGTACGCGATAGGTCCTAGCTGTAGCAAATTTAATGCATTTTTAAGACATTTCAATGTAATTAGTCATTAATTATTAGGTAGTTCTGCCATTAGGGCAGATAGAGGTGAATAGGCGTGAACCCTAGGTCAGAAAATTCCCACAGTTTCAACCTCAATTAGGTAGAAATCAGTAGAAACACTGTAATTGAGCATTTAGAGATGAAGAATTGAAGATTCAAAGTCGTAATTTCAGGCTTCAATTGGGCAACTCGAGAGATAAGCTCGGACAATGTTCGGGATCATGATTTCAGCTTCACTAAACTTTATTTTCCTTTGTTTTTACTGAATTTCAATTATTAATTTAAGTTATAATACAATGTTTAGTGGCTAGATTTTTTATGTTCGGATGAGGGTTGAACCCTAAATCTGATTTTTCAATTGAGTTGTCTTCCAATTGTGTTTGTTGCAATTTAATTGTTGTGAAGTTAAATTTATTGCAAGAGTGTTCGAAATAAAAAAAAAAAAAAAGAAAGAACACTCTAGGGCAACCAATTGGGGGTTAATTGGAGTGATAGATTAAAGATATGAAATTGCACTTTTTAGGTCCCTTAATCACCTGTTAATTACTGCAGTCATAATTGGTTAGGAAGAGAACAGATTCTCCTCTAAGGGTTAGTGAGTAGGGGGCTTTCGCCGAGAGATAGGGATTGCCCGATTAGTTGTGATGACCCAACTTAGTAATTCAACATCGTTTTCTATAAGTTTTTCCAATTGAGCTAGTAACAAGGATTAGGGGGATTCTAACATCCAAACTCTTGCTTTAATAGTTTTTAAACACTTGATTCTCTTGTTTTGTTTACTTTAGTTGAATAAACTTATTTTTAGTATTTTAGTTTGTTTTTCTTCAACACGATTCATTTTAGGCTAAACATTAGGAAGAGCTATTAGTACTTGAGCTTTTACCGTTCTTTGAGATTCGGCAACTCAAGTGTAGCTCGATTATTACAGTGATAGGTTCACTTGCCTGTTACTCTAGTTCTTAATAGTTCATCCCATTTATTTAAAACCTGACACATCAAGTTTTTGGCGCCGTCCCCAGGAAATGACAACTTACGGAAAATCATTTTTTTATAGTGCTTTGGTCATTTTTGTTTTGCTTGGGTGTTAGTGGTATGGCTATTAGGAATTCGGCTTATTACTTTTGGAACCCGTGTTGATAGCTTATCCAATTATTTGTTTCATGTTTTAGAGAATAAAATATGGATATCAATGATGCCATGGAAGCCCGACTAGTAGCACCACTAGAAGAAAGTATGGAGAAAATGGTCGTTACACCTCAACCTATGCATTATGAGCAAGACATGTTATGTGCCGTTGGTAATCGAGGGATCAAGTTCATGAGTACCCTAGCATGGGTACTCCTATGAGACGAACATAGTATCTCTAAAAAAACTGGCAGGGGTACAACACATATCCTAACCATTACAATTTGGGCTAGAGAAATCAATCGAACGCTCCTTTGGGAGATTAAAGTCAAAGGAGACAACAACAGCCTCCAGGCTTTCAAAGTGTAGGTTTCACTAAATCTTCCTCATATAATCATACTCCACCGGTACATCCATCACCTATACAGCCCAATTTGGAAGATCTTGTTTCGAAGTATATCACTTCGGCAAATGCTGGGTGAAAAGCATGTAAGCAGTCAAGAGAAGCCAAACAGCTTCCACCCACAACATGGAAAGTCAAATCGGGCAATTAACAAAAATGATCACTGAAAGGCCGCTTGGTAGTCTACAGAGTAATACGG
This sequence comes from Catharanthus roseus, assembly GCA_028651295.1. Lineage (NCBI taxonomy): Eukaryota > Viridiplantae > Streptophyta > Magnoliopsida > Gentianales > Apocynaceae > Catharanthus > Catharanthus roseus. The sequence continues at coordinate 16,183,208 of JAPQWS010000168.1, read as the reverse complement.
CGAAGAACCTAAACGAGCACGTAAAGGCGGTTACCTTGAAAAGCGGGAAAGAGCTGGTAAAGACATATCTTATGGATGTAGAAGAGGAGAAGGGGACTGCTTAAGCACTAGAAGAGTCCACTTCCTCTTAGAAAAAGGAGGTTCAGCAGAAGAAAGTAGAAAGGAGGAAGTCATCTCCTCCACGATACAGACCTCTTATCTCATTCCCATAGAAAGTGTTGAAGGCAAAGCAGGATGAACAATATGGTAAGTTTCTAGAAAATCTTTAAGCAATTACATATTAACTTACCTTTGGTTGATGTTCTATACAGACGCGTAAGTATGCGAAGTTCCTGAAGGAAGCTATCTCTCGAAAGAATTAGTTGGAGGATATCTCTTTAATAATGATGAACAAAGAGTAATCAACAATTCTTAACCCCAAGGAAAAGTTTCCAGAGAAACTAAAGGATCTAGGGAGTTTTACTATTCCATGCACTTTAGGTGGTATAATTTTTTCTAGAGCTTTAGCTAGTTTAGGTGCTAGTATAAATTTAATGCCCTATAATTTCTTTAAAAAATTGAGAGTGGGAGAACCTAAACCTACTAGGATGAGTATTCAACTCGCGGATAGGTCTACTAAATATCCTAGAGGTATTATAGAGGATGTGCTAGTATAAGTAGGGGACTTAGTTTTCCCGGTTGACTTTGTAATAATGGATATGAGTGGTGACATTGAAGTCCCACTCATTTTAGGTCGTCCTTTCCTCACCACTGCTAAGGCTCTAATCAATGTAGGGGAGAGAAAATTGACCCTTAGGTTAGGGGAGGAGGAAGTTATTCTTACACTTTCGGATATCATGCGTAGATCTAGGGATCATTATAATACTTGCTTCATGATAGATTTTATTAATTCTTATATTTCTATTCACGTGCAGGAATTTGTCCAAGAAGATTCCCTCGTGATAGTTCTGCAACAGGATGCCCAAGCCGACGTGGATTCTGAGGAGGTTCAAGCTTTAAATGATAAAATGAATCAGAGATAGAGAAGACCACTACTATACAAGAGGATCTAAAGGCACCCCCTTGGCCTTCTCTTAAATCCTCACTTGAAGAACCCCTGGAGCTAGAGCTAAAACCATTGCCGAATCACTTTGACTATACTTTCCTTGGGGAAATGTCAACACTCCCAGTCATCATTTCTTCAAGTTGAGCCAGCCATAAAAACGATCTTTGCTGAGGACTTTGTAAAAATACAAGAGAGTTATCGCTTGGAAGATAGCAGATTTTCAAGGAATAAGTCCGTCCTTCTGCACCCACAAGATTCGAATAGAAGAGAATTCTAAGCCTGTGATTCAACCTCAAAGGCGATTGACTCCGAACATGGTAGAAGTGGTGAAGAAAGAAGTGATCAAACTCCTAGATGCTAGAATTATATATCCTATCTTAGAGAGTATCTGGGTAAGTCCAGGACAAATGGTACCAAAGAATGGTGGAATGATAGTAGTGACAAACGAGAAGAATGAGCTAATCCCAACACGGGTAATCATCGGATGGAGGGTGTGCATTGACTACAGATGATTGGACAAGACGACCCGAAAGGATCACTTTTCTCTTCCATTCATCAATCAAATGCTGGAGCGGTTAGTAGGCCATCCATTCTATTGTTTTCTTGATGAATTCTTGAACTACTTCCAGATCCCCATCGCTTCAGAGCATCAGGAGAAAACAACCTTCACCTTTCCATGCGGTACATTCGCATACAAATGTATGCCTCTCAGTTTGTGTAATACTCCTACTATATTTCAGCATTGCATAATTGCTATATTTGAGGGATTGGTAGGGGATATTGCAGAAGTATTTATGGATAATTTTTCTTACTATGGGAATTCATTTGATGCTTGCATGTCAAATCTTGAAAGAGTGTTAAAAAGATGTGAGGAAACTCACCTCTTTTTAAATTGGGAAAAATGCCATTTCCAAGAAAGGATAGTTCTTAGTCATAAAATTTCTTAGAATATCATTGAGGTTGAGGTTGGTAGAGCTAAAATAGAGACAATTGAAAGGTTGCCTTTGCCTTCCTCTATGAAAGCGATTAGGAGTTCTTAGGGCATGTGGGGTTTTATAGGAGATTTATAAAGGATTTTTCAAAAATTACTAAACCTCTACTGCGCTTCTTGAGAAAGACATACCTTTTAATTTTTATGATAACTGCTTAGTTGCCTTTACTTTGCTTTAGGAAAAGCTCACAAAGTCTTCAATTTTAGTCTCTCCAGATTGGTCTCTTCCCTTTGAACTTATGCGTGATGCCAGTGGCTATGCTATAGGTGCTATTCTAGGCCAAAGGAAGGGTAATTTTTTCCAACCAATATACTATGCAAGCAAGACTCTAAGGGACGCTCAAGTGAATTATACAACAACAGAGAAGGAGTTTCTTGTATTAGTATTCATGTTCGCTAGATTCTGTCCTTATTTAATACTTTCTAAAGCCATAGTTTATATTGACCATTCTACTTTGAAGTACTTCCTTTCAAAGAACGATGTCAAACCTAGACTCATTAAATAAGTGCTAATTTTCCAAGAATTTGATTTCGAGATCAAAGATAAGAAGAGAGCTGAAAATCTAGCAGCGGATCATCTATCTAGATTAGAGAACCCCAGTTTAGAACCACTGGACGAAGAACAAATTGACGACAAATTCCCGGATGAACAACTTCTTTTCTGCAAAGCTATCGTTGATAACTCACCTTGGTATGCTGATATAGCTAACTATTTGGTTTCTAATGTTAATACTTTCTAAAGCCAAAGTTTATATTGACCATTCTACTTTGAAGTACCTCCTTTCAAAGAACGACGTTAAACCTAGACTCATTAGATGGGTGCTAATTTTGCAAGAATTTGATTTGGAAATCAAAGATAAGAAGTGAGCTGAAAATCTGGCAGCCGATCATTTATCTAGATTAGAGAACCCCAGTTTAGAACCGCTGGACGAAGAACAAATTGACGACAAATTCCCGGATGAACAACTTCTTTTCTGCAAAGCTATCATTGATAACTTAATTTGGTATGCCGATATAGCTAACTATTTGGTTTCCAATGTTATACCAGCAGGTAATATCCAGAAGAGGAAGAAGTTCTTTGCAGACTTAAAGTACTATTTTTGGGAAGAATCGTATCACATCCATCAGTGTGCTGACCAAATTATTCGACGGTGCGTGGCTCACCCTGAAACAGAGGAAATCTTGAATTATTGTCATAAGGGTCCAGCCGGCAGACATTATCAAGTCAACAGAACTGCTCAAAAAGTACTCGAGTTGGGCTTTTACTAGCCGACTTTGTTTAAGGAGCAAAGAGATACGTTATAGAACATGACAAATGCCAACACACAGGTAAAATCTCAAAACGCAATGCTATGCTATGTCTACTTTCCCAGTTTATGAGGTGTTTGATTATTAGGGGGTTTATTTCATGGGCCTTTTCCCTAATTCTTTTGGTAATCAGTATGTTTTGGTCGATGTTGAGTACGTGTCTAGATGGGCTGAGGCTAAAGCCTTACCTATGAACGATGCTAGAATTGTGGTTAAATTCTTAAAAAAAATTATTTTCTCATTTTAGTGTCCCTAGAGCTGTTATAAGTGAGAGGGGTACCCATTTTTGTAACTAATAACTCAAAAAACTTCTTAAGAGATTTGGAGTAACTCATAAGCTAGCTACTCCCTATCATCCTCAGACTACTGGTCAAGTAGAAGTAGTGAATAGGGAAATCAAATGCATCCTTGAGAAAATCGTTGATAGTACCCGTAAAGACTGGAGCATTAGATGATGCTCTTTGGTCCTATAAAACAACTTACAAGGCCTCACATGGGGACTAGTTGAAGTAATGAGCCTCCTTTCCATTTGTTACATGGGAAGTCATGTCATTTACCTGTCAAAGTTGAGCATAAAGCTGATTGGTCAAGTCATTGTGCAGGTAAACAAAGGTTGCTCTAGCTGAAAAAGCTCGATGAATGGCTACTGCAAGCATACAAGAACTCCAGTTTATACAAGGAAAAGACCGAAGAAATGGCATGACAAGCACTTTGTCAAAAAGGAATTAAAAGAAGGAGATTATGTGCTCCTCTGCAACTCCTGTCTTTGCCTCTTTCTTGGGAAGCTTAAATCTCAATAGTCTGGACCGCTTATCGTAAGTAGGGTTTTTCCTTACGACACCATCGAGGCAACACACCCTACGTAGGGTACATTTAAGGTAAATGGCCATTGCCTTAAACCATATCTTGGTGAGGACCTGGGAACCCTTCCGAAGGAATCCCTCATTCTCCCAACTGAGTGAGACTAGCCCTTCATAACCTGTAGTTTATGCTTGTATCATTAATTTCCCTTGTTTTCTTCCTTTAGTTTAGTTGAATAATTTTAATCGTTTGTTTATGGTGTTGTAAAAGTTCCTTGGGAGTTACTTGCTTACTTAGGATAACGCTTGTACCTTGAAAGTATCTTTGGATCGGTTAGGAGTAAAACAGCGCAGAGTAATTTCCAACAATAGGGCAGAAGCCTACCACGGATGGTAGGTCCAGTATACTACACACGATACGGACATAGATTTTTTTTTTTCCTTTTTTCCCTTGGTGAGAATAGAAGTCTACTGCGGACGGTAGGCTTGAGCTACCACACGCGGTAGGGTCCCCTAGCAGCTGCATTTGTGAACTTTTTAAATTAAACCTCCCAGTGGATCCCCGCCGATATGTCATTCAAGGAAATGGCCTACTATTCCAGAATCCGGCATGGGTGGCTTGTTCAAGCAACCAAAGGATAACTCCCTAAATCTCTTACCTCCATTTTTCTTTCTCTTTGCTTTTTCTTTCTTTTTAGTTATTCATTTATGTTTTGTTTACAGTTTTTTTTTTTTTTTCCGTTCTTTATTTTCTTGTCTTATCTTTGTGTAGGGATTGCTTCCCGATATGCTTACTCGCTTTATAAATGCAGGATTGCTTCTCATGTATGTGTTTTGTTTGTTTTCTTTTGGTATGGCCCCCACATTAAGGACAATATGGTTTTAAGTATTGGGGATATTTATGTTCTTTTATTCCTTTTCCTTCTTCCTTGTGATTCTTTTTACTTTTGTTATCGTATTCGAAAAAATCCCAAAAAAAAAAAGTGCAAATTCAAAAACTTTTATTTCTTTTCCCTTTTCTTATACTTAGGAAAAACCCAAAAGGATTTTTGTTTTACCACTTTTAGTAGAGTACATGACTGTAGAACCCTTTAGGAATTTCAAAAAGGCATACTACTTGATCACTTTGAAAACTATAATTACTAATTTCCTTTTACGATTAATGGTTTTCGTGCACATGTAAGTGTCTATTAATAATAGAAGCCAAGGAATTTTAGGGAATTAGGTAGGGAGAATTTTTTTTTATTTTGGGTCTTTGCTTGCTTTCTTATGTTTTTCTATCCTTGGAAGCAAAGAGTTCTAATCTAGGTTGGTCCCGGAAATGATGGTCTAAGGCAATCATTGTACATTTTGTGCCTTTCTTGCAAAATCCTTAAACGAAAACAACACTTAGTTCCCTTTTTGTGCCTTCAAGCCTAGGGTTTGAATCCCTTCTTTTCTTTGTCCTTTAAAATTCACAGTACATAAAATCTCTATTCGTGGAGCTAATTCTTAAAATATCTTTTTAGTCGTTTTGAGTGAGGAAAATAGATAAGTGGGGGGTTAAAGGAGTGAAGGAAGAAAACTTTGTATATGAAAAAGGTTATTTTGGATATATCAGTAGTTCGTACATGTGGCTGTTGAAAAGAGAGAATAAATTGATGCTTGAGAAAAAAATTGAAAAAATTGTAGAAAACGAAGAAAAAGATGAGTATTTATTTATCTTTAATGTTAATTCTCAAAAATATCAGGCATCTCTCTCTTATACTTGGGAATTCATGCAAATCTTAAAAAAAATGTTGTTAAGTGGGGTGTGCATTAATGGAACGAAGTAAGACATTCAAGGGTGAACGAGAAGAGTGAAAAGTGGCTAGAAAGTTATTCAATAAGTTTGTCATCTTTCCTTTCAGTTGCATTATCTCTGTCTCAATTGTTTTTGTTCTCCCTTTACCTTCGTTTGGTATCTTGTACATGTCCCAAGCCTAATATTACAAGTCGGAAAGTCCTACCTAATCCAGGAAAAACCAAGAATAGGACCCAAAGTGGATCAGTGATAGAAAGCATGAGTTTTGCTATGCATTAACCATAAAAGTATTTCACTATGCTAATTACTTGATGTTAGCCCTAAGGCCATTATCGCATATGATTTTGATTATGATTAATATATGTTTGTGCGATGATTATTAAGCTTAGTTTCTATAGAACAAAAGAAGCATCTTTGAAGTCTCAAGGCTACACTCTTAGAAGCAAAAGATCTTGGTGATCAAGGCAAAATGAAGGAGAAAATATCAAGTCATTGAAGACCTTGAAGACTTGTGTCTTAGTTAAGGATATGCTAAGGTATTTTGTAAAATTCCTTAACTCTCATGTTTTATTGTTGATCAACTGTGAGGCTCCTTGGATGAATTTTTTTTTTTTATAAACTATTCTTGAAAAACCCAAGTATTCTTGATAGAGTTTTTGATGCCTTTGAATGTTTTCTTATTCTAAAGAGTATCAAGAATACATCTTTTGAAGTGTTTTGAAATGTGAAAAAAAGTTCTTTTTGTTTAAGGAAAACTGGCTTTTAAATCCTTTTAAAAAAAGGGTCATCCGATTTTAAAATCGGTCATCCGATTTTAAAATCGGTCATCCGATTTTTTCTAGGGTGAAAAATTGGACGTTCTATTTTAAAATCGGTCGTCCGATTTTTCTAGCTTTAGAAAAACCGATCGTCCGATTTTTAGGGGGATCATTCAATTCTTTCTGTAAAACAAAACCGGTCTTCCTATTTTAAAAAGGACTCATCCGATTTTCCTTTTACAAGGAAATTGGTCGTCCGGTTTTTTATTTTTACTACAAAATGTTAGCGTTACACAGACAGTAACGGTCACTTTTTCCTTCTCTTATAAATAGAGATTTTCATCAGCAGTAAAATAAGAAGGTTGTTCAAAATTAAATTGAGATAATTTATAAACACTTAAAGAGCTTTAAACTACATTCTTCAAAACTTCTTTATGTCACAAAAACACAAAGGAAAAATCTTCTTGGAGCTTCATCATTGGTCATCCATCAAAGAAGAAGAAAAGAGGAGCTTGTAAAAGTATTCAATTGTGTTGTATCTTTCCTTCTCAATCTCACTTGTAACACTGTTCCTTACTCATCTCTTTTTCTATTAATATCAAAGGTTTGTGTTGCAAAAACCCTGGGTTATCCTTTGATTATAATTGTGTTATGGATTGAGGTTGCTTGCAAAACTCTTGGTAGGTGATCCTCAAACTTGTGATTGTTGTAGACTTGGATTATAGTAGATTTGGAAAATCCTTGGGTGTTGACTCAAGGTAGTGGATGTAGCTCTTTGAGAGAGTGAACCACTATAAATTGTTGTGCACGTTTATTCTTTAAAGTTTAATTCTATGCTTATTGCTTGATTGTCAAAACTATAAGATGTTTGGTTTGGAATTTTATTAAAAAGAGTTTTAGAATTCTTTCTCAAACAAAATGGATGTTTATCTTTCTATCACATAAAAGATTTTTAAAAATTAGCCAAAAACCTTATTCACCCCCCTGTAAGGTTTTTCAATTGGTATCAGAGCAAGGCTTCTCTAAATAAGGACTAACATCCTTGAAGCAAAAGATCTTTCATTTACTATGGCTAATTTTTCAAACCTACCCTATGTAGAAGGCACTTCTATAAATAGACCTCCTCTTTTCAATGGAACATATTGTATTTTTTGGAAATCAAGAATTAAAAAATATATATTTGTTATGTTAACTTTGATGTTTGTAGTATTGTAGAGAAAGGACCTTTTGTCCCTAAAAAAGATGGAAGAATCAAGAGGGTAGAAGAGTTTGATGAATATGATTCAAGAAGGATGACCTTAAACTATCAAGGCATGAATATCCTAAGTTGTGCATTGGATGTAAATAAATATAATCGAGTAAGTGGATGTGACAAGGCCCATGGCATGTGGAAACTATTGGAAGTCACTCATGAAGGAACCAACCAAGTCAAAGAATCAAAGTTGGCTTTGTTAGTAAGAGATTATGAACTCTTTGAGATGAAACAAAATGAAAGTATTAGTGAAATATTCACTTGATTTACAAACATCACAAATGGACTCAGGGCCTATGGAAAGGAATACTCAAGAGAAGAAGCAAATAGAAAAGTTCTAGACGCACTCCCTAAGGCATGGCAAGCAGAATGTCTTGCCATAGAGGAATAAAAGGTTTTAAAAACCCTCCCAATTAATGAAATCATAGGCTCTCTTTCACCTACGAAATAAAAGTAAAAAGGTTGAATGAGATGGAAGAAGAAAAAGGAAGACAAAGTATAGCTCTCAAAGTTAATGAGGAAGAACAAGCTAGTTCTTTCAACGATGAGGATGATCATGTTAATGAATACATAGCCTTGTTTATGAGAATATTCAAAAGATTCTATAAGAGAGGCTTTAACAAAAAGGGAAAGAGACCTCCATTCAAGAAAGGAGGACAAAACTCTTCATTATTCAAAGCAAGATGATTTGAATGTAATAGCATGGAACACCTTGTAGCCAATTGTCCAAAGGCTATTGAAAAGGAAAAATGAGCATTGGAAGCCAAGCTTGAAGCATTAAAGAAAAAGAAGAAAGGCAAGGGAGGAATTGGTGCATGGGATCAAGATACAACTGAAAGTGAAGGTGATGAAAAGGTAAACATATGCTTCATGGCAATAGAGAATGAGGTACAATCTTCACCCTTTAACTCTTCTAGTCTCATTGATGATGATTGTGATGTTGATCCTAGATCTACGCTCATTGAAATGTATGGTGAATGCAAAAAGGTTTCTAAAAGAAACAATTTGAAAAACAAGACTCAATTTTTGCTAGATGAGAATTCAAAAATTATTTGTGAAAATAAATCTCTTCTTGAATCTTTAGAAGTCTTGAAGAAAGAAAAAAGTGTTCAAACAATGATTCTCAAAAACTTGTTTTAGAAAAAAAAAAAAAAAAAACCTTTGTGAAAAGGTTTCTTCTCTCGGAAAATGCTTGATTGATTATGAAATTTTAAAGAAAAAGGTGAATGATCTCACTTTGTGCATTGAAAGGTTTACTCAAAGAAAAGAAAATTTTGAAAAACTTCTTGGTTCACGAAGATCTCCGTATGATAAAAATGGCATTGGATACAACCACTCTAATGCTTCTTCAAAGCAAACATATTTTGTCAAAGGTTCTTCATCTTTCTCCCATCTTTGTTGTACTTATTGTGGTAAAAGTGGTCATAAGGCCACCAGGTGTTTTGTAAAAAGAAAAATTGAAATGAGAGTTAAAACTATTTGTAGAGTAAAAACTACTAACATTTATGGACCCAAAAGATATGGTTACCAAAAGTCATCTCTTCTTCTCCTATTGTAGGAACATAAATCAAGCTCCAAGAGGTACTTAGATAGTGGATGCTCAAGATACATAACCGGAAATGCATCCCTCATGAATGAGCTAAGAGAAACCGAAGGTGACTTTGTTATGTTTGGTGATAAGAAGAAAGGAAAGATCATCGGCATAGGTAACATTGGATATGATTCATCTTTTTTAACTAAGGAAGTGCTTTTAATTGATGCTTTGAGGTTTAATTTACTTAGTATTAGTCAATTGTGTGATAATGGGTGCAAAGTTGTTTTTGAAAGTGGCTCTTCTACTATCATAAACAAGCTTCAGAATAAAACCATTTTTATTGCAAAAAGAGTTGATGTCTATGTTTTTTACCTTGAAGATCTTATCTCACAAAAACTAACATGTCTCTCAGTTCATGATGATGATGCATTCTTATGGCATAGAAGGCTTGGCCATGTTAGTATGAATTTGTTAAAACAACTCTCTTCTAAAGAACTTGTTAGAGGCTTGCCAAAACTCCTTTTGAGAAAACCAAACTTTGTGATGCTTACAAATTTGGAAAACATGTAAAATCTTATTTTAAACCAAAGAAAACTATTTCAACTTCAAAACCCTTAGAAGTCATGCATATGGATTTGTTTGTACCAATGAAGACCATTAGTCTTGGTGGTAAGAGGTATGCCTTTGTTATTGTGGATGATTTTTCTAGAATTACCTGGACTTTGTTTTTAGGCCGAAAGGATGAAGTATTTCATGAATTTGTTAAATTATTCAAAACAGTCAAACCTCCCTTGATTGCAAATTGAATTCTATAAGAAGTGATAATGGGAGAGAATTCAACAACCAAGACTTTACAAAACTTTGCGATGATTTTGGTATTTCACACAACTTTTCAGCAGCTAAAACTCCACAACAAAATGGAGTTGTGGAAAGGAAAAAATCTAACTTTACAAGTAATGGCAAGGTCAATGCTTTGCGAAAACTCTTTACCAAAATATTTTTGGGCCGAAGCTATAAACACCACTTGTTACATGATGAATCGTGTTCTCTTGAGACCTATTTTAAAGAAAACTACTTTTGAACTTATTTTCAACAAAACTTCCTCCATTGGCTATTTCAAAGTTTTGGGATGAAAATGTTTTATCTTAAACACCAAGGATAATCTTAGAAAATTTGATAAAAATTCCGATGAGGGAATTTTTCTCGGATACTCTTCAAACAAGAAAGCTTATAGAATTTTCAACAAAAGTACTTTATGTGTTGAAGAGTCCATTCATGTAAACTTTGATGAAACTAACATGTTTTAAAAGAGAAATGATAATGACATTGATAACTCTTTGAGTTATGAACAAATACACACTCAAGCTTTGGAAGATCATACTAAAGAGGAAGAGGAGATTGAGGAAATACTAGAAGAGGATCAACAAACTCAAGATATTCCTCAACATGTGATATATCCCAAAGGGCACTCAAAGGGTGAAATCATTAGCGATTTATCACAAGGGGTAAGAGCAAGAAGGTACTTTATTCATAACTTTACCCTATTATCTCAAATTGAACCTAAGTTTATTGATGATGCCTTGTGTGATGAGTTTTGGATTATTGCTATGCAAGAGGAATTAAATCAATTTGAAAGATACAAAGTTTGGACTTTAGTCCCTAGACCACGTGATCACCCCACCATTGGCACAAAATGTGTTTTTCGAAATAAACTAAATGAATCTGGAGAAGTTATTAGAAACAAACTTCTTGCCCAAGGATTCAATCAAGAAGAGGTCATAGATTTTGATGAAACTTTTGCTCCGGTTGCTAGACTTGAATCCATTAAGATGCTTTTAGCTTTTTCTTGTTTTAAAGGATTCAAGCTTTTTCAAATGGATGTTAAGAGTTCTTTTCTAAATGGTGATATTGAGGAGCAAGTTTATGTTGAACAACCTTCCGGTTTTGCGCGTAAAAAATTTCCAAATTACGTTTACAAACTTTCAAAAACACTCTATGGTTTAAAACAAGCTCCAAGAGCTTGGTATGAGAAATTAAGTGGTTTTCTTCTTTCAAACAATTTTTCAAGGGGTGTGGTGGAACTCTTTTTACAAAATCTCTTGTAACAATGATCTTCTTCTTGTCCAAATTTATGTTGATGATATTATTTTTGGTGCTACTAATGTTTCTTTATGTGAAGGATTTGCCTCTCTTATGCAAAAAAGAGTTTGAAATGAGTATGATGGGAGAATTGACCTACTTTCTTGGACTACAAATCAAGCAAACCAAAGAAGGCATCTTCATCAATCAAGAGAACTACACTAAGGAACTTCTCAAGATATTCGGGATGAGCGATGCAAAAGGTATTGGCACTCCAATAAGCTCATCATTAAAGCTTGGCAAAGATGACAAAGGTAAAAAGGTTGTTGAGAAAAGGTATAGAGGTATGATCGGTAGTTTACTTTACCTAACGGCTAGTAGGCCAGATATTATGTTGGCGGTATGTTTGTCTGCTAGATTCCAAGCTTGCCCCAAAGAATTCCATTTAATAACTGTTAAACGTATTTTGAAATATTTGATTTCATCATATGATTGTGGATTATGGTACTCTAAACAATCTTGTTTTGATCTTATTACGTACACCGATGAGGACTATACCGGATGTAAGGTAGAAAGGAAGACTACAAGGAGAAATTGCCAATTCTGGGAGGATTCTTAGTATCTTGGTACAACAAGAAACAATCGTGCGTCTCTTTATCAATAGCCGAAGCGGAATATATTACAGCCGGTTGTTGTTGTGCACAGGTACTTTAGATGAAACACACTTTAATTGATTTTGGTTTTTCTTTTAAAAACATACCTATTATGTATAATAATACTAGTGCTATAAATCTTTCCATAAACCCTGTGCAACATTAAAAAACAAAACACATTGAAATTAAACATCACTTTATTAGAGATCATGTTGCTAAAGGTGATTATTTTTAGAGTATATTTGCATAGAGGATCAAGTTGCTGATATTTTTACTAAACCCCTCTCTGAAGAATGTTTTTGTTATTTGAGAAAATTGCTTGGTATTGGTAAATTTCTTGACTAATGTGTGTTGTTTGAGCTTTTAGACTTCCTCTTATTCTTTATTCTTATAAGAATTTTTTTAAAAAAGAAAAAAGTCAGACGCCTCTTTCAAAAACCGGACGTCCGGTTCCACAAATGAACTCACGATTTTTTCTTCACAAAAAAAAAATGAGACATTCGGACGACAAAATCGGATGCCTCCTGTAAAAATCGGACGTCCGATTTCTTGATTTTAAGAAAACCGGACCGTTTTAAATTTTGGTCGACCGATTTCTTTAAAAACTGGACAACTCTTTGTTTAGTTTCAAACTCTTTACTCATAGAGCCTCTTTTATTTTTTGTTTTGAACTACTTTCTCTTATAATTTTGTGCTTATGAAGTTTCATGCTTTTTTTATTAGTCTCAATGATCTTTGTTTCTATGATCTCTTTTGATTAGTTTGAAATTCAATGATGAAATCTTAATGTTGAGAGTTTCCTTTATCTTTGTTTCTATGATCCCTTAAAAACTCTCCTAAGCATCTTTTTGATTTATGACAAAAGGGGGAGAAATATGTACAAGAAGTAAGGGGAGAAAATGTAAGATGCAAAGGTGTTGTTGATGCTTATGCTTGTTGATGCTTATGTTAATGCTTATGCTTTAGTTTGTTGATATCAATGTTGGTATTGTTGGTATATTATTGAATATGCCTTACATTGTTTACTTTGTTTAACAATGGCTGATAATGACTTGTCATTGTCTTATGATGCATATGTTTTTGATGTTTTGAAAACTTGAGTTTTTGAGTTACATAAGGCTTTATGCGTCATGTCTTTTTGGCTATATGGCTTGAGTTACCTTGATGATTTTTTGATGCCATATTTGTTGTGAAGCATATTTTTAGGGGGAGCTTATCTTTCTAAACTATCTTTTAAACCCTTGGCAAAATTAAGGAGAAAAGGTCAAGTCATTGAAGACCTTAAAACTTGTGTCTTAGTTAGGGATATGCTAAGGTATTTTGTAAAACTCCCTAACTCTCATGTTTGATTATCGATCAAGTGTGAAGCTCCTTGGATGAATTTCTTTTTATAAACTATTCTTGAAAAACCCAAGTATTCTTAATAGAGTTTTTGATGCCTTTGAATGTTTTCTTATTCTAAAGAATATCAAGAATACATATTTTGAAGTGTTTTGAAATGTGAAGGAAAGTTCTTTTTGTTTAAGGAAAACTAGCTTTTAAATCCTTCTTAAAAAAAGGGTCATCCGATTTTAAAATCGGTCATCCGATTTTTTCTAGGGTGAAAAACCAGACATCCTATTTTAAAATTAGTCATTCAATTTTTCTAGCTTTAGAAAAATTGGTCGTCCGATTTTTAAAGGGATCATCCAATTTTTAAGGGGATCATCCAATTCTTTTTGTAAAACAAAACCAGTCTTCCTATTTTAAAAAGGGTTCATCTGATTTTCCTTTTACAAGGAAATCGGTCATCTGTTTTTTAATTTTTATGGCAAAACTGTTACGGTTACACAGACAGTAACAGTCACTTTGTTCTTCTCTTATAAATAGAGCTTTTTATCAGCAGTAAAATAAGAAGGTTGTTGAAAATTAAATTGAGATCATTTAAGAACACTTAAAGAGATTTAAAGCATATTCTTTAAAACTTCTTTATCTCACAAAAACACAAAGGAAAAATCTTCTTAGAGCTTCATTGTTGATCATCCATCAAAGAAGAAGAAAAGAGGAGCTCGTAGAAGTATTCAATTGTCTTGTATCGTTCCTTCTCAAGCTCAATTAGTAATACTGTTCCTTACTCATCTCTTTTTCTATTAATATCAAAGGTTTGTGTTGAAAAACCCCTTGGGTGTTCCTTTGATTGTAATTTTGTTGTGGATTGAGGTTGCTTGCAAAACCCTTGGTGGGTGATCCTCAAACTTATGATTGTTGTAGACTTAGATTATAGTGGATTTGGAAAATCCTTAGGTGTTGACTCAAGGTAGTGGATGTAGCTCTTTGAGAGAGTGAACCACTATAAATCGTTGTGCATATTTATTCTTTAAAGTTTAATTCTATTCTTATTACTTGATTGCCAAAACTATAAGATTTTGTTTGGTTTGGAATTTTATTAAAAAGAGTTTTAGAATTCTTTCTCAAATGAAATTGGAGGTTTATCTTTCTATCACACAAAAGGTTTTTAAAAATTAGCCAAAAACCTGATTCATCCCCCCTCTAATGTTTTTCACTTGATATTACCGATCCTCTATGAAAAGCAGCAAGAACAATCCACACACACACTTTTGATCTGTAACATATATTAGTGAGATGTGGTGGAATTGTGATTCTTGTCGTTTGTCTTCTTTTATTGATCTTTGGAGTTGAGTAGTAATGTGTTCTATTCAAGTGGGCTTTTTCTAAGTTTTTGTTTGTTTTGTTTTGTTTTGTTTTTGTCTTACTTCTACTATCACCATATGTGGTCAATCTGTGATCCTAATTATCTTACATCGATTTTCTCATTTTTTGTGTTTCATCTTTCATAGATAAAAATTTTAAACTCCTCTGTTTTGTCTACTTAGTTTGTGTTGCTTGAGGAAGACCTACCACATGAGGTAGGCCAAGCTACTGCAGCAGTAGGTTCTTGAGGCAAGAACAGAGAGTGGACAGAAGCCTACCGGAGCTTTCTCTACTGTCAACAGTAGGTCTCGATGACACAAGCACAAATTGGAACAGAACCCTACCACGGACAATAAGGCTCGACCTACCGTAAGCGGTAGGTCCTGGTTGTAGCAGATTTAATGCGTTTATAAGACTTTTTAATGTAATTAGTCATTAATTATTAGGAAGGTCTGCCATTAGGGCAGAGAGAGGTGAATAGGGGTGAAACCTAGGTTAGAAAATTCCCCCAGTTTCAGCCTCAATTAGGTAGGAAATCAGTAGAAAAACTGTAACTAAGCGTTTAGAGATTAAGAATTGAAGATTCAAAGGCGTAATTTCAGGCTTCAATTGGGCAACTCAAGAGATGAGTTCGACGATGCTTGGGATCACGATTTCAGCTTCAACCTTCTCCTAAGCTTTCTTTTCCTTTCTTCTTACTAAATTTCAATTATTAATTTCAGTTATAATACAATGTTTAGTGGCTAGATTTTTTATGTTTGGATGAGGGTTGAACCCTAATTCTTGATTACTATGATTTTGGATTAATTTACAGAAATTGATGTTTGTTTTCAATTGAATTGTTTTCCAATTGTGTTTTGTTGCAATTTAATTGTCGTGAACTGAAATTTATTGCAAGAGTGTTCAGAATTACACTTTTAGGACCCTTGATCACATGTTACTACACTCATAATTGGTTATGGAGAGAAGAGATTCTCCTCTAAGGATTAATGAGTAGGGTGATTTTCGCCTAGAGATAGGGATTACCCGATTAGTTGTGATGACCCAAGTTGGTAATTCAACATCGTGTTTCTATAAGTTTATCCAATTGAACTAGTAATAAGGATTAGGGGGAATTCCAACATCCAAACTCTTGCTTTAATAGTTTTTAAACACTTGATTCTCTTGTTCTGTTTACTTTAGTTGAATAAACTCGTTTTTAGTATTTTAGTTTTTTTCTTCAAAACGATTCATTTTAGGCTAAACATTAGAAAGAGCGATTCAAGTGTAGCTCGATTACTACAGTGATAGGTCCACTTACCTGTTACTCTAGTTTTAAGTAGTTCATCTCAATTACTTTAAACCTAACACATCAGGTATAAAAATTATCCCCACTCCCAATCTAATCTCCCTAATTAGTCCCCATCCCCAACCTATCCCTGCACTTGGGAATATCCTCGTCCAAACCCACTGGGGAATTAAGGACCCAAGCAGGGAACGAGAATCAAGATTCGAGAGTAATAGACTGAATGAGATTTGAGAGTAATATCTTTTTTCTGCTCTTTAGTATTTAGTTTAGTATTTTACTCAAAAATAATATATATTTATATATAATATTAGAACCCGGTAGGCATTCCCTTGTCTTTTTGAATATAAAGAAAACAAAATACAAAGGCAATACTTAAGACTTACACACACAAAAGAAGGTGGAAAAACTACTTACAAGAGAAAAGGTAAATAGACCAAAGCAATCAACCAAAAGAAAAGAGAAAAGCATAAAGCAAAGAAATCCTTCTAATATATGGCACCCCCTGTTATCCAAGAGAATAAGTCCTGAATATGCTGAGGAATATAAAAAATGATAAAGAAAATGGAACTAGTCTGAAAGCGGAAATCTAAATCAACCAAAGAATCAACTACTTTATTCACTTCTCGGCATACATGAGTGACACGGATGTGATGATTAGATGTAAGACTATGAATGAGCTTTATTGTATTATCCAATCTCCCAAGGAACAGTAGAAGAACCTTGGACCATAGACACAACAGTAAGAGAATCGCTTTCTATCATAAATGAAGAGAATCTCATATCAATCGTTATTAAGGTACCATAGAGCATAGCCATTACTTCTGCAAAAGAGTTGGAGTTATTTTCTCCATGGTAATGAGCGAATCTCTTGATAAAAGTGCCATCATCAAAATAAAGTACACCTCCAGTTGTAGCCAAACCGTGGTTGCCCTTTGAGGCACCATCTATATTAAGAACTATAGTGCGAGTCGGGAAGGATTTCTTCGATTGAAGAGAGAGGGCATGCCCTCGAAGATATTCCTCACGCAACGTCCAGCCTTTAGCTTGTGAAATATAAGAAAAAAGCACTAAAGGATCCCTCAAAAGCTGAGGGTTCGAATTAATCTTTTCCATCAAAATTAAAGGAACAATGATTCTTCCAAAGAATTTAATAAATAAGTAAAAGAAAAGGAGTAAAAGTATGAGTATTACCTTTGCCTCTATTCCAGCAATAAAACAGACAATTATAAACAGAAGAGAAGGAGGATATAGGAAAGTACACCATACATAGCAGGAGAGCCCATTCCCTCTAAAGATAATTAGCATGAACACAATGGAGGAAAATATGATCCATGATATCCTCAACATTCTTACAGCTACACTGAGAAACTAGCTGAAAATCTATCTGCTTGCGAGTGTCATCAGTTCCAAGAAAATCGTTACTCATTTTACACATAAAGAGGGACTGTTTGAGAGGAAGCTGAGAATCCCATATATTCATATCAATGGCAGGAAATGCTTCCCTTACAATGTAAGGTCAACCTGAGAGAAAAAGAGCCCCTACTCCCAGGCATCCAAATATGTTTATCACGATCGTGCATTTGCCGAAGAGAAAGATTTTGTTGCCATTGAGAGTTAAAATTAGTATCCAAAGAGAGGAAGAGATAAGTTCCAATCATGATTATCAATAACATCCATAATGCGAAGATGCTGCGTTGAATAAGAGAAATTATTGTTTCTGAAAAGATAAGGCATCCCTCATGAGTCCAGTTCTCCCACCATATAGAGGAATTTCCATCCCGAATAAGAAGCCAAATATGTTGTTCAACCTCCTCCCAAATACCCTAATGCATGACCAAGTTTGAGAGGCCATAGAGAAAGGAGCTCCATAAGTCCTAAAGTAGGAAAAATCACCATATTTAGAATGCATAAACTTAGCCCAAATAGAGTAACTTGTGTGGTATAACCACCAAAGCTTATAAGAGAAAACCATTGGAAGGTTGTGTAGAGAAGTAAAACCAAGGTCATTTTCTTCTAGGGGCAGACAAAACTGAGTCCAAGACATCCAATGCCGCTGTCCTCTTGCTCATATTGCCCCAGAGGAACTTAGAAAAATCCTTTCAATCTCTTTGATAGTCCATTTAGGGGGACTTATAACACTAAGGATATGTATAGGAATGCTAGAGAGAAGATGTTTAATAAGATTGTGCTGCCAGCCACTTATGTGAGAAGAAATTTTATCAATAATAGATTGAAAATAAATGGCCCTTTTCCTTCCCACATAAATAGGACAGCCCAAATAGATAAAAGGAAAATCTTTCCTATGCTAGTCAAACACCCAATCTGATCTGTTTTCCCTTGATAGACCCAAGAAGAAATATAAAAGGAACTTTTAGAGTGATTAACCTTCTGAACAGAGCTCCTCTCTTACCGGTCCAAAAAATCCATTAGAGTACGAAAGAATCGAAACCCCACCATGACTAAAAATAATAATATCATCCGCGAAAAAGATATGATAAATATAAATACAGCCACGCGGGAGAGAATATGGTTGCAGACCACCATCAAATAAAAGAGCATGCAAACCCTATATAAAATATCAACCATAATAATAAAGAGAATAGGGGAAAGTGGATCCCCCTATTTAACTATTTTTATAGAATCCCACAGGGGCACCATTAATAAGAATAGAAAAGTAAATTAGCCAAACTGCTCTTAACCAACAACTTAAATGCTCACTAAAACCCAAAGCCATAAAACCTGCTAAAGAAAATTCTAGGACACTATCAAAAGCCTTTTGCATGTCCAACTAAATTATTATGTTATCTCCCCTAACCGTTTTGTTAATAAAATTTGCCATCTCAAGAGCTATTAGGATATTCTAAGTAATACTACGACCTTTCACAAAACCCTTTTGATTTTCATAAATAATATGGGGAAGAAAACAATATAAACTAGCGGACAAAACCTTAGTGATAACCTTATTAACAAAATTACAAAGACTAATCGGCCAAAAATAAGAAATGGTGGCTGGGTTATCCTTTTTAGGCACAAGAACTATAAGGGAACTAGTAAAGCTTTTAGCTATATGGTTACCAGCACAGAAGTCCCCTACTGCCGTCAGAAGATCCTAGCCCACAATAGACCAACAATGCTGAAAGAAAGCTCCCGAGAAACCATCCGAACCAGGAGCACTATTTCTATACAAAGAGAAAATTGCATCCCGAACCTCTTCCAAAGAAGGTAACCTGTCAAGAGCCAAATTGTCAAAATCACTAACCATAGGAGGAATATAGTTAAGAATATTGTCATAAATGGAGTGACTACCCGATCCATCGTCAAGTTGTTGAAAGAGATCCACTGCTTCTTATTCTTTGTCGCTTTCTTGTTCCAAGCATTCCCTAGATGAAGCCTGAATCTTGTGAATATACAATCTAGTATGTTCAGAACAACAATAAGAATGAAGGAAAGTCATATTATCAGCTTCTCCAAGAGCCACTTTATCCGGGATCTCTGACGCCAAAACTCTTCCTCATTTTTCAGGTGTGAAATATAAAGAGCTCTAGCACATTGATAGAAAACTCTATTAGTCATTGAAGGATCCCTTTCATAATCCGCCTCTACCATACAAACCTTGTCTCCAGCCTGAGAAATATTGTGCCTCTAGTTTCCAAATACTTCTTGGTATGAACTCCCCTAAGCTTCTTTGGAGCTCAATCTTGCCCAAGAATCTTCTCTCCTCAAGACGGGCTTGAACGCTTGATTTGGCATAAAAATTAAAGAATAACAAAGGAACATCTTGTAGAAAACAAAATGAAAACAAACTTCTCTATCTAGAAGAAGAATCAACAAGGATTATAAGGAATGCTCACCTATCCCTCATTCAAAAGAGAATACCTAATCCCTAACAACACTAACTAAAGAGTTAGCACATTTAGGGAATATAGGATTTGGATTGAACAAGAACTCTTGAATTCATTTCAAGAATTACTGCCTAAATTACATATGGAATACTTAATTTACTAGGAAGAAAAAAGAGACTAGGAATCCTAGTTTCTCTTTCTCAATATAACTCTTTCAATAATTTTCATTCATCATTCATTGTTTATAAATAGCTGTCCATAAAGAGTGTATATAGTGCCCAAAGTAATTATTAACAAGCCCTAGTTTCTAATTGACTTAAGGAAAGTAAATGGGCACTTTAGGCCTCTTAATTAGAAGTCTAGAAGTTAAGAAAATAAATTGGGTAGTCAAAATAAGCTTAAAAACAACAATTGAGAGTTGCAGTCAAGACCTACTGCCAAAGGTAGGTTCGACCGGTCGTTAGCGGTAGGTGTTGTTCATTTGGTTTTCCTTTCAACAGAGACCTACCAACGATAGTAGGTCTAACCCTACCATCGACGGTAGGGGTCTTCTTGAGCTTTCTTCGGTACAGAGACCTACAGGCGGTGATAAGTCTTCTTCTCCACACTTGTGGTTTTGAACCTTCTAAGTCTTCCATTCTTGCTTCTTTTGGTTTTCCTCTCTTGTATTATGGATATTTGGAATGTTTTGGTGCTATTTTGATATTCATTTTCTCTTTCCAAAGCATTCCAAGTAAGGTCTCGAAGGTTCTTCTTGAATAATGCCACCATCTCTTTGTCCTTCCCTTCTATCATTCTTGCCATCAACCTTGTAATCAGTCTTTGGAAGATCTCCACATTCTTATGCTCATTCTATGTTATACCACTTCTTTGTTCCAGATTTTAAGAGCTAATATAAGATGCCTAAGTTTGAAAGACAGGATATGCAAACCATTACCCACATGCGATTGATCCCAAGACGTCCTTGCAATATTAAAAAAATCTTTATGATTCATCCATGTATTCTGAAAATGAAATCATACAAAACCACGGGGAAAGGTATGACGAAATGAGAACAGAAGAGGAGAGTGATTTGAAGTGAGATTCTCCAATTTAGATAGAGTGAAAAAATTACTCCACTCTGAATTCACCATAGTACGATCAAAACGCTTCCAAAGAGGCAGAAAAGAGGTCCTACACCAAGTATAGGAGGAGCCCACAAAAGAAAGATCCTCAAGGGTATAATCCAAAATCACGTCCCCCAAATTCTCGTGAAGGTAGAGATGGCGGGATAGAACCAAAGCATTCATCAATAGACTTAACCATATTAAAATCCCCTCCTACCATCCACGCACCAGAAAAATTAGGAGAAAAAGTAATTAAATCCTGCCATAAAAGACGACAGAGAAAGTAAGAGCATTTTGCATAAACAAAAGTAAGGTGTATTTTGGTATCACCAAAACCCCCAAGCTTAGTATGCATTAGCTGATCCGTCTGGGATATAACTGAAAACTTAGCACTTCTTTTCTCAAAAGATCTAAACTTCCCATTATCATTACAACAAGCTTCATCAAAACCCAAACACTGACAACAACTTAAAATATTAGACCTATCTATAAAAGGCTCAATAATAGACAAAACAATAGGTGAATGTTCCTTAATTAACTTCTTAATATGTGCAAAAAGAGGCAGTATTACCCACCCCACGGATATTCCAAACGATGATATTCATGATAAAAAAACAATCCAAGCAACTCAATGAAGGCAAAAGAACTCAAAAGAAAGCTAGACAACCTTTGAATAAGAACAAGATAACCTAGATGACTTCCTAGTGGGAAGTTGAAGAGTAAAGGTTACCTTTTTTTGTTGTGTTTTAGAGTTGGAACTAGACTATTGTAATAGATGTAAAAACGAAGAAGACTCAATTATGAAATCCTCTTCATCCTCCACAAAATCAGTTTCAATCCTCACTTTCCCCCCTCTAGGTGCCCCTCTCTAGTCCTTAGTTTTTGAATGTCAGAATCTGAAGAATATCCTCTCCCCGAAGTTTGGACTGCAGGTATTTCAAGCCAATCTGCTGCCTTTAAGTTGTTGTTAGCATCAGTTTCTTTTAATGCCTGAGTAGGGACAGAAACACCCTCACCTTGAGACTCTATTTGATTCATTTCAGCTTGTTGATCATTGAAATTTGGAGAAACATGCTCTTGAACTGAAGTTGGTTCTGCCACTGTAATTTCTGCTAGGGAATGAATCACTGTTGTGGCTATTATTACTACAACATTGCAGCGTTCAGATGGAGGTTAGTGTTGCGAAGAGGATGCAACTGCAGTCCCCTCTCTTGCTGTCCGAGGAACCCAAACCTTATGAGGTTGCTCCTTAGCAAAAAGTTTTTATTCAATTACTTGATTCAACAATGGAGCAACCGAAACCTTCTCTATAGGGGAAGGATTAACATTTGATTCAACAGTTTTTTTCCTCTTGTCAACCTGTGAAGCAATAACCCTTCTACGTGTACAATATGAGTTGCAGCATGCCCTAATTTGAGTAACGTGTACAATATGAGGCAGATTTTCATAGCAGACAAGCTGTCAAAAACCAGTGGAAGGACTCGTCCAAATCCAAACCCGTTGTGGTAGAGATTTGAGCAAATCTAATTCACTGCAAACGCGAGCACCAGTCGGTCTTGTAAATTTAGTGGTCGCCTTATCAATTTTCAGTGATTTCCCCAAAGTAGAGGCAATAGAGAACAAAGTCGCCTTATTAATGAAATAGATTAGTAGGTCTTCAAAATTTACCCATATTGGTAAGATCGATGATTCAACAAAGAGTTGAAAATTCGGAGTCCATTTTAATACACGAAGAAGATAACCCTGAAAATTCCACAATCCCTTCATCCGAAATCTTATATAGTATTCCTCAAGATCAAATCTAATCAATACATAGCAAGGATCAATCCACCCAACTGAAAAGGAGCTTTTGGAACCCACCATATGAAATTCCATACGAAGGGCGTTGATATGAAATTTGCACGTACACAAATATCAGGCAAGTAATATAATGATGAATTAAGATCGTTTCCACAGGGATTGCTATCTAACTTGTGGACTCACCTACTTCTAACAAGACTAAAACCAAAAATAAAATCGGTTGATTAAGATTAAAACTAATTAAGAATAGTAACGGAAATTAAAAATAAAAGAAACTGTTTAGGAAAAGTTTATGATAAAAAACAGACTAAGGTACCTCTAATCCACTCTACTCCTATTATTCCTATGGTTGATTTATTCTTGATTAATTCTTGATTTGGTTGACAATAGAATTCCTGTGAATAAGCTGGACTCTCTCTCTTGCAAAAAGCTCCTACCCTCTCTAATAAACCAATCGTATCTACGTGATTTTAGAATCCAAACCGCAAACACCTATATGGACCTTCCCTAACTTTTGTTTCCTACTTATTAGAAATCGCACAAAGAAACTGAATCTATCTCTAGTCAGTTTTGCGATGTGTTGTTATTACCTCGATCTAATTAAATCTAATACCTCTCTGTCACTAGAAATAATTTATGAACATGCAATAATTGGCTAGGCAATCACAAGCATTAAGAACAAATAATAACAATTAACCAAGAACAAGATGAAAGATAAAATATTTAATTAAAACAACCATATTTATAAAAGTTTAGATCTTCAAAGAAGCCCTAGACACAAAGAACTTAGCTACTCATACTAAACAAATAAATAAAATGAAGGTTAAGAAGAAGCTTGGAGAGCTGCTCCCGAATCAGTCTTCAATAATAAAAGAGATATCTAAACTAAAGCCTAAGCTCCTCATAAAGATTACAAATCAAAACCTGAAAAGGGTTAGGAAATTACTAAAAACTAAAATTCTAACAAAACTAAAGAGGGAAAAAGAAGTTACTGAAAACTATAATTCTAGAATTACTAAAACAAACAATTTCTAAAAAGAAATAAAAAAAAATTTAAAAAATAGAAAGTAGAAAGCTGTTGCACGAAGAGATTCCAGCTCCGAAACACAAATCCGGCATCGGCTCAATTTAGAACCGAAATCCAAGGTGCGGGTGGAAGCCTCGGAAAAGGTCTGGAAAGGAAATTAAATGAATCTTGTGCCAGAAATAACCAAAACCAGCGATGAAAATCCTTCGTCAAACAATCACGCCAAGCGCACAACTTGCACAATTTCCAAGAAATCCAATGTGCAAGTCAATTGCAACACTCTCACGTGCACTTAAGTCCTCAAATCTTCTTTGGACCTTATTTGAGTCCCTACAAATTAAATAAAGTATAAAGTAGGTTATTTATTGTAATTAAGCCCAATTACACTAGAATTTAATTAAAGTAAATGTCAAATTAAGCCCCAAAACTAGTGAAAATATCAATCTATCAACTCCCCCACACTTAGATGTTTGCTTGTCCTCAAGCAAAGAAACTTAGAAAGATAGAGAATAATTCAAATCAACCATCCTTCATCACATCTTAAACTCATTAAAATTGAACATTACACCACTTCTCTCCAAATTTGATTTAACAAAACAAGTATTCAATTTTCTTCCATAACTAATGCACTACTTTGTGTAAGTTTGATTATGACTATTCGAAAGTGTAAAAATAAATACTAGAGGATATTTCCAAATCACAGAAAGAAGTATAAGTTTCAAAAATGACCGTTCCATAGGCTTACTCTTCATACCATCTCTCCACTAATCTAAGTTCCCCAAAACTCAACTTGGATCAGGTAGGACTTTTAAACTTGTAATATAAGGTTAGGCATTGGTTAACAAACGAAGGATTATGACCATGACTAATGCACTACTTTGTGTAAGTTTGATTATGACCATTCGAAAGTGTAAACATAAATAGCCGACGATATTTCCAAATGACAGAAAGAAGTATAAGTTTCAAAAATGATCGTTCCATAGTCTTACTCTTCAGACCATCTCTCCACTAATCAAAGTTTCTGAAAACTCAACTTAGATCAGGTAGGACTTTTAAGCTTGTAATATAAGGTTAGGCATTCATTAACAAACGAAGGATAAGGAAGTCAAAATCAAAGAAAGAGAAAGCTTGCAAAAATTGATAAAACTACAACAAACCTCCTTAGTTTATCTTTGCTCCAATTCTTTTTCCAATAAAAACTTTATCAACTATAACTATTTTAAAACAATGTCTCTTTAATTATAGAACTTCTTTTCCTTATTTTTTCCTTTTCATATATAACAATTTTTTTCTTTTTCTCTATTTTTTTCGCATTTATTTTACCTTTTTCGCCATGACCTATAAGCTTTTCAAACAGTATTTTCCTTGCTTTTCTTTCTCTTTTTCTTCAATCTTTTTTTCTTTTCAACAAATAAGTCATGGTGTTCCTTTTTATACCTCTTTCCACAACATACATAAATCTCCTCTAAATCACAAAATTCTGAAGGAGCAATAAAATTGACAATTAATATCAAGCTATTTACAAAATCAAGGGTAAATATTTAAGTAATTTTAAGAAAGAAACTAAAATATAAAGCTCAAGAGGGTACGAAGGTAAAATTTTTAAAAGGATAGGCTTGAAAGGTATAAACGAGTGAAAGAAGGCGTATGACCATCGACTCTAAGTCAAGTAAGGGAAAACTTTTCTATTTTGCCTCAAAAGGTAATCAAATAAGTTCTAGAACATCATAAAAGAACCCATCAACTTTATGCAACTCAAAAAAAAAAAAAGTGTAGGATTTATTAAACATTAACATGGCTAATTATGCTAAAGTGAGTCTTGCAAAAGTTATAAAAGATATAGAACACAAGTACTATCAACCAAGTTCAGAAATTAGCAGTTAAATACTCTACCTCAATTTATTCAAGAAATTTTTTTGAAAAATACCCAATAAAAATCATCCTTCAATTCAAAAATTTTTCTTTCATTTTTTTCAAAAAATTTCAAAATGACCACAAAAATGAAAGAGTACCCCCATATTTAAACTCAACACTGTTCCCAGTGTTGAAAAATAAGAAGCATACAAGGGGTAAGAGAACTTAGTCGAATATAACGATGTATCCAAGAAAGTTTGTTCCGTTCAATGCGTTCATCCAGAAGGCTCTCTAAAGCTTGATCAAATCTTAAAAAATTAAGAGAAAATTAAAAATATTTTTGGAATTTTTAAATTTCTCTTAGATTTTTTTTGGGACTAGGAGAATTAAGAAAAAGCAAAATGAACTAAGAGAAATTTAGACTACTAAGAAAAAACACTTAACACTTCGACAAGAAAAAGACTCAAATAAATATTAATAAAATAGTTTTGTCTATAGTCTCGAGTTTCGCTTTCTTTATAAGTGCGACGATCACGATGGATGTTTGAGAAGTTATAATTCTCCACTTATGGCCTTTTTCTCTTTCAGATTCAACATTATTGGCCCCTTTTTCTCCAAGTTCTTTCTTTTCTCCTATGGATTTTCCTTTCCAGGTGTTCCTTTTTTCTTAAAAGGTTCATGCATTGTTAAGATTTTATTTCCTGCAACATCTCTAGAAGAAGCACCAATTTTAGAAGCATATATGACATTAAAAGTACATAAAGATTCTCCATTGGAAGAATTATTGAATGACTTAAACATATTTAAAATCACAAATTCATTCCCAACCCTTAATATTAGTTGACCTTTTTCTACGTCAATTAAAGTTCGACTAGTATTCAGAAAAGGTCTTACTAAAAATTAAATATAGATCAGAATCATCCTCCATGTCAAGAACAATGAAATCCACAAGGAAAGAGAGTTTACCTACTTTAACAAGAACATTCTCTACTATGTCCCTAGGATATTTTTTAGATTTGTCAGC
Source organism: Catharanthus roseus (assembly GCA_028651295.1). Lineage (NCBI taxonomy): Eukaryota > Viridiplantae > Streptophyta > Magnoliopsida > Gentianales > Apocynaceae > Catharanthus > Catharanthus roseus. Next base: position 16,156,373 of record JAPQWS010000168.1, on the reverse strand, counting down.
CATTTGTAAAGATATAGTAGTGTTCTCAATTTCCTTTAATCTAAGTTTTTGATAAACAAGTATTAAGTTAATACCAGCCTCAAATCACATAGCACATTATTAAAGAAAAAATCACCAATAGAACAAGGAATTTTAAAACTCCCTGGGTCATTGAGCTTCACTAGCAATTTCTTCGGCAAGACCCCCGAACATTCTTCGTTTAAGCAAAATTATTGGAATTTGTTCAACTTCTCTTTGTTTTCCAACATGTCCTTCAAGTACTTTGTCCATGATGGCATCTGTGCTAAAGCATCTACAAGAGGAATGTTAAATTCTAGTTTCTTGAATATTTCAGAGAACTTCTAAAAGGGTGAATCTATAATTTTACGTTTAGTTGCATTAGGAAAATGAAGGGAATAAATATTAATATATTGTTAGCCCTAAGGGTATTCTTGCATTTTTTTTTTTTATTATGATTAACATATGTTTGTGTGATGATTACAAACTTAGTCTCTATAGAACAAAAGAAGCATATTTGAAGTCTCAAGGCTACACTCTTAGAAGTAAAAGATCTGATGATCAAGGCAAAAATAAAGGAGAAAAGATCAAGCCATTGAAGATCTTGAGGACTTATGTCTTGGTTAGGGATATGCTAAGGTATTTGTGTAACTTCCTAACTCTCATTTTTTATCATTGATCAAATGTGAAGCTCCTTGGATGAATTTCTTTTTAAAAACTATTCTTGAAAAATCTAAGTATTCTTGATAGAGTTTTTTATGCCTTCGAAAGTTTTCTTATCTCTAAAAGTGTATCAAGAATACATGTTTTGAAGTGTTTTGAAATGTGAAGGAAAGTTCTTTTTTGTTTAAGGAAAACTGGCTTTTAAATCCTTCTAAAAAAGGGTCATCCGATTTTAAAAACTGATCATCTAATTTTCAAAACCGCTCATCCGATTTTTAAATTAAGTCGTCCGATTTTTAAGAGGGATCATCCGATTTTTGTAGGATGCGTCTGAATCTTTCTGTTTCAAAACCGGTCTTCCTATTTTAAAAACCGACCATCCGATTTCTCTTTTACAAAGAAATCGGACTTCCGATTTGTGAAACCGGTCGTCCGATTTTTGCTTTTATCGTTAGAATTTTACCGTTGCAGACAATAACAGTCAAATTTCATCCCCCTCTATAAATTGAGTTTTTCATCTGCAGTAAAGTGAGAGAAGTTGGATTGAAAATTGATTGAGATTATTTTAGAACATTTAAAGAGCTTTAAAAGTACATTCTTTCAAAAATCTTCATCTCATAAAAACAAATAGAAAAATCTTCTTGGTAACATTGTAGAAGTAGTAAAGAGGAGCTTGTAGAAGTATTCCATTGAGTTATATCATCTATCTCAAGCTCACTCGGTAACATTGTTCCCTACTTATCTCTTGTTCTTTTGATATCAAAGGTTCGTGTTGAAAAACCCCTTGGGTCATCCTTTGATTTATATTGTGTTGAGAATTGAGGTTATGTGCAAAACCCTTGTTGGGTGATCCTCAAAATTGTGTTGATTGTATGTGTGTCATGGATTGAGGTTGCTTGCAAAACCCTTGGTGGGTGATCCTCAAACTTGTGATTGTTGTAGACTTGGATTATAGTGGATTTGGGAAATCCTTGGTTGTTGACTCAAGGTAGTGGATGTAGCTCTTTGGGAGAGTGAACCACTATAAATTATTATGCATCCTTATTCTATACTTTTACTTGATTGTCTTAACTGTAAGATTTTGTTTAATTTGGATTTTTATTAAAAGGAGTTTTAGCGTTCCTTCTCAAACAAAGTTGGAGGTTTATCTTTTTAATTACACAAAAGATTTTTGAAAATTAGCCAAAAACCTTATTCACCCCCCCATAAGGTTTTTCATATATCATTGTTACATTTCATCTTAACTTCATACCTCTTCCCTTTGTAGGATTCTTTGGATTTTGGGGGCCCATGGGAGTGGTTTCTTCTTTCTTTTGTTTTTCCTCCACATGAATGGCTGTGATTGCCTTTACTTCCCATTGATTTCGCTTCGTATCACTTGGTAAACATCCAAGGGATCTATTTAGAATAGCAACTGCTAACTGCCCCACTTGAACCTCCAGATTCCTGATGGAAGCCTTCATATTTTGCCTGTCTACTTCTATGGCTTTAAAGGAAGCAGATGTTTGCTCCATGAATTTGCATAAAACTTTCTTCCAGATTTGAATTCATTTTTTGTGGAGGTGGTGGATGAGATTGCATATACATTTTGTTCTATCTCCATTCAAAGTTAGGATGATTTCTCCACCCAGGATTATAGGTAGGAGTATACGGGTCATTCCTTCCATTATTCTGTCCAAAAAAATTAATATTTTTAGTTTCGAAATTAGAATGGACCATATTACCTTGACCACATCGACTCGTTGGGTGGTTTCCATAGCGAAGCTCGCATTAGTTATTTATGGCAGCTACTTGTAATACATAAAGTCGTCGATGAAGAGCTTCAAATTGTGCCATCACATCTACTCCATTGCAATTTGTCTCCATCAAACTTTCTACTTTCTTTGTAACAAGATCCCTTGGATTTTACCGTTGAGAACTATTTAGCGCCATCTTTTTTATTAAGTTCCAAGCATCTACCTCCGAATTTCCATAAATACTCCTCCACTAGCCGCATCTAGTGACGATCTCACCTCTCTTCTACACCTATTGTAAAACGTTTGTTCTTGCATTCCTATCTACATCCCATGATATAGACACATCCTAAAGTATTCCTTAAAACGTTCCCAAGTATCATGTATTGACTCCATGGGTTCCTGAACAAATTTGTAAATTTTAGATCGTATTTGAATAGTTTTAATAGGAATGAAGAATTTATTTAGAAAAGCTTCTTATAGTTTAACCCAAGAATCAATAAAATTAGCAAAAATAGAGTTTAGCCTTGCTCGGGCTTTATCCCTTCAGGAGAAGGGGAAAAGCTTTAATCGTTTTACATCATCACAGACTCCATTGATTTGAAAAGTATCATAAATTGCCAAAAATTTCTCAATGTGAGAATACAGACCAAAGAAAGGATTGTTTAGAACCATCTGAATATATATCGGCTCAATCTTAAAAGTCGCAGTCGTGATTGCTGGGCAGTTTATTGTCGAATTGAACCCCTCCATCTTTGGCTTGGTATAGTCTTTTAGTGTCATCCGTTTGCCATATTTGGAGTTTCACTCTCATATTGGGAAATGAACTCTTCTTTGGATGATTCAATTACCTCGTAGATAGCCTCATTCTTGCGTTTCCTGTGAGAACGAGCAAACGTCTGATTTTCAGGTATAACCTGTAATGCCCTTTAGTAGCAGATCTTCTTGTATGCATAAAATAAATAAAAAGAAATGATTTTTTGGATTTTATAAATTTTCAAAACAAGTAAAAACATTTTAAACTCAGGTTTAGTATTAAAATTTCATACTAGATAAAAACAATCCTTGGCAACAGAACCAAAAACTTGATGCGAAATTTGCAAGTGCACAAATATCAGGCAAGTAATATGATGAAGAACAAAGATTACTATCTAACTTGTGAACTCGTCTATTTCTAACCAGACTTAAACCAAAATTAAAATTGATGGATTAAGATTAAAACTAATTAAGACTAATAACAAAAATTAAAAATAAAAGAAAATGGTTTAGGAAAAGTTTATGATAAAAAAACAAACTAAGGCACCTCTAATCCAGTCTACTCATTTTATTCTTATGGTTGATTTGTTCTTAATTAATTCTTGATATGATTAACAATGAAATTCCCGTGAATAGGCTGGACTCACTCTCTTGTAGTAAAGTTCCTACCCTCGCTAATAAACTAATCGTATCTCTACATAATTTTAAGAATCGAGACTGTGAATACCTCTATAAAGCTTCCCAAACTTTTATTTCCTACTAAAGAAACTGCACAAAGAAACTGAACCTATCTCTAGTTAGTTTTACGATGTGTTGTTAATTATTACTTGATCTAATTAAGTGTAGTATCTATCTGTCACTAGAAATAATTTATGAACATGCAATAATTGGCTAATGTAAGTCCCAGAATAGTCCAAGAGGCGGGTGAATTGGACTATTTAAAAAAATTACACTTTAAAAACTTTTTGTTATTTTCTAGTTATTAGCTCAACACTGAAATTAGCTTGACACAAAGAAAGATGATCAGTGGATATTATAAGCCATTGGCTTGACTATGAGATCCTAATTATAACAGTTAAAACAGAGACAACTAAAACAAAATGAAAGGAAGGACTCAATGAAGAGCATAAATAAAAGGACACAAGAATTTTGGTAGTGGTTCGGTTAAAACCTATATCCACTTTCTTTCAAGAACGTCATCTTAGGGATTCCACTATAAAATCAATCTAGTTCAAGCTGAGATTAATCTTTACAAAGAAACACTTACTAGTTTTTCCTAGTTCTAACAACTATCAACTTCGCTATCTTAGGAGAAGCTAAATAGTAAGTTTTGTTCTGGAACTTGCAAACCAATAACGAGTTTTTCACCCAGAAGTTGCAAACCAAAACACAAGTTTTTCACCTGAAACTAGCAAACCAAAAGTATAGAAATGAAGATGAAAATAGATTCAGCTCAACTCTTTAGCACATTCAGAAAACTCTGTATAATAAGCCTCTCAGTCTCCCGAATAGTTTTCTAAAATATTTCTTCACTTGATGATGACAACTCTCGCTCTTTGATAAAGAAAGTTACTCTGTAATGGTGCACTCTTCTCTACAAATTCTTCTTTGATTGCAGCAAATTTTCTCTTCAAGAATACCCATCTTTCTTATGTTTGTTTCTTGTTTAAATACACTTTCAAAGAGCAAGGCCACCTTAATAAATTTGTTAACTTCTCACATGTTCTTGCTTGTGACCAAAACTGCCTTCACATGGATCTCTACTCCCTTTTTCTATATTTGTTATACACGCATATATTAGTCATCATCCTTTTTTTAACCGAAAATGGAATAAAGTAAGAAAGAGAAAGGAGGGACCACAAACATAAAGGACAAGTGTCCTACTCTTGGAGAAGAAGTATTTCTTTTAATCCACTAGTAAGCTCCCGTGCTAGTTGTTACCAAGAATCTTCCTCTCTTAATATCTCCAACTCATTTTCTACAAGAAGAGAAACAAACTTTGATGAGTCATTTCATGTTCAACTAAGATAGGAAAAGTTAAATGAAAATCAATGAACTACATAGAGAAAAGTGACAAGTGGATAATTCTTGTAGACAAAGTAATACAACTGGACCTTTATAATTGTTACATATGTAACGTCATCATAAAAAACAACTATTAGTAATATCCTTGGTCACCACAAATCTTCACATGATAAATATCATTTTTGCTCGTCTTATTAGCTTGAGTCTTGTATGCAAACTTTAGCTCAACTCTTTTTCTTCTTATCAAAACAAACTAAATTACGGCATACATAACTCATTTTGTTAATCATCAAAATTTTAGAAACATATTGACCCCTGAGCCAACAGCCAGAAAATTGCAAGTATTAAGAACAAATAGTAACAATTTACCAAGAACAAGACAAAAGATAAAATCTTTAATTGAAAACAATCATATTTATAAAAGGTTTGACCTACAAAGAAGGTTTAGTCACACATAACTTACTACTCATACCAAACAAATAAATAAAAAGAAGGTTTAGAAGAAGTCTAGAAAGTCGCTCCGAATTCCTCTTCAATATTAAAAGAGATATCTAAACTAAAGTCTAAGCTCCTCCATTTATAGAGGTTGCAAATTTAAACACGAGAGAAAAAGAAGTTACTTAAAACAATAATTCTAGAATTACTAAAACAAACAATTTCTGAAAAGAAATTAAAAAACTAGTTAAAAATAGAAACAGAAAGCTTCTGCCCGAAGAGATTCTGGCGTTGAAAACACAAATCTGGCACCGGCTCAATTTAGAACTGAAATCTGAGCCGCGGGTTGAAGCTGCGGAAAAGGTTTGGAAAGGGAATTAAATGAATATGGTGCCATAAATAACCGAAACCGGTGCCAGAAATCCTTCGTCAAAACAATCACGCCAAGCGCACAGATGGAACATTTTCCAAGAAAACTAATTTTTGCAATTCAATTGCAACACTGCCATGTGTACAGGTCTTCTGTCTTTTACTTTTGTCATTTTTTCCCCTTTTTGCACTTAAGTCCTCAAATCTTCTTTGGTCTTTATTTGATCCTTGCAAATTACATAAAGTATAAAGTAGGTTATTTATTCTAATTAAGCCTAATTCACACTAAAATTTAATTAAAATAAATGTCAAATTAAGCCAAAAAACTAGTAAAAATATCAATCTATCAGGCCTCCATGGAGTGTTTCCCAAATGAAAATTTCCCCACAAAGAGAGCTTGAAAGGAGCAGCAAGGAACTTTATCTCTATTGGATCAAAACATATACTGCTGGCTCTCCCTTGTAAATGTTGACATTCTTAATAATTGGAGTTGCCAGTTCAATAGGTTTTGTTCAGAAAAGCTCTACAAAGCTCTTCTTCAACCATACCCCAGCCGCTTGCTATTTTTCTGTCGTAACAGGCTCCATGGATGAGAAGTTGTTTCCCCGAAATCTCCGACAGTATGATGAGCAAAAGGAGGAAGAAAGTCTAAAAAGGAAAAAATTGAAGAGTAATAGTTGGGAAAAGCCCAAAGAGGAAAAGAATAAGGAAGAATCTTAGACTATATAAGGAAAGAAATTAAAAATTAAAAGAGATGAGGAGGCCGTTGTTTTGAGAGCATTGTTTAGAGCATTTTGAGAGTAAAACACTCGTTTCTTTACCAATGTATACATATATAAATTTGTATACGTATATATAATATATATATGTATACATATAGTTTACCCGGGTTGGTTACCCGGACACATCAAGAGCTGACTAGACTCGAGCTAGTTCAAGATATGCCCGGGTAATCAACCCGGGTCAAATATATATCAGTCAAGCCGATTCATCGGTTCGGTTTTATGATTTTCTTTTTTTAATTTTTTTTAGAAGTAGGAAAATTTTTTGTTTACTTTATTAATTAAAGAAAATTATTTATTTATCTTTACATTAATTTAGCAAAACCATTTTTTTCTAGGGAAAAAAGAACTATATTTGATCTACTTGAATAGCAGGGGAGATAAAAGGGAGAACCACCTCAATCCGAACATTGAAGGGGTAGGTGGAAACTGCCTGAGCAGCTAATAATGCACTGGGATATTAGCATCACGACAAGCAAAAGATAAAACAACATACTGCCTATCAACCAGAGAAATAATTTGCTGATGACTATGCCCTAGAGTACGAAGGAACTCCGTTCAGGCTTAAAGTTTATCAATAACACCTGTGCGGTCACTCTCAAGAGTATAATTAGTGTAGACAAATCTTTCAGCCATCGAAGACCCTCATGGATAGCGACCATTGAAAGAGTTGATTTTTCATACAAATAAACACCTCAAGTTTTAATTATTAGCCCTTAAAAATATTTTATTTATTTATTAAACATAGTTATTATATTTAATTTATTTTATTTCGATAATAAAGAAAAGAAGCCAATTAAAAGTGGAGGAGCTCATGGAAAGAAAAGAAGGCAGCCAACATTGAAGAAGAAGAAAAGAGGGCGGCCCATAAAAGAAAAAAAGAGAGGGTCGAAAGAATAAGGAGAAGAGAAAGAAATTTAGAAGCGGCAGCTGCACAAATAAAAAGAAAACACCAGCCGCAGCAATTGGAAGAGGGAGAATAGCCAAAGGGAAAACAGAAAAAGAGATACATAAGAGCAGCGAAAAGGAAGCAGAGGAAAAACAAAAAGAAACAGCAAAAGCAGCACAGCAGCAATTCTTCTGCAGCAGCAGCAGAAATTCCAACAAGCAGAAGCTGCAGAATTTCAGCTTCAGTTGAAAGGAAAACCATGATTTTCTCAAATAAATTGGTTTATTCTTTTCCTTTAGTCATGAGCTAAATTTAGTTTTAGACTCTTGATGAAACTCTAGCCATGTGACTTTGATTTATTTTATTTTTTGGAGATTTATTTTTTTATTTATGTGATTGTATATCTTTAGAAATTTCTTAGTTTGATGCAATTAATCTTTGCGATTGTTCTTGTAGAATAATTATTTGGGTTAATTGATATTTTTATCCATACTTGATTCTTGTAGTCTTGAGGATGAGAGATATGTAATTTTTGCAAGTATATTATGGGTTTTAAAATTGAATAGTTCATGCTAATTTTAGATGATTTATTTCATAGGAATGAATAAGTCACAATATTTAGATGATTTATTTCATAGGAATGGTTAGATGGATTATATCATGCATTTAAGCACAATATATTTCTTTAGTGAATCAAAGCTTGTAGCCTAGATCACCACATAAATGTGTAATCTTTTCTCCTAAATAAAATTAAATCATTGTTATATAGGTTAGTGGTGGATTCAAGGTTCTAAATCATCTATTTGGTTAAGCTCTCGTTATTTTAAATCTAGTTATTTTATTTATTTAATTTAGTAATACTTTTTAGATAGTATAGTTTGAATCTTCTCTTTTTATAAAATTAATTTAGGAAGATAATAATTTAAATAGTTAAGACTCTGTGGTTCGATACCCTCATACTTTCATACTTTCATATTACATTGATTTTGTGCACTTGCAAGTATTGGGTTTAAAACTTAGTTTAAAAAAATCCCAATCAATTTTCTGCGTGCTCAGGGGAGTTTGAGTCTGCTAAGGCAATGGTGAATGAGAGCCACATCCTTCCAAGGTGATCCCTAACCCCCAACATCTGCGCCATCAATTGTCCAAGCTACATCAACATTTTTACTTTCTTGTTTAGTTTATTTAATAATATTAGTTAGTGTATTTTATTGTAATTTTTTATTTATTGTTAGATATTTGGTAAAATTATAAATTATATAAATTGGAATTAGAAAATTAAAATATTATATAATTAGGTTTATGCTTAGTAATAGTATTTTTTTTATAATTAAATTATATAATTATAGAATTTATAATGAGAAAATTTAAAGTTAGATATAAATAACATATAAATTGTAAATGAGAAAAAAAAATTAGAGCACTAGAAAAATTAGAAATTATGTGATTTTATGATTTACGGTTTATGGTCATATATATTATTTAAATACAATAAAGTTTCATAATTATGATAGTTAAATATTCTTATTGAAATTAGATAATTAGAAATTATATATGCTTATTGTATAATGTTATCAATATTTATACTTTTTTTATTTATCATTAATCTTCATATTTTTATATTTTGTAAATGATATTAATTTTTCTTATGATCAATAGTATTACTATTCATTTACATTTAGTTCGTATAAATTAAAATATTTATTAGTTTGTACAATTAATTACATTAAGAATGTATTTTTTTTATTACAGGACAGTTCTGAAGGTATTTGTTTTGAATAAATTCTTTATGAAGATGGTGACAGAGTTCCTCCTGATATACCACCTGATAAAGATGGTGAAGGTGGTCGTTTTGAAAAATTTCTAGACGAATACGTTGATTATGAAGATTTTTTCAGACAGATAAAAAATTTGATACTAGAATTTATTTGATTGGATGGACCAAAGAAGAAGCTACGAAACATAATATTATTTGGTTGTCACTCGATCAAGATGAGGCGAGCATGGTCCTCATGCACTAGTATGGTTACAATGCGAACCTGGAAGGAATCCTAGGGGAAAATTACTCATATGTCTATAGAGGAGGATAGTGAAGAAGCTGAGAGAACAAAACGTAAATCTAGTGGATCGAAGAGCTGTCGATGTCCCTTCAAGTTGAAAGAAACACAGACTTTTGGTGATACTAATGAATCCAAATGGAGCTTATTAATGAAGGATGGTAAGCATAACTATAGGATAGATATTTATAGTCATGAGCATAATCATCCTTCTAAATTGATGGATGCACAGATGACTATTACTGAGGAGCCTACTATGGTGTCATGTTGCTCCACGAAAAATAGTTACTCACATATTCAAGGTTCATCCCGATTAACCGTTGATTATGTTATATTTATTTATTTTAATTCAATATGTATATTTTTATGTCGCTATTATGTTTTATTTATTTAATGAATTATGAGAATTTTAATTTGTTATAATTTCAATTTAAATTCAATTTTTTTATTATTTTAATGAATTGTGTTTTTTAATCTGTCTAATTGTTATCAAATTTTGTTTTATAGTTTGAGGCATATATTTAATGCGAGAGTGAAGATGAAAGACGAAATATATGGGGGATTTTAATCTCATACAACACGTCTTAAAAAAAAATTAAGGAGAAATGTTATGCGAGAAATATAGACGAGAGCAGCACTATATTGGGAGATCTATATTTTCGCATTTTGTGTCCGTTGAGATGGTTTGAATATGACCATTCGTAGTTGTTTTAGATACTACATGCAAACTAACAATTAGGATAATATAAATTTTATTATTTATTTATTTTATTTTATTATATCTATAATTATTTTCTTAGTTGAATTAATTAATTATTTACTTCTTCATACTACACTTGTTATTATTACGAATTATAATGTAAAATTCGATGACATGTACAAAATGTTATTGCTTGAGACTGTGGGGATGAATCCAATGGGAATGAATTTTTTTTATTGCTACTGTGTATATGAATAATGAGTAGTCAAAGACGTATAGATAGGTGTCATAGAAAATTAGAAGTTGCATAAATGTGTGGACCAGCTGAATGTAGTTGTGACCGATAAGGAGCGTGTTCTGATGCCTATCATAGAGGAGGGTCTTTAGCTCGAGTTATTACATGTTGTGTAGGAGACACATTCAAACTAATGTTTAGGGAAGGTTACAATTAGTGCTCGAGCACGACATCACGACAAATTTCTCACAAAGACCTTGTGGATTTCATGACTGAGGAGGAATATAATTAGAAATTGGATGAAATCAAGAGTAGGTGAGCAAATCACCCAGCTTTTTTGAGGTACATGACGAATATTTGGTTAAATCATATTTACTTCAAATTTGTAAGGGCATGGACTGTACGTAGAATGCATTTTAAGATAGAGACCACTAACCGTACTGAGACTGCAAACTCAGTCCTAAAGACTTGGCAACAAACTGTGTGTAATGATTTTGACACAATATTCAAACGGGTCCACTCGTTGATTGAACTATAGACTAGGAAGATCAAAGCTGACTTGGAGTTGTGTCGATTGAAGGACCCATGCAACATCGAAAGTCATCCATCTGCTTTACCGTGAACTACGTACAAAGGCATTGAATATAATTTTGGTCGAAATCAGACGAGCTAAGGAAACGAAGGACGATAAGCCAAGTGCAAATATTATTTTAGAATTTCAAATAGACTTCTTGTGTTCATGAGATATATGTACGAGTTAGGAAGAGAGATGAGGTGAAATTAAATCAAGTACATGCATTTTAGGTGATACTTGTAATTGGAGCTAAGCCCGAACAAGATTATAGATCGAACCCTGAGGAAACCATTCAAGTAGAGATATCTTTGATGCGTGAACAATTGAATGTATTTAAATATTTAAAAATTAAATTAAAGGAAGGGATGATATAGGACGGTTTCAATTCTAGTTAGCCGTGGAAACCAAGAGAAGCTTACCTTGGAAACAAGTTTCAATTCTAGTTAGCCGTGGAAACCAAGGGAAGCCTACCTTGGAAACAAGCTGTCGAGAAAGGGAAAAACAAAGGCAGCCAACCTTGGTTATGCAGAGAAAAGCTAGTCGTGTCCTTGTTTTGTCCGAGATGGTGCCTATAGTCTCGCTGCTGTCGACCACGTCAGACAACTGGCAAGTTGCTTAAGGGTGTTTTATTTGTTATGAATTACAGGTTTTATTAGTTCTAGTCTTGTAATTAAGAGCCAATATGCGCAAAATAACCTTTTACTTATTCCTATTTACTAGGGTTTGAAGCTAATAACTTGGAAACCTATAAATACCTGATTGTACTAATTGTATTCTTGAACAATGACAATATGAATGAACTTTGCATCTCAGTTGAGAGTTCTTCCTGAAGCTTTTTTTTTTAAGGGTATCTTAACTTTATCTTTTCCTACTAGAGAGATCATCTAGTTAGTATAATTAGGAACTCTTGACTGGAATTTAAAGGATTTCATTGATCATTTTTATCAATTTCTATAAATCAAGAGATGACTACTCATTATAGTAGTCGTTGCTTGAGTTAGGTCTTCTTTATTATGAAGAATAGGTGAAGGATTTCTACCCTCTTTTTATTCTTCCATAAGTAAAAGATTAGGATCTTTCTTCAAAAGATGTTAGCTTATTATAGTGTTGTTTGTACAGTGTTGTTTGGAGGGGAGACTTCTACAAAATCTTCAAGACAAAAGGGAGAGATTTTTGGGAGAAATTGAGTTCAACCACATCTACAAGTGAGGTCATATCAGGAATCCAAGTCAAACTCTAATAAAATGAACATTCTTGAAAATCGGTGCACGTGAATTAAATTATAATTTGAAAAAAGTCAAAATTTTTGCATGAATACCATGAAACATAAATTGTTTGTGTTAGAAAATGTAGGCAAAAGTATAAAAATTGTCTTTAATTATAAATACAATCCAAATGCATTCAAAATTTTTGTTTTAAGCATATCTGTTCTATCAAATAATTTAAGAGTTGATAAATATCAATTTTTCCAGTGAGATGAGAACTATATTAAACTTCAAAAGACTTACAAAAGTAATGTACTAGGTATATATAAGGGTGTAAACGTATCCAAACCCTTATAATGAAACATGTACCCAGATTATACCCTCTTGGTATAAAATTTATGGACACAGACCCAACTCTCCAGGATCTAGGGTAAGGTCTAGGTATACTCGTAACTATATGACATTTTTCTATTTTTTTCCTCGTTAAATAAAAATATATATAAAAAAATTTTTCAAAAAATCTAACCTTAAAAAATCATTCATGTCTCTGTTATTCGCCTTTGAAACAAACAACCACTGGTATAAAATTTTGAATGAGAGAAACAAGTCCACAAGAAACATCTCATGGAGAAAATAAATCTTGAAGAAAATTTATTTCTCTAAACTATGAGGCCCTAAGAAAATTTTTCTTCTCTAAACTATAAGGCCCTAAGAAATTTTGAAAAAGATTTCTCTTTTCTAAACAATGAAGAAAACTTCTCTTCTCTAAACTAAGAAAATAAACCACTCAATATCATAAATGTATAAATTTATGTATTAATAAAAAAATATAAAAATAATATATATTATTTTATTATAACGGGTATGCGGGTATATGAGTCTGGGTACCATCGTACCTTATCTACACTCATTTAATACAATCTATAAGGGTATGTGTATGAGTATGGGTCTGCAGATATAAAATTTTAACCTTACCCGCTATAAACGGGTATAAACTCACCCAATATCATAAACGTATAAATTTATGTATTAATAAAAAAATATAAAAATAATATATATTATTTTATTATAACGGGTATGCGGGTATACAGATTTGGGTATCATCGTATCCTATCCACACTCATTTAATAGAATCTATAAAGGCATAGGTATGGGTCTGCAAATATAGAATTTTAATCTTACCTATTATAAACGAGTATAAATCCATGCAAATACAACTAAGACCCGCCCCATTTACAATCATACTATATACAACAAACTTAACCTTCAAATTCACTTAGATTGAGTTTGAGTTCAGTTTAAGATGTTGACGAGATTAATTTTCAAATACCGATTGTTTTATTCACAGAGTTGCCCATTGAGTTGTCTAAGAAGTCTATGGATATTCTAAACATCCAATCACTATATTTAATGCCTAAATCCATGCTAATCCATCATTTGTTATGGATAAATTTTTGTTAATTCTGTTAATGAACTTTTTTCCCAACTCTACTTAACCTTTATCTCTCTACTATTTTCTTTTCTATCTACCTCCCAGAAAAGTTAATCTAGCATTCACATTTTCAATAGATTCTACTGCAGGTCTGTACGAAATTAATTAAAATATATGCTTACACTTTCCATGCAAAATTTCAACAAAAAATACAAAAACTTGGCCTTCGGTTAGTAGGCCGAGGTCACAACTGGACCTTTAGTCAGGTTGGCCAGGTGTCCTTGTATGGATCCCTGTGAGCCGGGCGAAAGTCCCAAAATGTTATTTCAGGCTCAACTCGGATCGGTTTTCTTTTTTGGATTTTTTATTTTTTATTATAAAATATTTTTATTTTGCAACTCGTGAAACATATATTATTTATAAGAGAAGACGTATGTATAGAATATTTTAAATTTAGAAAATCAATCCAAGTTCTTTTTTCCAAAAAAAAAAACCAATACAAGTTTCCCTTTAATTTTATTTGAGAAAATCACTGAAATACCCATAAACGATTTATATATTTTTATTTTTATAAATAAAATATTATTTGTTTAATTTGTATTTAAATACAATTTTTTTTATCTATAAACAATTATTTATTTAATATTTAATTAAATACAATTTTTTATTTATTAATAATAACAAAGTATAATTTCTAGAATGATTTGTTAATTGTATTATCAGTAACTCCAAAATCCTCTCCTATATATATATATATATGTATAATCTCCTTGTAAAACATCTGTGAAGACAACACAGAAAATAGTGGTGGGCAGAAGTGGACATTATTGGGCATTTTGTATAGTTTATAATTCATTGTACGTTTTTTATCTAGAATTTTCAGCGAGGCATGGTTAGAAATTTTGATGCATGGAGAATTTAAATACTTTACACTCTAAATTTTAGACTTTAATTTTACCAAACGAGCTATATATATGTATATATCGATCAATCAATCAGACCAAATATAGACAAATAAACATCCAAACATTTATTGCATTACAAATTATTACAAATATAGACAAATAAACATCCAAACATTTATTGCATTACAAATTATTACAAATATAGAAATATTAAATATTAAATATTAAATATTAAATTATTATATTAAATATTAGAAATAGACTCTAATGGAATAAGGAAATTATCCTTCACCTAATTTATGTATAAATTTATGTATAGATAGAATGCACCTATCTATAGGGCCTAGGGTGTACGTAAGACTGTAAATGGGTTTAAATGGGTACGATACTTTTTGTATCAGATTTAAATTTTTATAGTAAAATACGAATTCAAACCCAGATCTACATTTATGGGTATAAAATTTATGGACACAAATCTGATCCTTTAGGGTCTCGGGTAGGGTCCATACCCATCTCTCATATTTCTATTTTTTTCCTGTTAAATAATATATATAACACGAAAAGATTAATTAGATGATAAATAATTAGTTATGTACCATGTAATAATTCTGGAAAGAACCTCCATTTTGGTAAAAATATGCAACGGCCAAGGCAAGATTTCAACTATTCTGTAGGGATCTAAATACTCAAATTCTTTGCACCTAAATTTAAAACCAAAAGAACAAAAAATAAATAAATAGCCAACTTAATCATAGTAGATAAAGAAAGAATGAATTAATGTATTAAGTAGAAAACAAACTAGCCAATAGCCAATACGAGGGAGGGCCTTAGGGGAAATAATTATATGTTCATAAAAAATATATAAAAACAATATAATATATAAATATATTATTTTATTTTATTATAGCGAATATATCGGTAAACGGGTTTAGGTATCATCATATCCTGCCCAAACCCATTTAATAGAAGTTATACAGTTATAGATATGGGTCCCGATTTTCTTCTCAGAAAAACCACAACATATACGAGGTGCCATATGACTCTTCTTAAACTGTTTGGTCAGTTTTAGTTGCTCATCTATCAGTCTTGCAGCCTGAACGTGACCGTGATGATAGAGATCTATTACATGGTTGTGTCTCCCATTGTATATGAATAATTAACACTTTTCGCTCGTGGGCACTTGCCCGACATTTAATTTAAAGGGACAATCACACTTTTTAGTTTCATGAGGACCCCACTTTTTTATGTGAACTTCTTCTTCTTCATTATCAACTCTAGGTTTCGTTCTCGTTTTTCATACCTCCACGCACCCAACCCAATGTAAAATACATTCGACAATCAGTAGTCCTTGATGCCAAATAACTAGTGATACCCAAATATGTATTCAATTTTATTGCCATTTCTCATGTCCATTCCACTAATTTTATTTTCGAATTAAATAAACTATCAGTTATAAATAAATGCTTGTACAAATATTGTTCTTGTTCTAAAAATTCTTCAAATGTGTTCAGATCTAAGTCAGTTTGTTACTTTAAAATATTATATGAAACAAATTAATAATTCATCTTATATAATAAAAAACTATAAAAAGCATAAAATAACATTTAAAAAAAACGAAATGGTCATGAGTTTCGCCCAGGTGGAAGAAATTCCCTTAGAAATTTCCCTAACCTGGGCCCAGATTTGGCGAATTTCTCAGAGAATTTCGTTCATTTGGGCAAAACTCATGGTAATTTGGAAAAATCAATTTTTTTTTAATTTTTTTACCTTGAAAATAGATATTTTCTTACAAAAATTCTTTAAAATTATTCATATATATTTTCAATTTATGTTGAAAGTAAAAAGTTTAAGAAATATTTGAGTTGGAGATAGAGAGAAGGTAAAGAGAATAAGTGATAAAAAAAAAAAAATCTTGTGGTTTAAATAAAAATTATTGGATTTTTTTCTTAAAATTTTAGATTCTCAAGCTAATTTTATTGATTCTATATTATTTTTAAGTAAGCCATCAATATCACCCAATAAGTACAAGCATACCCCACTATCAATATTTGCGTATAAACCAAGATTTTGAAAATTGAAATAAATTAAAATCCTCCATCTTATTATAATTTTACCTTAAAATTATTAGAAGGGTGTTTAAGGAAGAACATATAATATTTTTTAATAATTTATATAAA
This sequence comes from Catharanthus roseus, assembly GCA_028651295.1. Lineage (NCBI taxonomy): Eukaryota > Viridiplantae > Streptophyta > Magnoliopsida > Gentianales > Apocynaceae > Catharanthus > Catharanthus roseus. The sequence goes on along the minus strand of JAPQWS010000168.1, from coordinate 16,139,439 downwards.
TGTCCCTATTAATCTATTTAGCATACCCTATAAATAAATATACTTATATTATTTTCTCCATTACATATTAACTGTTGTCTAAATATATTTTTTTTGTTTTAAAATATTTGTCACTTTAGTAAATTAAGAGAGTATTAAATAAAAATTTTACACGTATTTTTATTTAATATTGTGGAGATAGTAAAATATAATAAATGTTTAGAAATAATTTAATAAATTCATGATCTCAAGGAAGGACAGTTTAATAAATTTAACTCTAAATTAAAATAAACTAATTATTTTCTTGATACTTATATTATGTTTTAAAGTGGCAAATAATATAAAATTGAAGGAGTAATTTATTCTAACTCTCTTCAGCAATACTGAATTCCATTATTTATAAATGCACCCATCGAGCACATGATGTCTGTACACTAACACTACTATACTCATCTTTTACTCTCTCTCATTGATTTTTTCAAATCTTCTTCTGGTGGATCTGGATGGCATTGATTGGGAAGCACGAAGTGGACATTGAACTCAAAACTCCAGCAGACAAATTATGGAGTCTCGTCAAAGAGTTTACCTTCCTTTGCCCCAAAATTTTTCCCGATATCTATCATAGCATTGAAGTTCTCGAAGGTGATGGAAGATCTGCTGGTTCACTTCGTAGGATAACTCTTGCAGCAAGCGGAGAAGGTAACAACTAATTCATGTTTTCTATTGTTTTATTGTTTAAAATAAATTATGTTTATTTATTTTAAATTATAAGTTCTTTTTGATTTGTTCTTAACAAATTATTTGAAAAATATTATTTCACTAAAGGTACTTCTTTTATTATTTTTTTGAAGGGTAAAAAGATACCCAATTACTTTTTATAACTGTTATTGTTCAATAATTATGTTAAAAATAAAGATATTATTTTAAAATTTTTTATTTATCAAATATTTGATTTAGATATTAGTATAAATAAAATATATTATTATCATAGTTTAAATATAATAAATCTTATATAAATTTAAAAAACCTTATATGAAATTGTTAAACTATGAGTATATTAAAATTTTAAACCTCTCGAGCACACATTAGGAAAATTCAAAAATTTTAAAATAATTTTCAAAATAATTTTTTAATCACTTTTTTAATACATTAGTAAAGGAATGTGATTTATAGCCTGCACAGAACTTATAATATGATAAAAAGTAATTATTATCTTGTCACTTGTTTTAGCAACCGAGAATAGATCATTAAATTTATTGTTTTTTTATTAGACAAAGAATACTTTTTTTTTTTTTTTTTGAGTTTTTCCAACAATTTTTACCCTATGTTGTGATTCCAGGACTAATGCAAATGCCAGTGGTGAAATCAAGGATTGAAGCTGTGGATGAGGAGACAAAAACTATCTGCTACAGAATGGTTGAAGGCGATATCTTAAAGAGCTTCAAAAGTTTTGTGGATAAAGTTGTTGTGAAGGAAAAAGATGGAGGAGGAAGTGTTGTGAGTTACTCATCTGAATATGAGAAGCTCAGTGAAGATACTCCTAATCCTGATCACGTTAAAGATTTTACTATTGGTTTCTTCCACAAGTTTGATGCCTATCTTGAAGGTGAAAGTAAAAATTAGTCAATATTATTATTGTGTCATGCACAATAATAAAAGAATAAGATCTTATTTGTTTAATTATGTTACATCAGGTTTTGTAAAAGAACTATAAGTACGTTGTCTTCACTTTCCAGCGAATAAAAATTGTAATATGTTTAATTATTGTAGTATTTCAAAATGAGAAAGAAATATTTGACCAAGATCTGAAATCTAGCCTAACTCATTGACGGGATCCGGTGCAGAAAATATGGTAGAAAGAAAGAGTGAGGTTGTATAAGAATTTCACTCATAATGAGAAAAGTTAATAGTAATTAAAATATCATTAAACATAATATTTTTAATAACATTTTATTGTAGACTACATTTTTTTATTATAATTAATTTTTTAAAATTCAAAGTTTTATAAAAATTTAAAAATTTTATTTTATTTACTAAGTAAGAAATATCATAAGAAAAAAGATTATAAAGAATTCGATACTGTTGCAATAAAAGAAGTAAGGTGTAGGGAGAATAAAGTTATAAATTAGTAATGTTATCCTTGAAGGATAGAAAAAACTTTATCATATTTATTCTTTTTTTTAAAAAAGTTAGTATTAATATTTTTCTAAAATATATTATTAAGACAAAAATTATAAATAAATAATTTTAAGGCTAATTCAAACAAAACAAATAATTTTGAAATTAATATGGGATTTTACCAATTTCGCTTCTTCTAAAAGCGTAAAAACCATATATATTCAATTCCAATCTTTTTTTTTTAGTATATTCAATTCCAAACTAATAAATTGTCATCTCTTCATTCGAATTTTTATTTTCCTTTGATAAAAAAAAAAATTATATTTTCCAACATAAATGAACAAAAGGAACTTCCGTTTGATATTTGCACAAGGGCAGAGAGGCCAAGATTTCTTGGTCCAACCACGCGATTTATTTTGTAACCACAATTTGACTGCATCTCGTTATCCTGTAGCCTGTAAATGCCTAATTGTTCTTTCTACCTTACACACCCAACCATCCTCCTCCTCTCCTCCTCTCCACCTCCACACAGGAGGGAAGCCATATAGGGCCAAAACTCGGACACAAAATATGAAGATATATACAGAGAGTTTAAGCGACAAAACTCAAGTTGTTGTATTTCATTTCAAGAATATACTAACAATTAGAGAATCTTTCTGTTGTTCGTGCCACCAAGCAACACCGCCAGCGCATGTTTCTTTATTTCTAGCCACAATGTAGGGTCATTATTATTTAATAATCATGGCATAAGCATTACTAACAGCAGGTAATGGGTCTATATTCAAGATTCCAGAAACTACCGTATGAAACATTGTGTCATCTTGTTCCAAAATAAATTTATGCAACCTTCTTCGTTTTGTTGACATCTTGTATTTCACATACGAGTATATGAACGACTATCGCAGCGGCAACCAAAATTTTTTTGATAATTTGCAAGCTCCTCCTATGAACACTTAAGTTTACCATAGTAAGACTAAACACATTCTTGCCGTTCTGTCTGCAATTTGCAATGGCTGCCTTAAACTTCTAAACAAGCAAACCATTCTCCACAAAATATCCGGATTTTAAATTTGTTCCAGAAAACTTTTGCATCGTCTATCTATAAAACTTTTAGGGTTAGAAATGGCTCTGGGGTGTCAAAAATCCAACTCTGGGTCAAATTATTCATGGTCATTTGTCGGGTAATTCGACGGATCCTACCGCTTAGCATTAAGAAAAGATCTTGACCATTGTTAATAGTTATCTTCCGTGAATTTGATATTTATAAGAAGTTGTGAAAATGAATCACTGAGTATTCGTAGTTAATTAATTCAATGCGTTAGGGTCCAGAGGGTTGTCAACGACATCATCCGATTTTTAGTGATTAGGGTCTTGCTCTATACCATGTGAAGAAATATGCGGTAAATTAGAGAGCTTAAGCGATAAAGCTTAAGTTGTTATATTTCATCTCATGAATATACATATATATATATATACACAAGTATTATACTTGAAGCTAAATTACTAAAAACCCTAAACTCTAGGAAAAATACCTTATATCTAAGCTGCAAAGATAAAACACGGTTAAATACATAAAAGATATATATATATATATATATAAAAGAGCATCAAAGATAGTCTGCATCACTTTCTGTACCATTCTCTGTATTATTTTTCTTTTATAATATATTTTTTTTACAAATAAATAAATACAAATATGGGTAAAAATAAAACAAAATTCAATAAATGTTTATTAAAAAATTATAAAACCTCTTATATTTCCGATCGGAGGTACTATTATTTATATATATATATATATTTCATCTATATTAAGAAGTCATGATTAAAAAATAATTTATATATGTAAGTATCCAACATTCTCTCAAAAAAAGTATTCAACAATTAAAAATTAAAATCTCATCAATTTATTAATGAAATATAAAAATCGTCTTTTAGTTAGAAGGTTATGAAAATATAAATAGTTTAAATTTTTTATAAATATTTATCATTTTGTATTTTTGAATAATTTGATTAAAGAAGATTGGACCAGTGTATCAAATTCAATAAAAGGATTTCATAAAAGAAATAAATAATTTTTATAAAAGTTTGTAAAGAATGAAAAAGAAAAGGTACGGCAATTAGAAATGATAAAAAGAAAAAAATATAAATAAAGGTTAAAGACTAACGTAGTAACATGATGCAAAGGTAGCTTTGGTGAAAGAGACACATTAATATTATAACATGGCTACTTTATATCTCTTTTTAAGATAGAAGGCCATTTTAAGAAAAAAAATCATATTTCGTTCAAACATACGAATATAAAATGAAAATTTACTATTTGGTAAAAAAAATATTAAAAACTAAGAAAAAAAAAAGGAATGAAAGCATTTCCCACCCTCTCTTTTTGTCTATCCAAAAAGAAGAGAAAATACTAAATAGCTGAATTTATTATAGGATAAATACTTTTAGGGTCTGTTTGTTTGGTTCAAAGATTTTGGTAAGGACGAGAGAGAAAAAAATAAAATTCTTTAAAATAAAAAATTCACGTATTGTTTGATTGATTAAGGAAATTGCTAAGAAAAATTATCTTTTTATTGGTTTATGAGAATTTGAGATGGAAAATGAAAAGAAAAATAAAGAAAAAGAAGGACAAAATTACATGTTAGGATTATGTTTAATCTTAACAAAAATTAGAATCAATCCACTGAGATTGACATTAGTTTTATAATAAAAAATGATATTACGAGCGCTTACTTATTTTGTACATTTGATAATTAACTCTGAATTTTTCAGTTTATAAAGAAAAAACTAATTAATTTTTTCCTTTGATCTGAAGTGTGCATTCAATTTCGGCTAAAAATTTTAAATATGGCAGATTTGAATTAGGTTTGAATAAAACTGAATCGGAATAAATTAAATTATATGAATTCAATTCAACGCGCATGCAATAGAGCTTTTTTTTTTTAAATAAATAAATAATAGGATTTTGAACCGAATCTAACTTGAAATTTTATTTTGATTCCTCAAGATTTGGTTCAAAACAAAATTTATATTTAATTTTGAAAGATAATATTTGATATATATTTAATTAAATTTATATAATCTATATTATTTTGAGACAATTTTTTAGAACTAATTTCTAATGAAAAATATTACGATTTCATTGAAAAGAAAAAAAATCAATTCCTATTCCTACTACAGGAGCGGCGGGAATCGTCTAGTACCTCTAGTACACACATTTTTATAGTAATTTTACTATATAAATCGTATAAAATAAAACATAAATTCTAAACTCTCAAAGATAAACCCAATGAAAAAGTTACTACTAAAAAAAGTTTATTCAAAGTATACCAGATGATGATGTATTAGACGATTTTGAATGTTGCTGAAATTGCACCAAGACAATAGGAACAAGTTTTTCATCCCAAAAAAAAAAAAAAAAAGAAAAGAAAAAGAAAAGGTAGGCAATAGCAGTAGTACAACTCTTTCATAACCAAAAAAGTAAAAATATCCTAGAAAGCACACTTCAAGAGAAGATTTTTCTTCTCATTTTTCTTTTCCTCGTACTTTTATATGGAAAAAAATTTCACACTTTCTATTAAATTTTTTCTTAACATTTTTTTATGATATTTTTCTTAGCAATTTTCCTTACTACTAATCAAGAAAAAGCTTTTTAATTTCTTCATTAAATTCTCAAACCAAACGGAACCTTAAAGATTCTCATTGACACGATTATATATATATATATATATATAAATTAGTAATTCGGTTCATTTCATATTAAAATATTAAGAAATTAAGTATACAGTGATCACATGTTAGGGAATCAAATTTCACTTTTAGTAATAAGTTAGAAGAGAATTTTACTTTTAGTAATAAGGCAAGTCAAAATAAGACTATCCTTAAATCAGTTTGAAAATTAAAGATAATCGTGCCTTGGAGGGAAGAAAGTTTGTTGGTTAGAGAGCGCTGAAGATCAGTAGGTGGTTTTTCGACAGAAATAGTCATTATTTTAAAAATAGTCACCAAAGTAGTCAATATATTTTTTCCCTAAACGGGTCATAACGTACGATCATTGTGCGTTATTTTTAATGACGCACAATGGATGTGCATTATTAGTAATAAAAAATTTAATCCGGACAATAATCTTGTTTAGAAGACGTGGCTGAATAACGCACAATGAGTGTGTTATCATTAACGATAATGCATCCACAATGTGTTATTCGCTACATCATTTTAGCCAAAAAAATTTGTTAATTAGAGATTTGAACACATGATCTTATAAAATGTAATATAGAATACTTACCAAAAAACTAACATAAAGTTTCACATTAATGAGTGCATGAAATTTTATGTAATAATAACTTATTTATGTATTTTAATATTTATCAACTTCAATCATTTAAAATTTTAATTAGAACAAAAAAAAAAGACTGTTCCTCTGTTTAATTTTCAAATTGGTGTCGTAATTTTTTAGTTAATAAGAGAAAGTATTAGAAAATTACAAAAACGTAAATTAAAATGAAAATAGGACGTTTTGTAGAAACGATCGATGGAAACCGCCTATGGGCCCACAAGAAATAGGTGAAATGTCCGCAAGAGGCCTCAATCGGACGTCCGGGTACAAAGTTATGCTCTTCAAAGTTTTTGGCTTTACGGGAAGAATTTTTTATCCTGAAACGCGTCCAGATCACTTTTTTGCTAATGCCATTACGTTTATCTTTACAAAAACCATCAAAACGAGTGGTCATACGCGTGAAACAGACCTCCAATCACAGAGTTATTCATATTTCAAGTTTTCTAAATATCTACAAAAATTCTTTCTTTCTAATTAACATAAACAAAAAAATTGATATAACTGATAACCCATAATAGTTATACGTTATCTGACACATCGGCGAATTAAGGCGAAAAACTGAATGCACAGTTGTTATGTGTTATCCTAATGAATAACGCATAATTATTGTACGTTATGGCCAAATTATGAATAAAAAGAATCCTATTGTTACTTTAATGGCCTTTTTAGAAGAAAGGGCTAAACCAAGAAAAAAACATCGGTAGGTTTGTGGGAATTGCTGGTAGCCCATAAAATTATTCTCTGCATAGACTAATGTCTTTCTTTTGCTAACTAATCTTCATAGATTATTGTGAATCATGTAATCTTTCTGACCAGAAAATGACATATTCGGTGAGTTGGTTTTGAGCTAGATATCACATACCCCTTTCATTATTTATGTTATTAATGTTGTATAAAATACCCCTTTCATTAATTATGTTATTAATGTTGTAATCTTTTGGTATCAATATTAATGTTGTAATCTGATCAAAGGGTTGGTAGATGATGTCAAATTCACAGAAAAAAATAAAGAAAAACGTAATGATGCCAAATGTATTTCAAAATTTATAATTGTTTTTGCTAGGTAATATATTGGTCTTAATCTTTTGTTTTTTTTTTATTTATTTATTTTAACGGTCCTTTTTGATTAAGTTAGGGTGGCTCTCATTTAGCAAATGACTCCTCCCTTAAGTACTCCATACAAATATATATATATATATATATAATGAACAAAATAGATAGACTTTGACGTGATGGAATTACTATTCTCAAGGTTTATTACCCCCACCATGAGTGCTCAGGATAGATCACTACACGAGCGGAGCAGTTTAGTGATGGTCGAAATTTGTCTCTATTGGACCAAAATCCGTCTCTAAACTGAATTAAGGACGGATTGGAAACGGAATGCATCCATTACTATAGACCTCGTCTCTAAATGATTTGACAAATTCTTTTTTCCATCTCTAAATTTTGAAGATTAAATATTCTGTCTCTCATTTTTATATTCGTCTCTAATTTAGTAAGTCAATAGCAAAGTCATATTTGTCTCCAATCAATCTCTAATGTTAGAAACAACTACATTCCATCTCTAATTGAAAGGCAATATTTCGTCTCTAATCCGTCTAAGGATAGAAAATATAGAAAGGAATAATACAATGATATTGAATGAGCTGCAAAGTTTAATGTACATTGCTTTTGGTTCAAGAATATATAGAATTTCCTATTATAATTACAATTGTTCTAACTATGTAAATTACCTAAACTTGCTATAGAGTTATTACAAGAAACATGTGCAAAAATATACAAGGAAAGAAATCTCAGTGATTATAGCAATCACTGAGATTGTGCATTCATATGAATATTTACAATATCTTCAATATCCTTAATTACAATATCTTCAATATCTTTAATATCTTCAAAACCCCCCTCAAGTTGGAGCATGGAGATCTCAAATGCCCAGCTTGCCAAGCAAATGATTGAACTAAGAAGCGCTAGGGGCTTTGGTGAATATGTCCTCGACTTGCTTAGAAGTAGAGATATATGTGTAAGAACAATATGGTTGGCATGTATGTCATCTCGGACAAAATGATAATCTATTTCAATGTGCTTGGTACGTTCATGATAGACCGGATTGGAGGCAATGTAAAAAAAGGCCTGATTATCACAAAATAAAGGAGTAGGACGAGTGATAGGAACACGAAGATCGTGAAGTAAATAGCGAAGCCATTTTAATTCGCAACAGGTAACCGCCATGGACCGATATTCAAGTTTAGGAAGACCGAGAAACTGTATGTTGTTTCTTGGACTTCAAGAGATAGAAGAGTGGCTAAGAGAAATAAAATGTCCAATGAGAGAGAGAGAGAGAGAGAGAGAGAGAGAGAGAGAGAGAGAGAGAGAGAGAGAGAGAGAGAGAGACCTTCTTCCTTGCTAAGAGGTTCCCCCATTTCTGAGGGACTTGGTGAGCTTCATCAGAAGTTTGCCGTTTTACTGCTGCCGATCGACTTCGCCGTAGCTCACCCGCTGCTCTCTAGCACTTGGCCTCTGCTCTCGATGCCATCGCCGCAGCTTCAACTTCCTCATAGAAAATGAACTTGGGTAGCTCGTCCGGTTTCCTGCGGCTCGTCCCATTCGCTGGATCATTTTCCCGCGACGCCAGGTAAGCTTTCGAGCTTAGTTTCCTTATTTCTTTGCTAACCAGTTTTCTATTGCAGCTTCTGGCGCTCTCCGGTTACTCCAGCCGGAGAAGAAGAAGAAGAAGTTTTGTAATAGACTTAGGTTTATTTTAGCTTATCTTCTTTTTCTATTTTTGGATCCGTAATAGTAAATAGAAAAGTTGTATAATAGTAAATAGGGGCCTTAGATCATTAGATCTGCACAACAGTGGTATCATAGTCCGGAAAAGACTTCAACTTTCTAGTGTTCTTGTCGGCACCGGCTGTCGGAGCACTCGGCTAGCTCTCGGATTCAGCATTCCAGATTCACAGAGTCCGTGGATCTGGCTCAGGAAAGCGTTCTCTAAACCTTCTCTGTTTTCTTTCGGTTTTTGATAGATCCATTGCTATTATTTCTGTCTGTTTAGTTAGATCTGCTTTGTTTTCTGCTAGACCTGTTTGCGTGTTTTAAATCTACTGGTTTTTGTTTGGATTTCTCGGTTATACTAGTTTTATTATAACCATCACAGATCTGCTATTTTTGTGAATCTGATTTATTTTTGAAAAATCTAAAACCCAAGCATGGCTTGAGTCCACAGAGACTTCAAGTAGCTGTGTCTTGGCGATTTTTCTGCAACTGATTACAAATTGTTATTATTATTCGTGACTATTGGGTTTTTCTGTTGTATGTGTTGGAAGACTGTTGCTCAGCCTAAACCTGTCTGTTTCTCTGTTTTTGGTTATTGTACTACTGCGCTATTTGAATTTTTGTCATGAGATTCTTGCGTTTCAGCTATTTTTATCGCTCCGTTTTTCAAAGTAAAATTCAGGCCGTTTCATTTGTGTGACAAACTTCTTTTAAATATTTTATTTTTCTAGCCATTGATTACTCTTATTTGCCATTTAATCATCTCTGTTTCAAAAATTGAAACCGACAAGTTTGATGGCAAATCTGACTTCGTAATGTGGCGAAGAAAAATGAAAATAGTTTTAATCCAAAATAAAATTACACCTGCAATTTGTAGCCTTGAAAAGTCTTCGGAATCTTGGAAGGATGAAGTTCTTGCTAAAAAACTTAGTGATGCACATAATTGCCTCACCTTGCATTTAACGGACAATGTTTTAAGAGAAATCGATGAAAAGGACATTATGAAATTTGGACAAAACACAAAAAACTGTATTTGAGAAAATCCTTGTCAAACAAAATTTATTTAAAAGAACAGCTTTTCAGCTTTTAAATAAGCGGGGTGAAATCACTTTCTGAAAACATTGATGATTTAAAAAAAATTGTTTTGGAACTTCAAAATGTTGGAGAGAAGGTCTCCGATGAAAATGTTGCTGTTATTTTATTAAATTCCTTGTCTGAGTCTTTTAACGATGTTAAATCTGCTATCAAGTATAGCAGGGATGATTTGAATCTTTCTGATGTTAAAAACGCTTTAAAATCAAAAGATTTGGATTTGAGAAAAGAAAATAAATCTAACAGTGAGAACCTTTACGTGAGAGGGAGGGTTGATCGTAGAGAATCTTTTAGTCACCGTTTTAAAAGTAAAGGGAGACTCAAATCACAAGATAAGAAAGTAAAATGTTTTTACTGCGGTAAGGAAGGTCATATGAAAAATAAGTGTTTTAAGAGGATCAAAGATGAAAAACAACGTAAACAAAGTAAAGGGAGTGATAAAAATGACAAAACCCACGATTTTGAATCAGATGGTAATTCCATGTATTCTGAGGTTTTTTGTATATCCCCTTCTCCTTCTTTTAATGTTTCTGATCATTGGATTCTTGATTCTGGCTGCACTTTTCACATGACACCAAACAAGCACTGGTTTTCAGATTTTAAAACCCTTGATCATGGAAAGGTTTTTATAGGAAATAATCAAGTTTGTGACATCAAGGGCATTGGAAATGTTTTCATTAAAATGCATGATGCCGTGACCAGAAAACAGACTGAGGTGAGATATGTGCCCGATCTTCGTCGGAATCTAATCTCCCTCGGTGTTTTTTATTCAAACGGTTATTCTTATAAATCTAAAAATGGAATTATGAAAGTTTGCAAAGGAGCACTGGTCATGCTTAAAGGTTTTAAAAGAGATGGTTTATACCATTTAATTGGAAAAACTGCTTGCGAAGTATCTGCATTGATTTCGAAAACTGTTCTTGAAAAGACTATGTTGTGGCATCGTCAGATTGACCACATCAGTGAAAAGGGACTACATTGTTTGCATAAGCAAAATATTTTGTGTGGTGACAAAATCTATTCTTTAGATTTTTGCGACCATTGTGTTTTGGGAAAATAGCACAAAATCAGTTTTTCAATCAACACACACAAGTCTACCTCTGTTCTTGACTATGTACACTGTGATTTGTGGGGACCTGAAAAGGTTCCAACTTATGGTGGCAATGTTTATTTCTTATCTGTTGTTGATGATTTTTCTAGGCATATATGGGTATTTCTTTTGAAAACAAAAGATCAAACTTTTGAAAAGTTTTGTGAGTGGAAATGCCTTGTCGAAAATCAATCTGGAAATAAACTAAACACAATTAGGACAAATAACGGTCTTGAGTTTTTGTAACAAAAAATTTGCTGATTTATGTGCAACGAATGGCATTTTGCATCATAGGATTGTTAGGCATAACCCTCAGTAAAATGGCATTGCTGAAAGGATGAACTGTACTATTATGGATAAGGTTAGGTGTCTTGTGGTGTCTTCAGGTATCCCAAAACCCTTTTGGGGAGAAGCTGTAAGTACAACTGTCTACCTCATCAATAGATCCCCTTCTACAGCCTTAAACTTCAAAACTCTTTTAGAATTGTGGTCTAGTGAATCCCCAAACCTGTCCAACCTTAGAGTATTTGAATGTGTTGCATTTGCACATCAGAAGGAAGGTAAGTTAGACCCTAGGTCTAGAAAGGATGTTTTATAGGCTACCCTAGTGGGGTGAAGGGGTATAAAGTTTGGCTCAAAGGTGAGCCGGGAGTGAGGGTAGTTGTGAGTAGGGATGTTGTCTTCAACGAGCTTAATATGTCTTGCCTAAAGGCTAAAACCGATTCCGATAGTTCTACCGATGTTCCCACGGCTGGGAATATTCCTGTGAAGGACCCTCACAAGAGCACACACATAAACCCGAAACCAGTGGAGAGTCGGATGTACCGACTAGTCAACCCAAAACCGACGTGCATGAATCTGAAAATTCAGATGATGAGGATCATCTAGAGGCACAAGCACAAGCTCTTAGAGACTACCAGCTGTCTAGGGATAGGGCTAGAAGAGTGTCGAGAGAACCTGTTAGATACGGTTATTCATACATTGTCTCGTATGCTTTTGCTGCTGCATCTTATGTGGAGGAGAAATAACCATTGTGTTTTTCTAATGGGTTGAAGAGCCTAATCGCTCTTTGTGGTTGCGTGCTATGGATGAGGAGATGTCCTCTTTACACAAAAACAAAACCTGGATTCTTGTTCTAAAACCCTCAAAACAAAAAAATTGATTGATTGCAAATGGATTTTTAAAATCAAAGAGCCTGAATCATATAATGGACCTCCAAGATTCAAGACCAGATTGATTGCAAAAGGTTTTTCACAAGTTGAGGGTATTGATTATAATGAAATATTTTCTCCCGTCGTTAAATACAAAACGATTAGGATAATGCTTGCTATCGTTGCTTTTTATGATCTTGATCTTGAATAACTTGATTAAAACTGCATTTTTACATGGTGAACTCGAAGAGACCATTTATATGCATCAACCACCGGGTTTTGAAGTAAATGATAAGGAACACATGGCGTGTCTCCTGAAAAAGTCCTTGTACGGACTTAAACAGTCACCGAGACAATGGTGTAACAGGTTTGATTCAATCATGCTTAAAGTTGGTTTCATTAAAAGCAATTATGATAGCTGTCTGTATTTTCGTAGTGATGATGTTGAAACTACTGTTTATCTTTAAAAAACACATGATCCTCTTTAAGAAAATACTGAACTTTTAATATGTATGTCTCATATGAACTAGAATGCCTTTTAAATTAATCTTTCTACTTACTATTACTTATTCAAGTTTTCATAATTAGAAGAATTAAAATAGTTAAATTTTGTTTTATCTGGAAGTATAATGGAAAATTTTTCTTTAAGGGCTTGTTTAGTTCAAGAATTTTGGTGAGGAGAAAAAAAAAAAAAAAAGAGAGAAAAGGAAAATGTAATTCCTAGAAATTGAAAATTAATATATTGTTTGGTTGATTAGGGAAACCCATAACGAAAATAATTTCTCTTGATTTATTTATGAGAATTTGAGATGAAACTCTAAAGGAAAATAATATATATTGTTGCAATTATTTTTGTTCTTACCAAAAGATTATTATCACTTCAACAACATTAATTTTATAATAGAAAACGATATTATAAGAGTTAACTCATTTTTCATTTGATAGCTAATTATTACTTTTTCAATTAAAACAAAAAAAGATTAATTTATTCTTGAATTAGAGGTGTGCATTAGATTTCAACTCAAAATTCTTGTCTAGGATAAAATACTATCTACAAATTCTTTCCACATGCATTAACTACTTCAAATGAAATTAAATCACAACATGAGTAATAATACAAACATTCAGTAACTCTTCTACAACCCAACAACCTAAGCACAACGTGCAACTTTTCCAGTGTGAACTTATCTACATGACAATGGTGCACATAATTCACAGTACCACCCACATAAACTCTTTCACCATTTTCATCAGTATTGAAACGACCACCATGGTAGCCTTCAAGGAAAAGAGCCCAAAACCACAGATTGGATTTTTTGGAAAAACAAAACAAAAGCTACACATCAGACAATAAGCTCATAGAACTACACATGAAGACAATAAACAGCTACACAAAGCTTATACTTAGTCCACTATGTCAGCTGCTCATAAGACAAAACACAGAACAAATAAAAAAAGCCCTATTAAACAAATAGACAAACAACAACAACAGCAACTCCTATTAAACTGAGAAACAAGTAGCAAAAACAGCCAACTACTATTAAACAAACCCATTTTATTGTTTCGAAGAGAAAACCAGAATAATATTAAAGGCATGGATTCAAGGGCTCACCGTATTTTGGGTTTCCTTTATCTTCGTCTTTGCTTCGAATTAACATTACCGCAACAGAGCCCAATGAAATTGGCTTCTAATAGTTTCTGGGATCGATGTTGCACTGATGGTTTGGGAGATTAAGGAGAGTTTGGGTTTCAATTTAAGATAGTTCAGATATTAGAAATCGCAATGTTCGATTTTTGAGTTCTAATTTGGGTTCGATTTTTGCAGTTCTAATTTGGATAATGAAGCGGGTTATTGGGTCGTTTTTGGTTCAATTTCGGGGGTTTCAAGGGTTGAGTGAAATTGGATCAAGTGGGTATAAGGTAACGCAGCCTAAAAACGTTCAACAAGGAATTCAAGTGTAAATTCTTAAATTTGAAACAAAAGGTTTGTAATTAAATGAAAATATAATATCCTCTCAACAATGAAAATGTGGGTTATTTATAGTTTAGCCAAAGCTTTAATGACTAAATAAGTAAAAGACAAAAATGTCCACAACTAATAAAATAAATAAATAGTTAACAGTTGAAAAAAATTAAATAAAAATGCCCGAAATAGAAGAGAAAACGATCACTGACACGTTCAGCAGTGAACGTGTTACTGATTATGTTGCTGCCCGTGTTCCTCACTGTTTCTTCATTTTTCTTTTCTTCTTCTCCCAATTGGTCATAAACTCTTCTGCAACAACTTCTACATCATTCTCTCCCACTTGAGAAAAAATCGTCCGCGAGTTTTCTGGATACAGAGGCTCATCATCGGGATAAAATGGAAAAATATCTACCACATTAAATGTCTTGGATAGCCCCATAATATCTGGCAAACTAACAACATAGGCATTATCATTAATCTTCTTCACAATCGAATATGGTCCATATTTCTTGGATTGCAACTGAAAATCTCTACCTTCGCAAGAACACCATAACCGGATCACCAACAGCAAAAAGCTTCTCCTTGTGATGCTTGTCAGCTGCTTGTTTGTACTTTGCATTAGACTCTTCAATCTTCTTACGAACAGCTTCTTTAGTAGATTGCCAATTCTCTGTCATATGCTTAGCTGCTACACTGTTATCTTGCACCTTAGGCAGCTTAAGCAGATCCAAAGCATATTCCGATACACTACAGAAAAAGGCATCATACCGGTAGTACGATGGACGGGACTGTTGCAAGCAAACTCAGCCTGCGCCAAAGCAACATCCCACTTCCTTGGTTGATCACCAACAATACTGTGAATCAAATTGCCTAATGATCTATTGGTAACCTCTGTCTGTCCATCAGTCTGTGGATGAGCTGTACTACTGTAATTCAAAGAAGAATCAAATCTGTGCCAAAGTGATCTCCAAAAATGACTGAGAAACTTGCTATCACGATCTGATGTAATAAACTTGGGCACCCCATGCAAACGGACCACCTGTTCAAAATACAGCTTAGCAAAACTCCGGGCATCATGAACTTTCCTGCAAGGAATAAAATGGATTTTTTTTGAAAAACGGTCAACAACAACAAAAACAGAATCCGAACCCCGTTGAGTACGAGGTAAGCCAAGAACAAAATCCATCGACACATCCTCCCAAATGTCCTGTGGCACTGGTAAAGGTGTGTATAGACCAGTATTCTGCGAATGTCCCTTAGCTATCTGACAGACGTAACATCTCTGCACAATCTTGTTCACATTCCTACGTAAATGTGGCGAATAAAAACGCTCCATCACAGCAGCAATAGTTTTATCTCTGCTCAAATGACCAGCTAATCCTCTACCACGCAAATCACGAATCACCTTCTCCCTCAAAGAAGAAATAGGAATACAAAGCTGATTACACTTAATCAAAAATCCATCATGAATATGAAAATTATCACAAGGCTGCCCCTTTCATTACATTTCTCCCAAATCTGTCCAAACTCTGCATTGCCAGAGTACAACTCTTTTAAACACTCGAAACCCACAACCTCATTACTTAAAGTGACCAGTAAAGTAACCCTTCGACTCAAAGCATTTTGGACTCCCACCTTTTGCTTCAACTTTAAAGGAAACTTCTGCAAAAATTGAATCCACCTAGCATGCATATCTTTACTAATTCGACTCTGACTATTCAGATGTCTTAGTGCATCACAATCAGAATACATAACAAATTCTTAGCCAACCAGATAATGTTCCCAAGCCCGTAAAGCACGCATAACGGAATAGAATTCTTTGTCATAAGTACTCCACTTAAGTCTAGCATCACTAATCTTCTCACTAAAGAATGCTGCTGGTCGTTTTTCTTGTGACAAAACTACACCAATTCCAACTCCACTCGCATCACAATCCACCCTCAAACAGCCTAGTAAAATCTGGCAAAGCTAAAATAGGGGTTGTACATAACTTCTCTTTCAACAGAGTAAATGCTGACTCAGTTTTGTCACTCCACTCAAACTTGCCCTTCTTCAAACACTTATTAAAAGGGCTGCAATACTATTGAAGTGCTTAATAAAACACCTATAGAAACTAGTCAAACCTAAGAAACTCCTCAACTCAGATACTGTTCTTGGGGCTAACCATTCTCTAATTGCCCGAACTTTCTCATCATCTACCTGAATACCATCTGTACTAACAACAAACCCAAGAAACAACAACTTCCTAGCCATAAAACTACATTTCTTCAGGTTCACATACAATTTATTTTCATGGAGGACAGTCAACACACTCCTCATATGATCTAAATGCTCCTCCTCTGAACTATTATAAATCAGGATATCATCAAAATAAACAACCACAAATTTACCACTGAATGGCCTAAGTACTTGATTCATAAGTCGCATAAAAGTGCTAGGGGAATTAGATAATCCGAAAGGCATTACCAGCCACTCATAAAGACCATCCTTCGTCTTGAAAGCTGTCTTCCATTCATCTCCCATCCTAATACGAATTTGGTGGTATCCACTCCGCAAATCGATCTTTGTGAATACTTTAGCCCCACTCAGTCTATCCAGCATATCTTCTAAACGAGGAATGAGAAATTTGTACCCAATTGTAATCCTGTTGATTGCTCTACTATCAACACACATCCTGTAGCTTCCATCCTTCTTAGGCGTCAATAAAGCAGGAACAACACATGGATTCATGCTTTCCCTAATATGCCCTTTCTCCAGCAACTCCTGCACCTTCTCCTGCAAAATCTCACTCTCTTTCAGACTCATCTTGTAATGTGGAAGATTTAGCAAGCTAGCTCCAGGAATCATATCAATATGATGTTGAATGTCTCTCATAGGAGGTAATTCAGCAGGAAGCTCCTCTGACATAATCTCAGCAAATTCCTCCAGTAATGGTTTGACCTATTCTAGTACTTCATCAATCTGTTTCTTCTCATCAGTTGCAAAGACTTGCCTTACCACCAAAGCATGCACCACCTGTGACTTCTTAACAGCCTCCTCCATTTCACGCCCAGATTGTGTAATTGTTAGGAAAGACCATTCCTCCACTTTAGAAGCTTTGGCACGGTGACTCGCCTTCATGGGAAGTAGATTAATCTTCATCCCATCTTTTTCTAGCATGTATACATTATCTCTACCCGTATATTGCGCATTGACATGAAACTGCCAAGGTCGCCCAAACAACAGATGACACCCATCCATATCCACAACATCACAATACACTTCATCTTTGTAAAGACCTATAGAGAATGAAACCTTACATAGTTCTGTCACCTGAACCTTCTCTGTTGCCTTAATCCAGCCTATAGAGTATGGACTGGGATGCTTCTCCATCTTCAGCTTCAATGAATCAGCCACATCTCTGCCAATGATGTTTTCACAGCTCCCACTATCTATGATCAACTCAAACACCCGACCATTGATAGTACACCTAGTGCGAAATAGCTTGTGTCTCTGGCTTCCATCTTCTATTTTAGGAGTTAATATCAACCTGCGCATCACACAATTCTGCTCTTCCTCTTCTGCATATGCCTCATAGTCATCATCTTCTCCATTAGGACCACAAAACACCTCTTCTTCGTCCCGTTTCAACTACGTTAACAGGTTTTCTAGTAGGACATTCATTTGATCTGTGACCGGGTTGTCCACAACGATAACACTTGCCTAAAATAGGTTTTGCATAAGGATTAGTCGCTGCCTTTTGTCTCTCCTTTAATTCGGCAACCTTCTTTCCAGGCCCCTTATCTTCCTTCCGTTCAGTATCTTGATTCCATCCCTGTGTAGCTTTACTCCTATCTGCAAAACTCCTCAATGTCTCTTCACCACTATTACTCCTCTAAAAGTTATCATTGTCATATGTTCGCCTATTACCTTCAATCCTACTTCCACCTCTATCTCAGATCATTAACTCGGCTTTAATAGCTAAGTTTTTCGCCTCTGTCACACTCTTTACAACCTGTAGCCCAATTATATCTCGAATTTGCAGTTTCAGACCATCCAAGTAACGACTGACCTGATGCACCTCACTCTCCCGCAAATTATTCCTATCCGCCAACCTCATAAAGTCTGTTGTATATTCCTGTACAGATCTCTGATTCTGCTGAAATAGGATCTGTTCATAGTCTAGAGGCATAAATTCACTCTGCAACAACTGTTTCATTCTGAACCACGTCCGAACAGGCTGTTTACCCTCTCTCTATCGTCTATGTGGCAGCCTCTCCCACCAGGCAAACGCTCCACCCTTCAATCTACATGCCACTAACTTCACTCTCTTCTCTTGCAGAATATCTACATATTAAAAAAAATGATCAATTTCGACAATCCAGTCAACAAAGTCCTTTATGCTTAGATTACCATAAAAACTAGGAATATCCACCTTCAATCTAAAATCACCACCATAATAGTCATTATTATTCTGAATGTTATAATAATTATTATTATACCTGCCACCGCCTCTCCTAGCAGGTCTGTTTGGATCTTCAGCCAAAATTAGATCCTCCTCCTAGTCACTGGAATTATAACCAGCAACTTGGTTTTGGACATTAGCAGCTACAGGTACGTTGGCAACACTGCCTCGAGCAAGCTGATCTCTCGGTCGTTATCCTCCATCATTCCTGTTTCTATTGGCATTCACCCCAAGGGCGTCAAATCTGTTAATCATCTCATCAAAGCGTTGATCTAAACGCCGGAATCGTTGATCTAGATTTACTTCCAAGGTTCTGACTGCCGCCTCTTGAGCATCCATCCTATCTTGCAAGGCTCCAATATCCTGAACGATGTTTTGGATATCACCGTTTCCACCGGACATCGTTAGTACGAATGGAATTCAAGCTCTGATACCAACTGATGCAGCATAAAAAGGTTCAACAAGGAATTCAAGTGTGAATTCTTAAATTGGAAACAAAAGGTCTGTAATTGAATGAAAATATAATATCCTTTCAACAATGAAAATGTGGCTATTTAGTTTAGCCAAAGCCCTAAAGACCCAAATAAGTAAAAGACAAAGTGCCCACAACTAATAAAATAAATAAATAGTTAAAATTTGAAAAAAATTAAATAAAAATGCCTGAAACAGAAGAGAACACGATCAGTGACACGTTCAGCAGTGAACGTGTTACTGATCATGTTGCTGCCCGTGTTCCTCACTGTTTCTTTATTCTTCTTTTCTTCTTTCCCCAATTGGTCATAAACTCTTCCGCAACAACTTCTACATCATAAGATAAATAAAGATGGACAAAAATACCCTTAATGATTTTGTCAGGTGCAATTGGCCTGAGTTAAAAAGGCCGGATTCAACCGCATGAATCAAAATTGGCTATACCTGCAAGCTTTCCAATAGTTATTGGGTATCAAAATTTGAAGAAAAAGATAATGGTATGGAGAGAAAAGATATAGTACGGTATGGAGAGAAAAGATATAGTACTTAATGGGTATACATAGCTAATTTCTCAAAAAGTTATCAGAAAATAACGATTTGGTAATAAAAATTTTAAACTTTTCTTAAAATGTCATTCCACATGTGTGATTCGTATTTATCACCATATATTAAGATTATAATATTCTTGCTAAAAAATTTTTGTTAGTCTAATTTTTATAATAAAAAATATTATTATTTTAATATATATAATAATTAACCATAAGTAAACTCATAAAGTAATATTTTAGGAGAATTTTTAACTTTTTACATCAAAATCATACAACTAGGTCAAGTGGTAGTCATTCATGTAAGAACTCAGATTAGAAGGATCTTTTTACAGGTGATCCAGATCCGTCAACACAATTAAAGAAAGATGAAATCGGGATCAACGCCTTAATACGCCTTCCAACGGCTTTTAAACAGGCTAGCCCTCATCTTTTAGTAATTGCGGCCAGTTCCAGATCTCCTAACCCAAACCTTGAATTCCTACATTAGACTATACAACCAGACAAAATAGGATCTTCACAATATAGTTACGATGATACATATGATGTCATAGTTTAACATTAATTGATTTAGCCTGCCATTAGGCTAAATCTGATAAGAATAAAAAAAAAAACTTATAATAAGAAACTTATAATAAGAAAGCTTTATAAAACTTACCAGGGATGATGAATTGAAAAACTTCAATCTTCTTTTATTTAAGAAATAAAATTTTTAAAAGGGGAGAGGGAGAGTTTTCTAGCTGATACTATCCAGGTCCTTGCCTTCTGAATGAGTTACCATCCTTTTTATAGGCATAGAAAGGACCGGACTCCATCTATTCTATCTATTCTAATTTACCTTCGGATTTTAAGTCCGAATAGTACTACTACTATTACATTATTGAGGTGGACCCTATGAGAGTACAATAACTACTATTACAATGCTATTACAATAGTTCTGATGAGAACTTTTCGAAATTTTGTCATATTATCTTTTTATTTGAAAATTTCTTTTCTTGCATGTGCTTCAATATCTCTGGCATTTGGTCAATGTCTTCTTCTTATATATCCTCTATATTAGGGTATTGAGATTCTCCATATTAATAATGATTTAAAATGTTATAATGAAAAATATTATTATTTTAATATATATAATAATTAACCATAAGTAAACTCATAAAGTAATATTTTAGGAGAATTTTTAACTTTTTACATCAAAATCATAGTTTTCTGATAAAATTTTTTTATTAAAATTACCAATAGAGATTAATTAGTTATGCAAATATAGATAATATGTATATATTTATAAATTTATACAAAATATAGTATAATCAATTTAGGGTGAAATCAGCTAGATATCACAAGGCCAACGGCGGGAGGTGGAATTTTTGTTTTGAGCTAAAGCTGTAAGTATTTTTTTTCTTTTTTATTTTTATTATTATTATTTTTTTGTTAGAAAGGAAGGTGCAACTACTGGTCTATAATAATACTAAGTATATATATATATATATATATACTAACAAGATTTATAAATCTTGACTAAGACCTAGATTGACTTTATAGGTAAACTATGTCATTTTAGTTTTTTGTTTTATATAATAACAGAGGCATGAGTTTGACTTACACTTCTTGTTTTTTAATGTATTTTAATAAATAAAAAAAAATACAAATTCAAATTTCTAAATAACAAAAACATAAATCTTATTAAAATATAAGTACTATTTATTAAACAGAACCGAACTTTAACCCTTTTTGATAAGTACAAAATTTCATTAAAAAATAGCCCAGCTAACCATCTTAGACTATTCCTTTCAAAAAAGGAAAAGACAAAACCCGTCTTGGACTTTTTTTTTCTTTTTGAGGGAGTAGTCATATTTTACTCCTAACTATTGTTCTTCAATCTCCTGTAGCTATTACTCGCGCTCGTTTACCATATTTGCAGATCAATATCCTCCTACAACTGCAATTAATGGCATTGACCAGGAAGCTGGAAATGGATGTTGAGCTCAAAACTTCAGCCGACAGATTCTGGAAAGGCATCGGAGAAATCAACTACCTCTTCCCTAAGCTCTTCCCCGATATCTATAAGAGTATTGAAGTTCTTGAAGGCGATGGAACATCCGTTGGTACACTTCGTAGAGTGACTTTTGGAGCAGGTACTTCTTCATTTTTTTTTTTCGTATTGATAAATTTAGGATTGTAATTTTAAATCCAGGCCAAATTTTCTCTCTCATCTCTCTGTCCATTCTTTGTTTTTATTTCGTCTTCATCCCCTCACCAATTACGGATTCAAGAATTTAAATTTTTTAGCAACTCCTCTCCCAACTCTCTCTCTTCCTCAACTATAGCAGTTCCAATCCCTCGATATGATGTTACTTAATTTCTTTTTATTTCCTTTTATGCACCCATTATTTTACGTATTAATTACTTCATTCATTCACCTTGTAACATGTTTTGAGGTGATGTTACAAGAATTAAAAAATGATTGAATTATCTTTATTTAAAATATAATAGATTATATTATTTTTTATTATTGTTATTAATAGTTCTAATGAAATATTTAATTCTAATAATATAAGGGTATACTTTATATAGAAAGTCATTTAATACTTCATTAATTTATTAAAGTGATAAATATTTTGAAATAGAAAAGATATATTTAAACGAAGTATAATATGAGACAAAGGAAGTAATAAAATCTTTAGTTTTCAAGAGATATATAAAACACATTATTTTAATAATTTTATGTTTATATATTTATAAAGTTTCAAAAAATAAAAAAAAAGGCAGTCACTTAATATTTATAAAGAGCATAAAAGTGAATTTTAAGTAAAATATATTAATACACGTGCAAATAGAAGTGGAACTATCTTTACAAAAAAAAGAGGAGGATATATTATATGTGATGAAGGAAATAAGTATTTCGGAACCAGAAAGGGGGCTGCTATGGTCCCGTAACATTTGTAAAATTTAAGAAATTTACTATATACAATATGAACTTTTAACTAATTTTACATCATATATCCAATGTTTGGTTTTCTTTATTTTTATACATGTATTTTTAAGCTTGTCTGGTCTCACTGTGGGTGGTTGAGGCCAAATATAAATAGAGACTTGAAGGTAGTATTTCTATATAAATATAGAAAAATAAACGGTATATATATAACGTGAAATTGAGATAAATAATTTATTTTTAGAGTTTTATAAAAAAAAATTAGTTATATATAACTCTAAATTATTTTATTTTTTTATAATTATAAACTTTTATTTTATTTATTTATAGAGAGAGAATTTTTATCTATCTCTTTTAAAATTAATTATTTTTAATATAACAAATTTATAACAATTTAATGAGCTAACACTAAAAGTAATCGTATTTATAGCATAGTTTTATAATCTAACTTGAAAAGTTTATTTAATTTTTCCATTCAATTGATGGCATGTATAATCCATATAACAAAATGCACTGTCATGAAATCATTAAATTGTTATATAAATGTAAATAGTTTATTTATATGGAAAGATAAAATAAAAATGTATAATTATAAACAAAAATATAAAAATTGCTTAAGGCTATATATAATTTCTCTATAGTCTTGTAAGTGTCTATTATTTTAGTTTTATTGTTTAAGGCTTTTCTTTAGCATTTTGAAATTTTTTTTGTATAAATTTACCTACTCAAAATATTAAAAGTCTAATTATGTTATAATTATACAAATATATGTGAATGTTATAAAATTATAGGACTTATGGGAATGCCTTCAACAACGACTAGGATTGACATTTTGGATGAAGAGAGCAAAACAATAAGCCACAGTGTGATTGAAGGTGAAGTCCTGAAGCAGTACAAGTGGTTTAGTGACAAAATGGTTGTGGAAGCAAAGGAGGAAGGAGGAGGGTGTGTTATGCACTGGTCCTGCCAATATGAGAAGATCAACGAAGAGTCACCCGAGGCTGATAGTTTCAAAGACTTCAATTCTAATCTCCTCCAAAGGTTTGATGCTTATCTTTTCGATGAGGGTAAAGAAAACTAAACCATGATTTTATTATGCAATCTCACCTTGCAGAGATTAATAAAACTATTTTATGTTCTTGTTACTATGGGGATTATTCGAGATCATATATTTAAAGTGTTATTTTTTCTTTTAATAATAAAGTTGATTATGTCACTTTATAGACGCGTTAGTACGCTTACTTTGTTTATCGCTTACTTTGTTTATCACTTATGTAATCTTCGTCAATAATGTATTCAGTGCTCCCTTCGTTTTTTTTATTTGTTACGTTTTAGATATGATATTTTTTTGTTTTTAGAAACACATGACCCTCTTTAAGAAAATAGTGAACTTTTAATATGTTTTTCTCATATGAACTAGAATGCCTTTTAAATTAATCTCTCTACTCACTATTACTTATACAAGTTTTCATAATTAGAAGAATTAAAATAGTTGAAATTTGTTTTCTCTGGAAGTATAATGGGAAATTTTTATTTAAAACCCTGTTTGGTTCAAGAATTTTGGTGAGAAAAGGGAAAAGTGAGAAAGAAAACGTAATTCCTAAAAATTGAAAATTAATATATTGTTTGGTTGATTAGGGTAATCCATAATGAAAATGATTTCTCTTGATTTATTTATGAGAATTTGAGAAGAAAATTGAAAAGAAAAATAATATATTTGTTAAGATTATTTTTATTCTTACCAAAAGATTATTATCACTTTAATAACATTAATTTTATAATAGAAAGCGATATTACAAGAGTTGACTCATTTTTCATTTGATAGCTAATTATTACTTTTTCAATTAAAGAAAAAGATTATTTTATTCTTGGATTAGAGGTATGCATTAGATTTCAATTGTGATCGATTTGAATTGGATTTAAATAAAATTGAATCTCAATAACTTAAATTATATAAATTTAATTAAACGAAATAATTTTCTTTAATATAGTAAAATTCGGCGGGATTTGAACTTGTCAAGGATAAAATACTATCTACAAACTGCTTCCACATGCGGCAGCTACTTCAAATCAAATCAAATTACATACAACATGAGTAATAATAAAATGAAATAAAAAGAGGCACAAAGCAATGCAGCTACAGCCATTTCATTCTTTTCCTCTTTTAGTAGTAGTAGTAGCTAGTACTATATAATATAGAAACTGCGGGTTCTTGTGGACTCAAGAACACTGTATATTTACTGTTTACATTCAAAAGTTCCTGCAAACTAAACAAGTTACAAAATGAATGAAATACAAAATTCGTGCTTGGGAATAAGGAAATGCTTGACAAACAAGATTCAAGAATTTGTATCCATCCAATCTTGTATTGCTAAAACTATAGTTTTCTTTACATACAACGAAGAATCATAGCTGCTGATTTTGCCAAATCCTAAGACTCAAAAGGAATTTTTTGGATCTCCAAATTGGGAAAGATTGCATCTTGGAGGTCAGATCAACCTCTTCATCTGCATATCCATAAACAGCCAGCCGGGCTGCTGATGCAGTATGATTTAAGCCCGTGAAACCATGATCAGCGTCTTCTTCTAACTTCCAAGAAAACAAAATTTACTTCGTATGCAGCAGAAACGTGCAATTTTTAATCAACTGTTTTAACAGCTTCCAGTCTTTGAAGAGGAACCGTTTCAAGAGCAAATCCATCATCTTCTACATGTTTAGGTAGACGGATAGGGAGGGATGGCGGAAAACCTGTCAATTTGTCGAATAAAATGTTGCACATGCAATTGGGATAAGGTAAAGACATTATGAAACATAGGATTAGGAACTTACATTCTTCCAAGTCCTTTGTTTTTTGGAGTAGGAAAGTCCCTGAGAGAATAGTAACGAACCCACAAAGCTCTGTCACTATCTGAGTTGCATCTTGCCCATCCCAATCCTATTTCAAAATGTATTTATAATAGTTTTGTAAATAAATTCTTGAAACAGGATTAATGACAGTAGTATGGTATGCATACCTTAAACATAATAACACTGGCGATGATGGTGAACGATGTAAACATTACATAGTATATCGGTGATACAACTGCTGAATTGAAAGTATCAAGAGCCTAATATAGAGAGGACAAGAATTAAGTTTCTGCAACTTTTATATATAGAGAATAGCTGGTACTGGAGTAGATTAAACTGACACGGTTCCCTTCAGAATTTCACTTCAAGAATACAAAATGTGTCTAAAAAGCAGAAGTAAATGCCAACTTACCATGTTCAAGTAGTTCAATTGGATTAGCACACAAGTTATAACAGTTACACCAAATACCCATGTTTGAGGATATAAAAGTTGATTTGTTCCAGAGAAAGTTAACTTCAATGCTATTCCAAGTGCTCTGACACACATGACCTATGTAAATAAACTTCATATCTTTCAGGACGGAGATGTATATCAAGAAATATGCAAGGAAGAAAAAGTAACGAGTTCAAATAACGAAGAGGAGACTTCTCTTCCTTTTTTGGCAAACACAAATTCGACAACTTACTGCAATAGAACCTGTAAGTGAACAAACTCCGATATAGGCAATTATATGTGTCTGTCCGTACTTGGGGATATAATGAATAATGATTATGAACACTGCTGCTACTACCAATGTTGTGTATAATAGAAAGGCTGCCATTGGAAAAATTATGGGGTTATTGCAAATACATATTGTGTAACAGTCAAAGAAGCAGCTTGCCATTCTTCTACAACTTTTATAGCACGAAAAGAATCTTTCTGGATCATATGTACCTGGTTCTGTAGCAAGATTCCAAACTTCCATCACCGAGTTTATTTCACGTTCTTGAGGAGCATGTAAGACAATTGTTGCAGAGCCGAAAACACATAAAACACAACCAAGGATTTCAAACATATGCAGCTTCTCATGTAAAATAAAATGCGCCAGTACAGCACTGCAAGATGATTGAATGTTGTAAGATAAGCAGATAATCGAACTATGATGTAGGACATGTATTCTTATACCTGACAATGATACTGAGTGCACCAAGAGGCGTCACTAGAACAGCAGGTGCAAATGCATAAGCCACAAAATTAGCAATTTCTCCAAAAACCACTGTTACACAACAATTGACATCAATACACATAAGATAAACCACAAAACTATGAATTGGCTGTACAATGGAAAATTTTATCTGTTATAAGGTAAACCAGATAGCAATACAGGAACAAACTGTCTCCGCATGAACTGGCTACTGTTAAGGCTGTGTGAAGCTAGTCATTTTGAAGCCCTAGAGTATCATCCTGAACCAATGGCCGTCATTTAAAGAATTATGCAGGTCACTGTGAAAACCATTCCTTGATGAAAGCTATTCATGTACTCTCATAGTTCAGAGATAATCTCAACCAAGAAATAATTCCCCTTTCAGAAAATACCAGAAGGGATAGAAACTTGTATTTGGCATGAAAGTTCACAGAATCTTTCCATTGAATTATTAAGTCACCCTAATACTGCCTCAATGAAAGCTTGACTAGGCGGAAGCTACTAATTTTATTCATTGTATGCTAATAATTCATGGAGGCTGAAGAACTCCAGCAGAAAAAAAACATGCGAATCAAAAATAAAAATAAGAATAATAACAATAATAACAACAAGGATAATGATAATAATAAAATAAAAAAGATATTAAATCATATAGAACATAATTATCGTAATGCAGAGGCAACCGACCTCTTATATCAACTAAAAATGTTCTCAATTTTAACTTTCTCTAGTGACCAATAAAGCATGGACACTCCCAAAAGGGATGGCCAATATGGACTAGTATTTCTAAAATCCGTTTGGAGTAGAAAAGTCTGCTTTAGAGGCACAAAGTAAATAAGAAGGAACCTCACCGCATTTAGAAATTAAAAATCAGTATTGTTGTTGTTTGCCCGCATTTTGATATGAAAACACAACACTAGTAATGAAGACATAATAACAGAGATATTAACACCTTATCGCTGTATAGATTTACCATTAAAATGTGATTAGTAGCAAAGCATCTAGGTTTAATCTCTTTAATCTGTAAAAACATTGCTGAAAAAAATGACTGCTTATGTGTTAAAATGTTGAGCAAATCATGAAATGTTCATAAATATGTGTAAGATAACTCAGTTAATATGTATTTATCTCAATAATTTTGTGATACACTTTATCGATATGTGTAGAGCTGGTCAAGCCTTCTGCATTTGATCTCCTCCTTTACATTTTCATTCGTTTGTTCCCAACAGCCAGTATATTGAAAAACTTGCTAGTCCTGTTTCTGCAATTCCTTCATCTACACTTCTCTTTAATATTTTGAGCCCTAGAACTCAACTCTTTGTCATACCATACAGTTCTCCATCTTAAGGTTTGCTGTTTCCTGGATGGTCCTAAAATTTAGTATTGTCCTTAAAGTTCAAAAGGTTACACTTAGCATGTTCTCCAATTAATTGAAAATATG
Organism: Catharanthus roseus; assembly: GCA_028651295.1. Lineage (NCBI taxonomy): Eukaryota > Viridiplantae > Streptophyta > Magnoliopsida > Gentianales > Apocynaceae > Catharanthus > Catharanthus roseus. Next base: position 16,111,065 of record JAPQWS010000168.1, on the reverse strand, counting down.
CCTAATTGTCTGCATCCCCAAAAGTAGCATACCATAAATGTTAACTTCCATGACTAATCCCCCTTCGGAGAAAACGATGGATTCGTGACCACTTCTAGAGGGTCTCCTGAATTCATTAAGGGTTAGGTAGGAGATTTAAGATGGTGAAAAAGCCTCCTGAATTTTTGTAGCATGTGAAATCTGGACAATTTTAGATGTTGGGAGAAATTAGTACAGAGTGATCCTTCTAATCTGCATTCTGAAGGTTTAAAGATCAAGACTTATCTTGTGATGCCACTTTTTACCTTAAAAGCTACCTACATTATCTTTACCATCCTAACATAATTTTAAACTGCACCACACAGACACAGACACACACACAGATACACCCAAACTAAAAGGAAATCCAAGCACCAGAACTGCATACAGGAAAAGGATTTTGATCAATCCAATTGGCATGATAATCAATAGTCAGCCATAAAATAATAGGTTATACTTTGTCTGACAATGTAGAAGATGGTGATAAACCTACCCATATGCATATTGGTTTCATGCTATCACAAAATAATATTAGGGTTTAGGGCCTGCTCAAGCTAACCTAGGCTTCATCTAGTTCTTAGAATTAGAACAACAAGAAAAGAATCATAAATATAATTATATGGTTTTTTATTTGACAGTCATAAGGATACAAAGAAAAATATTCATGAATTTCTTGCCTATGTGGTCCTCAACTCACAAGAGTTTCAATTTATATAACTTTTGTTGTTTCTGAAGCCTATGTTGTCCACATGCCTATCAAATGTTCATCGTTTAGCAAGGATGCTTTTGAGGGGTCTGTAAACTATAACTTGGCCTGGTGCTATTATAGCATAGCTAAGTTACACGACAACAACCATTTATAACTTCCAGCCAAGAACAAAAGGAAACAAGATTTTTCGAAACAAAGAGCCCCTAATTAAGTTCCAAACTTGGGAAATTAGCATCAAGCTATGTAATTGAATATAGCAGAAGCAATATATGTAGATATTACAAATGAAGAATAAAGTTAAGCTCACTTGATATCATGCCAGCCCACCAAAATGGTTCAAGCAGGTAAGAATAGCCTCCAGCTCCTACAACAGAAGAAAGAAACTAAAGCTTAGCCATCTGTTAGAATGAAACTGAGCTGATTAAAGCAGGAAAATCAGTGCTTTAATTTAATAGCATAGCATAATCCTTAGAATTGGAAGATCACAGGCCTTTTGAGGAATTCAAGCACACACATTCTTAGGGTCAAAGAAGTCGACATGCTTGTCACTTTAGATGTATTTTGAAATGGCAATTTTGACAAAAAGAAGAACAATAGACTACTGGCAAGCTAGTCCAGATGTTTAAGAAAGATGGAAGAATAAAAAAGCTTCATCCTTTCAGTAAAATGAGAAAGGCGTACATTTTCATTACATGAATTTAAAAGTAATGCTTAAATTATCAAGTATCAAGAGATTAAAAAAATTTATAAAAATCTATAGCAGCAGTATTACACATGCAAACTACAAGGTACTGGTATCATTATCAGCCAGCTCTAGAGTGTAGATGATGGAAACACCTGTCTGTCCCATAATTCACTGCATTTAAAATAAGACAAAAGTATTGAGAATGCAAGAAATAATTTAAAAAAATAGTTGAATCCATCTGAAAGAAGCCAACTTTCATCAAATAGAAAATGCTGATTGTGTGCACACTTTTTAAGACGTGCAATGAGGAAAAAATGTTAAAGAACTAGTTATAACAAGCTCAGTAGAGGATGCTCCTTTTTCATTTTATACTAGTTTTTTTCATAGAAATCTTTATTGCTTCGATGTTACTTTTAAGCTGGAATTACTACAAGAATAAAAGTCGATATCACTATAGCATGACTTGACAGATAGTCAGTCGACATATACCTAATGCTTATTCTTTTTTCAGAGCATCAATTTGCATAGGAGACCAGCATAAAGCAACAGTTTCAACCAGCCAAAAGCTCTTTTAAAAACTTTCTCTGAGAATCATATAGAAGATGGTCTTATCTTCTCCATTGAAAATTTTATGAATAGACAATCTGTCCCTAAGTAGCAACATTCCCTGGATTTATGTATCAGGTTCATTGAAGAAATTACCATTCCGGACTTGTTAGGATGAACACATCTCATGAATAGAAGGAAACATCTAAAGATCAAAATCTCAGTTACAGATAAACAAATATAAAACCACCAGTCACATTGAAATGACATGCAACATCCAAACAGCAGTCAGTGCCATAAACCTTTTTGGTCACATACTAACCGTATAAATCACAAGCAATGCTGGAACCTAATGTTAAGCAGTGAATCCAATTTATTGTATATTTAATAAGTTCAGAAATCTTCAGCAATATTATGAAGCATTCAATTTATTGGAAAACTAGAAGAGATTTGTCAAGTTACAAGAACTTGGGACGGTTAAAGTTACAGAAATTTCCATAGAAGAAATTAGCTGAGCATGTTCTATAAAGAAAGCAATTATCTTACAAGGTTCAATCATCAAAAACTTATGATTCTGCAGTAGGCAGGCATTCAATCAGCAGTGCTATTGGTTAAACCTGAGTTCTATAAAAACTCAGTTGGGTAATTCAATGCACTGCAGGAGACTCAATTTCATTTTTCAGCCATCTTCATTAAGCGTTACTTCTGGATAAATTTGGTAAAAATAAAAAATAACAACAATTAACCTAAATTTCTGCAAAGGAACATAAACATATATCCTGAAATCTATGTATTGTTCTGTTGCTGAATCAACTTCAACTGAACAAATCTTGCATATTTCATATACTTATTAATAAATCATGACCAGAGTCCGAGACACATTGAAGCCAAACCCCCAAAAGAATTGAAATTCATCCATTTACAAAACCAGTACCTAAAACTAAATCCAAATCCAATGAAAAATAATCACATTATAAAAGGAAATGTTCAAAGTAACCTGCTCTGAGCCCAGTAGAACCAGCCTTCTTGAGACCCATCTTCTTAATGATGAAACTGGAACCAATAAAGATACTTGAAGACATGGCCAAGATTAAACCTTTGATGTTATCCGATGACATTCCCCCATAAGATTCTCCAAAACTATTTGTGGGCTTCTCTTCAATCCCCATTTTTAACTCCACAAAAGAGCACCCACAAAGATTCTTTCTTTTCTCACAATTAATATGCTGCTTCTTCAAATTCTGGTTAATAGAAGACTCGTCTTCCTTTCCATCCCATTATTGCATTCATCAACATACAAGAACCTGCATCAGTAGTAGCAGTTCTGATTCAAATTCAGCAAAATTATGAGCAGAAAATGCTGGGGAACTTTGGGCTTTAAGATCAATAATGCATTTGGTTTTGGAGGAAGAGGGAGAAAAGAGAGTAAAGATACAATATGAAGATTTGAAATTCTATAAATTGCCGGTTGGATTTACTTGTACATATGAAAAAGAATTCTTCGTATTCTACAGTTAAATACTATCTGGGGGAGTTTGGTGCGGGAAACAAAGTTGCAGAGTAGAAGTAAACAAGCAGTACTCTTATAATATTAAGCTAAGTTTAGAAAATTTTAAAGAGACAAAGACAGACCAAAGGTCAACATCTGCAATCTGGCATAGAAGAAGAATTTGGTGGCAGAAATCAGGATACTTCCCATCCATGTGAACACTTGCCGTATATTCATTAAAAAAAACAAAAAAAAAAAAACACGCCTGCCATGGTAATGTGCAACGTCGCAAGATCTTTTCTTTTTCTTTTTTATTTTTTTTTTTCCTGTAGGAACATGGAGATTTGGTTTTCTTTCTATGCAAGTAGTTTTTATTTAAGAAAAAAAACAATGTTAAATGCATCAATTTAATTCATATTGCCTCCACTCGAAAATATAGGTCCTTTTAATCAAAATTAGATTGTCAAAATTATAAGTCTTTTATATATTTTAATGTATATTTATTGTATATTTTCTAATTATACCATCTTTAATTCATTTATTATTTAACAATTCTCTCTTTCTCTCTTTATTTATTGAGAGTAAAATAAATATTTTACATAAAAAATTATATTATTTTCTTAATTCTTAATTCGTGTGTAAAATAAAAAAGACTTATATTCTTAATCGAAAATAATAATAAATACCGTGATATTATTCGATTTGCAGACCTTCGTTTGTCCTAAAATGTTTCGAAGCAGTGGGAATAGCTTTTTCAAAGCTTTCGTGTTAATATTCATTAACATTATATTCTTAATATAATGAAATTAAGTATATTCATTAAAGACTTATATTCTTAATATCCATTAGTGAAATTATGTCTAAATTGTGAGTGAACAAGTTATTGTAGCTAAATTAGCTAAATAAACATAAATAATTTACAGTTTCATATTATATCCATAAACTTGTTTTTAGTTCTTTTTAACAATAAAGTTTTTACGCTTGATTTTGTCAAAACGTTTTGTGAGATTCAACAAAAGGCACCTAAGATGCACTTTGATGAGTTCTGCTATCCACCCTTTTATGAAGTTTCACGTGCAAGTACACACAAATAAGAAAATAAGGCGAGGCTGTTCCCCTATTTCACCTTTGATGCCTATGTCAGTCTCCAATGCAACAGAGAACCAATAAGTAATTCAAAACAGAAAAGTAATAATACCTTTATTATAAGAGAAAATATTTTTACTCTTCAAGAGAAGTTAATTACTTCCATGAAAATCATATGACGTTGATAGGAGGAGAAAATTAGTCATTATGCCCGTAGGTTGAGATTAGTTTGTTATGGCATGTGGGTCAAAATAAATTTCTTTATCATCAAAATGTATTGGGCACAATGGGTTGAGCCCAAATGATTAAGCCGATAGGTTATTCCCATCATAAGACGTCCAGAAAGAGCCATAAATTGGGTTCTTTAATTTTGAATCATTTCCTTCATTTGGGTGAAATTTAAATTGTCATTTCCATAAGAGAAAATTGTCACCAACGTCAATTTAGGTAATCATTACCATTCTTAGTATATAAACTTTTCTTCATATAATTTCATAACTCACAATTTTGAGTTTCTTTTACAGACCTTGAATTTACCTTTTCCAAACTTAAGTTTTGTTGATTACAATGTCGACTTCTAGGGCAACGACTTAGAAGATTTTCAAAATCATTTCGAAGAAAGATTCAAAAGCTGCTGCTAATCAAGACAGTTCTTCTTCACTAGATATTAGGATTATTCGTCCTAAAGATAATCTAGGACTTGGTAGGTGGAAATATTCAGAAGGGGGTTGCTCTATCTTGTTCTTGAATGTTGATTCTGAAGAATCCGTTAAAGTTATGAAGAGACATCTCCGTGCTAATAATGTTTCCATATCATATGATCTTGATGGTGATCCAGAGTTGTGTGAACCCAGAGCCATCATGTATCATGCTACCATTCATCATAGCAGTCTTGGAGGTATAAGGAAGGAATTTCTTATACCTATCGGGTTATGTCTAAGGGCTGCCTCTGCTAATGAGGAAAGGATGGATGATGATCTATCAGGATCAATTGAAGGCGGGATTGAGGCTCCCATTGAATAATTTATTTTATGACAAAATGAACTATTGGGGAATAGAGATAGGACAAATTACACTTAAGGGATAAGAATAATGGTGGCCTTTATACTGATCTGTAAGTGTTTTGGAGTGCCAACAAGTTTGGAATTGCTCTCAAAATTCTTTAATATAAAACCAATAAGAGACGGTCCCACATGGCACACGTTCCAGAAGAAAAGTGGTGCAAGGGACCTGATATCCAAGTTACCTCAATCAATCCATGGGTGGAAAGGGCATTGGTTTTTTATGGAATGGGAAGGTCCTGAAAGACCGTAGAATAGGATAAAAACTTTGACCAACTTGGAAATTGAAATAGAATATGCATTTATGAAGGGATATGCATTTGGAATTGTAACGGCCCACCTAGTAAGCACCTATTATGACTCTTAAAATTTCAGAAGTTATTGAAGTAGGGTTTGAGACTTGACCTAGTGGAATATATAGTGTTTTTGACACTTACCGATATTTTGGAGATACTTAGGAATGAGAGTAAAATGTTATTATGTCGAGCTTTTATTAGTGGGGTTTATAAGTGTCTTTAAGTGGGAATGTTTTCAGAAAACCTAGCATGTGTATTTTTTAAATTTAAGTACTTGACATTCTTATATAAGGTTTTTTTTTTTAAATAAAAAAAAAAAAGAAAGAGAAAACTTGCTAATTAAGTTTGGCACCACCACCTGTCATCACCATAAGTTTCTTTATTATCTTTTCCCTCATCAAACCACCTAAGACCATGTAAATATATATATATATATATGTACCATAAACCTTTTTTTTTTCTTTCTTAGTGATGCTTAGTTTTGGCAGCCATAATAATCTTCCAAAGTCAAGGTTAGACTTCTCATTTTTTTTTCCTTTTTTTTAGTTAGCTAAATTGTGTATATATATATATATATGTGTGTGTGTATAGTTTAGATTTGTTTCTTTTTTAGGATTTAAAAGTTTTATGTGGGATTTTAGAATATAATTAATTGTGAGATTAATTTCTAGTTTTATAGTTTAAGCAAATTAGGCACTTTAGGTAGAGGTTCAAATTAAAGATTCTTGAAATTATAAGATTTTGGATCTTCTTCAGGGGATAATATATATCCTAAGTTTATTTCATAGGATCTCGATATTATTTAGGAAATATGATTATTTACTTGGTACCTAAATATTAAGTATTTTATTACTATATTTGTAGGATCATAGCACCAGATCCGCATTCATGTGAGTCCACAAACTCTCTTTTATTATGTTGTTTCAAATATTACAAGACGTATAAATATGTTTTTTTTTCCGAACCATCACAAAATATTGCTATCTTTGGAATGATATCTCTCAACGTGTTTTTTTGGAGATGTTCTCCACAAGGTATTACATGTTCCCTAGAAAAAATGCATAGGAGTGATGCTCCATATAGGTGTTTCTTTTAAAACAGACTATTACGGTGGTGAATAAGAAGTTTGTTGTACGCAAATTTTTCGAAAAACATTTATACGTTAGAAAATGTTCTAGCTTGAAAAGTTACGTATTTTGACATGCATCATGCTCTGCGGTGGGGTTCGGCCGCCTAGTGGAGAGTCAGGAGGGGCTCAAAACTGAGATTGGTCCCAGGGCAGACCTGGTAGATGCCCCAAGAGTCTGTAGCATGTTTTGACCAGTGATGTGGTAGTGCAGTTGTTTTGTAATCGAGCGCTTGTATGGTGTTTGGTTGATATTAACTACGAGATACTGGAATTTTGTTCCGATGGCCTCGTTTTGGGGATCCGGACTTTGTCCATGGAGCCCCACTGTTGCATTACATGTTTTTTTAAATTCGGGGCGTAGAAGCTGTGCTAATTTGTCTTGATTCGCTCAAACTTCCTAGCTGCTCGAAACCCTCATGTAGGTTGAAGCATCAGTTTTCTTAAAACATTAAAAGAGAATGTTTTCTTATAATATTGCATGAACTGCTTTGTGAAACTGCATCATCATTGTTTTAAGGAAATCACTACAGCGCACAAACACACATGGACTCACTGAGCATTCGCGCTCACGTTTTTTTTTCCATATCATGTTTTCTTCTCAGATTAACTCAAGATGGTCAGAGATACAGTAAACCACTGAAGTTTTTAGGCATGGAATTTTGGTTAGAGTCTCTCCGGAAGGACATATGTTTTTGTGTTGCTCTCTTGTACTCAAGCTAGTTGTAAAGTATTTCTATCTTTGTATCAGAATTACCATAAGATAAGAAGTTTTCTCGAACCCTATATTTTGAGCTTCATTTTAGTGTTCAGATTGTTTAGTTTTTCGCTGTGTATTGTATATATATACTTCTAAGTGTTGCCCACGGGGTTATGCTCTTGTTTTCGGACCTGTAGTTTAGTGCCGAGAGGCACGCAGATATCCTACTTAGCCGCAGTTGACCTAGTGGCAGAGTTGGGGGTATCACATGAATGCTGTTTAGGGAAGGAAAATAGAGTAAGAGATAACGACAATGGCTAGATTTTACTCTTGAGCAGATTATGATTTGCATGAATTAAGTTACTATTAGGCTTGTATACTAATTGTCAATGATATTTGGTGTTTGGATATATAAATTGATATTGTATAAATGGCTAATATGCCCTTTTGTTGTAGGAAAACTTTATTATGCAGCATGGTGGAAGCAGTTGCAAATTTGAAAGTGCCACCCTCGGTAGCAGATACTAGGGATGAAGGTAAATATAATGATTGAAATTTGTTTTCTGATATATTGTAAAATTGTTTTTTGAAATGTGATGTTGTAGTAGATGAGCGACCCTCTATGGAACTTTTTGAACAAAGGCAAGAAGGGAGGGTAAAACAGGCAAAAGAAATGCCAATTATAGTGATAGAGAGTTAGACCCCAATTAATGCGCCTGATACACGGAACAAGGAAGATGTATCATTCACTGGAAAGAGGAAAAGAACTGAGGGTATATCCAAGAAGAAAGTGACTATGCCATTGATTGCAGAAGAACAAGCGCTTCTAAAGATAGAAGAAGAGGAGGAAATGCCGTTAGTGTAAGTGAAGAAGAATACCCTTTTTGAGCCTGTGGTACACGAAGAGCCTATTGAAGGCTGTGAGATAAATTTTCCTAGCCGGACCGTCAGTGTGAAAAGAAAAAGAACTGGTCGAGGGAAAGGAAAGGCAACAAAGGAAACAATCTTGACCCTGTTAGGTATGGGATCGGCCCTAAACATGACTCCAGATGAAATGATAGACGAATTTTTGGCAAACAGCATACAAGTAGGTGTATTTGTATATAATGTATGGATTTGTATATATACTGTTTGATTATTTTATAATGATGTTTATTTTTTAGAATATGAATATAATGAATGAGGTTGTTTGTCGATTGGCTGACAATGGAATAGTGCAGAAAGAAATGGCAGAGAAAAGGAATTAGAAAAGACTCGTCGGGAACAAGGCATTATACTTGATGGGGTAAAGGTTTTAGAGAGAAAACTTGCTGATGTAAAAGCAGCAAATACTAAGTTGGTCGAGACGAATTCATCACTGATGGAAATTAATGAGCGTTTGACTAATGAGTGTGCTGTCAAGGATGGAAAAATACAAAGTTTGAACGATTTGCTGTCCATGCTAAGTGGTCGAGAAGCACAAAACAGAATTTATTTTAGAAGTATCAGGAAAATGATGCTATGACTTTAGCGTTGTCGGAGTTGGTTGATGATGAAGGGAAATTATTACCTCGTGTAAAAGATGAGCTTATCAGGAGTTTTTGTGAATCAATTGATGGAGAGCGTTGGTTTTTGGAATTATATATGTCGCTGATGAGTTTTTCCTTGACAGAATTGATTGATGAAATTTTAAAGGAAAATTCCAATGTGAAACTTTCCTCCATAGTGGATTCCTATTATAAGCAGGGTGATGAATATCCTGTACTTCCTTGGAATCAGGGATAGAAGATTCAGGTATCGAATGTGAAGAGGCATCATTAGGAGATAAACAAGGTGATCGAGGAAATCTTGTTGAAGGCAGCTGAGAGGGTCAAAGAAGACCCGTTACCGATGAACAAGCAAATTGTTGAGGAAGGTGGGCAAGAGTTAGGTGTACAACCTTCGGATATATCTGGACATATTTATGAAAAACTTACAAATGAACTGGATAGAGATCAAGAAGGTAGTACTACAGGTGACAGTCTAGGATGAATATTCCTGATACGCAGTCTATGGATTCCCAAGGTTCAAGGGACTATACCAAAAGTTTATATGTGGAACTATCAGGCAGTGATCACATTCCCAATCGGGGTACTTTTAGAGATAAGGGTACCGAATGCATAGAAATGGAGCAAGCTGATGTTGCAAGTGTAAGGGTGCCACCATGGCAAGTGTCAGCAAGTGTTGTGAGATTTGAAGAAGTAACGTCTCCTCAAAATGGATCCCTTAATGGCAAAAAGAAGGGTTATTGGGAGTTGTTCTCCCAGTAGGACACGGTATAACAATGTAGAGGGTGAAGCCACAACCACCCTCGTGTTTTGAATTTTGTAATATTTGATAGGCCTATTTTGATCTTTAATGAAAGATATTAAGGTCATGTTTACCTATTTATGTCACAAACTTCGTTTAAATTTGTGTACTTGTATGTATACCGTAGTTAATATAAAGTAACTATGGTAATAGTATGAATGTGTGTGTGTGAGATGAAAAGGGTAAAGTTGAGACTTTTCAGTGTCACACTGGGTGAAACAAATGCTAGGGGTTTATACAAGTGGCGTCTTGTGATGGGTTGTTAATCGACTTCCCAAGAATAATTAACAATAAGGAACTTGAAACGCAGAGAAAGATGTACCTGGATACGTCCGTCCACGTACCCTCTTTAATGCTTGCAATCCTATAAAAAGATGGCGAATTGCAGTTCATTCATTAAATCCCTACTTCTCATTTTTGCGAAATACTTGTATTTCCGGTACTAACAAGAAAGATGAGTCATTATTTTGCGACCATAGAAGGAAAGGAAGTTCCGTATATTACTCCGTTGGCCCTGTTTTTCCGACAAACTTGTTCGAAACTAAAGCTTTGTCGAACTCATTTTCATGACAAACAAGAGTACTTGAATAAACCTCTTCTCCAAGTTCTGAAGCACCATTGGATGTTTCCCTTTGAAAAATGTGTGGCGATGGTAAAGGTTTATATTGTCCTTCGTGGGGGAGCAATCCAACTTGAGCTAGATGTTCATGAACTATGCTACAAGTTGGACATCAGTCCAGGTCATCTTAACGAGACTATAAGAAATGTGGTTACTTCGCAAGAAGCTATTGACCTGTTTGAACGGGTGTTTGAGAGATCTTTCGAATGCGCCCACAGGTGTTTCCCCAACTTCAGATAGTTTTTGACCTTAGATGAGTTGATTGAGAAAGAGGAGGAGACGTAGAAGAGGAAAAGGGCAGTGGTGATGCTGGAGTAAAGATCAAGAAAAGATTTTCTTCTTTTTTTAATTATTTTGTAAAGGGCGGACCCCCTGCCAAGTAAAGGTATCTTTTGGGTTTGCAATTGCTGAACATCGGGAATGTTAAACTTTTTAGTTATAGGCCTATCAGGGTTGGCCTCTTGATAGGTGAAAAAAATGACAAAGGCCTTTATAGCTTAATCAGTTTTTTTAAAATATGTAATAGGTAGTAGCACTATGGCCAATAAGCCACAATATATATGTGCGTGTGTATATGTATATATGAAATGACAATGTTGATTTCGTAAAATTCCATTAATAATATCAAATTTGTTTGGTTTGTATGAGATGTATATTTATGAAACCAGAAAATTAATCAGGGAAATTGTGATAACCAGTAAAATTAATTTGGAAATCAATGATTGAATGTTTATCAAGCACAAGTGACTTTTGAAAAGTAATAGAAAAATGTGCCTGATGAATATTTGTTGTTAGTAGAACCTTTTTTTTTTTGGTTTAGAAAAACTTATGAGATTTAGAAACAATTAAGTTGAATCACGAGCCTAAAAAAGAGAGATCCACTTAAAGACAATAAGAGGACATGATAAATGTATTTGACAGTTGAACATATCCAAATACATCAAATTTATATGAAATAACTAAGGGAGAAATTTTCTAAGATTGAGATCATTCCAAGTCCTTGCTAAAATTATTCTTTCAAAATCTTGCAACTTATAACTCCTATTACCGCTAACTTTTATCACCAGGCTGGACCTTCCCAAGTAGGATCCAAGTTCCTGTTAGGATCTACCTTGCTCACTTCATTCTTCCTTAAACTAGGTCACCCTCCTTGATCGTGGACGTTTCACCTTGGAATTGTAATATCAGGCCACTTGTTTTTCGTAGTGGGCATCCCATTTTACAGCTTGATCTCTGAGTTCATAAATAAGTGCAAGGTGCTCATACATCATCGTATCATTGATATATTCATCAAAAGAAATATTTCGTAGTGATTTATTACCAATCTCTACCAGAATGACAACATATACCCTGAAACATAAATTGAAAGGAGTTTCCCCCGTTGCAGTTTGTGGGTTTGTTCCGTATGACCACAAAACATTTGGCAACTCCTCTAATCATCTACCTTTCAGTTCATCGAATCGGGTTTTCAAACCTTTCAAAATGGTTATGTTTTTAACTTCCGTTGCCCCGTTTGTTTGAGGATATCCCACAGATGTGAATCGCTGTTAAAAGCCTAACTCTTCAAAAAATTCCCGGGATTCTACGGAATCAAATTATTTACAGTTGTCAAAAATCAGAATTTTTAGGAATTCTAAATCGACAAAAGGTGTCCTCATAGAAAAAATCCTTTACCTTACTTGTTGTAATACTAGTTAATGCTTTCACTTCTACCCATCGGTTAAAATGATCAATAGCAACTATTAAGTAGTTCTTACTAGTAAGAGCTTTCGAGAAAGGGCCAAGAAGATCTATTCCCCATTGAGCAAAAAGAATCGAGGTATCGAGGTGTGGTATTCCGATATCCGGATGTGATGTTCATTGGCATGAATTTGACATTTTTTGAAAGTTTTCACAAGGTTAACAAAATCTTCCTTCATAGTTGGCTAATAATACCCATATCTTAATGCCTTATTTACTAATTCTTTGGTCCCAATATGAGATCCATATATGCCTTCATGAATTTCACGAAGCATGTACTGCCCATCTGTTGGACTGACATATTTTAAAAGTGACCACTTACCCATAGTCCTATACAAGTGATCATCAATCAGGACATATTTTGCAGAAGTTGTGCGAATTTTACTAGCTTGCTTCTCGTCATCTGAGAGTTTTTCATGCAAAATAAAGCCTCTGATCGGCTGAGTACAACATTTGAAAATCCTGTTACCAACTGCTGAATGCATGCCAAATATTTTTTCATATTGTCTTCTTTTGCCTAAAAAATACCAGCAACTTGTCCGATGACTACCTATGAATCAATTCGAACACGAAGGTGAGAAATCTTGAGACTTCGAGCCATCCTTAATCCTGCTAATAGAGCTTCATATTCGGCTTCATTGTTGCTAACGGGGAATAAAAACTTCATGGCGTAAGTGTACTGATGACTATCAGGATCTTCCAAAATGAAACCTGCTCCTTTATGCTTTTCCCCTGTTAAACCATTGACATTTAGAATCCAAGAATGAGTAATGTCATCATTTGAAGAGTTGTTATTATCAGGAGGATAAGAAAATGAACATTCGACAATGAAATCTACCAAAGCTTGACCTTGGATGGTCTTTCGGGAGGAAAAGTCAATTTGATATTCACTTAATTCCAATACCCATTTAAATGTGCAGCTTGAAATGTCTGGTTTGAGCAATATATGCCGAAGTGGGATATTTGTTAAGATGTTAATAGCATATGCTTGAAAATATGGTTTTAATTTTCGAGCAGTAATAACTAAACACAAAATATGTTTTTCCAGAGAACTATATCGTTCCTCTGAACCATTTAAAACATGACTTACATAGTAAATTGGTTTCACATTATTATCACGTTTTGAACAAAGGACAGAGCTAATTTACTTTGGGAGTGATTGTTAAGTACAAATATAAGATCTCATTGGGTATCAGGGTTACTAACAGGGGAGGGGACAAGAGGTATGTTTTAAGCTTTTGGAAAGCATTACTAACCTCTGTAATCAATTCAAACTTGGATGGATGCCTTAATATTTGATAAAATGGCAATTTGGTTTCTCTTGCATGTGCTAAGAATCGACCCGAATATGCCATTCTTCCTGCCAAATGCTACACTTCTTTCACTGTCCTGGGCTCTAACATATCTTGAATAGCCTTAATCTTTGTCAGATTAGCTTCTATTCATCTCTCTTAAACAAGATAACCCAAAAATTTGCCAAATTACACTCCAAAAGTGCATTTTTTAGGGTTAAGCTTCATCCGAATTTTTTGAATCCGGCAAATAAATTGTCGCAAATCATCAGCTGCAGACTCCTGCTTCTTAGACTTGACAATAATGTCATGCACATAGACCTTCACAATTTTCCGGATAAGGCCTTCAAAGGCCTTGTTTATACTTTCTTGAAAATCAGTACCAGCGTTCTTTAACCCAAAAGGCATTCAGGTATAACAGAAAATACTATCATCTCTTACAAAGGCAGTCTTCGCCATATCCTTTTCTACCATCGAGATTTGGTGATATCTCTTTTATGCATTGAGGAAAGATAATAATTCATGTCCAGCAATGGAATCCATGAGTTGGTCAATTCATGAGAGAGGGTATGGCTTCTTTGGAATAGCTTTATTTAAATCCGTAAAATCGATGCAAACACGCCAAGCTCTCCCTGGTTTGGCAATAATTACGAATTAGATAAACACTCCAAAAAATTAATGGATTTAATTATACCAGTAGCGAGCAATTCCTGTACTTCTTTTCTTATAACTTCTTGTCTTGCTTTAGCAAAAACTCTCTTTTTCTGAAAAGTTAATTTAGTGCCTGAAGGAATTCCCAACTTGTATTCAACATTGGAATGAGGAACTATCCCTAAATCTACAGAAGACCATGGAAAAATATCTTTGTACTATACTAAAAGCTCCGCAAGCTTCATCCGTAAGGATATAAGTAGAGCCCTTCCAATCTTGATGGTGTGATCTGGCTGTTGAGTGTCAAAAACAAGCAACTCAAATTCTCCATCAAGTTCAAGCTTTGGTATCTTGATATGTTCCTCTGACTCTTCTTCCATATGCTCAACTTCCTTAACTATATCAAAATAGTATTTAAGTTGAAACTTTAACTTGTAACTAATTCAAAGCAGGTAATCCCAAAATACAGTTGTATATATAAGGAGTAGAAACAATTAAAAACTCGACCATGTGAATAGTATCTCCAATGGACACTGGTAGATTAATCTTGCTTTTGAACTTGATAGTTTGCCTAGTGAACCCAACTATAGGTGCTTCGTATGATAATACTTTGTTCCAAGGAATATCCATTTGTTTGAAAGTATCCTTGAAAAGGACATTGAATGAACTTCCAGTATCAACAAGTATTCTCTTGACAAGACACTAATCTATGGTGAAAGTGATAACCAAAGGATCATTATTATGAGCATTCATCACCTTTTTCCTTGAAGTAGGAGGTTTAACGTCTTGGTTGACATTGATGACCTTCATTTTAAAAGAAGAAGAATCATGCTTTGAGTTTTTCTTATCATTTTGCCAAGTGTTTTTTGGGAGATCATTACTTTAAACTCTCTTGGCAGAGGCACTGTTAATGAACTCTTTCAACTCTCCTTTCTTAATGGCATTTTCAATAGCTTTCTCTAATTCATTGCACTGCTCGGTATCGTGGTCATGATCCTTGTGGAATCGACAATATTTAGCTTTATTACATTTTTTTCAGAGGAGATAGAATCTTCGAGGGCCGTTCTAGAATTCCCAAAGACTCAAACTGCTACAATATCTGTGATCGGGGAAATCTTAATAGGGTATATCCAAATTAGGGACGTTCAGGCTTTCAGGGACCCAATCTGTCCAACATCTTGGGTTTAGATTTCAACTCTCCTTGCTTTGGTCTCTTTTGGGCTTTGATATTCTTTGACATCATGATCTAACTCCTGTTTTTGCCTCACATAGCCATCCATATGAATGAATTTTTTGGATCTTCGATAAAAGAGTGTTAACATTGGTGGGCTCCTTTGGAACTAACTTTCTAGAGAAGGCGAGATTTGTTTGACCATGTCGATATGCTTGTATGTATTCCTCTTCAGACAATTTAGGAATTTCCTGAGCAGCCTAATTGAATCAGGTAGTATAATTCCGAAGTGACTCTGTTGGCCTCTGTCTGACACTAAGAAGAAAACCTGAAGTGAGTTGAAAAATAGACTGAGAAAGAAAATTTTGGACGATCTTTTCTCCTAAATCTTTAAAACTGGTAATACTTCTGAGTGATAGATGTGCATACCAAGCCAGAACTTTTCCCGTTAGAAAACTCGGGAACATTCAACAGTAACTATTAGCAGAAGCATTGTAAACATACATTTGGGAGGTAAATCGCAGCATATGCTAAGTTGGATATGAAGATCCTTCATAGGTTTCCAATTTGAGGTGAGAAAATTGGCTTGGGACTGGGGCACAAGCATATGATTCAACTAAAAGATTACGTTGCAAAAAATCCATACTTTCCAAAGGACGCGTAGAAGGAGCCATTTGAGCAAGAGTTTGGTTAACCAAATCGTGAATAGTTCGAGTTTGTGGAACAGATGATTCTTGTTGAGAGAAAACATCTCCCAATGCCATATTAGAAGGAAAGGAAGGGGACAGAAACAACTTCACCTGAATTGTGGACGAGAGACAGAAGTATTTACTGTAGAAATAATAGGGACAAATGTTGAGCTACCATCACTTGTAAAGAAGCGAGAAGAGTTTGCAACTATGAAATGTGCTCTGGTTACAAAATAGAGCTAGTTGTGCTAGTACTAGGAAAAGTAAAGTGAGAAGCAGTAGGTCCTGCTGTTTGTGTACAAGGCATAGGAAATGGAAATAGTATTGTCAAAATAGTTTGTGATGCAAATGAAAGAGAGGGAAGATGATCAATAGAAGGAATTTCTTCCTTACTATCAGGATCAGTAGCCATAACTTCATATGTGGGAAACGAGAAAAAACAACAAAAACAATATGGTGAGCGCTAATTGATGAGTTCTGCTATCCACCCTTTTATGAAGGTTCACCTGTAAGTTCACACAAATAAGAAAACAAGGCCGGGTTGTTCCCCTATTTCACCTCTGATACTTAGGTCAGTTTCTAATTCAAAGAGTAACAGTAAGTAATCAGAATAGAAAAGTAATAAACAATCCTCTATTTATAAAAGAAAATATTTTTGCTCCTCAATGGAAGTTAATTACTTCCATGAAAATCACATGACGTCAATAGGAGGGGCGAATTAGTCACTATGCCTAATTAGGTTGAGATTAATTTGCTTATGACATGTGGGCTAAAGTAAATCTCTTTATCATCAAAATGTATTGGGCCCGATGGATTGAGCCAAAATGATTAAGTCCATGGGCTGTTCCCATCACACTTGATGCCTACTTTGAGGTTAATTTTGCTATTTTAGATATTTTCCTCCATTCCAAACTGTAACCATGGGAAAATGGACTAATCCAATCCTTTGTAATTGACCTGACCCATACCATATAATAATTTATTAAATAAAAAAATGATTATAAGTATATAATGATAATCACGGTAATGCTATTCTAGCCATAGAGGCCTTCCATTCTATACATGTGGGACGCCCCTTTCTTAAAGGATTAGTTTATTGCCCCTTAAATAGATTTGATAGATTTGATGAAGGCGTATGATCGGGTGGAGTTAAGTTATTTGTGGGGTATTCTAAAGAAGATGGTCTTTCTGTGAGGAGGTGGATTGATATGATTATGGCATGTTTTTCTACTGTTTGTTTTCAAGTCTTGCTTAACGGTTGAGCGTTCCCTTCCATTACTCCGTTTAGAGGAATAGAGTAGGGGATCCTTTAAGTCTGCATCCTTTTCTGATATGTTTTGAGGCTTTTTCTGCTTTGATTTAGAACGTCATTAACTAGAATGTGTGGTTTGGGATTCATTTTGCATCTAATAGATTATCTCTAATGTACCTCATTTTTGCCAATGACAGTTTGTTGTCCTAGAAAGCTACTATAGCGGGTAGTGATGCTCTAAAGTCTGTTACCGCAAAGTATGAGCGAGTGTTGATAGGACAATGGGTAAGTTTTGAGTAATCTTCAATATTTTTTAAAAAGGTATGACTGAGACTGATTAGATTCATATGGCTAGTTTATTAGGGGTTCTGCGGTTATGTTGGAAGTGGCAAGATGTGCTTTGTACAAGTAAATTTTAGGGTGGCATGGGATTTAAGAATTTAGAAGTCTTTAACTTTGTAATGTTGATGAAACAAGGATGGCAGATTTAAAATATCCTAATTCCTTTGTGGCTTGATTTTTTAAGGCTAAATATTTCTCAAAAAGTGATCTCTTAAGTACATGTTTAGGCCATAGAATTTCCTATGTCTGGCGGACAATTTAGGAAGGAAGAGGGTTGTAATGTGGAGGGTGGGAAATGGACATAGCATAAAAGTTTGGGAAGATAAATAGGTCACCTGTACCTTATTGTAAGGTAACTTCACATCATTTGTTTCTCCATAAAACAACAAGAGTAAGACCTTATATAGCCCATGGATGCTACTAGGGAAAGCGACTTGATCAAGCTTTTGTTTAATGAGGACGGTGGAATGATTCTCAAGATCCTATTAGCATAAGTAATGTTGGATGACCTTCGTATGTGTCATTACATATCTTCTGAGAAGTTCACTGTGAAGTCTGCATATTAGGTTGGTATGCATTTATTAGACCACATGCATTAGGGAATGACAAGTTCATTTTGGGGTTGAATGCTTTCTGGAAACATCTATGGAATTTTCATATTCCACCAAAGGTTAAATTAACTTTTTGGAGAGCTTGCCACTCTATTCTTGCTTTACTTGAGGTGCGAGATACAAATTGAAGATGTGTCATGCACAAGGTGTCATAGAGCTAGCTATTGAGATAGACAAACATTTTCTCGTTGAATGTTCCTTTATAAAAGAGGTGTGGTAGACAATTGATTTTCTCATCTCTAACTGGCGGCCAATAACGTACTATGTGCATGAGATGTTTTGTTCATAAGCAGACGTTATACCTAGAAAGCTGAATCATCTGTGATGTTATTGTGAGGATTATAGAGGGCTAGATATGATCTTTTGGTTGAAGGACGGACCGTCATAATGGAGTAGGTGGTGGTGCATGCGCACTTTGAGCTTTTGGGGACAATTTATGGTCGCTTCATACGAGGTAGTGCGGACGGGGAACAATGGTGATACGGAGGAGTGAGCTTCATTGGGAAAAAGAGGTCTATCCAATTTGCAAACTAAACATTGATGGTGCATTTAGGGGAGGGGGCATGGATGAGAGGGCAAAGCCAGCGTAGGATTTGTTTTATGAGACTGGGATGGTTGGACTATCGTAGTCGTAGGGAAGCCCGTGCCTGAAGTCTTGAGTGCTAAACATGTTGAGTTTCATGGCTGCTTGTTGAGTCGGAATTAGCTAGATGTGTGGGGGTACCTAGCTTCTTGGTAGAGACGGACTGCTAGTCCTTAGCTGCACGAATGCGATAACAGAAGAGAGATATTTTCCTCCTTGGCATCTTTGTGGATATGGCAATGGATACTCTATCTTCTCTCCTGATGTCATGATATTTTATCTGTGTATCGTGAGAAAAATTGCCTTGCGAATAAGTTAGCTACTTGTGCTCATCTTTTGCGTGATATACGTTTTTGGTTTGGACAACTTCGAGAATGTGTATTTTCTGCCATTAGTGCAGACTCTTTGTCTTAATATATGTTTGTTCTCTTCTTAAAAAAGGTATATAATGATAATTCAAATTAAATATGGTAGTTAATAGTTGATTAAATCAAACCAAATGACTATAAGTATATAGTGATAATTCTAGTTAAAATATAGTAACTACCATTAATTTAGTTCATTTTAGTCTACCAAACTTTTTTTTTTTTTTTTGCTGAATAAGAAATTTCATTAAACAGAATGAAATAGATTACACAAATGGATAAGAGAGACCAACTCTCTACATGCAATGTAATAGAAAAAGACCCGAACTTCAAAACTTTGAGTGGGTACAAAATACTAAATAAAAGATATACAAATACACATCATATCTTCTTTTGTGATAAGAATCATGTTGTAAACAATTAATTGAATGAGAAATTTTAGTTTTCTCCTCCCATGATCCCCAAAAGATGAACAAGCAAAAACCTCCTTTCAAGACTTCTAAAAAACTTAAGAGAACAAAGCTCTAGAAACAAAAATGAGAAAGTAAGAAATAACAACTCTAATAAAGCTAATAAAACCTTAGAGTAACAAGGATTCTAAAACCCCATTAACATTCATCAAAGGATCTAAGAACAACAGCCAAAAACCTTAGGTTAGCTAAGAACCTAAGACTCCGTGTAGAACAATCGAATGACAGAAGTGATTAGACCTCGTTCTCAATCGTATTGAACTCCTAGTGATTATAACTACAAGAGTTGCAACCATATTTCTACCAATTAGATGTCTCTTCCCATTCAATGAACTTTTGAAGGAACACTGATAAGTGCATTTTTGCCTATATTTTCTATATATTAATTTCATCGTTTTCAGTGTTTTTAATATGTAAAAGTATATCTTAGTGCTAGCTATCTCTTATTCTTGCCTAGGTATCCTCCGGAAGTAGAAATGATGAAAAGGAAGGAAAAACAAACGAAAATAGAGCAAAAACGACGAAAACGGAAACCGTAGGCAATAAGACAACACCTAACGAGGATGGCAGGGCAACCTACCATCGACGGTAGGTGCCAAGAATGGCAGGGCAGCTGTAACTCGAGACCTACCGTGGACGGTAGGCTTCGACCTACCATCAGTGGTAGGGTAGGCTGGCTGGTGTTTTAACTAAATTCAAAGTCTAGCTGGCGTAGGTGTTTTAATCTAACTCAAATTCGATTTTCTTGATTTCTTCTCCAATTTTGATTTGGTTTCCTTGTATTTTTCACCTCTATATAAGGGGGTTTAATTATATCTATTGTAATAAGTTGTAGACATAATTAGGTCAGATTATATTAGGTTAGATTAGGAGTAGATTAATTAGGTTAGATTAGTTAAACGCTCCTTAAATTTTCCAGCTTTTATATTTTCTTAGTTTATATAATTTCAAGATTTCTACAAGATTTATTTTCTTGGATTCAAGAATTGAAGACTTTGATTCAAGATTTCATTCTTTGACTTGGTGACTCGGGAAACGATCTTAAACGACGTTCGGGATTCAACTTCGGCTTCAAGACTTAATCCTAAGCTTTCTTTTACTTTTCTTATTATTGAATTATTTTAATTTATTTTCAATTTTTATTAATATGTATAGTGAGTAGTTTTCTTCTTTGGATTTGGGGTTGAACTCTAAATCTTGATTATGAAGTTCCTGGCATGATTTCTTGATTTCGATGCTTGTTTTAGTTCAAGTTGTCTTCTAACTATGTTTCTTGTTAATTTAATTGTCGTGAGATTAGATTATTTGCAAGGTTTTTTGTAATTGAAAAGGAAGAACAATCTAGGGACACCGATTGGGGGTTAATTGGGGCAATTCCTAGAGATACGATATTACACTTTTAGGTCCTTTTAAATGACATAAGTTTATTGCGCTCATAATTTGTTAGGGAGAAATGAGATTTTTCTCTAAGGGTTAATGAGTAGGGTGGCTTTCGCCTAGAGAGAATGATTGCCCGATTTCTGAGTGATGACCCAACTTAATTAATTCAAATATCGTTTTCATTAAAGTCTTTTCCAATTGAGCTAGTAACAAGGATTAGGGGGATTCTACAAAACCAAACTCTTGTTTTTATTAATCTTTTAAAATCAGTATTATTGTTTTCTTTTAATTGCCTTTATCGTTCTTAAAGTTCTTCTTAACAACAACCTTTTTATTCGGCTAAGTATTAGAGACACGAGTAGTACTTGAACCTTCGTCTGTTCCTGAGAGATTTGACACTTTGGTTGAACTCACCTCTACTTTGTTAGGTCCACTTGTCTAGTATTATAGTGATTAGAATTCCCCGTTTTTATTTCTTTGATTCTACGATGGAGGTGTCCGATTATAGCCCGACGCGCTGCTTCAATGGCTCGATATGAAAGACGACCAGCTCTACAACTTTTAGTACCATATCTTCCAAAACCAAGTTGTGTACCGTCCGGTTTGCAACGCCTACTACATCTGCCTTTACGATATTTATTATATTTCGTACGTTTCCACATCAAACACTATGTACTGAAGCTCACACCCTCTTAGTTGTTGCTACAAAAAGAATTGCTCAACGTGAATTTATAGAGGAGAGTCCACAGACTTAGGTGAGTTGTTGTGATATTCTATTTCTACAGATTTGATTGTCTGTTAAAACAGATGTGATATCCTACTGAAAAATAGATGGAATCTATTTGAATTTGAATAGAAATAGGTTATCTCTCCAACAACTCTCCAACAGTTCCAATTGGGTCGAATCGTCATGGCGGATCGGACCTATTTCACAAGACCAAATTCCAACATCTCCCACTCGCACATGATGAGTAGACAACGTGTTATAATCCTTCAACTATGTCATTGAACTTATTCATACAGACAAATGATTAGTTCAATGATGCTAAATCTACCTGTTTTGGAGCACTATACAAGAAACCAATTAAGGCCAGCATAGAGATATCAACCTCTAAATAATTTTTATGACTCAGTATGCCCCAGAACTATTTGACTATGCCAAGTTAAGTATCTATAATGCCTCAGAGAGCATAATTAGACCTTTATATTTCATATAATATACTTATAATTATGTCACTTATCTAAAAGCGCCTTAATCCGTTGACGAATAAGTATAATACAAGGTCATAATCAAAATATTCTTCCTTTGTCCTACTGTTAATTAGTTTTTAAATTAACAGTTTTCCCAGTAATGTTCCATAAAGTCGAATTTATTATGACCGTCATTAACATGCCAAAGTAGCGAACATTAATTTTAAAACCTTTTGACACAGTCTAAAGTCACTAAGGGTATTATAAAAAAGACTCCCACAATGATGAAGCACGGATTTATTCACTCACTTTCACGTGTGGTCGCAAAGCACATGCGTATGAGTACATGCTACGATATTTTAAACGAGATACCATACGGATCTGAGTCGAGTCGTAACACAATTACCTCACTTGAAACTTTTCTGTTTATTTACATGTTCCAATATTTAAAAGATTTCACACAGGGCTTTTTATCACAGGCTTTATATGAAATGTCCAAATTTCATATATAATCTAAACTGTAAGTTCTTATCTTGACACTAGCCAAGGCGAGAATCTTCATGTCTCATTTTCACTCACTCTTAATAGCGCCATAAGATGATTACTCATGTGAGTGAGTCAATCGGCCAGTCAATCTTATATATATATACACATGTATGCTAATCATTAATATCACATAAACAAATAATTATGTAATAAAAAAATGATATATATCGAGAATGTAAGAGTTCACATCTTAACATGTAGTTAAAACGACAATACTTATTCAAATTCTACGTAACCCTAGAGCTTTTACATAACCCTGAAAAACATCTTTATTTTCGTAACGGGGTTAGCAATCATCTTGGTTGTGGAAATGTGTTGTAAAACCACATCCCTTTGTGCCATTACTTGTCGGATAAAATTATTTCTCAAATCAATGTGCTTAGTTCTACCAAGATACTTAGGATCTTTGGTAAAATCCAAAGCAGTCGTGTTGTCATAATAGATGAGACGAGGTTGCAATGCTATGTTGATTTTTTATGAAGATCCTCAAGGAACCTTCTTAGCCACATAGATTCTTGAACAGCTAGAGAACAAGCGTCTAATTATGCTTCCATCATAGATAGTGATATACATGTTTGTTTCTTACTCATCCATGATATGGCACCATTAAGTAAGAAAACATATCCTGAGGTCGATTTACACTTATCTTGATCGCCGCCCCAATCGGCATCAGTATAACCGATAAGTTGTAAATCTGTTCCTTGATAACATAACATATAATCCATGGTTCCTTTGATATAGCGAAGTATCCTTTTCATGACCTTTCAATGTTTTATGGTAGGATTTGCTTGGTAACGACTTACTAAGCCACCTGCACAACAGATGCCTGGGAGGGTACACATTGCAACGTATATTACATTACCCACTGCACTTGCATATGGAACTCGGCTCATCTTTTCATTTTTTCAGTACTTTTCAGGCAATCTTCAAGACTCAGTGTTTCACCTTTAATAACATGACTATCAATAGGTATGTAATTATGCATTTTAAAATGCTCAAGAACCTTTCGAAGGTAAGTCTCTTGAGACAAACCAAACAGTGTTTGCAATCTCGAAAGATCTTAAATCCAAGCACATAATTTGCTTCACCCAGTGGTTTGAACCAAGATGGACAAGGAGATAAAATACTTCAAGGACCTATCACAAGAGCAACAACAAGAAAAATTAAAGGAAAGAATGATCAAATTGCTCAAGGATTGATGATGGCAATTGAAGAAACTATGAAGGAAGGCCAAAAGTTCAAGAATGAAGGCTTGGAGGATAATGGATCCTAAGTTTCTTATAGCTCAATGTCTAAACTTGGAGCAACCAATGGAGCAAATTGGAAGAGAAACAATTCAAAGAGAGGCAAGAACAAAGCCTACCGCAAGCGGTAGGCACCGTGCTTACCGTCCACGGCAAGTTTCTGTAGAAAATGACCTTGGTTTGCTGAAGAACTACCGCGTATGGTAGGGTACCCTACCATTGATGGTAGGGTACTGATTTAATGTAATGCTTTATTTTAGGCAGGAATTGCTATTTTAATTCAGCTTACAGCTTTTAATTAAGTATCTAATGGGTTTTAGGTTGACCGACGACCATTTTTAGATTAGGGTTTAGCCTAAACTCTATAAATACCTCTCTATAGCCTAATTGTAAGACTAATTGGTGATTTTATGAAATTGAGGAGTTTATCTCTAGGGTTCTTAAGTTTTAAGGCTTTCTCCTTGAACTTCATCTATGGTTTAATTGTTTCTTAGATTGATTTTATTTGAATACTTGGATTAGATTGATCCACGGGTTCTTAATTTGATCACAATTCCTAAATCTATTATTCTCACATACTTGTGATTTGTTTTAGAGCTTAGGTCTTCTTCAATTGATCTAATTGTGTTTGATTAGAAATTGAGGAAAATATCCTCTTCATATATATTCGTTCATAGTTTGGGATGAATTAGGGATGGGTGTTGTTGAAGAAGATAAGTCATATTGAAGGCAATGTCCTAGGGAGATTGATATGAAGATTTGAATTCTATTGAAGACCCTCGATCATATCATTTGGTATTAGATCTACCTTCAAATTAAGCTCTAATTTGTTTTTAATTGCTGCAAAATTCGTGAAAAATGATGATCTATACAGAAAACATGAAGTCATGCAAATCTCTGACTAAAAAGTTGATGCCAGAAGATTGGCTTGATCCGAAGAAATATTGAATTAGTTTTGCACAACTTTCATATAGATCTCAATTGCTGTGAGCAATTGGTTTAATTTCATTTGGACCTGTTTTAATGGATCAAATTGATAAAAGACTTTCCATTTGTCAAGAAACTGAAACTGTTTGGAAAGTGGGGATTAATCTATTCATATCTTGTGTTATACTTACCCAATTCAAACGAACTTTGAGCTCAAATTCATCCTGATCGAGCTGCGCTTCTTTAGAAACTAAGTTCACTCGATTTGGAGTTGTATTGTGTGAGTTATTACCAATTTAGTCACAGGGTCTCAGTGACCCCTCTTTTTTGTAAAATTTTTGTTAGTATTCTTATTTCTTTGTTTAGTCTAGTTTTGTTAGTATTTTTACTCTAATTGCTTTATTTAAGTGTTTATACTTCTTTGTGTGATCAAATGGATTTCGATTGACTCTAATTGCTCTTGGATTGTTTTTTAAACTCTTGCACTACAAGTGTACGATGAAATTTCTCTTTGAACTTCTTTAATTCCTCAATTAAGTGTTTAATTAAAATTTGTCTTTGGTTGATTGCCTTTGGTGATTGTGGGGGAGGAAGTTTGAAGGCTCAAAGAACTCTTGTGAGGTGAGAGTTTGGAAAAAGGAAAGAGGGTGAGCTTATTGTTAGAAAAGCAATAAGAGAGCCAAACACGAGGGAATTGAGTGATCATTTAAAGAGAGCATACACTTAGGGAGTGATGTGAGGTCTCATTTCTTGTTTCTTTTATTTAATTTGCAGGTTTTATTATGTCTGTAGATGCACAATTACCAACTCCTCACAATGAAGGAACTAGTGAAAGTTATCATTCTAACTTGGATCCAACGAGGATTATTATGCAAGAGCTTCAATCTATGAGAAGAGAAATGAGAGATATGCAAAGGGAAATAACTAATATTTCTATATAGCAAAGAGGCCAAAGTCACATTGAATGGCATGTAAGTTCCCAAACTCAAAGAGATTATGAAAACTACAATCTTCATGGATTATTATGAACACCGGTTCAAAGCACTCATCAATTCTATGATGGTGGTAGACACACTATTCCTAGAGGTGGAAGAAGAGGAGGTCTAGAAGGAAGGGGATACAATAGACCACAAGAAGAGGTTCTAAGACATGAAGCATGGCATGAAGATAATTTTTTGATGATTATAGGGAGAATCCTAATGTTGGCCAAGAATACTTTGGGGGTTATTATGGTGGACAACAAAGGGATAGAGCCTTAGATAATATAAAGTTGAAGGTGCCTAGCTTCAATGGGGAAAGTTATCCACATGTGTTCCTTGATTAGGAACGTCAAGTGGAGAACCTTTTCACGGTGAAAAATTATAGTGACAATGTCAAGGCTAAGTTAATCATTGTCGAAATTTGGGTTATGCACTTCATTAGTGGAAAAGGATTGTCACTCAAAGGGTTAGAAATCGAAGACAACTGGTTAACAGTTGGACCGAATTGAAGGCTATTATGAGAAAAAGATTTGTACCAGAGCACTATTATAGGAGCTACACTACTCTTAGTCAATGTAGCAAAAGTGTTGAGGAATATAGGCAAGAGATGGAGTTATACACTTTGAGGTTGAGTTTGGAGGATTGCTAGATTTCTATGTGGTCTCAATTGGGACATTGCTAATCAATTAGAATTGTATCCTTACACCACTTATGAAGACATGTGCCATTTAGCAACCAAGATTGAAACTTAAAGGAAAAAGAGTAGTTTCTCTAAAACTACTCTTCCTGCTTCAAGAAATGTGGTGTCTAAGCCTCAAGCTTCTACTTTCAAAGGTTGGCCACAGAAGGATGAAACACCTAAGGTGGATTTTAAATAAAATACTAAGCCTAAGGTGGAAAAGAAAGGTAGATTAATTACTAATCCAACCAGATGCTTTAAATGCAATGGTTTAGGACATATAGCAATCAATTGTCCTACCAAGAGGACTTTGATCTTTCGTGAAGACTTAAATTTTTGGATTGAGAAAGTTGATGAAGAAAGTCTTCAGAACATTGTTGATGATGGGAATAGCCATGAAGATGAACCATTGGGGATGCTTCTCGAGATATTGAGGATAATGCTTTGAATTTGGTGAGTATAAGGTCTTTGACTGCTTAAATTATTGAAGATGACTCAAGAATTCAAAGGGAGAATATCATACAAAATGCAAGGTTGAAGGTAGACCTACTAACCTCATCATAGATAGTGGTACTTGCACTAATGTAGCTAGTACCTATCTTGTCGAAAAATTGAATTTGTCTACCTTTAGACATCCTAATCCTTACAAGTTGCATTGGTTGAATAATAGTGGGGAAGTTAGAGTGTGGAGGCAAGTGAAAGTGCCTATTGCTATTGGTATATACAATGATGAAGTGGTATGTGATGTAGTGCCTAGGCAAGCCTGCCACTTCTTGTCGGGTGGCCCTTGGCAATTTGATAGGAAAGCCATTCATCATGGGGCAAAGAATACTTATACTTTTGTAAAAGATGGCAAATCATATACCATGAATCCTCTTACACCTCAATAAGTTAAAGAAGATCAAAAGAAAATGAGAGAAAAAGAAAGAATTTAGAATGAACAAAACAGAAAATCATTGAGGAAGGAAAAAGAGTTGAGGGAAAAGAAATGAGTGTTGAAATGATAAAAGAGGTAAAAGTGAAGAGTGACAAGAAAATGTTGTGATCAAAAGAAAGAATGTTACAAAAGAAAAGATATGTTTCTATGCAAAAGAGAGTGAGATCATAGAAGCTATTGAAAAAGAAGAGTTGGCCTTACTCTTATATTGCAAGGAAGCATTTGTTTCTACTAATGATCATTTATCTTCTTTGTCTAGTGCTATTGTGAAGGTGATTGAAGAATTCAAAGATGTCTTTTACGATGAGATGCTTGGTGGACTCCCTTCTTTATGTGGCATTGATCATCAAATCGATTTGGTGCCCGATGTGGTGTTACCAAATAGTATGGCTTATAGGAGCCCTTCCGAAGAGACCAAGGAGTTGAGAAGACAAGTGGAAGAATTTCTCTCCAAAGGCTATGTAAGAGAAAGCTTAAGTGCTTGTGCCATTCCCGTTTTGTTAGTTCTTTAGAAAGATGGTACATGGCACATGTGTGTAGATTGTAGAGCCATTAATAACATCACCATCAAGTATAAGCATCCCATTCCTAGATTAGATGATTTTCTTGATGAGTTGCATGGTTCTCAAATATTTTCAAAGATAGATTTAGAATCGGGTTAATATAAAATTTGCATGAAAAAAGGGGATGAATGGAAAACTGCTTTCAAAATTAATTTTGGTCTTTATGAATGGTTGTTCATGCCTTTTGGTTTAACTAATGCACCTAGCACATTCATGAAACTCATGCATCATGTTTTAAGGGATTTCATTGGAAAATTTGTTCTGGTTTGTTTTGATGACATCTTGATTTATAGCAAAACTTATGAAGATCATTTACATTATCTTAAACAAGTTTTGTTTGTTTTGAGAAGTGAAAAATTATATTCTAACCTTGGAAAATGTGAGTTTTGTTTAGAAAAGGTTACTTTCCTAGGTTATGTGGTGAGTTCTTAAGGTCTCCAAGTGGATGAAGACAAGGTGAAAGCAATCAAGGATTGGCCTACTCCCAAGAGTGCATCCGAAGTGAGAAGCTTCCATGGTCTAGCAAACTTCTATAGGAGATTCATCAAAGACTTTAGCACCATTTCTAGTCCCTTGACATATATAATCAAGAAGATGGCCGGATTCAAATGGAAGAAAAAACAAGAAAAGGGTCTTAAATTGTTGAAAGAAATGTTGAGTAGTGCTCCTCTATTAGCACTACTAAACTTTGAGAAAATGTTTGAAATTGAGTGTGACACCTTGGGGGTTGGCATTGGAGGAGTGTTGATGCAAGATAAGAGGCCTTTGGCTTATTTTAGTGAAAATTTGACCCGAGCACATTTAATTATGCTACTTATGACAATGAGCTCTATGCATTGGTGAGAATGTTGAAACATTGTCAACATTATTTGTGGCCTAAAGAGTTTGTAGTCTATATAGACCGTGAGTCATTGAATTTTCTCAAAGGGGAACAAAAGCTCAACAAGAGGCATGTAAGATGGATGGAATTCATAGAGACATTTTCATATATCATCCGTTACAAGAAAGGTAAAGAAAATGTTGTAGCCGATGCTTTGTTAAGAAGGTACACTTTAATCTCTACTTACAAGCTCAAATAGTTGGTTTTGAAATGCTTAAAGAGTTATATGCTAGTGATAATGTCTTCAAGGATATTTTGATGCTTGTTTGGTTGTTCGTAATAAAAACTACCTTATACATGATAGTTTTCTTTACCATGAAGCTAAATTGTGCATTTCTTCTTGTTCCTCTAGACTATTGCTAGTTAAGAAAGCTCATTGTCATGGTTTGATGGGTCATTTTTTATTTTCAAAACTTATGACATTTCGCATAAGCATTTCTTTTGGCCTCGCATGAAAAGAGATGTAGAGAGGTTCATTGATAATTGTTTA
The DNA here is from genome assembly GCA_028651295.1 of Catharanthus roseus. NCBI lineage: Eukaryota > Viridiplantae > Streptophyta > Magnoliopsida > Gentianales > Apocynaceae > Catharanthus > Catharanthus roseus. The sequence continues at coordinate 16,081,419 of JAPQWS010000168.1, read as the reverse complement.
GATTGTAAAAGAGCTAAATCTACATCTTTGCCACATGGACTTTATACTCCTTTGGATGTGCCTAGAGAACCTTGGGTAGACATTTCTATGGATTTTATTCTCAGACTACCTAGGTCCCCTAAAGGCATGGATTCTGTATTTGTTGTGGTAGATCGATTTTCTAAAATGGCTTATTTTATACCTTGTAAGAAAACCGTTAGTGCTAGTCATGTTGAGCATTTGTTCTTTACTTGGGTGGTACGGTTCCATGGTATACCTATAACTATTGTTTCAGATTATGACTCTAAGTTCCTTAGTCATTTTTAGTGTGTTTTGTGGAAGAAACTTGGAACTAGTTTGTTATATTCTATAGCTTGCCATCTACAAATCGATGGACAAACATAGGTGGTGAATAGAACCATTGGACAACTTCTTAGGCTATCCTTAAAGAAGAATTTGTGCCAATCGGAAGCTTGTTTAAATCATATTGAGTTTGCTTACAATAGTGCTTGTCACTCTACTAATTCTTACTCTCCTTTTGAAGTTCTTTATGTTAGTATATGCCCTAGACTAATTGACTCACATTTATGATTTATAAAGCATGTATTTTGAATTGTAATTTATGCTCTTGGTCATCAAATATGTGACTTGATAGTAAAACCCTTATAGCTAATAAAATACTATTCTTGTTTGTCCCTAGTTTTATCACATCTTTTATTATTAAACTAGTGTGAAGTTGATTGATGATCAAGTTTTATTGATCATGAATATGAGATATAAAATCAATTCATAAATACATATTGAGAATATTGTATTGGACATGACCCAAAGTGAAGAAGAAATATTGCATGGGTTTAAGTCATAAGTATTTCTTCTCAGTTTTATATTTGGTGTCCTTTGACCTAATGTTTCCAATGCTTCTTGCATGGGGAGAAAATATGTTTTGTAATAGTCAAACATCATTTTTAATTAGGTGATTAGTATGACTATTGGTTGGCTTATTTTCTAGTCATGGGTTGAATACTGGAGATAGTGAAAGGGATTTATCTCTCTCTTTTAGAGAGAGATATCCATGGGCCCCTGATAAGAAAGACTGGAAAATATGCATGGCCCTGCTCAAATAGTACTAATAAGGTGTTATTAATATTATTTGTCAGAACATTCTGCCTGGTGATCAAATAAGTGGTTAATTAAGTTTTATAAGGATGACTCGGTCCATGCCTTATATTTAATTAGGATATCGTGTGACAAAAAGACTAAATATTAAATCTGATGCTAGGTTATTATTGCTTTTACTTAACTTGGGTAAGCATAATGTCTTGCTAGAGGCCTCTTATGTTTTGTGAATAAATGTCTAGGACATTTTTCACTCACCGCCAATGTTAAGTGAACCTACAAGGTCACACGCATAGAAGATCTTGTGAGCACAATGTCCACGTTCAATGAATCTAGATTGTGTCTAGATTCGTTGAATGTACACAAAAGGGGAATCAGATTCCATTTTGTATTTTCTGGTAAGTTAACAAGTAACTAATTTTATTTATCGAATAAATGAAATTTAATTACTTAATATTACTCATCCAACCATTGGATGATTATAGGAATAGACGGATGAGATTAAATTGTTATTAGATGACAATTAGGGTTTTGATATTGACAGCTATAAAAGGTTATGTTAACCTTTTTCTTGGTAGCCGTCTTCATCTGATTAAAACCAAAACCTAGACCCTAGAATGATGATAATAGTATCTAGCCTCCCTCTCTATGAAATTCTACATATTACCAGATAGTCAAGATTAGTTATGAACAGTTTTCATAACACAGAAGGGGCTAGCATCCCAATCGCTTGCAGAGGAGTTCGTTGCGTGGATACCAGTAGAGGGCGAAGTGTAAACAGCAGTGCCTCCACACCGAACAGTCAAAACATTAAGTTAATTACTATCCAATTGGTTTTTCTAATATGTGCAGATCCTATTCGTGGATTTCCGTAGTTTTATTTTATTTATTTTGCCTTCGGATTCCAACACTTTATGCATCTAATTGATGCCAATCTACTTTGATTGTAGTTTGATTTTACTCCTTTCTAAGGATCGCCTCCTTTTCTTGAAGATTCCAATAAGAAAACTATGAGGATCTAAACCTCATAAACCTAATATTGAGAGGCTAAAGTTCTTTCCTAAATTGATAATTAGAACCTTGAGGAAACAAAGGCCTCAAAATCCCAATTACACAACTAGAAGTCTCAAGATCAATTGATTCAAGAAAAGAAACTCTCAACTAATGAAAGGAATTTGAATGATCAATTGATTCCATAGATTCTACAATCTAAGGCAACAATTGTTCACAACACTAAGCACATTAACCCTTAGCAAGCTAGTCTAAGAAGGTAAAGAAACCTAGAAGCAATTTGAGAATCTCTCTCAAATTTTAGCAAATTAATCAATGTTGGTTTGCAATAAGTTATAATAGGGTATTTATAGACTAAGTTCTAACCCTAGCTAACCTATAGCTTAATGACTTAAAATACCCATTAAACTCTTGATTAATAACTGAAAAAGACAAGCCAAATAACCAAAACCTCTCAATTAGATTGCATTAACTACCCCTTAAGACGATCCCTACTGGCGATGGTAATGGAAACCTACCGTCAACGATAGGTGTGTAAATTCTAAAGACTCTGCCAGTAGAAGCCTACCGGTGACGGTGAGGGTAGGGCTACCGTCGGCGGTAGGGTGCCTTTCTCCAACACTTAGCCAATTTTCTCTCTTAAGTTGCTTCCTTGAATGATCCTTGCTTATTGAACATATTGAAAACAACTTGGAATGCTTTCCTTGACTTCCAAACTCTCCAAAATTGTTCTTCAAAGCATCCTCCATGTAAGCTACTATTCATTATCCTTATTTCCATTAGAAACCTCGAGTTTCTTTATCCGAGCTCTAGTCACTAATCCATAGGTGTTTGACTCTTCCAATTTACATCACTAATCCTCTATCCTTTTGATTTGGTTCCTTTACCTACAGATCACGCTTTGAGATTTGATGGAAAGAAAAAGGAAGATTTTGCGAAAAGTATTCACTCGAAAGTTCAAGAAGCAATTGAGGTTACAAACAAGAAACGTGTTGCAAAAAAGAATTTGGGAAGAAAATGTGTAGTATTTGAACCTAGCGATTGGGTTTGGGTTTATCTTCGAAAAGAACGTTTTCCTTCTCAAAGGAAATAAAAAATTAGATACTCGTGGTGATGGCCCCTTTCAAGTTCTTGAACGCATTTCTTATAATGCTTATAAGATTGATCTTCCAGGTGATTATAATGTTAGTGCTACCTTCTATGTTTCTGATTTATCTCCATTTGGTGTAGGTTAAGATTTGAGAACAAATGTTTTCAAAGAAGGGGCAGATGATATGAACCAATATGGCCAAGGAGATTAAAAGCTTTAAGGACCAATCATAAGAGCAAGAGTAAGAAGAACTAAAGGAAAGGATAATCAAATTGCTCAAGAATTGATGATGGCAATTGAAGAAACTATGAAGGAAGGCTTTAAGTTCAAGAATGAAGGCTTGGAAGATGATGGAAACCCTCCTAAGTTGCTTATGGTTCAATGCCTAAATTTAGACCAACCAATGGAGCAAATTAGAAGAGAAAAAATTCAAGGAGAGGCAAGAACAGAGCTTACTGCAGGCGGTAGGCCCTGTACCTACCATCCACAGTATGTTTCTATCCAAAAAGGACTTGTTGTGCTAAAGACCTACCGCGTGCGGTAGCATACCCTACCATCAACGGTAGGGTACTGATTTTATGTAATGCAATTTTTAGATGGGAAATGCTATTTTTATTTACTTTACAACTTTTAATTAAGTCCCTAATAGGTCTTGAGTTGACCTAAGAACATGTTTAGATTAGGATCTAGCCTAAACTCTATAAATACCCCTCTATAGCCTAATTGTAAGAGTAATTGATGATTTTATGAAATTAAAGAGTTTATCTCTAGGTTTCTTAAGTTTTGAGACTTTCTCCTTGAATGTCGTCTAGAATTTGATCATTCCTTAAATTAATTTTATTTGAATACTTTGATTGAGTTGATCCAAGGGTTCTTAATTTGATCACAAATTCTAAATTTGTTACGATCACATACTTGTGATTTCTTTTAGAGCTTAGATCTTCTTCAATTGAATTAATTAGGTAGGGGTTATCCAATCCATTTGTTTCATTAGCAATTGAGGAAAAGATCCTCTTCATATACATCTATTCATAGTTTATGTTGAATTATAGGTGGGTGTTGTTGAAGAAGATCATGTTCTATTGAAGACAAGGTCCTAGGGAGATTAATATGAAGATTTGAATTCCATTGAAGATCCCCAATCATATTATCCAGGTCCTTCATTTCAAAATTTGAGAACCACCACCTTTTAGTAGTGAGAATTAACTCCTTATCATTTCCAGCCAATAAGATATAATCCACTTATAAGATTATGAAACTTTTCTTTGAACATTTTTTGTAGACACAGTGATCCTCCTCAATCATTGTGAAACCATCATTTATAATGGCTTGATGAAACTTAAGGTACCATTGCCTGGATGACTATTTCAAATCTTCTAGTGACCTATTGACCTTGCAAACTCTACGCTCTTGGCCTTGTACGATGAAGCCTATAGGTTGTTACATGTAAATCTCTTTATTCAGTTCTCCATTGTGAGATGTTGTCTTAACGTCCATTTGATAAAGTTCTAAATCAAAATGTGTGACGAGTGCCAGAATTAGGCGAATTGAAGCAAACCTAAGACCAAGTGAAAAGGTTTCCTCATAATCTATACCCTCTTGTTGGGTATAGCCATTTGCGAAAAGTCGAGCCTTATAATCTCAATGGAACTGTTTACATGGTGCTTTATTTTAAAAATGCATTTGTTCCCAATTGCTCGTCGTCCAAGCAGAAGATTAACTAAGTCCCAGACTTTATTAGTCTTCATAAATTTAATTTCTTCCTTTGTGTGCTAGCTTTAATGAGATTGCCTCTTGGTAATTTCGAGGCTCATCTGCATCACCAGCAACAACCGTGAAAGATTCCCCTTCAATCTTAAAATAGCGATAGGGAATATTTCCATGCTTGCTTTTCCATGGATGGAATTTTTCAGAACCCTCATTAGACCACTTCAACCATATCGAAGGGACATCGCTCCCACTTTCTCCAAGTTGTTGAGGAATTAATTCTCTTCATTTGGGTTGCTAGAAGAGCTATGTTCTATGTACTCTAACTCATTGAGTTGCAAACTGTCACTAACCTCGCATTTGATATGGAATTCATCTTCCAAAAATTCCACATCTCTTAACTTGATTTTAGTTACAATTTCGTCGTATTGCTCACCAATAAATACATAACCTTTAGAGTGATCAGAGTGTCTTATAAATATACACTTCTTGCCTCCTGTTCCTAGTTTCCAATGCTGATAAGAAGAGTTGTGTATATAAGTAGCACACCTCTTGGTCGAAGATTATCAAGACTTGGTTTTCTACCAGTCCAAAGTTCATATGGGGTGGAAGGAACTAATTATGAAGGCACTCGGTTAAGTATGTAGGCAACAGTCAATATTGCATCTCTCCAGAATGAGGTAGGCAGATTAACTTGCGCCAACCTAGACCTAACTATATCGAGTAAAGTACGATTCCTTCTTTTCGCCACACCATTTTGTTGCGGAGTATTAGGAATTTTTAATTGGAGGATAATTCCCTTTCTTTCGCATAATTCCTTGAATTGATATGATAGATACTCGGGCCTTGGTCTGTTCTCAAGCTTTTAACTTTTCTATCTAATTGATTCTTAACCTCATTAAGATATCGTCTAAAGCAACTTAATGCTTCTGACTTATGGGAGATCAAATAGATATGACTAAAGCGCTCATAGTCTTCTATAAATGTGATGAAATAAGAACCACCATGCCGAACCCTCACATTTACTGGTCCACAGATGTCAGAATGGATTAATTCTAATAGAGAATTGGCCCTTCTACCTTTAGAAAAAGGTTTTCTATTTAGTTTTCTTGCTAAATAATGTTCACACGCAGATAAATCTATTTTAGCGAGTGGGCCCAAAAGGCCTTCTCTAGCTAGTCATTTCATTATATCTTGCCCAATATGGCCAAGTCTCATATGCCACTTTTCTGAATCATTATTTTTGCTAGGGATGGAAGAAAGCAGAGAAAAAGAGTCATGAAAAACATTATTATTATTATTATTAATGTCTAAAACCATAAAATTATTCATAACAAAACCAGAACCATAAAAGATAGTTCCAAAATAAACATCCATACGATTGTTCTCTAAAACCATTAAGCATTCAAAAGCCAAGCTTAAGCAAAGTATTACTTGAAAGTAAAATTTTCCCAATCTCTAGTGCATAAAGCACATCATGGAGATATAGAATGCGTTCATTTCGCATTTCTAACTTGTACATGTTGATGCCACGTACATCTACACTTGAGTTATTCCCCATGTATACTTTAAAGCTCCCAATTGGAACTCGGTGAAAATTCATGAACCCTACTCTGTCCCTCGTGACATGGTCAGTTGCACCTGAGTCTGCAATTCATGAATGGAGAGATTCAATAACTAACAAAATAGATGCAACATAAAAAATAACATGAGAGGTATGGTCAATATGTACCTTTTGTTCTTCCTTCAGCTCAGTGCATTCATGAGCAAAGTGTCCCATCTGACCAGAGTTATAGCAGTTCATTTCGCTCTTATCTTTTTTTCCAGCTTATTTTCCTTTCTTATGTTTGGGATTTTTCAATGCAAATCCATTCTTTTCATACCTGGATGCACCTCCAGTTCTATTATGTTTAGGCCCGTATGCCTTGTTTGAATTGGACCGTGCAACTAACACACTTGAAGGATTGACAGCCAACATAAGCTCTTATTCTAACTCCAAATGGTGCACAATATCCTTGAAAATTTTGGATATTTACATTGTGTTCTTAGGTAGTGATCAAATCACTGTCGGGATCTGTTGTTCACCCGAAAGATTACCTCCAGCCTCTTTTAGCTCATGTATCATGTTTGACATTACCCTGAAATGTTATTTTATCGAGTGGTTAGGGTGCTTCTTATAGCTGTAAAACTTGAGAGTCAAACTACGTAGCTTTGTAGATGAGGCTTTCCCAAACTTTTGATTTATAGCAACCCATAAATCATTTGCGGTAGTATAAGTCTCATAATTATACATCAAATCATTTTCTATACTATTCAGTAACATGATACGAGTAGTTCTATTTTTCTTTTTCCATGCCTCAAAGGCTTGGAGATCTCGACGATATTGAGTAGTATTGCGCTCTTCTAGCTGAGCCACTGACAATGCTAATGCTTTTAGAACATCTTGTTCCTCAAGCACATATTGGATCTTATGATGCCATATGTCAAAATTGTCTCCATTGAACTTCTCACCCTTGTTAAAATCAACAATGATTTTCTTGGTAGAAGTCATTCTTAAAAAATAAATTAGTGCACAAAGAAATCTCGATAAACACCATATATACAAATATACAAACTTTGCAACAACAATTATATCAAATAATTAAAGCGAGACCTAAAATACACAAAGGAAACTTTGCTATGCTTAGAATTACATTGCATTATAATTGTCTCATACTCAATAATCATTTACGTCATTTGTCACAAAAAAATTGAGGAATAAATAAATTTACTCAACTCAATAAAACCCCGCATATACATAATCATATATAGGTATACATGCATGTTTAGAGCATATAAAAAAAAAACTCCAAAAAAACATGTATCAACCATATACCATACATAGGATATAGACAAGGCATAAAATGGAGAATAGAGAAGAAAAAAAAACTCCCACTAGCCAAAAGATACTACATAGGTTCCAACAATCATGCCTTATTAAAAAAAGAGCATGATATTGTATACAACCGTAATGGGAAAAAATGAAAAAAAAATATTGGCCTAGTGGTTGGAAATTAGAACCTTAACATTGAGGCCATTGGTTCCAACCTCTTGACTAGATTAGTTCCCCAACCCCTCGCCCCTCTCCCATTTTTTTTTAAAAACATATAAAGAGCTTATACACATCAGGAAAAGTAGAACAGTTCTCATTCTCCTTACAAAACATGATCTATTTGTCTTTTTAATAACAATCATAAGTTTTGCCTTAAATTTAATAGCCATATATCATAAACCAAATATCATAAAAAAATGCAATGACTACAGACATCCGACAGACTTAAAAGTCTTTCACTTGTACTTGATATGAAAGTCTACTGTCATTGTCATTCCTCTTTTTAAAAAAATAAAAAGGGGATTACAGTAGAAAAACGGATAAAAACTATCTTCTTATTTTTTTCTTAAAAAAAACAAGCATCATATTTTTTACCCCTGTACATTATGTGATAGCCGTATATATAGAAAATATATTTTTTAAAGGATATCCTCATGATGATGTTTGATGGAAAAATAGATTAATAATAATCTGTGAAGCCATGATCACAAATCATGAAGACATGATCACATCATAATATGAAAACAAATGAAGACATATGTTATAATAATATAATATCTAGAATCACAAAACATCAATATCAGGATAACATATGAGATAAGCTATAAGTTTCACAAGAAAACAAGCCTCATATGTTTAAACATCGAATACAATTCTTTTTACATGGTAAACCGATGCCATAACTAGAAAAAAATACAGAAGCCATAACCAACACATCATATCAGCACATGGTATCACAATCATATAAAGATATATTCTTCATAAAAAAGGCCAAAGAACGTATCAAGAATGTTAACGTGGAATTGCTCTGATACAAATGTAGAACAATCGAATTGTGGAAGTGATCAGACCTCATTTTCAATCATATTGAACTCGCGGTGGTTGTAATTTTAGAAGAGTTACAACCGTACTTCCACTAATTAGATATCTCTTCCCACTCAATGAACTTTAGAAGGAACCTATGTACCGAAGCTCACACCCTCTCAATTGTTGTTATAGAAACAATTGCTCAACTTGAATTTATAGAGGAGAGTTTACAGACTTAGGTGAGTTGTTGTGATATTCTGTTTCTACAGATTTGACTGTATGTTGAAACAGACGTGATATCCTACTGACAAGTAGATGGAATCTATTTGAATTTAAAAGGAAATAGGTTATCCGTCCCACAACTCTCCAACAGCTCCAATTGTGTCGAGTCGTCATTGGCGGATTGGACCTATATCATAAGGCCTGATTCCAACACTCCTAATTGAGTTTAAACGAAAAAGATCTACTAGAATCTTTAGAAGAAGACTTCTAGAGGAGAGATGCCACAAGGATGATCAACCCTTGATAAGTGTTGCTGGAGAATGCATGGGGAAAAATTTCTCTTAAGCTCTAAAAGAAGAATGTTCTTCAACAAAATGAGATAAAAGTTGTATTCTCTCTTTTGAAAAAGAGTATTTATACATAATAAGCTCCACAGTCGTTAAGGTACTAATATTAATAGTCTTAAGGGCTTTAACCCATTCAAATACTCTTCAAAATAACATAAAAGAGCTTAAGCATCAACAAGGAATGATTTGCGAAGGTTTTAGGGCCGAAATGTATAAACAGAAAATATTCAGCTGAGGCAGACCCAGTTCCGATTGTTTGGAAAACAATGCCAATTTTCCACTAGAGCCAATTCCTTCTTGAATTGTTTAAAGTTCGGCATTGGTGCTTGATCAAACTAACGCCGGTTTTTTGTTTCTTGAATTTTTCCCTTCTTTTGCCTCATTGAGCTCTCTAACTCCCTCATTTATTCCACTCGTATAGACATGTAATTTAACTCCTTTTAGCCTGCAAATGGACCCTCCAAGGTTGCAGAGCTTCAATTCGGTTGAGAAAAACTCGGATGTCATCTTGGAGGTTCGATCTTTGCTTGAGCTCTTGTGACCGGCCTTTATAGACGACGTCGTTGTTATTGTTTTGGCTCTCACCATCCCTTCTTTCTTCGACATGATATGTCTTCAAATAGACATCAAACTCATCAGGGAAAATGTCACAAATGTTGAAAGTAGTATGCATTGTCGTTGACACGCTCCAAGACTCAGAATGTCTATCACTTTGGAGCTTCAACTTATTCTTGATAGAAATCTCTCTTTGTATGGATGCACCCATACTAAGTCTCCCGATTGGAAAATCACTATTCTACATCCTTTGTTCCTCCTAAGCGCGACCTTCGTATTCTTTTTGTCGATCATCCCTTTTGTCTTTTCATGAAGCTCATGAACCATGTTGGATGTGGCTCTCCCATTCGGTTCCGCCCTAGCATCACAAGGTAAAAGAAGTAAATCAAGGAGTGTTAAAGAGCTAAAACCATAAATAATTTGGAAAGGAGAAGAACTTGTAGTAGAATGAGTACGACGGTTGTAAACAAATTGATGTGAATCCACCTTATGAAGCTTGATTGATTTAATCACCAACCAAGGATCACCTCCTCACTTGAAGTACTTCTATTGAAGATTTGAAAAACAAACACACCACTATAAAACCTATGGAGAATTAAGCACCATAAACCCCATAATGAGAGGGAAGATTCTTCCCTAATTTGGTAACAAGAACCTTGGAGAAATAATGGCCCTAAAACCTAAGCTACACAAACTAGAAGACCTAATCAATCAACCAAAGAAACAAGAATTCTAGGACTGATTAAAGAGGAATCGTAGATGACCAATTGAATTTCCATAGACCTTCAATCTATGAACATCAATTGAGTACTAACTAAGGAAGAGAACCCTTAGAGATCTTAGCTAAGTAGGTTGAATCCTAGAACACTAAGAGAATCCTCTCTATTCAATTTCTCATTTCATCTAAACCTAATTGCAAAGGAGGCATAATGAGTTATTTATAGAAAAATCCTACTACTCTTCCTAAAACTTATTTAGTTTTTAAAGACCTAATTAACCTTGAAATAAAGTTAAATACAAAACTTGGAAATAAAGAAACCAAAATTAGCCAAAATTAATAGCTTAATTGTCCACTAGGTAGTGTTTTGGTCGAGACCTATAAGGGACGGTAGGGTGGGAGCCTACTGGCTCCCTTCATTGCTTCTTTTGTCGTCTATGATGGCTGGGAGCTTCTAGTTTGCTTCAGTTGAGCTTCTTATGACTTTAATGTGTCTTGGAAGTCTTGTGAACTCTTCTAAGCCTTCTAAGCTTCTTATTCCTCAATTGAAGCTTCAACAATGCGTTCTTTGATTCTCAAGTTGCTCCTATGAAAATTATTGAACAATTCTTTGTTGATTTCGTATATACCCTCTCTCTTAAAAAGGATTCATCCTCGAATCCATTCTTTCATATATCTTGAACAAGACGGGCAACATTAGAATGGAATTCAACAAGATAACATTGGTTTAATTTAAACAAAGAAAATCCAAATGCCATCTAAACAACAAAATAAGCAAAGAACTCTGGAACTTCTTTGAAAGGTCTATGATAAAAAAGAGGCATAAACAAAGAAGTTTAAGACCTGATACTCTAAAAAACACTTTAGCACATACCATCAAGGACTTACAAGATCATTCTCAATGATGACAAAAGTGAGACAATAATAATCTTGTAAATCTAACTCCACTACATCAATTTTCAAAACATCTATGGAAGGACGATGAAAAGTGAAGCTTAGTTCCTTAAAAGGATTCAACAACAAAGACAAGAAGTTTTGAAGAAGTGCTCCATAAACAGATTTAGAATGAACATTTCAAATTAAACTTATTAGGAACAACTTCTTTGACATTTATTTCAAGAAAGAACTACTACTAACATCCTTAAAAGGTAAATGAAAGTAGAAGCTTTCACAATTTCTAAACTCTAAAAGTAAATCACGAAGGTCATGAGTTTGAAATATCTCTTCTTTCAAAAGATGATGAAATCTATAGCTCAAGGTGTGCAATGATTTCATATGTTGAAACAAGAAGTTGTAAGGATTTTCAATGCTCCAAGCACAAGGTGTTTTCTCAAGAATTCTAAGAAGGAATTTAAAGCATAAGTGTTACGAAACAACTTTCTTGATAATCGTTCAAAAAAATCCTTGAAGGGTAAATGCTATTGAAAGGTCTCATTCTTTTCAAACTAGTCATGAAAACTACACATTCGAGATCTTTTTTCTTTGAAAGGGTAATGATAATTCAAATGCACCTTCCAAATAAAAACAAAAGCATTTAGAATGAAAGAATAGCCTTGGTGAGCCTTAAATTTCTACATTTCACACAAGAGGTGAGAAAATGTAGACATAAAATTTCCAAAATTCTAAGATGGTCTATATTCCTCCTTGAAAACCATTTTATCAAGGAACTCTTTAAAAAAGTAGGTGATTAAACAATATAGATTCAAGTTCATGTTTCAAAAGTAATAAACAATATAGATACTACTGTTTTGATATTATCTTTTTCTTTTTTTTCTTATGCTTATAGTTTATTTTGTCAAATTTTGTAAGATTTTTTTTTTTAATTTTTTTCTTTTTATTTTTTGATGAAAACAAAAAATACGATTAAACTTGAAGAATGGTTTTTGTTGAGTGCCTTTAAAAATATCTTGAATAAGTTCAGAAAAAAACTTATTTTCATGCTTTTAATTTTGGGTGATGAACTTATGTTCTATGTCTGTTATAACTTTTGCACGACTTGAGCACAATGGTTACTGTTAGTGTTTAATAAATCCTTTACATTATTTTTGAGTTGTGCAGGGTTGATGAATCTCTTCCTTACATTCTAGAGCTTACTTGAGTACTTCTTCAGGCAAAATAGAAAGGTTTCCCTTATTTAACTCAAAGATGAAGGTCATAGGCCTTCTTTTGAATGGTTTGAGCCTTTCAAGCTTACCAAAGCTTTATAATTTTTACCTTCACACCCTTTTGAGCCTTAAATGTTATTTTCTTTCTTTAAACCACTTAAATATTAACCCTTATTCTTTTAGAGAGCTTAATGCAATATTCTAACTTCATTAGTGGGTGGATGTTTTGGTGATATTGAAGTAGAATAAGTGATTTTGAAAAAAGGAGAGAAGAAAAAGAACATATATATGACTTGTTGTGCTTGAAAATAAAAAAAGAAAAGAATTGAGCTAAAAAAGAAAAAGAAAGAAATGCTCATATATGATTGTTACAAGTCCTAAGGTGCAAAAAAGAAAGAAAAAGAATTTCAAAATGCTAGAATTTGTGAATGTCAGAAAAAAAGTTGGCCTTAAATAATGAAATCTTGAGGAAAGAAGAAGGTAGTTGGTGAATATGCTTATTGAAAAAAAAAATGGAGTAAATACAAAGCTAAAGAGTTTGTCAAAACTTGAACGTATCAATGTTCTTTGTAAGCTCTCTTTTCTTTGAATTTGAATTTCTTACCTTCATTTGATAACTGACACCCTAACTTTATATTACAAGTTAAAGTTATACCTGATTTGAGTTGAGTTTGGAGAATCTCAATTAGTGGAAAGAAGGTAAGAAGAGTGAGCTTATGGAATGAACTTTTATTGAGATTTTTCTTCTATGTGTAATTTGAAAATTTTATTTAATATTTCTTTTACACTCTCTTATGACCATGATCATACCTTACACAAGTTTTGCTTCAGTTACGCAAGATAACAAAATATTTGTTTGTTAACTTAAGTTTGAAAATAAGAAGAAGAGTGCTTTGACTTACTGAGTTGAGAGTTTATTAAAGAGTATTTGATTTGAATTATTATATATCTTTTCTAAAACTTTTTGCTTATTTGACTTGTGGGTATGTCGTCTACAAACCCTCACAAGACCAGACTTCTCCGCTAGGGAGAACTTAAGTGTTTAATGGGCTTGTTGCACATTTTAAGTGCAATCAGGAGTCATATGAAAGTGGCTACTTAGTTTTTCATTTTGCTTGAGGACTAGCAAAAATAAGTGTTGGGGAGTTGATAGTGTTCATTTTTAGTCCAAATAAACACCTTAAAGTTTTAATTATTAGTTCTTGAGAATATTATTTTTATTCGAATTATTAGATTTGATTGATTTTATTTAAATTGCAGTTTTGCAGATTTAAGAGGTCCAGAGTATGTTTTATTGCAAGAAAAAAAAAAGAACCAAGAAATTAAATGGTTTTTGGGCTTCCTGGGTTAGAATTAGAGAAGTCTTCTTCAATTTGGCTCTTCGAGTCTCCACATAAGGCAACTAACACATGATGGCGTTTCTCCTCCCTTTTGGGGGAGCATCCGAAGGATTTGAGCAACAAGAGAAGAAAATCATGTTTTCCTTAAAAAACTTGGTTCTTTCTTTTTCTTTAATCATGAACTAAATTTTCTTCTTAGCATCTTAAAGAAGCCCTAGCTTTGTAATTCTGTTTATATTATTTTGAGAGATTTATTTGGATTATTTTATGTGATTGCATATTTTAGGATCTTTATTGATTTGATTCAGTTAATTTGGTCGTTGTTCTTTTAGAATAATTCTTTAGGTTAATTATTACTTTTATTCATGTTTGATTATTGTAGTGCTAAGTATGAGAAATATGTGACTTTTGAAAGTATATTTTTTTTGGTTTTAGAATTGAATATTTCATGCTAATTTTAGATAATTTATGTCATGGCATTCAATTAGTCATGCTAATAGTTACATGGGTTATGTCATGCATTCAAGTGGAATATATTTCTTTAGTGAATCAAAACTTGTATCCTAAATCACTATATAAAGGTCTAATCTTCTCTTCTAAGTAGAATAAAAGCATTGTTATATAAGTTAGTGGTGGATTCAAGGTTCTAGATCTTCTCTATTGGTTAGGCTCTTGTTATTTTTAATTTGATTATTTTATTGATTAGTTTTAATTAATTTTCAAATATCTTAAATAACAAAATTAATTTAGGAAGATAATAATTTAGTGGTTAATCCTTTCTCTGTAGTTCGACACCCTTTTACTTGTCGTTTTAAATTAATCTTGTGCGTTTGCAAGTTTTATAGGTGACAAGCTGTAGAAAACAAAAGATTAGTACCAAGTTTCACCCACAAAATCCTCCAAAAGTGACTTAAGAACTTTGTATTTCTATCCGATACAATACTCCTTGGAATTCCACGAAACTTAACGATCTCTTTGAGCACAAATCTACAATATAAGAAGCATCATTAGATTTGTTGCAGGGAATGAAATGTCCCATCTTAGAGAAACGGTCAACAACCACAAAAAGAGAATCCTCCCCCTTTTTGTTCTCAGTAGCCCTACTATATAGTCCGTCGACAAATAAAACCAAGAGATGTCAGAAACGGGTAAAGGGGTGTATAAACCTTGTGGTAAAACTTTTGATTTGCATTTCTTGCAACGGATACATTAGGTACAATGTCTCTTCATATCTCTCCTCATTTCTGGCTAAAAGAAATGTTCTTGAAGAATGTCTAGGGTTTTTTGTATAGCAAAATGTCCCATTAGCACCTCCGCTATGGGCTTCTTCCACTAGCAATTATCTAAGGGAAGTTTTGGGAACACAAAACTTGCCCTCACAAAACAAGAAACCATCAAGAAAATAAAATTTACCAACAACACCATTTTGACAAGCAATAAAAGCATCACCTAAATCCTAATCTTTATCAAAGAATTCGTTCAAGGATTCAAAACCAAGCAACTTAGCATTAAGAGTAGAGAGAAGTATATACGTTCCTCAAAGTGCATCGACAACCATATTTTCCTTACCTCGTTTATAGAAAATCACAAATGGAAATTGCTCAATAAACTCTAACCACATTTGCAAATATTTTGTTGAGCTTGTGTTGGTCCTTCAAGTGTTTAAGACTCTCATGATCAGTGTGTATCACAAACTCTTTGGCCATAAGATAGTACTGTTGATGACTAAGGGCTCTCACCAAGGCATAAAAGTCTTTGTTACATGTAGGATAGTTCAACCTAGCCCCAGCAAGTTTCTCATGAAAGTAGGTGCTAAAAAGAGTTTATCTTGAGTAAGAAGGGCTCCAATACCCACCCACTAGCATCACACTTCATCTCAAAGGTTTTATCATAGTTTGGTAAGGCTAGGAGGGATGTGTTGTAAATTTTTCCTTCGAGAGTTTTAAGGGCTTTTTCTTGGGCTTCCTCCTACTTAAAAATCCTATCATTTCTTAGTGACCTTGGTCAAAGGGGTGACAATGGGGCTAAAATCCCTAATAAACCTATGGTCAAAACTAGCTAGCCATGTCAGCACCTAACCTCGAAAACGGACTTAGGGGTTACCTTTTGTTACTCAACCTTAATACCTTATGCTATTGCCACATAACCAAGAAAAACAATTTTATCCAAACAAAAACTACATTTTTCAAGATTAGGATATAACTTTTCTTTTCTCAAGTCATCAAGAACACATCTCAAATGTATCAAATGCTCATCAATGGTTTTGCTAAAAATGAGTATATCAACAAAATAGACTACAACGAATTTCCCAATGAATTCTCTAAGCACATGGTTCATAAGACGCATGAAAATACTAGGTATATTAGATAATTCAAAAGGCATCACAAGCCAATCACACAACTATGTTTTGTTTTAAAAGTCGTTTTTCACTCATCACCTTCTTTAGTTTGAATTTAGTGATATCCTAACCTCAGATCAATTTTTTAGAAAATTTTTTTGCTATGTAATTTATGAAGCATATCATCAAGTGTAGGGATGGGATATCAATACTTTACCATGATGTTATTTATAATGCTACAATCCACACACATCCTCTAAGTTCCATCCTTCTTCCGTGGTGGTTTGATTTCGGAAGGATTTGCTTGTGGGTAGGTAGGCCCTTGTCACCACTTTTTTCTTGAGTTGTCTCTCCACCTTCATAGCCATATGGACTAGTTCTTCCATCTACATATAGTGTTGCAACTCCACAACATTAGCTATTTCTCAATTTAGTCCACTCATAAACCTTGCCATGGTGGCTTCTCGATCTTCTTCAATGTTAGCTCTAATCATGTCCACCTCCATTTCCTAGTAGGACTCATCAACACTATTTTTCCCTTCCATGAGATTTTGAAGCTTTTGCTATAACTCCCAATAATAGTGGGAAGGAATGAAACGCTTCCTCATCAACCTCTTAAGCTCCTCCCATGATTCCACCAGTGGCTCTTGGCACCTCATTCAGTTGGTCACTAGTTGATCGCACCAAACTACGGCGTACTCAACAAATTTCACCACCGCTAGCTTCAACTTTCTCCATTTGGAATACTCATGACAATCAAACACCAAGTCAACCTTCTTTTCCCATTCCAAGTAAGCCTCAGGATCATTCTTCCCTTGGAATTGAGGAATTGATAGAGTAATAAAAGTCGATTTTTATTAAGTTCTTTTGGTTATAATTTTGTTCGTTATTAAAGAAAATTAATGGATTTTATTTCTTTTTTGTGTTAGGAATAAATTGTGGAGATTTGAGCTAATTCGAGCTTACAAGGGGCTGTTTGGAATATTTTTAGAAAAGATGGATTTTACTACAGAAGATTACAAAGAATACATTTACTTTGCTAAAATCCATGAGAAGATTTCATCAAATTAAAAGTTAGAGAAGAAGTCAACTCAACTGTTGGGAGATATTGTAGCTTTTTAATATGATTGTTAGGAGTTCTACATAAAGTAATTTTCTAGATATAGATTCTATTTTATTTTTATGTTAGGAGATGAGGGAATAGAGTGATTTGATTCTCTCAATTGAAGTTTTCTTGTAGAAAAGAAACACTATATATAGGTGGTACGAGAAGATAAATAAGAAGAAGAAGGAAGAAGTCTTCCATTAACTTAGCAAGCTCAAATTATTTCAAAGTCACGTTTGTTACCATGAGTAGATAAGGTTTTTATATTCTGATTTAAGGGTGTTATTTCAATTATAATTTTTATGAGGCTATGAGCTTATATTTATTTTCTTACTTTTAATGTATTTGTTGGT
This sequence comes from Catharanthus roseus, assembly GCA_028651295.1. Taxonomy (NCBI): domain Eukaryota; kingdom Viridiplantae; phylum Streptophyta; class Magnoliopsida; order Gentianales; family Apocynaceae; genus Catharanthus; species Catharanthus roseus. The sequence goes on along the minus strand of JAPQWS010000168.1, from coordinate 16,063,535 downwards.
TTCTTGCATTAGTTTTATGAAAGTAGATGTTTGATTTATCTGACAAATTAATTAAATTTTGTGACCCGTAATTATCAGGAACTCTTGGCACTGAGTATCACTGAGGACTTTTTTGTGTATTCGTGAGACATTTGGATATGTATAATTACTCTAAAGGGGAATCAACAAGAGAAAACTAAATAATTGTAGCCATCTCAATTATTTGAGTTTTTGAATCAAGTACATTTTCACTGTGTTATTGCTATCATAATTTAATATGGAATGCTATCATTCCCAGTTGAATTTTGGTAAGTATTAATTGAATGCTTGGTTTAATCAATGAATTTAGAAAAATATAAGCTTTATTACAGCTATCCTGATAAATTTAAGGTTGAATGCTTGAATAGGTGAGATCATTATTTATTATGATCAAGAATATAATCGAATAGAAGTGACCCTTAAATCAAAGTTTTTCTAATATTAAGTTATTTTCATTATTATTTTTATTTTTCATTTTATTTTTTTTTGAGTGACTTATTATTTTTCATAAAAAGAAACTTCCTCCAAATTTATTAATTTTTCTTGAGTCATGATTAAAATTATTAGTTCCCTTATGATTTGACCTTCTTCCACTAAAACTACAAATTTATTTTGATCTAACCAGAATTCAAATTAATTTTGAGTAATCTCGAAAAATTGTCAAAATTTTGATGTCATTGTCAGATAGCTATTTTCAATTTCTTAACGTTGAGTTTTTTACTGAGCAATAGACTTTATTCTCTACAATTTGAGATTTGATCACGTTTACCATTAAAAGAGAAGTGGTTTGATCACGTGTAAAGAAAAACCTTTTGTTTAAGTTAGTGTTTTATTTAATAAAAGAAGGAAAAGAAAGAACATTAGTTGATGATATTTTGATCATATGCATGACCACCCATTTTCTTTTGTTAAAAAGTCAAGTTCAGCTTCAAAAAAAATATAAAAATAAATAAACCCCTTTGTTTATGTATAGTCTAATTTTGTATTTGACTTTCTCTTCTTCTTCATAGAGAAAAAGCATTGAAATAGAATCGACTGTTCTTCTCCTTTGTCGTCACTATTTCCTCAAATTTCCACCCTTTGAAAAGACCAAGAAAACCATTATGATGCATTCTTCATCTATTCTTCAATTCAAGAGATTATAAAATCTCACTCTCTAGTCACAAGCCTCATAATTCGGCGAATTGCGAGGTCTGCATCAATTTCAATTTAATATTTTAATTCTTTTCTAATTTTTAGTTTCAAAGGGTGTTTTCATGTTTTCTTTGGAGAAATTCATTGAATCAAAACATTTCCACCAGCTCTATCATTTTTCAGCCAAAACTTATCTTCCCTACTTCTCTAATTTTAGATTAAAATTACAATTTTTTCTTGATTTTGAAATGAATCGGTTTCCAGTCTGACGGACCTTTTGCTTCCTTTCTTTGACGAGTGATAGGGGTAGCTCATTTAATTTCGAAACCATCCGTAAAAAACAAGCCCACACTTAATGGTTTATCGTTCACGCTATCCGTCGCACTTGACATAGCAGCTGGGAAATTCAGGCCCTATTCCTGTTAGAAATTTCCTTTTCAGTGATTTTTTCACTTCTTTTCTGGTTCGTATATTACATAAATTTTCATTTTTGGAATTTGCTTCAGTGATATTTAGTTTTCTCTATTTGTTTATTTCTGCGATTGTCCCGATTTATGGTGCTCTTTAGAATCTCCGCTAATTCCTTAATTTCTTGAGAAATTGTCTTTCATCTGAGTTGATAACTTTTAATTTTGGGAGTGAGTTTTGATTGTGCTAAGTCAACTAGTGACTGCACTATTTTTTTTTTATTTTCTGATTTTTCTTAACACAATGTCCCACTTCATCAACCATTTTTCCACCTTTCTCCATCACTTCTCCGTCATTATGGTGGTATTTTATTTAGTTGTTTATTATTAGGGAAAATTGCCAATTTGATCCCCAAAGCTTAGGTGTTGATACATTATGGTCTCCATAGTTTTTTTTTTTTTCAGTCAATATCATCCCTAAACTATTTACGACCAGCCATTAAAATCCTTTTGCCATTACATTTTTAACTTTCGTTAGAAAAAAGTTTGAGCTCCTATTTACTCCTTAAAGTTTAGGCTTTCAACATGATATAGTCCTTAAAGTTCATTTTTTGCCGTTATGGTTCCTAAACAATATATAGAAATCTAATAAGATTCTTTTGCCATCAAACATTTAACTTCCTAAAAAGAACCACATGAGCAACTCCCACAAGGTAACTCGAAGGGTAAAATAGGCGTTATGAGCCATTCCCTACAAACAAAACATATATTCTGATGCTTGGTTAAGGGAAATAATAGCTTAACCTTCTCTTATAATCTTATAATCGCGCCTCATGTGTGTTTCTTTTGAATAAAACGATTTATAATACTTATTTTATCCTTTTAGGTTACCTTGGGTGAGTCCGTGTGATTTTTTTTTTGGGCAGAAATTAAGTTTTTGATGGCAAATGAATTTTATTAGATTGTTGTAAATTTTTTAGGGACTATAACGACTGAAAATAAACTTTGAGGACCATATTCTGCTGAGGTCTAAACTTAAGAGACTAAATAGGAACTCGTTACATTTTTTAAGTAGAAGTGAGAGGTGAAATGACAAAAGGACTTTAATGGCTGACCGTAAAATAGTTTATGGATAATATTGACTGAAAAAAAACTTTGGGAAACCAAAATGTATCAACTTCTAAACTTTAGGGGCAATTAGGTGATTTTTCCTTATTATTATTGTTATTATTATTTTATTTTATTTTTATCTTTTAGTTCTGTTCATAAAATTTCCATTTTAAAATTTGGTAAGCTTCTAGGATTCTTTGAATTCTTCGTGCTAAATTAAATCCTCTCTTTGCATTTTTGTTTCTCTGGTTCATTAAATTCTCTCCATTCTCCAATCAAAATATTTTCTAGTTATTTTACCTAAAACTATTGCAGGAATTTTATCACTTTTGAGCTAAATTCTTGTGCTCCCAATTTGTTTTAGTAATCTTTTCTTATTTTATGATATGTCGTTCTCTACAAGGTGAATTGCATTTTATTCCTAAAGATTGAGAAGACAACCCAACGTTTAAGGAAAGAAACTAGGCAAATGAAGAGAAATTTGCCCCCTCAAGTGAATGTAGGAACTAATTTGACAAATCCTAATAACTTTGTTTTTAGGAAGAAGAGAATATCGGAGAAAGAACCTTGAAAGAGCTAGTTGCATCGAATTTAAACCAGTAGCCTCCCTACATAGCTTGTCCAACTCTTAAGGTAGATTTTGAACTTAAATTTGGTTTAATTCACTTATTTCCAATTTTTCGTGATCTTGCAAGTGAAGATCCTTACAAACATCTAAAAGAGTTCCATGTAGTTTGTTGTAGTATGAACCCGCAAGGGTGGCAGAGGAGAACATAAAGTTAAGGGCATTTCCATTTTCTTTAGGAGATAAAGCAAAAGATTGGTTGTACTACCTACCCTCAGGATCAATTCAAACATGGAGTGAGATTGGAAAGCCATTTTTGGAGAAGTATTTTCCTGCATCACGAGTTGCCAACATATGCAAGGAAATATGTAGATAAGGCAAAGGAGTGGAGAGACATTTTATGAGTACTAGGAGAAATTCAAGCAACTCTGTTCTAGCTGCCCTTATCATCAAATATCGGATCAACTTTTTAGTATTCCTATAAAGGTCTTTCAACAATAGATAGCAATATGATAGATGCAGCTAGCAGAGGGGCCTTAGTGAACAAAACACTGGAAGTAGCCAGAAAACTAATATCGAACATGGTAGGAAATTCTCAATAGTTTGGGGTTAGAATGGTTGGAAGCATCAAGAAAATCAATGAAGCAAATCATTCTATTCTTGAAAATCAAATCTCAAATTTAATCTCTTTGGTTCATCAATTGGCAGTAGGACAATTGCAAGTAGCTAAGGTATGTGGAATATGTACCAATTCTAGGCACCCTAAGGATATATGCCGTACATTGCAAGAAGATACCACGTAGCATGTTAATTTCGTAGGAGGGTTTCCCGGACAATCTCAACATAAGTATGATCCTTACTCCAACAATTACAATCCTTAATAGAGAGATCATCCCAACTTTAGCTATGGGATTCAGGGTGGACAACAAAGATATCCACCACAAGTTATAACAGACCTCAAACCAACACAGCCTTCATCATAACCCTCGAGCTCAAGTATGTCTTTAGATGATATTATCAAGGCTTTTGCAACTAACACTGTACAACTTCAACAGAAGACAAGCGAGCTTACAGAATCTTCGGAACTAAATCAGTTAACTTTCTCCTTCTGTTAGCCACTTGGAGGCTCGAAACTCTAATAAATTACCTTCACAAATGATAATTAATTCAAAGGAGAATATGAGTGCTATAACACTAAGAAGTGGAAAAGAACTTGCATCAAGCTCATCCTCTCATATAAAGGTGGTAGAAAAAGAAAGTCATAGAGGAAAAAGATGAAGTAGTTGAAGATTCTCTTAAGGTAGAATCTAGTGGAACTTCATCTATACTACTAAATCGTTCCACCTTTTACATACAGGTTAGAAAACTCATAGAAAGAGGAGTATAAGAAGGAGGTCTTTGAGACATTTTGAAAGGTGGAGATAAACATTCCCTTACTAGATGCTATTAGACAAATCCTAATATATGCAAAATTTTTTAAAAGTTCTTGCCCTCATAAAAGAAAACAAAGTGATGAGAAAATAGTGATAGAAAAAAATGTGTATGTTGTAATAAAGAGAACTTTGTAAAAAAAAAAAAAAATGCTCGGATCCACTGGTAATAAGAAATTTGAGTGTGCCATGCTAGATTTAGGAGCATCCATCAATGTTTGCAATATTTTTTTCTTTTTTTTTTTTTTGTGTTTTGCATATGGGTCGATTAAAAGAAACTAGAGTGATAGTCCAATTAGTTAACGATTCTTTGGTTAACCTAGAAGAAATTGTTGAGGATATCTTGATGCAAATTGTTGAACTGATATTTCAATCTAATTTTTATATCTTAAAAATGAAATGTGATAACATCACAAATTCAACTCTATTTATATTAGAAAGGCCTTTCTTAAAAATAGCGAAGACAAAAATTGATATGGACAAAGGTACTCTTCCTGTGGAATTTGATTGCGAAATTGTTACTTTTAATATTGACAAAGTAATGAAGTATCCTAATGAGTCCTATTCTATTTTCTCTATTGACATTTTTTATTCAGCTGTGCAGGATTGTTTGAAGAGGAAGAGAATGTCAACGAGGTTGATTAGAGTTCATAATTAGATGTGAATAATGACTTTGTTGAGGATTGTGAAGTTTTAGAACCAATATTGAATTCTCATTTAAAGTCACAAATTCATTAGAGAGGTACCCTTGCCTCACAAGAAATTGTGACCTTCTATTTTGCAAGCCCCTAAATTGGAGTTAAAGGGTTTGCCAACTTACTTTAACTGTGTTTATTTGGGTGATGGAGAGATATTGCCAGTGATCATTGCACGAGGCTGACTGATGATTAGGAAATAAGGTTAATCGATGTCCTCAAGGAGTATAAAACAACACCTGGTTGGGCATTAGCTAATATTAAGGGCATTAATCCTTCAATCTGTATGCACCGAATTCTGATGGAAGTTAATGCCAAACTAGTAAGAGAATCACAGAGGAAGCTCAATTTTGCCCTTAAGGAAGTGGTAAATAAGAAAATTATCAAACTATTAGATAAGGGGATAATATATCCTATCTTTGATAGTAAGTGGATGAGTCCAATTCATGTTGTAGCAAAGAAAACCGGAATCATAGTGTTAAGAAATCAAAATAACGAGTTGGTACAAAATAAGAATGCAAAATGGGTGGCGTATGGAGATTGATCAACTTAGCCACGAGAAATGACTATTTTCCTTTACCATTTATTGACAAAATTTTAGAAAGATTAGCTGGTAAAGCTTACTTTTGTTTTCTTTATGAATTTTCAGGTCATTATTAGATTGTTATAGCACAAGAAGATCAAGAAAATACAACCTTCATATGTCAATTCGGAACATTTGCTTATAGAAAAATGTTTTTTGGCCTATACAATGCCTCAAGTACATTTCAAAGGGGCATGTGTAAGTATTTTTTTTTATTACATTGAAAAATGCATTGAAGTGTTTGTTGATGATTTTACTGTGTATGGAGATTCATTTCACTAATGCTTAGTTCATTGGACTAAAATCTTAAAAAGATGCATAGAAACTAGTCTAGTCTTGAACTATGAAAAAGGTCATTTTATGGTTAAACAAGGCATTGTATTCGGACATGTTGTTTATTCTAGGAGCATAGAAGTCGATAAGGCGAAAGCTAATTTAATTGTGAGCTTACCGTACCATATAAATGTTAGGGGAGTACTTGGTTTTATTGGACATGCAAGTTTTTATAGCAGGTTCATTAAATATTTTTCAAAGATCGCATTGCCGCTGTCTAATTTTCTCTAAAAGGAGGCCATCTTTGAATTCGTAGAAGCATGTAAGGAAGCATTTGATAAGCTCAAGGGGTTGTTGACTATTACATCAATCATCTAGCCACTAGACTCGAACTTGCCATTTGAAATAATGTCCGATGCAAGAAACTGTTATAGGAGCTATTCTGGGCAAAAGAATCGATAAAAAAGTCATGTAATCTATTATGCCTCATGAACATTGAATCTTGTGCATCGCAATAACACAAGCACACAAAAAGAGATTTTAGCAAATTTTTTTTGCTCTAGATAAGTTTAGATCATATTTGTTAGGCTCTAAAGTGATTATTTTTCTGATCATGCAGGTTTAAAGCATTTGCTAGCAAAGAAAGAGTCCAAACCAAGGCTGATTAGATGGATATTGATAAGTTTCATATTATACTACATTTACATATGTTCTTTTTGTTATTTTACGATGTTTTTAACATATAAAATGCATTATTTACACCATTCACCTCTCTATTCTTATCTTGGATGCTTCCCGATGAACAAAATAAAGAATAAAAGTGAAAACGGGCAAAATGGAGAAAATGAAGCCACCGGCACTAAGGAAGGAGACGTACCGCCGATGGTAGGGCAATCTATTGCACACGGTAGTTCCAAGAGCTGCAAAGACCATGGACACAGAAGCTTACCTCGAACAGTAGGCTAGACCTACCGCACGTGGTAGGTCCTGATGACTCAAGCATTGGAACAGAACCTACCGTGACAATAGGGTTCGACCTACCGGATGCGGTAAGTCCTATTAGCAACGCAGTTAGTGCTTTTTATGTGTATTTGTGCCAGTTTTTACCCCCCTTTTGAAGGAAGAACAATTTTAGGTTTAGAGATGAAGAATTAGGAGCGAATTTTTGCAAGAAAAACCCTCTCAATTCCTCTTTAGTTAGCTGGATTCTCTATAATTAACATCAAATTGAAGCTCTTGGAGGAAGATTGAAGCGATTTCATGAAGCAATTTCGGGTTTCATCAAGAGAATCAAGAGACGAGCTCGGGTGGCATTTGGAATATTGGATTCAACCCTTTTTTAGCCTAAGCTTTCTTTTCTTTCGTTAATTATGATTTATATTATTGAATTGGCTATTGTAAGAATGTTTACTAGCTAAATTTCTATTCTTTGAATAGAGGGTTGAACCCTAGCTTTAGATGATATGATTTTTTTATTGAATTTCATTAAATTGATGATTATTTATGTGTTGGTCGTTGTTCAATTACGTTTTGTTGATATTTTATTTTCGTGGAATCGAGTATTTCGCAAGATTGGCTGAAATTGAAAAAAAGATGATCAATCTAGGGCAACTAATTGCATAATAATGGTTGGCAATTGAATAGAGATATCCTTTGCACTTTTAGGTTATTAGATAACCTACGTTGTTTATTGCATTCATAATCGGCTAGGGACTGAAGAGATTCTCCTCTAAAGGTTAAGTGAGTAGAACGGCTTTCACCTAGAAATAGGGATTGCCTAACTTTCGTATGATGACTCAACTTTCATTTTCAAACATCGTTTTATGAGTTTTTCAATTGGAATAGTTGACAAAAGTTAGGGGGATCCTTCATTTAAACTCTTTTCCTAAAATTTGATACCTTTAATTGTTGCTTCCATTTAATTGTTTTTAGCATTTTTTTCAATTTTGTTAATTAGTTTCTTAAAAACCAATTTGTTAGACTAAACATTATTAAAGACAGTGACTATTTGAGCCTTTAATATTCCCTGAGCTCGCCAACTTGGGTGTGTCTCTAATACTACAGTGATAGGTACACTTCGCTATTACATCGTTTTAGTTATACCTCATTCATTTATTTAAAACAACATCAAGTTTTTGGCACCATTGCCGAGGAATGGAAACTTAAAGAAAATCATTTTTCTTGCGCTTTAATCATTTTTATTTTTTTCTCTTGTTTTTCTTATTTTTGTTTTGGATTGTTCGTTATTTTTGCAATTATTAGTTTACTGTTAGCTTTTATCTTTATTTGTGCGTTATTGTTTTTAGACTTTGATTGTAATTTGCCTGTTTCAAGTTTGGGTAACTAGTTTATGCCCCAAAAGAAAAGGGGTGAATTTGTCCCATTCGATCTGAAAGTCGAGCTCTTGCTGCGGAGTGCTCGCCGTTGATAAGTGCATTTTTGCCTATATTTTCTATATGTGTATTTCATCGTTATTAGTGTTTTTAATATGTAAAAGTATATATTTTAACTAAATACCTCTTATTCTTGTCTTAGATGTCCTTCGGAAGTGAAAACAATAAAAGAAAGCAAAAATGGACGACAACGGAGCCATCAGCAGAAAATCAACAAACTACCGCGTGAGGTAGGCTAACCTAGCATCACTTGTAGGTGCCAAGGACAAAAGCCCAAGAGAAACCCGAGACCTACCGCGGACGGTAGGCTCCAACCTACCGTCAGCGATAGGGTAGGCTAGCATGGTGTTTTAATTCAATTCAAAGTCTAGTTGGCATAGGTGTTTTAATCCAACTAAAATTCAGTTTTCTTGATTTCTACTACAACTCTACCTTGGATTTCTTGTATTTTTACCTCTATATATAGGCTTTTATGCAGCCATTGTATGGGAGAATCAAGATACAATTTAGAATAGTTTAGAATAGATTAGATACATAGTTTTAGGTTTAGATTAGGAGTAGATTAATTAGGTTAGATTAGTTGAACACTCTTTAAATTTCAGCTTTTATATTTTCTTTAGTTATAGAATTTAAAGTTTGGTGCAAGATTTACTTTCGTGGATTCAAGAATTGAAGACTTTGATTCAAGATTTCGATCTTCGAATTGGTGACTCAAGAGACAAGCTTAGAAAACGTTCGGGATTAAATTGCGGCTTTGATTTTTAATCCTAAGCTTTCTTTTCCTTTTCTTACTATTGAATTCTTTTATTAATTTTCAGTTTTATTAATATGAATAGTGAGTAATTTTTCTTGTTTGGATTTGGGGTTGAACCCTAGTTCTTGTTTATGAAGTTCTTTGTTTGTTTTCTTGATTTCAATGTTTGTTATAATTTAAGCTATTCTCCAATTGCGTTTCTTGTTAATTTAATTGTCGCGAGATTAGATTATTCCCAAGGTCGTTTGGAATTGGAAAAGGAAGAATAATCTAGGGAAACCAATTGGGGGTTAATTGGGGCAATTGACTAGAGTTACAATTTTTCACTTTTAGGCCATTTTAAATTACCTAAGTTTATTGCACTTATAATTTGTTAGGGAGAAAAGAGATTTTCCTCTAATGGTTAGTGAGTAGGGTGGCTTTCATCCTAGAGATAGGGATTGCCTGATTTTGAATGATGCCCCAACTTAATTAATTGAAACATCGTTTTCATTAAAAGTCTTTTCCAATTGAGCTATAAATGAGGATTAGGGGGATTCCACCAAACCAAACTCTTCTTTTTATTAATCTTCTAAGATTTTTTTTTTTTATTATTGGTTTCTTTTAATTGCTTTTGTTACTTTTAAGTCTTTCTCAATGAACACCTTTTTATTCAACTAAATATTAGAGACACGATTAGTACTTGAACCTTCGTCCCTCCCTGAGAGATTCGACACTCGGGTTGAGCTCAACTCTATTTTGTTAAGTCCACTTGCTTGGCATTACAGGGATTAGAATTCCCCGTTTTATTTTAAAAAACACATCAAGTTTTTTGCGCCGCTGGTGGTATTCGACCAATAAAGAAAACCACTCGATCTGGTATCGGAGCGTCGTCCTCGCGACAAGTTGAGGATGATGATGAGGCTAAAGCCTCAGATGATGAGGAGGACAAGACTGGTGCCCAGAACACGATCCAGATGGATGTATTCCAAACGGAGATGTAGACTGCCTTTGAGCAACTTTGGATCAATCAAGAAATCCAAGGGTGCAAATGATGGAAATAGGAGAGTCCACTTGCCACTATGTGTACTAGTTGGTACATCAGAGGGCATCAATTGATCGCCAAGGAGTAATGCCAGCCCGTTTATGTGATTGATTCATGCCCGATCAAGGTAGCAGTGGAGGGGGCGGCACGGACTTCGGTCTAGAGTATGGAGTTTTTCTTTATTTTCTTCTATTTTCTGTTCTTTTGTTTTATTTCTTGTCATTTTACAATTCTTTGTTTTTAGTTTTTTGTGTGGGATGGCTTCCCGGTATGTTTTTATTGCTTTATATTTGCAGGATTGGGTCCCACGTATGTGTTTGTTTTCTTATCTTTTATTATAACCCCTACATTGAAGACAATGTGATTTTAAGTGTGGGGCGTTATTTTCATTCTTTCAGTTTTTTTTTTTTTTTGTCTCTTTTATTCTTTTTCTTTGTTTATATATTTTTTTTCTGTTAGTCTCTTTTTTCGTCTTGTTCTTCGTAGAAGTTTTTTCTGTTAGTCTCTTATTCGAAAAATCCCAAAAAAATAAAAAATTTACAAATTTAAAAAAATATTTTATTTTATGTTTACTTCCTTAATTAAAAACCCAAAAATATTTTATTTTCATCACTTTTGATAGCATTTTCAACTGAAAAATTCCTTATGCTTTTCAAGAAAAAGACAAATTACTAAATTACTTTGAAAACCATATTTACTAAATTTATTACTTGATCAATGATTTTTATGCACTTGTGAATGTTGTTGAGTAATAGAAATCTAAGAATCTTGAGTAATTAGCAGTGTAATAACAACTTTGGAACTTTGCCTGCAATCTCATGATTTGTCTATGTTTAAAAGAAAAGAAGTCTAGTCTAGGATGATCCTGGAGATGAGGGTCTTAGGCCTTCTTTGAATCGATTGAGCATTTCTTATCTCTTATCCTTTATGAAATTTATCCCTAGTTCTCTTTTTGTGCCCTCATGCCAAGGGCCATATTCCCTTCTTTTCTGTTTTTATTTAACCTTACTATTTAGAGCCTCAATTTGTGAGCTAATAGTTAGTATAGACCTTTGGGCATTTTGAGTGAACCTCAATTCCTGAGCTATTGGTTAGTATAGACTTTTGGCTGTCTTGAGTGAAAGAAACGAATAAGTGTGGGGAGAAAAGTGGAAAAGAATGAAAGAAAGAAAGAAAGAAAGAAAAGCCCTATTTTATAAAGAGAGGGTATTTTTTAGAATTTTATGTATTCAGTAAAATTTTCATATTAAAGAGAGAAAGAAAGAAAAAAATATGTATAAATGATGATACTTGAAAAGAAAATCTGAAAAAAGAGAAAAAGCAAGAAAAACATAAAAGAGTGGCAGAAAAACTAAGAAAATATGTGTGCCTTATTTTATAGAAAAATCTTGAAAAACACTCAAAATCTTGAGAAAAATATGTTGTTAGATGGGTTATCAAAGAAGAATGAAGAAAGTATAAAAAGATGAGTGAGAAAAGTGAAAACAACGGAGAAAATTGTTCCTTTTATTTGATTATCTTATCTTTTCGGTTGCGTTAGCTCTATCTCGTTTGTTTTATCTCCTTTTACCTCCGATTGTAACCTGCTTGTGTCCTTAGCTTAATAGTACAAGCCAAAAAGTCCTATCTAATCTGGGAATGACCCAAAATAGACTTTAATATGGCTAAATAATAGAAAAAGTATGAATTGTATGCATTGTCTTTGAAAATATTTCTTACTACTAATCACTTAACATTCATTTTTATGTGAAAAATGGCATGAGAAAAATTACACACGCACAACTTGAACCTTTGTCCGTTCTCGAGAGATTCGACACTCGGGTTGAGCTCACATCTACTTTGTTAGGTCCACTTGTCTGGCATTGTAGTGATTAGAATTCCCCATTTTATTTTAAAACACACATCAGCCACGCTCTTGGGTTCGAGACGACGAACAACAATGCCAACATTGTCGTTGAGAAGGCGGAAAAAGGTTAAGAAGCTCCACCCTATATAAATCCACAGTTTGTGCCCATTCACCACCACCAATGGTGGAAAGGACTATGGCACATTATGCTAGACCGTCCATCTCTGGGACGCAGTCTAGTATAGCCAAGCTAAGGGTAGAAGCAAACAACTTTGAGATCAAGCCGAACATGATGCAAATGTTGCAGAACAATGTACAATTCGATGGACTCCCTAAAAAGGATCCCAATACGCACATCGGCAATTTCTTGGAGGTGTGTGCTACCTTTAAGATCAACGGAGTCTAAGAAGATGCCATTAAACTCCATCTTTTCCTATTCTCTCTACGGGGAAAAGGGAGATCATGGCTCAAGTCATTGCTTTCTGGCTCGATTACCTCATAGGATTCACTAGCGAGAAATTTCTAGGGAGGTACTTTCCTCCTGGTCGTACAGTAAAGCTTAGGAAAGAAATCTTATCGTTCCAACAGATTGATAGAGAAAGCCTCTATGAGGCTTGGGAAAGATGAAAGGAGCTACTAAGGAAGTGTGCCCATCATGTATTAGATTTGGGGATTCAAATTTAGTCCTTTTATAATGGAGTTTCATTTAGGGCAAGAAAGTTAATTGATGCCTATGTTGGTGATTCTACAGATCACAAAACCCCTCAACAAGTATATGACCTAATTGAGCAAATAGTTGTGAATAGCTATATCTCGGGTGGACAGAGATCCAAGCCAAAACCTGCAAGAGTCCATAATGTACATTCTATCACTGCCATTGAAGCGAGATTGGCAACCATGATAGAGCAGAAGATAGGGAACCTAACTCCTACACCTGCAAATAAAAATAATCAACCAGTCAATTTCTGCGACTTCTATAGTAGAGGGCATCCCAATCATGAATTCCCTAGTATAGGAGGCCCTATGGACCAAGTAGATTATGTGCAAAAGAATAGGCATGATAGTAATACCTACCCCAACACATATAAGTCGGGGTAGAAAAACTACCCAAACTTCTCTTGGGTTGGGCAAGGACAACAAAGACCACAAGAACATCTGAGATTCAAAATAGAAGTCCACCCAGCCACTCCCATATGATGCAGCTCCACAGAATCCTCTACCAGCAAAAGCTAATTTAGAAGAGCTCGTAGTGAAATTCATGAATGCCACTGATACCAAGATGAGCACTATAGAGGCTGCCAAATGAAACCAAGAAGTCTAAATTCGAAATTTGGAGAAACAGATTGGGCAGATTGTCAAATTAGTATCAAAGAGCACTCCAGGAACTCTTCCAAGCAATACTGAAATGAACCCGAGATGCTATCTTGGTAACATTTGATGAGAAAGTCGCAAAATAAGAAAAAGTAATGATCATACAAGAAAAGAGCTATGTTGAGAAGGAAGAAAGATCATCTGAATCCCTTGACTCTAAACCATTAGAGCCAAGTAAAGAAGAGAAGAATGAGAAGCCGGCGATTGTTGAGTACAAGCCTAAAATTCCATATCTAGCAGCTCTTGTTCTTGATCGTAGCCAGGACAACATGAAGAATTTCTTAGAGATATTCAAACAATTGAAAATAAACTTATCTCTTTGTGATTTACTTGCAGGTATCCAAATATGCTAAATACTTGAAGGAGATGCTGACGAAGAAGAGCAAACTCAACAATGCATCCACACATATCCTGGGGAAAGAATGTTCGATCATTCTTATCAACAAGGATAAACTACCTCAGAAGTTAGAAGATCTAGGGAGTTTTTCTTTCCCGTATACTATTGGTAGTTTTTAAGTTGCTAAAGCTTTAGCTGATTTAGGCTCTAGTATAAACGTTACGTTATATGCTATATATAAGAAACCAGGCCTTGGAAAGCCAAGACCTGTTAGGACGTCCATTAATTTGGCAAATAAAAGTGTTAGGCATCCTAAGAGGGTCATAGAAGATTCCTACCAAGGTTAAGGACCTTGTATTCCCTGTAGACTTTGTCATTCTTGATTTTATGAGGATGTAGACTTCCCTATTATCTTAGGATGCTTGTTCTTATGTACATCAAGGGCTTTAATAGATATGGAGAAAGGGAAACTATCTTAATGGTGGGGAATAGCAATATAATGTTCAAATTCCTTTAGCTTCAACTCTCCCTTCTCAAAGTCAAGATACTTTATGTTATGTTAATCATACAACTCAAGAAGTGACTTTTCCTTTGAAGGAAACTCACCCAAAACGGGACAATAGCCCGAAGAAGTCAAAGAAAAGGGGGAAGAATCTTGTCCCCAAATTGAAAGCAGGTTTGACGAAATGGGTACCTGTTTGACGTATCAAGAGATGGAAGGTCAAGAAGACCTCGAATAGTTGTGATCTAGGATGTGCTTTTGGCTCCTAGAAGGGAGCATTTCTTATAACTCTTTGTAAACTTTTTGTAATTGTATACTTGTATTTTGGTTTTCTCGCCTTTTTTGCTTTGATCGTTTTTGTTGTTTTTGTCGTTGAAACATGTTTTTGGAGAGAAGATTGCTTGCTTAAGACCTATTTTCAGTTTAAAACAAATCCATAACTTGGCAGGCATGAACTGGGGTTAAAAATCGCAGAAAGAAGAAAAATCACAAAACCCTACTGTGGATGGTAGGGTCAGGGCAAAATTTTCCAGTACGGACAAAAACCTACCCACAGACGATAGGT
This sequence comes from Catharanthus roseus, assembly GCA_028651295.1. NCBI lineage: Eukaryota > Viridiplantae > Streptophyta > Magnoliopsida > Gentianales > Apocynaceae > Catharanthus > Catharanthus roseus. Next base: position 16,048,528 of record JAPQWS010000168.1, on the reverse strand, counting down.
TCGGAAAAGATTTTTCTCAGCAAGATAGAAGCCTACTGCGGACAGTAGGCCTCGAGCTACCAGACACAGTATGTTGGATTTTTAGTAGCATTTTTGGTTTGATTTGCGGGTAAAGGGGTTAGGGCAACCCGTGTTAACTTAAATTACAGCTTTTTCCCCAAATTTTGCAATTTCTCCCAAATCAATATCTCAAAATCCTAATTTTCCCTCTTCTTTCCTTTCTTCCTTCCTCTCGTTTCTCACCTCTCATGGTTTTCTCCTCTTCCTCTCGGTTCTCTTCTTCTCTTCCACTCCTCCAGTGACCACTCCACTGGCAACACTCCAACTGTCTTATCCGGCACTTCTGCCGACGTAATCATCACCCTCCTTAGTTTGTGACTCCCTCTCTCTCTCTCTCTCTCTCTCTCTCTCTCTCTCTCTCTCTCTCTCTCTCTCTCTCATTTTTCTTCTTCCTCTCTTTCTTCTTCTTCTTCTTCTCCTATTCTTCTCCTAACATATCTCCACTCTCCATTTTCCCTCTCTTTAACACTAAAACTCCACCTTTCTCCTTTTCTTACCACCACCGACTCCCCCCTCCCCACCCCACCCCGTTTTCCCTCTTTTTCTTCTATTTTCTTTTCTTGTATTTTTCAACTTATTTTACTATTTCTTGTTTTACTAACAATGGTGCTCTATTTTTGTTTGTATTTCTAACAAAACTTTGCAGAAAATTTCAAAAAACTTTTCCAGCCAAACTCTGGAGGCACAACTTCCGAGGCAAATTACACGTTTTCAAACAAACCCAGGCTAACTCTAACACTCTTTGCTTCATTCTTTTTAAGTTAGTTTATATTGTTATTTCTGTTCGTCTTTCGCTCTTTTGTGCTTTGTGTTTTGGTTGTTAGTTGTATTCGTTGTCTTACTCGTTATTCCATTAGTTTATCTTGTCTTACACTTCATCACATATGGGCGACATTAAGACACTGTACACAAAGGCTACATTTAGTTCTATTATAGTTCTTTTTGTGTTATTGTATTCTAGAATTACCACTGTGTTATGGTGGTGTGTTATGTTGGTTCTTTGTGCCCTTCCTATTTTGTATCTTTTGTTGAACTCCTCATGGCACCTAAAAAGTCCATCGCTTCCTCCTCCAAATCCAAACGGGCTCGGGTTGATTATTCCCATACCCGACCCCACCAACCCAGCTATTTCTCCCTATCCGAAGTGCTTCTTTATAGTTGGCCGGAAATGGATATCCAGTAGGGAGCATCTTAAACATATAATCAAAAAATCCTTTGATGCTCTTGTCAAAGAACACTTAGGATTAGCTACTATTTTTGGTAGGTTAGGGTGTGAACCCCTTTTACATCTTTCTGGAACTTATTACTCCGAGCTTGTTCGTGAATTCTATGCCAACATGTTTATAAACCGGACAAGGATCTTTCCACTATAATCTCCATAGTCAAGGAGGTGAGGATAGTTTTAGATAGGGAATGTCTAGCTTCTATCCTGGGGATCCGGGATGAGGGAAACACCATAACCGTAGATTCTAATAAGAAAACAATCAACGATGACCCGAACTAGAACTACGATGCGACTTGTGATCGCCTCGAGATTTGGCCACGTTTGGGTGATCGTAGACGTATCCTTCACGAAGGTCATTTTCCCCAACTCCTTCCTCGTGTCCTCACTTACTTTTTCGTCCACACCTTAGTCCAAAAAGGGGGAGGAGGGGGGGAGGGCAGAGCAATGTAAGAATTCTCGAAATGGTTGTGACTCCACTTGCACACGTGTGTTTCGTTATCCTGTGATACTTTCACTTACTTTTGTTTTTTTTAATGTTGACTTCATAGGAGAACGGAAAGCTCTGACGGGGCAGCCGCAGATCGTAAAATTCATAACATTCAACAACTATGGCTATTCTTGCGACAGGGCCAACAAGGTTTGGACACCTCCAACTTAGGAGGATTGGCCAAGAGAACATGACATTGCTGGTTTTCGTTCGATAAAGAAAACTACAAGAACCGGCATTGGAGTGTCCTCCTCACAGCTCGACGATGATGAGAGCTAGGATAACGAATCCTATGACCTCTTATTTGAGGATGAACCTGCCACAGTCCCCATGGACGAGATGCAGCTCTGTATCACCTAAGATATCCAGGGGCCCAAGTGGTGGAGATAATGGAGTAGACTCGCCATTATACAAATGAGTTGGCACATCAGAGAACATCCATCAGTTGCCAAGAGGTGATGCTGGCCCCACTATGCAGTCGATTTCTACCTGACTAGGGCAGCAGCGGAGGTGGCGACGTGGACTTTGGTCCGCAATAGGGAGTTTTTATTTCTTTCTTTTTCTATTCCTTTTGTATTTTCTCATTTTCCTTCATGTCTTTTCTTTTCTGGGTGTTTATGTTATTATTTTTTCCGCTATTTGTTTCCTTTCCTATTTTTACTATTTGTGGGGAGTGCTTCCTGATATGCCGATATTCCTTATATCTGTGGGATTGCTTCCCATGTATGTGTTTTTACCATTATTTACACTTTGCTCTGGCCCCAACATTGTGGACAGTGTGGTTTTATGTGTATGGTATTTATGTCTTTTGTCTATTTATTTTTGCTTGTATTTATGTCTTTTGGCTTTTCCTTTTGTTTTGATGTGCGATTATGTTTAGTTTTTTTAGTCTATATAATCATTTTTCTCTTTTCTCTTTTGAAAATCCAAAAAAATACGATAAGTTAAAAACCTAAAATTTTTTTCGTCTTTTCTTTTCAATTTTTTATACTTAGAAAAAAATCCAAAAAGATTTTTTTTTTCTCACATTCAGTGGGAGTCTTGATTGCAAAACCCATAGGATTTTTGAAAAGGCGTTTACTTGATCTACTTGAAAATTGCACTTATTTTTACTCTTAAAATCAATGGTTTTATGAACTTGTAAGTGTCGTTTAGTAATAGAAGCCTTAGAATCTTAGGGAATTAGCATGGTGAATTCTTTTTTGAGTCTTTGCCTTCACTCTTGTGTTTTTCTTAGCTTTGAATCGATAAGGTTTAGTCTAGGTTGAGCTTAGAAATGATGGTCATAGGCCTTCTTTATACCGTTTGTGCCTTTCTTGCCTCTTATATGAAATAAAATCCTAGTTCCCCTTTTGTGCCTTCATGCCAAGGGTGTAATCCCTTCCTTTCTTTGACATTTAAAATCATACTATATAAACCTCAATTCGTTGAGCTAATGATTACATACTTTTTTTTAGCCATTTTGAGTGAGGAAAATTGTTAAGTGTGGGGGTATTTATGTGTAAAGAAGAGTACTTTTGTATAAAAGGTATTATGTAAAATGTTTGCAAGAAAGATATACACAACAATTGAAAAGAGAGAAAGCTTTAAAAAAAATCAGAGAAAACAAAGAAAAAAATAAGTATTTAAATTTCTGTTCATTTTGTCTCTCTTATACTCGAAATATATGTGATCGGGGAAAAAAAGTAGAATTTTGTTAGGTTGGCTGTGCTTAATTTGAAAGAAGTAAGACGTTCAAGGGTAGATGGGAATGAGTGAAAAGCAGCTAGAAAGTGTTCATAATGTTTGATATCTTTCCTTTCTGTTGCATTAGCTCCATCTCAATTGCTTTGTTTTTCCTTTCCTTTCGTTTGACACCCTTTATGTCCGAGACTAACACTACAAGATAAAAAAGTCCTATCTAATCGAGGAATGATTTAGAATAGAACTTGGAGTGAAAGGTTTTGAGAAATCTGAGTCGTGTTGTGCATTTTTCAATAAAGTTTTTCACTATGTTAAGCACTTGACACTCCTTGTTTTCTTTGAAAGGTGATACTAGCAATTCACACACACATACCATTGAGTAATAAGGATATTAGTAAGATAGCGGTAGGATTGTAGATTCTTTTGTTTCGTCTTGTCAAAATTCTTACTGCGGTTGAGTGGTCATATTTCTATTGAAGTGACGTGTTTAGTTGTTTTTATTTTTGTTTTGTTTTGTTTGTTTTTTCTATTCACAGAGTTTATTGCTCTTTGTTCGTTTATGTTATTGTCTTTGCATGTGTAGTTTTCAACGTATAAAATTTTTGCACTTATCTTTTTACGTTTTCCATGTTTTTGCCTAGTTTTCTATTACTTGAGGGCAAGCAACAGATAAGTATGGGGGTATTTGATAAGTTCCATATTGTACTACATTTACATACGTTGTTTTCATCGTTTATGATGCTTTTAATATATAAAAGTATTTTTTACACCATTTATCTCTATTTTTATCTTAAGTGCTTCTTGATGAAGAAAACAAAGAATAAAAGCCAAAACGGAGAAAATGAAGCCACCGGTACCAAGGAAGAAGACCTACCACTGACGGTAGGCCAATCTAGCACACGTTGTAGGTCTAAGGGCCACAAAGACCATTAGGGCTATAAACGGTGCGGGTCTTACCTGTACCCAATCAGGTATATACACGTTTATAGCGGGTAAGGTTCAAAATTTATACCCGCGGATCCGGACTCGTACCCATACCTGTATAACATCTATTAAATGGGTCTAGACAGGGTATGATGATATCCAGACCCGTTTACCCATATACCTGCTATAATAAAATAATAATACATTCATATAAATTATATTATTTTTATATTTGTTTTATGAACATATAATTTATTTTCCCTAACTACAGCCCTCCTTTGGACTTGCTGGTTTGCTTCCTACTTAATTCATCCATTCTTTCTTTCTTTATCTACTATGATTAATGTTGGCGATTTATTTATTTTTTTCTTATTCTGGTTTTAGATTTAGGTTAAAAAACTGGGGTGTTTTAGATCTCTAAAAAATAGCTGAAGATCTAGCCTTTGTTGTTGCACCTTTTTACCAAAATTGAGGTTCTTTCCAGAACTATTACATGGTACATAAATAATTATTCATTATCTAATTAATCCCTTTGTTATATATATATATATTTATTTATTTAACAGGACAAAAATAGAAAAATGACAGAAGGGTATGGTATACCCGGACCTTGGAGGGTCGGGTTTGGGTGCATAAATTTTATACCTGGCGGGTCTTGGTCTGGTTAGGGGTTCATGTTTCACTATAAGGGTCAAGATCTGCTACAAGGAGTACCATACCCATCTTGACCCATTTACAATTCTGAAGACCTTGCCAACAGAAGCCTACAACGGACCGTAAGCTAGACCTATAGCATGCTATGGGTCCCAATGACTCACGCCAAATTTGAACCCTGTCGCAGACGGTAGGGATTGATCTACCGGACGCGGCAGGTCCCGTCAGTAATGCAGTTAATGTGTTTTTATGTGTATTTATACAAGTTTTTACTTTTTTTTTGTTTTTGAAGGGAGAACAGTTTGAAGTTTAGAGAGGACGAATTAGGGGTGAATTTAGGCAAGAAAAATCCTCGCAATTCCTCATCAATTAGGTAGATTCTCCATAATTAACATCAAATTAAGCTCTTGGAGAAAGATTGGAGCAATTTCATGAAGCAATTTTGGATTTCATCAAGCTAATCAAGAGACGAGCTCGGAGTGCAGTTCAGAACTGTGGATTCAATCCTTTTTTCAGTCTAAGCCTTCTTTTCTTTTGTTAATTATGATGTCTATTGCTGAATTGACTATTGTTAGGATATTTACTTGTTAAATTTCTATTGTTTGAATCGAGGGTTGAATCCTAGCTTTAGATGACATGATTTTTTATTTAATTTCATTAAATAGATGTTTATTTATGTGTTTGTTTGTTATTCAATTACGCTTTGTTGATAATTGATTTGCGCAGAATCGATTATTTCACAAGATTGGTTGAAATTGAAAAAGGAAGATCAGTGTAGGACAACTAATTGGGTAACAAAGGGTTGGCAATTCAATAGAGATATTCTTTGCACTTTTAGGTTATTAGATTACCCAACTTGTTTATTACACATAATCGGATAGGGAGAGAAGAGATTCTCCTCTAAGGGTTAAGTGAGTAGAGTGGCCTTTAAATAGAGATAGGGATTGCCCGACTTTCGTGTGACGACCCAACTTTCGTTTTCAAACATCGTTTTATATGTTTTCCAATTGGAATAGTCGACAAATTTTAGGGGTATCCTTCATTCAAACTCTTTTTCTAAAATTTCATACCTTTAATTGTTGCTTCTATTTAATTGTTTTTAGTAGTTTTTCCGATTTTGTTAATTAATTTCTTAAAAACCAATTTGTTAGACTACAAATTAGTAAAGACAATGACTATTTGAGCCTTTACCACTCCCTAAGTTCGACAACTCGAGTGTGTCTCTAATACTACAGTGATAAGTACACTTATAAGTTGCATTCGGTTTAGTTATACCCCATTTATTTATTTAAAACAACATCAAACACTATTGCAAGGGTTTGATCTCAAGATAAATGATCAAAAGGGAGTAGAAAATTCAATGGCATATCATTTAAGCAGGTTGTGAGAGAAGAAGATTCATTTCCTATTTCTTAATATTTTCCTGATGAGCAATTATTCCAATTGAAAGGTATGGCTCCTTGGATGCTGATATGGTGAATTATCTAGTTACAGGAATTTGCCTAATTATCTCAGTAAATCTCGAAGAGAGAAAATCTGAAATGAGGCAAAATACTATGTGTGGGATAAACCTTTGTGAAAATTTTGTTCTAACCAAGTGATTAAGAGGTGTGTTCCTGAAAGTGAATGTCAGTCCATTTTATCTTTTTACCATAACTATGCATGTGGTGGTCATTTTAGACCTAAACGAACTGCTAGGAAAGTTTTTGATACTGGATTGCATTGGGAAACATTATTTAGAGATGCATGTATGGTTTGCGAAAGTTTTAAGCGATGCCAAAGGGCAGGTACTCTATCCCATAGAAATGAGATGCCCCAAAACCCGGTTCTTAAATATTAGATGTATAGGGCATAGATTTCATGGGACCATTCCCTTCATCTTGTGGTTTTGTTTACATATTTTAGAAGTTGATTATGTATCAAGATAGGTAGAAGCAAAAGCCACCAAGATGGATGATTCTAAATCTATTGTCGGTTTTGTCAAGATGAACATATATACCGGTTTGAGATCCCAAGAGCAATCATATATGACCAAAGAAGTCATTGGTTAAACAAAACCATTAAAGCCTTGATGAAGAAGTATGGGGTAAACCATCGTGTGGCCATGGCGTATCACCCACAGACAAATAGACAAGCAAAAATTTCCAAGAGGTAAAATCCATTTTAGAGATGACAGTCAAACCAAGGAAGGAAAGATTGGAGTCTAAGATTGGATGATGTGTTGTGGGTGTATCGGACTGTAGGGCTGTAAACGGGTCCAGACCCTCAGGGTACCCCCAGACCCGTACCCTTATAGTGAAACTTGGACCCAGACCCGGACCCATACCCTCCAGGGTATAAAATTCTGGACCCAGACCCGACCCTCCAGGGTCCAGGGTAGGGTACGGGTATACCCGTACCCGTATGACATTTTTCTATTTTATTTCCCTGTTAAACAAAAATATGTAAAATAATGTATAATTCAAAAAATAAAAATTTTAACATGATTAACATAATCTCCTTAACATTTCTTTCAACAAATAAAATCATTTAACATCTCTAATTCACATAATTAAAAGTTCAAATATACACAAAATCGTCATAGTGTGAGTGTGATGTGATGTGAGTGTAGTTGATTGGTAGGTAGATAGAGTAGAGGTAGTAGGTTAGGGTTAAAGATGAGAGTAAAATAATATATTAAAAAAAATTATAAATTATATATTAATATAATATAATATATAAAATATATTATTATTTTATTAATACGAGTATACGGGTATACGGGTCTGGGTATCACCATACCTTACCCGGACCCATATAGCAGTATAAATACGAGTACGGGTCCGGGTCCGGATCCGCGGGTATAAAATTTAAACCTTACCCGCTAAAAACAGGTACAGACCCGTGCGGGTACGGGTAAGACCCGCCCCCGTTTACAGCCCTATCGGACTGTATACAAGACACCAATAGGTACGTCTCCGTATAGACTACCTTTTGGTAAATCCTATGACCTACAAGTTGAAATGGAACACAAAGCTTATTAGGCGGTAAAATGCTACAATATGAATATGGAAGAAGTTGGTACGTCTAGGAAGTTGCAGTTGCAAAAATTAGAGGAATTGAGGTTAGAAGCATATGAAAATTCGAGAATTTACAAAGAGAAAATCAAATTGTTTCATGATAATATGATCTTAAGAAAATAATTTGTAGTGAGTTAAAAGGTTTTATTGTATAATTCTTGATTAAAATTCATGCTAGGAAAGATTCGATCTCGCAAAACTGGTCCTTTTGCAGTCAGTAATTCCTTATGGTGCAATTGAGATTAAAATTTTATGTACTACTAAGACCTTCAAAGTGAATGAACACAGGATGAATTTGTTTGAACAGGATTTTGGTATTTCTCATGTTGAGGATATTGTATTGATTCGCAAATTCCGCATTATTTGCCAGATTGAGAGGAGATGGAAAAAGTCGAGTATAATGACTAAAAAAATTGTGCTATTGATTTTTAATGCCTATGTTGAATTTTTTTTTACTGTTTTTGGACTTTTTTTGTTGCTTTTTTTTCCCTAGAATTTTGTCCCATAGATTTTTTTTTTCTTTTGGAATGTGTCAACTTGTTTTCTTTGAAATTTCTTGACTTTCTTGATGGTTTCCCCAAAATAGTTTTCAAGTCGGTATGCATTATTCAGTGAAAGTTGGAATGGAATGAAAGAGACAAAGTATGATAAGTTTTTCTCTTCAAATATTTGAGTACCTTGATGGTCTTGATGATAGAATCAAATGATGATGTGCGAGAATTGATAGAAACAAACTTGGGAGATTTCTAGCCAAAGAGCAACTCCTAAATTTTGCCCTAAATTCTTCATTGTGTGTTTGTCAAGCATAGTATGTTTATTCTAGAACTTACTTTGTTATGCATTTCAAGGCCACATTTATGAATTCTAGCATGAAAATGATAAAGTTAGTTAAGGATTTAACCATTTTCTTTTAGCCATCTTAAAAGACATCACCTTTACTTATAATAACCGTTGGCTAAACCTTTTGAGCCAAACCGTTTGATTGCCTTACACCTGATTAAAATATACCCATTAAGCCTTTTTCATTTGTGTAAACTTTTCTCTTTTAAAACTATGCAAGCAATTGTGTATAAACAAAGTCTTTTCTTCTATTTTGTACAGAGTATAAGTTTATATTCATTGTGTATATGGTTTGGAGTAAAATGTATGGAGAAAAGTTCCAAAAGAAAAAAAGAAAAAAAAAGTAAATAAGAAAGAGAAAAAAGAAAAGGAAAGGCCAAGTTTGAGAGACATAAAAGGCAAACCTTCTGTGAATGGCAATAAAATGATCAAATGTAAATATGAAGGATCTAACCAATGTACTTTCTTTCTTTCTTTCTTTTCCCAACTCTATTTCTAAGTGACTTTTCACATTTTGCTTGTTTTAACCACTTTAAATGATCTTTCCCTACCTTTGCCTAGCCAAGTTACAACCCAAAATAAAGAACCTTTAATTTTTGCTTGAGTTCATGTTTTAATGGTGGAGATTTGATATATGAGCAAGCCTATGGTTATGCAATGCTATGTCTTGAACTTGACAACTTATTCCCTAAACACTTTGAGTGATTAGAGTGAAACATATGAGAGGGTATTGAATCTTGTTGCTTCTTTGGTTTATGAGATTGTTCCGATTGATGAGTGATTCAATTGTTCTTTCTAAAAAGTTATATATAAGCACTTGTTCTCTTGATTGTTATTTTGATTTGATCTCTCTAATGTGTGTTTATTTGGATTGGTTTTGTGGGAAAATTGAGAGAGAGGAAAGGGATGACTGAGAGAATAGTTGATATATTTTGGAATAATACATGCTTGAGGGCAAGCATAGTTTTGATGTGAGGGAATTTGATTGAGTAATAAAAGTCTACTTTTATTATATTGTTTTGGTTATAATTTTGTTTATTATTAAAGGAAATTAATGGATTTTATTTCTTTTTTGTTTAGAAATAAATTGTAGATATTTAAGTTGATTCAAGCTTACAAGGGAGTACTTGGAATATTTTAAGAGAAGAGGGATTTTACTGTAGAAGATTACAAGGAAGACATTAACTTTGGTAAAATCCATGAGAGGATTTACCAAATTGGTTGGAGAAGGAGTCAACTAAACTATAAGGGGATATTGTAGTTTTTTAATCTGATTGCGTGGAGTTTTAAATACAATAATTTTCCTAGGTAGATTTTATTTTATTTTTATGTTTGTGTTAGGAGAGGAAGGAATCAAGTGATTTGATTCTCTCAATTGATATTTTGTTTATATAAAAAAAACACTATAAGTAGGCGGTAGGAGAAGAAGAATAAGAAGAAGAAGAGAGAAGTTTTTCATTAGATTAGCTAGTTCAAATTATTTCAAAATCATGTTTGTCATCATGTGTGGCTAATTTTCTCTTATTTTTAATTTAAGGGTTTTTATTTCAATTATAATTTTTGTGAGGCTATGAGCTTATATTTATTTTCTTACTTTTAATTTAAGTATTTATTGGTTTATTGCATTCTTTTTATGAAAGCGAGATGTTTGATTAATTTGACAAACTAGCTAAATGATTTCTTTCTACTGCTACCATACCATGAAATCATGGCACTGGGAATCACTTAGGATTTTTATGTGTATTGCATAATTAGTGTAAAGGGGAATCAACAAGAGAAAATCAAGTTATTGTAGCTATTTCAATTATTTGAGTTTTTAATTCAACTACATTTTCATTGTGTTATTGCTATCATTCCCATTGAATTGCGGTAGTATTTATTGAATGTTTGGTTTAATTAATGAATTTAGGAAAATATAAGATTTATTATGTGTATATTAATAAATCAAAGGTTGAATGCTTGAGTGGCTGAGATCTTTAATTTATCCTATGATCAAGAATATAATTGAATAAAAGTGACCCTCGTTTTTCTAATATTGAGTTATTCTCTTTATTATCATTATTTTTATTTTGGGTGACTTATTATTTTTCATCAAAAGAAAATTCCCCCAATTTTACTAATTTTTCTTGAGTTAAGATTAAAATTATTAATTGTCTTGGGATTCAACTAATTCAACTAATGCTACAAATTTCTTTTGATTTGACAAGAATTTAGATTAATTTTGAGAATGTCGACAAAGCTGTGAGGAACCTTAACCTTGATACTACCAAGGTCCCTCTCTTTATCTTCATATCTTCTTATATCTTGCCTACCTTGCCTCACTTCTTGGCTGTGGCGGATTCGCAAGTTCATCAAGGCCCCACCCATTTTTTTTTAAAATTTAGTTATATATTTTTTATAATTTTGCATAATGGACCCTTCTTAAATTAATATATTTTTCTTTTATTATGTAAAAATTTAATTCTACAAAGGCCCAACATAATATTTTTACCTTAACTATCCTCTAGCTCGCAAAATTTCCTTTCCTAAAAAATATCTCACATTGTTTTAATTTTTCTTTTTTGGTTTCACAAAACCCAATTTTCTATCCTATTCATTACTCTTGTGTCTTATGATTATTTATCAGCATTTATTTAGTCTTATGTTCCCAAAAATAAAGAATTTAGGAGGGAAACTAAAGAGTCACCCTTGATAATTAAGCAAAATAAAGCCAAACCAGAACCGTTAGCTATTCTTTAAGAGAGTAAGGCACTGCATGTCACCTTAACTACTTTTGAAGAGTAAGTAAAGCACTGCCCGTCTGACTTGAAGTTTGGAACCAAACCACTCCTATGCAAAGCTTGAAGATTGAAGAAGAGAATGCAAGCTGAAGTTTTTATCAATAGTTTTTGTTTTTTTTTTTAGGCTAAAATTTTTTATTTTCATGCATGAGAAATTTTAATAAGAATTAAATAAAATCACCAATTGACAAATATCGAATATGGAAAAGAAGGCAAATAACAATAAGGTAAACTACTTAACTTTTATTCTAGTAATTTTTTTTTATGTGTTCTTCCAGTGAGCCTAGGTGGTGGCTCTCTGATGTAGATCGGGAAGCCAAGAAACTAAAGATTTGTTGCATGGACTATTCACTAGTGCAAGACCAAAGAAAATAAAAATAATGATGGAAATGTAGTTAATTGCATGGTTGTTACATGGAAAATGCTTTAAAGATCAAGCTTGAAGGTTTTGAAGAGCAAGGAAAGGCTTCCAAGTTGTTCTCAATTTGTTCAATTATCAAGGACCAATCAAGGGAACAAATTGGAGGTGAAAATTGACTAAGTATTGGAGAAAAGTGTCCTACTACCGACGGTAGCCCTACCCCTACCGTCGCCTGTAGGCTCTTGCCAGTGAAGCTCTTGGAAGATGGCACCCTACCACGTCCCGATGAGGGTCTCCTCCGTCAGTCGTCTGGTAGGGTTTGGCTAAAAGGTTAGTTAATGCGATCTAATTGAGGGGTTTTTGTTATTTGTCTTGTCTTTTCAGTTTTAATCAAGGGTTTAATGGCCATTTTAAATCATTAAGTTATAGGTTAGCTAGGGTTAGACTTTAGTCTATAAATATCCCATTATAACTCATTGTAAACGAACATTGATGAATTTGTTGAAATTTGAGAGAGATTCTCCAATTGCTTCTAGTTTCTTTACCATCTTAGACTAGCTTGCTAGGGTTAATATTCATAGTGTTATGAACAATTGTTGCCTTACATTGTAGAATCTATGGTACCAATTGATCATTCAAATTCTTCTTATTAGTTGATTCATGGAGTTTTCTTTCTTTGAATCAATTGATCTTGGGTCTTCTAATTGTGTAATTGGGGATTTGAGCCTTTTGTTTCCTCAAGGTTCTAATTATCAATGTTGTAAAGAACTTTAGCCTCTTAATATTAGATTTATGAGGTTTAGATCCTAAGTTTCTTATTAGAGTGTTGAATTTAAAATCCTCAATAGAGGTTCTTTAAGAAAAGGAGGTGATCCTTGGGAAGGAGTAGAATTTGAACTACAATTAAAAGTTGATCTACATCACACCCAGTAGACCTGGGTGGTTGTCGTATATTTTTGTTAATTAATTTTATGTTCATTTTTTAATTCTTGTTTTTTAGCTGGAAATTTTGATTGTTTTGATATGTATAAAAATTAAACAGAGGAATACAATATATAATTCATTTTTTCTAATCATAGATCGGGAAACCACGTAGAATTGATGCACTCTTCAAAAGAAAGAACACTCAAACTTTGAAATTTAGTCAAGAGTTACATTCTTCTATTGGTCATGATCTTTTAAATTAAGAGAACCATCTTACAAAGCCTACAAGACTTTAAAATTAAATAGAATTTGATATTAACTCGTTAGAATGTGATCTATGAAAACGGTTGCAAATATAAGAATATCGTATTAATATTCATGATAATGTTAGAAGAGCCTATATTAAAGTAGGTCCATATCAGTGTATACAATCACATTATAAAAAATCGAGAGAAATTGACCATCTTTAGAGTTTTCAGGCATCATGATTTAAATTATATCGCTCATGGTTAAGAAATTCACCTAGTGAAGACGTTGTATATTTTTGTCTCCCTTGTTTTCCATTCAATAAAAAAGATGGGATTTTTTTATCAGATGCATTCCCTGTTATTGGATTTAATAATTGGAAGAATGCAAAATGTAGATTACTAGAACAAGTGGGAAAATGTCCGACTTCTATTCATAGAAATGTTGAGAAATCATGTGATGATATTATTAAATCAAATTGGGCATATTGACTAACGTCAGCAAAATTCACTTCTCAACAAATAGCAGACAATTAACTTCAGTTGAAAACTTCCATTGAAACGGTTAGATAACTTGCATTTCAGGGATGTGCTTTTAAAGTTCATGATAAGACGAAGACATCGACTAGACTAATCGAGGGAATTTTCTTGAACAATTGAGTTTAATAGAGACGTACAATGAAAAAGTAAATATAGCTTGGGAGAAAGCTCCAAAAAATGCCACATGTACGCCAACCTAGAGTGTAGAAAGAAATTTTACAAGTCTTGCGCATGAAAGTAAAAAATACTATTCGAGAAGAAATTGGAGATTTCGAATTTTTTTTATCGTTGATGAAATTCGTGATGAATATAGAAGAGAGCGAATGTCGATTGTTCCAAGATTTGTTGACAAAAATGGACGTGTGCTCGATTTTTGCACTCTTACATGTAAAAGATATAGCTTTGCATTGATATTGAAAGAAGCGATCTTCTCTGTTCTCTCCCATCATGGTCTTTATGGTAAGAATATTCGGGGTAAAGGTTATGATGGCACAATTAATATGCGTGGGGGAGTGGAATGGGTACAAGCTTTGATTTTCAATGAATGTCCTTATGTTTACTAGGTTCATTGTTTGGCCCACCCTTGCAATGAGCATTAGTTGCTTTGCTACTAAAGAAGTTATCCTCGTTAATTACTTTTTCACTAAGTTGAGATCTATGATTAGTATTGTTGGTTGTTCATGTAAGCGTAATAACCAATTGAAAGCTGCACAAGCTGCAAATATAACTTATTTACTTGCTAATAATGAGATTTAAAGTGGGAAAGGCCTTCATCAAGCTGGTAATTTACAAAGACGAGAGATACTTATTGGAGTTCCCATTTGAAATTTGTTTCTAGCTTGATAAATACGTTTAGTGCAACTTGTGAAGTTTTATTGAATATTATTGAGGATGGAATTATACCTACTCAACGGGTAGAAGGATATACACCTTATAAGACATTAACTTCTTTTGAATTTGTATTCATTATGCATCTCGTACAAATAATATTGGAGATCTCTAATCCACTTTGTCAAGCTTTGCAAGTTAAGTATGAAGATATTTCAAATAACATGCATCTTGTTGCATCTACTAAGTTGCTCATTCAACAATCATTCAACAATTGAGAGATGAAGGATAGGATGAATTGATTTCAAAGGTGGAAACATTTTGTAAAAAAGTCAACATACCTGTGCCAGATTAAAATGCTCCTTATGTTGCAAGAAGAGGGAGAGCTCGTATAAAGTAGAAGATACAATAGTTGAGCATCATTATACTGTTGATATTTTTAATGATGTTATAGATTCTCAAATGAAAGAGTTGAAATATAAGTTTAGTAATCATATAGTAGAGTTTCTTACTTGTTCTTCAACTTTGGATCCAAGAGAGGTACATGTATCCTTTAGAACTGATGACATTTGCAATTTAGTGCAAAGATTTTATCCATGAAGACTTTACTAATGATGAGAAGGTACAACTAAGAGTGCAACTGGACCATTTTCACCATTTGATACTACTTTTAAAGTTTCCAAATTCGAAAACTATATCTGATTTGAGTCAACAGCTATTGAAATCAAGGAAATCTGTGGTTTATCCCCTTGTATGCAGGATGGTGACTATTATTCTTACTCTTCCAGTTTCTATAGCTACTACAGAACGATCATTCGAAGCGATGAAGATAGTCAAGACTAGACTGCGTAGCATGATGGAAGAGGATTTTCTCTCTGATTGCTTGCAAATATACATAAAAAAGGAAATTGGTGAAAAGTTTAATGTAGATTCACTTATAGACGATTTTCGTGACTTCAAAGAGAGACAATGTGCATTTTGATTACTTATGCTAATTTTTTCTATTACTTATACATGAGATGGATCTTATATTCTTACCCTCCAAACATTAATCCTGCAACCGATCCTGCTTCTTGTTGACCATAGTTATGTTCATATCTCACATCTTGCCCCCTTGGAACCAATGTAGAAAACATTAGACCGGAGATTAAATCGATAAAGCTACTAGTTCATTAGTTTATTGGTTCAACTAGTTGAATAAGTAGTTGAACCGAATAACATTACAATGACGTTCTAAATATATAAAAATTATAATATATATTAATAATTCATCCATGTATACATCATGCTTCATTTAACACTAAAGTCTAATTTAAAAATATTAAAAAATTTATTTAACACTAATATAATCTAAAAATATAAAAGATTTTTTAAATTAAAACATAAAAAATTTAAATGTAGGTTTTACATATTATATTTTGAGTTAGTCTTCGTTTTCTATTTTCTTTTTTTGGCTTTAATATTTTGAATTAGTTTTGAGGCAGAAATTTTAATAGAACTATTTCTTCACTTTTTAAAAGAAAAAGAAAAAAACCTTTTCCCTTCAATTTTCATTAAAAAAAAAAAAGAAAAATCCTAAATTATTGAAGGAAAGTTGCTCTCGTGGGCTATCCTTAAAAGTCAAAATCTGGGCCTCTTTTTTAATTGATAAATATGCATTTTTAAGCCCAACTTTTTACCCTATTTTGCTCAAGGTATTAGAAGTTTCCTTATTTGACTTTGTAGCTCTTTCCCTCTTTCTCAAGAACTGACTTCTCTTACTCTCTTCTTCTCTTCTCTCTTCTTCTTCTTGCCTTCCTTCCTCTTGTTACTTTTTCTCTTGCTCAACTCCTTTTTCTCTTTTATCCCCCTCTCCTTCTGTTATTTTTCCCAATGTAGTCACCTTCTCTACTTTCTTTTCTTCTCACCTCTTCTCCTTCCTTGTGTGACCGTGACCGCTTGCCGCCATCGTTGTTGTCTTCCTTCTTTCTTTGTTTTTTTTTCATAAATCTTCTTTCTTTTTGTTGGATAAATACTTCGGTATATCTAAATCTAAGAACAATTTATGTAAATAGAATTTTAAATTTTTTAATTAATTTATTAGACCATTTTAATTATTTTTGGAAAAAAATTTAAAAATGGGATTTAAGCTGGTTTGTGATCCAATTGGTTGAACCAACCGATTTTGCTTGAGTTTGACTAGTTTCTTCCTGTAACGAGTTTTAGAATAAACTAGACGGGACAAATTACTGGTTTCCGATTCAACTGATTGCACTAGTTGGTCCAGTCTGATTTTTTTAACTTTTTGGAATTCCCTCGTTCATATGTAGTACCGATTCATCTTCTCTCGGCTTCCTCTTCCCTCGCACATATATACCCTTTCTTGCTCCCATTCTCCCTCCATAAGGTAGATGGTACCTTTGTGTTCTATCAAAAAAAAGCCTCTGCCTCACTCTCTTCTACTTCATATTGACGAAAAAACAAGTCCCCTCGACTCTCCAAAATCTTGATTCACCTACCCGTGGGTCTAGGAGTTTTCGTTCACTCTTCACTTTGCATATTCTGTATATTCTCATCTTGTTGAGCCAAATTTTCTTGTATCAGTATCATTATATCTTGAAGCTTCTTTAATTGTTGTTGTATATATTGTATTTGGAATGCATAATCTAGAGGAGTTTGATTAGTTATAAAAACACTAGTTAAAGAATCAACCGGCATTACCATATTATCTCCACTCATTTTCAAAGAAATTACTGCAAGAAAATGTTAGTTTAAGAATATCTAACCTCGCTTCATATCTTTACCTGTTTGTTCCCTCAATTTCACTCCACATGTGTTTACTCTCTTCTAGGCTTTTTTTAAGATGGGGGTCGATAAACCCAACTCGGGAAATTAATTACTTTCCCTCCTCTTTCTCTCTCTACACACTTTCTCTCTAACTTTTCTCTATTCTCTCTCTACTCTAAAACTTTCATCTTTAATATTGAACTTGTATTGGAGGTAGATATGGATCATTCTAAAGATTTTGTAGAAGAAAATATCGAATTTGAGGTAAGAAAAGTTGAATTTATTTTTTTCCAGCACTAAGACTTCATTCGCCTAGACTGATGATTCTGTGCGAAGTGGTTCACTCATTCAGGCGATGCTTCTCAGGAACAAGAATAGTGATTTCTCCCATTTGATTCACATGGATGATGAAGGTAGGCTAGATAGTGTTTTTTGGGTGCACCCTCGAATTGATGTAGCTTATGAAGAGTTCAATGATGTGGTCTATGTTGATTTAACGTATCTTGTTAAAAGATACAAGATGTCGTTCAAACTCTTTTTCTAAAATTTCATACCTTTAATTGTTGCTTCTATTTAATTGTTTTTAGTAGTTTTTTCGATTTTGTTATCTAATTAGGTAAAAACCAATTTGTTAGACTACAAATTAGTAAAGACAATGACTATTTGAGCCTTTACCACTCCCTAAGTTCGACAACTCGTGTGTGTCTCTAATACTACAGTGATAAGTACACTTATAAGTTGCATTCGGTTTAGTTATACCCCATTTATTTATTTAAAACAACATCAAATACTATTGCAAGGGTTTGATCTCAAGATAAATGATCAAAAGGGAGTAGAAAATTCAATGGCATATCATTTAAGCAGGTTGTGAGAGAAGAAGATTCATTTCCTATTTCTTAATATTTTCCTGATGAGCAATTATTCCAATTGAAAGGTATGGCTCCTTGGATGCTGATATGGTGAATTATCTAGTTACAGGAATTTGCCTAATTATCTCAGTAAATCTCGAAGAGAGAAAATCTGAAATGAGGCAAAATACTATGTGTGGGATAAACCTTTGTGAAAATTTTGTTCTAACCAAGTGATTAAGAGGTGTGTTCCTGAAAGTGAATGTCAGTCCATTTTATCTTTTTACCATAACTATGCATGTGGTGGTCATTTTAGACCTAAACGAACTGCTAGGAAAGTTTTTGATACTGGATTGCATCGGGAAACATTATTTAGAGATGCATGTATGGTTTGCGAAAATTTCAAGCGATGCCAAAGGGCAGGTACTCTATCCCATAGAAATGAGATGCCCCAAAACCCTGTTCTTAAATATTAGATGTATAGGGCATAGATTTCATGGGACCATTCCCTTCATCTTGTGGTTTTGTTTACATATTTTAGAAGTTGATTATGTATCAAGATAGGTAGAAGCAAAATCCACCAAGACGGATGATTCTAAATCTGTTGTCGGTTTTGTCAAGATGAACATATATACCGGTTTGAGATCCCAAGAGCAATCATATATGACCAAAGAAGTCATTGGTTAAACAAAACCATTAAAGCCTTGATGAAGAAGTATGGGGTAAACCATCGTGTGGCCATGGCGTATCACCCACAGACAAATAGACAAGCAAAAATTTCCAAGAGGTAAAATCCATTTTAGAGATGACAGTCAAACCAAGGAAGGAAAGATTGGAGTCTAAGATTGGATGATGTGTTGTGGGTGTATCGGACTGTAGGGCTGTAAACGGGTCCAGACCCTCAGGGTACCCCCAGACCCGGACCCGTACCCTTATAGTGAAACTTGGACCCAGACCCGGACCCATACCCTCCAGGGAATAAAATTACGGACCCCGGGACCCGACCCTCCGGGGGTCCGGGGGTAGGAATGCAGGGTATACCCGATACCCAGTATGACATTTTTCTATTTTATTTCCCTGCTAAACAAAAATATGTAAAACAATGTATAATTCAAAAAATAAAAATTTTAACATGATTAACATAATCTCCTTAACATTTCTTTCAACAAATAAAATCATTTACCATCTCTAATTCACATAATTAAAAGTTCAAATATACACAAAATCGTCATAGTGTGAGTGTGATGTGATGTGAGTGTAGTTGATTGGTAGGTAGATATAGTAGAGATAGTAGGTTTGGGTTAAAGATGAGAGTAAAATAATATATTAAAAAAATTATAAATTATATATTAATATAATATAATATATAAAATATATTATTATTTTATTAATACGGGTATACGGGTATACGAGTGCAGGTATCACCATACCTTACCCAGGACCCATATAGCGATATAAATACGAGTGCGAGTCCGGGAGTCCGGGATCCGCGGGTATAAAATTTAAACCTTACCCGCTAAAAAGCAGTGCTGGGACCCAGTGCGAGTGCAGGGTAAGACCCGCTCACGTTCTGACCACTATCGGATTTGTATACAAGACACCAATAGGTACGTCTCCATATAGACTACCTTTTGGTAAATCCTATGACCTACAAGTTGAAATGGAACACAAAGCTTATTAGGCGGTAAAATGCTACAATATGAATATGGAAGAAGTTGGTACGTCTAGGAAGTTGCAGTTGCAAAAATTAGAGGAATTGAGGTTAGAAGCATATGAAAATTCGAGAATTTACAAAGAGAAAATCAAATTGTTTCATGATAATATGATCTTAAGAAAATAATTTGTAGTGAGTTAAAAGGTTTTATTGTATAATTCTTGATTAAAATTCATGCTAGGAAAGATTCGATCTCGCAAAAGCTGGGTCCTTTTGCGGTCAGTAATTCCTTATGGTGCAATTGAGATTAAAATTTTATGTACTACTAAGACCTTCAAAGTGAATGAACACAGGATGAATTTGTTTGAACAGGATTTTGGTATTTCTCATGTTGAGGATATTGTATTGATTCGCAAATTCCGCATTATTTGCAGATTGAGAGGAGATGGAAAAAAGTCGAGTATAATGACTAAAAAAATTGTGCTATTGATTTTTAATGCCTATGTTGAATTTTTTTTTACTGTTTTTGGACTTTTTTTGTTGCTTTTTTTTCCCTAGAATTTTGTCCCATAGATTTTTTTTTTCTTTTGGAATGTGTCAACTTGTTTTCTTTGAAATTTCTTGACTTTCTTGATGGTTTCCCCAAAATAGTTTTCAAGTCGGTATGCATTATTCAGTGAAAGTTGGAATGGAATGAAAGAGACAAAGTATGATAAGTTTTTCTCTTCAAATATTTGAGTACCTTGATGGTCTTGATGATAGAATCAAATGATGATGTGCGAGAATTGATAGAAACAAACTTGGGAGATTTCTAGCCAAAGAGCAACTCCTAAATTTTGCCCTAAATTCTTCATTGTGTGTTTGTCAAGCATAGTATGTTTATTCTAGAACTTACTTTGTTATGCATTTCAAGGCCACATTTATGAATTCTAGCATGAAAATGATAAAGTTAGTTCAGGGATTTAACCATTTTCTTTTAGCCATCTTAAAAGACATCACCTTTACTTATAATAACCGTTGGCTAAACCTTTTGAGCCAAACCGTTTGATTGCCTTACACCTGATTAAAATATACCCATTAAGCCTTTTTCATTTGTGTAAACTTTTCTCTTTTAAAACTATGCAAGCAATTGTGTATAAACAAAGTCTTTTCTTCTATTTTGTATACGAGTATAAGTTTATATTCATTGTGTATATGGTTTGGAGTAAAATGTATGGAGAAAAGTTCCAAAAGAAAAAAAAGAAAAAAAAGTAAATAAGAAAGAGAAAAAAGAAAAGGAAAGGCCAAGTTTGAGAGACATAAAAGGCAAACCTTCTGTGAATGGCAATAAAATGATCAAATGTAAATATGAAGGATCTAACCAATGTACTTTCTTTCTTTCTTTCTTTTCCCAACTCTATTTCTAAGTGACTTTTCACATTTTGCTTGTTTTAACCACTTTAAATGATCTTTCCCTACCTTTGCCTAGCCAAGTTACAACCCAAAATAAAGAACCTTTAATTTTTGCTTGAGTTCATGTTTTAATGGTGGAGATTTGATATATGAGCAAGCCTATGGTTATGCAATGCTATGTCTTGAACTTGACAACTTATTCCCTAAACACTTTGAGTGATTAGAGTGAAACATATGAGAGGGTATTGAATCTTGTTGCTTCTTTGGTTTATGAGATTGTTCCGATTGATGAGTGATTCAATTGTTCTTTCTAAAAAGTTATATATAAGCACTTGTTCTCTTGATTGTTATTTTGATTTGATCTCTCTAATGTGTGTTTATTTGGATTGGTTTTGTGGGAAAATTGAGAGAGAGGAAAGGGATGACTGAGAGAATAGTTGATATATTTTGGAATAATACATGCTTGAGGGCAAGCATAGTTTTGATGTGAGGGAATTTGATTGAGTAATAAAAGTCTACTTTTATTATATTGTTTTGGTTATAATTTTGTTTATTATTAAAGGAAATTAATGGATTTTATTTCTTTTTTGTTTAGAAATAAATTGTAGATATTTAAGTTGATTCAAGCTTACAAGGGAGTACTTGGAATATTTTAAGAGAAGAGGGATTTTACTGTAGAAGATTACAAGGAAGACATTAACTTTGGTAAAATCCATGAGAGGATTTACCAAATTGGTTGGAGAAGGAGTCAACTAAACTATAAGGGGATATTGTAGTTTTTTAATCTGATTGCGTGGAGTT
Organism: Catharanthus roseus; assembly: GCA_028651295.1. Taxonomy (NCBI): domain Eukaryota; kingdom Viridiplantae; phylum Streptophyta; class Magnoliopsida; order Gentianales; family Apocynaceae; genus Catharanthus; species Catharanthus roseus. The sequence continues at coordinate 16,026,457 of JAPQWS010000168.1, read as the reverse complement.
TTAAATACAATAATTTTCCTAGGTAGATTTTATTTTATTTTTATGTTTGTGTTAGGAGAGGAAGGAATCAAGTGATTTGATTCTCTCAATTGATATTTTGTTTATATAAAAAAACACTATAAGTAGGCGGTAGGAGAAGAAGAATAAGAAGAAGAAGAGAGAAGTTTTTCATTAGATTAGCTAGTTCAAATTATTTCAAAATCATGTTTGTCATCATGTGTGGCTAATTTTCTCTTATTTTAATTTAAGGGTTTTATTTCAATTATAATTTTTGTGAGGCTATGAGCTTATATTTATTTTCTTACTTTTAATTTAAGTATTTATTGGTTTATTGCATTCTTTTTATGAAAGCAGATGTTTGATTAATTTGACAAACTAGCTAAATGATTTCTTTCTACTGCTACCATACCATGAAATCATGGCACTGGGAATCACTTAGGATTTTTATGTGTATTGCATAATTAGTGTAAAGGGGAATCAACAAGAGAAAATCAAGTTATTGTAGCTATTTCAATTATTTGAGTTTTTAATTCAACTACATTTTCATTGTGTTATTGCTATCATTCCCATTGAATTGCGGTAGTATTTATTGAATGTTTGGTTTAATTAATGAATTTAGGAAAATATAAGATTTATTATGTGTATATTAATAAATCAAAGGTTGAATGCTTGAGTGGCTGAGATCTTTAATTTATCCTATGATCAAGAATATAATTGAATAAAAGTGACCCTCGTTTTTCTAATATTGAGTTATTCTCTTTATTATCATTATTTTTATTTTGGGTGACTTATTATTTTTCATCAAAAGAAAATTCCCCCAATTTTACTAATTTTTCTTGAGTTAAGATTAAAATTATTAATTGTCTTGGGATTCAACTAATTCAACTAATGCTACAAATTTCTTTTGATTTGACAAGAATTTAGATTAATTTTGAGAATGTCGACAAAGCTGTGAGGAACCTTAACCTTGATACTACCAAGGTCCCTCTCTTTATCTTCATATCTTCTTATATCTTGCCTACCTTGCCTCACTTCTTGGCTGTGGCGGATTCGCAAGTTCATCAAGGCCCCACCCATTTTTTTTTAAAATTTAGTTATATATTTTTTATAATTTTGCATAATGGACCCTTCTTAAATTAATATATTTTTCTTTTATTATGTAAAAATTTAATTCTACAAAGGCCCAACATAATATTTTTTACCTTAACTATCCTCTAGCTCATAAAATTTCCTTTCCTAAAAAATATCTCACATTGTTTTAATTTTTCTTTTTTGGTTTCACAAAACCCAATTTTCTATCCTATTCATTACTCTTGTGTCTTATGATTATTTATCAGCATTTATTTAGTCTTATGTTCCCAAAAATAAAGAATTTAGGAGGGAAACTAAAGAGTCACCCTTGATAATTAAGCAAAATAAAGCCAAACCAGAATCGTTAGCTATTCTTTAAGAGAGTAAGGCACTGCATGTCACCTTAACTACTTTTGAAGAGTAAGTAAAGCACTGCCCGTCTGACTTGAAGTTTGGAACCAAACCACTCCTATGCAAAGCTTGAAGATTGAAGAAGAGAATGCAAGCTGAAGTTTTTATCAATAGTTTTTGTTTTTTTTTTTAGGCTAAAATTTTTTATTTTCATGCATGAGAAATTTTAATAAGAATTAAATAAAATCACCAATTGACAAATATCGAATATGGAAAAGAAGGCAAATAACAATAAGGTAAACTACTTAACTTTTATTCTAGTAATTTTTTTTTATGTGTTCTTCCAGTGAGCCTAGGTGGTGGCTCTCTGATGTAGATCGGGAAGCCAAGAAACTAAAGATTTGTTGCATGGACTATTCACTAGTGCAAGACCAAAGAAAATAAAAATAATGATGGAAATGTAGTTAATTGCATGGTTGTTACATGGAAAATGCTTTAAAGATCAAGCTTGAAGGTTTTGAAGAGCAAGGAAAGGCTTCCAAGTTGTTCTCAATTTGTTCAATTATCAAGGACCAATCAAGGGAACAAATTGGAGGTGAAAATTGACTAAGTATTGGAGAAAAGTGTCCTACTACCGACGGTAGCCCTACCCCTACCGTCGCCTGTAGGCTCTTGCCAGTGAAGCTCTTGGAAGATGGCACCCTACCACGTCCAGTAGGTCTCCTCTGTCGTCGCTGGTAGGGTTTGGCTAAAAGGTTAGTTAATGCGATCTAATTGAGGGGTTTTTGTTATTTGTCTTGTCTTTTCAGTTTTAATCAAGGGTTTAATGGCCATTTTAAATCATTAAGTTATAGGTTAGCTAGGGTTAGACTTTAGTCTATAAATATCCCATTATAACTCATTGTAAACGAACATTGATGAATTTGTTGAAATTTGAGAGAGATTCTCCAATTGCTTCTAGTTTCTTTACCATCTTAGACTAGCTTGCTAGGGTTAATATCCATAGTGTTATGAACAATTGTTGCCTTACATTGTAGAATCTATGGTACCAATTGATCATTCAAATTCTTCTTATTAGTTGATTCATGGAGTTTTCTTTCTTTGAATCAATTGATCTTGGGTCTAATTGTGTAATTGGGGATTTGAGCCCTTTGTTTCCTCAAGGTTCTAATTATCAATGTTGTAAAGAACTTTAGCCTCTTAATATTAGATTTATGAGGTTTAGATCCTAAGTTTCTTATTAGAGTGTTGAATTTAAAATCCTCAATAGAGGTTCTTTAAGAAAATGAGGTGATCCTTGGGAAGGAGTAGAATTTGAACTACAATTAAAAGTTGATCTACATCATACCCAGTAGACCTGGGTGGTTGTCGTATATTTTTGTTAATTAATTTTATGTTCATTTTTTAATTCTTGTTTTTTAGCTGAAAATTTTGATTGTTTTGATATGTATAAAAATTAAACAGAGGAATACAATATATAATTCATTTTTTCTAATCATAGATCGGGAAACCACGTAGAATTGATGCACTCTTCAAAAGAAAGAACACTCAAACTTTGAAATTTAGTCAAGAGTTACATTCTTCTATTGGTCATGATCTTTTAAATTAAGAGAACCATCTTACAAAGCCTACAAGACTTTAAAATTAAATAGAATTTGATATTAACTCGTTAGAATGTGATCTATGAAAACGGTTGCAAATATAAGAATATCATATTAATATTCATGATAATGTTAGAAGAGCCTATATTAAAGTAGGTCCATATCAGTGTATACAATCACATTATAAAAAATCGAGAGAAATTGACCATCTTTAGAGTTTTCAGGCATCATGATTTAAATTATATCGCTCATGGTTAAGAAATTCACCTAGTGAAGACGTTGTATATTTTTGTCTCCCTTGTTTTCTATTCAATAAAAAAGATGGGATTTTTTTATCAGATGCATTCCCTGTTATTGGATTTAATAATTGGAAGAATGCAAAATGTAGATTACTAGAACAAGTGGGAAAATGTCCGACTTCTATTCATAGAAATGTTGAGAAATCATGTGATGATATTATTAAATCAAATTGGGCATATTGACTAACGTCAAGCAAAATTCACTTCTCAACAAATAGCAGACAATTAACTTCGATTGAAAACTTCCATTGAAACGGTTAGATAACTTGCATTTCAGGGATGTGCTTTTAAAGTTCATGATAAGACGAAGACATCGACTAGACTAATCGAGGGAATTTTCTTGAACAATTGAGTTTAATAGAGACGTACAATGAAAAAGTAAATATAGCTTGGGAGAAAGCTCCAAAAAATGCCACATGTACGCCAACCTAGAGTGTAGAAAGAAATTTTACAAGTCTTGCGCATGAAAGTAAAAAATACTATTCGAGAAGAAATTGGAGATTTCGAATTTTTTTTATCGTTGATGAAATTCGTGATGAATATAGAAGAGAGCGAATGTCGATTGTTCCAAGATTTGTTGACAAAAATGGACGTGTGCTCGATTTTGCACTCTTACATGTAAAAGATATAGCTGCATTGATATTGAAAGAAGCGATCTTCTCTGTTCTCTCCCATCATGGTCTTTATGGTAAGAATATTCGGGGTAAAGGTTATGATGGCACAATTAATATGCGTGGGGGAGTGGAATGGGTACAAGCTTTGATTTTCAATGAATGTCCTTATGTTTACTAGGTTCATTGTTTGGCCCACCCTTGCAATGAGCATTAGTTGCTGCTACTAAAGAAGTTATCCTCGTTAATTACTTTTTCACTAAGTTGAGATCTATGATTAGTATTGTTGGTTGTTCATGTAAGCGTAATAACCAATTGAAAGCTGCACAAGCTGCAAATATAACTTATTTACTTGCTAATAATGAGATTTAAAGTGGGAAAGGCCTTCATCAAACTGGTAATTTACAAAGACGAGAGATACTTATTGGAGTTCCCATTTGAAATTTGTTTCTAGCTTGATAAATACGTTTAGTGCAACTTGTGAAGTTTTATTGAATATTATTGAGGATGGAATTATACCTACTCAACGGGTAGAAGGATATACACCTTATAAGACATTAACTTCTTTTGAATTTGTATTCATTATGCATCTCGTACAAATAATATTGGAGATCTCTAATCCACTTTGTCAAGCTTTGCAAGTTAAGTATGAAGATATTTCAAATAACATGCATCTTGTTGCGTCTACTAAGTTGCTCATTCAACAATCATTCAACAATTGAGAGATGAAGGATAGGATGAATTGATTTCAAAGGTGGAAACATTTTGTAAAAAAGTCAACATACACTGCGCGATTAAAATGCTCCTTATGTTGCAAGAAGAGGGAGAGCTCGTATAAAGTAGAAGATACAATAGTTGAGCATCATTATACTGTTGATATTTTTAATGATGTTATAGATTCTCAAATGAAAGAGTTGAAATATAAGTTTAGTAATCATATAGTAGAGTTTCTTACTTGTTCTTCAACTTTGGATCCAAGAGAGGTACATGTATCCTTTAGAACTGATGACATTTGCAATTTAGTGCAAAGATTTTATCCATGAAGACTTTACTAATGATGAGAAGGTACAACTAAGAGTGCAACTGGACCATTTTCACCATTTGATACAACTTTTAAAGTTTCCAAATTCGAAAACTATATCTGATTTGAGTCAACAGCTATTGAAGTCAAGGAAATCTGTGGTTTATCCCCTTGTATGCAGGATGGTGACTATTATTCTTACTCTCCAAGTTTCTATAGCTACTACAGAACGATCATTCGAAGCGATGAAGATAGTCAAGACTAGACTGCGTAGCATGATGGAAGAGGATTTTCTCTCTGATTGCTTGCAAATATACGTAAAAAAGGAAATTGGTGAAAAGTTTAATGTAGATTCACTTATAGACGATTTTCGTGACTTCAAAGAGAGACAATGTGCATTTTGATTACTTATGCTAATTTTTTCTATTACTTATACATGAGATGGATCTTATATTCTTACCCTCCAAACATTAATCCTGCAACCGATCCTGCTTCTTGTTGACCATAGTTATGTTCATGTCTCACATCTTGCCCCCTTGGAACCAATGTAGAAAACATTAGACCGGAGATTAAATCGATAAAGCTACTAGTTCATTAGTTTATTGGTTCAACTAGTTGAATAAGTAGTTGAACCGAATAACATTACAATGACGTTCTAAATATATAAAAATTATAATATATATTAATAATTCATCCATGTATACATCATGCTTCATTTAACACTAAAGTCTAATTTAAAAATATTAAAAAATTTATTTAACACTAATATAATGTAAAAATATAAAAGATTTTTTAAATTAAAACATAAAAATATTTAAATGTAGGTTTTACATATTATATTTTGAGTTAGTCTTCGTTTTCTTTTTTCTTTTTTTGGCTTTAATATTTTGAATTAGTTTTGAGGCAGAAATTTTAATAGAACTATTTCTTCACTTTTTAAAAGAAAAAGAAAAAAACCTTTTCCCTTCAATTTTCGTTAAAAAAAAAAAGAAAAATCCTAAATTATTGAAGGAAAGTTGCTCTCGTGGGCTATCCTTAAAAGTCAAAATCTGGGCCTCTTTTTTAATTGATAAATATGCATTTTTAAGCCCAACTTTTTACCCTATTTTGCTCAAGGTATTAGAAGTTTCCTTATTTGACTTTGTAGCTCTTTCCCCCTTTCCCTCTTTCTCAAGAACTGACTTCTCTTACGCTCTTCTTCTCTTCTCTCTTCTTCTTCTTGCCTTCCTTCCTCTTGTTACTTTTTCTCTTGCTCAACTCCTTTTTCTCTTTTTTCCCCCTCTCTTTCTCTTATTTTTCCCAATGCAGTCACCTTCTCTACTTTCTTTTCTTCTCACCTCTTCTCCTTCCTTGTGTGACCGTGACCGCTTGCCGCCATCGTTGTTGTCTTCCTTCTTTCTTTGTTTTTTTTTCATAAATCTTCTTTCTTTTTGTTGGATAAATACTTCGGTATATCTAAATCTAAGAACAATTTATGTAAATAGAATTTTAAATTTTTTAATTAATTTATTAGACCATTTTAATTATTTTTGGAAAAAAATTTAAAAATGGGATTTAACTGGTTTGTGATCCAATTGGTTGAACCAACCGATTTTGCCGAGTTTGACTAGTTTCTTCCTGTAACGAGTTTTAGAATAAACTAGACGGGACAAATTACTGGTTTCCGATTCAACTGATTGAACTAGTTGGTCCAGTTTGATTTTTTTAACTTTTTGGAATTCCCTCGTTCATATGTAGTACCGATTCATCTTCTCCTGGCTTCCTCTTCCTCGCACATATATACCCTTTCTTGCTCCCATTCTCCCTCCATAAGGTAGATGGTACCTTTGTGTTCTATCAAAAAAAGCCTCTGCCTCACTCTCTTCTACTTCATATTGACGAAAAACAAGTCCCCTCGACTCTCCAAAATCTTGATTCACCTACCCGTGGGTCTAGGAGTTTTCGTTCACTCTTCACTTTGCATATTCTGTATATTCTCATCTTGTTGAGCCAAATTTTCTTGTATCAGTATCATTATATCTTGAAGCTTCTTTAATTGTTGTTGTATATATTGTATTTGGAATGCATAATCTAGAGGAGTTTGATTAGTTATAAAAACACTAGTTAAAGAATCAACCGGCATTACCACATTATCTCCACTCATTTTCAAAGAAATTACTGCAAGAAAATGTTAGTTTAAGAATATCTAACCTCGCTTCATATCTTTACCTATTTGTTCCCTCAATTTCACTCCACATGTGTTTACTCTCTTCTAGGCTTTTTTTAAGATGGGGGTCGATAAACCCAACTCGGGAAATTAATTACTTTCCCTCCTCTTTCTCTCTCTACACACTTTCTCTCTTACTTTTCTCTATTCTCTCTCTACTCTAAAACTTTCATCTTTAATATTGAACTTGTATTGGAGGTAGATATGGATCATTCTAAAGATTTTGTAGAAGAAAATATCGAATTTGAGGTAAGAAAAGTTGAATTTATTTTTTTCCAACACTAAGACTTCATTCGCCTAGACTGATGATTCTGTGCGAAGTGGTTCACTAATTCAGGCGATGCTTCTCAGGAACATTCGCCCAGATGCGCGTACCACTTCGCTTCATTTCGCTGGTCTGGGCAAAATCGATTGTCCGATTTTTTCTTTATTCACAAAAATCGGACGACCTGTTTCAAAATCGGTCATCTGATTATTGTGAATGAATAAAAATCGAAAGACCTTTTCGAAATAGGTCGTTCGATTTTCTTTCCATTCACAAAAATCGGACGTCTAATTTATTCTTCATTAAAAAAAATCAGACGACCTGTTTCCAAATCGGTCGTCCGATTAAATTCTCCTGTAATTAAAAAACTCACTTTCGCCAATATGGGCGAAATTTTCCTATGAATTTTGCCCATCTTGGCGAAATTTAACACAAAATTTCACCAACTTGGGCGAAAATCATAGGAGATTTTCGCTCATCTGGGCGAAACTCGCTTCATTGACAAAAATTGGACTTTTCTTACCTCAAAATCGATATTTTCTAGTTAGAAATCTTCAAAGTCATCCATATATACCTTCAAAATGTGTTAAATGCGAAAGATTGAAGTTTAAGGCTAGAGAGAAGTTTGAGAGAAAGAGGGAGGGAAGCAATGAATTTTTTCGCGATTTACATATAGATTCCCTAGTTAGGTTTATCGACCCCTTTAAGATAATCTCACTTTTGTTACCTTTTTCTCAACTCACCAATCCTTCTCTAAACCTTTCCACTCAATAGGAATGTCATCAAAGCATGATCAATCGCTCTAAGACTCTTTGACTAGCATTCAAGTACATCTTCTAAACTAGGTCTTGGCACCATCATCATGACGAAATCAACTTCCATCCCACCCATGAAAAGAAACAATCCAAAATATCTTGGGCGTATTAATTTTCTTAAGGATGGCTTACGGTAGCGGTGAAAAATTGATAACAAACCCAGATCTAAATTGGTTAACAACAAATCTTCTTGAGAAAGAAGAGAAGAACTCTATCTGAAAAGATAACGCAAAAAACATGAAAGATTTCGAAAAGAAAAACATATATAGTTTGTGGACAAAAAAAATCCCACAAAACATAAAAGAAAGCTAAAAATGGTCCGATCAAGATTCAAAACTCCGTCTAATGCCAAAGTCTAATATTGGTCTCAGAAGACCAAGGGAGGAAGCATTAATTAGAAGCTTATACACTAGCAAGGGTGAGGAAGATGAAGAGAAGAGGAAAAATGAGAAAGTACATGTTAGTCTATAAAATCAAATCAAATAACTTTGATTCATAAAGGAAAAATATTATATTTAGTCACAAAAGTTTAGGCATTAACATGATATAATTCTCAAAGTTCTATTTTCTGTCAATATGGTCCCTATCTAAACAATCTATGTGTAGGCATTTGGGCCTATTTTCTTCCCAATATTTTTCATTTTTTCAGCCCATATTTATCCCTTATGATGATCCAATGGGCCTCAACAGAAAGATAAGGTGGTTTTGAACTAGTCAGAGATGCCGGGCCAACCCGAGCTACCCGTTGTGGCTTTGACCTATTTATCTTTCTTCCTCTCCTCGGTTCACACAGCCGACTCGATATTTTTCTTCTTTCTCTTATCTGCTTCGCCGACTGCGTCTCTATGTCTTCTTCTTCCTTTCTTTACCGCGGCTTTCGCGACCGTTACCCTTCTCCGCCTCTTCATTTTCTGTGCCACTGCCTCAATTATTGCAATCGTCGGCTTCTTGCGATCCCTGTTCGATCGTTGTTCTGGTATTTGAGAGAGGAAGCCGAAAGGTTAGAGAGAGAGAGAGAGAGAGGAAACTGGTGATTCTTTTTCTTGGTTGAGGCTCGTGACTAAGGGACCCTTTCGATCTTGCCGTTATCTTTTACCATCGGCGCCTCGACGCCGCTCGTTGCCTCTCACCGCTGCTTAGTGCCGCCTCGGTCTTAGAATTGGTTTCTTCGCCGGCGGAACAAACTCCGCGGCGGTAGGTAAGGGTTCTTTCTATTTATTTCTTTTCGTTTTCTCCTAACTGGTTTGTGCAGTTTTCTTGGCTTTCCGCTTGGCTCGGACCGATGGCAGTGAAAAAGAAGGGAATATATTTTTATGTAATAGAGTTAGGCTTATTTTTCCACTGTAATTATTCTGATTATTGTAATAGTAATTAGAAGTTGTAATAGTAAATAGATCCAATAAGTGGTATCAGAGCCTGGAAACGACTACAACTTTCCGGTCCTTTTCAATGGTGCAGGCGACATCTCGGAAAATTCGAGATCTGAGAGAACTATTGAGTTCTTCAGATTCGGCCAGTGAAGTATTACTTGACTTCCTCCGGTTTTTTTTTATGGTTATTATTTCTGTTGCTCAGTTCTTATTTTTGTTGTTGGTTTCCTGTTGGCATTTTTGTTTTGGTTTACTGCTTCTGCTCAGAACCGCATTCATTGCATTTGTTGCTATTCTAATTTCTTTGTTTTTTTTCCTGATCTACAGATCTTGCGCCGTTTAAGTTTTTTTTTTTTTTTGTGTACCAGAGATTTCGGTTATCTGTTGTTTCTTTTAAATATATATATATATATAATCCAAGCCTGGCTTGAATCCGTGAGACTTCAAGTAGTTGTGTCTTGGAGCGTTTTTCTAATTTCAAATATTTTTGTTGTTATTCTATTTTGCAACATTCTTTCTGTTTGTCTTTTTCTGTCTTGTGGTTTGACTGCTTCTGCCTTTTATTTCTCATTTCGGTTATATATATAATAGTGCTGCTGCTTTTTGTGTTTATTGGGATTTGTGCCTCACACATATTTGCACCGTTTTTCACAAAAAAAGGACAAATCCGGGTAGTTTTTTTAATTATTGGGAAAAAAATTTTTCAAATCTTTCATTTTTCTAAACCCATTAAATTACACTTATTTGCCATTAAAACATGTCGGTTCCAAAAATTGAAACTGACAAGTTTGATGGCAAATCTGACTTTGTAATATGGCAGAGAAAGATGAAAGTAGTTTTGGTACAAAATAAAACCGGAATCTTAGAGAGGCAAAATTCTTATTGAAAAACTTGGTAATGCGCACAGTTGCCTCACCTTGCATTTAATAGACAATGTTTTACTAGAAATTGACGAAAAGACAATGCTTTTGAAATCTGGACTAAATTAGAAAAATTATATTTGGGAAAATCTCTATCAAATAAAATTTATTTAAAAGAACAACTTTTCAGTTTTAAAATGAGCGGGTCAAAACTTTTCGTTTTAAAATGAGCGGGTCAGAAACACTTTCAGAAAATATGGATGATTTAAATAAAATCCTTTTGGAACTTCAAAACGTTGGAGAGAAAATCTCTGATGAAAATATTGTTGTTATTTTATTAAATGACTTACCTGATTCTTATAACGCCGTAAAATCTACCATTAAATATAGTAGAGATGGCTTATCTCTTTCTGATGTTAAAAACACTTTGAAATTGAGAGATTTGGATTTACAAAAAGAAAATAAATCAAACAGAGAGAACCTTTACGTGCAAGGGAGAGTTGACCGGAGGGAACCTCTTACTCACAGGCCTAAAAGTAAAGGGAGGTCCAAATCTTGAGAAAAGAACAAAGTGAAATATTTTTATTGTGGCAAGGAGGGTCATACGAAAAACAAGTGTTTTAAAAGGATCAAAGATGAAAAATAACGTAAACATGGTAAAGGGAGTAATAAAATTGACAAAACCCATGATTTTGATTTAGATGGTAATTCTATGTTTTCAGAGGTTTTGTGCGTTTTCCTTTCCCCTTCTTGTTCTAAGTTGTTGATAATTGGATTCTTGATTCTGGATGTACATTTCACATTATACTCAACAAACACTGGTTTTCAGATTTAAACCCTTAAATCATGGAAAGATTTACATAGGAAACAATCAAGTTTATGATGTTAAAGGCATTGGGAATATTTTTATCAAAATGCATGACGGTGTGACTAGGAAACTCACTAAGGTGAGATACGTGCCTGACCTTCGTCAGAATCTTATCTCCCTTGGTTATTTGGGCCACTTGGTCTTTCTTTCAAATATAAAAATGGTATTTTAAGAATTTGCAAAGGAAACCTTGTCATGCTAAAAGGTTTTAAAAGAGAAAGTTTATGCATTCTTATTGGAAAAACAACTTGTAATTCAACTGCTTTGATTTCAAAAACTATTCCCGAGAAAGCTATGTTGTGGCATCAGCGTATTGGCCACATTAGTGAGAAGGGACTATATTACTTGCAAAAACAAAATCTTTTATATAGTGACAAAATTGATTCTTTGGATTTTTGTGACCATTGTGTTTTGGGAATACAACACAAAATCAGTTTTTCACCTAGCACACTACTATACTTGACTATGTGCATTCTAATCTGTGGGGACCTGAAAAGGTTCCGACTTATGGTGGTAATGTTTATTTCTTGTCAATTATTGATGATTTTTCGAGGCATGTTTGGTTCTTTCTTTTAAAAAAAAAAAGATCAAACTTTTGAAAAGTTTTGTGAGTGGAAACACCTTGCCGAAAATCAATCTAAAAATAAACTAAAAACAATTAAGACTGATAACGGTCTTGAGTTTTGTAACCAAAAGTTTACTGATTTATGTGCATCGCATGGTATCTTACATCACAGGACGGTTAGGTATAAGCGCCGGCAGAACGGAGTAGCTGAGAGGATGAACCGTATCATAATAGATAAGGTTAGATATCTTATGGTGTCTTCAGGTGTCCCAAAACCCTTTTGGGTGGAAGCTGTAAGTACGGCTGTCTACCTCATTAATAGATCCCATTCTACAGCTATAAACTTTAGGGCTCCTATAGAACTTTGGTGTGGTAAGCCCCCTAACCTGTCCAACCTTAGAGTTTTTGGTTGTGTGGCTTTTGCACATCAGAAGGAGGGTAAGCTAGACCCTAGGTCTAGAAAGGGAGTGTTCACAGAATACCTTAGCGGGGTGAAGGGTTATAATGTGTGACTAAAAGGTGAACCGGGAGTGAGGATAGTTATCAGTAAGGATGTCATCTTCAACGAGTAAGATATGTCCTGTCTTAAGGATAAATCTGTCTCCAATAGTTCACCCAGTTTTCCTACATTAGGTAGTATTCCTATGGAGGTAGAGGTCACCTCTAAACCCTCTCTAGAGCCCTCACAGGAGCCTGAAACCAACAAGGAGTTAGTTACAACATCCAGTAGTATACCTGATCCTCTTAATGTTCCTGAAACCCGTGACCTGAGTTAGAAGGTTTTGATGAGGAGGAAAAACATCCTGAGGCTCAAGCTCAAGCCCTTAGAGATTACCAGCTGTCGAGAGATAGGGTTAGAAGAGTGCCTAAGAAATACTCTAGATATAGTTATTCTTATACAGTTTCATATGCATTTGCTGTTGCATCTTATGTGGAAAAGAAGTAACTATTGTGTTTTTCTTATGTTTTGAAATGCCCTAATCGCTCTTTATAGTTACGTGCTATGGATGAGGAATGTCTTCTTTAAATAAAAATAAAACTTGGATTCTTATTCCAAAACCCTCAAAACAAAAACTACTGGATTGCAAATGGAGTTTTAAAATTCAAGAGCCTGAGTCTGCTAAAGAACCTCCAAGGTTTAAGGCCAGGCTGGTTGCAAAAGATTTTTCACAAGTTGAGGGCATTGATTTTAATGAAATATTTTCTCCCGACAGTAAATACAAAATGTTAGGATAATTCTTGCTCTTGTTGTTTTTTATGATCTCAATCTTGAACAACGTGATGTTAAAACCGCTTTCTTTCATAGTAATCTTGAAGAGACTATATATATGCGTCAACCAGCAGGTTTTGAGGTTAAAGGTAAAGAACACATGGTGTATCTTTTGAAAAAGTCCTTATACACACTTAAACAATCGTCCAGGCAATGGTACAAGAGGTTTGATTCTTTTATGTTAAAAGTTGGTTTCTCTAAAAGCAACTATGAATAATTGTCTTTATTTCTCTGGTAATAATGTTGAAAGTGCTATTTATTTGTTGATTTATGTAGATGATATATTAATCTCTTGCAAACATAAAGTTAAGATTGATGATCTGAGATCTTTCCTAAAATCCAAATTCGACATGAAGGATTTAGGGATTACGTCCAGGATTCTGGGGATGAGTATTACTAGAGATAAGACTGGCCGTTCACTTTTCTTGTCTCAGAAACCCTTTCTTCAGAAAATTGTCTCCAAATTTTCAATGCATTTGTGTAAGCCCGTTATAACCCCACTTGCAAGCCATTTCAAACTTTCTGACAAAACTTGTCCTAAAATCGAGAGTGAGAAAAGAGATATGACAAATATCCCCTATAGAATGGCCATAGGCTCGGTTATGTACTCGATGATATTCACCCCACTAGACATTGCTTTTTCTATAAGCCTTCTCAGCAGATTCATGTTTAACCCGGGAAGGGATCACTGGGCTGCTCTCAAGTGGTTGCTACATTACCTTAACGGAACTATAGATAGGGGCTTACACTATCACAATTGGTTTGATGTCTTTGAACTAATTGGTTATGTCGATCCCTATTTTGCAAGTGATAAGGATGGTAGAAAATCTACCTTATCCTATTTCTTTACCTTAGCCGGTAATTGCGTCTCGTGAAAATCTCAACTACAGCCAGTAGTTGCCTTATCAACTACAGAGGTTGAGTATATCGCAGCTACGGAAGCTATCAAGGAAGCCATTTGGCTTCAAGGATTATTGAATGAATTACATATTTTACATTTAAAAGCTATTATTTATACTGACAGTCAGACTTGTTTACATTTATGCAAAAATTCGGTCTATCACGAACGGACAAAGCATATAGATGTCAAATACCATTTCATTTGGGAAAAAGTCTCTAGTGGTTTAGTTGACATGGATAAGATTAGTACTAATAATAATCCGGCAGACTTTCGTACTAAAATTGTGAGCTCTGACAAATTTATGTTTTGCAGGGACTTTCTTCACTTGGATGCAGTTTGACTCTTATTAGTCATTTTAAAGTTGGAAAAATATTGTTCAAGGTGGAGATTGTAGGCATTTGGGCCTATTTTCTTCCCAATATCTTTTTCCAGCCCACATTTATCCCCTATGATGATCCAATGGGCCTCAACAGAAAGATAAAGTAGTTTTGAACTGGTTAGAGATGTCCTGCCTGGCCGGGCCAGGCGAACCTGGGCTGCCCGTTGTGGCTTTGACCTATTTATCACTCTTCCTCTCCTCGGTTCACATAGCCGACTCTTGATATTCTTCATTCTTTCTCTTCTCTGCTTCGCCGATTGCATCTCTGTCTCTTTTTTTTTTTCTTTCTTTACCGCGGCTTGCCGTGATGGCTACTCTTCTTCGCCTCTTCAGTTTCTGTGCCGCTGTCTCGGTCAATGTGATTGTCGGCTTCTTGCGATCCTTGTTCGATTGCTGTTCTGGTATTTGAGGGAGGGAGCCGAAAGATTAGAGAAAGAGAAAGGAAACCGATGATTCTTTTTCTTGGTTGAGGCCTGTGACTGAGGGACCCTTTCGATCTTACCGTTATCTTTTACTGCCAGCGCCTCGATGCGGCTCATTACCTCTCGCCGCTGCTCGGTGCTGTCTCAGTCTCGGCATTGGTTTCTTCGCAGGTGGAACAAACTCCATGGCGGTAGGTAAGTATTCTTTCTATTTATTTCTTTTCGTTTTCTTCTAACTGGTTTGTGCAGTTTTCTTGGCTTCCCTCTCAGCTCAGACATACGGCAGTGAAGAAGAAGGGAATATATTTTTATGTAGTAGAGTTAGGCTTATTTTTCCGCTACAATTATGCTAACTATTGTAATAGTAATTAGAAGTTGTAATAGTAAATAGATCCAGCACTAAGGTAATCCAATAAAGATCATTTTGCTGTTAAACACTTATTACTTTCATATAAAAAATAACATGAGCTGCTTAACTCCAAATGAACACATCTAAGGCCTAGTTTTGGAGGGAAATAAAAATTGCTTCCTCTCCCAAAATGCCTCATACATGTTTCTTTTAAAGAGAATAGTTTGTAGTACTTATTTTACTCTTCACATTACCAAATGTGAGTAGTTTATATAATTTTTTGGATGTAAGTTAAGTATTTGATACTAAAAGAATCTTATTAGATTGCCATAGTAGATTGTTTAGAGACCATAACGAGAGAAAAGAAACTTTGGGGATTATATCTTGTTAAGGCAAAAATTTTAGGGACTAAGTAGATAATTTTTCCACATAATACTATTATAGATAATTAATTGTAAAAGATAACTAATTGTTACAAAAATTAAGGGAAAAGAACCATAAACTTGCTTGTATATTCTCTTCATTTTGAAATATGAAATGACTTAAAAACTTAAGGCCAGAGCCTTTTATTGATTAGAAAGCATTCTTAAATCTTAATTCTCACAATTAATATAGTTTTTCATCAAATAAAGACATTGAATTCAAAAAATGATGGAGTAAATAACAAAGTTAAATTCTTGTAGGCTATTCGGGCCCATTCTTCACAATATTTTTATTTTTCTACTCTCCAGCCCAAATTTCCAAATGATGATACCTGGACTAGGCCTCACTAAAAGAAGACTGGGTTTAATTTCTTGGGCAAAGAGGCCGGGTCCGGCCCATCCCCGGTGACTTGTGCCTACTATAAATTCTCTCTTTCCTCTTTTGGCTACCCTAATTTTCGGACAACAGCCTCTTTCTATTTCTTCCTTCTCCTCTCTTCACAGCCAGCTCTTGGCTTTTGTTCTCAAGGACTCCTTCAGCTGCCTTGCAGCTTGCTCGCCGGTGCCACTCGTCGACCTTATCTGACTGTGCGTGCAACCCCTTTTTGGTGAGGAGTAGAGGACTGAAAGAGAGAGAGAGATAGTGTTCTTGCGTGAGGCCGTCCGGACTTTCTGAAGGACCCTTACTTCTTGCTTGAGAATCGTCCGACCGATTCTCGGTGGTCTTGCTGATACAACCGGTTTTCTTGACTCTTACCATTACTCGTCCGTTTTTCTCTGCTGCCGTCGTCTGTTTTCTCTTGTTGTTGTCATCCGGTTTTCTCTGTTTCTTAACAATATTGGTAAGCAGTTTTGGATCTATAATAGTAAATAGGGAAAGGTTTGTAATAGTAAATAGGGACCTCGAATCACCAGATCCATACAACAGTCAGAGTTGGAAAAGCTTCAACATTTTTCAGTGATACGTCGGCTGCTACTCTAGAGTCTCTTGGCCAGCACTGTTTTCCCGAAACATCTAGGGTTCATTTTTTCCAGATTTATGGGAACTATTGAGTTCCATGAATTCGGCTCAGGAAAGTCTTCTATTACTGTCTTTTGCCTTTCTTTATGTTTTAAAGCTTTTATTTTTGTCTGGATATATATTATCATTATTGTGTTGCTATTGGTATCCCTGGTCACGGACCTGAATTTTTGTTATTTTTGTTTTTCTTGAAAAACCAAAACCCAAGCCTGGCTTGAGTCCTATTGAGACTCCAAGTATCTTTCTCTTGTTGTTTTTCTCGCTGATTGCAAAAGTTTTTTTATTATCCGTGACTGTTGAGATCTGCTTTTGTCTGTTTTGGGAGTTGTTGCTCAGCCTTTATTTATTTATTTCTCAGTTGGTTATCTGTTTGTGGTTGTTGCTCATCCTGTGCTATCTGTTGATCTGTTGTGAGATTTATTTTCTCTATCTGCATATTACCTATTTTTTGGTTGTATTATTTTTTCAAAAAATATTCGGGCTGTTTTTGTGTGACAAACTTTTTATCTTATATTTTTTGCACCTCTAATTTCTCTTATTTGCCTTTTTACGTCATGTCCACTCCAAAACTTGAAACGGACAAGTTTGGTGGCAAATCTTATTTTGTAATATGGCGCAAAAATTTGAAAGCTATTTTAGTCCAAAACAAAATTGCACCCGTTATTTGTAGCCCGGACAAGTATCGGGGATCTTAGAAAGGTGAAGTACTTGCTGAAAAACTTGGTGTGCACATAGCTGTCTCACTTTGCATTTGAACGATAACATTTTAAGAGAAATAGATGAGGAGGACAATGCCTTTAAAGTCTGAACAAAAATTGAAAAACTTTATTTCTGAAAGTCTTTGTCAAACAAAATTTATTTGAAAGAACAACTTTTTGGCTTAAAATGAGCGAATCAAAATTTCTTTCTGAAAACATTGATGATTTGAACAAAATCATTTTAGAACTTCAAAATGTTGGTAAGAAGATATCCGATGAAAACGTTGTTATTATTTTGTTGATCTCCTTGCCTGAGTCTTTTAATGATGTGAAATCTACTATCAAGTATGGCAGAGATGATTTGACTCTTTCTGATGTGAAAAACACCTTGAAATCAAAGGATTTGGATTTACGAAAAGAAAGCAAATCAAACGGAGAGAACCTTTACGTGTGAGGGAGGGTTAACTAGAGAGAATTTTTTAGTCATAGTTCTAAAAATAAAGGGAGGTCCAAATCTCGAGATAAGAACAAAGTGAAATGTTTTTACTGTGCCAAAGATGGTCTTATAAAAATAAGTATTTTAAAAGGATCAAAGATGAAAAACAACGTAAATGAGGTAATGCGAGCGATAAAACCGAAAAAACCCACGATTTTGAATAATTTTGTGTATTCTGAGGTTTTATGTGTGTCTCCTTTCCCATCTTTCTCTAATGTTTCTGATGAGTGGATTCTTGATTCTGGCTGCACTTTTCAGATGACTCCAAACAAGCACTACTTTTCGGATTTTGAAACCCTTGATCAAGGAAAAGTTTTTATGGAAAACAATGAGGTTTGTGATATGAAGGGCATTAGAAATGTTTTTATAAAAATGCATGATGGTGTGACTAGAAAATTAACCGAGGTGAGATATGTGCCTGACCTTCGGCTGAATCTAATCTCCCTTGCTGTTTTTGATACAAACGGTTATTCTTATAAGTCTGAAAATGGGATTTTACATGTTTGCAAAGGATCTCTAGTCATACTTAAAGTTTTTAATAAAAATGGCTTATAGACTTTGCTTGGAAACTCTGTTTGTAAATTATCTGCATTGTTTTCAAAAACTGTCCCTGAAAGGACCATGTTGTGGCATCGGCAGATTGGCCACATTAGTGAAAAGTGTTTGCATTATTTACAGAAAAAAAAATCTTTTGAATGGTGACAAAATTGATTCTTTAGATTTTTGTGATCATTGTGTTCTTGACAAATAGCACAAACTCAGTTTTTCCACTGGTATGCACAAGTCAACAGCTGTTCTTGATTATGTGCACTGTGATTTATGGGGTCCTGAAAAGATACCCATTTTTGGTGGCAATGTTTATTTCCTTTCTATTGTTGATGATTTTTCTCGGCATGTTTGGGTGTTTCTTTTGAAAACCAAAGGTCAAACTTTTGGAAAGTTTAATGAGTGGAAACGTTTTGTTGAAAATCAAACCGTAAATTAACTAAAAGTTATTAGGACAGATAACGATTTGGATTTGTAGTTTTGTAACAAAAAGTTTAAAAATTTGTGTCATTTGCATGGTATTGTGTATCATAAAACCGTTAGACATAACACTCAGCAAAAATGTGTTGCTGAAAGGATGAATCGAACCATTATGGACAAAGTTAGGTGTCTCATAGTATCATCTGATGTTCCTAAACCTTTTTAGGGAGAGGCTGTAAGTACAACAGTATACCTTACCAATAGGTCTCCCTCCACTGTCATAAACTTCAAAACTCTGATCGAGTTGTGGTCTGGTGAACCACCAAACCTGTCCAACCTAGAAGTGTTTAGGTGTGCTGCATTTGCACATCAAAAGGAAGGGGAAGTTAGACCCTAGGTCTAAGAAGGGAGTGTCTATAGGTTACCCTAGTGGGGTGAAGGGTTATAAAGTTTGGCTCAAAGGTGAGCCGAGCATGAGGGTAATTGTGAGTAGAGATATGGTCTTCAACGAGCTTGATATACCTTCTCTTAAGGCTAAAACCGATCCCGTGAGTTATACCAATATTCCCATAGGTGGGAACATTCCTGTGGAGGTGGAGGACATCTTCGACCCTGACAAGTGCACACACAAGAGCCCGAAACCAATTAAGAGTTGGATAACCAAGCTAGTGTACTTGAAACTGATGTGCCGGAATAAGAAAATTCTGATGATGACGAGGATCATCCCAATGCACAAGCTCAAGCCCTTAAAGATTACCAATTGTCTAAGGATAGAGCCAGAAGAATGTCTAGAGAACCCGTTAGATATTGTTATTCATATATTGTTTCTTATGCTTTTGTTGCTGCATCTTTTGTTGAAGAGAAAGAACGTGTGTTTTTCTAATGTTTTAAAGAGTCCTAATCGCTCTTTGTGGATGCATACTATGAATGAGGAGATGTCTTCTTTGAATATGAATGAAACATGGGTGATTGTTCCTAGACCACCTAAACAAAATTGATTGATTGTAAATGGATTTTCAAAATTAAAGA
Organism: Catharanthus roseus; assembly: GCA_028651295.1. Lineage (NCBI taxonomy): Eukaryota > Viridiplantae > Streptophyta > Magnoliopsida > Gentianales > Apocynaceae > Catharanthus > Catharanthus roseus. The sequence goes on along the minus strand of JAPQWS010000168.1, from coordinate 16,006,601 downwards.
ACCTAAATCTGTTAATGAACCTTCACGGTTCAAGGCTAGATTGGTTGCAACAAGATTTTCTCAAGTTGAAAGTTTCAATTTTAAGGAAATTTTTCCTCCCGTCGTTAAATACAAAATCATTAGGATCATGATTGTTACTGTTGCCTTCTTTGATCTTGAGCTTAAACAATTAGATGAGAAAATTGCCTTTTTGCAAGGTGAACTTGATGAAACCATTTACATGCATCAACCACCCAGTTTTGAGGTGAAAGGTAAGGAATATATGGCGTGTCTTTTGAAGAAGTCATTGTACAGGCTTAAGCAGTCACCTAGAAAGTGGTATAAGAGGTTTGTCTCTTTTATGTTCAAAGCTGGTTTTGTTAAGAGCAATTATCATAGTTACATGTATTTTTATGGGGATGATGCTGATAATGCTATTTATTTGCTACTTTATGTTGATGATATGCTGATTTCCTGCAAATATAAAGATAAGATTGTGAATCTGAAATCTTTGTTGAAGTTAGAGTTTGAGATGAAGGATTTAGGATCTACCTCTAGAATCCTCAGCATGAACATAGATAGGGATAAAGCTAACCACTCTATGTTTATATCCCAAAAATCCTTCTTGCACAAAATTGTTTCAAAATTTTCTATGCATTTGTGCAAGCCAGTTTGTTCCCCTCCCGCGAGGCATTTTCAACTTTCTTCAAAATCTTGTCCCAAAATTGAAATTGAGAAGAAAGATATGGCCAACATCCCTTATAGAATAGCTATAGGATCTGTCATGTATTCCATGATTTCCACCCGTCCTGATATTGTTTATTCCATAAGCCATTTGAGCTGTTTTATGTCTAACTCGGGTAGGGATCATTGGCCTGCTCTCAAGTGGTTGTTAAGGTATATTAATTGGACGATTGATTGGGGCTTACATTATCATAACTGGACTAAAAAGTTTGAACTCGTTAGTTATGTAGACTCTGATTTTGCAAGTGGCAAAGTTGGTAGAAAGTCTACCATATCTTATTTCCTTACCCTTGTGGGTAATTGTGTTTCATGCAAATCACAGCCGCAGCCTGTAGTCGCTCTTTTGACTATGGAGGCTAAATACATTGCTGCCACGAAGGCAAGTAAGGAAACTATTTGGGTTCAAGGGCTTTCATCTGAACTGCATCTTTTACATTCCAAAGCAACTATATTTACAGAGAGTCAAAGTTATCTTCATTTGTGTAAAAATCCCGTCTACAATGAAATAAACTAAACACATAGATTTTAAGTATCATTTCATTAGAGAAAAGGTTTCAAATAGTTTAGTTAATGTAGAAAAAATTAGTACTAAACATAATTCTGCTGATTTTGGTATTAAAATTGTGACAATTGATAAGTTTGCTTTGTTTAGGGATCTCCTTCATAGAGTTGAAGGTTAACTCATTTAAGTCTATCCTAGCTGGGAAGTCAATGAAAATGTGTTCAAGGTGTAGTTTGTAGGCCATTCAGGCCCATTTTTCACACATTTTTATTTTTCTATTCTCCAGCCCAAATGTTCCCAATGAAGATACTTGGACTGGGCCTCACTAAAAGAAGACTGGATTTAATTTCTTGGACCAAGATGCCGGGCGGGCCGAACTGAACCGGCCCGTCCCAGGTGACTTATGCCTACTATAAATTCTCTCTTTCCTCTTTTGGCTGCCCTAATTTTCGGACAACAGCCTCTTTCTGTTTCTTCCTTCTCCTCTCTTCATAGCCAGCTCTTGGCTTTTGTTCTCGAGAACTCCTTCAGCTACCTTGCAGCTCGCTCGCTGGCATTACTCATTGACCTTGTCTGACTGTGCATGCGGCCCTCTTTTTGGTGAGGAGTAGAGGACCGAAAGAGAGGGAGAGAAGTGTTCTTGCGTGAGGCCATCCGGACTTTCTGAGGGACCCTTCCTTCTTGCTTGAGAATCGGCCGACCGATTCTCGGTGGTCTTGCTGATACTGAAAAACCGGTCGACCAGTTTTTTGGACTCTTACCATTACTCGACTGTTTTTCTGTACTGCCGTCGTCCGTTTTCTTCTGTTACTGGCATATGGTTTTCTCTGTTTCATAACAGTATTGGTAAGCGGTTTGGTGCCCTTTTTTCTTTCTGCTTTTAATAACCTCTTTTGCAGGTTCCAGTGTCTTGCTTCTTGTTCCAAACGAATAAGAAGACTTTGTTGTAACAAATTTAGGTTTATTTTTCAGCTTATCTCTTTTTCGGATTGTAATAGTAAATAGGGAAAGGTTTGTAATAGTAAATAGGGACCTTTAATTACCAGATCCGTACAACAATTCTGATGAGGCTGAAGGCCAACTGGGAGACCTTTTGCAGGGACAGGAGAAGTATGGTACATAATCTTCTCATTTGGAATTGATTTTCCCGCTTGAATCTTCTAACAATGTTATGCAGAAAAACAAGAACTTCAAGTCTTCCATACTCTTTCCGGGCACATTCTTGGTCCTCTACCAAAGGGCACAAATGTATATGGGGCTGGATGACTTCCTTCAAATCTTGATGGATCAAACTTTTCTGGGTCAGAAAGTACTTGGGATTCTTATGTGTTGTATGCACTATCCAAAATGTCTGCAAAGTAATAGGTTCGAGTTACTGGTTTATTAGTAATGAGCAATATTGATAAAATGATACAAGGAACTAGAATTTATAGATATAATATTAGTGTTTAGAGGTAATATGTAAATTTACTCTATAGAGATAATTACAAAAATACTCTCTAATTATTTAAAATTTATCAATATAGGGAGGATGTATTTTATTTCAATTGTGATCCTTAATTTTTTTTTAACATGTTTGAAACTGTCCAAACACAACAAAATTCGGTGTTGAGTGATAGTGTTTGCACATAACCAAAAAAAGTAAAATAGAAAAAAACCTCCATAGTATTTGCATAGTTTCAGGCACGCACAAAAAATTAAAAAACTGTTACAAATACAAAAAATATAAAAAAAAATTTGAAAGTCTTTTTTTTCTTTTTTGTGCTAAATGCTTGAAGGTCAATTGATCATTAAAAAGAATCCACCGCTTATTTATTACTCACTAGTCAAATCTACGTGCATTCGCACGTAACAAAGTTGATAAAATAAAATTGGTTTCTTTATGTTAAAAGCGTTTTAAAAAATTCATTTCCTCTTTGTATTAAATGTATTTTAACAAATAATTATCACAATTTATTATTCTATTTATGCAATTTTTGTTATCCTTTATGCAATTATTAAATTCTAAATAAATAATTGTTTACTTCTCTATTTAAATACCTATACAAATAATTTTTCCATCTTAATCTTTCTCCATATAATTCTTATCCTCCTCTAACAATAGTTTACTTTTTTTGATAAATTTAATTAATTTTAACTAATCATTAGTTACTCTGGTATTTTATTAATTATTTATTTTCTTTGAATTTTTATTAATGACATTGCTCCCAAATTGAAAGGTGGAGTTCAGCGTAGAATTGATACCTAGTGCTAGACCAATATCTCAAACCCCATTCCAGCTAAGGTTATAGTTTTGGTTATGATCATGTGTTCGGAAGCGTCAGAGGATTGCACTGTACGTGGCAATTCCCCTATACTAGGGCCTCTTCCGATGACGTGGACGGTTTCAGACTCGGGAGAGTGGATCTACTTGAAGAGGGTCGTAGCACCGTGGAGGGTTTGACCTAATCGGTCTATGCGGACACCGCATCATGCTCTGCGGTGGGTCGGCCGCCTTCTGGAGAATCAGAGGGACTTGAAACCAAGGTTGTTCTCAGGGCAGACCTAGTAGGTGCCCCAAGAATCTGTAGCATGGTTTGGCCAGTGATTTGGGAAGAGCGGTTGTTATGGAAATCGAGCGCTCTATAGTGTTTGGCTGGTATTGACTACGAGATGCTGGAACTTGGTTTCGATGACCTTGTTATGTTATGGGATCCAGACTTTGTCCGTGGAGCCCTACTGTTGCATATCATTTGAATTCGGGTGTAAAAGCTGAGCTGATGTGTCTTGATTCGCTCAGACTTCCCAGCTGCGCTCGAACCCCTCATGTAGGTTCAAGCATCAGTGTCGTTAAAGTAACAAAAGAAAATGTTTTCTTATAACATTGAATGAACAGTTTTTGAAACTGCTTCATCATTGTTTTAAAGAAATCACTAAAGCGCACACAAGTGGACTCACTGAGCATTCGCGCTCACGTTTTTCTATATCATGTTTTCTTTTTCCAGATTGACTCAGGACAAACATAGGCGCAGTAAGCTGCTAAAGTAGTATGCCTGGAGTTGTGAGATTTTTCGTTCCCGGAAAGGACATGTGATTTTGTTTTTAATCTTGAGCCGTTGGTAAAGTATTTCTATCTTTGTATTAGAATGATCATCAGATAAGGAGTTTTCTTAAACCCTACGTTTTGAGCGCCTTATCAGTATTCAGTTTACTTAGTTTTCCCGATGCGTATTATGTGTATATACTTATAAGTGTTGTCCCAAGGTTGTGCTTTTATTTTGGAACTTATAGTTTAGTGCTGAGAGCCACGCAAATACCCTACTCAGCCGAAATTGACCTAGTGGCAGGGTTGGAGATATCAAAGGTTGTATTTTTTAATTTATGTTTTGCAAACAAAATATTTTAACTATTCAAAATTCATTATTTTATTTACTTACAAACTTTATAGGTTTTTTATTATTCTCCTATCTAACTTTATTGACCTAATGTAATTTTTATTATCTGTTATGTAACTTTCAAATAACTATTTAATTAACAAATTATCTTCAACTCATTCACGTAACTAAACTCCCATCATTCTACTATATCTATTCATTGTTTAATACTCTCTATTTATTTAACTCTTTTTTATGAATCTCTATTTATTTAAGTACATGACTACTATTATTAATTTAATTGTACCAAATGCCTTTAAATGGCAATATTTTATTATACTAAAAATTAAATAATTCATATAACTAAAAGACATTTTAGACCGTTAAAAAAAAATGAAGAAATCAAAAAAGCATAAATCATCTATGACCCATTTTCATACTTTTATAATAGAAGAGATATGATATGCACGTGAGTGAGTCTACTATTGTATCCTGTCATATTTAAATAGTTTAGAGCACAAAAAAGATATTGATTGTCGTAATTGATATAAAAAAAAAAAAAAAATAAAGGATTCATTTCAAATTAACTAATTGTAAATAATTGAAGTACATTTTTAATAATTTTTATGTCATAAAAACATTTCGAGGCTACTGAAACGGAAATTTTTAAGAATAGTAGAGAAAACTTTAAAAAATTAATACATATATAAGGTTTTAGGAAATCATGAGGATCATTGCTGCCTCGCCGGTTCCATATTTCCATCCTTGGATAGAATGGTGTAATTAGGTTTAGGATTTTTTTCTTGGTTTAGTCAATTTTTTTAAAAATGTCACTAAAGTGTTCTCTAAATTTTTTTTATTCGTAATCTGGTCATAACGCACAATGATTGTGTGTTATTCATAAAAATAACGCACAATGATTGTGCATTATCACTTAATCCCAATTTTTCACCTTAATCCGCCGATGTGGCGGATAACGCATAACTTTTGTGCATTATCAACCACATTAGTTTTTTTGAAACATTAATAACTCTGCGATCGGATGTCCATTTGATAGAGTCGATTTTTAATACAAATAAACACCTTAAGTTTTAATTATTAGCCTTTGAAAATATTTTATTTATTATTCATAATAATTTATTTTATTTATCTTTGTGCAAATTTCTAAAAAAGAATGGAAAATAAAGATTCCATATTAAATTTGATAAAGGGAAGCTGCAGTATTTGAATCCTTTAAGGATTAGGATTAAAACTTTAGCAGAATCCTTTAAGGATTAAAACTTTAGTATTTGAATCCTTTAAGGATTAGAATGTTGCTTCTCTTTTGTCTATATATACAACAGCAGCAGAAAAAATATAGCAGCAGCAGAAATTCCAAGAGATTCCAGAAGAAGCAGAAATCCAGCAACTGAAGTAATATCCAGCAGAATTTTCCAGCAATAGCAGAAAAATTCCAGCAAGCTTCTAATTAAAAGAAAGCCATGATCTACTCCAAGAAATTGGTTCCTTCTTTCCCTTTAGCCATGAACTAAATTTATTTTTAGAATCTTGATGAAACCCTAGCCATGTGACTTTGGTTTATTTTATTTGTGGGAGATTTATTCTATTATTTATGTGATTACATATCTTGGGATATTTCTTGGTTTGATGCAATTAATTCTTTCTAATTATTCTTGTAGAATAATTATTTGGGTTAATTGATATTTTTTATCCATGCTTGATTCTTGTAGTCTTGAGTATGAGAGATATGTAATTTTTGCAAGAATATTGTGGGTTTTAGAATTGAATAGTTCATGCTAATTTTAGATGATTTATGTCATAGGAATGAATAAGTCATGCTAATGGTTAGATGAATTATGTCATGCATTTAAACACAATATATTTCTTTAGTGAATCGAAGCTTGTAGCCTAGATCACCACATAATTGTTTAATCTTTTCTCCTAAATAGAATTAAATCATTGTTATATAGGTTAGTGGTGGATTCAAGGTTCTAAATCATCTTCTTTGGTTAAGCTCCTGTTATCTTTAATTTAATTATTTTATTCATTAGTTTTAATTATTTTAGTAATAATTCTTAGATAACAAAATTTGATTCTTCTTTTTATAAACTTAATTTAGGAAGATAATAATTTAGGTAGTTAAGCCTTTCTCTGTGGTTCGATACCCTAATACTTTCATATTACTTTGATCTTGTGCACTTGCAAGTATTGGGTTAAAACTTTGTTATAAAAATCCCGATCAAGTTTTTGGCGCCGTTGCCGGGGAGAGGTTAAATTAATTGCTTTTGTTATTGCCTCATAAATTTGTTAGTATTTTTTTTATTCTACTTTTATTCTTGAAAAAAATATATATAAAAAAAAATTTTGTCTTCAACGTTTTTTTTATTATTATTTTTTATTTTATTATTTGATAGTTTATTAATCATTATTATTTGTGGTAATTTTTTTTTTTTATTTTTTTGAATTTGTTTATTAATGCATGGTCGTCGTTCACTCTCTGTTGATTTGAAAGAATTTGATCCTGAGATAGAGCGTACACTTATGGCACTTAGAGCGCAAGGAAAAAATTCTAACACTTGTCAGGTTAAAATGGCTGAAAATCCACGAGCATTAAGGGAGTATTTTACTCCTAACACTTATAATTCATCAATAGGTAATAGACTACCTGAAATTGAGGCTAATCACTTTGAAATCAAAGTTCTAATATTCAAATGTTACCATCTTTTTATGGGCTTGATTCTGAAAATCCTTATAAGCATATTGATGAGTTTTTAGAAATTTGCTCTACTTTTAAACTGCCTAACGTAAGTGATGATGCTATTAGATTACGCCTTTTTCCTTTTTCTTTGAAGGATAAGGCTAAACATTGGTTGCACACACGTGAGAGAATAGGTACTTGGGCTGGGATGTCTAGGGAATTTCTAAAAAAATATTTTCCTATGGGTAAACTTACAAGGTTAAGGAGAGAAATCACTACTTTTTCCAAACAAAATAATGAACAATTTCATGAGAGTTGGGAGAGATTTAAAGAACTTCTTCGTAGTTGCCCTCACCATGAAGTCCCTAAATGGCAACAAATCCAAAGTTTTTATTCAGGAGTAGATGAGAGAAATCGCCAAATGGTTGATTCCTCTTGTGGGTTTTCTTCATAAAACTGCAGATGAGGCGTGGGATTTATTTGAAAATTTGAGTGATAATTCGCAACAACATGCCACCTCCTCATGTGTAGGCACATCTAGGCAAATAGGAAATAGAGGAATGTATGAAGTTTCTCAAAATATTGATCTTTCTTTGAAAGTTGATGCCTTATCCAAAAAGTTTGATCAATTTTTAGCTTTAAATACATTGCCTACTAATTCTCCTAATGTTCAAGGTGTTTGTGCAATTTGTTCTAGTCTCTCTCATGTTATTTATGACTGTCCTAGTGCTTCACTATTTCCAGAATTTGTGCAGGAACAAGTCAATGTAGCTCAAGGATTTCACAGGCAAAATGACCCCTATTCAAACACGTACAATTCAGGCTGGAGAAATCATCCTAATTTCTCCTGGAAGCAACAAGGAGGGGAAGGTCAATTAGGCCAACAACAATATCAGCAGAATAAACAACCTGGTATGACTGCTCCTCCTAGTTTTCAATCTCAAAGGTATGTACCTCCTCATCCTCCTCAAAGTGGAAACTCTATTTTTGAAGAAAAAGTATTATTTGCTTTGAAAGGTTTAGAATCTATGACACAAATTCTAGATTCACATACCCAATCTATTGCTTAGCTAGAAACTCAAATAGGGCAACTAGCTAATGCAATAAGTAGAAGAGATGAGGGTAAGCTTCCTAGTCATCCAATAGAGAATCCTAGAGCTAATTACCATGAGCAAGTTAAAGCTGTAATTACTATTAGAAATGGGAAGTTGGTAGATAATAAAGTAGGGGAACCTATTAAAGATAGTGAGTCAAATAATAATGAAACCAAGGGAATTTCTATGACTAAAATTGACAGGAAGATAGAGAAGGAACTAGCTTCTTCCTCTAATTTTAAGACTCTAGAATCATCTCCTACGACTTCATATAAACCAAAGGTTCCTTATCCACAAGCTTTATTGCCACCCTCACATCTTAGAAAGGATAATAAAAGGAAAGATATTTTAGAAACTCTCAAACAAGTTAAAATTAATCTTCCACTTTTAGAGGTTATTAAGCAAGTCCCATCCTATGCAAAATTTCTTAAAGACATGTGTACTTTTAAAAGAAAATCTAAAACCAGTGTTTCTAAGAAAATCTTCCTAACTGAACAGGTGAGCTCTGTTTTGCAATATAACACTCCACCTAAGTATAAAGATCTTGGTGTCCCTACTATCTCATGTCTTATTGGTAATCATAAAATAGATAGGGCACTCTTAGATTTAGGTTCTAGTGTTAATTTGATTCCATACTCTGTTTATGAAGAGTTAGGATTAGGAGAATTGCAACCAACTGATATGACCTTACAATTAGCTGATAGGTCTATCAAGGTACCTAGGGGAAGGATAGATAATGTTCTAGTTCAAATTGATAAAGGTGTCTTCCATGTAGACTTTGTAGTCCTAGATATAGAACTTGGTAGATCTTCTCAAAATCATATCCCCATTATTATAGGTCGTCCCTTCTTGGCTACTGCTGACGCCACTATTAATTGTAGAACTGGGGTTATGGATGTCTCTGTAATGAATATGAGGGTTAGATTAAATATTTTTAAAACTTCTTCACAACCTTTTATAGAAGATAATTCTGATTGCTATTTGGTAGATGTAAATGATGAATTAATTGAAGAAACTCTACCTTTAATGTATTCAAAAGATTATACTTTTATTGAGAAAGAAAATCTTATCTGCACTGAAAATGTTAATTCTAATCTTGCCTGCGTTGCTCCACCTGAAAACTCTTCTTTGATTGTGAATCATGAGCTTAATATGAGAGAAATAGATCCTGGCTGAATGTAAAAGAATTAGGGAGTCTGGCTGAAGACTTTAAAATTAGCGCTTTTGGGAGGCAACCCAAATTTTATTTTATTTATTTTATTTTTATATTTTTATTTTATTTTATTTTTATTTATTTTTTTTTATTTCACTTGATTGGTAGAAAGGTATGAAGTGTTTTTTTTTGTAGGGTAATCAAACAACTTATCATTACCATGGAGATTACAGAGATTGTTTACTGCTCTTGCAGACATGCATTAATATTCCCTTTTCTACCAGGTTGTATTGTTCTTTTCTTTGTCTCTTCTCCTACTCTTGGTACTCTTTTATCACATTGTGGACAATGTTGGGTCTAGGTGTGGGGGAGAAGATGCTTTTATTCTGATATCTACTATTTTTTAGTATTTTCATTTTTTTTTTCGTATTTCTTGTTTAATTATTTTTTTATTTTATTTTTTAATTTTATTTATTTTTCTACATTATTTTAAAAAAAATAAAAAATATGATTTATTTATTTTTTAATTTTATTTATTTTTCTACATTATTTTAAAAAAAAATAAAAAATATGATTTCACATAAAGAATAATTCTTTTTGAGTTCCTTTAAAAATGTCTTAAATAAGTTGAGAAAAGTACTTATTTTCTTGTTTTTAAGTAGGGTGATGGACTTATGTTCTATATTTGTTATAACTTTTGCATGACTTACACTTGAGCACATGAGTCATTGTTAGTATTTAATAAATCCTTTACATTATTTTTTAGTTACATAAAGTTGGTGAATCTCTTCCCTATATTCTAGAACTTACTTGAGTACCTCTTGAGACGAAATATAAAGGTTTTCTCGATTTGACTCAGAGACGATGGTCATAGGCCTTCTTTGCATCGTTTGTGCCTTTCAAGCTTACCAAATTTCATAAATTTTTACCTTCGTACCCTTTTGAGCCTAAATGTTATATCTTTCTTTAAACCACTTAAATATTAACCCTTAATCTTGTAGAGAGTTTAATGCAAACTTCTAACTAGTGCTTCAATGATGGGTTGTTGTTTGTGTGTTTTAGAAAAAGAAGTTATCTTGACAAAAGGGAGAAAAAATATATATATATATATATATGACTTGTGGTGTTGAAAAAAAAATGTATTGAGCTGAAAAAAAAAGGAAAAAGACAAAGAAATAAAAGTCGATACATGATTATTACAAGTCATAAGGTGCAAAGGAAAAAATTCAAGAGGCCCGAATTTATAAATGTAAGAAAAAGAATGGCCTTAAATGATACAATTTTGAGCAAAAGAAGATGGCAGTTGGTGAATGTATTATCGAAAAGAGCAAAAATAAAGTTAGAATGTTTGTCGAAATTTTAAAGTATCCATCTTCTTTGTAAGCTCTCTTTTCTTTGATTTTGAATTCCTTACTTTCGCTTGATAACCAATGCCCTAACCTTACATTACAAGCTTTAAAGTCCTACCTTATCTGAGTTGAGTTGAGAATCTTTGATTAGTGGAGAGAAGGTACGAAGAGTGAGCCTATGGAATGAACTCTTGATGAGATTTGTTCTCTATATGTAATTTGAAAATTTTATTTAGTATTTATTTTATACTCTCTTATGACTACGATTACACCTTACACAAGTTTTGCATTACTTATGGGAGATAATTGAATATTTGTTTGTTTACTTGAGTTTAAAAATAAGAAAAAGAGTGCTTGTCTTGATAAGTTTGAGATCTTGATAAATGGTACTTAATTGGGATTATTATATATCTTTTAAAAAGTTTATTGTTTATTTGACTTTGTGGGTATGTCGTCTGCAAACCCTCACGAGACCATACTCGTCCACTAAGGATAATTTAGGGGTTTAAAGGGCTTGTTGCACATGCTAAGTGCAATCGTGAGTCCTACGAAAGTGGCTAGTTAGCTTTTCTTTTTATTCTTTATTTTTGCTTAAGGACTAGCAAAACTTCGGTGTGGGGGAGTTGATTGAGTCGATTTTTAATACAAATAAACACCTTAAGTTTTAATTATTAGGCTTTGAAAATGTTTTATTTATTAGTCATAATTATTATATTTAATTTATTTTATTTATCTTTGTGCAGATTTCTAAAAAAGAATGGAAAATAAAGATTCCATATTAAATTTGGTAAAGGTGAGCTGCAGTATTTGAATCCTTTAAGGATTAGGATTAAAACTTTAGCAGAATCCTTTAAGGATTAGAACTTTCGTATTTGAATCCTTTAAGGATTAGAATGTTGCTTCCCTTTTGTCTATATATACAACAGTCAGCAGAAAAAATACAGCAGCAGAAAACAGCAGGAGCAGAAAATTTTCTGCAGCAGAAATTCCAAGAGATTCCAGAAGAAGCAGAAATCCAGCAGGTGAAGTAATTTCCAGCAGAATTTTCCAGCAATAGCAGAAAAATTCCAACAAGCTTCTAATTAAAAGAAAGCCACGATCTACTCCAAGAAATTGGTTCCTTCTTTCCCTTTAGCCATGAACTAAATTTATTTTTAGAATCTTGATGAAACCCTAGCCATGTGACTTTGGTTTATTTTATTTTTGGGAGATTTATTCTATTATTTATGTGATTACATATCTTGGGATATTTCTTGGTTTGATGCAATTAATTCTTTCTAATTATTCTTGTAGAATAATTATTTGGGTTAATTGATATTTTTATCCATGCTTGATTCTTGTAGTCTTGAGTATGAGAGATATGTAATTTTTGCAAATATATTGTGAGTTTTAGAATTGAATAGTTCATGCTAATTTTAGATGATTTATGTCATAGGAATGAATAAGTCATGCTAATGGTTAGATGAATTATGTCATGCATTTAAACACAATATATTTCTTTAGTGAATCGAAGCTTGTAGCCTAGATCACCACATAATTGTTTAATCTTTTCTCCTAAATAGAATTAAATCATTGTTATATAGGTTAGTGGTGGATTCAAGGTTCTAAATCATCTTCTTTGGTTAAGCTCCTGTTATCTTTAATTTAATTATTTTATTCATTAGTTTTAATTATTTTAGTAATAATTCTTAGATAACAAAATTTGATTCTTCTTTTTATAAACTTAATTTAGGAAGATAATAATTTAGGTAGTTAAGCCTTTCTCTGTGGTTCGATACCCTAATACTTTCATATTACTTTGATCTTGTGCACTTGCAAGTATTGGGTTAAAACTTTGTTATAAAAATCCCGATCACCATTTAACGTATATGACCACTTATTTCAATGGTTCTCGTAAAGATATGACTATGCATATGACCACTTGTAAAGATAAACGCAACGGCATCGCCGAAAAAGTTATTCGGACGCGTTTTGGGACAAGAAAAGTGTCCCATATAGTTGAAAACTTTGACTGGATATAACTTTGCACTCGGACGTCTGATTGAGGCGATTCTTGTGGGCATTTTGTGTATCTTTTTGAGATCCATGCGATGGAGACATTCCACGAAAACGCTCTATTTTTATTTTAATTTACGTTTTTGAAATTTTCTAACACTTTCTCTCTTATTAACTAAAAAATTAGAGCACCAATTTGAAAATTAAACAGATGAGCAGTTCTTTTTTGTTCTAATTAAAATTTTAAATGATTGAAGTTGATAAATATTACAATACGTAAATACTTTATTCTTAAATAAATCTCATGCACTTATTATAATAATGTTTCAGGTTGGTTTGTTTGTTAGTCTTTTATGTTATTTAGAATCCGGATAAAAAAATGAACTACTTTAGTATTTTTTTTAAAATAGGTATAATAAAAGAAGAAAACCTAAGGTTTGTCTAATCTTAATTATCATGAGGTGAAACAATTTATGGGTTGTGGTTAATTATGGTGTTACTTTTTTTTGGGGTGGAAAAGTATGGTGTTACTTGTTTTGGAAATTGTACAGGTGAAATCAGGTACTGTTTCCCTAAAAGCTCCTTGTGCCGGTGGCGTTACCCGCAATGATTCGCACGCTACATTCCAAGAATACTTCGTCCTCTCAATATCTTCCCATGTCAATAAATCATCCGGACCTTTTCCCGTTGAATCTCCGTTTGTTCTGTAAAATAACAACAAATTCATATAAAATCAATGCTCAAATTTGAGATTCAATGAATTTTTTTTAATTAGTATTCAAAAGTCATCAACTAATCGGTAAGCAGAGATTGGAGGGCACAAAGCCCGACAAAACAGAAATACTAATTGACATATGATATTAAAGCTCTCCCTGAATAATTCGAACTCAAGATTCTCACTTGACATGTAAGTGGAAGATTCTAAGTAAGTTACCTTTGGTTAGCTTCAATGAAAAGTTTGGTTTTCAAATTTTGAGGATTTTTTTCTATCAAGAAAATAAAGTTACCTTTGAGAACCTGATTGTATATGTGGGGAAGCTGAGCAAAGTTTTTCAAAGACAAAGGTAAGAGCAGTACTAGTAGTTTCATAGCTAGCAACCAATAACCCAATAATATGATTAGAAATCTCCATTTCACTCAACAATTTCCCATCTTCATCTCTTACAAGTAGCATCCTTGATAAAAGATCTCTTCCACCTAATAATATTTCTTTTTTATTCTCCATCTCCATCATTATCAGCTCATAATTTCTTCTCTCCCTAATTATCCTCATAAGTTCTTCCCTAACCAATTTTCCTCCTTTAATTGCGCCATTATAAGCAGTCCCTGGAAAATCAATTGATACAGTAAACATCCCATTTGTCACAAGATGAAATGGATCAGCCAATTTTTTAATTTCTAATGGATCAATTACACTCATAAATAATCTGCAAGCCAAATCAAATGTGTACTTTTTTGAAAGAGGAAAAACTTTGACTTCTTGATAAGGTACCCATTCTTTTTCAATATGTTCTCTAGCCAATTCACCTATAATTGGAATATATTGTTTTAAAGCTTCAGGCTTGAGAATATCATGAAGAAAACTCTTCTTCTAAACTGAAACTTCTTTTAATGAATTTTCAACAAATTCAGGGAACAGTAGGGCCTTTTTCATAGATTGTGGCCACCATGAAGTAAGAAGTTTGTTTCATTTGTGAATAGAAATTTGTTCCCTTTGTCTCCACAAAAAATTGCCATTTTTTTCACCTAAAAAATTGAGGTTTGAAACACTTCTTGAGAGAATTTTTTCATTCTATCTTTCACAAATTTTTGAGGGCCTAAAAATGCAAGCTCTATATTTTCTCCAATCATTGGCCATCCTTGTGTACCTGGTGGAAGATTTAACCTCAAAGCACGGCAATTTCGAAAGAGAAAGATGAGAGCTAGAGATAGAGGGAAAAGAACTAGAAGAACAAGATATTGGATTGCTGCCACTTCCATATTCTTGATATGGTGTATTTTTTAGCAAGAACAAATATTATGAGAAAATTCGATGTTGTTTGATGCAATTCATAGGATAATTCAATTGAGGTATTTATAGTTTGCAAGATAGACTATGGTAGTTTCCAGGAAAACAAAAAGAGAGACTACGGTAGAAAAATATAAGTAAATTGTCTCCTCATGTGTGCGTACTAGGGGTGTAAACGGGTGCAGATTCTCTGGGTCTTATAGTGAAACATGAATCCAGATCCAGATGCAGAATCTATAGGAATAAAATTTATGAATCTAGACCCGACTAGGGTAGGGTCTGGGTATACCCGTACCCGTATGACATTTTTCTATTTTTTTCCTGTTAAAAAATATATATAAAAAAAAATTTCAGAAATTTAACATTAAAAAATTATGTCTCTGTTATTCGCCTTTGGAACAAACAACCGCCGGTATAAAATTTTGAATGAGAGAAACAAGTCCTATGAATTTTTCTTTGGTAAAAGTTTAGTATATGAATAATTTCTTAGATAGAATTTGACACAAATTGGGATTAAAGGGTCTTGATCCCTTTTAATATTTTAAAAGATAATTGTTATACAATTAAATATATTTATATACATAAAATAATAACACAAGACAAGTCTTTAATATATTTTTCTTTTAAAAATTTGTTGTTTTATCACCTTCTTTAAGAAAAATAAATAATTTAAATCTTTTAAATTTTTTTCATAGTATGATGCACGATAAATTTATATCTATAAATTATTTGTATATATTGAAAAAGAAATTATTAAAAATTTATATAAAATCATTATGTATAAAGTATTTTCATTTCTTGTTAACCATTAATTTCTTGTTAACAATTAGTAATTATATCAAAATTATATATATAATATGCTTAATCCTGACCCTACCAAAAATTAAATATTGCGCCGGCCCCATGATCATGAATCTTACCACGAACATGAATACCTGTAAATCTTAAGAAAAAAGAAGAAAAAAAGAGTTGTTTTAATGTTATTTGTATTACTTTCATGCACGCACGCGGCTTCATTTTGTTCCTCCATACAATATTCGGATTTTGGTTGAGAGGAAAAGAAAACAAGCAAAACAACAAACTCATAAGCTCAAATAGCCTAAGGGGGAGGTTGACAAATCAAGGAGCACTTTCTGCAGCTGTTCAGCATCAGGCCTTTCATCTGGAGAGGCACTGATACGAAGCATAGCAATCCTAAGCACTGACAACATCTCTTGCATAACATCTGTACAAGTTGTACTCAACCTCTGATCAATTATATCTTGAAATTGGTCAATTGATTTGTTCATGATCCAATCCCCCAAACCTATTCCATCATCATATTTGGCTTGCTTCCCTTAAGTAACTCCAGTTAAATGATTCCCAAGCTATAAATATTTCCCGCTGCAGTGACTCTCATTGTGTATGCATATTCTGAATAAAATCAATGCCAACATCATTATGGTATGATCAATTTTGATTTGCAAATTAGTTCATGCTTATATACATTACCTGGAGGGATATACCCGACGGCTCCAGCAAGAACTTGAGAGTCTCCAAGCTTTTTGATGGATTAATAACTCCAAGAAGCTCAAAATCTCCAATCAGAGGCTCTGTTGTGGTTCTTATGAAGATATTTCTTGTAAAAAAAAATGTAGCAGAATAATTCTTTTGCTATCAGAACAGCAGCCATGGAGGAAAGCCAGCCCTGCAGCAAGTTCAAGTGCTATTTTATAGCAGCATTCCCAGCCGAGATCATTTTGTTCATTTCCATGGAGAAGCTCAATGAGGGTTCCATGTTCAGGCCATTGATATACAACCAAAGCACATTCCGGGGACAAAGCATAGGCAAGAGGAGACATTATGTTCGAATTGTTTAATCGAGCAAGAACTGCAATTCTTGGAGCAAACAAACAATGAATAACGAGGGAGAATTCTCTGCTACTCCAATACAGTTTCTTGATGTAGAAATTCATGCCACAAGGCATTGGTGCCTTGTAGTAGGTACAGAACTCACTCTTCAACATGATATTGGCTGATTTGTGAATGGCTTTCATAGCCCTGGAAAGATTAAGGCGCGACTTTTGGATGCTAATATTGACGATCCAATGAAATTTTTTCCGTCGTACACGTGGAATGACCTTTGACAGTGTGAAACCGAACACAAAGCCACTCAAAACACAGAAAATGAGTACAACAACAGTTCCCTCTGGTTTTTCTAGATTCGGCATTTTCAATGGTGTTTCATTTATCAATCCTTGTTTCCAATTGCTTCAACTGTAACATAGGATCAGAAAAGTGGAACAACACTTGAAAGATGATTGTTTGAGAGTATCAGCTCAGATAATCCTGTATTAGTAAGGAACTGTGGAATTTCATCTGAAAATTGATTATTGCGAAAGATCTAAAATCACCAATGAAGCCAATCTAGATAAGGTGAAGGAAATATGCCCTTGAAAGAAATTGCTGCTGATTTAAGGCAATCTAAAGAGATGTAGGCATTATAGGAATAGTTCCATAAGTTGGTGTATGACCTTTGATTGTGTGAAACCGACACAAAGCCACTCAAAACACAGAAAATGAGCACAACGGCAGTTCGCTCAGGTTTTTCTAGATTCGGCATTTTCAATGGTGTTTCATTTACTAATCCTTCTTTCCAATTGCTTCAACTGTAACATAGGATCCAAAAAGTGGAACAACACCTGAAAGCTGATTGTTTGAGAGTATCAACTGAGATAATCCCATATTAGTAAGGAATTGTGGAATTTCACCTGAAAACTGATTATTGCGAAATATCTAAAATCTCCAATGAAGCCAATCTAGATAAGGTGAAGGAAATATGCCCTTGAAAGAAATTGCTGCTGAGATTTAAGGCAATCTAAAGAGATGTAGGCATTATAGGAATAGTTCCATTAAGTTGGTTTATGACCTTTGACAGTGTGAAATCGAACACAAAGCCACTCAAAACACAGAAAATGAGCACAACAGCAGTTCCCTCGGGTTTTTCTAGATTCGGCATTTTCAATGGTGTTTCATTTACTAATCCTTGTTTCCAATTGCTTCAACTGTAACATAGGATCCAAAAAGTGGAACAACACCTGAAAGGTGATTGTTTGAGAGTATCAACTGAGATAATCCCATATTAGTAAGGAACTGTCGAATTTCACTTGAAAACTGATTATTGCGAAATATCTAAAATCTCCAATGAAGCCAATCTAGATAAGGGTGAAGGAAATATGCCCTTGAAAGAAATTGCTATTGAGATTTAAGGCAATCTAAAGAGATGTTGGCATTATAGGAATAGTTCCATTAAGTTTGTTATGTCCAAGGTGGAGTTCTAATAAAAACTTCAAGTTGCCAATGGAATTAGGAATTGAACGAGTGAGATGATTCCCTCGTAAGTCTAAGTTTCTAAGGTTCGTGAAAGTTCAAATCGATTCTGGTATTGAACCATTTATGGAATTTGAACTTAAATTCAGCGTCTGCAGTCTCTGTAAACCAGTGAAACCATCCGGGATAATCCCAGCCAAGTCATTTTGTTGAAGGTGTAAACCCTGAAGATCAGGAAGATTACTCAAGTCTGCTGGCAGAGATCCTGAAGATCAGGAAGATTACTATGGCCTATATTTAAGAGAGCAAGTTTCTGACACAAACCGAGTTCTTAAGGTACAGTTCATAACATTTCGAAATGATGCAGAAGGAAATGTCCCATTTAGAAAACGTTAAAGATTGTCTCATCGAATTCAACGCGATTAATTTCTCTTCGTAAGAAATTAATGGTCAAAAAGGCGATATCACCCTGGTGCAAATAGAAGGAAAGTGAGTCGATTTCAGTGAGAAGTCAGCTCGTTTTCTCTCTCTTCTTTAATTTTGTCACATCATGTAACAGAACATTGATTGCACTGTTTTTTCCCTAAAATAAAACTCTAAAAGGAACGAAGAATACCGAAGATTTTACAAATCATAACTTAAAAAAAAAAAAATCGGATTCCGGTATTTTCCTATCGAATACTCAGTTCTAGTTTGAGAATGAATTATAATTGAGGGAAATCACATTTCCGAGTCAACAGGCGAGCTGATATTGAATGATGGTAGCAGTGAGGAAGGAGAGCTAAGGGAGGAAGCGACGATGCTAAAGAACTCCAAGAACCAAGAGGCCAAGAAACAGAGTAAGTACTCCCTATAAGTATAGGTAAATAATTCAACAACATTGACGAATTTTTTTTATTCATATTAGGCAAATGTAAAAAATAAGGGTTTTACTGTTACTAAAAAATTTGGATTGAAAGGAAGCAGTCCTTTTAGAAAATATCAAACTATTAGTTATGGTAGATGTAGAAAAACTAGCACTTACAAGCGATCAAAGAGGATAGAATACCCTGTTCGTGTTTGTGCAATTTTGAGAGCTAATGGAATGTGGCAAGTCTCAGAAGTTGTGAAACAACACAATGACAAATTACACCCATCTATGTCCAAGTTTATTCTTCCTCATAGAAGTCTAAGTTCTAATATGAAGAGGAAACTGGAAATACACAACACGACTGGACTAAGGCCCAGCAAGAATGTGAGAATTTTTTAGGTACAAACTGGAAGACCAGAAAACTTAGGATGTCTACTTAGAGATTGCAGGAAATATATCCAGAAAGTTAGGAGGTTGAACATTAGAGCTAGGGATGTTAATTGCATAAATAGAATGTTCATTAGAATGCATCAAAAGAATAGTGATTTCTCCCATTTGATTCACATGGATGATGAAGGTAGGCTAGATAGTGTTTTTTGGGTGCACCCTCGAATTGAAGTAGCTTATGAAGAGTTCAATGATGTGGTCTATGTTGATTTAACGTATCTTGTTAAAAGATACAAGATGCCGTTTGTAACTTGACGTGTGTAGAAATTAAAACGGGAATGGGAACCCTAAAACTATAGTGCAAGGCAAGTGGACCTTAACACTATAAAAATAGGTTCCCCCGAGTGTCGATATTCTCGAGGATGGCAAGGTTCGACTACTCAACTGTTGGTTTCATGTTTAGTCTTAAAAATGATGTTGAACGATTGTAAGCTAACAAAATGGTAACGTAAACACTTAGGAAATAAGGAAACAAAAATAAGACGGAAGTTTCGATTTCAGGATCCCCTAACCTTGTTACTAATCCAATTAGTTAGAACTAATGAAAACTGAAGTTGCCTTAACGAATTGGGTCATCACACTCGTGATTGTGCAATCCCTATCTCTAGATGAAAGCCGCTCTATTCGCAATAACGTTTAGACGAGAATCTCTTCTCTCTCTAACAAGCTATGAATGTAATAAAATAAAATAAAGGTGATTATTGGCCTAAAAGTATGTTAAATATCTCTAGTTCAGTACCCTAAATAATCTCCAAATTAGAAGCCCTCGGGTGTTCTTCCTTTTTCAATTGCAAACCCTCGTACAAAAAGTCCAAGTTCAAGATACTCAAATTGCAAGGAATTACAATTGGAGAACAATTCATTCAATAGCAACAATTCAATTTCATAAATTTCAAATCAATTTCGTAATACCAAAAATTAGGGTTCAACTCTTAATCCAAACAATTAAATTAATCACAATTCATAGAGTGAAACTAAAATTAAACCATATTAGAACTAATAGAGAAGGAAAAGAAAGGCTTAGGAGTAGAATTTGAGGTCGAATTGCATTCGCGAACCGCGCCAGAGCTCGTCTCTAGAGTTACTCCAACGAAGTCCGAATCCGTCGTTTCAATCCTTGATTCCACTTATAACCCTTCTAATTGTGTTCTCTAATCTAAATCCTACCTAATTGAGGTGAGAATTGAGGAAATTTGTCATAGAAAATCACCTAAATTCACTTCCTAAAAACTTATTTGCGGAAGTCTAAAAACTAACTAATGAAATACTTTTTTAAACACTGTAAAAATTGACTAAGTATGGCTGATTTCTGGACATACCGAAGACGGTAGGACCTACTGTCTCTGGTAGGTCTCTGTCTTCAAATCCCTTTTTTTTGCCTGGAACCGGTAGGTTGAGCCTACCGTCCACAGTAGGCTTTTGTCTTCAACTCCTTTGTTGCCAAGGTGCCTATTGTAGCCGATAGGGTGGTCTACCGTCACGGTAGACTGCTACTATCACCGTTTCTGGTCGTTTTCTATCACTTTCACTCCTTTTCAAGCCATTTTCGTTCGTTCTTCGTTGTACCTCCTTTGGCAGGCACCTATGACAGATATTAGCCTCAAATGTAATACTTTATAACTTAAAATCACCGAAAAATGATGAAATCAACATACAAAATAATAGCTAAAATAACGACTATCAAATACCCCCACACTTATTCGTTGCTTTCCCTCAAGCAACAGAACTAAATGGATAGAACGAAAAGGGTTAAAAGCTTTAAGAGTTCATGGAAAACGGGAAATGAACCGGCCTTAAACAATTAACAATTCTGAAGGCAATAGACGAAAATAGCAATACCAAAACAAAACACAAGAAAAACGAATAAAGGGAAAATGAAACTAAATACGATGCCACTTCAAAAGAATACTCAATCACTCAACCCCAAGACAAAACAAAAGAACAACACAAGATACACTCAGTCCACCACAATTACAAATAAACACTACATGCCAATGGGGTGTGTGTGTGTGTGTTCTGTTCATGTTGTTTTCATATAAACAAAGGAAAGTTAAGTAATTAACGAAGTGAAATCCTTCAAAATACAATGCACCACAATCCCATATTTCTCTGGTTTTCATTCATTCCAAGTCTTATTCTAAGTCGTTTCCAGATTAGGTAGGACTTTTCGGCTTGTAATGTCAGGATCAGAACATAAAATGGTACCAAATAAAGGTAAAAGGAGACAAGAACAAAAAAAAACAGAGTCGACGCAACTGAAATGACGAAATGGAAAAATTAAGGAATAACATTCTAGTTGCCGTTTGCTCTTCCCACTCACCCTTAAATAACCTACCATTTCTCTCACACACATTACCCAACACATTTACAGTACCCAGCCCTTTAACAAGAGAGCGAAAACTAACGTAATTTCTTTTTTCACGATCACAAAATATAGAGAAAAATGTAAGTACCACTTTTTTTCTTTTGTTTCTTTCTTTTTCTTTTTTTTTTCTTCTTAATAAAAGAACAAAACAACTCTTTTCTCTTGTTTTTTTCCAACAATTTGTACCAATTATAAAATACCCAAACTACCCCCCTCTTTACAACATTTTTCTTTTCTTTACTCTTTCACCCCCACACTTAACTTTCACTCAAAACGGCGAAACATGTTATTCCAACCTTGACTCCACGAAATGAGGTTTAATATAATGTGAGTTTAAAAAGATGAAGAATAGAAGGGAGTAAAACCCTTCGGCATGAAGGCACAAATAAGGGAGTTAGGGGTTAATTTCATACACGGGTAGGCAAACCAAAAGCTCAAACGGTACGATGAAGGCTTGAGACGATCATTTCCAGGCTTAACTCAGACTAAGACTTTTCACTTCAAAGAACAGAGAAACATAAGAATGCATGCACGAATTCCAAAGTATTCTCATTAGGCTAATTTCCCAGCATTCCAAGGGTTCTTCTACTAAGAACACTTACAAGCATGAAAACCATAAACATGTATGATTGTTATGCATATGAGGTTTTCAAAATGCACAAGTGCTATGCCTTCTCGAAACATCCTAACAACCTTGTGAACCAAAGCACTCAACCAAAATGGCAAAAAGAAAAATAATAGAAAATCTTTTTGGTTTCTTCAAATGAA
The DNA here is from genome assembly GCA_028651295.1 of Catharanthus roseus. Lineage (NCBI taxonomy): Eukaryota > Viridiplantae > Streptophyta > Magnoliopsida > Gentianales > Apocynaceae > Catharanthus > Catharanthus roseus. The sequence goes on along the minus strand of JAPQWS010000168.1, from coordinate 15,983,987 downwards.
AAGACAAAGAAAACTAAGAAAATTAAAATTTTCAGATTTTTTGGATTTTTATGAGGAAAACGATAAAAATAAGAGTATATACAAAAATATTCCGCCACACTTAAGATCACATTCTCCTCAATGTGGGTACCAGAACAACACAAAAATAAACAGAACATACACGGGAGGCGTTCTGGCAGATAATAAAACAGTAAAGTACAAGGAAAGCCATCCCCACACACACAGATAAAGGAAAGCATACATGGGAGACACTCCCGCATATAGTAAAACAATAAGGCACAAGGAAAGCCATCCCCACACAAATAATTAAAGTAAAGAACTAGAGCTAAAAATGAAACAAAAAGCCACTAACTAAAAACCAAACAAAAGAAGAAAAGAGTTGAAAAGTGTAGGGAGGTTGTCCTATTGGAAGAATTCCGTTATGTCCAATTCAGCTCCCGTTCTGCTTTCAGCCAGCCTAGTGTTAGTCGTCCTCGTATGGTATAGGATATGCCCACAGCCATCCTCCCTGTGAGCTCTTACCACACCAAAGTCAAATGGTCAAGACAAATCAAGTTAAACAAAAAGTGAAAAACCAGATAAACTTATCATACAAAAACAATTACATCACGGGCTCACAGCTAAGATTACTCGTTAGTGAGAATGAGGGACCCTTTAGGGAGAGTTCCTACATCTTTACCGAAGTACGGTTTAAGGCGCTAGCCATTCCCCTTGAACGTTCCTTCTGTAGGATGCGTTACCTCAATGGTCCCGTATAGAAAGACTTTTCTTACAGTGAATGGTCCAGACCACCTGGATTTAAGCTTCGCAAGGAAAAGGCGAAGATGGGAGTAGTAAAGCAGCACGGAATCTCCTTCCTTGAATTCTTTCTTTACCCGATGCTTGTCATGCCATCTCAACGTCTTTTCTTTGTACAGCTTCAAATTCTCATACGCTTGCAACCTCCATAATCAAGTTCATTCAGCTAGAGCAATCTTCACTTACCTGCGTAACATAGTCAAAGTTAATTAACTGAATTGCCTAATAAGCTCTACGCTCGACTTCTACCGGTAAATGACACGCTTTCCCATATAGAAGACAGAATGGAATACATCTAATTGGAGTCTTATAAGCTATTCTATAGGCCCATAGAGCATCATCCAATTTAACACTCCCGTCCTTCCAAGTACTATCAACGATTTTCTCAAAGATACATTTGATCTCCCTATTCACTACTTCTACTTGGTCATTGGTCTAGGGATGATAGACTAGCTAATTTATGGGTCACACCTAACTTTGAAGCACTTTCTCGAGTTTCTAGTTACAAAAACGGGTACCCCTATCTCTTATAATAGATCTAGGGACACCAAAACAAGAAAATAGCTTTTTTAATAATTTAACGACCACTCTAGCATCGTTCATGGGCAAAGCCTGAGCTTCTACCCATCCAGATAAGTACTCTACAGCTACCAAAATATATTGGTTTCCAAAAGAATTTGGAAACGGCACCACAAATCAATATCCCAACAATAAAAAACCTCACAAGCTTGAAAAGTAGACATAGGCATAGCATTTCATTTGGAGATGTTACCTGTTTATTGATTGTTGTCACACTTCAAAGCGTACCTTTTCGCATCCTCAAAAAGAGTAAGCCAGTGAAAACCCTACTCAAGTACCTTGTGTGCAGTTCCACTGACTTGATATTGTTCGACGGCTGGATCCTTAATACAATGCTTCAAGATTCCTTATGTTTCAGGATGAGCCGCACATCACCTGATTACTTGGTCACCACATTGCCGGAAGAGGTATGGTCCTCCTAAAGTTAGTATTTCAGGTCTGCAAAGAACTTCTTCCTTTTCTGGGGGCTAGCTGCAGGCACAACATTTGAAACCAGATAATTAACGATATCAGCATACAAAGGTGAATTATCAATGATAGTTTTGCAAAAAAGAAGTTGTTCATCTGGAAACGTGTTGTCAATTTTTTCCTCGTCTAGTGGTCTAAATTGGGATTCTCTAGTCTAGAGAGATGGTCAGCCGCCAAAGTTTCCGCTCCCTTCTTATCCTTGTTTTGTAAATTAAATTCCTGCAAAAGAAGTACCCATTTAATTAGTCTGGGTTTTGCATCGTCCTTTAAGAGAAGATACTTCAGAGAAGAGTGGTCAGTCTACACTATAACTTTCGAGAGTATTAAATAAGGACAAATCTATTAAATGCAAATACTACTACAAGCAATTCCTTCTCAGTTGTCGTATAATTTGCTTGAGCGTCAATGAGGGTTTTTCTTGCATATTATATCGGTTGAAAAGACTTACCACCCCTTTGGCCTAACACAACACTTATAGCATAATTACTGGCATCACACATGATGAGTTCAAAGGGAAGAGACCAATCTGGAGGGACTAAAATAGGAGACTTAGTCAGCTTTTCTTTGATCAAATTAAAAGCAGCTCCACGGTTATCATCAAAATTAAAAGGCATATTTTTTTCAAGTAATGCAATAAGAGGCTTAGTAATTTTAGAAAAATTCTTAGTAAATCTCCTATAAGAACCTGCATACCCTAAGAAACTCCTAATCGCTTTCACAGAGGAAGGCGGATGCAACCTTTTAATTGTCTCTATTTTAGCTCTATCAACTTCAATACCATTTTCAGAAATCTTAGGGCCAAGAACTATCCCGTCTTGGACCATAAAGTGACATTTTTCCCAGTTTAACATGAGGTGAGTTTTCTCACATCTTTTTAATACTCTCTCTAAATTAAACAGGCAAGCATCAAAAGAACTCCCAAAAACAGAAAAATCATCCATAAACACTTCAATAATATCCCCACCAAACCTTAAAAAATGGCAATCATACAACATTGAAACGTACCATGAGCATTGCATAAACCGAAAGGCATACGTCTGTATATGAAAGTACTGTACGGGTATGTGAATGTCGTTTTCTCCTGATCCTTCGGGGCGATGGAAATCTTGAAATAATCGGAGAAGACGTCAAGAAAACAGTAAAAATGATGGCTCGCCAATTGTTCTAACATTTAGTCGATAAAAAGAAGAGGGAAGTGATCTTTTCGAGTTGCCTAATTCAACTTCTTGTAGTCAATACATACCCGCCACCCGGTGATTATTCGTGTCGGGATCAGCTCATCTTTCTCGTTCGCAAGTACTGTCATTACATCCTTCTTCGGTGCCACCTGTTCCAGACTTACCCAGATGCCGTCTGAGATCGGATAAATGATTCCAGCATCTAGCAGATTAATCACCTCCTTTTTCACCATTTCCTGCATTTTTGGATTCAAACGCCTTTGTGGTTGGATCATTGTCTTTTAACCCTCCTCCAATCGAATCTTGTAGGTACAAAAGGACGGCCTTATCCCCTGTATATCTGCTATCTTCCAAGGCGATAGCTTTCTTGTATTTCTATAGAGTCCTCAATAGAGCTTTTTTCTGTGGCCTGGTCAACTTGGAAGAAATTATTACCTGGAGTGTAGATTTTTCTCCCGGAAACATGTATTCCAAGTGGTCTGACAACATTTTCAGCTCTAGCTTTGGGGGTTCTTCGAGTGAAGATTTGGGAGACGGCTTTGCAGGAAGCTTAAGATCCTCTTGTGCGGTGATGACTTTCCATTTCTGCTTCATCCAATTTGTCTGCTAGAACTCGAACCTCCTCAAAATCTACTTCGCCTTCATGATTTGGTTATAGAGCTATCAACAGGGCATCTTCTTGAACAATTTCCTACACGTGACTAGAGATATAGGGGTCAATAAAATCTATCATAAAATAGGTGTCATCCTGATCCCTATCTACGCATAGCACCGGGAAGTCTCAAAATGACTTTCTCTCTACCCTAAGGGTCAACTTCTTGTCCCCTACATCGGTAAAAGCCTTAGTGGTGGCAAGAAATGGTAGGCCTAAAATGAGCGGGACTTCATTGTCTCCACTCACATCCATAGTCACAAAGTCTACTGGAAACACTAAACTCCCTACTTGAATTAGAACATCCTCTATGACACCCCTAGGGTATTTAGTGGACCTATCCGCCAATTGAATACTCATCTTAGTTAGTTTAGATTCTCCCACCCTCAATTTGCAGAAAAAATCATAAGGCATAACATTAATGCTAGCACCTAAACGGCTAAAGCTCTAGAACATGTTAAACTACCTAAAGTACAAGGGATAGTAAAACTCCGTGGGTCTTTTAGTTTTTCGGTAAGTTTCTACTCAGGGTTGAAGATTTTCAAGCATTGTCCATTCAGCATAACCACAAAAATGTCCTCCAATTTCTTTTTTCCGAGATGGCTTCCTTCAAGAACTTCGCACAGCTCAGCACCTGCATCAAAACATCAACTAATGGTAATTTAATGTGCAACTGTCTAAAGATTTCCATGAACTTACGGTACTGTTCGTCCTCTTCGCTTTAAGCACTTTCCGCGAGAATGGAATAGGCGGCCTGTACGGCGGAGGTGAGGTTTTCTCCACTTTCTTATGCTTTTCTTTCTCTTCCTCGGGAGGGATGCATTCTGCTAATGCTTGGGAAGTCCCGTTCTTCTCATCCATAATTATGGGAGGTGTTTCAACTAATTCTCTTCCTCTCATCAGAATGACTACATTCGCATACTCATGTGATTGTTCCTATGAATTGTGCGGTAGACCACTGATCGGCTTTTCATGTTTTAACCTTGTTAATTCTCCAATTTGGCTCTTCATATCGTGGATGGAAGCTAACTGGCTCTTTTGTACTAACCCTAGGTTTTTCATCTTGACATCAGCCGATTTGATGTAGTTCGTGACTAGGTCTTCCAAATTGGTTATAGGGTTAGTGGAGATATTGACAGAGAAAGATTTTATGATATAGGTTGCTGGAATCCTCTACTCTGGAAGTTCGGGATTTACTGTCTCCAGTGGCTCTGACTTCCCCAAGGACCAGTCGGTTGGCTTCCCCAACTTGATTTGTATTGCTCAGGGTACATGTTGTATCCCTTCCAATATACTTGGAACATAGGTTGCTGATGATATGGATTTTGAGGTGCAACCGCCATTCTCTCTACCCCTCGTTCTAATATTGCCGCTAATCGGACTTCCATGGCATCATTAGATTCCATGTTCTCATATATTACGTGAAATAAATGGAATATATATCAACACAAGGTCCCAAGATAATAACCTAGAATTACAATGTCATTACCATAAATACCCAAACATAAAGGTAATGAATAAGATGAAAGGAATCGAGCAATCAATACACAATAAAAAGAAAAAGACTATGTAAACAAAAAGCGAAAGAATATACATAGGGAAGAAAAGGAAAAGAAGAACAGACTGAAAATTTCCGAGTAAGATCCAATTCAACTTAACATGCAAAAACAAAACAAAACAAAAGGTGATATGAAACAAAATAATAAGTTACAAAGTATAAAACGAAAGAAAAATAGCAAACTGACTAAATCTCCAAAAACAGTATTACATTAAACTCGTCGTTCCCCGACAACTGTGCCAAAAACTTGATGTGTGTGAAATTAAAACGAGAGGAATCCTAAAGCTACATTGCAAGGCAAGTGGACCTTAACACTATAGAAATGAGTTCACCCCAAGTGCCGATATTCTTGAGGATGGCAAGGTTCAACTACTCAACCATTGGTTTAATGTTTAGTCTTAAAACGATGTTGAACGATTGTAAGCTAACAACATGGTAATGTAAATACTTAGCAAATAAGGAACCAAAAATAAGATGGAAGTTTGGATTTCGGGATCCCCTAACCTTGTTACTAATTCAATTAGTTAGAATTAATGAAAACTGAAGTTGACTTAACGCATTGGGTCATCGTACTCGTGATCAGGCAATGCTTATCTCTAGGCAAAAACCGCTCTATTCACTATAACTTTTAGACGAGAATCCCTTCTCTCTCTAATAAGCTAAGAATGCAATAAAATGCAGGTGATTATTGACCTAAAAGTGTATTAACTATCTGTAGTTCAATACCCTAATAATCCCCAAATTGGAAGCCATTGGCTGATCTTCCTTTTTCAATTCCAAACGCCCGGGCGAAAATCCAAGTTCAAGATACTCAAATTGCAAGGAATTAAAAATTGGAGAACAATTCATTCAATAGCAACAATTCAATTTCATAAATTTAAATCAATTTCATAATTCAAAAAATTAGGGTTCAACCCTTAATCTAAACAATTAAATTAATCACAATTCATTATGTGAACTAAAATTAAACAAAATTAAAACTAAGAGAGAAGGAAAAGAAAGGCTTAGGAGTAGAATTAGAGGCTGAATTGCGATCTCGAACCACGCCTAAGATCGTCTCTTGAGTTGCTCCAACAAAGCCCAAATACATTGTTTCGATCCTTGATTCCACTGGTAATCCTTCCTATTGTGTTCTCTAATCTAAATCCTACCTAATTGAAGTGAGAATTGAGGGAAATTTGTCACAAGAAATCACTCTAATTCGCCTCCTAAAAGCCTATTTGCGAAAGTCTAAAAACTAACTAATGAATATTTTTTAAACGCTGTAAAAATTGACTAAGTATGGCTGATTTTAGGACCTACTAGCGACGGTAGATCTCTCTTTTCAAATCCCTTCATTTGCTTGGAGCCTATCTTCCACGGTAGGCTTATATCTTCAACTCCTTTGTTGCCAAAGTGCCTACCGCGGCCGGTAGGATGGCCTACCATCGGCGGTAGGCTGCTGTTGTCACTGTTTCTCGTCGTTTTTTGTCATTTTTGCTCCATTTCAAGTCGTTTTTGTTCGTTCTTCGTTGTACCTCCCTTGGCGAGCACCTATGACATAAAAATTAGCCTCAAATATAATACTTTATAACTTAAAATCATAAAAAAAATGATGAAATCAACATACAAATAATAGCCAAAATAACGACTATCATGACTATTGTTGGAGTCAACCATCATGGCCAATCCATATTGTTTGGTTCAGCACTCCTATCTCACGAGGACACAAAGACATATAGTTGGTTTTTCAATACCTAGCTTGCAGCATAAGAGGGCAAGTGCCTGCTGTAATTATGACCGATCAATGTGAGAGCATGGGCAATACAATTAAGGAAGTTATGCTAACAACAATTCGGTGATACCACATTGGCATATAATGTGCAAGCTTCCAAATAAATTTATGGGTTTAATTGAGTAGTTTTGCGAGGTAAGAAAGGAGTTCAGATCTCTTGTTTATGATAGTTTGACAAAATCAATGTTCGAGAATAACTGGAATCAGTTTGTAGCTAAGTATAGACTTGAAAAAAATCAGCGGTTGATTTAGCTATATAGCGACAGAGAACACTGGGTTCCCATGTACTTAAATCTTAAGTTTTGGGCAGGGATATTGTCAACTCAGAGAAGTGAAAGTATGCACTCCTTTTTTTATGGATATCTTCGTTCAGCTAGCACTCTTAAATAGTTTGTAGAGCAATATGAGATTGCAATCATACATAAGGTGGAGAAAGAAGTGTATGCTGATTACAAATCGAACAACATTTTGGTTAGAGTAATCTCTTTCTTTAATTGGGGGAAGTAGTTCTGAAATGCATACCCTGACGAGCTGCTAGAAAAATTTTCAGGTTCAAATTAAGAAGACGTTGTATTATAATCAATTGGTTGGAGATGATAATGAGGATATTTGATTTGAAGAAGAGAATCTGGTCAAAGAAGAGTTTGAGAAGTTCAGGATATTAGAGACTACTTTGGTGAATAACTTGTTTGTGAAGGAGTTTGTGTACACCGTTTTGTATAGGGAGGAGGGATTTATTTTGAAGTTAAATTGTAGATTGTTTGATTGCAGTGGGTTGTTATGTACTCACATATAAAGGTTTCTTCACTTAAGAGAGTGAACAAATTTCTGGAAGATATGTACTTCGAAGATGGAGGAAAGATGTACACCGTAGGCGAGACTAAGGCAGACTATTGAAAGCACCAGAGGATAGCACTTGACTGCACAGACAACAGTAGTCTTCAGGTGGCAGTTCCTCGGGTAGGGAGGAAAGAGAAATTCGAGATCCTCGGGTGGTCATCTCTCGGGGAAGACCTCAGGAAAATGATTTAAGGTCTAACAATGAAGTTGGTGTCTGCAGAAATACTAGGAGGCTAGCTAGTATAATGAATTCTAGCAAAAGTCTAGGTGCACCAGAAGAGGTGTCGAACAGGTATATTTTTATCATGTGAAATGCTTTCTTTCGGATTTGTTGCTATCACAAGCTAACTCGAGCTGTGTGGTATGCTCGTATCAGGTTTCTAACGTTGAAGCTCAAGTTCGCATTCCTTCTTGTAATACTCTAAGGATGCAACTGGCATTTGAAGAGGAAAATAAAGTGACTGTTGATTTGAGTTTAGGACTATCAGTTGTACTAAATTCAGAATTCATATTGTAACAATATATTAGGAACTAATATTTTATGATAGTTCATTGAATGGATACATTTGATAGGCGGAGTTAATAAATTATAAACTGGCATCGAGGTGGCCAAGCTATATGACTATTTTTTCGGCCAAAATGAATGTCCGAGTTGTATGTTTCTTTTCACTCTGGCCGAGCTGTGATCAAATGGAGTAACTAAATCGTCGCTTATTTTTTCTCGAATTATAAACTGTCACTTATTACATTAATAATACCATACTTGTGTCCGTAACTTGGATGTGAACATTAAAGTCTGGGGACCTAGCTGACCGACCTATATGGGTCCTTTCCTCGGCACCAAACTCACCTAGCTGTATGACTCTTTTTACGCACAAAACGAATGTCCTTAAATGGATTTACGCACTTATAGTTGTTATATTTAGGGGAAAAACACATTTATACTTATTACATTATCAATACCATGCTTATTTTCCGTAACTTGGATCTGAACATTAACGTTTGGGGACCTAGCTGATCGACATACTTGTATGACTATTCTTTTCCATTAGGCCGAGCTGCCCTAGGTGTATGACTATTTTTTCGCTCAAAATCAATTCCCGAGTTGTATGGCTCATTTCTATCTGGTCGAGTCGTATTCATATCGAGTTATGCACTTATACTTAATACATTATCAATACTATGCTTACTTCCTGTAACTTCGATCTAAACATTAGTGTTTAGAGACCGAGCTTGCCTAGTTTTGTGACTAAGTTGTATGGTTGTTTTCCCTCTAGCTGAACTGGCCTTATTTGGCTCTTTTCCTTGCGGATAATTTTCCTTATATCTCGCCTTCCCAAAATTTCTTTTGTATGTTTGGCTAACTCCAAATCGAGTGGTTCACCAAGGTAGCATTCTATGCCTATCACTCTTTCCATGCATATTACTTCTAGCCGACTCGAGTTTCAAGCAACGAAAATTAATAGTTTACGGAATAAAAATCAACATTCAAAGTACGAATTATTGAATATAAATTCAAAAATACATTAACCATCCTAAACACCAAGTATTTCAAATAATGTGATAAAGAGAAATACTAAACAAATGGAAAACGATATCATTCACTTCTTTTGTTGGTGGTGTCCAATGTTCTACAAGTAGAAATCTAGATGGAAATCCATCCGTTTGATAATGCCGTCAATATCATTCTTCATTCCTTCGTGATCGGCCTGAATTTCGTGATCGGCCTTGATATGTTCTGTTGTTTTAAAAAACTTATTATTTTTACGTCATTTGATATAATAATATGATTGTATTTGCCACAAAAATAAATTGTTTATCATCTAGAAACTAGAACTTCTGCTATTTTCTATATATTGCACTTCTAACACTATAATTTCAATGACTTGAATAATTTTATGTTTTATCATATAGCATACTTTTGTTTTAAAAAACTAATTATTTTACATCATTTAATATACTAATATTATTTTATTATTCACAAAAATAAATTGTGTTTCGTCTAGGAACTTGAATTTCTACTATTTTCGATATATTGCACTTCTACCACTATAATTTTAATGACTTGAATAATTTCTATATTTTATCAAATAAAATCACTTTTGTTTTAAAAAAAAATTATTATTTTACGTCATTTGAAATAATAACATGATTTTATTATTCACAAAATAAATTATTTTTTTTTTGTCTAGAAACTAGAATTTCTATCATTTTCTATATTCCACTTCTAGCGTTATAATTCCAATGACTTGAATAATTTCTATATTTTATAAAATAACTTACATTTGTTTTTAAAAAACTTATTATTTTAGTTTATTTGATATAACATTATGATTTTATTATTCCCAAAATACATTATTTTTTGCCTAGAAACTAGAATTGCTACTATTTTATGTATATTGCACTTCAGCACTTTAATTTCAATGACATGAATAATTTCTATATTTTATCACAACATATTTTTGTAGTAAAAAATTTATTATTTTACGTCATTTGATATAATAATATTATTATATTATTCACAAAAATAAATTTTTTATCTTCTAGCAGTATATATTGCACTTCTAACACTAGCAGCATATATAGCAGTATTATATTGCACTTGAATAATTTCTATATTTTATCAAATAACATACATTTGTTTTAAAAAAAAAACTTATTATTTTACGTCATCTGATATAATAATATCATTATATTACTAACCAAAATAAATTATTTGTCATCTATCACTATATAATGCACTTCTAACACATTAATTTAAATAACTTGAATAATTTCTATATTTTAACAAGTAACATACATTTGTTTTAAAAAAACTTAGTATTTTATGTTATTTGATATAATAATATAATTATATTAATATTATTTACAAAAATAAATTGTTTCACAGTTAGAAAAAAGAATTTCTAGTATTTTCTATGTATTGCATTTCTAGCAATATAATTTCCATGACTTGAATAATTTCTATATTTTATCAAATAAATTACTTTTACATTAAAAAAATTATTATTTTTTTGTCATTTGATATAATAATATGATTATATTATTCCCAAAAATAATTGTTTATCGGCTAGAAAATAGAATTTCTACTATTTTCAATATATTGCACTTCTAGCACCATAATTTCAATGACTTGAAAATTTTCTACATTTTATCAAATAAATTACTTTTGTATTAAAAAAACATATTATTTTACATCATTTGATATAATAATATGATTTTATTATTTACAAAAATAAATTGTTTTCGTCTGTAAACTAAAATTTCTACTAGTTTGTACATATTGCATTTCTAGCATTACAATTTCAATATTATGAATATTTTTATATTTTATCATATAAATTATTTTTGTTTTAAAAAACTAATTATTTTTATGTTACTTGATATCATAATATGATTGTATTTGCCACAAAAATAAATTGTATATCATCTAGATACTAGAATTTCTGCTATTTTCTATATATTGCTCATCTAGCATTATAAATTCAAATGACTTGAATCATTTCTATATTTTACCAAATAAATTACTTTTGTTTTAAAAAACATATTATTTTACATCATTTGATATAATAACAAGATTGTATTATTCGCAAAAATAAATTGTTTATCCCATCAAATCTAGAATTTCTACTATATTCTATATGTTTAAACCCTAAACACTATACTTTTAATGACTTGAAAATATTCTACATTTTATCAAATAACATACTTTTGTATTAAAAAACTTATTATTTTATGTCATTTGATATAATAATATGATTTTATTATTCAAAAAAATAAATTGTTTTTCATTTAAAAAGTATAAGATCTATTAGTTTGTGCATGTTGCATTTCTAGCATTATAATTTCAATGATTTGAATATTTTTATATTTTATCAAATAAATTACTTTTGCTTTAAAAACTTTATTATTAGTACGTCATTTGATATAATAATATGATTGTATTTGCCAGAAAAATAAATTGTTTATCATCTAGAAACTAGAATTTCTACTATTTTCTATATATTGCACTTCTAGCATTATAATTTCAATGACTTGAATAATTTTATATTTTATCATATAACTTACTTTTGTTTTAACAAACTTATTATTTTACATCATTTGATATAATAATATGATTTTATTATTCACAAAAATAAATTTTATTCGTCTAGAAACTTGAATTTCTACTATTTTCTATATGTTGCACTACTAGCACTATAATTTCAACAACTTGAATAATTTCTATATTTTATCAAATAAATAACTTCTGTTTTAAAAAAAAGTATTTTACATCATTTGAAATAATAATATGATTTTATTATTCACAAAATAAATTATTTTTTGTCTAGAAACTAGAATTCCTATCATTTTCTATATTCCACTTCTAGCACTATAATTCCAATGACTTGAATAATTTCTATATTTTATAAAATAACTTACTTTTGTTATAAGAAAACTTACTGTTTTACTTTATTTGACATAATAATATCATTTTATTATTTCCAAAATACACTATTTTTTGCCTAGAAACTAGAATTGCTACTATTTTATGCATATTGCACTTAAACACTATAATTTCAATGATATGAATAATTTCCATATTTTATCACAACATATTTTTGTAGTAAAAAATTTATTATTTTTCGTCATTTGATATAATAATATGATTATATTGTTCACAAAAATAAATTTTTTATCTTCTAGTAGTATATATTGCACTTCTAACACTATAATTTAATTTACTTAAGTAATTTCCATATTTTATCAAATAACATACATTTGTTTTTAAAAAAACTTATTATTTTACGTCATCTGATATAATAATTTCATTATATTATTAACAAAAATAAATTGTTTGTCGTCTAACACTATGTAATGCACTTCTAATACAATAATTTCAATGACTTGAATAATTTCTATATTTTAACAAATAACATACATTTGTTTTAAAAAACTTAGTATTTTATGTGATTTGATATAATAATATAATTATATTATGCACAAAAATAAATTATTTAACAGTTAGAAAAAAGAATTTCTAGCATTTTCTATATATTCAATTCTAGCAATATAATTTCAATGACTTGAATAATTTCTATATTTTATCAAATAATTACTTTTACTTTAAAAAAATTATTATTTTACGTTATTTGATACAATAATATGATTATATTATTCCCAAAAATAATTGTTTATTGGCTAAAAATTAGAATTTCTGCTATTTTCAATATGTTGCACTTCTAGCACCATAATTTCAACGACTTGAAAATTTTCTACATTTTATCAAATAACTTGCTTTTGTATTAAAAAAATTATTATTTTACGTCGTTTGATATAATAATATGATTTTAGTATTTACAAAAATAAAGTTTTTTTCGTCTATAAACTAAAATTTCTACTATTTTTTACATATTGTATTTCCAGCATTATAACTTTAATATTATGAGCATTTTTATATTTATCATATAAATTATTTTTATTTTAGAAAAACTAATTATTTTTACGTCACTTGTTATAATAATATGATTGTATTTGCCACAAAAATAAATTGTTTATAATCTAGATACTAGAATTTCTGCTATTTTCTATATATTGCACATCTAGCATTATAAATTCAAATAGCTTGAATAATTTCTATACTTTATCAAATAAATTACTTTTGTTTTAAAAAAACATATTATTTTACGTCATTTGATATAATAACAGGATTGTATTGTTCAGAAAAATAAGTTGGTTATCGTCTAGAATCTAGAATTTCTACTATATTCTATATGTTTCACTTCTAACACTTTAATTTCAATGACTTGAAAATTTTCTACATTTTACCAAATAACTTCCTTTTGTATTAAAAAACTTATTATTTTATGTAAATTGATATAATAATATGATTTTATTATTCACAAAATAAATTATTTTTTCATCTAGAACCTAGAACTTCTACTATTTTGTACATATTGCATTTCTAGCAATATAATTTCAGTGATTTGAATAGTTTCTATATGTTAGACAATAAAATACTTTTGTTTTAAAAAAATTATTATTTTCACGTCATTTTATGTAATAATATGATTGTATTTGTCAGAAAAATAAATTGTTTATCATTCCAGAAACTAGAATTTCTGCTATTTTCTTTATATTGCACTTCTAGCCCTATAATTTTAATAACTTGAATAATTTTATATTTTATCAAATAACTTACTATTGTTTGAAAAACTTATTATTTTACGTCATTTGATATAACAATATGATTTTATTATTCACAAAAATAAAGTGTTTTTCATCTAAAAACTTGAATTTCTACTATTTTCTATATATTGGACTCTAGCACTATAATTTCAATCACTTGAATAATTTCTATATTTTATCAAATAACTTACTTTTGTTTTAAAAAAATTATTATTTTACATCATTTGACATAATAATATGATTTTTTTTTATTCACAAAAATAAATTGTTTTTCATCCAAAAACTTTAATTTCTACTATCTTCTGTATGTTGCACTTCTAGAGCTACAGTTTTAATGACTTGAATAATTTTTATGTTTTATCAAATAACTCATTTTTGTTTTAAAAAAATTATTATTTTACGTTATTTAATATAATAATACGATTATATTAATCCCAAAAATAAATTGTTTATCGTCTAGAAACTCGAATTTCTACTATTTTGTATATATTGCGCTTCAAGCATTATAATTTCAATGACTTGAAAATTTTTTAGATTTTATCAAATAACTTACCTTTCTATTAAAAACTTATTGTTTTACGTTATTTGATATAATAATATGATTTTATTATTCACAAAAACAAATTGTTTTTTCGCCTTTAAACTTGAATTTCTATTATTTTGTACATATTGCATTTCTAGTATTATAATTTCAATAATTTGAATATTTTTATCGTTTATCATGTAAATTACTGTTCTTTTAAAAAACTTATTATTTTTATGTCATTCGATATCATAATATGATTGTATTCGTCACAAAAACAAATTGTCTATCATCTAGAAACTAGAATTTCTGTTACTTTCTATATATTGCACTTCTAGCACTATAATTTCAATGACTTGAATAATTTTATGTTTTATTATATAACATACTTTTGTTTTAAAAAACTTATTATTTTACATCATTTGATATAATAATATTATTTTATTATTCACAAAAATAAATTGTGCTTCGTCTAGAAACTTGAATTTCTACTATTTTCTATATATTGCACTTCTAGCACTATAACTTCAATGACTTGAATAATTTCTATATTTTATCAAATAAATCACTTTTGTTTTAAAAAAAATTATTATTTTACTTCATTTGAAATAATAATATGATTTTATTATTCACAAAATAAATTATTTTTTGTCTAGAAACTAGAATTTCTATCATTTTCTATATTCTTCTTCTAGCACTATAATTCTAATGACCTGAATAATTTGTATATTTAATAAAATAACTTACTTTTGTTTTAAAAAAACTTATTATTTTACTTTATTTGTTATAATAATATGATTTTATATTCCGAACACAAATTATTTTTTGCCTAAAAACTAGAAGTTCTACTATTTTATATATACCGCACTTCAGCACTATTATTTCATTGACATGAATAATTTCTATATTTTATCATAACATATTTTTTATGCAAGAAACTTATTATTTTACGACATTTAATATAATAATATGATTACATTATTCACAAAACAAATTTTTTATCTTCTAGCAGTATATATTGCACTTTCAGCACTCTAATTTAATTGACTTGAATAATTTCTGTATTTTATCAAATAACATACATTTGTGTTAAAAAAAAACTTATTATATTACGTCATCTAATATAATAATATCATTATATATTAACAAAAATAAATTGTTTGTCGTCTATCACTATATATTGCTCTTCTAACATTATAATTTCAATGTCTTGAATAATTTCTATATTTTATCAAGTAACATACATTTGTTTTAAAAAACTTAGTATTTTTTGTCATTTGATATAATAATATAATTATATTATTCACAAAAATAAATTGTTCAACGGTTAGAAAAAAGAATTTCTACTGTTTTCTATATATTGAAGTTCTAGCAATATAATTTCAATAACTTGAATAATTTCTATATTTATCAAATAAATTACTTTTATTTTAAAAAATATTATTTTACATCAATTGACATAATAATACGATTATATTATTCCAAAAAATAATTGTTTATCTTCTGGAAACTAGAATTTCTACTATTTTCAATATATTGCACTTCTAGCACTATAATTTCAATGACTGGTAAAATTTCTACATTTTATCAAATAACATACTTTTGTATTAAAAAACCTATTGTTTTACGTCATTTGATATAATAATCTAATTTTCTTATTCACAAAAATAAATTATTTTTCTGTATATAAACTAGAATTTGTACTATTTTGTATATATTGCATTTCTAACATTATAATTTCAATAATATGAATATTTTTCTATTTACCATATAAATTACTTTTGTTTTTAAAAAAATCATTATTTTTACATCACTTGATATAATAATATGATTGTATTTGCCACAAAAATAAATTGTTTATCATATAGATACTAGAATTTATGCTATTTTCTATATATTGCACATCTAACATTATAAATTCAAATGACTTGAATAATTTCTATATTTTATCAAATAAATTACTTTTTTTCTAAAAAACATATTATTTTGCGTAATTTTATATAATAACACGATTGTATTATTCACAAAAATAAATTGTTTATCGTCTAGAATCTAGAACTTCTACTATATTCTATATATTTCACTTCTAACACTATAATTTTAATGACTTGAAAATTTTCTACATTTTATCAAATAATATAGTTTTATATTAAAAAATTTTATTTTACGTTATTTGATATAATAATATGATTTTATTATTCAAAAAAATAAATTATTTTTTCGTCCAGAACCTAGAATTTCTACTATTTTCTACATATTTCATTTCTAGCGGTATAATTTCAATGATTTGAATAATTTCTATATTTTATAAAATAAATCACTTTTGTTTTAAAAAAATTATTATTTTTATGTCATTTAAAATAATAATATGATTGTATTTGTCATAAAAATAAATTGTTTATCATCTAGAAACTGTAATTTCTGTTATTTTCTATATATTGCACTTCTAGCACTATAATTTCAATTACTTGAGTAATTTTATAGTTTATCAAATAACTTACTTTTGTTTTGAAAACTTATTATTTTACATCATTTAATATAATAATAAGATTTTTTTATTCACAAAAATAAATTATTTTTCATCCAGAAACTTTAATTTCTACTATCTTCTATATGTTGCACTTCTAGAGCTATAGTTTCAATGACTTAAATGATTTTTATATTTTATCAAATAACTTACTTTTGTTTTAAAAAACTTATTATTTTACGTTATTTGATATAATAATATGATTATATTAATCCCAAAAATAAATTGTTTATCATCTAGCAATATATATTGCACTTTTAGTACTATAATTCTAATGCCTTGAATAATTTTGATATTTCATAAAATAACATGCATTTATTTTAAAAAACTTATTATTTTGCGTCATTTGATATAATAATATCATTATATTACTAACAAAAATAAATTTTTTATCGTCTATCACTATTTATTGCACTTCTAACACTATAATTTCAATGATTTGAATAATTTCTATATTTTATCAAATAACAAACGTTTTTTTAGAAAACTTATTATTTAAGTCATTTGACTTAAACAAACATTTTTAGAAAACTTATTATTTATAAACAATATAATTGTATTATTTATAAAATTAAATTCTTTAACGGTTAAAAAGAAGAATTTTTATTATTTTCTATATATTGCATTTTTAGCAATCTAATTTATATAACTTGAATAATTTCTATATTTTAACATATAAATTACTTTTGTTTTGAAAAACATATTATTTTACGTCATTTCATATAATAATAGGATTGTATTATTGACAAAATAAATTTTTTATCATCTAGAATCTAGAATTTCTACTATATTCTATGTGTTTCACTTCTAACACTATAATTTAAATGACTTGAGAATTTTCTACATTTTATCAAATAACTTACTTTTGTATTAGAAACCTTATTATTTATCGTGAAATAATATGATTTTATTATTCATAAAAATAAACTGTTTTTTCGTCTAGAATCTAGCATTTCTACTATTTTCTACATATTGCACTTCTAGTACTATAATTTCAATGATTTGAATAATTTCGATATTTTATAAAATAAATCACTTTTGTTTTAAAAAAATTATTATTTTTACGTCATTTGATATAACAATATGATTGTATTTGTCACAAAAATAAATTGTTTATTACCTAGAAACTAGAATTTTTGCTTTTTTCTATATATTTCACTTGTATCACTATAATTTCAATGACTTGAATAATTTTATGTTTTATTAAATAACTTACTTTTTTGTTTTAAAAAACTAATTATTTTATGTCATTTGATATAAAGTTCTCTAGCCCTGTGCTAAAAAAAAGGCTTTTGGTTGGAATCATTTCCCTAGGTCCATGACCATCCCCCGTGGAATAATCAATTTCTTCCTATGTTGAAGCGGTTCGTGCCATCTTTCCCTTCCCCCTGGCATCGGCTTTGATAGCCCCTACTCTTCTCTTGTCCTCAACATAATATGATTTTATTATTCACGAAAATAAATTTCTTTTCATCTAGAAACTTGAATTTCTACTATTTTCTATATATTGGATTCTAGCACTGTAATTTCAATCACTTGAATAATTTCTATATTTTATCAAATAACTCACTTTTGTGTTAAAAAACTTATTTTTTTACATCATTTGATATAATCACATGAATTTATTATTCACAAAAATAAATTTTTTCATTTAGATACTTGAATTTCTACTATTTTCTATACAATGCATTTCTAGCACTATAATCTTAACGACTTTTATAATTTCTATATTTTATCAAACAACATATTTTTGTTTTAAAAAACTTATTACTTTAAGTCATTTGATATAATAATATGATTATATTATTCACAAAAATAAATTTTTATCGTCTAGCACTACATATTGAATATCTAGCACTATAATTTTAATGACTTCTGTATTTTATCAAATAACATATATTTGTTTTAAAAAACTTATTATTTTACGTAATTTTATATAATAATGATATAATTATATTATTCACAAAAGTAAATTTTTTAATGGTTACAAACAAGAATTTCTATTATTCTCTATATATTGTGTTTCTAGCAAAATAATTTCAATGACTTGAATAATTTCTATATTTCATAAAATAAATTATTTTATTTTGATAAAACTCATTATTTTACGTCATTTGATATAATAATTTGATTATATTATTCAAAAAAATAAATTGTCTATCATCTAGAAACTAGAATTTCTTCTATTTTCTATATATTGCTCCTCTAGCAGTATAATTTTAATGACTTTAAAATTTTCTACATTTTATCAAATTACATACTTATGTATTATAAAACTTATTATTTTATATCATATGATATAATAATATGATTTTATTATTCACAAAAATCATTTTTTTCTATCTACAAACAAGAATTTCAGCTATTTTCTATATAATGCACTTCTAGCACTATAATTTCAATGACTTGAATAATTTTTATATTATATCAAATAAATTACTTTTGTTTTCAAAAACATATTATTTACGTCATTTGATACAATAACAAGATTGTATAATTTATAAAAATAAATTGTTTAACGTCAAGATTCTAGAATTTCTACTATGTTCTATATATTGCACTTCTAACACTATAATTTCAGTGACTTGAAAATTTTGTACATTTGATCAAATAGCTTACTTTTTTATTAAAAAATTTATTATTTTACGTCATTTGATATCATAACATGATTTTATTATTCATAAAAATAAATTGTTTTTTCGTCTAAAACCTAGAGTTTCTACTATTTTCTACATATTCCACTTTTAGCACTATAATTTAAAATGATTAGAATAATTTCCAGATTTTGTAAAATATATCACTTTTGTTTTAAAAAAAAATTATTATTTGTACGTTATTTCATATAAGAATATGATTGTATTTGTCACAAAAATAAATGCTTTGTCATCTAAAACACTAGAATTTTTGCTGTTTTCTATATATTGCACTTCTAGTACTATAATTTTAATGACTTGAATAATTTTACATTTTATCAAATAACTTACTTTTATTTTAAAATACTTATTATTTTACGTCATTTGATATAATAATAAGATTTTATTATTCACAATAATAGATAGTTTCCATCTAGAAACTTGATTTTCTACTATTTTCTATATATTTTTTACTCTAGCACTATAATTTTGATCACTTGAATAATTTCTATATTTTATAAAATAACATACTTTAAAAAAAATTATTACTTTACATTATTTGATATAATATGATATTTTATTATTCACAAAAATAAAAATTTTCAGTTAGATACTTGAATTTCTTCTATTTTCTATGTAATGCACTTCTAGCACTATAATTTCAATGACTTTTAAAATTTCTATATTTTATCAAATAACATATTTTTGTTTCAAAAAAAATTATTATTTTAGCTTATTAGAAATAATAATATGACTAATTATTCACAAAAATATATTTTTTATCGTCTAGCACTATATAGTGAACTTCTAGCACTATAATTTTAATGACTTGAATAATTTCTATATTTTATCAAATAACATACATTTGTTTTAAAAAACTTAATATTTCACGTAATTTTATATAATAATATAATTATATTATTCAAACAACTAAATTTTTTAATGGTTACAAACAAGAATTTCTGTTATTCTCTATATATTGTGTTTCTAGCAAAATAATTTCAATGACTTGAGTAATTTCTGTATTTGATCAAATAAATTATTTTATTTTTAAAAAACTTATTATTTTACGTCATTTGATATGATAATATGATTACATTATTCAAAAAAATAAATCGTTATCGTCTAGAAATTAGAATTTCTGCCATTTTTTATATATTGCACCTCTAGCACTATAATTTCAATGACTTGAAAATTTTCTACATTTTATCAAATTACTTACTTATGTATTATAAAACTTATTATTTCACGTCATTTGATATAATAATATAATTTGATTATTTACAAAAATAATATTTTTTCTGTTTACGAACGAGAATTTCGGCTATTTTCTATATATTGTAGTTCTAGCACTATAATTTCAATGACTTGAATAATTTCTATATTTTATCAATTAAATTATGTTTGTTTTAAAAAAACTTATTATTTTACGTCATTTGATATTATAATATGATTTTATTATTCAGAAAAATAAATTATTTTTTATCTATAAACTAGAATTTCTACTATTTTATATATATATATTGTACTTCTAGCACTATAATTTCAATGACTTGAATAATTTCTATATTTTATTAAATAACATAATTTTGTTTTAAAAAAGTTATTATTTTATGTTATTTGGTTATTATTTTATGTTATTTGATCCAATGATATCCTTATATTATTAACAAAAATAAATTGTTTATCGTCTATTACTATATATTGCACTTCTAATACTATAATTTTAGTGACATGAATAATTTCTATATTTTATCAAAGAACATACATTTATTTCAAAAAACTTATTATTTTACGTCATTTGATATAATAATATGATTATATTATTCAAATTATAAATTGTTAAGCGTTTATAAACTAGAATTTTTACTATTTTCTATATATTGCACTTCTAGCAATCTAATTTCAATGACTTCAATAATTTCTGTATTTTATCAAATAAATTAATTTTGTTTTAAAAAACATATTATTTTACGTCATTTGATATACTAATACAATTAATATTTTATTCACAAAAATAAATTGTTTATCGCCTAGAAACTAGAATTTTTACTATTTTTTATATATTGCACTTCTAGCACCATAATTTCAATGACTTTTATAATTTCTATATTTTATCAAATAACTTACTTTTGTTTTAAAAAACTTATTATTTTACGTCATTATCTATAATAATTTGATTTTATTATTCACAAAAATAAATTGTTTTCCTTCTAGAAACTAGAATTTCTATTATTTTCTATATGTTGCACTTCTAGCACTATAATTTCAATCACTTGAATAATTTCTATGTTTTATCAAATATATTACTTTTGTTTTAAAAAACTTATTACTTATTATTTTATGTCATTTGATATAATAATATGATTTTATTATTCACAAAATAAATTATTTCTCGTCTAGAAATTAGGATTTTTACAATTTTTTTTATATATTGCACTTTTAGCACTATAAATGCAATGACTTGAATAATTTTTATATTTTATCAAATAACATAGCTTTTTTTATAAAAAAAAACTTATTATTTTATTTCATTTGATATAATAATATAATTATATTATTCCCAAAAATATATTGTTTATGGTATAACACTATATATTGCACTTTTAGCACTATAATTTCAATTACTTGAATGATTTCTATATTTTATCAAACAACTTACTTTTGTTTTAAAAAAATTATTATTTTACTTCATTTGATATAATCATATGAGTTTATTATTAACAAAAGTATATTGTTTTTTATCTAGAAACTAGAATTTCTATTATTTTTTATGTATTGCACTTCTAGCACTATAATTTCAATGATTTAAATATCCTTGCTACAAATACCAAAACTATTCGGTAACCGACCGATATAGGTTTTTCTGATTCGAAGAAATTTTTTACTGAATGGTTTCAATATTCGTCAAAAATTCTAATTTTTACTATTTTCTATATATTACACTTCTATTACTATAATTTCAATGACTTAAATAATATATAAATTTTATTAAATAACTATATTAGTTGTTATTACTTGATATAATTATGATAATATTAATATTTCAAGTCTTTTTTTTCTTGGAGATTTTTCAAGTCACAAATTAAAATTAATAATTAACGTTATAATGTATCAATTTTTAAGTCTTAGCTTTATGATAGATTATAATGTTAATTATTGATTTTAATTTGTGAAAAAACTACTTCTAATTAGTATTTCCCTCCTAATTTTCCCATAAAAACATTTCCCTCCAAAATCTTTCCCTTTAAAAAACGTAACAATTTTCACTATTCCCCATTGATTAAACAAGTGTATTTGCATAATCATCATACAGGGTTGCAGATTGAGTATAGAGTCAACAATGTGAAGGGTGTCTTCACACTCACTTTTGTGAGAGCTCGCAATTAAATATAGTTCTTAGAGAAGATATTTTGGTCGACATGGTTTTCTCACTTATTTGGTTGCCGATTTGGGTTGCTTACCTCTTGGTCGCCAAGTTTTTGCTTACTTCTTGATCGACAAGTTTTTTTTATCATTTTAACGAGTTAGTATTCGTGAACAAAATTTTTCTTGTTAGATTTAATATTTAATTAAAAAAACAAAAACAAGTTAAGGGGTTAACCTAACACTACATACATTATAAATGTATTGTAAACAAAAAAAAAACAAAGCATAGTGTTTAGTTTGATGTATAATTTGAAACTAATAATTACTTTAAAAATCAATTGTATAACATTAACTTGAAACTAAATATCTACTTCTTGAATGAATCATAAACAAAAAAAGGTTAATTTTTGTGTTGGATGTAAAATTTAATGAGGAAAAAACATTAGAGGGTTTGTCTTGGCACTAAATATCTATTTATTCCCAAATAGTTAAACAAATTAATAAAAACTTAATTAATGTATATTTTTAGTAGGAAATAAAATTTAATGGAAAAGCAATTTAGTGGCGATCTTTTCACAAAATATCTAATTTATAAATTAATTGTAAAACAACCTATTCATTAGAAAAATTGAACAAGATTCCCCTACATCTGGCGTCCCTACGGTCGAGGAAAATTTCTTAGGTTGATCACCCTATACTCATCTCGGTTACTTTTCTTTTAAGTCTTAGTGTCTATGGTATTAATTACATGAACTTCGGAGTTTTCGTGTAACTAAACATTAATAATCTTGTCGAGATAGTGCATGTTATCTCTGCTTTTGTTTTCTTGACGATATAATAATAAATGTAAAGTACAAAACACTAAGTAATAACATCAATACATATTTTTTACCCTTAAAAAAAGTGACAACACAGCAATAGTAAATGCATTTCTACCTACACTCAATTCTAGTAAACGAGTCGAGTCAAGCTTGAGCTTGTCATCTTAAAAATGTATTTACATTAATAACAAACTGAGGTTAGCAAGAACTAACAATATGACGTGTTTAGGGTTCACAGCCACTTTTCTGTAATCAGGCATTTTTCCGTGGTCATGTGTTGATCGTTTCTTATGAGTGAGTGGGAATACTAAAAAATATAGGTTTATATAGTCATTAATGTTAATAGTAAAAATATAGGTCACTAAATTACATAGCGAAATGCAAGCATTACATAATCTACCCGCCGGTGACCACCCCATCAACATTGAAATGACACCCGACCATGTCGTGATTCAAGCATGTAGCTGTCATGCATAGCATTATTGTCGGGTATACCCCATTCATAAGCTACAACACTGAGTTGATCATCAATAAAAATGTTGGTGTATATGTCTAGCCTCTACGGCCTCGATTCTGGAAAGTAGAAGTGAAAGAAACACACAAGTTCTGTGCAAAAATACTGGAAATAGATGCCATGCGAATACGGCCACAAAACATGACAAGGTAGGTGATACTGAAGTGCGGCTCATGGTAAAGATGGTAGGGGCTTTCATCTTGAATCAAGGTAAGGTAAATGCTCAACATGGTGTAGAACGTCATAAAGTTGACATTTCTTTGGTAACAATATCGGACGGCATAGCCAAGACGCACGACAATGATACGGTAATGCAGTGTTGGTTTATGGTGGATGATCCCGGTGAACTCGCTATGCAACCATGTATTCTAGGAAGCATGAGCTACATAAGGAGCCATAGTATGTAAGAAAGGTTCAAAGCTTCTTAGGAATTAATAAGGATGAAGAGTCAGAGTAATCCCAACCGCTGAATTTACTGCAGTAATTGTGATTTGGTGGCTACCAAACTTCTGACATGGGATATTCCAGCTTGTAAATTGGATGAGACATGTTACAATGGATCCGTTTTCACTGTTGATATTTAAATGAGAGCTAGCTCGAGACCTCGCCCCATTTCTAAAATATTTACTTTGTTAACTTGTTAATAGAGCTCGCTGATTGACTAGCCAAAGTTAATCTAGCTTGCCAATTAACACACATATTAATATATGATAAGTGCTTAATTGTCTATATTTTCAATATATTAATTCCATCTTTTTCGGTGTTTTTAATATGTAAAAGTATATATTTTAGCTAAATACCTCTTATTCTAGTCTAGGTATCTTCCGAAAATAGAAACGATGTAAAGGAAACGAAAACGGAGCGAAAATAACGAAAGTAGAAGCTGTTGTAAAAAAGGCAGCACCTATCGTGAATGGCAGGGTAACCTACCATCGGCGATAAGTGCCGAGGATGGCAGGGCAAGAGCAAAAAGAGATCTACCATGGACGGTAGGCCTCGCCCTACCGTCGGCGAGAGGTAGAAATGGCAAGAGCGGTTCCAATCCTTTTCAAACTCGATTTTCTTGATTTCTACTCCAACTCTAGTTTAGATTTATTGTATTTTTACCTCTATATATTGGTTTTTTATGCAGCCATTGTAAAAGGAAAATCAAGATACAATTTAGAATAGTTTTGAATAGATTAGATACATAGTTCAAGGTTAGATTTTAGATTAGGAGTAGATTAGTTAGATTAGTTAAGCACTCTTTAAAATTCCAGCTTTTATATTTTCTTTAGTTATATAATTTAAAGTTTTGGGCAAGATTTACTTTCTTGGATTCAAGAATCGAAGACTTTAATTCAAGATTTCAATCTTCAACTTGGTGACTTGAGAGACAATCTTAGAAGACGTTCGGGATTCAATTGCGGCTTCAAGAATTAATCCTAAGCTTTCTTTTTCTTCTTCTTGTTACTGAATTCTTTTATTAGTTTTCAGCTTTATTTATAATGAATAGTGAGTAGTTTTTATTATTTGGTTTAGGGTTGAACCCAATTCTTAATTATGAAATTCTTGATTTAATTCTTGATATAGATGTTTGTTTTAAATAAGATGTCTTCCAATTGCGTTTGTTTGTAATTTAATTTTCACGAGATTAAATTATTCGTAACGTTGTTTGGAATTAAAAAATAAAGAACAATCTAGGGCAACCATTCGGGGGTTCATTGGGGCAATTGACTAGAGATACAATTTTGTACTTTTAGGTTTTTTAAATCACCTAAAGTTTATTGCACTCATAATTTATTAGGGAGAAAAGAGATTTTCCTCTAAGGGTTAGTGAGTAGGGTGGCTTTTGTCCTAGAGATAGGGGTTGCCAATTTAAGTGATAACCCAACTTAATTGATTCAACATTATTTTCATTAAAGCTTTCCAATTGAATTAGTAATAAGGATTAGGGGGATTCTATTGTCTCTATAATTATTTAAAATCGTTCTTATTTTCTTTCTTTTTACTTGTTTTACTTCTCTTTCAACAACATCATCTTTTTCCGACTAGACATTAGAAACACGATTAATACTTGAACCTTCTTCCACCCCTAAGAGATTCGACACTCGGGTTGAAACTCATCTCTACTTTGTTAGGTCCATTTGCTTTTCATCATAGTAATTAGGATTTCACATCCTATTTTAGTTTTAAAACACACATCAATATAGCATGAGTTCTTAATTGTTTTTTTGGAGTTGGTACTTTGAAAAGATTAAGGGAGTTATAATGAGTGATAAGTGTGAAACAAATATAGATGACTGGTATTATTAAAATGCCCCACCCTGATGAAAAAGCTTATATATCTTTATTAAAATTAAAGGCCCTGCAATCAAAAAAGACCATTATAAATTATGTGTTGTTTTGGGTAAATTATAACTTCTGCAATTTCCCAAGATTAGGCATTTAATGAATAATCCTCAGGCACCGATGGCATTATATCGTGGTGGACGAGGCAGTAGCCAAGCAATCTGTCACGACACAACATATGATCGAGGTAGACGAGGCAGTGGCCAAGCACTCAGAGTCCTTATTCTCCTCCCTAAAGTCTCTGGCAACATACTTGCGAAGGTCCTCGAGTACTGGAAGCATGTCCTTTACATATGAAGATCTTTTGGATATGATTAATCGTAAGGATCTGGAGCCCTTCCGCCGGATTTTTAACATGACGCCAGATTTTTAACATCACAAGAGGAGGAAAAGATGCAAAGGGAGAATCCATGGGCTTTCAACTATTTTTTTTTTTTTTTTTTTTTTGGTTGACGATCTCATGATATTGTCAATGAAGAACACTTTATAGTTTTGTAAAGTTGTTGTGTTTGTTAGTCATTATAAAAGATGTGATTTTTCATTTATTATTGTTTCCCTATTGTTTAGTAATTTACCCATTCACTGACATTTCTAATTCATACGTGAAGATGGGGAAAAAAGTCAAAAAACTAGAGAAAACATTCTCATGCTCGCCAAAACAAAGATAACATTCACTACAGAGTATTGTCGGGTATTCCACAACTGCAATAAGCATAAAGAATGATGGTATCTTCAGCACAGAGATTGCATAACAGGCTCTGTCTCCATCACCTTGCTTCCAAAAAGTGTAAGAGGAAGAAATGCAGATGATGTGGATAGAAGTACAAGAAGTAGACCCCTCAGAAATGCGCTTGGCCGATCACCACGAGGTGTCCAACATTGTAGTACAACTAGTAGTACAGAGCATAAGGACCTTCATATTCAAACAAGTTCAGGTAGATGCACAACATAGTGGACAACGTCAGAAAGTTCACATTTGTTTGATGACAATACCACATAGCAAATCCAAGGCTCATGACAATCGTACTCACATTACTACTATTTTGGTAGTAATATGGGTAATGCCGGATAATATCACCTAACTCCATATGCAACCATCTATGCAAGGGGGTACGAGCAGCATCAGGAAGTTGAGCCATAATAAAAAACAATGTTCAAAGAGTTGATGAAAATGCTCAGTTTTTTAAGTCATGAGAATACTCATTGAAATATTCTAAGTAATTACTATCATAACCAATCCCAACTGCTGCATTTATTATAGTAATTATTACTTGCATGCTCTCATAGTGTTTAAGATCTTGTCGTTTTCCATTGCGCGTTAGTTTAGCTCGTTGTTTGACCGTCGTCTTTAATTGTATTAATCGAGTTGTGGAATCTACTGTTACATTGTTACTGATCTCATAAACTTACAAAATTCTTTGCACTTATGATGCCAGATCGCCAAGGGTACACAGGTTAAAGGCTATGATTAAAATGCGACGCTTCGATTACAACGTTGCAGTAACTGTGATATGATGGATTTCAACTTTTTGACCTGAACCGTTGCATTTACCGCATTGAACGTGGTGGGATGGTATCTAACTTCTGAACCGTACACACTTTTTGACCATCGCGTGCTCATCTAGCAAAGTCGTCGAGTACTGCAAGTGTTTGGTAACTCAACCACCCTCAGGTGATAATGACGTTGAAATCAATTGCTTTGTTTTAGAACTGGTGAACGAAGATGAGAAAACACTTTTTTTTTCGTAGATTATCTCGCCCTAAAAGGAATTTTGTCCCTTGGTTGTGAAGAAGTTTTGTATTTTTTAAGCATAAGGATCTGGCACACATCTCCTGGCTTTACAACAGCACGGTGAAATTTTTCCATAAGATGAGAAAATGATGCGAAATTTTTTTAGGCATAAGAATCTGGCACACATCTCCTTGGGCATTTAACTAAGTAGTTTTAATTTTTTTTTTTTTTTTTTACTTTTGGGTTTTGTTTGTTGATGTTGTTTCATTATTATTGAAGATCCCTTTTCTATTTCTTATTCAAAGTAAGATTCACATTGCTCATGAAAATAAAGATAACATTCAATACATATTTCAATTACAAATCGTACGTGAAAAGCCACAAACACACAAAAGAGAATGTTAACAAACGAAAAGCCTATATGATAAATGTTTTGGCCTCTTATCATCCATACAACATAATCCTCGAAGAGTAGTAAAAAACCGGTGTTGTACACAGAGGTGTTGACGTTGCCCCAGGAACATTAAAACTGCGTTGTATATTCATTCTGAGCTGGAACGTGGACGATAATTGAATCATGGTTCCATTCGGATAAAGTGAAGTAAAAACGGAAGAAGCTCAATCGTTGTGGGTAGAAATATAGGGTGTATAAAGGGCAGTATATATTCTTACATAGCAAAACAGAAAAATTACATAATCTACCCCATGAATAGTATTCTCGTCGAGTATACCCTAATTTCCATAAGCTACAACACTGGCCTGATAATCAGTAAAGATGTTGATGTACATATCGTTCCCTCCACGGCCTCGATTCTGGAAAGTAGAAACAGAAGAAAGGCAGATGTTCTTTACAGAAATACTGGAAGTGGACGGCAAGTCAAGTACCACCATGAAACAACATAAGGAAGTGCTTCTCGTGGTAAAGACGTAGGGGTCTTCATCTTGAATCAAGGTAAGGTAAATGCAAAACATAGTGCAGAACGTCATAAAGTTGACATTTCTTTGGTAACAATATCGAACGCATAGCCAAGACGCACTATAATGATAATGTAATGCAGTGTTGGTTTATGGCGGATGATCTCGGTGAACTCACTGCGCAACCATGTTTTCAAGGGAGCACGAGCTGCAAAAGGAGCCATAGTAAGTAATAAAAAGTTCAAAGCTTCTTAGGAATTAATAAGGATGAAGAGTGATCCCAACCGCTGCATTTACTGCAGTAATTGTGATTCGATGGCTACCAACCTTCTGATGTAGATTAATATGGATCTAGTTTTAATTGTTGCAATTTAGATAAGAGCAAACCCTAAACCTCGCCCCATTTCAGAAATATTTACTTTTTAATGTGTTAATCGAGCTCGCCAATTTACTAACCAGATTAATCCAGTTTGCCAATTAACATATATTAATATAGCACAAGTTCTTATTCGTTTTTTCTGAGCTGGTACTCTAAAAAGATTAAGGGAGTTAAAGTGAGTGATAAATATGAAACAAATACAGATGACTGATATTAATATTAATAATAGATTATACTCAAGTTTCTTACATATAAAAAATAGCATACAGTCGGCAATCATGATGTTCCAATTAATCCATATTACATATAGAAACTGCCGTCGTAAACCAAGTGGCCATCATGAAAGAGAGTATTGTCGGGTAGTCCCCAACTGCAATAAGCGTAAAGGGTGGCTGCATCATCAGCACATAGGTTGCACAACAGACTATGTCTCCACCTCCAAAAAGTAGAAGAGGAAGAAATAGAGACGATGTGGGTTGAAGTAACAGAAGTAGACCCCACAGAAATGCGTTTGGCCAATCACCACGAGGTGTCTGACATTGTAGTACAGCTGGTAGTGCAGAGCATAGGGACCTTCATATTGTAACAAGGTTAGGTAGATGCGCAACATAGTGCACGACATCAGAAAGTTCATATTTATTTGGCGACAATACTGCACGGCAAATCCAAGATGCACGACCATCGTACTCACATCACTACCATTTTGGTAGTAATCTAGGTAATACCGGATGTAATTTTACCTAACTTCATACGCAACCATCTACGCAAGGGAGCACGAGTAGCATAAGAAAGTTGAGCCATAATAAAAAACAATGTTCAAAGATTCGATCAAAATGCTCAGTTTCTTAAGTCATGAGAATGCTCTTTGAAATATTCTAAGTAATTAATATCACAACCAATTCCAACCATTGCATTTACTGTAGTAATTACTACGCGCATACTCTCACAGTGTTTAAGATATCTCTATTTTTCATTGCGCGTTATTTTAGCTCGCCATTTGACTGTCGCCTTTTATAGTGTTAATCGAGCTTGAAATCTATTGTTACATCGTTACTGATCGTATAAACTTATAAAATTCTTTACACTTATAATGCTAGCTCGCAAGGGTATACAGGTTGAAGGCTGTGAATTAAAATGCAATGCTTCAAATACGATGCTACATTAAATGTGGCGCGATGGATTTTAACCTTCTGACCACACCCGCTTCATTTACTATAGTAAATATGGTGCGATGGCTAACTAACTTCTGACCTATACACACTTTCTGACCATAGCGTGCTCATCTAGCAAATATCGTCGAGTACGGCAAGCGTTTGGTAACTCAACCACCCTCAGAGGATAATGACATCGAAATCAATTGCTTTGTTTTAGAACTGGTGAACGACGATAAACACAAATTGTTTGCTGCAGATTACCTTGCCCTAAAAGGAATTTTGTCCCTTGCTCGTGAAGAAGTTTTGTATTTGATTAAGCGTAAGGATCCAGCGCACATCCGTTGGCTTTTCAAGATTACTGGGAAATTTTAAACAAAGTAGTGATATTTGTTTGTTTTTCCTTTTGGGTTTTTTTTCAGGATCCCGTTGCTGTTTTTTATTAAAAGTGATATTCTTATTGCTTGTGAAAACAAAGATAACATTGATTACATATTTCAATTACAAATCATACCTGCAAAGCCACAAACACACAAAAGAGAACTTTAATAACCGAAAAGCCTGTATGGTGAATGTTTCGCCTCTTATACCATCCATACAACGTAATCCTCGGGGAGTAGTAAAAAATCGGTGTTGTACACAGATGTGTCAATTTCCCCCCAAGAATGGTAAAACTGCATTGTATATTCATTCTGAGCTAGAACGTGGACGATAGTGGAATCACCGTTCCATTTGAATAATGTAAAGTAAAAATAGAAGAAGCTTTGTTGTGGGTGGAAATATAGGGTGTAAAGGGCACAATACGATTGTCCATCCGCCATTGTCACCGGATGGCTCACACAGAAGAATCCCTCATAGTAAAGAGCATAGGAGACTTCATCTTCAAACAAGGTCTAGTAGATACGCAATATTGTGTAGAACGTCATAAAGTTAACATTTCTTTCGACACAATATTGGACGGTGATTCAGCCCATAATAAAGGTGACATTACTACCAATATGGTAATTTGGAAGCTCTAAGATAATTCTGCCAAACTTATTTCGCAACTATTTAAGCAACGAACAACGAGCAGCATCTGGTAAATGAGCTATAGGAAGAAAGTTTCAAATAATATTGAAAGGACGAGTTTGGAAGATGAACAGAAGCAGAAGTAGCCTTCACCATTTCCTGCTTACGGGATGTTGTCTGGTTGGAGTACTACTGGAGCATTGGTTTTTCCTTATTGCAAGGAAGAAACAAATCATTTAGAATACAAAGTGGGAGAAAGAAATCTTGGTTGATTGTCATCACTTCTTTTTGCCTTCTGATAATCCATTTCAGAGGGATTCTAGGTGTTTTAAGAAGGGTAGAGGAGAAGATCATTCTGAGCCGCCACTTTGTCTTACAGGAAAGTAGTTGTGGGAAAGGGTTCAAGGCATGCCAAAGATTACAGAAACCGGAATTGTGATTGGAAACGAAAATGGTATAGGAGAATATCACAATTGGACAAGGCGTAGTATCTTTTGGGATCTTTCGTATTGGTGTACTCTTCTAGTTCGCCACAATGTTGACGTCATGTATAATGAGAAGAATGTCTTTGATAATGTTTTTAACAAAGTTATGGATGTGAAAGGGAAGACGAAAGATAACGTGAAGTCTAGGGAAAATGTTCAAAGATATTGTAATCGGCCCGAACTAAATCTCAAAGGTTCTGCAAAATCGAAGGCGTGTTACACTTTGACAAAAAAACAAAGGAAGGCCGTACTCGAGCGGGTGAAGGACTTGAATCTAACGGATGGATATGCATCTAATCTGAGTAGATATGTTCATTTGAAGGAGTTGAGAATGTCCAGAATGAAAAGTCATGATTTCCACTTGTTTATGGAGTGATTGATTCCTATTGCTCTCAAAGAGGGACTTCCGAATAAGGTATGAAGTGCCTTGGGAGAATTGCGTTTTTTTTATAGAGACTTGTGTTCTCTAAATTAAGTGTGGCACACATGCGTGAATTGGAGCTTAACATTGATGTGTTGTGCAAGTTAGAAAGGATTTTTCCTCCTTCATTCTTTGATCTCATGAAGTATTTAATGGTTCACTTGCTGTATGATGCTAGGGTATGCGGTCCGGTTCAGTATAGATGGATGTATCCATTCGAGAGATACTTGAACCATCTGAAGAAGAATCAAGAATAAGGCTAGGGTTGAGCGTTTAATAACATTTTATAGCTACTAGTTTGAACCTCATGTATCAAACAAGGTCAAGGATGCACCAAGAAATGATGAGGGTGATCAACCAAGGGATGGAGAATCGGGTCTTTCAATTTGCAATGGATAGGGAAGGGCATACAGTAAGACGACGACAAGATATTTAGATAATAAAGAATATAAGGCAACAGTGAACTGCATCCAATTGAACTGCGATGAAGTTGAATCGTATCTCATGTAAGTTAATCTCATTACTTACTATATAACAATATTTTTACTTACAAATTATAACATGTGATTAATTATAAGTTAAATATATTAATTGTGGTTGTAGGAAGTACACAATGGAAATTGAGGATGTGTTTTCGAAGTTTAACGGGAAGTGACGTACAGATGAGAATCAGTGATGAGTTTTCAATGTGGTTTAGGGAAGAAGTGAGTTGAAAGTTTGATTAATTTTTATATTATAAGTTTACTAATGTATAAACTAAACAAATATTAATTCTTTTATTCAGATAGAAAAACCCGTGAATGCAAGAAACGATGAATGTCTTAAGTCCTTATCATGGGATCCTTCTAAATGTGTGAAATCTTGTCATGGATATTTTGGTAATGGGTTTAGCTTTCATATACAGGAAAGAGGTTCCAGTAGTCTTACATATAATTATGGTCTACGGGTTATAGAGCCAACACATTGAAACTCTCGTTCACGAGTAGGGCGAGTTAGGATCGGTGGACATTTGCGGGAGGAGTACTATTGTAGATGAAGATGAAAATAATGAAGATGAAGAAGAGGTCGAATGGGAGTCCGATGAAGAAGAGGAAGAGGAAGAGTTTGAATCGGAGTCCGATTCCGAAACGTAGAATGTTTAATTGGTAATTTGTTTAAGTAACTTGTTTGTTTCTTTAATTGGTAATTTATGTTTAAGTAACATTATCTCTAAATAACTTGTTTGTTTCTTGTTCTCTTAATTTATGCTTAAGTAAGTTATGTTTAAGTAACTTTGTTTATAAACAACTCGTTTGTTTCTTTTTGCCTTTATGTAACTTTAAATAACTTTCTTTTTAAGTAACTTTCTAAATTTGTTTAATCTTTTATATTACAAATGGTACATGGGAGTAAGAAGAGGGTTCACCTGGCAGCGGCTTCTACTTCGGTTGAGACGTCTACTACTCCAGTTGAGACGGCTTATACTCCGGCTTCTATTCTTCATGGGATGTCTCTTTCTCCGGTAGCAGTTTTTACACCTCTAGGGATGTCTACTCCTCCAGTAGTGGCTTGTACACCCTGGCGACCTTGGCTCTATTTTTGCAACTGCCATACTCGAGTTCGGTGCCCACATCTACTCCTTCGACTTCATCTAGGGCGGGGATGTCATCGACGCCTGCCCTTTCATTATCAGCATATCCACCGGCACCTGCCCCTTCATCCGCCCATTCACCTGCCCCTCCATCCGAGGGTGTTGTTGACTCTTGTATCCTTATCTTACCGACTGCTGTCAGGTATGTCATAGCTAGCCTTGAATTATTGATGTTTTATGGAATTGTTGTTTGTTAGATATCTGTAGCATATGTTTGTTACATATGGAATTATTGTTTGTTAAACTTGGAATATATGTTTGTTAGATATAGAATAATTTGTTTGTCAAACTTGGATATGGAATGAGTGTTATGACTATTATATAATTGATTTTATTGGAATTATTGTGTACTTGTTTGTTTGTTTTGCCTAGGGATTTTCAATTTTATAGGGAAAATTCTATTAATTTTTTAAAAACTTAAACATCACATTAATTAGATTTAGTTAATTAATGATTTGTATTTAAAAATTTGTACAGCTTCAACAAGTAATTGGATTGTGCAAAGGTGATTACTGAATTCATGAATGCATATTTTCTTGAGGCACATCCAAGTTTTGGGAAGGCCCCAGATAGAATGAAGAACATGTGGTATACAGAGTTCGGGGTAAGTATTTATATAAAAGTAACTATATGAACTTTTAAATATATAAGCTTGTATTGATTAACAAATTATGCTTTGGTGTCAGAAGAAGTATCGATGGGACTCGATGCATGAGCGTGCCATTTGGGACGCTTGGCAAAGATGGGCCTCATTACGATACAAGGACTTGATGTACGAGGTGCGAACCGACAGGTATCAGCCTGATTGGATGACTACACCACAGTACATGATTATTTGTGATGAATGGGGCTAGGAGGCATACAAGAAGAGGCAGGAGGCGTCACAGCAGAACTGGCTGCAGAGGCGTGATAGCCAGGGTCCCGGCAAGCACACCGGCGGGTCTAGGTCTTTCATAGAGTGGGTAAGTCAATTTTCTTTCTATATTTAATTATTTGCAGTTTTTAAAATTAAAACCATATTTTCTTATAACTTATAGTTTTTTTTTATTACCTTTATATTTGAAAACTCATTTCTTGCAGTAGGAGAAGATAGGTGAGGCCTTTGCACAGTTGCAACTCTATGTCCTACTGCATCAGCAGAAAGGACAGTGGATCGATACACGATCCGAGTAGTTTTGGGTGAGGTTCCTTAATATGTTTAAACCAATTCTCATATCATCGTTTATTACTCTATGCTTATTGTATATTGCTTAATAATAACTTATTAATGTTCTTTTTTGTATAGGCCAAATGTCAGAAGTTGAAGGCAAATATGGAACGCCTTCATATTGAGACTAGCTTACCCATTCCGATTGACGAGCAGTTGATGTTTGAGGCTGTCGGTAGAAGCGACAACAACCATGTCTATGATTTCGGCTCACAGTCTACAGCCGTTACCACAGAGCGCCGAGGAGGTAGCAGCAACTCCATGTCTTCGGTTCCTTCGGTATCTTCTGCAGCAGGCCACGAGGCTTGTATCGAGAGGGGAGGAGGTTGTGGGGATACATGCAGCAGGCACAGGATAGGTTCGCCGGCTTCATGACATCATTCGCATCTTAATGTAGAGTGCACTTGGATTCGGTACCCGCTCTCTTCCCTCCTTTCCCCTACCAGATGATGACACCACATCTCAGCCACCGACCGGTCCTCACTCCTCTATCCCACCTCCACCTCCACCTCCACCTCCACCTCCAATAGCTTCTGCCTAGACTTTATGATATTTTTGATATATTTAACATTTAATATTATATTATATATTTTCGACTTTTTTATATATTTTATTTCATATATATGTAATTATGTATATATATGTATTCTACTAAAATTTAGTTCATTGTATTATAAACGTTTTTGTTGATTTTATATTGTTTGTGGCTGTTAGTGGTTTTTAATTTCAGGTGAATAAAATATTAAAAAAAAGTTACTGACGATATGCAGTCGGTAAATAATTTTTTTTAAAAAAACTTTAACTTACCGACCGAATGTCTTTTGGTAAATAAATTTATTTACCGACTGAATACTTCGTTCGGTAACTACGGAAATTCGATCGATAACTTAATATTTAATTTACATTTTCTAACTAAGAAAAATAAAGTTACCAATAGAAAATTCAATCAGTAAGTCTAGATATTCAGTCGGTAAAAGTTACTGACCGACGTTTTATTCTGTCACAGCCACTTACCGACCAAAATACAGCGACTGACTTTTTTGGTCGCTAATCGGTCGATAACTGGCTTTTACCGACCGATTAGCGACCGTTTGGTTGGTCGGTAAAAGGGTAAATTCTTGTAGTTCTTTTTGTTTGAAATTATATTTTCTATATCATGTACCATTAGATTATTTTAATAACAAAAAAGTTTTGGGTGATCAATATTGATCCAACTAATTGTATGAAAAGTGGGGTAAAATTGTCGATACAAGAAAATTTTATTTTATACCCCCTATTTGTACAAGTACTTTCTATCTTAAATCACACTTTGAACACTTTTTGACCCAATCATTTGGATCTAGGTTGATTCCTATATAATTACTATTTTGATAATTGCTCAACCAATAAATTGTTTATCATTATTTCTACGATTTTGTTATTTCTCATCTTGCTTTCTAGAAACTACATCTTCCCTTTTTTTAATACAATTATTAATTTTGTGTATTTTTTACCAAAGGTGCAACTTAATTGTGGGTGTTGTGTTTTCTACCTCTTAGAAAATTCTCTTGATTATTATGGAAGAAGATACAAAGATCGTCGTGTTATTTTATTTTATTTTTTTAAAATTAAAGTCATGCACATGTTTTCTATATTGTTGTCTTCCTCTTTACATCCATTCAATTGTCTTAGGAGTGTTCAAAAACATTAGAGATCCAACAAAACATCAAGCTAAATAAGATGAGTTTTACAAAGGAAAATATTTCCCTTATAAATTATACTTATAATTAACACATCTTAAATAATTAAGTATTTTGTAAAAGTAATTATCAAATGCCCTCAAGATATTAAGTACTTAATAATCTCTGTTATTAACTTAACTCAATGAGCTTCTAACTAATTCATTTTAAAAGGTGAATTATTTTATCAAACAGGGTTGTATGTGTAATGCTTCTTAATTGATTCAATAATCTTAACACTCTTGTGGTAATATTTTTATTAACATTATTAGGATTGTCTTGAACTTATTTTCGTAAACCATATAGGTTTTGGTATAATCGATTTTAGGAAGTTTTTCATCAAACTTCAGAGGGTTAAGCATCACAATTCTGCTTCTTTGCTTCTACTTCTAAGGTACTTTCTCTTGAATTCTTATGTTTATGTTCATCTTTGATTGTTTTTTTCTTGTTTCTATTTTGGAATTTTGTTGGTTTGATTTAAATTTTGTATGAAATCAAGAATGACTAGATATTAGAATTGGATTTTGATTAAACTTCAGGAATGCTAAACTTGTAAAACTTGAAGTTTAATGTTTCAATTGTCTATGGGGGAGCCCTGACTCTTAATATTTAATTATTTATGGGAGAGTCCGGACTCTTTAAAATTGTATTTCAGTGGCTTTTAAAATAGGAAAAATGTCCAATTTACAGTGGAGACTCTATCAAAAAATTTTCAAATCTTAGAGAATGATACTTAGATGTCTAAGTATCATTATAAGTCATCAAAAGTGAAAAATAGAAGTTTTTGTACTTCTATTATTTTCTCATTACTTCTAAGTTAAATCAAAAGTAAAAGTCTTTGTTCTTCTATTTTTGAACGTTTGGCAAGTATCAAATTTGAAAAAATGGAAGTGTTTGTGCTTCTATCCTCTCTTTACTTCTAAGTTAAATGAAAAGTAGAATTAATAGAGTGGGTGTTCATGAATGTTTCAACGGTATCAAAATTGAGAAATAGAAATGTTTTTGCTTCTATTCTCTCTTTACTTCTAAGTTAAATCAAAAGTAGAAGTCTTCGGTCTTTTATTGGATGAACATTTCATTCTTGAATGTTTCATTTGTACTTGTACTATATTTCTTCACTTCCTTCTTACTTTAAACATATGTCTTCACTTTCTTATCCTGAATAAGATTAATCTTTTTTCTTCTACTCCTTTGAATGTAGAAAAGTTATAGGAGATGTGATCCCAGGATTAGGGGACTTAGTAGCAAATTTGTGAATGGAGTACACCGATTTGTAGATTGTTATCTTTCAAAAAATCATGGCAAGGAACATGAGATAAGGTGCCCTGTGTGAAGTGCGAAAATAGGACGTTAATAATCGTCGTTGATTCGAAGCTACATTTGTTTAAGTGGAGGTTTATGCCTGATTATCATAATTGGACATGCCATGGAGAAGCAGTGTGGTGAATGAATGTGAGAACAAATGTGAGTACTGTCAAGGAAACAAGTTCGAGTAGAACTAGAGAAAGTAGCACATATCATGTGATGATATTTGATGCTACTGGACCAAAATTTGACTCCAATTTGTCCAACTATACTTATGAGGAA
The DNA here is from genome assembly GCA_028651295.1 of Catharanthus roseus. Lineage (NCBI taxonomy): Eukaryota > Viridiplantae > Streptophyta > Magnoliopsida > Gentianales > Apocynaceae > Catharanthus > Catharanthus roseus. The sequence goes on along the minus strand of JAPQWS010000168.1, from coordinate 15,945,021 downwards.
GCACCTGATTTGGAGGCGCAAAAATTTTATGATATGTTAAAATCGGGAGATACACTATTCTTTGAAGGTTGTACATGGAGTTAACAGTTATCTGTGACTGCGAAGTTGTTGAACATTAAATCTGAGAACAACTAGTCTGAGAAGTCGTTTGATCAGGTACCGCAATACATTAAGTGTTTACTCCCTGAGAACAATAAGGCAGTTGATGATTGGTACCAGAGAAAAAAGTTAATGATCGGCTTAGGTTTGCCGGTTCAGAAGATTGACATATGTCTTCACAGTTGCATGCTTTATTGGAAAGAAAAATCTCAGAGAAGGGACTATAAGTTCTGTGGTTAGGAATGGTACAAAAAAAAGAAGAAAGCTGAGGATAGTAAACAAAAAGAGATACCTCACAAGAAGATGTATTACTTCCCCATATCTCCTAGGTTACAAAGGTTATATGCATCAAAACAAACTGCCGAGCATATGAGATAGCATTCAGAAAGCGAGCAACAAGTGGATATGATGAGCTATCCTAAGGATGGGGAAGCATGGAAACACCTTGATAGGATACATTCTGCATTTTCTGTTGAATCAAGGAATGTTAGACTTGGTTTGTATATGGATGTTTCTCTCCTTTTGGAATATTCGGGAAAAAGCACTCTTCTTGGCTGGTGATTGTGACTCCTTATAACTTGCCTCCATGGATATGCTTCGAAAAAGAAGTTACGTTTTTTACTCTCCTTATTCTGGGTCCACAAAATCCGAAAAGCAAATTGGATGTCTACTTGCAATCGTTAATAGAAGAGTTGACGAATTTGTGGGAGATTGGAGCCCTTACATATGAAATATCCAAGAGACAGTACTTCAACATGCGGGCTTCCCTTCTTTGGACGATCAGTGACTTTCCCGCATATGGAATATTGAGTGGTTGGAGTACTGCAGGGGCACTCGCATGTCTGTATTTATAGAGCAAACAAAGTCAGTCAGACTAATTAGTGGGAAAAAATCTTGGTTTGATTGCCATCGATGCTTCTTACCACCAGGTCATCCATTCATAAGAGATACAAAGTCTTTTAAGAAGGGTAAGGGTAAAGACCATTCTCCTCTGCTACCGTGCCTTTTGAGTGAACAAATGTGGGAAAGAGTTCTTCGGTGGCCGAAAATTACAGAGAACGGCACCGAGCTTGGCAGGGGAAATGGTAAAGGTGAATATCATAATTGGACAAGAAGGAGCATATCTTGGGATCTTCCCTATCGGCGTACTCTCCTTGTTCATCACAACCTTGATGTAATGCACAATAAGAAAAAAAATTTTGATAATGTGCTCAACACTGTAATGGATGTTAAAGGCAAGACGAAGGATAATGTGAAAGCTAGAGAAGATCTTCGTAGGTATTGTAACCGAACAGATTTGACTATCCGTGATGGAGCGGGGGGAAGGGTTCAAAGCCAAAAGCATGCTACATGTTAAAAAATGAACAATGAACAAAAAAAGGTGAAGAAGAAGGAATCTGAAAAACTAACGCCGAAAAAAGATACCTCCGCCGCCAGAAAAGCCATTGCCTGGTGATTGTTGTGGTAGCGGATGCGTTCGATGCGTGTGGGATGTATATTACGAAGAGCTTGAAGAGTATAACAAGCTTTATAAATCTAGTCCTGATTCTAATAGGCCTTCTTAGAACAGATTGCTATACTCTTTGATATCTTCATATTGTTTTTGCCTTTTGTTTTGGATTCATGATTTATTTTCCTCTGTTGTGCTGGAGTGTGTTCTTGAGTGGGTGAAGGATTTGAAATTACCAGACGGTTATGCTTCTAACTTGACAAGGTGTGCGGATTTGAAAGAATTGAGGATGATCGGGATGAAAAGTCATGATTGTCATATTTTCATGGAGCGATTAATACCAATTGCCTTTAAAGAGATCCTCCCTCCAAAGGTTTGGAGTGTATTGGCCGAGTTGAGCCTTTTCTACCGCGGCTTGTGTGCACCGAAGATAAGTGAGGCACATATGCGCTAATTGGAGATGAGCATCCCAATCTTGATATGCAAGTTGGAAAGGATATTTCCTCCCAGCGTCTTCGTTGTAATGGAACATTTGGTAGTTCATTTACCGTATGAGGCTAGAGTTTGTGGTCCCGTTCAATACAGGTAAATGTATCTATTTAGAAGGTAAGACAAATAGAGTTCTTGTCCTAAATCTTTTTCCTTAATTAATTTTTTTGTATTAACTAGAAGATATACACTTTTAGGTGTTTGAACCACCTTAAAAAAAAGATCAAGAATAAAGCTTGAGTGGAAGGCTTAATGTAATGCATACCTAGTTGAAGAGGTAGCCACATTCTTTAGCTACTACTTCGAACCAAATGTCGAAACTAGAAGTAGAGCTGCTGGATGCAATGATCAAGACATGTCTGTTGTTTCAATTTGCAAAGCATAGGGAAGAGCATATGGTAAGATGGTCAAGAAAATCTTGACAGATAAGGAATTTAGGGCAATAACGAACTACACTCTTCTTAATTGCGATGAGGTTGACTCTTATATTGAGTAAGTATTGAAAGTTTGTGCATTTCTCTGTCAAAAGATTGTAAGCTCATTACCTTGTGCCATTAATTATAGGAAGTACACATCTGAAATCAAACTACATCATCCAAGTCTAACGGAATGAGATATACAAAAAAGGATCAATGATGAATTCGCAAAATGGTTCAGAGATGAAGTAAACAAATTAAGTCTTGATTAATATAAGTTACTCGAATATGATTGTAATGATTCCTAAATGCATTTGCTTCAGATGCACATGCTTGGCAACATGCTCAGTAGTCTCCAAACACTCAGAAATTTTAGTTGGGGTCCTTCAAGATTTGTAAATCTTTTAGTGGTTATATTGTCAACTAGTAACTGTAGCATTCATGTGAAAGGAAAATATTATGGAATATTAACTGTTGTCATTGAGGTCGAGTTTCCAGGTACACCTATTCAGACAACTATACTTTTCAAGTATGCCTGGTTTGATTCATCTGATAGACATCTAAAGATGCATCCTAAGTATAAAATTGTAAAGCTTCACTCTAAGAAAAGATAACCCGCGTACGATCCATTTGTTTTTGCTTACCAAGCAGAACAAGTGTCTTACATTAAATAGCATCGCGCTAAAAGACAAAAGATTGATTGGTGGGCAGTCCTAAAATCAAGACCTCGGGTCTTTGATGTGCCTGTAGTTGAAGTTGCATTTAAAGAGGATATTGGCATCACTAAGTTGCTAATTGATCACAAGATCGAAGATATAGGACCTCTCGCTCATGAGTCAGGTGTATCCGACATGGTTGATCTTATTAGAGGACGTGATGACGATGTTGAAGAGGATGATCATTTTATTAATGACGAGGTAGAATGGGAGTCCGAAGATGAAGACAATGAAGAAGAAGCAGAATATTAATCGAATTGATTCCGACTCTTAGTTTTGTACTTGTTGGTTGAGTGTATTTTGGGGTTCTACTTAACATGTTTGTAATGATTGAATTGATACACATAATTTGATACTTTGATAATTTGATAAATATCATCTTTGTTTGCAATTATCGTTGTGTGATTGAAATGAATGTTATCTTAATGTTTCAGTAAAGTTCCTATGGATTTATTTATTATATATCTAACCTGATCGGTTCTTTGAAAATACAGGTATGACGTCTCGGGATAGGAAGACTCGACGGTTGGATTCATCGGCACTTCCACATCTGCTAATTTGGAGTCAGAGGTCGGGTCGGAAATGTTAGGGTCTCGACCATCGCTCCGGATACATCCACCACATCGATAGATGCCCCTGCTGGACCAGAGTAGTCAGTGGGCGCTTCTTCCACGACATCACAATTCATGCCGATGCAAAGTATCGTACCGATATCTCCGATCATGCAACACCAACTGATTAAGATTCAACCCATAATCACACATGGAGTATTGTCCCCAACCCCACCGACGAGGGCCGCGATGGATTCGACCTCAGTCATCTTAGCCTTAGCTACCTGCTTCACAGGTTGGGTCATTGCCGTCTCAGTCTCAGCCACCTACCTCACAGGCCTTGCCATCATCATCTCAGTCTCTGCCACCTGCTTCACAGGTCGGGCACTCTACGTCCAGTGGTTAGCCATCCGGGCCTAAGGCATCGCCCTCCACTCTTCGGTCTCAGCCCTCGACTAGTCAGTCTCAGCCATCCACTTCTTGAGCTGCAGAGACTCAGCCTCTAGTGTCAGAGGCCGCCCCGTCCCAAGCACCTCCTGATGCGCCTATACTAGAGCCTTTGAGGTAGCTAAGTGATACCCGATTCATGTTGCATCCTATCCCAGGCGGGTAAGTACTATTTATTTGCTTTATTACAAGTATAGAAATCGTGTCACTTACATTATATGTTGTTTTCAGTTTCGTAGAGTCTAATGTTGCGGTTACGAGATTCAGGCTCATATTCCAGTCGCGTTTGGACTCACCATATGACTCTTGGACAACTTTACCTCAGCCAGCTAGGGACATGTGGTTTGCTGAATTCTCGGTAAGAGTACAATAGTGAATGTTTTTGTTACTTATCATAAAAATATTATTATTCCGCTTATTTTGTTGACGTTTAACTTGTTTTATCGTAGAAATACTTTTGTTGGGATCCTCAGCTCAATATTGAGGCTAGGGAATATTTTGATGCCACCACAGTGAAAAGTTACAGATAGTTGATGCATAACTTGCGAATAGCTTCCAAGAAGCCAGTATGGATACCCTAAGACGTTTATGATGGACTGTGGGCTAAGTGGGATGACCTGGAGTATCAGGCCAAGTATGAAAAGGCCTTTGAAAATAGGATCGAGGGACGAGGCGGCAAGGTTCCTAGCAAGCATACGGCAGGTTCTTGCTGATTCATTGAGTGGGAAGCTTTATAGGTAATGCTACTATTATTATGTACACGGTTTTGTTTAGTGCCAAGTTTGAGGCATACTTCTATATATATAATTTTGATATCAATATTACTTGCTTGTAATTTTTATCATTAGTTGCTTGGGACTGACTTCTCTTAGGAGAAGCTTTATGAAAAGCTTTAAGCTCATCGAGAAGGACATGAGAAGGAGGGCGAGTTCATCGATGAGCGATCTAACGAGTTCTGGGTGAGTGTCATATATTTGTTTCTTATTTAAGTTTTATGTTCAAATGATTTGAGATATAATCTTGTGTTATATATTCGTTTATTTGCAATATGTTCTCTTAATTTCAAGATAAATTCTGCAAGCTTAAGGAACAGAAGAAACATGAGCATAGGACTACTGGTGCCCCTATGCCCACTGACCACGAGCTGATACTAGAGCTTAATGAGGGGCTAAAGAAAGGGCATGTCTATGGCTTCAATGCAGTAGAGTCTGCTCATTTTCATACTCAGTCCCAGCATGCTACCATTAGAGGCCACCAATTCTTTGGTGGTTATGAGGAGCATATAGTCGCCATCAGTTGTTAGGTCTTTAATGAGAGATGATGGAGCAAGAGTAGCGATGAGAGTGTGTGAGGAGGATTAGCTACTCGCATTACATCATCCATGCATGGACGGTCGAGAACTTCTGTAGTATGGTACTTGATCCTTCGCGGATTCCACCTCTCAAACAGCTTCCGAATGGCGGATGCTTGATCGCGAAATCGGTGAGATAGCGGCCATTGCATCACGATGGCGAGGATGAGGAGATCCCTCCTTCTAATTAGCATTTCTATGCTTTTTATTATGTACTTTATATATTTTGAACATTTGATATATATATATATATATGTTTGCTTAGCATAGTATAGTAAATGACGAATCATTTGGGGTTTTTATATATATACTTTGCTTTTAATGTTTGATAGTTCATTATGAAATATTTGTTTGTTGTGTAGTTGATCTTTGTTGGTCTATTTTTTTATTTTCAGAATGGTTTAATCTAGAAATAAACCATTTATTAAAAAAATTAATATACGCAACAGAAAACACGTCGCAAATCTTGTGATGGATTTGTGACGAAAGTCCGTTGCAATCCATCGAGTTCAAAATTCTATCGTGTTCAAATTTGGGCATGACACCCATCACTATTCCGTCATAAGATTGAATATCTGTCGCAAACTGTGCTTGCGACTCCATTACTTCGACCGACGAATTATGTCGCATATCTGTCCCAGTACCACCATTAGTGACAGCGTTGCGACAGAAGTTGTCTTCACTATTTGGATTTTTTTTTTATAGTGAAATATTATCGCCGATATCGACCGCCCATGACTTCTTGATCGACCTTAACCCGTATTGATACTCGGATCCTAATCTACACTGGGGTGCTATTCCAACCCGCTAAGTTGGGTCTTAACCTGATTGTGAATGGAGACTCTCAATATACCACTGATGAAGAATGAGCTAGTTCCAAACTACTGCTACATGACCCCGGATGGAAATTAGATCTTTTGAGTTCTACATTACGTAGCCGGCCGAAATCTAACTCACCTTACATGGAATGGTCGGATTACGATGATACTTGGCGAAGATGGGGAATTTATGACATTATAGCCGTTACCGAGAACATACCTGAGAAGGATCGTACCCAACTCAGTGTTGTTTTGCCTTTTTAGGACCTGGTGATCAACGGGTTTGTATTCCCTTTTGGCAGAATCTCACCAACAATTTATGACCTGTCGGTCATGTTCGGCCTTCCTACTGCCCTCTCGAAATTTGTGACAACCTAATCGTGACCGATTTGGAAACAAATTTGTTATCACAAAATCTAACTACATACGTCCAATATAATAAAAGATTGGACGTGGCAATGCAAGAGGAGCACAAAGCTTTCCTTTGGCGTGGGTTAGTGAGTACATAGCTTGCACCACGTCCTGAAAAGTTGTTCTTGAGTATTCTTGTATTGTAGAAAGGATTATGGAAGGGTAAACTGATAGTCTTGCTTCTTTGATCCTTTCGATGATGTACAGGTCGTTGCTTCAGATTTACAAAGATATGAAATCAGTTTTGAAAACGGGAAATGTTAAATGACCCATGTGGATCATTCAAATATGGCTCTTCCAATACATTGCAAAGTATAACATTAACCAAATTAGACCCAAGGATTGAACTATGTACAAAGACTATCTTCCCTGCTAGAGATTAATCCGTGTTCCCAAAAATGAAGAAGACAATCACCTAGTTATCTTTCAATATATCTATATCAAATCTAGGGCGACCTCCCTCTTTATTGGCTCTATATTCAAAATGGAATGTCGGACCGAATTGGATAAAACCAAAATCGTTTAAAAGAAATTGCGATTACACACAAGTAAGCAATGCCTGGGCACAGTATCTCGTTTCCAGGGATATCTTGAACGGGACTAGGCTGAATGCTCGTTCTACCAAGTCCTCATACGAACCATACAACCCGCACTATTTCGTTCACCAATTCGGACTCGTATAGGACGTGCTTGCCTCCACAGTGAAGGCCGAGGCGGATAAACAGGACTTCCCTAACCGACGAAGGAATTAAGTGAGAAAGATCCATCTTCCCCACACACAATGAAGATGTCAAGGAAATAACCTTCTGTGGCTACCATGGAAATTTGGAGTAAGAAATCCTTTCTTTAGACTTCCCTAACATCCCCATTGTATTGGTGTAGTGCGTTTCTAAGTTTCTTTAGTTGTTGAAGCTACACCAACCGAGAGAGTTTTTGGAAAGTGATCTAAAAGAAAAGCAGCTAATCTCGGAGATGCTTTTTTTGCCCAGCCAGTTCCGGTATTATTTGCCTTCCTCAATAAGGTGTTTACTGCTGCCTTTCTTATCTAGTTTATTACTGATATCTTGCTCGTAAAATAGAGGAAACCCAAGAAAACCGGAACACTGGCAGAGATTCCAAGCCCTCCAAAAAATGTAGGAGATTCCCAAATTGATGTTCTGGTACCCAGTTCTATTCAATCCAGCAAATATACTATATATTATATCAAATACATTGAAAACTTGACCAAGTCTTAACTGATAGTCCCTAAACCCCAAGAAATTCTCAATGCATTGAACAAATACTTTTCTTCCTCATTTTCTAGATACTGAAAAGGAACAACAAGAGCTTCTGGATGTGGTTAATATGTTTAAGAGCATACACAGTGAATATCTGTCTAAGGACATCCGATCGCTACGCGATCGCATTACAACCAAAGTTGACTTTTTAATATTTCAAGGTCGCGAAAGTCTTAAGACTTTTGGAGGTTGTCAATAAGAAACTGGGTGAGATAAATGCCGTAACAGAGCATCTGATGGAACTGCAAAGTGTTTTCCACGACATCAAGGCAGAACGCGAAAATCTACTAGATAATATTTCCAAGTAGGGCCATCTGACGAGCGACATTAAAGCTCAAACGGCCGAGCGATATTAAAGCACATGATATCTTAAGGGGTACTGTAATTGCGTACACTTCATCCAATGTGAGCGAGCAAGCAGATTCCCTAAATCCCTCCCAAACATTGTCCGAGCATAATTTACAAACATCTAACCCTCCTACTGGTGAGTAAACCTATTTGGCATATGACCACCTCGCTCAAATCGGCGTGGATTGTTCAGTTTTTTTATTTTGTTTTTTTTTTTTTTTTTTGACATCAAATGATACAAGTCTTTTTTTCTTTTATTTCTTTTGCTAAATATCTCATAATATTAGTCTCTGGTAATATTAGTCTATTTTTTAATTTATACACGATTCGTATTTTAGAGCTCGTTCGTATCCTAGTGAATAGATGAAACAAAAAAGTGAACTTGCAAACTATCTTTCTGAATCTTTTTTCGAAACTAAACTCTTCAATGGGGAACTCTTAGAATACCAGACTTTACTTCAGTAATTGTGATGCGAATAGTTTACCTTGTCAACGTCATTAACAAGCTCGCCGATTGTGACCAAAAAAAAAACAAGCTGGTCGATTAACGGATGCTGGATCAATATATGAAAAGTAGAGTTCACATGAATTTGAGGTTGACAGGTTCTACATCTTGTCTGTGTTCAATAAGGCTAGAGGTGGAGTTGAATAGATGTCCTTTGTTTACATTATTTTCAATGAATTTTCAAAATGAGATTGGCATCTATTTGATTTGATGTTCTTGTTTTGATTTTTACTGTGACCGTACCATGTTAAAACTCATCTATGAAAGGTTGAGTTCCGTGGCCATCTCCAACCAAAAACTATAAAATATAGTATCTACTTTATTTTATTACTATAATCATTTTTACATAATCAAAATGCTTTATTTTTATGATGCATATTATTAATGTTTAAAAAATAAATAACATAAATGTTAAAAGTTTAATTAAATCATAATATATTATAAAATACCAATTTTATTAAATAAGCCCTAAGGGCATATTTGTTTAAGTGTTTTGATTATGATTAACTTGTGATTTACGATGATAGAAGTAGTTTTGTAAGAAGAACAAAAGATGCACAAAAGGAGTCTCAAGGATGATCTACAAAGAAGCAAAAGATCAGTCAAGATTACAAGATTTTATGAACATAAAGTGATTAAGTAAAAGACCTTGAAGACTAGAAGAATGGTTAGGGATAGATTTATAAGGTATTTATGTAAAACTCCCTAACTTGTTTCTTTGAGTTTTTCGATCATTTATGATTAGCTCCTTAGAAGAAACTTTTTTGAGAAATTATCTTTGAAAAACTAAGTGTTCTTGATAAAGCTTTGAGGTTTTGAAGTTGTTATATTCTTGTATAAGCTTTTGCATCAAGAATGCATGCTTTAAGAGTGAATTAAAATCTATGTTTTACAAACATTTTACAAAGTCTAGAAAACAGAAAAGTAGGTCATCCATTTTTCCATTTTATGAAAACGGTCGTCCTATTTTTTAAGGCGCATAAAAACCGATCATCTTATTTTCGAAAACGGACGTCCGAATTTCTAATGACTTTTAAAGAAATCGGTGATCCTATTTTTGTACTCAAAAAAATCAGTCGTCTTTTTAAAACATAACGTCCATTTTTTGTTTTCACTGTAAAAAATATGACTGTTGCTGCTGTAACAATTAGTTTTTTTTTTTTTACCCTAACTTATAAAAGGGCTTTTGATCTGCCATATTTAATAGAGTTGCTAAAGGAGTTTTAAAGAACATATTTAAGAGCATTAAAGAAATTTTCAATCATCCTTATTTTATTAAAAAAAAACACTTCTTGGAGCTATATAGTTTGATCAATTTTTGAAAGAGGAAGAAGGGAAGCTTGTAAAAGTACTTTACAAAGTTGTAATCTATTTATCTCAAGCTTCTTTGATAATATTATTCTAACTCTACTATCATATCTTATTTTGTGTCTTGTGATTAGTGGAACTTATGAAATTCTTGAGTTAGTTTCAAGGTAGTGGATATAGCTTTATTGAGAGAGTGAACCACTATAAATACTTTGTCTTCCTCTTTGTGTTTTTTGTTTATTTCCTCTATGTTTATTGTTTGAACATCTTTTATAAAAGATTTTGTTTGGTTAGGAATTTTATTAAAAAGGGTTATTAAATTCTTCTTCAAACAAAATCGGAGGTTCTATATTTTAACTATGCAAAAGTTTTTAAATTAGCCAAAAATCTTATTCACCTTTCCCCCTTCCCCCAAGGTTTTTCAATTACTATAGTATAAAATTTTATTATTTTTAATATTTATAAAGATGAAGAACTCAATTTAATTAAATTAACGAAAACATTTAACTTACCTAAACAAATAAATCTTTAACCAAGTATGGCGCGATACTGTAGCCAATAGAGTATGGGTTGGAGTCTTTTTGGGACCCTAAATGTAGAGTCTTTTTTATTCCTTAACAATATATAAGAAGGAAACTCACTGTCTTTCCCGAACAGAAGTAGAATAAGGAAAACGGTAGTCAAAGCTCGTGATTGGGAGTCTCTGCCCTTCTTTCCTCCCCTTGGACTCTTTCTGCAGAATACATTTCCCGATTTGCAAATTTTTCGTATTCACTTTCATGGGGGAACATAAAATTCCTGAATATCCCTCTTGTTCACGTCTGTAAATCAAACCAAAAGTTCTCTTTTGAACAATTTTGTACTATTGTGAAGATGTACTTAGCCCTTAGAGGAGGTGCCGTAAGTGTTGAACTTGACATTCACAAGGTGTGCCATCATATTAATATTCTAGGCGGCCAATACATGAAAATTGTGGCTCCCAGACAAGCTATTCTTCAATTTGAAAAGAGATTTCCAGGCACGTGGCAATGTTCACCTAATTTAAACAACTATAATATCCTAAAACTTCGCGGTGATTTCGAGGTGTTTATACACATGGACAGAGCCAGGAAAAGGAAACGAGGTGATAATGGTTGGCGGGGAATATAGCTTTTGCAAAATAGTTTTTAGGTCAGTTATTGGTATTTTATGGCGTAATTCTCCAGATGATAACTGGATTTATATTTTTTATTATATCTTTTTATTTTAGTTTTAGTCCCATGTTAATGGATCTATGAAAAGTATAATTGACATTATAGTTGGGAAAAGCTGTCTAATGTATAGATCGCTAAGTTTCGCCTGGCATTAATGCGATCAAAGCATCTAAACATTTTCAAATATTTCAATCAATGCAAACTTAAAGTTGTCTCAATTTGTGTTAACGAGCTCGCAATAGCGAGGTGCATGTCAGTTAGTTCATTCTTTTATTTTTAATGATTTTCGAGGTCGCATAATGAAATAAAAAAGATAAGGATTGGGAGTTAAAAGTACAACTACATAAAAACAGGCATCAAAACTAGGATTGGAAGTTACAACTACATATTGCAATAATTAAATCTACGACATATAAGATTCAATCCAAGAATATTGGACAACTTGATAACCCAAATTCTGAGCAGGGCTATCGAGTTCAGCTATACCTAGCTATGGTAAACGAGCGAGGTACCTTCGTCATGTACTGTAAGGATGTATGGTCCATGATCATATATCTATTGTTTTGCCTGAGGAAAGTGAGAACAAAAAGAATAGTCAAGATGGCTTGAACTAGTTAGTAAGTGGCTCCGTGAACATCACCATTTGCCTCTGTGATAGGTTTTTGGATGCAATAGTAACTCTCGTAGTAAAGAGTGTAAGGGCCTTCAAACAAGTCGAGGTAGATTCCCGACGTGTTGTAGAAGGTCGCAAAGCTAACATTCATCCGGTGACAATAATGCCGGGAGAGCCAAGATGAACCACAATACGGCCTCTAGACTTTATACTATTTGCAGTTCTACAACGTCACCCACCCGCTGCAAGTGTTGAATAGTAAGATATATCGCTCTATTTACTACACGAAGTTCAAGCCCCAAAGCCTACACTTCTTCCGTTTTTACTTCTCCGAGGCATCTGAACAGACCAAGGATGATGTTTTTGTTACCATTAGAGCATTGGATGCACATAACATGCATATAATTTGAACCTGGGGTTAATGGGACAAATCAGATAACAACGTCGGCCGTATTATTTTTCCCGAGGACTTGGCGCTTTTCATGGGATTCTGAGTGTTTGGTTCCCTCTAATTATGATATGAGTATGAATAGTATAAGAATATGTAATATATGTTTTTTATCTAAAATATGTGATAAATGTTTTAACAGATGCTATGGTGTCCTCTGCTAGAACATATTGAAGGCGACCCATGATCAATTTTCGTAACCATTAGAGCATTGTAGGCTCATAATTTATATTTCTATGAATATTATATGAATATGAAATCTCAAGGCAAACCTCTTTTGTTTCATCATTTCAATATACATTGGTTTCGTTTCATGAAGTTAATCTTATTAAGACAGAAGGAAGGTGAGTTCGGGGACAAAAGTTTGAAAGCCATCAAACCACATTTACTGTAGAAAAAAATGCAGCAGTTGTGATCAGAAGGTACAAATCTAGCGTGTCACATTTACTACAGTAAAGTAAATGCAGGGGTTTTGGCTCATTTTAATCAGGGCGTCGCATTTTAATTCATAGCCTTCAACCTGTGTACTCTTGGCGAGCTGGAATCATAAGTGTAAAGAATTTTGTAAGTTTACAAGATCAATTACGATGTAACACTAGATTCCTTAGCTCCATTAATGCTATTAAAGGTGATGCCCAAACGACGAAATATAATCGCGCACAATGGAAAACGACAAGCTCGTAATCAATGTGAAAGAATACGCGTAACAATTACTCACTAAATTTAGCGGTTGGGATTGGTTGTAATAGTAGTTATATGAATATTTCAAATAGGATTTTGGTGACTTAAAAAACTATGCATTTTTATCAAATCTTTGAACATTTTTTTTTATATTATGGCTTTACCCAATGTTTTACTCTGTTACCGTTGCATTGTGAATTGTAAATCGAGCTGGCCAATTTACACGTTGTGTTTTAATTCATGTCACCTCTTAGTCGTCGTCGATGTTTAATTCATTCGTGTAGTTTAACAAAGATCATCTTCGCAAGTTTGGAGCATAACTTGCACCACCTCTACCTTCTTAAATATTACTCCAATATGACACGGTTGGGATTTTATGTTAATGAAAAAAAGAAAAATGAATTTGATTTATAATATCCTGTTTGATTTAAATGTGACGTTGGGGATTTTATGTTAGCGAAGCGACGCTCATTTACCGATTATAATATTTAATGTTTGAGTTCTCCCAGAACAGTCATGATGAAAGTTACCGAAGGAGGCGTACTGAAAAGACGCCCAGCATACCAAGAGGTGCAAGTGAACCTCTATATAAGGAGGTGTTGGATAGAGCTCCAATTCAGAATAAGCAAAAACTATTCCCTGTGTTAATACAGAGAAAGAAAGAAAGAGATTGTAATACTCTAAAAATACCAGCGGTAAAAGAATCGGTGTTTTGTCCTCCACTGGCTATATATCTTATGAAGAATTCCACAGAACTGTCCTATTGCCAAGCTCACTTTCACGATGAACAGGAGTATATTTGGGTCCTGCTGATACTAGTGATCAAGAGTTATGATACGTATTCTTTTGAAAGTTTCATGACGATGTTGAAAGTATATCTAAGCCTGAGGGGAAGGGTTGTGGCTATAGAGTTGGATTTGCATAAGTGATTCATGAAGTGGACATTGTGGAAGGCCAACTGGTGGAAACCATAAAGGACGTCAGCACTCCCAAGAGGTGATAAAGCTGGTCTGTAGGGTTTTTTATGGGACCACCCTTCATTCCCTATATCTGGACAAATATGTGTATCTGAAAACCAAAGCTATGTTGAGGAAGCATCAGACTGAGAAGGAGAGGATGCTGGCAATCCTGCAAAGAGAGTTAGAAGCTCATGAAGTGGCTCTCAATGCCTAGGGGAATGGGTGGGCAGCCCAAAGAAATATTTTCTTCTTTTAAAAATTTTAGTTATTGGATGGGTGGCAATGTTTGTATTAAGTCTATGAACAGTTAGAACAAGATTAGATGATTTTGACTCATGTAGGTTTTAGATGTTTGAAACCCATCGCGTCTTAAATACATCCTATTTTATATGAATATCTGTGTGGGAATATTTTGCATGAGTTATTTCGTTTAATTCAACAGTGTAGCAACTCGCCACAATAGCCATATCACCAATATGAACATATATAGGAAGAAATTTGTTTATTTAAAAGATTGTAAGGATGTAAATATAGGAAGAAGTCGGAACGAGGGTCCACTTTACTATAAAGAAACTCTATAATAAATTAGTTATCTTTTCGATTAAACCAGAATGCATTAAACCACAATGCTTCACTTTACTAATTTCTGGATACGATGCTTGGTAGTTTATTAGGTCGCAAATATTCCTTTTATTAGCAAATTATAATTTTGCCGAATGAGTAAATGAAGCTCGCAAATTACAATTATTTGCTAGGGCAGATGGCTTGGTTTTTGTTGCTTGCAAATAGAGCTTGGCTTTTTGTAGATCGTAAAGACTTAACACATCGTAAAAAAAAGGATGAGAGAAACTATGTCCACCTTGCTATCTGTTTATCATCAACTTTGCTAAATATGGTGCGATGCGTCACTTTACTAATTAGTCAACCGATTTAGGGTGGTAAATATGATGCGATGCATCACTTTACTAACTTTTTTGATTGGTAGTTCAGTAGGTCGTTGATATTCCTTTTATTAGCTCGCTCTCATTTCCTGTATGAGTAACTGAAGCTCGCCTATTACAATAACAATTTGTTAGGGGAGATGGCATGCATCCTATCGCGTGTTATCCATTAGCTCGGCTTTGTATGGATCATTTTTCGAAATTGTTGATGTTGTATTCGAAATTGTTTTAGTAAATAGTGAACTTGATAGTGAATTGACATAGAAGGCCATCTTGGCTAGAGGAAAAATAGTCATACAAATTGGACATTAACTGTGGACGAAAAGAACAATCCAAATACAGCTCGCTTATCATATCGTCGCATTATTTTCGAGCTCGCATTAATATTTATACGAGTACTTCATTATTATAAACTGTTGGATCATTATTCATTTCTCTTTTAGTCGAAAGTTAGTTTTATGCACGAGGAAGTATTATTTGAATTCGGAATAGATTCATAAGGAATTAAAAAACGTAGAGATGACAGTCCAACATATTGCATTTAAATAAAATAATGTAATTAAATCAGAACAGGTTAAGACTGAATCCAACAATATGGGATCATCTGATAATCCATATCACCTATCGGACTAGGGATTTCTTTTATACCCCAGCTACGATAAATGATCCCAGTAGCTTCATCAATTGCACTAACGATGTAGGGTGCGTGATCATACATCTATTTGTTAGCCTGAGGAAAGCATGAAAGGAAGAAGTTTAGTCGTTGTTGCTTGAAAATCGGCCAGTAAATGGCACCGTACATATCACCATTCGCCATTGTGACAGGGTTTTGGACATGATAGTAATGCTTGTGGTAAAGAACGTATGGGCCTTAAAAAACGCCGAGGTATAATGCTAATGTGTTGCATAAGGTCATAAAGTAGACATTCTTCCGACAACAATACTGCCCGGCAAAGCCCAGATGCACAACAATATAGGTGAGATCACTAGCATCTTTGTCTTCATGGATCACATCTAACCATTCTCTGCGCAACAACATACTGACTGTAAAACGAACACCACAAGGTAATTCACCCATAGGTTGTAATGACATGGGAAGAAGGTTAGGAAGTATGCATTTATAGGGTCCCTTGAATTAAAACCAATCCAGTAGCTTCTGAAGGGTTCAATGATGTGGCATGTGTTGATTCAACGTATCTTATTAACGATACAAGATGCTGTTTGTGACTATTGTTAGAGTCAACCATCATGGGCAATATTTTTCACCATAAAGTTAACTTGGCGAGCAAGAAGTTAGAAAACACTTGGTGACTATGAAATAACTTTAATTTGCTGTATAAAATTAAGGAAAATAAGTTTGAGAAGAATAGTCAAATGTATAGTCACTAGGTGAAGAGTAAGCCAAAACTTCATGCTGGCGAGCTCATGAGTTCTGTTATAAATGAACTCTCAACTAACTTTACTTTACTGAGAGAAAATGAAGGAGAAGAAAATGAATGGTGTAGCGATGTGAAGGAGGGGAGTTAATGCACTTGGAGTAGACGGATGACGATTTTGATGTAATTTGCGATGAAAAAGCTAACATAATTCTGAAGAATGGTGCCGTACTCAATACTTTTGTTCAAAATTCAAAAGCTACATGCTAACAACAATTAAGTAATCTTCACACACGAAATGACCCCATCCAAGACGATTAATCGCCTCACATTCTAGGAGCCTATCACTGCTCTTTAGAAAATTTCTTCCTAATCTGAGCCTCACCAAGCTAGACGAGATATTTGCCGGTAATGATCCATCGAGTTTATTAGAAGCTAAATAAACATCCAGCAAGTTTGGTTGGGATAAAAGGTCTTGGGGATCTTCCATTTAGATTGTTGTAACTGAGATTTAAATTCTCGAGGTACTTAGTAATCCCAGAAGGGATATTTCCAGCAAAATCATTCTGATTGGCAGCAAATCTCTGCAGTGTTCGGATGTTTGAAATGGATGTTGGAGTTCCACCAGCCAATCTATTGAGAGAAAGAAGCAAGAATTGAACCTTGAAAAGTTCTCTGATCTATCAGGAATTGATCCAGAGATAGCATGAACACTAAGATCAATCAGACTCAAATTTCCATATTTCAACAGTTGTTGGGATTTCACCTTGAAAATTGTTACAAGACAACTGAAGTTCTTCTAAAACATTGGATGTTCCAAGATTAGTTGGAACTGATCCTGTGAAATTGTCATAGCTTATATTCAAACTCTTGAGAGAACCCAATTCATTAACTCCAAACTGATATGAGACAAATCCAACTCCTCTAACGTACCAAAACCATTGAAAACAGGGCAAGAACCAGCCAATCTGTTCCTACTGAAATTAAACATCCTCAACCCCCTAATCCCTCCACAATCAGTGATGAACTCATCTGGGATTGAACTCAAACGATTATTAGATACATCGACTCTAAAGTGTCAATTTGGCAAAGAATTGGCAGAATTTGTGGGCTAGACATTTAGATCCCAGACAAAGAAAATCCCACTACAGAAGACTCGTTAGAATTACATAAAACTCCTTTCCAAGAACATGGATTAGAGTCATTTCAAACATTAGCCCATGGAAAAGATGAAGAAGTATCATTCTGAATCATCTGGCAGAACCTTGTCATGGTGTTGATCTGGTTTGAAGTAGTTGGGACGAAAAAAGTGCAGAAAACAGAAAAAGAAAATAAGTGCAAAATTATTCTTTGTGTACCTCCTCATTATGGTTTGCTCTGCTTGAAATTTTCAAACCAAAACTTACTCAACCGAAATGATTATCAGATGAATATGGATTTCAAGAAAGAACCACCAAGAGAATCAACAACAAAAAAAAGAAGATTTTTCAGAGAATTTTCTTTGTTGAATCTCCCTGTGTAGACTGTAAATATAATTCTATTAGTCTTCCAATTATTGACTAGGGGTTGACTGGAAGTCAAGTCAGAAGAGATTTGACTGATTTCACTTTAAAAAAAATTGAGATTTTTTTTTAAGATTTGTAAAAAATATTATTTGTAGGAGAAAATGTAGAGTCAAAAGTAAAAAATAGAACACTTTCTCATTTTAAATCCAACTAAATGCCCCTCATCATCATGTCTTTTGCTATTTTAGTTACATTTTTCTTCTTATGTTTTGTCTTTTGACCGGTTATTTTTTGTTCTTTCCTAATTTCTTTGTTCCAATTTCTTACCCATTTATTTTGGTTAGATGTGGCTCCAAATGATGAATTCGTATATGTTGCTAATGTTTCTTTTGAATGAATGAATGAATGTTTATCTATTTTTTCAAGGAAAAATGATCATCTACATTTAATGATGTTTAATGAATGTCCCACCACCATGTATACTGTGCAACGGAAAAATTATATAGAACAACTTGATTTGTAATTGATTGACCTAATAAGAGTAAAATTGTCAAAAAAGTCAAATACTTTTAGCACTCTTATTTATAGAAGCACTTTGCAAACTAAATGATGCTTTTACCTCCTATCAAGCCAATCTATGGAGATCAAGTTGATCCGCAAAACACTACTCTTAACACAGTTTTGCACGATTTCTGAGAGAATGCTAAAAATTCTATCTCTATAAATGTTTGTTCTTTCTCCTAGCACCAAGTGATGATATCGCTTGACACCCAATTGAAAGTTTTTAGAAATTGTCATTTCACTGTTAATCCAAAACACTAAAAGGAATTTGCAGTGAGTTTGTTCTAACACATTCTATGAGAAAGCCAGTACAGGTCAAGTTTAAGAAGTATATACTTTGAATTATGTTTTTTAGGCCGTCGATATTGAAAATTGTTTTCTGTTGTAGAATATAGGAACTAAACGAAACTAATAACGGGAATCAGAATAGCATGAATATATAGAATAGAGGAACAAATCATATTTCAAACTCACAGTACAATAGACTTTGATACAAAGATAAACAAAGAAAAGGCTGCGTAAGCTAACCAAAATTAGAAGACATGAACGAGATAACTGATTGCCTAAGTGGTTTAACCAAAACGCCCTTCAGAAAAAGACAATAAAAGTAACATAAATAGAATAGCAACCCAGAATGACAGAGAATGTGATACAGGACAAAAACATAAAATTTATCCAGCAAGAAAAAATGTAAAAACTGACAGCTTTAAGATGATAAACCCCCTAGCGTCAGACCTTAGGCGTTAGATGGCATCACGCAACCAAGATTTACAGAAACTTCTATAGACTCTATTCTTTCGTTAATCAAAGCATCCATAATAGAATAGATAGATTCAAAAACCAAATCCTAAACCTCCGAGGAAAGACACTTTAGAAACTACCATAATTATGAATTCTAGGAAAAGACAACTTAGGAAATAAAATACTGCAATCTTAAACTAAGGAAACTTTATAAAGGACTCTAAAACTGCTAAACCCAAACAAAATAGAATTTCTAAATCAACTCAATTAAGAAATCCCAAACAGAATCAAAACTATAACTCTAAGACTTCTGTTCCGCATCAGAATGTATCCATATACAAGTACTAACCTACAAAATCAATTACCTCTTGAAAGTACATGCATTTTATTTCAAGCTTTTAACCAAGTTTTTTAAAGTTTAACAAGCAAAGTAGCAGACGTCTAGGCACCGTTCTCCGGTCTTGAAACCATCTGCTGCGCCAGCAGTTTATCTACAATCATTTTAAGTGCAGGGGCACTAGCCCGACATTCACTATCAGCAAAGCATGATCTTCCCTCTTCAGCTGCTTTACATAGCTGAGGATCTAGAGGAACTTTTCCAAGAAAAGGAACATCCATCTCCCTGCACATTTTAGCAGCACCTCCACCGCTACTATCAAACACTTCACTATAAGCAAACACATTTAGCAATTCTGGGGATTTCTTCTTTATATCGGCTATGATAGACTCGGTCATATCCTTTTGCTCACCAGTTTCAGTCGGTACCATGAATCTGAATTTCGACAGTGACTGACACAAACCACTCATATTTTCGACAACACCAAGAATAGGTAATCCAACTTTCTTACAGAAACTTACTTCTTTTCTCACATCAATCAGAGACACCTGTTGTGGGGTGGTAACTATAATAGCACCATCTATTCCACTTGCTTGGAGAAATTGAACAATTGAAATGTGCTCGTCTGAGGTTCCGGGTGGAGCATCAACAACAAGAAAATCAAGTTCCCCCCAGTCAACATCCTTCAAAAATTGTTTGATAAGCCCATTTTTGCGGGGACCCCTCCAAATGACAGCCTCATCTGGATTGGGGAGCATAAATCCAATTGACATTACCCCAAGGTTTGACTCAACATATACAGGAGACCATCCAAGATTACTTTGATGAATCTCTTGTCCTTCTAAACCCAGCATCTTGGGAATGCTTGGCCCACAAATATCAATATCTAGGAGGCCTACTTGAAAATCCATAGCTGCTAATGCATATGAAAGTTGCGCAGAGAATGTACTCTTGCCTACTCCACCTTTACCAGATAAAACAAGTATCTTGTGCTTCACAGTGGCCATTCGTTCAACAATTGTTACTAAATCTGCAGGCAGATGATGGTAAAGTTAGAGCACATCTAGCAAACAAACTAAAAGGAACCAAATGCAGCTTCATAAAAAATTTCTAGGATGATAAATTAAGTTCCTCATATGTAAAAAATTAGTCAACATGGGGGTTAAGATCTAGGTGAAGTTGTGTCTATTCTCTATAACAACCGCAGATAGCATTAAGTTTCAAATTCTATCAAGAATCATAATTCAACTAACATGCTAAAGTAGTACTTGAAGGAACTAGTAGAAGTATGAACTAAGTACCAACTCAATTATAGTAAGAATTCCATACCCCCAAATTGTAAGCCATTTCACCAAAAATGAGGTGTCAACAAACCAATACAAAAAGGTAGCAGAAACAGCATAACTTAGTTTGTCCTTTTCCTACCTTGTACCCTGACGGGATAAAAAAGGAAAAATCCATAACAATGTGTATCTCCATTTAACTTAGAGAACCAATATAAACCACTGGTAACCATTTGAGTGTAGACATAAAATTAAATGAACCTCAACCCATATTTAGATTGCAAACTCACATGTTATTTTACTGAATTTTGTATTAAACAAGGCAGACATAAGTTGCTTCTAAAGGAGGAACAAAAGAAATACTATCCATTATATACGCTGTTTCATTGAGTCTCCAGATATTATATGCCATTTCATTGACTGTCACTATGAACTCTAGACATGACCTTGTTCAGCAGAAGAATACATAAATTTCTATTAAGGTAGAGGACTATTTCATTGAGTCTCCAGATATTATATGCCATTTCATTGACTGTCACTATGAACTCTAGACATCACCTTGTTCAGCAGAAGAATACATAAATTTCTATTAAGGTAGAGGACTATTTCATTGAGTCTCCAGATATTATATGCCATTTCATTGACGGTCACTATGAACTCTAGACATTACCTTGTTCAGCAGAAGAATATGTAAGTTTCTATTAAGGGAGAGGACGAAAATTAATGAAAAGAAGCAAAAGAGAATGAGGAATCCTGAAGAAAGTAAATCAAGAACTACATCCAAATAGCCTTACAATCCTTTCTAACCTAAGAATGCAACATCTTCGAGGAGACTGAATGCTATCACTCAAAAGAGGAACAGAAGCTCTATATTGAAGACACTGCATTCAAGATTAATTATATCTTAATAGGTGGAAGAGCTAGGGCAATAGCAGTGGGAAAGTATCTCTTTAGATCTTTCTACACCTTATTGTGGCAGAGAAAGAGAAAGATCCACCTTCATTAGAAAATAGCAACTCAAGTTATCCACTCTAATGGCCAAAATTTATCTTAGAGATGATTATCATGAGTTCCAAGCTTATGCTCACTTGATTTTTAATGAACTAAAGGCAAAATTAACCAAAAGCCAAGACCAAGACAAGAACCGGACTCTTAAGGACAAAAAATGTATCTTTCCCAATTCAGCGACGAAGTAAAGAATTTGAAGTTAACAAACCCAAAATACACTTAAGAATAGTAATTCGTAAATGTAATAAGAATGATCAATCCAGAAAAAACTGCACTCAGAATTGATGCCCGAGTATTTCAAGGTCTGCAAATCAACTTTAACAATACTATATCATTAAACAATTACTGAATTTGACTTAAAAAATTCAAAAGAAAGCAGCAAACCTGGGTCGGGGCCTTTAGGAGCAGTAGCACACGCTTCCTGATTAGGGCATCCTTTGCAGGAATCAGATTTTCCAGCTTCCTCCGATTGAGTGCCTGGACAATCTGAAACCGCAACATGAAAGGATCAAACCAAAAGTTCTTGTTTTTTTTGGACAAAACTTAAGGACCAGGTCCTGCTCAGAAATTCAAGATATCAAAGAAGAATCACATACGTTCATTGGCGTTTTCTGGAACATCGTTGCGCCCGTTTTCCATTCTCCTCCTCCTCCTCCTCCTCCTTCTTCTTCTTCTTCCTCGACTGTTCTTTCTGAAACAATTGAATTATGTTAGAAAAAATTTTCGACTGAAGATGCAGAAATTCCAGAAAGACGAAAATGCTGCCTTGCCTCTTTGGCCCTGTCTTTTTTTTTTTTTTTTATAAAATAATATAATGGGGAAACCGACTACTCGTTGTCAGTTGACTAAACTACCCTTCTGAAAGGAGGATAGTCAAATAAACGTGGACATAAATGAATTAACATTTTTTTTTTTTTTTTGTAAATAAGAGCTTAATCATGAATAACATTTAATAGTTTGGCAAACGATACATCCAATTTTTCCAGAAAAAAATGATATATTCAGGCATTTGTACTAATGTATATATATACACATACTAATAAAACAATTGGCAAAGGGTTAATATTTAACAAATAAATCAAATTTTAAAAATGACAAAATATAATAAAAAGGCAAAAATAAATATTAAGACAGTTTAGACCTTAAAAAGAATGAATAAAAATAACAGTGCAAACATCAAGATCTTTGAGAATACCCTAAGAAAAGGCGAAAGCGCATGAGAGCTTCGTCCTTCTCTTAATGTGAACAAAAGAAAATTTAAAATGAAATTACCATCTTTTCTATCAAAAAACAAATTATTGTCTTGTCTCTGCTATGAATTTTTTTTTTTTAATTCTTTTCCCCTTAGCTATGAAATTTTTCTTCACTACCATTATATCAGAAAGATTGTTAATCGCCTATATTCAACATTCTATATCATTATATACCCTATCATATTAAAACAAATCATGATATGCACATGGATAAGTTTTTAAACTAAATATTAAAATTTCAATTCATAACTAATATTTCCTTTTAAAGCCATCAATTTTTTTAAAGAAAACCACCATAACTAATATTTTCTTTTATCACCAGTAATATAACTCCAGATTACGTCTACACGAAACTCGAATATTAAATTTTAAAAATATGGATATAAAGTGAAAGATAATTTTTCAAAGAAAGTGAAATTATTATTTGTTAAACGAATACAATTTGTCCCATAGAAAGAAATATCACACCTTCTCAACACCACTTGTGGAAGTAGCCCCATGTAAATCTAAAGTAATTCTAAAAAACATAATATTTCCCATAAACATAAAAAATATGAAAAGAGAATAAATAAATTAGAAAAAAAGACGAAACTATTTCTCACTTGAACCTATAGTGGAAGAATACTTAAGCTTTTGGGAAAAAATAAAAAAAGGATTCTGAAATATTTAAAGTCAGCTTCAAATTATTATCAAATCCTCTTTAAACCAAATATTTGCATCCGAAAACCATAAATAGGTTTGGTAGCAAGAGCTATGTGTTAAGATAAAATTAATCAATTAGACAAATATGTTAATTTTTTTCTTTTTTTAAAGGAAAAGCACAAAAAAAAAAAAAAAAACATTAAGCTTTCTTCTATAGGATAGAAATAACTATTGTTTTCCAATAAACATTCTATAGTACTGCCATCGCCATTGTAAACTCATTGTTCGGTTACTAACACTAAACCCTTTTTTTAGTCCTACTTTTTTTTTCTCTTTTCTCTTCTTCATTAATATTGACCACTAGCTCTTACCCTCAAGCTCGTGACGTACTTAGGGTACTTTGTTAAATAAAATCTTAAATATATTATTATTTTGGCTAAATGTTTGATTTTATTATGATTAAGTCACTATAAAGTGTACTATAAGAATATTTCTAAAGAGAAAAAGTGAAAAAAAAAAAACCAAATACACAATGCATTTGTTAGAGAAAAACAAACAAAACAAATAGTTTAACAATACTTCACTTTCCTACCAAAAAAAAAAAAAAACAATACTCACATTTACTTCTAAAACCTCTTTTCAAGCTCTCACTTCCCGCATTGTCATCCACATTCGGATCGACATTTACATAATTGCCAATAGCTCCAATGTCTCGTGCAATCTCATTCATATTTTGAGAAACAAGAGGGTAATCATTTAATTAAAGGAGAGGAGAAGGTTCATGCAACTGTAACAGAACAGTCAATAATGCTTCAATTAGTTTCCATAAAATTATAAAATATACTACAAACTCATACTACTTACATTTTTATTAATTGGAATATCTCCTCATGTGCTGCCGATTTAAAGAGTAAATTCACCTAAATTTGATGGAATTTCTGGGAATTCCTCCAATTCATTCTCCTGAGAAAATGGCTGCAACTGTATGAATCCAACATTTGTTTAAAAAAAATCTATAGATATTTTTAAGATTTTGTTTTGAACTTTTAAAATAATTCTAGAAGCTATTAGAAAATTGTAAAAAGTAACATTTGTAAAAAAAACAGTTAGTAGTATATTAACTTTTTTTTGCTAAACAGTAGTATATTTATATTATGTACCTAATGAGAATGTATACTTTGTGAAGATATTGAGGTATATATAAAGAAAATAAGCGGCTAAAGATTGAAACATGATTGGAAGATATGTTTCTAAAGAAATTTTACATACTTTTAAAATTTTAAAAATGAGAAATATTTAGAACAATTTAAAACTTTTTAAAAATTTGAAAACTCTTTCCGCATTTGTTTAAAAAATCGATAGATATTTTTAATAATTTTTTTTGAATTGTTAAAGACAATTTTAGAACTTACTAGAACTTTTTAATAAGTAACATTGTTAAACAAAAACAATTGGTAGGATGATATAATTAATTATGATTGGATGTGTACATCAAGTTTTACACATGCATAAACAAAGAAATCCAAACTCAAATCTCATCTCATAATTTGTTATGTAATTAAGTAATATTTCAGGGTTATTTATTTATTTTTTGACACATTAGGGAAGGGGATGTGATTCAAACTTGATAAAAGGTACTTCTATCTATGAACTGTTACATTGCCACAATATTGCATTAAATCTCCAAATAGATTGATACAACCTTACGAATGTACATAATATATCTATTTGAAGTGCCACATATAATCTACAAATGTATGTATAAGGGTTGAATTTTCTTGTAGTATATAGGGAATCCGAGAGAACATTTTTGGGCACGTACAACAAATATTGTAATCACAACAAAATATATATTTTTAACTACATAAAACTATATTTTATAACATTTCAATAGAAAATTCTATTATAGATCATATTTATATCCCTATTCATGTACCTCTTGGTCTGTATTAAGTCAAATCAACTCTCTGGTTGTTCTTGTCTCCAATTATAGAGACATAATAAACAATAGGGAATACTATGGTTTAATATAGAGTAAGAAGTCCATAAGTGAAGACATAAACCTGGTCCATAATAGAATTTTTTTGTTCAATATGCTCCAACCGCTGTAATTACTTATTCTCCCATACGTAAAGAATTAATCTCTGATAGTTTGAGATATGCACAAAAAAATTGAAGAAATTGTGTTATACTAAATAAACTAAAAATAAAAATTTTGTCACGGACCCAAATTTCTTGATCATATCAAACTACACTAGTAATGTGATTTATATATATATATATATACAAATTGATGTTTACTAAAAAAAAATGAACATGAGTTGATAGAGAAGAGTCATTTCATAGATCTGACAAGAATATAAATCGGGAAGAGAAAGAGAAAGACACAAAGAAGTGAGATGGAGAAAGAGATAGCCATCGAAGGGGGAAGATCAAAGAGGAAAGAGGCAATACGTCGAACTATATGCAATAGAGAGATAGTGAGCCAAAAGTTGAGAGGAAGAGAAAAGAGACTATAAGAATTCTCTAGTAAGAGGCAGCGTGGCATAATCAGGAATCAGGATTGTAGGGAGGAAAAACAACAAAAAAACCATGGGCCTTGATTGATCTTGCCATTGCACCTCGGTAATGATGTGGACAAATCTCAACATTCAAACATTGAAAAAAAATAAAAATGCATGATGATATACTAAATGTCAAGTGTACCATGACAGGATGGATCCTAGTCGTTCATCATTTTCTTTTTTTTTGGACGTCTGAGATTCATCCACATCTTCCATTTTTAGTGCAATGACACGATTGATCTAAGCCATTGGGTTTGTTTATCCAAGTGCTGATGAAAAAAGAGACGGGATCAATAAATGCAACTAAAAAATCTATAAGGATACGATTTTCAAGTTTTCTTTCTTCTCTGTTTCTTCTTTTCTAATGAAGTAGGTTTTGTACAGTTGGACAAGAAGATGCATCCATCTTAGTAATTTGAAAAATATCTCCTTATACAAAGTGTATTGCAGAAGCAGAGAGTAGTTGAAAAAACAAATTTGATTCACGAACCATAGAATCTAACTAAAAGAAGGTTTGAATTTTCACTTTCCTCCTCTTTTTTCTTTTTTCTTTTTTGTTTTTGTTTTTGTTTTGTTTTTTTGTTTGTTTGTTTTTTTTTTTTTGGGAATATGTTCAATTCTCTACTTTATCTCCCTTTTTTCTTTCAATTTTTTGCATGTTCGATTTTGTTCTTGATTCTTTCAGAATAATTTGAGATGTTTGGGAATAGACAGAAACATGAGAGGAGGAGTAATTTGAAGCCCCAAGGCTTGTGAATAGGCAAGTTCATCACTTTGAAGCTCTAGAAGTAGAATTTGCAGTTGCCAGGTGCTACTGCTGTTCTCTATCTCTCATATGCATATATGTCTTTACGTCTAAAAAAATCAGGGTTAGGGATTTATGGGTTTTGTTCAGGAACATATTTTATTCTCTGACTCTGAAGGGAAAAAATAGCCTTTTAACTTTATTAAAGGTATTTCAAGAGTTAAAAATTTTGCAGATCAAAATTAACATTATCTCATCAATTGGAAAACCAATTTATAAGCTCAAATGCAAAAGCCAAGAATAGAAGAAATGCTTTATGAACTTTACGAAATTGTTGTTCCACTGCGACCTAAATTACTAGGTTAAAGTAGCAAATTTTCTTCAAAAGTTGTTTATTTTTTGCTGCATCTACTGCACTTCTAATAAAACATTATAACCTATCATAGTTTTAAAGTGAACACATAACAACCTTCATTTGCAGTGAAAAAGAGATTTACTGATAACTTAGTCATAAGTTGTTTCTTTTCCCAAATTTTTACTTGATGTAGTACTGATTATTTTCTGAATGCCTATTTGATTAATTTTCCCAAATTTTCTGACGTCTAAAATACGCTAAAAATTCTACATGTATTAGTATTCAGGTAGTATTAATTCATGATTAATTAGGTAATATTATGAATTTGATGAAGAAGACACATCGACATCTTATTAATGTCATATGACTCACTTATAGGCTCATGATACAAAGATTACAGAATCGTAAAAGAATTTAACTAAATCAATGGGGATGATTAGTATTCTAGAAGTTTAGTTCTCTTCAGGAAATGTATTTGGACATCCATTATGCATTCACTAATTTCATAACACTCTACCTTGGAGAATATGCCTCGTTAAAACCTTATTAGAGAAAAAAAAAACCCTGTGGGAAAAAATATCTAGTGAACAAAAGAAGATATTATTCATTTATGTTTTATATATTCTCCCTATTTAAAACATTATTAAACCAATACATTGATATGTCTTAGTAAATAAATCCTGGCATGATGTATCACATTTGATCGATATTAATACATATTAATTTCACATTTCTTATAAAGAAATTTTGTAAAATTTATTTTGTCATATGTTTCTCAACATGTCAATTCTCATAACCATCAATATGGTTATAATTTCATCATTAAAGGATATCATATAAATGTCTCGAAATTAATTATCCATAATGATCACAAACATTCTCAATAATCCACATAATAATGTAAAACTTCAACATGGTTGAAGGTGTGATTGCTATGATAATATCATATCATATATGCATAACATATTTGTTTGATAATGTATCTTTTGTGGATTATATAGGCAAGTTTACTTGTTGCTTTATCCATCTCATCAAAAGTTGGATTTTCTCCATAATCCGAGATTAATTATCTTGAAAAATATTGTAGGACAATAATAATATTTTTCCAAAAGTTAGACAAGGAAGAATATGCACCAATTCTGCAAAGTTATGGCACTTCAGGACAATATATATCTATTACCTTCTTATATATACATATGTGTGTATATATTACATATATATACATGTGGTATTTACCAACACTTTATAATCGAATGACAATTGGATAATAATGTATAATATCACATATCCATGTAAAACTTTTATGAATAGATAAAGAATTTCTATCGTCGAGATTTTCAATTTATAAATCAAGACAAAATTTTGAAATACTTACTTCAAGTTATTGTTTTCCAATCATAAACTCTTCAGGAGGACTACTTCAAGTATTTAATTATTTCGTTAAAAACCTTTATAAAAAAAAAGGTCGATCACGCATCAAGTATGATTTAATATAGCTAGTTATAAGATTTATGTCCTATTTGGACATCTATAGAAGCATCCACAAATTCAATTTTGCAACTCTTCTAGAGTTAATATAAATATCAAGTAAATTTGCAATTCATTTGCAGATAATTAATTTGAAGAACTTCTAGTTTACAAAAACTTGTATATATATATATATATATCAAATGCTTCAATAATGAATATGAAATTTTATGATTCTAATTTTTCCTCCAAATGCGGAGAACATTAAAAATAGATAAATAATCACAAGAGGCAAGTACAAAAAAATTCTAAGAAAAATTTCGTGGATATTTATTCGATCTTATTTCATATATTTCTTTAAATAAAAATCACTAAGACAATGACGTTATTTTCCTCAAGAGCAATTCCTTACATGTTTCAGGCATGTCTATTAAGTCCTTTAAGGACTTCAATATAAATTCTCATCATTTTAATGCGCTATTATCTAAACTCAATCTACCGCCATAAATTTTTTTCTTCGTCTCAATATTGCTAGGTCTTCATGAAGAATTTTATGTCATGACTATGACAAATATTTAATTCAAGTTTGCAATATATTTATCAATTCTTATCCTTCCAGATCGCACTTCAGGTATAAATTTCCTTTAGGGAATAAATGTACTATTCAAGTGTACTTAATTATTATCCGAACTTTGCATATTTTCTCATGCAAACTTTACAATCTATTAAGCCAAATATCTCTATAATATTTGAATCTTGAGTCTGCAAACCTTAATTCAAGATCATCATTCTAATACATAACATTCACATAAATATTATCGATATTTTGTGATATTTTATGATTTCATCTATGATATGAGGCAATGAGATCTCACGGTTTTCAGGTACTTGAATTTCTTCTGGAAATAATAATAAAGTCATGTCATGAAAATTCTGCTAGAATCATCTCCTGGACTTAATCACATATGAACATCTTAAATTATTGCTCCTTTACATATGCGAGTATTTTGTTGGAATCAATTTATTCTACCATATTTTGCATGTGTCTCAAAATCATAAGTAGTAGTGGATCGTCCTTAAGGGACATTAAATAATATGATCATTATCTGTTGGATTTTCTTTTATTAAATAAAAATGTCTGGATATCCACCCTTTGGACTTTTGGTTCAAATTATCTTTGAAGGAGAATTAGTATGAGACACGTAATTTTATTTTTATCGAATTACATGATTTCTCCTCATTTCCACCAATCTCGATACATTTTGGTGGATTAATATATTTCTATAGCGCATATATAATAATTAGTTGGGAAAATTTTGGTTCCTCATTATAAACTAATTATGGTGAGGAGAACTAAAAATAAAATGTTGGCTAAATACAAATAAGTACTACTACAAAATATACATCAATCAATGATGCATTAAAATTGCATCAACTTTAGAAAATTACAAAACTATATAGGGAGAAAAGAGTAATTTATGTAATTCATATTTATTCTATGAGTTTTATAATAATGCATAGACTTCGAAAAATGCTACCTATCTATTGTCTCAATATATAAAAATATTTTAATGATAAAACAAACTTTATGAGACTTGGAGGAAGATATACATTAAATAATTATTATGTGACCTTCTAGGTCAATTTACTCTTACAAAGTCGTTAAATAATTAGTTTTTTTCTAGAACTTACCATTAACTAACTCTTTTGAAGTCTTTACTAACCAAGCTCTTTTAAGGCCTTTGATTAAATATCCCTTCTAGATATGTTCTAGATATTAAGCTCTTTTGGAGATTTTAGAATATTAGCTCTTCTAAAACTTTATATTGATTAGGTCTTGGAGAGCTTTAATTTTAATATATAGCTCGGCAGAAACTTTGTACAACCATCATATTAGCAATATCTACCGTTTTGGTCATTCCTGAACAGCACAACAAATCAAGGAGCATATATTATATGCAAAAATAAGAAGTGATCACAAAGAAAAGTAAACTTCTTTCCTCTATTCATTAACTTTTTTCCTATAAACTTATGTTGTTAAATCTTTCTAAACAAATTATTTAACTTTCAGGGCTTCATAAATTTAATGAGGAAATAAATCTTTATATCATGATTTCTCTTTAATTCTATCTTCAGGACCCATGTTAATGAATTTCTATAAGAAGAATCCATGATAAATGATCTAACCTTTTTTCATAGCGTCAAGTTTAATATTAAAAATTAAATATAATAACAAAAAATTAAGTACTAAAAAAAATCAAGGAAAGATCATATTTTTCTTACCTTTAAGCTTTAAAAAAGTTTTACCTCCAAAAAATTAATCATGTTGCAGATCCTTTTTCGTGGCTTGATGATGATGTCTAAATAGACAAACTCATCAAAAAAATTTTCATCTTTGCTAGGAATCTTCATGTGGCCTAAGTATAGGTTCTTCATGTGGTAAATTTTGCAATCATGTGGCTAGTGCACGGATTCTTTGAGCAATTTTGCAATCGTGTTGATAACATGTTATGAATTTGATGAACGCGAGACATCGATTGCTTGAAATATTTGACATAATATAAAAGTATAAGAATAGAGATAAACAAAGAACATGTCGAGAGAAGGTAGAACACGAGAGATAAATCTGAACCATCTTATTAATAAAATATGGTCTATTTATAGGCTCAAGATACAATGATTACATAACCCTAAAGATTTAACTAAATCAGTAGGGATATAATGAATCCAATTAGGATTAATATTCTGGGAGTTTAATTCTCTTCAGGGAACATATTTGGACATCCACTACGTATCCATTAATTTCATAACATGCAAGTAATTTTTTTTAGAACAGGTAAGTAATTAATATGTATATTTTTAGTTTATGAAAACTTGCATATCAATCACAATTAAGCATTACTACATCATGTATTCCTACCATAAAAATGCATTTCAATCACTATTAAGCATTATTAAATCATGTATTAGTATGTCTAAAAATTATAAAGTTAAAAATCTGTGGTAAGAGGTTTTAAAGTCTTATTCTTCATTGTTGTAACTGCCTCTTCTATGAGCTTTTGATAAACTCCTTTGCTTTGCTCTTTCCTATTTTCCCTTTTTCTGAAATGTTCAATTTTGTTCCTCAAGTTTCAAGAATAGAAGAGACGTGAGAATAAGGGAGAGTAAGCCAAGAAGCAGACCGTAGAAGACAACCTCCCTCCAAATCTTCAGGCCAAAGTCACAGAGAAGATCAAAATAAACAAGAAAACCTCTCTAGATTAAATGGAAATTTGAGGCTGAAAAATTTTCTTACTCTGGCATAACTAATTTCACCGAAGATGAGTTTGTTTGTTAAGCTCCTAGATTAGATTTAAACACTTTTTTGGTAGGATGGATTTATGCTAAGTCTATATGCTTTTTTATGACTTTACTTTCATTTATTATTTACTTACTCATGATGCATTGTCGGTTGTTCTTTGTCAATATTGAATTTTCAATTTCTTCATCTTTGTTTAGTTTTGTTATTAGGACCAAAATCTATGGCAACCTATATTGAGAAATGTTTTGTGTAATGTTGGTGAGACTGACATTCTTAAATTATCATGTAACTATGCGTAGATGATATGAAATTTTGAAATTTGTCAAAAATATGCATTTCAAATTTGCGCACGATGTGTCACGCATTCATTGTACCATTTGACCTTTTCAATTACACACATCATGCTAAAATACCTTACTGCCTACTGCCTTAAGACGTTTATTTTCTCAAGGCCTTTGCACAAGCATATGTTGTGATTTGTTTACATTTATTTTTCTCATTTTTGTGTTCTTATTTGTCCGATCTGTATATCTTTGTGTGGATTCTTTTGTTTGTTTCATTCAATTGTTAGATGTTTTTGGAAATTTGGAAGACAATCAGAGTTTCTTTAATGAGTTCTATGTCCGTTTCTCAATTACATTTTCCAGGGTTCTGTTTCTTTACTTTATTTTCATTTCTCATTTACGTGTTCTATGGTGCTGTTTCTTTGGTTATAATTACTTGGAAGTCATATTTATTGTGATTTAAATCTTTTAGTTTCTTCGTTTATTTGGTAAATTATAGAAGTTAGAAGCAAGAGAAGTGGTTGTTTTAGTTGTTCTTTTGTTTCTTGGTGAGTTGGCTTTATTATTGTGTTAGACACATTAATGTCTACATATTATTTTGGATTGGAAGATGTTGAGACCAATTGTAAGACAAATAAGGTGGTGGTGCAAGGTGAGATAGCAAGTCCACTAAAGCTTTTGGAAGCTACTAAACTAGAAGAGAAAAAAGAACGGTTTGTTGATTTATTTTTTGTGTTTTTATTTCATCGAAATGTTTCCAATGTTTTATTAAAAAAAAAAAAAAGTCTATATCTTCTTTTACTCAATATTGTGTTCATGTGCAGGAAATTCTTCTAAACTACTTCTACTACTTATTCTAGGAACTCAAAGAATTCCAAGGTACTTCTTTTCAGGGTTTACTAAAAAATTTTGTCATTTAGAGCTCTGAAGTTTTTGGTAAACCTTTTTTTAAAAAAAAAATATATGTGTTAGCCCTAAGGGCATTAATACTTATGTTTTGATTATGATTAACATATGCTTGTGTGAGTATTTTAGCTAACCCTTCATAGAACAAAAGAAGTACCTATGAAGTCTCAAAGTCTACAAGCAAAAGATCTTGTTGATGAGGACAAAATGGAGAAGAAGAGACCAAGCCATTCCAAGATCAAATCATTGAAGACATTGAAGGCATTGTCTTTGGTAGAGTGAATTAGGTACTATCTTGTAAACTCCCTAGTCTTACTCTTTGATTAATTGATCATATATGAAGCTCCCTGTATGATTTTCTAAGATATAATCTTTTGTTAAAATCTAAGTATTCTTGACTGAAGATGTTTTGGAAAGTTTTTCTTCTCTTTAAAATGATTGTCAAGAATATATGCTTTTGAAACAAGGAAGAAAGTTTTTGTTTAAAAAGAAACTTGGCTGAAGAAAACAAGAATTTGGCAGTCCGGTTTTAGAACCGGTCGTCCGTTTTTCCAAAGTAAAAAAAAAAAAAAATTCGGCAGTCCGTTTTTCAGAAAATCAAGTCCGAATCTTTCTGATTCAAAAACTCGGTCATCCGGTTTTAAAACCGGCAGTCCAATTTTCCTATATATCAAATTTTGGCAGTCCGTTTTCTAGCTTGAACAAGTCCGAATCTTTCTGTTTTAAAGAACCGGCAGTCCGTTTTCAGGAACCGGTCGTCCGGTTTTTGCTGTTACTGTATAAATATTACCGTTGCACAGAATGCATCTGTAATTTCTGAAAAGCAACGGCTATTTTCTAAAGGCAACGGTCTTGTGCTTCAAGACTATATAAACACCTGATTTTCAGCCATAAAAGAGACAAGTTTGGGAATTATTCATTGAGAACATTTAATACTTTTAAAGAGCTTCAAAAGTACATTTGATTACAAATTATTTTCAATCCCAAACAAAAATTCTTCTTGAGCTTCATTATTGATCTTCCATCAAAGAAGAAGAAAAGAGGTGCTTGTAGAAGTATTCCATTTAGTTGTAATCTTCCTGTTCTCAAGCTCATTTGGTAATATTGTTCCTTACTCTTTCTATTCTTTGATTGTGATCAAAGGTTTGTGGAAAACCCTTTGGGTGATCCTTTGATATATGTGTTGTATTGTTGTGTTTGAGGTTCTTGTGTAAAACCCTTGGAGGGTGATCCTCATTGTTTAGTTGTGTAACCAACTTTGAAGATAGTGGATTTGTGAAATCCTTGGGTTGAGTCTCAAGGTAGTGGATGTAGCTCTTTGAGAGAGTGAACCACTATAAATTGTTGTGCATGTTCTTTATTGTTTAATTCTATGCTCATTTCTTAATTGCCAATACTATAAGATTGTATTTTGTGTGGATTCTTATTAAAAAGAGTTTTAGAAATCTTTCACAAACAAATTGGAGGTTTATCTTTCTAATCATACAAAAGATTTTTAAAATTAGCCAAAAACCTTATTCACCCCCCCCCCCCTCTAAGGTTTTTCAATTGGTATCAGGGCCGGGCTTCTCTAAAAAAGGACTAACATCCTTGAAGCAAAAGATCTTTATTTTACTATGGTTAATGTTTCTAGTTTACCATATGTAGAAGGCTCTTCTACAAATAGACCTCCTATTTTCGATGGTACAAATTATACTTTTTGGAAATCTAGAATCAAAATATATATTTGCTCTATTAACTTTAATCTTTGGAGCATTGTAGAGAAAGGACCTTATGTTCCTATAAAGGATGGAATAGTCAAGAAAGTCGAAGATTATGATGAGCTTGACTCAAGGAAGATGACTCTAAACTTTCAAGCTATGAACATATTGAGTTGTGCCTTGGATGCTAATGAATACAATAGAGTGAGCGGATGCGACTCGGCTCATGAAATGTGGAAGTTACTTGAAGTAACTCACGAAGGCACCAATCAAGTGAAGGAGTCTAAGTTGGCTATGTTGGTGAGAGATTATGAGTTATTCATGATGAAACAATATGAAAGCATTAGTGACATGTTCACAAGATTCACCAACATCACAAATGGCCTAAAGGCGTATGGAAAAGAGTACACAAGGGGAGAAGTAAATAGAAAGATTCTTGATTCACTCCCAAAAGCATGGCAACCAAAAACTCTTGCCATTGAGGAATCAAAAGAGTTAGGACAACTTCCTATTGAAGAACTCATAGGATCTCTCCTCACCTATGAGATGAAAATAAAAAGATTAGATGAAATGGAAGATGAAGACAAAGGAAGAAAATGCATAGCACTCAAAGTGAATGTTGAAGATCATACATGCTCGTCAAACAATGAAGATGAGATTGAGGATATGGCCTTAGTAATGAGGAAATTTAAAAGATTTTACAAAAAAGACTTCAACAGAGGAAAGAATCCTCCATTCAAGAAAGGAGGACAAAGTTCATCACTCTTCAAGGCTAGGTGTTTTGAATGCAATAGCGCCGATCATCTTGTAGCCGATTGTCCCAAGGTCCTTGAAAAGGAAAAGGAAGCTTTAGAAGCCAAGCTTGAGGCATTGAAGAAGAAGAAGAAAGGAAAAGGCCTAATTGGAACCTGGGTCAAGACTCAAGTGAAAATGAAGAAGAAGAAAATGCCAACATATGCTTCATGGCACTAGAAAATGAGGTACAATCTTCACCCTCTAACTCTTCTAGTATCCTTGATGATGATTGTGATGTTGATCCTAGTTTAATGCTTATTGAAATGTATGATGAGTACAAAAAGGTTACTAAACGTAACAAAGATTTGAAAAGCAAAACTCAATTTTTATTAGATGAGAATTCAAGACTCAGTTGTGAAAATAAAGCTATTCTTGAATCCTTGGAAGTTTTGAAGAAAGAAAAAGAGTGTTCAAATGATGACTTTCAAAAACTTGTTTTATAAAACAAAAACCTTTGTGAAAAGATTTCCTTTCTTGGAAAATGTTTGATTGATTATGATGTCTTAAAGAAACAGGTGAGTGATCTCACTCTATGTGTTGAAAAGTTCACAAAAGGAAAAGAAAATTTTGAAAAACTTCTTGGCTCTCAAAGATCACCTTTTAACAAAAATGGTATTGGATATAATCATTCCAATATTTTTTTTAAACAAACACGTTTTGTAAAAGCCTCCTCATCCCGTTCACACTTTTGTTGTACTTATTGTGAAAAGAGTGGTCACAAAGCCACAAAATGTTTTATAAAAAGAAAGATTGAAATGGGAGTAAAAACCGTTTGGAAGATAAAAGAAAATCCAACTAACATTCATGGATCCAAAAAGATGTGGGTACCAAAAGACTTTTCTACTTCTTTTGTAGGAACACAAGTCAAGGTCATCTAAGTGGTACTTGGATAGCGGATGCTTAAGACACATGACCGGATATGCATCCCTCATGAATGAACTAAGAAAAACCGAAGGTGGCTTTGTTACTTTTGGAAGGATCATCGGTATAGGTAACATTGCATGTAGTTTATCTTCTTTAATTAAGGAAGTGCCTTTAATTGATGGTTTGGAGTTTAATTTATCTAGTATTATTCTATTGTGTGATTATGGGTACAAAGTTGTTTTTAAAAAAGGTGAATCTTCTTTTATCATAAAACAAGCTTGTGAACAAAATTTTTTGTTTTGTTTGCAAATTGATTTCTATAAGAAGTGATAATGGGTGAGAATTCAACAACCAAGATTTTACAAAACCTCTTTCAAAAGATCGTTTTTGCTACTTAAGAAAATTACTTGGTATAGGGAGATTTAATGAGTAATGTGTGTTGCTTGTATTATTTTTTTTTTTATTATTTTTTTTCTTATTTTCTGCCTTGCTGATGTTTTTAAAAAATTCGGATGCCTCTTTTAAAATTAGGACGTCCGGTTTTAAAATCGGACTCATACTCCCCTTTAAAAAAAATTCCAGAGATATTCGGACTCTCAAACCGGACGCCTGCACAAAAACTCGAACGTCCGAATTCTTCAAAAATCCTGAAACCGGAAGACCGGTTTTAATAAACGGTCGACCGAATTCTTAAATTAGGTTGGGTCTGCGGTTTAAAATCAGTCTTTTTCTCACAACTCCTCACATTTTTCTCTCAACTCTCTCTCACACTCTCGACCGAAAACCCCCTACTCACAAGACCCATCTAGTTTCTTGTTCCGATTTTCAATTTTCTTCTTATTTCTCTTCAAATTCATCTCCTGTCACAGGAAAGAAGCGATTTTTCTCTCTGATTACTATCTACCAATCTCAAAACTCTTCATCTCCTCATAAAACCCTACCCAAGAAATTCTTCAAAAATGGTTAAAACAAAGAATGCTCAAGTTGGTCAAGGGCAAAATCCTGAAGAAGGAGGTACCAGTAGAGGAAAAGTAAAGGGAAAAAAGAGTACCTTGCAGGCCGGGGCTTCTCTGCTAGGGTTTCAAGGGTTTCAGAAAGGTTTATTTCAGTAAAGGAAGCTACCAGGTTTGAAGAATGGACTAGAAATCGATGAAAAATTGCTCCGGGTCATAGGGTGGACTTACATGATATGCAAGGTATGGAGGCTATTCCTCATCTTTTTGAAATGATTAGTTGGATACCTCTGTTGATTGTCAATGAACTTTATTATGTGGATATGATATATGAATTTTATGCTAATCTCCACAAAGGAAGAATTGAAAAGGTGAATAATGTCTCACATCAATGGATTGTGACTAGGATTGGGGGAAGGGATATTGCATTTGATGATAGACTGTTGAATGAAATTTTGGATACCCCTCAAGATGGCATAAGATTTTACACCAAGAACAAAAAATGCTATGATCCAAATTTATACGGTGAAAAAAAGATTTGCAGAAATTTTCACTAAGGGAGAGGTGTTAAAAAGACACGATGATAGAAATGTTAACAAACTGGATGCTTATGGGAGAGTGCTCCATCATATGATATCTAACATCATCATTCCAAATGTTGGGCACAAATCATCTATCACCAACATGCACGCATTTGTGATGCTAGCCTTGCATGAGCACGGGGAGAATGAATTTTGGATTCATGGCTATAGAACATATGCTAGTTGCACAGATCTTCCCAAATGAAATGCTTGCTAGTATGGTTGCTTTATCACAAAAATCCTCCAACACTTTGTGATCAATTTGGTTGGGATGGGTAATCACATTGGACCTGGCAAGATATATACTCAGCAAACCTTCAAAAGAATGGGGTTTGAGAAAGATGAAGATGGGACATTCATCCGAGGTGGACAAGATGTTGCTGACAGTGATGATGAGGATGATGACGATCCAGAGGACATGGATATCGAAGAAGAGGACAGTGATGAGGAAACAGAGGCTGAAATACAAAGAAGAGAAACAAGACAAAAGAAACGACAAGAAAGAACAGAGGAAGGTTCATCTTCAGGGAGCATGAGTCATCTGATGGATATGATAGCCTCTCTCCAAACATCAATGAACACCCGGTTTGATGCATTCGACGGTCACTTTGAGGCTTTGGATGGGAAAGTCTCCAACATACAAGAAAGGCTTGATACATTGGACCAAAAAATGACCGATACACAAGAACGGGTTAAGAGACTTGAGCAAGAAGGAGGAGATAGAGATGATTGAGACTTATCTTATAAAACCTTTTCTTTCTCTTTCTCGTTTTGTCCGTAACTCTTTTCAAACTCCTGATTTCATTTTCTTAATAATATGGTTTTTCACTTGCTTATGTTTACTCATTTGTTTTTGTTATGCTAATGCTCTTCGTCTTTGATTGATTGGCTTTTATTGTTATGGACTTCATGATGATACCTTTAATGTTGAAAGTCCTACTACTACCTCTTCTATGATCCCTTGGCACTTCTCTCCCGAAACTTTTTGATTTATGACAAAAGGGGGAGAAAATAGTGCAAGATGTAAGGGGGAGATATCTTGGTTATATGTATTATTGATGGCATTTTTACAGCTTATGGTGTTTATATTGATTATTTTGCAGCTTATGCCTTGTGATGTTATGGTACTAAGGGCCTTTTGGTTTTGATTGATCTTGTAATACTCTTTAGCCATATTTGTCATAGAAGCATGTGTTTAGGGGGAGTAAGTTTTTCTTTGGTGATTGTTGTACTTTGCCCTTACTATTGATTTTTTGAAGCATCACCATACTTTACTCCTGCTCTTTTTTTCTTCTTGCATATGTGTTTGTCATAATCAAAAAGGGAGAGATTGTTAGCCCTAAGGGCATTAATACTTATGTTTTGATTATGATTAACATATGCTTGTGTGAGTATTTTAGCTAACCCTTCATAGAACAAAAGAAGTACCTATGAAGTCTCAAAGTCTACAAGCAAAAGATCTTGTTGATGAGGACAAAATGGAGAAGAAGAGACCAAGCCATTCCAAGATCAAATCATTGAAGACATTGAAGGCATTGTCTTTGGTAGAGTGAATTAGGTACTATCTTGTAAACTCCCTAGTCTTACTCTTTGATTAATTGCTTATATATGAAGCTCCTTATATGATTTTCTAAGATATAATCTTTTGTTAAAATCTAAGTATTCTTGACTGAAGATGTTTTGGAAAGTTTTTCTTCTCTTTAAAATGATTGTCAAGAATATATGCTTTTGAAACAAGGAAGAAAGTTTTTGTTTAAAAAGAAACTTGGCTGAAGAAAACAAGAATTTGGCAGTCCGGTTTTAGAACCGGTCGTCCGTTTTCC
This sequence comes from Catharanthus roseus, assembly GCA_028651295.1. Taxonomy (NCBI): domain Eukaryota; kingdom Viridiplantae; phylum Streptophyta; class Magnoliopsida; order Gentianales; family Apocynaceae; genus Catharanthus; species Catharanthus roseus. The sequence continues at coordinate 15,904,956 of JAPQWS010000168.1, read as the reverse complement.
CAAAGTAAAAAAAAAAAAAAAATTCGGCAGTCCGTTTTTCAGAAAATCAAGTCCGAATCTTTCTGATTCAAAAACTCGGTCATCCGGTTTTAAAACCGGCAGTCCGATTTTCCTATATATCAAATTTTGGCAGTCCGTTTTCTAGCTTGAACAAGTCCGGATCTTTCTGTTTTAAAGAACCGGCAGTCCGTTTTCAGGAACCGGTCGTCCGGTTTTTGCTGTTACTGTATAAATATTACCGTTGCACAGAATGCATCTGTAATTTCTGAAAAGCAACGGCTATTTTCTAAAGGCAACGGTCTTGTGCTTCAAGACTATATAAACACTTGATTTTCAGCCATAAAAGAGACAAGTTTGGGAATTATTCATTGAGAACATTTAATACTTTTAAAGAGCTTCAAAAGTACATTTGATTACAAATTATTTTCAATCCCAAACAAAAATTCTTCTTGAGCTTCATTATTGATCTTCCATCAAAGAAGAAGAAAAGAGGTACTTGTAGAAGTATTCCATTTAGTTGTAATCTTCCTGTTCTCAAGCTCATTTGGTAATATTGTTCCTTACTCTTTCTATTCTTTTATTGTGATCAAAGGTTTGTGGAAAACCCTTTGGGTGATCCTTTGATATATGTGTTGTATTGTTGTGTTTGAGGTTCTTGTGTAAAACCCTTGGAGGGTGATCCTCATTGTGTAGTTGTGTAACCAACTTTGAAGATAGTGGATTTGTGAAATCCTTGGGTTGAGTCTCAAGGTAGTGGATGTAGCTCTTTGAGAGAGTGAACCGCTATAAATTGTTGTGCATGTTCTTTATTGTTTAATTCTATGCTCATTTCTTAATTGCCAATACTATAAGATTGTATTTTGTGTGGTTTCTTATTAAAAAGAGTTTTAGAAATCTTTCACAAACAAATTGGAGGTTTATCTTTCTAATCATACAAAAGATTTTTAAAATTAGCCAAAAACCTTATTCACCCCCCCTCTAAGGTTTTTCAATATGTAGTTGAAAGTTTTTCTTGGGTCATATTGTGTTTCAAACTTTTGTTGATGCATATAGGAAACATTTTTGTTGCCAACAATCATGGTAGTTATTTCCATTATCGCTATGAAATAAAATGATACACAAGTTTTGACTTACCTGCTATATGACTTACCTGATACTCTATAAATTAATGTTTTAGCTGGTAGAGAAATTATGCCATAGAATAGACACGTTTACTCTTTTATGTATGCTCACTGAAAGATGACATTTTAAAGAAAGTGATATGCTTTTTGTTTCCTATCTATATTTTTAGATTCCAAAGAAGGGAATGATTTTTTAACAGTTTGCTTTGTCTTCTATGCCTAGCTTAAGTGGTAAGCTGAAAGCTTTTAAATAGAGATTCTATGGATCCTGTAAAATATATAAGATGCCTAATGTTATGCCTCGATGTAAAGTGCTTATATAGATTATCTATTAGCACTCACCAAATCAAGTCGTTAGTAGGGTAGGAACAACCTCAAAAGTGAATAATAGCATTATCTGACACGAGAACTGAATTTCTGGGTAGTGTGAGATGTCAATGCTGGAGCGACAAGGACAATACGGCTAGGCCACTTTTCATTACCTTATCTGGTTAGGTTGGTTTAATTTCTTACGTTTTCTATGATTTTTATAGTTTCTTTGATGAAATTAGAGTTATGTTTATGTTTACTTTGAGATGCGTTGTTACTGCACACTGTAATGGCATTGAGTGGAAATTTAGTACTTCAGATGTAAATAATGAAAAAGATTAAATCTTTTGATTGATTTCTGTTTTTGCTTTGGTATTCAATTCTTCCTACACAAAGGAAATTCAGATTTTTGGTGAGATGACTTTTTAGTTTCATGAATTTTTGTGATTTTCATTGTTTTCTTTAATGAAATGGTGATAAGTCTAATTTTTACCCTCTTAAGCACTGTCGTTTTTATTACTTTTTGTGTCTAAATGTTTATAAAATTTAGTTTATTGCTTCGTTTCTTCTCTTAATATTATTGATACTTTCGGAATAAAGATATGTTGAAAACAAGTCAAAACGAAGGACTTTTGAGCTGAAAACAAAGAAAACGGAGAAGAACGGACAAAACCGTAGTTGCTAGACACAAGCACTATCTGTATCTAGATCGTGACTATCCTGGTCCGGATAGTGGGAAGTCATTTGAAGAAAAGTTTTAGGAAACTATCTGGATCTGGATAGTCTCACTATCGTGATGCGGATAGTCGCACACATGGGTTGATTTGCAATTTTTGAAACTTTTCCTTTCGTACTTGATTTTTTTTTCCTTTTGTAATTTGATTCAAAACCTTTTTTGAAAGGGATTAGAGTAATTTTAGAGTAGGATTTGTAGATTTTTCTCCTATTTAAACCCCTTTAAACACATAAATTCAAGAGCTTAGGTCTTAATTTCAATTCTATATTTTTGTAAGAAGACCTAATTCGGGAGACTATTCAAGTGAATCGGAAGACGAGCTTGAGCAATTGTCGAGATCGTGGATCTTCAATCCTTTCTCCTAAGCCCCCTAAACTTATTCTTTATATATGAATTTGTCTATGAGTTTATATTTTAGAATTATGTTTAGCGGTTAATTCTTTTTTGTTTTTAAATGGGGATGAACCTAGAACTTTTGGTTGATATTTTATATGAATTTCTTATTTTAATTATTTAATTATTGTTTGGTTGTTATTCAATTTTTGTGATTGTTTATCAATTTTCTAGAGATTGGTAATTTCGTAAGGTTAATTGGACTCTGGCCAAGAAAGATTAATCTAGGGCATTAATTGAATAATAGGAATTGGTAATTGAATAGGAATATTTTCTTTGGTTCTTAGATCATTAATATCATTATAATCCATAATTTGTTTATAATCGGGTTACTGTGAGAAGAAATTCTTCTCTAAATGGTAAAGTGAATCGGAGGGTCTTCACCTTGGAATATGGATTATCCGACGTTTGAGTAAGATCCAACCAAAGAGTTTTAATAATTAATTACAATCATTTTCTAATGAAAATTAATTGAAGATTTTAGGAGGATTATACCATTTAAACACTGCTTTCCAAATTTGTTTTTAGAAACTTCTTAATTTGTTTCTTATTTAGTTTAATTAATTTTTAGTTATTTCTTAATTTAAAACCTTTCTAAAAGATTTAATTAATTAAATGGTAGAGACATAGTTAGTACTAATGCTTGGCCTTTCCGAGAGTTCGAGAATTTGGGGATTTTCCTCACCTTATTACACTGATAGATACGCTTTCCTAAAAAAGTGGAATTTTGTTAGGATTAGAATCCACACATCAAGTTTTGGCGTCATTGTCAAGGATGGTAATATTAGGAAAACTATTTATTTGCTAATTTAATTGTTTGAGTTTTTAATTGTTTTTATTCCTTTTTTGGATTGTGGCTTTTGTTTGGATTTTCTTTGCTCTTCTCTTTCTATTCTCTTTAATTTACCAATTCCGTAATTTCTTTGTTGTAGGTTCTTTTTCACTAGTTTATGCCCCGTTGCCAAAGGGGTGAATTAGTTAAATTTGATTCGGAACCCAAGAAAATGCATTAGAAAGCTCGCCGCACTATCAATTTCAATACGGCAGACAAAACGACATTAGTGGTTCTAGACAAGAAAGGAGAGGGGGATCTAAGGGATCCACCACTACCATCGCTAATGGTAGAACATATGATAGAAGACTATTCTAGGTCGTCCATCACTGGGACGAGGCCAAGCATAACAAGACTAGCGGTGGACACTAATAATTTCGAGATTAAGCCCAACATCATTCAGATGGTACAAAACAATGTGCAATTTGATTGGCTACCAGACAAAGATCCCAACATATACATTGCCAATTTTTTGGAGGTGTGTGATACTTTAAAGATCAACGGAGCCTTGGAGGATGCAATTAAACTTCGTTTATTCCCATTCTCCTTAAGGGATAAGATGAAATCGTGGCTGAAATTATTACCTCCGGGGTCCATCACGACATGGGAGTCTTTGATGAAAAAATTTCTTGATAGTTACTTTCCCCCATTCTGTACCACAAAACTAAGGAATAAAATCCTCTCATTCTAAAAAGCCGACGAGGAAAGTCTATACAAAGCTTGGGATAGGTGGAAGGAATTGATAAGAAAGTGTGCTCATCATGGTTTGGATTTGGGAATCAAAATCCTATCTTTTATCAATGGTGTTAGCTTTGGAATTAGGCAACTAATAGACGCTTCCACCGGTGGCTCTATTGATAGCAAGAGACCCCAACAAGTATATTAACTGTACAAATCGCTTTAAATGGTTATACTTGGGGGCGCCCAAGACCAAGGGCAAAAACAGTGGGGGTATATAACATAGACACGCTAACACATTTGGGGGCAAGGTCGACCTCTTTGATAAATAAAATGTTCAAGATATTAAATGTGAGTCCACAACAAGCAATATTTTGTGACTTTTGTAATGAGGGGCATGGATGCTCCGGTGGAACAAGTAGATTATATGCAAGGAAAAAGGCAAGGGAATATTCCTTATTCCAATGATTATAACCCTAGATGATGCAAACATTCAAATTTTTCTTGGAGTAATCAAGGGCAACAATGACCTCAAAATCCTCCGGGATTTCAAAATCGCGGACCGACACAGCCATTGCCCTACAACGTAGCTCCTTCAAATCGACCACCAAAATCCAACTTGAAGGATCTTTTGAGTAAGTTCATGAATGCAACCGATGTTAGGATTCAAAATCAAGATTCTTCCATTTGGAACTTAGAAAATCAAATTGGACAACTTGCCAGGATCATCTCAGAAAGACCACATGGATCCCTTCCAAGCAACACAGAACCAAATCTAAGGAAGCATGCTAAAGCAATAGCTTTGAGAAATGGCAAGTAATTAGAAGTTCCTACTCCTATGGTGATTATAAAAGAAAGGGATTTAAAGGAGAAGGAACCCGAAGAAAAGGATATTGAGGAGAAAGTTGAAGAAGGACATGATGGAAAAATCGAAAAGCATGAAGTATCAAAGCAAAGTCCATCACCTTATAGACCTCCCGTGCCATTCCTCAATGCCTTCTTAAAGCAAAGCAAGATGAACAGTATAGTAAGTTTTTAAATTTGTTTAAATAATTGCATATTAATATTCCGTTTGTTGAAGCTTTGACATTGATGCCAAAATATGCCATGTTTCTAAAGGACATGCTTTCCAAGAAAAAGAAGCTTGAAGATACTTCATTAGTGACTTTGAATGAGAAATGCGCAGTTGTTTTGATGAGTAAGGAGAAATTGTTTAAAAAGCTAAAGGACCAGGGAGTTTTACTATTTCTTACACTATTGGACTGTATTTATTAGTAGGACCTTATACGATTTAAGCGCTAGCGTTAATTTATTACATTATAAATTTTCAAGAAGCTAGGTTTAGGGAAACCAAACCCTAGTAGGATGAGTATGCAATTATTTGACCGAACTATTAAATATCCTAAGGGTATTATAGAGGATTTCCTTGTTCAAGTAGAAGATTTTATCTTTCCTATAGATTTTGCGGTAATGGACATGGAGGAAGATAATGAAGTCCCTCTAATTTTAGGTCGCCCTTTTCTTAATATGGCTAGAGCTATAATTGATGTTTGGGAAAGGAAAATTGACCCTTAGATTAGGAGAGGATGAGATGGTTCTTAAACTACCCGAAGATATACGTCGTACCTTAAATCATGATGATACGTGTCTTTTGATAAATTCAATAGATCCTTATGTATCTTGTTATGTGTAGGAAATAATAAATGATGATCCTTTGCTTAAGGCACTCCAAGGTAATGATATAAAAGAGGTAGATGATGAGTTGGTACAACAAGCAGTGGAAAAATTAGATGAGGCAAAAATTGAGAAGGATGTGAAAAGTGAAAATTTACAAGCTCCACCTCACCCCTCATTAAAGCCATCAATAAGGGAACCTCCGGATTTAGAATTAAAGGCATTCTTTGAACACTTGGAGTATGCATTCTTAGGGGACAATTCTACCCTTCCTATGATCATCTCCTCTAAGCTAAGTAGACAACAAAAATGACAATTACTGAAGGACCTTAAAAAACATAAGAAATCTATAGCTCGGAAAATAGCCAACATTCAAGGTATTAGTCCCTCATTTTTTACACACAACATCTTGCTTGAAGAAGAGATTAAACCCATGGTTCAACCTCAAAGGATATTGGACCCCCATATACAAGAGGTGGTGAAAAAGGAGGTAATCAAACTACCCCCATTTGGGTAAGTGTTGTCCAAGTAGTACCAAAGAAATGAGGTATGACGGTCATTCCCAATGAAAATGAGGATTTAATTCCAATGAGAGTCATTACCGGCTAGAGGGTGTGTATTGATTATCGGAAACTAAACAATCTGACTAGGATGGATCATCTCCCTCTACCCTTCATCGACCAAATGTTAGAAAGACTTGCGGGCCATGACTTTTATTCTTTCTTGATGGTTTTTTAGGTTATTTTCAAATTCCCATTGCACCCAAGGATCAAGAACAGACGACATTCACTTTCCTTTGTGGTACCTTCGCCTATAGGCAAATGCCTTTCAGTTTGTGTAAATCCCCTGCTATTTCAAATGTTATATGATGGCTATTTTTGAGGAATTGGTAGGGGATATAATGGAAGTCTTTATAGATGATTTTTCCATCGTTGGAAATTCTTTTGATATGTGCTTGCATACTCTTGAAAATTTTTCAAAGATTGAGGATATTCACTTGGTTTTAAATTGGGAAAAGTGTCACATTATGATTCAAGAAGGCATAGTCTTAGGTCATAAGATTTCAAAACATGGCATTGAGGTAGATAGGGCAAAGATGGAAACTACTAAGAGACTACCTCCCCCATCCTCTGTGAAGGCGGCGAGGAGTTTCTTAGGGCATGCATGTTTTTATAGGAGGTTTATTCAAGATTTTTTCAAAAATTTCCAAACCTCTTATAAATTTACTTGAAAAAGATGCACCCTTTATTTTTATGATAATTGTTTGCATGCCTTTGAAGTTTTAAAGCATAAATTGACTAACTCTCCTATTTTGTTGGCTCCTGATTGGTCCCTTCCTTTTGAGCTAATGTGTGATGCTAGTGAATATGCCATAGGTGTTGTACTAGGTCAAAAGAAGAGTAAGCACTTTTAACCAATCTACTATGCAAGCAAAATTCTTACGGATGCACAAGCCAATTAGACCACAACAGAAAAAGAATTGCTTGCCATAGTGTTTGATTTTGATAAACTCTGCCTTATCTTATTCTTTCTAAAGTTATTATTTACATGGATCACTCTGCACTATTACTAACTAAGATTGATACAAAACCTAGACTTATTCGATGGGTACTTTTGTTACAAGAATTCAACTTAGAAATAAGAGATAAAAAATGCCCAAAAAACTTGGCAGCTGATCATCTTTCTTGCCTAGAAAATCCTGGCACAAAATTATTGGAAGAAAGAAGCATAAACGACACATTCCCTGATGAATTCCTTCTTTTCTATGGTGTAATTAAAGATGATTCTCCTTGGTTTGCGGACATTGCTAACTACATTGTGTCTAATGTTGTTCCGGCGAGAAAAACTAGACAACAACTTCGAAAATTCTTCAAGGAACTCAAATATTAATTTTGAGAAGATCATACTTGTTCAGTCAATGTGACGACCAAATACTTTGGCAATGTGTAGCACCACAGAAAGGGAGGATGTTCTACGTATTATCATGAAAGACCACTGGAGGACATTACCAAGCAAACGGAAGGACCCATAAGGTAATAGAGTACGATTTTTATTGACCGACAATCTTCAAGGACGTAAAAAGGTATGCCATGACTTGTGATAAATGCCAGAGAGCAGGTAATATCTCTAAACGCCGTGAAATGCCTCTCATCGTTTTTCAAACTTGTGAGATATATGGTTATTGGGGAATTGACTTCAGGGGACCTTTTTCGAGTTCTTTTGGTAATAAATATGTGTTGGTGTCCGTTGAGTATGTCTCTAGACGGGTTGAGTCTCGAGCTCTACCCACTAATGATGTCAGAGTCATTGTTAAATTCTTAAAAAGATTATTTAATTGTTTTGGTATTCCTAGAGCAATCATAAGTGATAGAGGGACACATATTTGTAATCAAGCAATGGAAAAAGTTCTTAAGCATTTAGAGGTCACACATAAGATGTCTACACCTTATCATCCACAAACTAGTGGCCAAGTAGAGGTCGTTAACCATGAGATCAAAAGAATATTAGAGAGAACCGTGGAAAAAACTAGGAAAGATTTGTGCATCAAGCTAGACAATGCTCTTTGCATAGGGCCACTCATGAAACTCTAATTGGTTTTTCCCCGTTCCGTCTTTTGTACGGAAAATCATGTCACTTACCTTTCAAAGTAGAACATTAAGCTTATTGTGCAATGTAACTTGTGAACTTTGATTCTATTCATGCAAGAGAAAAAATGTTACTTCAATTAAACGAGATGGATGAATGGAGATTAAAAGCATATGAAAAATCATCCATTTAAAAAGGAAAGGTAAAATGATTATAGTTGAATGCGTTGGCGGGTAATTAGGACACATTTCAGTGCCAAGAGCTCATGCTAACTAGGATTTATGGGCGTCTTTTTCCAGACGAAGGCTCAAGTAAAGGTGGAGGTGGAGAGGGCGGATCGGCCCTCTAAGGAGTTTTCTATCTCCCTACTCACTTATTGTCCTTTAATTTTTATTTTCAGTAAGTGTTTTGTAGGTTTTCTTTTTGTTTTTTTAGTTTTTATTTTCTTTCCCCTCTTTGTTTTTGTTTTGTTCTCCCCACATTTAGGACAATGTGATTCTAAGTATGAGAGGAATTTTAGTTTTTCTTTATCGTTTTTAAGTGTTTATTTTATAAAAATACCAAAAACATCGAAAAATCCCAAAAACTCCAAAAACATGGAAAAATTTCAAAACTATGTTTTATTTAATAGTGAAATTTTTTTTTTTTTTTTACATAGCTAGTTTCAAAAAAGCCAAGAAGATTTTCCTTTTTCTTTTTGTCACTAAAGACTTTGAATAAGCATAATACGTAGTTAGCCTCATATATCTCTTTTGTTTATGCCCTATGAATCGATGGTTTTATGCACAATACTTCGTTTTAAGAGTAGGAATATGCTTTAAGACTCTTAGGAAATTACCTTATATGATGTATTTTTAAAAAGAATTACTTTAAAACTTGTTTTTCCACAACTTGAAATGAAGAGTCTAGTTTTTGTTAATCCTGGAGATAATGGTCATAGGCCTTCTTTGATTTGTTTGAGCCTTTCTTACTTAACCCATTAATGCTAAATCCTTAACGCCTTTTTTGAAGCTTTATTCCAAGGGATTCGCTCCCTTCTTTTCTTTGACTTTAAACTCACATTTAAATATAAACCCTCAATCCATGAGCTAATGATTCTATACCTTTGAGTCCGTTTGAGTGAGCTTCACGAAGAAGTTTGGGGGAAAATGGGAAAATAAAATCATGAGAAAAAGGATATGTTGGGGAACATTTGTGAGAGAGAAATCAACCGAGAAGAAAAAGTATCAAGGGAATGAGATGTTCAGATGAAAAAAATGTGAGAAACCCTTTGTGAGAAAGCTTGTATTCTATCAATCATTTGTTGAAAAAGAAAAAGAAAATGAGGAAGAGGAAAAAAAGTTGTGAAAAGAGAAAAGAGAATGAAAAGAAAGAAAGAAACAAAAGGAAAAGAGAAAAAAAGGAGTTCAAAAGAAACATTTTATTAGACTTTTATCTCTTAATATCTTCTATTCCCTTCTTCTCACATATATACTTGATTTTCGAGTGATTGATGAGAGTTATATAGTTTCATGGGGTTGTAAGCATTGAATAAAAGATAGAGATTATTTCGAAGATTTGAGTGAAAACAACTTAAAGGTTATAAATCAACTTGAGTTTACTTCCTTTTTCATTACGTTAGTATGTACTCTCTTTTATTTTGTTTCCTCTTTACCTTTGTTTGATAACCGCTTATGTCCCTAGCCTAACGCTATGAGCTTTAAAGTCCTCCCTAATTCGGGGATGACTTTAGCTAGAACTTGGAGTAGAAGGGTGTTGGAAAAGTCAAGTGTATAGAGTATAGCTTGATAAAGTAAATCATATAGTTAATTTCTTGAAATTATTTTTGCATATTTTTTAAACAAAACATGAGTTTTGCAAACACACACACCCCGTTGATTCTCATGTGCTAAAATGAATATTAGATGTGTTGGATAGTTTAATAGTTGTGCCTTGATAAGTTTTAACAATTGTTGTAACCTTTGGTTATATTTTGAAAGTGACGTTTCTTTGTTATTTTATGGTTTTATTTTGTAAATTTGTTTGTGTGTTAAGTTTTTTTTAGTGTTTCTTTGCGTGATTTTGTGTGTATATCGTCTGCAAACCCTCATAAGAGCTTACTCGTCCTCTTTGGTGATTGAGGGGTTTAAAGAGCGTGTTACACTGCTAAGTACAATCGTGAGACGTATGAAAGTGGCTAGTTAGTTAGTTTCTTTTTTTCTTTTTTTGTTTGCGTTTAGCCCTTTGCTCAAGGATGATCAAATGTTTAAGTGTGGGGGAGTTTACAAGTCTAATTATTACCCTCTTAAGCATTAACGTTTTTATCAATTTTTATATCCAAATGTTAAAAATGTAGTTTATTGATCCGTTTCTTCTCTTGTTGTTATAGGTACCTTTGGAATGAAGATATGTTGAAAACAAGTCAAAACAAAAGACTTCGGAGCTAAAAACGAAGAAAACAGAGAAGAACGAACAAAACTGGAGTTGCTGGAACACAAGCACTATCCAGATCCGGATAGTGATTGTCATGATCTAGATTGTGGGCAGTCATTTCTAGAAAAGTTTTCAAAAATTATCCGGATAGATTCACTATCTTGATCCGATTAGTCATCACATGGGGACTGATTTGAAATTTTTGTAACTTTTCCTTTTGTACTTAGATTTTATTTTCCTTTTGTAATTTGATTCCAAACCTTTTTAGAAAGAGATTAGAGTAATTTTAGAGTAGGATTTGGAAAATTTTTTCCTATTAAAATCCCTCTAAACACATTAATTTAAGAGTTTAGGTCTTAGTTTCAATTCTATATTTTTGTAAGAAGACCCAATTTGAAAGATTATTCAAGTGAATTAGAAGACGAGTTTGAGCGCCGAGATCGTGGATCTTCAATATTTTCTCCTAATCCCCCTAAACTAATTCTTTTATATATGAATTTGTCTATGAGTTTATTTTTTAGAATTATGTTTAATGGCTAATTTGTTTTGTGTTTAAATGGGGATGCACCCTGAATTCTTGGTTGATGTTTTATATTAATTTCTCGTTTTGATTATTTAATTCTTGGTTGTTATTCAATTGTTGTCATTATTTATTGATTTTCTAGAGATTGGTAATTTCTTAAGGTAAATTGGACACTGACCAAGGAAGATTAATCTAGGGTATTAATTGAATAATAGGAATTAGTAATTGAGTATGAATATTGGGTACGGCTCTTAGATCATTAATATCACTATAATCCATAATTCGTTCATAATCGGGTTAGGGTGAGAAGGAATTCTTCTCTAAACGGTTATGTGAATTGGATAGTGTTCGCCTAGGAATAGGAAATACCCGACGTTTGAGTGAGATGCAACTAAAGAGTTCTAATAATTAATTACAACGATTTTCTAATGAAAATTAATTGAAAGTTCTAGGGTATTCTACCATTTAAACACTACTTTCCAAATTTGTTTTTAGAAACTTCTTAATTGCTTTCTTATTTAGTTTAATTAATTTTTTGTTATTTCTTAATCTGAAATCTTTCTAAAAGATTAATTTAATTAAACAGTATAGACGTAGTTAGTACTAGTGCTTAATCGTTCCGAGAGTTCGACAATCCGATGACTTTTCTCACCTTATTACACCAATAGGTGCAATCGCCTAAAGTAGAATTTTATTAGAACTAGAAACCACACATAATATGGCTCAAGACCTCTTATAAAATGTCATACCTCTTTACCTTAAACCTTAATTAATATAATATCTATATCACTCTAAAGAGTTTTTTACACATCAATAATTAGTACAATAATTAATTAAAAAGTTAACTGCATGGTTATTCAAATCATTTTTTGTATACATAACTTAACGAAAAGCATTTAAATTTTTTTTTGGTTAAAATCTTTTAAAACTACACGCTATCAAATATTATATTTAAAAAATGGGATCATTTATCAAATCCTGCGCATCGCGTGGCTTCTGTTGCTAGTCATTACAATTAACCACCGACTCTTACCCCAAGCCGTGACGTACTTAGAGTATTTCGTTAAATAAAATCTTTAATTTATTATATTGTTTTACTAAATCTTCAATTTTGTTGCAATTAAGTATAAAGTGCACTTTGGAAATATATGTACCATACATATGAATATTTCTAAAGAAAAGAGGTAGATTTTAGAAAATATTAAGAAAATAAAAGGCCAAAAATTGAGACAAAAATTCGACGTTTTCCCTTATGTTGAACCACAAACAAACTATATACTATAGATATACTATAGGTTTAAAAATACATTTCATTATCAATTAAAGCTTGATATATATTATAGATAATTGAAATAAACTAAAGAAATCTGTACAAAGATATTTAACATTTGGATAAACAAAAGTACCAACCAAAGTGAAGAATCTGAATATAAACAATTTTGAGCGTTTTGATCACTTTAAATTTATATAAAACCACATATTTAAAAAAATTCTTATTTCCTTTTTGACCACTTGAACAAATTTTGAATTTAAACATATGCAATTCTGCATCAGTTTTTTTTTGTGGAAATTTTACTCAAAATTCTTTTTTTACTTTTTGATTAATAGAAAAGACAGTAGAAATAAGAATTTAAAAATGTACCTTAAAAAATACAAGGAAAAAAGAGAAATAAACAGTACCTTCAGAGGAGTATCACACCTAATTAACAAACATTAATACTACTAGATAGACCACATACTTTTATCATTTTGCAAGAAAAAGAGATTACCTTGGGTGGAGTGAAAATAAAACTGAAGTTGATGCAGTGCATATAAGAAATAACAATAATCTTAATGGAAGAATAATAAAAAAATGTTATACAAGAATGCAAAGTTCAGGCACAGATATCTCACTCTTTTTAAGGAAATTCTTGTCCTTTACAGTAACAAAGTACTAGAACCGGTGCCAAACAGAATAACGCTAGCTCATTCCCTCCAAGATACAACAACCCAACTTTGTTGTTTAGCTTATGACAATCTGCATGAAATGCATAAGCTCAAGCTCCACCAATAGAACACCTTTCTCTAGCTATTATTCTCTCAAAGAATGCAAATATGATATAAAATACTTTAAGACATGTATATTCAAATACTAGCTATCTATACATATATTGAAAACCTCAGGGGCGGTGAATAAGGTTTTTGGGTAAGTTTTAAAAAATCTTTTGTGTAATTAAAAGATAAACCTCCAATTTTTTTTGAGAAAGAATACTAAAACACTTTTTCATAAAAGTTCAAATCAAACAAAATCTTACAGTTATGACAATCAAGTAAAAAGCATAGAATAAAGATACACAACAATTTATAGTGGTTCACTATCCCAAAGAGTTACATCCACTACCTCGAGTCATCATCCAAGGATTTCCCGAATCCACTATGATCCAAGTCTACAACAATCACAGGTTTGAGGATCACCCACCAAGGGTTTTGTAAGCAACCTCAATCCACAACACAAATACAATCAACACAAGTTTGAGGATCACTCAACAAGAGTTTTGCACACAACCCCAATTCTCAACACAAATAAGGTCAACACAAGTTTGAGGATCACCTAACAAGAGTTTTGTACACAACCTCAATTTTCAACACAATATAAATCAAAGGATGACCCAAGGCGTTTTTCAACACGAACCTTTGATATCAAAAGAACAAGAGATAAGTAGGGAACAGTGTTACTAAGTGAGCTTGAGATAAATGATACAACTCAATAGAATACTTCTATAAGCTCTTCTTTACTTCTTCTTTGATGGATGATCCCAAATGAAGCTCCAAGAAGATTTTTCTATTTGTTTTTATGAGATGAAGATATTTGAAAGAATGTACTTTTAAAGCTCTTTAAATGTTCTAAAATAATGTTAATCAATTTTCAATCCACTTCTTTTACCTTACTGCAAATGAAAAACTCAATTTATAGAAGAGGGAGCAAGTGAACGTTACTGTTCTGTAACGGTAATATTTCAACGGTAAAAACTGAAAACCGGACGACCGGTTTTAGAAATCGGATGTCTGATTTCCTTGTAAAAGAAAAATTGGATGAGCCCTTTTTAAAATAGAAAGACCAGTTTTCAAATAGAAAGAATCGGATGATTCCCTTAAAAATCGGATGATCCTTCTTAAAAATCGGACGATTGATTTTTCTAAAGCTAGAAAAATAGGACGACCAATTTTAAAATAGGACGTCTGATTTTTCTTCTTTGGAAAAATCGGATGACTGGCTTTAAAATCGAATGACCGGTTTTGAAAATTGGATGACCCTTTTTTAGAAGGATTTAAAAGCCAGTTTTCCTTAAACAAAAAGAACTTTCCTTCACATTTCAAAACACTTCAAAACATGTATTCTTGATACTCTTTTAGAGATAAGAAAACTTTCGAAGGCATCAAAAACTCTATCAAGAATACTTGGATTTTTCAAGAATAGTTTATAAAAAGAAATTCATCCAAGGAGCTTCACATTTGATCAACAATAAAAAACGAGAGTTAGGGAGTTTTACAAAAATACCTTAGCACATCCCTAACAAAGACCCAAGTCTTCAAGGTCTTCAATGCCTTGATCTTGGAATGGCTTGATCTCTCCTTCTTCATTATGGTTTTACTGCCAAGATCTTTTACTTCTTATGTAGTGTAGCCTTGAGACTCCAAAAATACTTTTTTTTCTTCTATAGATACTAAGCTATACTCATTACACAAACATATGTTAATCATAATAAAAAACATATACAATAATTCCCTTAGAAACCTTTTAGAAAACATATACATATATATGCATAACAAAACCTTTTAGAAAGATACGCAACTCTTTTGTCATTTACTATTTATTATTAAGTTCATTGTATAGATATAATCAATAAATTAACATACATCCATCAAACATTTAACATGAATGTTTATTGAATATTAAAATGTACTAGCATTCCCCCACTCATTTTAATATCTAAGTATGCATGTTTATGAAAGAGCGTGCAAGAGAGAAAAAACTAACCAAAGCTGAACTATTATGCACAACAAAGGTATGCTCTGCATTGAACCTTCACTTAGTGAAACAACACTCTTCAATCCAGAGTCAGTGTATGATTAGCATTGAACTTAACTACTTAAGAGAAGAGAAAATTGTTGTACACACATAATAATTCAGGTGTAAAAAATTTAAGCTTATTCACCAGTACATTACGGCCTTGTGCTCTCCTGATATTCATGAGCATTTTTTAGAAGAAGCCCCATTCTCATAGAAAGTGGCCTTTCACTTATATAGGTGAAATCCGTCAAGGGTGCTCCTACAATTATGACACCCTACTCACAAAGGGTTACAAATTATCATTAAGAGTTTAATAACTCAACCCTCCAATCATTGTAGAATAATGTACTAGTCATCATAGGAATGGAAAACTATAGTACATTTCCTTACGTTCACCGTATGATTCATATTTCCCTTTGAACCCAATTATAGGATCTCTGCTCCTTGGGTCATGTATCTTTATATGTGAATCATGAAACTCTTTACTTCAAACCCATTCCCCTCAATGTACTCCAGATCCTATCTCTTGCCAAGGCCTTGGTTAATGGATCTGCAAAATTATCAAGAGACTTAATATACTCAATATTAACAACATCACTATGCAAACATGATCTAATAATATTATGTTTTCTTCTTGTAGATATGAATTTTCCATTATAGTAACAATTCTTTACTCTACCAATTGCCACAGTGCTATCACAATGAATTAAGATAGATTGAATCGAAGTTTCAAGTAAAGGAATATTAAATAATAAATCTTTTAGCCAATTAGTTTCCTCACATGCTGATGCTAGAGCAATTAGCTCAGCTTTATAGTAGAATTGGCTATTATAGTTTGTTTTTTGGACTTCCAACATATACCTCATATAATAAAAATATAACCAGTTGTAGAGTAAGACTCACCTGACATGGTATTTCATTCAGCATCACAGTGCCCTCTACTACAATAGGATATTTTTGATAAAACAATCCGTATGTCTTTGTACAAGACAAATATTTCATAATACGTTCCAAAATTGCATGCCAATATTGTCCACTTGGCTTGCTAGTGAACTTGCTAAAGCCAACAGCATATGCAATATAGGTCTAGTGCAATCAGTAGCATAACATAAGCTCCCAATCAAACTAGCAAATTCCTTTTGATTAAAAATCTCATTATCATTCTCAACCAGAAATAAGTGAACACTGGAATCAAAATGAGTAGCTACATGCTTGTAATAGAAAAAGTTATATTTCTTCAATATTTTCTCAACATAATGTGATTGATCAAGAAATACACCATCATTACACCTGGTAATTTTCATGCCCAAAATAAAATTTGCCTCTCCCAAGTCTTTCATGAATGAAGACTTCTTGAATAACATAGATATTAGATCCAAATATTAACATATCATCAACATACGGCAAATAATCACAAATTCTCATGAGTTTTATAATACATTTATTTATCACATTCATTAGTCTTAAAACTAATAGCAATCATGCAAGAATAAAATTTTTCATGCCACATTTTTGACGCTTGTTTTAAGGCATAAAGGAATTTAGTAAGCTGGCACACTTTGTTCTCTTGTCCAATCTCTATGAACCCATCTGGTTGATCCATATAAATTTCTTCTTCTAAATCTCCGTCCAAAATGTACTTTTCACATCCATTTGATGAATTTGTAAATCACATATTGTTGCAACAACAATTAAAAGTCTAATGGATATTACTCTTGTTACTACATAGAAGGTATAAAAAAAGTCAAGATCTTCTTTCCGTGTAAAACCTTTTAGCAACTAATCTTACCTTATTTTATCAACGGTTCTATCAAGTTTTAATTTTTTCCTAAGAACCCATTTGCATCAAATAGTTTTACATCCTAGGGGTAAATTAACCAATTTTGAAGTTTTATTTGAAATTAATGAGTCCACTTCATCATTCAGCCTCTTTCCAAAAAAATAGCATCATACGAAGATAAAGATCTTTTAAATTTGTAGGATTCTCAATATTATAGACAAAATAGTCAGGACCAAAATCTTTTTCTATTCTACCTCTTTTACTTCTTCTAGGTTAAAAAACAGTTTGTGAAGTATTATTTATATTTTCAAAACTAAAATTAGATGAGGTATAATTTTCCAAAATATTTTGTAAAGTAGTTTGACCCCCACTATTTCTAATTTTCAAAGGAAATTTTTCTTCATGGAAAATTGCGTTATTTGATTAAAAAATGACATTATTTTCAAAATCAAGAAACCTATCAGCCGTACTAGACTTAGAATATCCAAGAAAAAAACAAGTGGCAGCTTTTACACCTAATTTAGGTATTTTGGGGTCAGTCAATCTGACATAAGCCAAGCAGCCCCAAACTCTTAAGTATTGCAAATTATGTTTATATCCGTCCCATAATTCATATAGACTTAATTTTGTCTTCTTATGTGGTACACGAGTCAATATATGACATGCAGATATAATAACTCTTCTCCCCATGAATTTGAAGGTGCACAAGAATCAATTAACATTGCATTAGTTAATTCAATAGGTGTTCTATTCTTCCATTCACCCACACAATTAGATGAAGTAGAATAGAGAGAAGTAGTTTCATGAATAATTCCTAAAGATTGAATATATGAGTTAAATCTAAAGGATTCATATTCTCCACTTCTAATTCTCTTACTCTTTTTCCCAAACTGATTTTCCACTTCAAGGAGGAATATTTTTGAAGACTCTAGAGCATCACTCTTATTCTTAAGAAAATACACATATGTGAATTCAGAAAAATCATCAACAAAAATAATAATATATTTATTTCCTCCTCGAGTAGGAATTCCTCCAAACTCATATAAGTCTGTGCGAATTAATTCAAGCAAATTAGTTTTTCTTTGAATAGTTCTATGAGGCCCTTTAGTAATCTTTGCTTTACTACAAATTTCACATTTCTCAAATTTATTATTCAATTTAGGAATTAATCCTAAGTTACTCATGATGCCAACATATCTAGAATTAATATGACATAAACGTGTATACCAAAAGTTAACAGAAGATAGCATATAAACAAAAGTACTAACTTTATTAATATCAATATTCAACTTTAACATGCCATCACTAGCATATCCTTTACCAACAAAAATTCCTCCTTTGGAAATTACATACTAATCAAACACTATAATCTACTTGAAACTTGCTTTGTTGAGAAGAAAACTAGACATAAGATTTTTTCCTTATAGAAGGAACATACCTAACATCTTTTAATAGTAACACTCTTCTTGAGGTGAATTGTAATTAAACCTTTCCAGTCCCTAATGCTAGAATTGTATGAAAATCTCCAAGCCTTAAAGTTTTAGGCTCTTCAAAAAGAGTATAACTCTTGAACCTAACTTTGTCAAAACAAACATGTCTATTCGCACCAGAATCTGCCCACCAACCATAACTATTTTTCACCATGAATACATCTGGCAATATATCTTCAAATGGCTTTTCGGTAATGTTAATTTGTGATTGTGAATCACATTTTTGATATCTGCAATTTTCAGCAATATGCCTACTTTTTGCCACAAACATAACAAGCATTTGATTTTGTATTCTCATGATGATGAGCAATATCCTTATTTTTTATACGAAATTTTTTGTTCTTCTTCCCAATATTCTTTCTTGGCTTCAAGTATGTATTATGAGAATTACTACACATAATATTGGAAGTGACAAGATTTACCTTAGTAGCTCCATTGGAATTTTGTAGAACTAATGCATCTTGGCCTCTTGCCTCCTCCTCAACACGAATATGCGTAATTAAATCTTCTAGAATAATTTCTTTTTGTTTGTGACGTAGAGACTTTTCAAATTCACACCAAGAAGGTGGTAACTTGTTTATAATTCTCAAAAAAATCATGTTGTCACCAAAATTTACCCTTTCTGATCTCACTTCATGTGCAGTCATTTGGAAGTTTGGTACTTGATCAATCATAGACTTTCCATCCACAATTTGAAAACGAAAATAATGACTAGTAGAATATTTCTCAGTACCGGCTTGTTCTGTGTCATATTTAAATTGCAAAGCCTTCCAAATTTTCGTAGCAGTGGAGTAAGTATTTTCATAGTAATCATGGAATTGATCAGAAAGACAATCAAAAGATAGTAATGACGATTATACTCCTATTTACATGTTGTGGACATATCACCACTTGAATTTCTTTTTCTTCCTCAGTCATGGCTTCAGTATTTTCTTTGTTCCATTTTTTTCATTAAGAACATAAGCTCTCTTGAGAAGGTTAAGATAAAACAACACCTTTCCTTTCCACCTTTTGAAATGAACACCATGAAACTTGAAAAGCTTGTTAAGATCTCCTACTTGATTAGCAGTCTTGTCTTGTGGATTCTCCATCTTTTATCGAATCTCCTTAAAAATATTAGTGCATAAAGAAATAACAATGATCTTGATGGAAGAATAATAAAAATTTTATACAAAAATATAAGGCTGAGGCGCGGATATCTCGCTCTCTTTAAGGAGATTCAAGCCCTCTACGATAAACAAAGTACTAGAACCGGTGCAGTAGAGAATAATTGACTCGTCCCCTCCAGGATACAACAGCCCAACTTTGTTGTTTAGCTTATGACAATCTGCACAAAATGTCCAAGCTCAAGCTCCGCCATTAGAACATCTTTCTCCAGCTATTGTTCTCTCTCAAAGAATGCAATATGATATAAAATACATTAAGACATGTATATTCAAAGACTAGTTATCTATACATACACATAGGCATAACAAAACCTTTTAGAAAGATACACAACTCTTTTATCATCTACTATTCATTATTAAGTTCATTGTATAGACATAGTCAATAAATTAACATATATTCATCAAACATTTAACATGAATGTACATTGAATATTAAAATGTACCACCAATTGATACTTGGTATCAGACTAAGTTTACTTTTTTGTTTAATGAAACTCCACTTGGATAAGGAAAAAATTCCAAAATTTACAAACTTAAAACAAAATCTGGTTTAGCCAAACTATCATGTCATAACATTAGGAAAAAAGAAAAAGAGAATTTGATCTGGCACTGTCTTGCTAGAAAGGCATTAAAGAAAAAGAGAAAAAAACAAGGGCCTCCTGCAACATGAAATCATGGGTAAGGAGGATTGTTGTTTTCCCTAATTTTTAATTTTATGGTCGACTATATTTGATGTGACAACTTTTCAGTTCATTTGTCGGTGATAGTGATAACTTTAGTTTCTGCTTTCGAAATTGTACTGTCTGATTGGTTTATGTATGCCAGAATGAATTTTTTTTTCTGAATGCGTATGAAATGTAATTTTTTTGTGTTTTGAGCATATATCATTCGATACTATGAACCCCCTTTTATGATTTTCGATTAATGACTATGCGAATAAAATTAATTTGCTAGCCGAATAGAACATCTATTAGTCATCTACCATACGAATAGTCGACTATCAAATGCTCAGTAATAACACTGAGATAAAAGATCCCATTGAAATGTATTGGGAATTCATCTTGTTTGACGTAAAATAATGATGAAAAAATAAGAAAACATTTTTCTTGTCCAAATGAAGTTAGAACTAAAAATAAACTACACGACCAAAACTCCTATTCAACACAATTTTTAGTTTTAGTTGCCACCTCAGCATTTCTTGGAAAAAAACCCTTCCAAGTTGACGGTAAATTACGTTTAGTAGGCATTTCTCATTTATTTATATTTTAGAGAATATAGACAAAAATACCATTTACATTTTTACGTTTTGTAAATTTCTAAACCCTATTATTTTCTTTTTTGTCACCATGTATGCCACTCAAATTTTTATGAATGACCAAAAATGTCAAAACATGTTGGTTTATGGTGTTTTAGACGGAGAACATTATGTGAATCACATATTGTTTGTTCATAAAAGGGTAAATTAGGCATAACATTGCCCTTATGTGCTAATCAATGGTCCCCTCATGCATAGAAAAATACATCCTCCTGTTTATATTTTTCTCTCACATTTAGCTTGTATAATTCTATTATTACTCTATAAGGATAGTATTATGCATATTTAACCCTTTTATATGTGATGAATTCTATACAAAGGTGTTGGGAACCTCTATATTTTAGCATTTTTTACTATTCATAAAAAGTTGAATGGCATGACTGGTGACAAAAAAAGTTGAATGCCATAAGTGGAAACAAAATAAAGAATAGGCCCCAGATTGGCAAAACGTAAAAAGATGAAGGATATTTTTTGTTATATTCTCTTTTTAATTTTTAAATTTTTTATTCTTTTTCATAGGGTTTTCATCTTTTTCTGTGAGATCTTTGTCACATCCCTCTTCTCACCGGCGAGTGCCAAGTCTCATAGGGGTTCTTCCCCTCCTCTGTAGAAGAGGAAGATGGGATCCTGTGATCTTTTCACTTGCAAATAACTAGCTAGTGGTGGTTTGAATATTGTTTTCTTTTGATTTAATGTGTGTATGGTTGTTTTTTGGTTTGTATGTGTCTGAGTACCGTTGGTGGGAAATATTGGAGAGGAAAGAATTTTCTAATTGCTACTCTCTTAGGACGGTCCCTTGGTTGGCTTTAGTGCTTACAGTGGCTTTCTGCTTTGCCGAATTCATGCTTTATGTTGCTAGTTTAGGGTCGTCTTCCCTTTTCCCATCATCCTCTGATTTGTCTGATATT
The DNA here is from genome assembly GCA_028651295.1 of Catharanthus roseus. Taxonomy (NCBI): domain Eukaryota; kingdom Viridiplantae; phylum Streptophyta; class Magnoliopsida; order Gentianales; family Apocynaceae; genus Catharanthus; species Catharanthus roseus. Next base: position 15,882,982 of record JAPQWS010000168.1, on the reverse strand, counting down.
GTGCAGATGTTGTACGGTGGCTAGACTTATGGTGTTGATATTTTCGAGGATTGTAATAGTTGTGGCGGTGGAGTGGCGGCGAGGATTTGTTTGAATTTTAGGCTTCTGTGCTTCTCTTTTTTTTCTTATTTCTTCTCTTTGCAATTTGTTGGTATTTATGCTTCGATTAGCCGGCTTTGGATTAGATTTTAAGATCTGCATCTTCAAGGTGCTGAAGCAAGTCTATTATGATATCAGTATCTCCAGCAAGGCAAAGGCTTGTTCTTCGGTGATGAATTGGCCAAGCATGCAAGGCTCTATGCTGTTATCAATTTCACCTCTCTTAGGAAGAGTTTTTTTTTTTTTTAATGAATTCTTCTTATGAAGTTGGTTTTGGGTTGTTCTCGCATCAATTTTGTGCTTTGTTTAGATTAAAATTTGAGTTTAGTCACAGGGTTTTTTGGGTAGAGTTTTCGAGTTGTAAATATGGTAGATTATGTAATCAATCTCTGGTTATAAATGAAATATATTTTGGAAAAAATGGAAGTGATGATAGAGCGTAAAGGTGTATAAGGAAGCAGGGGATATTGGAGGATAGGACTGTACCAGTAGTTCTGGCCCAATTTTTAAATAAAAATTATTTTTTCTTCTATTTACATTTTCTCTTTTCACTAAATATCTACTCTCTCTCTCTCTCTCTCTCTCTCTCTCTCTCTCTCTCTCTCTCTCTCTCTCTCTCCCCCGTTCATCTATTCTCCTATCTCATTTCTTTCGGCTTCTTACTTTTCCAGTCCCTCCCAATTCTTTCCCTATATCTCACTTTTTCGTCTTCTTGCCCTTCCTCTCTCCTCCCTTTCTGATTTACAGGCCATATCCATCTACTGTTGTTTTGAGTTTTGATCCTCAAGAGTTCCATTTTAAATATATTTTTCAAAATTAAAACCGTCATATGCTTTAGTATGTCCCTAGAGAATACTTCTTTAGGAAGAGTGGATGTAGGCATGTTGGTCAAACCATTATAAATTCTTTGTGTGCTTTCCTTTTTACGCATATTTTTTATTATATTTTAATTGTTTTAAAAAATGACTAAATTAAGCTTTGAAGTTTTTCTAAGTCTCAGATATTAGTTTCGTGATTCTCTTCCAAGCGAACTTTCACTCAAAGCTAACTTGTCTCAAGCTAACGCAAAAAGGTTTTTATAGCCATTATGTTTAAGTATTCCAATTCATCTCCTCCCTCTTGGAAACCCTTTAGGACCAACAATCTCCATAAACCTCTTGTGCCTTTTGTTTCTGTTATAGGACATGTTCAACCAGTGGAGATGAAGGTTTATACCAAATATGCTTTCAATATGGCCAGTACGGCCATAAAGACAACTACTGATCAAAACTGAATCGTATTGATGAAAATTTGCAACAACATCCACCAAATCTCTCAGCTCAGTTTGATTGCAGTAGCCCCTGAATTTGGCTGGTGGTAGTAGTTTTGGCCTATTTGATGATACCGAAGAGGTCAGATTTGTCGGCAAAATGGTAACCCACCATCGGAGAATGTGCCAGTAATAGGAGAAAAGAAAATTTTCGTAATTATGGAAAGAGGAGATGTTGTGGGAGCTACTAAAGTGCCATCAGACCTACCAATTAAGGAAAAATCCACTGCTCCAAGTTCGGGATTTTTATTTGGAGGAAAGAAAGGAGAAGAGACAGGATCTCGATTTGATATTTTAGGAGAGATGGAGAATTTTCAGCCAGAAAAAGATCAGTTAAAATCTTTGACGGAGAGGTTTCATCAAGTTTTCTTTTCTAGCCATGAGAAAGGGGAATCTAGCTTGTCAAAGAAGGGTAAAAAAACGAGCCTTAAAGTATCTAAAGTAGTTGCTACTAAGGCTAGGCCCACTAAGGAGACTACGTAGCCCACAAAAAGACTGTTGGACTTAGGAAGTCGCAGGACCAAGTGCAGAAGGTCCAAGGACCAGTTATTGTGGTGGATTCCACCGGCTAAGGTTAGGCGCATAACAGCAGCCCCAGAGATACTAAGGGTGGAGTGATAAGAATTAAGATGGCACAAAGGATAATTCCAAGTTTGTGGTGAAGAAGAATCGAAGAAATCCATCTTGGAGGGAATGGAGGAAAGCTTGGAAGATGTATGAGCTTTGAGAAATGGTAGAGAATTCGATCAAAAGCTTAAAGAGTCCATTTGGAGAGCAAAATGAGTTTACCTTCATGTTTACGAGTGGATGGGCAAAGGAGGGAATTAGAGGACTCAAGGGAAGCAAAAGAAGAGATTTTAGCCAAAAAAGAAAAAATCGACGCGGAATTTAATGCAGTGAAATGAAAGTCTCGATATTGCCACGACCGACTACCTATCTTTCAACCAAGGCCGAGTTTTAATAGAAGCCATCCATGGCCGGCTCCCTTGGGGCTGCTCTGGCGGGCTGGGTGTAGAAACTTCTTCAATAAGCTCTTTAGGCATTCTCTTGCATGCCTTGCTTCCCTATGGCCACCATATGTACTAAGAAGACTTTGAAGGGTTCCAAGAATCTTCTAAGTCCTCCATCTTGGCTTCAAGCCAATCATTTGTCTTCCTTTCCATGAATGCATATAACTCCTTCATTTATTCGGCTTGTTTCCTCGCTCTTACTTGGGTCAATGGTCCTTGGAAGAGCTCAATCGTCTCTTGTGCATCCCGGCTTATATCATCAATTAGTATGTCAATAGGAAAGGGGATAGAGAAAATGAGAGTGAGGATATAGACAGGTCAGAAGCGGGGGAAGGAGAAAAAAAGAGAGGAGGATTACATTCAACAATGGAGACGGGAAGAGGGAAGAAACAAAAAAAAAAAAAAAAAGGAGAAAGAGGAAAGGTGAAGGAGACGCTACAAAAAGATTTAAATATAGTGGAGGTCTTTTAAACGTTTAGCGGCGGTTTTAAATCTCCTTTAAATGTTAGTGTGGCATCTACAAGAAAAGACCTCAAAATAAGGTGTTGCTAAACGTTTTGTGCAGTTTTTTAAAAACCGCCGGAACATAAAGTTATAACTTCCCCAAAATGCTTTTATTTTTCTGATAAATTTGTTTATTTTGCGAAAGTTCCAACCCCCACTATTTTTCTTGCTATTTTTTTTATTTAGCTTTTCTTGCTATTTTTCTTGTTTGTGTGGCTAGTGTTTTGAAACTCTAATATTTTATACTATTGAAGTACTTATATTTATTTATTTATTTCTGTCAATGATTAATTTAATTAGAACCTGAATAAGAATTAATTATAGAAATCCAAAAATAAAAATTAAATAAACAATATAAAATATTTAGTGCAAGTACATATGATAGAACAATATAAATCTATATAAGTAAGAATATATTTTTACATAAATAATGGTTATCCATTATTTGGTGTTACTCATAGCACTTTCTGCCAAAAATCTTGCACCGCGTCAAATAGGTAAATTCATGTGTCCACTAACTGTATCATCTAGCTATGAATGGGAGAAACAAATCCCAAATCGTAAGAAAAAACAAACATATCATAAAGAGAGTAAATGACTCAAAAGCTACTTCACATAATCAATCATAATAAATTATCATGATGATTAAAAAAGTAAACATTTAAAATCTTGCATATGGAAACTCACATGAAAGTTAAACCAGGAATCACAGAGTTGCATTTCTTTAACTCATAAATGTGTCTTATGCAACTCATGGTGTGTCTAATTGATAAAAAGAAATGGGATACCAAGTACAGTTACCACAAAACAGAAGAAACAACTTTGGACATGCTTTAACTATTTGGAAGAATGACACCAACAATACAGAATGTAGTAATCAATGCCACTTACATTCCTATTTATATGCATAGAGAAACTATGCATGAAGCAATTACTGTAAGGGTATGCCTTCCTATTTGACTGGACCTTATTTTTTTAGGTTGTGAAAAAGATGCCTATCTTCTTTGCTAGACCGTGGAGTAAGCTTTGCATCATTTAGTTAGAAAAGAAAGACAAAGAACAAAGATATTTTAACAAATGAACTAATAAAAAGCACATCTCTTTGAGAAAAATTGTGACTATGTAGACTATTGTAGAATCCATTGTTTATCAAACAAGTAAATTAATATAATAAAGAGAAATTAACCACAGAAATAAAGAGAATCCATTACTTATCTTCTCTAGTGAGGTAACAAATAAAATAAACTAATTGAACCCCATTTCTTCTCTTATTTTTATAGGTATCTTTGGAATGAATGTATGTTGAAGATAAGTCAAAATGAAGCAAAGAAGAAATAACAAGCTGTCGAAAAACAAGGTCCATGACTGAGCAATACAGCATTCAGTAGATTTTTGACCTTCTTAATTGACCTTAATTGAAGAAGTATGCCCATTGAAGAATTTAAAGGACTTCATGAGATTTCCAGAAAACTAAATCTTGTCTCAAACAGAGTTTACTTAGTCATCCAAAGTATTGTAAAAATATTCACTTTCTCACATAACGTTCCAGATTGACACCTTTCGATAAAACGATCATAACTAGAGATATACAACTCCAATCGTTACGATTCAAGATGTTTTGGAAAGCTACGAGAATTATCTATAAATCTTATGAGCCTTCAAGACCTAAATCATCAATTAAAGAGCTCAAAAAGACTCAAGAAGCAAAACATATGTACCTGATATGAAAAACAGAGCAAATAAAGGAATTTTTGTCCAGAAACAAATTATCCTAGTCCAGATAGTTGTGCACAGGGGTTGATTGTTTTTTTTAGAACTTTATCTTTTTGCACTTTGATTCGTTTTCTTTTTGTAATTTAATTCCAAGCCTTTTTAGAAGGGGATTAGAGTAATTTTAAAATATGATTTGGAGATTTGTCTCCTATTTAAACCCCTCTAAACACATTAATTCAACAGCTTAGGGTTTAGTTTCAATTATGAATTTTTGTAAGAAGATCCAATTCGGAAATTTATTCAACCAATTTGAAAGATGAGTTTGAGCAATTGTCAGAATCGTGGATCTTCAATCTTTTCCCCTAAACTCCTCGAAACTTATTTTTTTTCATAAATTTGTGTATGAGTTTATATTTTAAAATTATGTTTAGCAGCTAATTTTATTTGTCACTACAGCAAAAATGAGTTTTAGTGACATGATTTTGAAGGCATTTGACCTAAAATGCCTCAATAGAAAATTTTCCAAACATTCCTATATATGTCTTGAAAAGTCCCTTACAAGTCTTGAGCCAAAAATGAAAAAACTGATCTTATTTTGGCATTCATAAATGCCTGCAAATATTACCAAAAATGCCCTTAAAAGTTTTTGGTACAAAAATAAGAACCCGCGAAACTTGCCCGCCTTAACTTTTAGGGAGAAAAGTGAAAATCCTCAAAACAAAACTCCTAATTTCCTTTCTTCCTTGTTCTGCCTCTTTCTCCATTTTTCAGCGTCCGATTCTCAGAGTTCAATTCTTCAGAGTCCGATTCTTTAGCGCCGTGACTTCGGTTCGTTGCTGGAGCTCTACTCAACTCTCCAAAGCTGGTACATCTCCTTCCTAAGATTATTCTTTAAACATTTTCTAGCTAAAGGACTGGAATTTGAAAATCCTTCGAGCCGAAGAATGTTGAAGCTAAGCAACAAGAGGTATGCTATTTGCAATCTTCTCTCCAGCTCTGTATTTTGTTTGAAAATTTCTCAGACGAAGGATTTGTTCTTAGATGAAGAAGAAGCTGCCGAAGGTGGTGGATTGTTCTTGCTGTTTCTTTTTTTCTTTTTTAAGCTGCAGAAGTTTCGGTGGTGGGAGTGATTTTGATTAATTCCAAGTGAGAGTAAGAACCTTTTTTCTATATTCTGTGCTACAAAGAGTTTTTGGTCATTCTCTGTTTACTCAAGATACTATCCACATTCCTATACTGTCCGTTCTTCAATTGAGTGTTTGGTATTTGGTCGTCATTAAGAATATAAATATATCTACTACTGTTTCTTATTTGTCTTTTACATCTGATTTCTTTTTCTTTTTGGTCAAATGCATGTGATTTCATTAGAAACGTCATTATTTGTTGTATAAATATAGTTTTGTATTCTTGTAGTAAATAGACATGAATTAGATTCCAAACAGTGGGCTGTTGCACTTGGATTTTTGTTGTCAATTTTGGTTAGCTTTAAAGATTTTTTGGTTCTTGCTTTGTTCATTATATAACATTTAGGTTAGTTACACTTTTGATATGATGCATTATAATCCTTCATTGTTATATCAGTATTGGTGCTTGCTATGAGATCTTCGGAGCACATAAAACAGTTGGAATGAGATCTTCATGGTGGTCAAGTGCCCTTTCTATGAGAGTCGTAAGCATTTATCTTTTCTGTAAGTACTGTGAATGATGCCTGCCCCACGAGTTGTTTTTATTCAATCTTCATATCAGAGGCATAAATTTTTTTTTCTTAGGACTTTTCTTATCCTACAATGGAACTCAAATTTTAATAACGTGTGCTGCCATTCAGTGACCAATTTTTTCTTGATTAGTCAGAGTTTATGAAATTTAATTGCCTGTCATTTCTGTTTCTTTATTTCCTTTTTTTGGGGTGTATTTTTTATTAGTTGCTTCTTGATAAATCAGTATTCGTGAATTGTCGCTTTTGGAACTGGATAGAGGAACAATATTATTTGAGAAGTCAGTATAGTGGTTTTGCTAGCTTCATGAAATCTGTACTACAGTGATATTGTATTATCTTTGTTTTGTTGCATGCACTATTATTGTAATTTATGTGTTATTACCTGTTTTGCCTTTTCAGCTGTGAAATCTCCTCTCATCAACATCAAAGGATGATGTTTATCTCATGCAAACTACTCATTAATGCATTGGTAATCTATTCTAAGGAGAGGCAAAGAAGTACTTAATGTTGCCAAACCTATTGTGCCCACACTGGTAACATACTTTTGCTTCATGATTTCCTATCTTGTTTATCTTGTGTTTCTCCCTTTTCTTGTGCTACTCTTTTAAAACATAGGTCTTGTCTTTAACTTTCTTTTATTGCACCTGGCTGCTATTTTATCTCTTAAGCAGTACATATTTTCTTGGCAGCAAAATTTTCTAGTGTTCTTACTTCAACCCCTTTGACGATTTTATTAGCCTCGGTTGTCCTTGTGCCCTTTTTAAATTTAATTTATGCTGCCTTACTATGAAATTCAACATACTATAGTAAATCTTTTGTCCCTCTAAATTATGTTTCTTATATTGTGATACCCTAATTATCACACTTGAGATAAATATAATGTGTAGTATGTTATATAAGCAGATTTTTAACAACTAATAGACTGTGAATATTGTTATTAGACCCATGAATCACGCTCTTGAACCCCTGGCCGAGAAGTGTAAAAGATGGAACACTCTAATAGGAAACAAAAAAAAAAAAAAAAAGAAAAAAGAAATTGTTAAGTAATTAATTTCTTCTCATTGTAAAAGCTGGTAATATCTGAAAGAGCAATTCAATTCAATATAGCTTGTTATGAAGTCCGGCAACCGAATCAGAACTATTTACTATTACAGGCCCCTATTTTACTATTACAGATCCCAAATATAGAAAGCAAAAGAAAGCAGAAACACTCCTATTCTATTACAAACGGTTTCTTCGCCTTCAACGTCCTCCAGAACAAGATCCAGATAAACAGTAAAACAGAAAAAGGGTTGGCAGTAAATAATATCAAGGAAAGATCCGATCTTTTACCTCGAGACCCTTCAGGCCTCGGTAATGGTGCCAACAGCAAGAGCCGAACGAGCCCTGCGAGTTCGGCCTCTGTGTCCGCGAAGAAGGACAGCCCGAAGTGTTCTTTCGATGAAGAACAGTGTGAATCCCTCAGCAACCAGTGGCCTCAAAACAGTGCTCTCAAACTCTCTCAGCAAGGAATGCCCTTTCCTCTCACTGCAGTCACACACGCGGTAACCCGAGGGTTAACCGGCACAGACCAGCGATGAGAGTCCCGAAGGGTCGCACAGAAGAAACGAACAGACAGACTGTTCGAAAGAAGAGAGAGGAAGACAGAAGGTCAGAGGGCAAGAGGAGGCAGCGGCGGTACAGCACAAGAATGAGAGGATTAGGGCAAGCTGAAGAGAAAAAGAAGTTTATATAGACAAGTCACTTGGGCGGGTCGGGTTGAACCCGGCCCGCCCGGCATCAAGTCTGCCAGCCCAACTTCCTATCACAAAGAGGCCCACCAGGTTCTATCATCATTGGGATTAAATGGGCCAAAAATAGAAAAATGAAAATAGTGTGAAAATGGGCCAATGGTCCAACAAACTCCACCTTGAACATATTTTCATTTAATTTTTCAGCCAATAATGACTCAAAGGAGTCAACCTTCATCTATATGAAGGAGGTCCCTACACAAAGAAAACTTATCAGTTGTCACAATTTTAGTACCAAAATTTGCAGGATTATCTTTAGTACTAATTTTCTCAATATTAACTAAGCCACTTGAAACCTTTTCCCTAATGAAATGATACTTAACATCTATATATTTAGTTCTTTCATGATAAACAGGGTTTTTACACAAGTGAAGACAACTTTGACTATCAGTATAAATCACAGCTTTAGAATTTAAAACATGCAATTCAAATAGTAAGCCTTGAAACCAAATGGCTTCCTTAATTGCCTCAGTGGCAGCAATATATTCAGCCTCCGTAGTCGATAAAGCGACTACAGGCTGCAACTGTGATTTCCATGATATGCAATTCCCTGCCAAAGTAAAGAAATAAGAAGTGGTAGATTTCCTACCATCTTTATCACTTGCAAAGTCAGAATCCACATATCCAACCATTTCAAAATTATCAGACCAATTATGATAAAGAAGACCCCTATCAATAGTCTCATTAATATAACGCAACAACCACTTAAGAGCTGCCCAATGATCCCTACCCGGGTTAGACATGAATCGGCTAAGAAGACTTATGGAATAAGCAATATCAGGTCGGGTGGATATCATAGAATACATAACAGATCCTATAGCCATTCTATAAGGTATATTGGCCATGTCATTCTTTTCTCTATCAGTTTTGGGGCAAGATTTTTCAGAAAGCTGAAAGTGGCTCGCAAGTGGTGTACAAACTGGTTTGCATAAATGCATCGAAAATTTGGAAACAATTTTCTGCAAGAAGGATTTCTGGGATATGAATAAAGATCTATCAGCTCTATCCCTACTAATGTTCATCCCAAGAATTCTAGACGCAGAACCTAAGTCCTTCATATCAAATTCAGACTTCAGCAAAGATTTCAAGCGAGTGATCTTATCTCTATGCTTACAGGCAATTAGCATATCATCCACATACAGCAAAAGATAAATAGTAACATTATCACCACAAAAATATAAACAGCTATCATAATTGCTTTTAACAAAACCAGCTTTAAGCATGAAAGAGTCAAAACGTTTATACCATTGCCTAGGTGATTGTTTAAGTCCGTACAAGGATTTTTTCAACAAACATGCCATGTTTTCCTTACCATTTTCCTCAAAACCTGGTGGTTGACGCATGTAAATGGTCTCTTCAAGTTCCCCATGCAAAAATGTAGTTTTTACATCAAGTTGTTCAAGATCAAGATCATAAAAGGCAACAATTGCAAGCATTATCCTAATTGTTTTATATTTAACAACGGGAGAAAATATTTCATTAAAAATCGATGCCCTCAACTTGAGAAAAACCTTTTACAACCAGCCTAGCCTTGAACCTTGGGGGTTAATTGGCAGATTCTGACTCTTTGATTTTAAAAATCCATTTGGAATCAATTAATTTTTGCTTTGAGGGTTTTTGAACAAGAATCCAGGTTTTGTTTTTATGAAGTGAGGACATTTCCTCTTCCATAGCATGCAACCACAAAGAACGGTTAGGACTCTTTAAAACATCAGAAAAACACAGAGGTTCCTTTTCTTCTATATAGGATGCAGCAGCACAGGCATATGAGACGATGTAGGAATAACCATACCTAGCGGGTTTTCTCGTCTCTCTCCTAACTCTATCTCTAGACAGCTGGTACTCTCTTAGAGCTTGGGCTTGTGTCTCGGGATGATCCTCATCATCCTCGTCTGAATTTTTAGATTCAGGTGTGCTGGTTTCAGGCTGCTGACTGGTCGGTATATCCGACCCTCTACTTGTTTCAGGTTGATCGTGGGGTTGTGAAGGTTCGGAGGTGTCCTCCACCTCCACGGGAATATTCCCATCTACAGGAATGTCACTAGGGCTATCAGGATTGGTTTTAGCCTTTAGGCAAGGCATATCAAGTTCGTTGAAGACCACATCCTTACTCACAATAACCCTCACCCCCGGCTCTCCTTTGAGCCAAACTTTGTACCCCTTTACCCCACTAGGATAGCCTAAAAACACTCCCTTTCTTGACCTTGGGTCTAACTTACCCTCTTTTTTATGTGCAAATGCAGCACATCCAAACACTCTAAGGTTTGACAGGTTTTGTGGTTCTCCGGACCACAACTCTAAGGGAGTTTTGAAGTTTATGGCTGTTGAGGGTGATCTATTAATGAGGTAGACAACTGTACTTACAGCTTCTCCCCAAAAGGGTTTTGGGATTCCTGAAGACACCATAAGGCACATAACCTTATCCATTATAGTATGGTTCATCCTTTCAGCAACTCCATTTTTGCTGTGGATTGTGCCTAACAGTCCTATGGTGTACTATGCCATACAGTGCACATAAATCAGCAAACTTTTTATTACAAAATTCAAGGCCATTATCTGTCCTAATTGTTTTTAGTTTATTTCCCGTTTGATTTTCGGCAAGGCGTTTCCATTCAGAAAATTTTTCAAAAGTTTGATATTTTGATTTTAAAAGAAATACCTATACATGCCTAGAAAAATCATCAACAACAGACAAGAAATAAACATTCCCACCATAAGTTGGAACCTTTTCATGCCCCCACAAATCACAGTGCACATAATCAAGGACAGAAGTGGACTTGTGTGTGCCAACTGAAAAATTGATTTTATGTTGCTTTCCAAGTACACAGTGGTCACAAAAATTCAAAGATTCGATTTTGTTACCATCCAAAAGATTTTGTTTGTGGAGGCAATGTAGTCCTTTTTCACTGATGTGGCCAATTCTTTGGTGCCACAACAGAGTCTTTTCAGTAACAGTTTTGGAAACTAATACAGATGCTTCGAAAACAGTTTTTCCAATTAAATGGTAAAGACTATCCCTTTTAAAACCTTTGAGCATGACCAGTGCTCCTTTTGCAAACTTTCATAATGCCATTTTCAGATTTATAAGAAAAACCATTAGTGTAAAAAACACCAAGGGAGATTAGATTCCGACGGAGGTCGGGCACATATCTCACCTCAGTTAATTTTCTGGTCACACCATCATGCATTTTAATGAAAACATTTCCAATTCCTTTTATTTCACAAACATGATTGTTGCCCATAAAAACTTTTCCATGCTCAAGGGGTTTGAAATCTGAAAACCAATGTTTGTTGGGTGTCATATGAAAAGTGCATCCTAAATCAAGGATCCAGTGTTCAGAAACAGGGGAAAGGGAAGAGGATACACACAAGACTTCAGAATACATTGAATTACCATCTGATTCAAAATCGTGTGGTTTGTCATTTTTATCGCTCCCTTTACCTTGTTTACATTGTTTTTCCTCTTTGATTCTTTTAAAACACTTATTTTTCATATGACCTTCCTTGCCACAATAAAAACACTTCACTTTCTTATCTCGTGATTTCGACCTCCCTTTACTTTTAGAGCGATGACTAAAAGATTCTCTCCGGTCAACCCTCCATCTCACGTAAAGGTTCTCTCCGTTAGATTTGTTTTCTTTTTGCAAATCAAGGTCTTTTGATTTTAAAGCGTTTTTCACATCAGCAAGAGTCAAGTCATCTCTACCATACTTGATAGCAGACTTAACATCATTAAATGATTCGGGCAAGGAATTTAGTAAAATTACAGCAACATTTTCATCAAAAATCTTTTCACCGACGTTTTGTGATTCCAAAACTATTTTGTTTAAATCGTCGATATTTTCTGAAGGAAATTTCGACCCGCTCATTTTGAAACCAAAAAACTGTTCTTTTAAATAAATTTTGTTGGATAAAGATTTTTCCAAATACAGTTTTTCAAGTTTTGTCCATATTTCAAATGCATTATCTTTTTCGTCTATTTCTCTTAAAACGTTATCGGTTAAATGCAAGGTGAGGCAGCTGTGCGCATCACCAAGTTTTTCAGAAAGCACTTCGCCCTTCCAAGAATCCGGATAGTTTTCGGGGCTACAAATTCCGGGTGCGATTTTATTTTGGACTAAAACTGCTTTCATTTTTCTATGCCACATTACAAAATCAGATTTGCCATCAAACTTTTCAGTTTCAATCTTTTGAACAGACATGATTAAATGGCAAATAGGAGTAATCGATGGCTAGACAGATGAAAGATTTGAAAAAGAAGTTTTGTCATGCAAAATAAAAATGCCCGGATTTTGCTTTAGCGAAAACGACACGATTCAGTACGTAAAAACGCAGTAGTGTTTTTATAATAAAAACCAGCGCGAATGTACACTAGATTTAACCGAGATAGATACAGCGAAAAAGTTAAACACAGTCACACAGTACAGAATCAATCACAATATTGCATTGTTTGTAACAGGCAATGAAAATCTCCAAGACACGGATACTGGGAGTCTCTTGGACTCCAGCCAGGCTTGGGTTTTAGATTTAAAAAAAAAAAATACCAGAAACAGAACACAGAAGCAATGAAGTACTGCAGTTATAATGATAAACAGGACAATAACCCAGAAAAGAACTCAACAGATTCAGTAACAGCAGGTAAAATAACAATGAAGCAGGTTACGAAATCGTCAACAGTGAACAGAAATAAAATGCAGAAAAACACGAGAGCAGTTTAACAAGAAAACAGTAACAACAGCAGATCTAACAGTTATACCAGAACAGAAACAGAGAAACGAAAAAGAGAAGGGTTAAGAGATTTCCCTTTTGTCAGATCCCGCGTAGATCTTAAACCGAGTGGTAGCAGGACGGTTGCTCCGACAACCGTGGCTCTGATACCACTGTTATGAAGTCCGGCAACCGAATCAGAACTATTTACTATTACAGGCCCCTATTTTACTATTACAGATCCCAAATATAAAAAGCAAAAGAAAGCAGAAACACTCCTATTCTATTACAAATGGTTTCTTTTCCTTCAACGTCCTCCAGAACAAGATCCAGATAAACAGTAAAACAGAAAAAGGGTTAGCAGTAAATAATATCAAGGAAAGATCCGATCTTTTACCTCGAAACCCTTCAGGCCTCGGTAATGGCGCCAACAGCAAGAGCCGAACGAGCCCTGCGAGTTCGGCCTCTGTGTCCGCAAAGAAGGACAGCCCGAAGTGTTCTTCCGACGAAGAACAATGTGAATCCCTCAGCAACCAGTGGCCTCAAAACAGTGCTCTCAAACTCTCTCTCAGAAAGGAACGCCCTTTTCTCTCACTACAGTCACACACGCGGTAACCCGAGGGTTAACCAGCATAGACCAGCGATGAGAGTCCCGAAGGGTCGCACAGAAGAAACGAACAGACAGACTGTTCGAAAGAAGAGAGAGGAAGACAGAAGGTCAGAGGGCAAGAGGAGGCAGCGGTGGTACATCACAAGAATGAGAGGATTAGGGCAAGCTGAAGAGAAAGAGAAGTTTATATAGACGAGTCATCTGGGCGGGCCGGGCATCAAGTCTGCCAGCCCAACTTCCTATCACAAAGAGGCTCACCAGATTCTATCATCATTGGGATTAAAATGGGCCAAAAATAGAAAAATGAAAATAGTGTGAAAATGGGCCAATGGTCCAACATAGCTAATTAATTTCTTTTAAAGATCACTAACTAGGTCAGGATAACCAAGTCCTATGTGTATTATTGTGACTCTATTATCTGTTCGTTTGGTCTTTTGAGGATTTTGTGCTACATCACATGGTATTCTTTTAAAGATCACTAACTAGGTTAGGATAACCAAGTCGCTATGTGTTGTTGTGACTCTATTGATGTGTTTTTTTGGTCTTGCGAGAGCTTTTTTATTAATGTCACTTGGAGACTAAAAGTAGTTACTTTGGATCATTTAAAAAGTGTGTTTTCTACAAGATTCAATCATGAATAAATCTAACTTGAAGTAGATGTTTGAGTTCTTTCTCATCGTTCTCTAGTTTTCATGTTCATTATAATGGTAATTATTTGATATATAAGAGATATTACTTTTTGTATGGTAAATTCTTCCGTTACGTATACTAATTTAATAATGTTCATTTTTTTTATGTCTTTTTTATTGCTTCTTCTTGTGTAGCTGCTGAAACTGTAACTAGCATTACTACTAGAATTTCAGAGCCCCACAAGGTCGAATATGCAAAAGATATTGTGAAAGATGCCAAGATCACTAGTGAATGTCGCGACGAAAAATGAAGCAATTGTGTTTTGAAGACCCCATTTAATCGTGATTATTCATTGAGTTGTGTGTACGGTAATCCTAATTATGAAAAGAAAATTGTTTTGATGATAGATTTGATTGTGAATTTGAATGTCATTAGAATTTTCCTCGAGATAATCATTTGTCCATGTTGTTTTGTAAGAATGAATACTTGATATGTAGTGCTCTTATGTGCAATATATAACTAAATAAAAATTCCACTTACTATGTTATAAAGTATTATTTTATACAATTTTCTTGAGGAAAACTCTACGAGGGTTCAAGGTAATTTTTTAAATAAATTTGTTAATAATAATAATAATAATAATAATAATAATAATATTATTATTATTATTATTATTATTATTATTATTGTTATTATTGGATTATATTCATGTATACCACTGTATTTTTTTTTTCTATAGCCATGAGCGAAATGCCTCAAGTTCATTAGACATTTTTTTTTATGATGAGTTCATTAGACATTAACGAGATGCTAACTTTTCTCATAACTTGATATAAGACTTTAAAAGAACAATTTAATATCTCGTATTTTAAAGGAAAATATATTACTACTTTCTTCTATTTATACTGAGATCAATTTAAACCTTTATCTTAGTTTTAATCCTTTTTATTCTCAAATATGTTTCTTAGTGTTTTCGTTTTATTTTTATTCATTGCAGGTGGATCCATTAGTAGATACCTTTCTAGACGTGTGATCTTGGGGTAATCATAATCTTAAACTATTGGTTTTGCAAAGATCTTCATAGTTTAAGGCGAGTTTAAGTAATCCATTTTGTAATGGAAAATCAAACATTCAAGTAATTACTATTGAAAAATGATCCTAGGAATAATTTTAAGTTTGTGAAAACTCTAAATTCCTTCATTTTACATTTTCATTATGTGCTTTTAAGTATTCCAATAATTTTATGTTTTATTCATTCATATATTTTCTTGCAATATAAGTGTATAAATGTGGTATTAAAATATTTGTGTTTCATATTTGGTGCTTAGTTTTTTTAGAAATACTTTCAGAACAATATCATAATATGGATAAAAGGTGCATGAATTTGTAGGAAAAAAAACAAAAATAAAACTACGAAAATCCGCCAACAGGATCCGCACATATTAGAAAAACTGATTGGATAGAAAACTACCTCAATATTTTCTGCCGTTAGGTGTGGAGGCGGTGTTGTTTACGCTTCGCCCTCTACTGGTATCCATGTGACAATTTCTGCAAGCGTTCAGGATGCTAGCCCATTTGGTATTTTGAAAACTGTTCATAACAAATCTTGACTATCTGGTAATACGTGGAATTTTGGAGAGAGAGAGGCTAGATACTATTATCTCCGTTTTAGGGTTAAAGCCTTTTGTTTTTTAATAAGATGAAGACAGCTATGGGGAAAAGGGTTAACATAACCTTTTATAACTATCAACATCAGAACCCTAATTATCATCTCATAACAATTTTAATCTCGTCCATCTATTCCTATAATCATCCAACGGTTGGATGAATAATATTAAGTAATTAATTTCATTTATTTGATAAATAAAGTTAGTTACTTATTAACTTACCAAAAAAATAGAATATGAAATCTGATTCCCCTTTTGTATACATTCAATGAATCTGGACACGATCTAGATTCATTAAACGTGGACATCGTGCTCACAAAATCGTCTATACGTGTGACCTTGTAGGTTCACTTAATGTTGGCAGTGAATGAAAAATGTCCTAGACATTTATTCACAAAACATAAGTAGCCTCTAGCAAGACATTATGCTTACCCAAGTTAAGTAAAAACAATGATAACCTAGCATCAGTTTTAATATTTAGTCATTTTGTCACACGATATCCTAATTAACTATAAGGCATGGACCGAGTCATTCTTATAAAACTTAATTAACTATTTACTTGATCACCAGACAGACTATTCCGACAAATAATATTAATAACACCTTATTAATACTTATTTGAGCATGGCCATGCGTATTTTCCAGTCTTCCTTATCAAGGGGCCCATGGATATCTCTCTAATAAGAGAGGGACAAATCCCTTTCACTATTTCCAATATTCAAGCCATGACAAGAAAATAGCCCAACGAATAATCATAATAATTACATGATTAAAAGTGATGTTTGACTATGTCAAAACATATTTTCTCCCCATGCAAGAAGCATTAGAAACATTAGGTCAAAGGACACCAAACATAAAACTGAGAAGAAATACTTATGACTTAAACCCATGCAATATTTCTTCTTCACTTTGGGCCATGTCCAATACAATATTCTCAATATGTATTTATGAATTGATTTTATATATCATATTCATGATCAGTAAAACTTTATAATCAATCAACTCCATACTGGTTTAATAACACAAGATGTAATAAAACTAGAGACAAATTAGAATAGTATTTTATTAGCAACAAGGGTTTTACTATCAAGTCACATACTTGATGACCAAGAGCATAAAATACAATTCAAAATACATGCCTAATAAATCATAAATGTAAGTCAATTGGTCTAGGGCGTATACTAACAGAATTTACCAAGAAACAATGAAGAGTATAAGAACGATGTTGAAAGTTTCTTGAATTGTGCCTTTTCTTCGGATAAACTTAAAGATGACATGATTTATTGTTCGTGCAAGGATTGTAAATTGAGAATATTTGTGATTAAGGATGAGGCTAGAGAAAATTTAATTGTGAGGGGCTTCATACCTGGATTTGCAAATTGGATAATGTATGGAGAATTTTGGGAAAGTGGTAATGCATCTATATCAAAGTCAATACCCAATCCTTCAGATAAAATATCAAATCCACAAGTTGATGATGTTGAAGGATTATTGCATGATGCATTTGCATTTCCACATATGGATGTAGCTTTGGAGGATGTTGTAGAAGAAAGGAATGAAATGCCAAGTATAGAAGTTGAGAAATTTTACAAACTTGTAGATGATTCTCAACAAGAAATGTACCCAGGATGCAAAAAGTTTTCAAAAATTTCATTCATAATTCGCTTGCTTCATCTCAAGTGTCTTAACAAGTGGAGTGATAAATGTTTTAATACTCTTCTTGAGTTATTAAGAGAAGTATTTCTAGAGGCATTCTTGTAATTGCCCAAAAATGGTTATGAAGCTAATGTATTGATGAAAGATTTGGGTCTTGGGTATGAAAAATATGACGCATGTCCTAATGATTGTACTCTATATTGGAGTGATAAGGCTAAGTTGAAAGAATGTCCAACATGTAAATCTCTTAGATAGACTACCTCTAAAAATGAACCCAACAGTGAGGAAATAAAGATTGCCCAAAAAGTATTATAGCATTTTCCTTTAGCATCGATTGCAATGTTTGTTTATGTTATCTAAAATGGCATCATCAATGAGATGGCATGCAGAAGGTCATACAAGTGATAGTTGCATGAGACAATCTGCCGATGCCCCCATTTGGAAAAGTTTTTATCATCAATATCCTAATTTTGCTATGGATCCACGCAATATAAGGTTAGGATTAGCATATGATGGATTTCATCCATTCAAAAATATTAATGTTGCTCATAGTACATGGCCAGTCGTGTTAATACCTTATAATTTGCCACCATGGATGTGCATGAAGCAATCGTATTTCATTCTTTCATTATTGATACCTGGTCCTTCAACCCCTGATAATATATTGATGTATACTTGCAACCCTTGATTCCTGAGCTAAAGGCATTATGGGATGTAGGTGTCAAAACATATGATACGTCTAAAAAACAAAACTTTCAATTGCGAGCATCACTTATGTGGACAATTAGTGACTTTCCAAGTTATGCTACATTGTTAGGATGGAGTACCAAAGGTGCATTTGCTTGTCATGTATGCCATAAGTACAAACATTCAAAGTGATTAAAACATGGTGGAAAATATTTCTATATGGGACATTGTAGATTTTTAGATAGGAATCATCCTTTTCGAAAGGATACACGATCATTTGATGGGACAGTAGAGTCAAGAATACCACCTCTGACACTTACACGATCGATGATCTTCGATGAGTTGCGTGGTACTCATGTTTAATTTGGAAAACTTGTTAAAGACAATCCTAAAATGCCATTTAATTGGAAGAAGAAGAGCATTTTTTTAAGTTGACTTATTGGGACCATACACTTCTTCTTCATAATCTTGATTTTATGCACATTGAGAAGAATGTTTGTAAAAATGTTTGGGACACATTGTTGGATCTAGAAAAATCAAAAGATAATGCTAAATCAAGACTTGACTTAAAAGAAATGGGGATTAGACCGGAGTTACATCTAGTTGAGAAGGAAAATGGGAAAGTTATTTTGCCATCAGTTTCATTCAAAATGAAAAAGAAGGAAAAAGAAATGTTTTGCAAAGTTTTGAAGAAAATTGAAGTTCTAGAGGGTTATTAAGCTAATATATCAAGGTGTATTATATTGAATCCACCGAAGATTTATGGTTTGAAAAGCCATGACAGGTTAGTTTTTTTGTAGGAAAGGCAGTCACAGGCTAAGTAGTCTGCGGACCTATTCGGTCCGAATGTAATAATGTCAAGATGCAGCAATTGTTGCCAATAGCCTTGAGAAAAAACATTACCTAAGGTTGTTCGGTATCCATTGATTAGGCTATGTCGATATTTCAAATTATTGTGCGCTGAAGAGATTTATCCTGATGATGTAATTAAGTTGGAACAGGACATTTCTCTCATATTTTACCAATTAGAGAAGATTTTCCCTCCATCTTTTTTTGATGTGATGTTACATTTAACAATTCATTTAGCAACTGAGGTTAGATTGGTTGGGCCTGTACATTATCGATGGATGTATCCTATAGCAAGGTAATCGTTTGATATTAAATTAAGATCAATCCTATACTTTCTATCTTTTCACAAAATATGTATTGTAAAAATTTCATACTAATAAGTCTTCAATCTTCATATTTTGGTATCTAGGCACATTAAAGTCATATGCTGAAATAGGAGTCATCCAAAGGGTTGTATAGCTCAGGGTTATGTAGCTGAGGAATGTTTACCATTTTGTTCGTTGTTATCTAGCTGGCTATGTGAACACAAGATTCAACCAAGTCAATAGAAATAAAGACAATCAAGAAGCATCTTATTCTAGTTTGGATGTATTTTCACCTGTTGGTCGTCCATTGGGTAAAGGGACTGCAACACAATTTTATGATGAAACGCTAGAGAAAGCCCATCAATATGTGTTATTCAATTGTGATGCTCTTAAGCCATGCGTCGAGTAAGTAATCTTGGGACATTGGAGTTATTTTCTCATTTTCTAAAGAAAAATTAAATAAAGCTTTAATTGTGTTTTATTTTATTTTTTTAAATAGCTTGCACCTTAAATTGGTGGAGGAAGAAAATCCAGGGGCTCAAAGGCATGTTATTGAGCGTATGCATAGTGAAAATTTTGCTAATTGTTTGTCGGAACATGCAAGTGAAGAAGGAAATTTTGATACGAACATGATTTGCTTTGAATTTTTAACTTAAGACTTATTACTTATTTACTTATCTATTTTTGCAACATTTTTTCAGGTTGACGGATTACAGTTACCTAATAATGATCCTATCTCAATATGAAAAGTTTATTAGTAATGGTTTTAGGCTTGATGTACGGGATGTGAAGCGTAAAAGAAAAACTCAAAATAGTGGCGTTACAGTCATGGCAACAACTTCAAGTTTTGCAAGTACAAGGAATCAAAATCCTGTGTTAGGCGAATTGACTTATTATGGAATTTTAAAAAGGATTATTGAGTTAGATTATAGATGTGACCAAAAAGTTGTATTGTTTGATTATGACTAGGTTTCAAAGGGAAGTAAGTTAAAGCAGGACGATGATGGATTCACTTTGGTTAACTTTACGAATGTGAAACGTCATAATAAGCCTTTCATTCTTGCATCGCGAGCATCTCAAGTATTCTATGTGGAGGATCCTATAGAAAAAGGGTGGCATGTTGTGATTAGTACAAATGCAAGATTTCTTTATAAAATGAATACACTAGCCGATTTTGATGTACATTTGCAAAGTGAGGCTTGTAAATTGCAAGATGTTGACCCCATGATCAAGGGACTTAGTTGGGTTAGAGAAGATGGTCAAGGGGTTGAAATAGATATCTCACAATTGTGAGATTTTTTTCATAACCCAATTGTATGTTTTCTTTACTGGGCACTTCATTATTTCAAACAACAACATTTGATATTAGAATAACTCTAGTGATGCTTTACGTTATTTTATTTGAAATTTCATTGAGTTCTCATTATATTTTACATTGTATCAAGCATGCCAAGAACTGGATGGGGAAAACTCGAAGCAAACCTCAACAGAAGTAGGGATGTGGAAATTCAAGAAAAAGAAGAATCTGGCCATAATGCAAATGAAGAAGCTAGGCATAATGGAAATGAAGAATCTGCCCATAATGGGAATGAAGAATTTGACCAGCACGAAGAAGTCGTTGAAATTTCTCCAAATGAGCAACCTATTCAAGGTAGGATGATAAAGTTGTGTATCTCAATTTTTTTTAAAAAAATCTTGGTTATATTCTAACTTTTTGTTGAATTTTCAAAATTACAATTAACAATTTTCTTGATTTAGGTAATGAAAACAATGGTATCCATGTGTTAAGGAACAAAAGGGATGGTACTCATATGACTAAGGTGCGGGTCGACCTCCTCATGTCAAGAAGCCAAAAGTGGAATTTAATAAACGTGGACAGCCTACAGGGGAATTTAGTGTGCAGTTTGCAGAGTTTTTAGGTTCTTTGGTACGTAATGGCAAACATGCCCCTCTTGATGTCACAGATTGCGCAAAATGCCAAATGAACGCCTTCTTAAGATGATAGAAGATATTAAGGTATTTTCTATATCTCTTGTTTTTTAAAGAAATAGTACATTATGATAATTTTTTATGTTTGGATGCTAACTTGAATATCATTCGGAGATTTTATGTTCTTCCCAAAGGTGTAGAAGGATGGGTAGTGCAATCAATTGGAGAGAAATGGAGAGGATTTAAAGTAGCTTATAAGGTTGAGTGCTATGATCCTATAAGTCCAGTGGAGGCTCAGATTGCCCATAGACCTCCTCAAGTTTTAAAGGATCAATGGAAGTGACTTGTTGAATATTAGGGCACTGATGCAGCTAAGGTAAAGTTTAGTTGAAGTATATTTTAATTATTACATCCTTGAAATAACATTTTTGTCCAACACTTGCTTGATGTGGTTTCATTTTATTTTATCAAGGGAAAAATTGCAAGAAATAAGGAAGTTTAACAGAAGAAAACTATGAATCATAGGACTGGAAAGACCTCCTTTAGAAAAATAGCTGAAGATATGGTAATAGTTTAAATGTTCATTATTTTATCATGCTTTCATGCAATTTCTTATTATCATAATTTATTGAATTAGGAGAAAGAAAATTGTTGTGCTCCATCACGTTTTGTAGTATTCTCAGTATGTTACACAGATAAAAAGGGAAATCCTAATTGTCCAGCAGCTGCTAATGCAATTGTAAGATAATTTTTTTTCTTTTCAACTCTTTCTTTACTTAACTTGTAAATCCACGTTATTACCTTATCTTATTATCATTCCTATTCACTTATTGAATAAGATGAATGAACTTAATAGCAATCTCCTTGCTGGTTTGAATAATGTTGCGAGCCAAATAGATGTTTTCTCTCAAGTGATGGGTGAAGAAAGGAATGGTAGAGTTCAAATGCTTGGTTTAGGTGTTTCCCAACTGATGAATAGGGTATCGTGCCTACCAAAAATGTTCCTTATCGTGTCTACATCGAGCAACAAACTCGCTTAGAGGAAATGAATGAGAAAATAAATCAACAAGATGAAAAATATGCTCATTTGTTGTATTTACTTTAATAGCAGCAACATTCTACATATAATACTCCAACTGAATCAACTTCTCAAAATTTGAATTGCAGCTCAGGAAACACTCCTCAATCTTTAGTGGTAAATCAATTTCTTATCCTTACATTGTTGCACATTGGATAGGTGTAGTTGGTTGATAATAATTGGGCTTCCATTGTTTTATATTTGCTATTTGTTTCTTAAGCTTTTTGGATGCAGGGTTATGATTTTCTAAGTCAGCATTTGCAGTCTTTGTTGGACTTCAATGATCTTATATTTGTTGGTTTTTTTTATGCTTTTTGGATGAATGGTGAGGTTCTCTAATTAATCATTTGCAGCCTTTATGCCATTTCTATGGATTTTGTTTTTCTTTTGTGCTTATTATCTTAGTAATAGGAATGCAATTTTTTTCCTCTTTTTTCTGATGAATGTGGAGTATATCCATAGGAAGCAAGAGGCTGTTTTAAGTTTTTCTATTTGAGCTTAAAAGAACAAGCTTAATAATTTTTCTAGTTTCTTTTTACCAGCAAAATCATCTAAACTTAAATCAGAGCATTGTATTTTAGAATTTCCGTATGTGAATGTGTGTTCTTTCTTTTTCGTAAGAAGGTTTTAAGTATTTGACATTTATTACTAACCAAATGTTTGATGGATGAGCTGTTAATGCATCCTTGCTTTTTGTTGACAAAATGTTTCTTTTCTTGTCTGATGTTTTGCCACTACTGTGCTATATGAACTGGTTTTTCCTTGACCTAAATTGTTTTACCATGTCATTTGATATGTCTCTTTTCTCTTTTATTGCTCTTTGTTGATGAATTTTATATAAATAAGCTTCAGTATCCTGCCTAAAGTGTATATATGATTAGCGTTGGTATTTTGGTTTGACATCATACTTTCTTTCATAGGTTAATGGCCCTATGGTTCTTAAAAGTGTAATTGATCAAAAAACCATTGTTGCAACCGAATATGTTATAAGTCTTGATACAAATGAGAAAGTTGGTGGATGTCGTTTGGGATCAAATTGGTGTTCAGTTAATTTGCAGGTGGCAGTAAAATGAGATGAACCATTGATGTGACCTTACTTGTTTTTTTGAAAATGTCGATGATGTACTTGGAGCAACAATTGTTTGGCCTTGCTCTTTGGTAAATATCTTAAATTAGATTTGGCTTCTTAAAATGGTTTCGATTTTATTCTAAGATGGAACTTGGTTTGAATTTTATTCTAATGTAAGAATGATACCTTAAAAAAAAAAAATAATAATGTTTTCGTCTATTTTGTAGGTATCACGAGAGCAACTTGATTAAAGATGGTACTTCCACTTTCAAGTGATCTACAGGCATGCCTATGAAGTTTCAAAAGTATTGAGACATTGTTATGTAGTAGACCTTATTATGATGTTTTTGGATTAGAATGTCTTGTACTGAAGCATATGACTTCATATATTTGCATTTGGAGAACTTTTGCTATACTTTTGAGATCTAATGTGAAAGGATGAGCATTGACAATTTTAAATAGATGAAATATGTTTCTTGTAAAAGGGAATTTGTGTTTGTTAAAGTATTATCATTGTGCATTGTGGAATCTATTCTAGCAAGGAGGAAAATATCCTCTAAAATGTAAATTTCGGCACTATATAAATGCATTAACAAATACCTTTTTCCTGTGTTTAAAAAGTCATTTAGAAATGCCCTTATAGAGCATTAATATGACATAAACAAACATCATGTAATACAAATGAATTGAATAAGGACATATTTATTAAGGCGTTTGTCAATGCCTTCCAAAACAGTTCTACGGACATTTACGAATGCCTTAATAAATAGGTCTTAAGACGTTTGCATGTGCCATGATAGAGTGGCCTACATTTAGTTGGGAAAGTGTCAAGGCAAAAATAAACACCTCAAATAGTCTATATATGGGCGTTCATAAATGTTTGTAAAAATTGTTTAATAACATCATATCTGTTAAGGTGTTTGTGAATGCCTAGGAGCTATTAAGTGACCAGAATAAGGACATTTCATGAAAATGCCTCAAGCATAGAAAGGCCTTAATGGGGTTCTATAGAGGTGTTCCTAAATGCCTTTAAAAAGGCATATTGTTGTAGTGTGTGTTTAAATGGGGATGAACCCTAGAATTCTTTGTTAATGTTTTACATGAATTTCTTATTTTAGTTATCTAATTCTTGTTTGGTTGTTATTTAATTGCTGTGATTATTTACTGATTTATCGGTGATTGGTAATTTTGCAAGATTAATTGGAATTGACAAAGAAAAATTAATCTACGGCATAAATTGAATAATAGTAATTGGTTATTGAGTGGACATACATGTTACAGTTCGTAGGTCATTAATTAATCAATACAACCTATAATTCGTACATGATCGGGTTATGGTTAGAAGATATCATTCTCTAAACGGTTAAGTTGATAGGACAATATTCACCTAGACATAGGATTTATCCCGATTTATGAGTGAAATCCAACTAATGAGTTTTAATAATTAATTAGAATGATTTTCTAATTAAAATTAACTTAGGGTTCTAGGGGGATTCTACTATTTATATACTCTTTTCACAAATTTTTTTTAAAACCTTTTATTTTCTTTCTTAGTTTAATTATCTTTTAATTGTTTCTTAGTTTTAAATCTTTTTCAAAAGTTTTATTTGATTAACCGATAGA
Organism: Catharanthus roseus; assembly: GCA_028651295.1. Taxonomy (NCBI): domain Eukaryota; kingdom Viridiplantae; phylum Streptophyta; class Magnoliopsida; order Gentianales; family Apocynaceae; genus Catharanthus; species Catharanthus roseus. The sequence continues at coordinate 15,858,030 of JAPQWS010000168.1, read as the reverse complement.
GAAGTAGTTAGTACTAGTGCTTGACCGTCCCGAGAGTTTGACCAATTCGGGGACTTTCCTTACCTTATTACACCAATAGGTATGCTTGCCTGAAGTGGAGTTTTCTTAGGAGTAGAAACCGCACATCAAGTTTTTGGCGCCGTTGCCGTGGAAGGGTGACATTAGAAAAGCTAATTATTTACTGACTTAATTGTTTGTATTTTATTTGTTTTTATTTGTTTTTATTCCTCTATTGTATTGTGGCTCTTGTTTGGATTTACTTCGCTCTTCTCTTTCTATTCTCTTAAACTCACTTATTTCGTGATTTCTCCGTTGTAGGGTCTTTCGACTAGTTTATGCCCCATTAGGGTGTGAATTAGTTGAATTTGATCCGGAACCCAAGAGAACGCTATAAAAAATCCGGCACTATCAATTTCAATACGGTGTACAAAACGACGTTAATAGTTTTAGACAAGAAAGAAGAGGAGGACCTAAAGTATCTACCACCGCCACCACCAAGGGCGGAACGTATGATGGTAGACTGTGCTAGGCCGTCCATCACTATAACGAGGCCGAGCATAACAAGACCGACTGTGGATTCCAATAATTTCTAGATTAAGCCCAACATTACTCAAATGGTACAAAACAATGTACAATTTGATGGGCTATCGGACGAAGATCCCAATGCAAACATAGCCAATTTCTTGGAGGTGTGTGATACTTTCAAGATCAACAGAGCCTTGGACGAGGTAATAAAACTTTGTTTGTTCTCATTCTCCTGAAGAGATAAGGCGAAGTCATGGCCCAAATCATTACCTCTGGGTTCCATTACAACATGGGAATCTAAGGCAGAAAAGTTCCTTGAAAGATACTTTCCTACGGGCCATATTGCAAAGTTGAGAATGAAATCCTCTCATTCCAACAAGCTCGATAGGGAAAGCCTCTACGAAGCTTGCGAATGGTGGAAGGAATTAATAAGGAAGTGTCCTTATCATAGTTCGGATTGGGGAATCTAAATCTAATCATTCATTAACAGTGTTAGCTTTGGAGCTAGGCAACTCATAGATGCTTCTGCCGGCGGATCCACTAATAGAAAAACACCTCAATAAGTATATGACTTGATCGAGCAAATCTCTTTAAACAGTTATACTTGGGGGGCCTAAAACCAAGGGTGAAAACGGCGGGAGTGTATAATGTTGACACGCTAACATATTTGGAGTCAAGGTTAGTCGTCATATCGATAAAAAAATTCGAAAAAATTAAATATCGCATCAATGGGCTACAAAAAGTAACATTTTGTGTTTTTTGCAATGGGGGGCACCTAAATCATGAGTGCCCCTAATATAGACGGTCCGATGGAACACGTAGATTATATCCAAGAAAAAGGCAAGGGAATAATCTTTATTCCAATACCTATAACCCTGGATGGCGTAACCACTCGAATTTTTCTTGGAGCAATTAAGGGCAACAAAGACCTTAAAATCATCTAGGATTTAGAAATTGCGGACTGACACAAACATTGCCTTATAATGCACCTCCTTCGAAGCACCCACCAAAGTCAAATCTGAAAAACATACTCATCAAATTCATGAATGCAATTGATGCAAGAATGTAAAATCAAAATGCATCTATTCGGTATTTGGAAACTCAAATTGGTCAAATGGAGAAGCTGGTCTTTGAGAGACCTCAAGGAACTCTTCCATACAATACGGAGGTAAACCCGAGAGAGCATGTACATGCTATTTCGGTAGTCTAAAATGAAGAAATTCTAAAACAGGAGACAATAGTGGTGACTAAAGAAACAAACTCTACGAAAAAGTCCTCTATCACCCCCACTGCACTTACGGCTCTATACCCAACCTAACTTGCTCTGGCCCCGGGTCCTCCCCAGTGCCTAATGACTAATGAGGAGATTCAACCAAGTCGACTAGCAGAATCTCTTTTTGACTTTTTCTGAAGTATGGGGCAAACCTTCTTGAAAGATGGACTTAATGTGAAGCTTTCGGAAGGAGTAGTGGAATATGGTGCACTCTCACTCTCGAACCTATGGTGCACAAAGGCTTGACTTTTACAGCCTTATGATAAATCCGATAAGGGGCTTCAGTTTTTTCATAAAACTCCAGTCGGAGTATTAAGGGACACTTGAATCAACTGTAGGGACTCTTATCTCGGCCTTATCCAGGGCAGCAAGAAAATGTATTATTTGAAGGAATAGCTAGCCATCTTCCACTGACGGGTTGAAACCCGTCAAGTCCTTTCGTTCGACAGAAGTGCTAGGCTCACTCCACCCTTCTATTATTGGCTTGGGGAACTGACTGGCTTACGGTTACGGTGAAGACTCCCCTCTCGCCAAAGCGCTCTTTCAGTCGGGAACGTATCTGCCTGATGGTCAGATGGGTGGGTAGGGGCTCCAAAACCAAAAAGAGATGCGAGCTTCATTGCTTATTCCTGTAGTAATAAGATGAACTAGGTTGTACCTGTTCAAGCCCATCTATCAAGAACAGATAGGTACTTATTGTACAATAGGTTACTACCTACGTCAAGCCCCCTAACCTTTACCAGTAGCTCGCTAAGCAGATTAGTAGGCTATATCTAAGTGCCATCGAACTCGCACTTATCAAAAAATATTTTCAAGTAAAGACCAGATTGAGTTAGTGTTCAGCCTAATCTTTTTTCTCTACGTGAACTTTTCTTTGTCCGGGGATTAGCACCTACTTTTTGCTCTGGGCTTTGTCACCATAGGAGAACTGTATGGCTTATATGCGGTATCCTACTGATATATATGGGTTATGGCTCTTACGAGAGTGGTTATTTGGAGGATCAGTTTATTGTTTTCAATCTGTCTTGGGGCAAGCATTCGCTTTCGCCTTCTGACTGAGTGAGCTCATCTAGGAGTAGTGCTTCCATAAGGAGTGTGCTGCAAAGACACCCTCTCTTATGGAACATTTCCAGTGATCTGGAGTTCCATAACCACATAGTGGAAAGTAGGTTCTTAGTCTTTTCTTTCAGTATGCTAAACTAGGACATTCTCTCAGGGATCTCCACGCTCCTTTTTTGGTCCACAATGTCATGATCTGGCTTGGTCGACGCAGTCTCAAAGATAATGGAGCCGTATTAGTTTTGATTAGGTGAATTTCTATCCCGAGTCTAAAATAGGATGTACGTTAGTTTCCTTGTGGCTGTCCTGAAAAGATTGGCTACTGTCAGAAAATAGGACGATACGTGAAAGAGCCGACCATCATCGATCAAGAGGGATATACTCCTTTTGCAATCGCCGAAGCAAACTTCGAGGCATTCATTGGAAGCAGAAGTAGGTTTTCTTCCAGAAGAATGTGATTGAATCTCGAAAGCATTGGTATCAATTGGTTTGGCTCCACCCCCCTTGATGTGCCTCTTGTGAGCTCTTTCCCCCCTTTCTGGAATCCTTTGAGGGGGTAAGTCGGGGCTTTTAGGGATAAAGCTACAGTACCAAACCGAAGTCGTTGACCTATCGATGTTTTAAGGCACTGGTGTGCAAGCCTTTAAATTCCTACGACGGACCTGGTATCATAACTCTAGAAAAAGCATTCCTTTTCCGTCTGCTCAAACGTATCTTGATTCAAGCACCTTTGGGCGCTGGCTTTTCAAAGACCACTCGGGCCGCTTCTTCTCTTTTTTAACCGGGATATTGAGCTTCCTTATAGAGCTCTAAGTCAATGAAGGAGTGATTTTCTTGACAAACCTCAAATGTATAAAGTTACACATTTTCTTTTTTCCTTACGCCCTTCAATGCTTGTTAAAGACCGGTCGCGCACTCGGCCTCTCAATCTTTAAGGAAGAGATATTTGCAAGTCACATCAGTGCAGGCGCAGCGGAGCGTTAGCTATAGCGGTATTCGATTTTCTGTAGTGATCGCTGTCATCGTACTCTAACCTCCAGTACTCAAGCTCAAAATAAGCCATAAGGCAATCACAATCTATAGAGACAAATAAATGAGGAGCAAGGGCGCCCTCGCCGAAGAGACTCTCACCTTGCCATTCCGACTGGCCAGATAAAGGTACTTGATAATTCAACATCCCAAGAAGACCAAGAAAAGATTATTAAGGGGCCAAAAATTGAAGCACACAAACCCAAGATACCTTAACCGGTAGCCCTTAATTGGGATAGAAGCAAAGACGAGATGAGGAAGTTTGTTGATATATTTAAGCAATTAAAAATTAACTTACCTCTTTGTGAAATGCTTCTAAATGTACCAATATATGCAAAATATCTTAAGGAGATGCTTTCAAAGAAGAGGACAACGCATCGACATACACTTTGGCGAAAGAGCGTTCGGCAATCCTAATCAACAAGGATAAATTGCCAAGGAAATTAAATGACGAAGGGAGTTTTTCTTTCCCTTGCTTGATAGGCAGTTTTCCTCTTGATGAAGCGTTAGCCGACCTAGGAGCTAGCATAAATACTATGCCATATAATATGTGTAAAAAGTTTTAGGTCTATGAAACTGTACACCTATAGCTAGGATGTCTATAAGTTTAGTGAAAAACCTTAGAGGGGGGGTGAATAAGGTTTTTGGCTAATTTAAAAAATCTTTTGTTTGATTAGAAAGATAAACCTCCAATTTGTTTGTGAAAGATTTCTAAAACTCTTTTTAATAAGAATCCACACAAAGCATAATCTTATAGAGTTGGCAATTAAGAAATGAGCAAAGAATTAAAGAGCATGCACAACAATTTATAGTGGTTCACTCTCTCCAAGAGCTACATCCACTACTTTGAGCCTCAACCCAAGGATTTCACAAATCCACTAACTTCAAAGTTGATTACACAACTACACAATGAGGTTCACCCTTCAAGGGTTTTACACTATAACCTCAAACACAACAACACAACTACACAATGAGGTTCACCCTTCAAGGGTTTTACACCAAAACCTCAATCACAACAATACAACTAGTTAATCAAAGGATCACCCAAAGGGTTTTCCACAAACCTTTGATCACAATAATAGAATAGAGAGAGTTAGGAACAATGTTACCAATTTAGCTTGAGAAGAGGAAGATTACAACTCAATGGTATACTTCTACAAGCACCTCTTTTCTTCTTCTTTGATGGATGATCAATAATGAAGCTCAAGAAGATTTTGTTTGGGATTTGAAAATGATTTGTAATAAAAATGTATTTTTGAAGCTCTTGAAATGTATTAAATGATCTCAATGAGTAATTCCCAAACTCCTTGAATTTATGGCTGATAATTGAGTGTATATATAGGGTTTTTTAAGCTTAAGACCGTTGCCTAAGAAATAGGTCGTCAAATTTCAGAAATGACCGTTGCTTACAGTGCAGCGGTAATATTTTTATCTCGACGGCTAAAAACGGACGATCGGTTTTAAAAAGCCGGACTGCCGAATTTACGGGACGAAAGATTCGGACTTGGTTTTACGAAAAAGCGGACTGCCGAATTGTAAAAAAGGGACGATCGGTTTTAGAAAACGGACTATCGGTTTTAAAAACGGACTATCGGTTTTAAAAAATGGACTATCGGTTTTAAAAACGGACTCCCCCTTTTAAAAAACGGACTTCCGAATTTTTCTGTTTTTCCTCAGCCAAGTTTTTTTCTGAACAAAACTTTCTTCCAAGTTTCAAAGGCATTCTTGACAATTTTTAAAGAGGAGAAAAACTATTCAAAACATCTTAAAGTCAAGAATACTTGGATTTTATCAAAGGATTATATTTTAGAAAAACATGAGAAGAGCTTCATGTATGATCAATGAATCAAAGACTAAGACTAGAGAGTTTTACAAGATAATACCTAGTTCACAAATACAATGTCTTCAATGTCTTCAATTGATTTGATCTTGGTATGGCTTGATCTCTTCTTCTCTATTTTGCCCTCATCATCTAGATCTTTTGCTTGAGACTTTGAGACTTCATATGTTCTTCTTTTGTTCTCTATGAAGGGTTAGCTAACATACTCACACAAGCACATGTTAATCATAATCGAAACACAAGTAATAATGCCCTTAGGGCTAACAATCTCCCCCTTTTTTGATTATGACAAACACATATGCAAGAAGAACAAAAGAGCAAAAGTAAAGTTTGGTGATGCATCAAAATATCAAAAAGGCAAAGCATAACAATCACCAAGAAAAGGAGATAACTCCCCCCTTGCATCAATAATCATTGTAAACAATTTATAGGCATCATCAATAATCATCATATTAACAAAATTTCTCCCCCCTTACATCTTGCACTATTTTCTCCCCCTTTTTGTCATAAATCAAAAAAATTGTAGGAGAAAAGTATCAAGGGATCATAGAAGAGATACTAGTAGGACTTTCAACATTAAAGTGTCATCATGAAGTCCATAACAAGAAGGGCCTCTCAACAAAGAAAAAAGTGCAACAAACAGATCACTTAGCATGACAAAAGCAAAATTAGGATTAGAAATAATACCAATTGAAAAACCTTAGAGTGATCATTAGGATATATCACATTTTGAGGAATAATTTGAGCTTCTTGATCATTTTCTTGTGTTGCTTCAATCTATTCTTACTCCATAAGCATGTTCTTCCATTGCTTGAGTGTACAAAGGTTGGTAGCTTAAAGAGTTATCTATGTCATCATCATCTTTCTTGTCAAAAAAAGTTAGTTTCATCAAAATATCTATGAATAGACTCTCCAACACATAAGGTTCTTTTGTTGAAAATTCTAAAAGCCCTTTTGTTTGAAGAATAACCAAGAAAAAATTCCCTCATCGGATTTTCGATCAAACTTCCCAAGATTGTCTTTGGTGTTTAAAATAAAGCATTTGCATCCAAAAACTTTAAAATAACCAATTGAGGGGGTTTTTATTAAAAAATGAGTTCAAAGGGAGTTTTCTTTAAAGAAGGTCTCAAGATAACACGATTCAAATGTAGCATGCGGTGTTAACGGCCTCGGCCCAAAAAGTTTAGGAAGGGAATTTTCATAAAGCATTGACCTTGCCATTTCTTGTAAAGTTCTATTTTTTTCTTTTCCACAAATCCATTTTGTTGAGGAGTTTTGGCTACCGAAAAAAAGTTTTGTAAAATACCAAAATCATCACAAATTTTTTGTAAAATCTTGGTTGTTGAATTCTCTCCCATTATCACTTCGTATAGAAATCAATTTGCAAACAAGGGAGGTTTGGACTCTTTTGAATAATTTAATAAATTCATGAAATGCTTCATCCTTTCGGCTTGAAAACAAAGTCCAAGTAAAAAAAAATTCATCCACAATAATAAAGACATACCTCTTACCACCAAGACTAGTGGTCCTCATTGGTCCAAATAAATCCATGTGAATGAGTTCTAAAGGTTTTGAAGTTGAAATCATTTACTATGGTTTAAAAAGAGGTATTAATTTGTTTTCCAAATTGGCAAGCATCACAAAGTCTAGTTTTCTCAAAATGAAGTTTTGGTAAGCCCCTAACAAGTTCTTTTGAAGAGAGTTTGTTTAATAAATCCATACTAACATGACCAAACCTTCTATGCCACAAAAATACATCATCATCATGAACCAAGAGACGCTATAAGTTTTGAGAAATGAGAACTTCAAGATAAAAGACATAGACATATGCTAACTCTTTTTGAAACAAAAAATAGTTTTGTTCACAAGCTTGTTTATGATAGAAGAAGATTCACTTTCAAAAACAACTTTGTACCCATAATCACATAATTGACTAATACTAGATAAATTAAACTTCAAAACATCAATTTAAAAAGAACTTCCTTAATTAAAGAAGATGAATCATATCTAAAGTTACCTATACCGATGATCCTTCCAAAAGTAAAAAAACGAAGCACCTTCGGTTGTTCAATCAAGAGGGATGCATATCCGGTCATGTGTCATAGGCATCCGCTATCCGAGTACCACTTAGATGACCTTGACTTGTGTTCCTACAACAAAAGAAGTAGAAGGGTCTTTTGGTACCCATATCTTTTTGGGTCCATGAATGTTAGTTGGATTTTCTTTTATTTTCCAAACGGTTTTCACTCCTCTTTCAATCTTTTTCTTTATAAAACACTTTGTGGCTTTATGACCACTCTTTTCACAATAAGTACAACAAAAGTGTGAAAGGGATGAGGAGGCTTTTACAAAACGTGTTTGTTTAGAAAAAATATTGGAATGATTATATCCAATACCATTTTTGTTAAAAAGTGATCTTTGAGAGCCAAGAAGTTTTTCAAAATTTTCTTTTCCCTTTGTGAATTTTTCAACACATAGAGTGAGATCACTCACCTTTTTCTTTAAGGCATCATAATCAATCAAACATTTTTCAAGAAAGGAAATCTTTTCACAAAGATTTTTTGTTTTCTAAAATAAGTTTTTGAAGGTCATCATTTGAGCTCTCTTTTTTCTTTCTTCAAGACTTCCAAGGATTCAAGAATGGCTTTATTTTCACAAATAAGTCTTGAATTTTCATCCAACAAACATTGAGTTTTGCTTTTTAAATCTTTGTTTCGTTTGGTAACCTTTTTTGCACTCATCATACATTTCAATAAGCATAGTGCTAGGATCAACATCACAATCATCATCAAGAATACTAGAAGAGTTAGGAAGTGAAGATTGTACCTCATTTTCTAGTGCCATGAAGCATATGTTGGCATTTTCTTCTTCTTCATTTTCACTTGAGTCTTCATCCCATGCTCCAATTAGGCCTTTGCCTTTCTTCTTCTTCTTCAATGCCTCAAGCTTGACTTCTAAAGCTTCCTTTTCCTTTTTAAGGGCCTTGGGACAATCGGCTACAAGATGATTGGTGCTATTGCATTCAAAGCATCTAGCCTTGAAGAGTGATGAACTTTGTCCTCCTTTCTTGAATGGAGGATTCTTTCCTTTGTTGAAGTCTTCTTTGTAAAATCTTTTAAATTTCCTCATCACTAGGGCCATATCCTCAATCTCATCTTCATTGTTTGACGAGCATGTATGATCATCATCATTCACTTTGAGTGCTATGCCTTTTCTTCCTTTGTCTTCATCTTCCATTTCATCTAATCTTTTTATTTTCATCTCATAGGTGAGGAGAGATCCTATGAGTTCTTCAATAGGAAGTTGACTTAACTCTTTTGATTCCTCAATGGCAAGAGTTTTTTGGTTGCCATGCTTTTGGGAGTGAATCAAGAATCTTTCTATTTACTTCTCCCCTTGTGTACTCTTTTCCATATGCCTTTAAGCCATTTGTGATATTGGTGAACCTTGTGAACATGTCACTAATGCTTTCATATTGTTTCATCATGAATAGCTCATAATCTCTCACCAACATAGCCAATTTAGACTCCTTCACTTGATTGGTGCCTTCGTGAGTTACTTCAAGTAACTTCCACATTTCATGAGCCGAGTCGCATCCGCTCACTCTATTGTATTCATTAGCATCCAAGGCACAACTCAATATGTTCATAGCTTGAAAGTTTAGAGTCATCTTCCTTGAGTCAAGCTCATCATAATCTTCGACCTTCTTGACAATTCCATCCTTTATAGGAACATAAGGTCCATTCTCTACAATGCTCCAAAGATTAAAGTTAATAGAGCAAATATATATTTTGATTCTAGATTTCCAAAAAGTATAATTTGAACCATCGAAAAGAGGAGGTCTATTTGTAGAAGAGCCTTCTACATATGGTAAACTAGAAACATTAGCCATAGTAAAATAATGATCTTTTTGCTTCAAGGATGTTAGTCCCTTTTTAAAGAAGCCCCGCTCGATACCAATTGAAAAACCTTAGGGGGGGTGAATAAGGTTTTTGGCTAATTTAAAAAAATCTTTTGTTTGATTAGAAAGATAAACCTCCAATTTGTTTGTGAAAGATTTCTAAAACTCTTTTTAATAAGAATCCACACAAAGCATAATCTTATAGAGTTGGCAATTAAGAAATGAGCAAAGAATTAAAGAGCATGCACAACAATTTATAGTGGTTCACTCTCTCCAAGAGCTACATCCACTACCTTGAGCCTCAACCCAAGGATTTCACAAATCCACTAACTTCAAAGTTGATTACACAACTACACAATGAGGTTCACCCTTCAAGGGTTTTACACTATAACCTCAAACACAACAACACAACTACACAATGAGGTTCACCCTTCAAGGGTTTTACACCAAAACCTCAATCACAACAATACAACTAGTTAATCAAAGGATCACCCAAAGGGTTTTCCACAAACCTTTGATCACAATAATAGAATAGAGAGAGTTAGGAACAATGTTACCAATTTAGCTTGAGAAGAGGAAGATTACAACTCAATGGTATACTTCTACAAGCACCTCTTTTTCTTCTTCTTTGATGGATGATCAATAATGAAGCTCAAGAAGATTTTGTTTGGGATTTGAAAATGATTTGTAATAAAAATGTATTTTTGAAGCTCTTGAAATGTATTAAATGATCTCAATGAGTAATTCCCAAACTCCTTGAATTTATGGCTGATAATTGAGTGTATATATAGGGTTTTTTAAGCTTAAGACCGTTGCCTAAGAAATAGGTCTGTCAAATTTCAGAAATGACCGTTGCTTACGTGCAACGGTAATATTTTTTATATCGACGACTAAAAACGGACGATCGGTTTTAAAAAACCGGACTGCCGAATTTCTGGACGAAAGATTCGGACTTGGTTTTTTCGAAAAACGGATTTCGCCGAATTGTAAAAACGGACGATCGGTTTTAGAAAACGGACTATCGGTTTTAAAAACGGACTATCGGTTTTAAAAAACGGACTATCGGTTTTAAAAACGGACTCCCCCTTTTAAAAAACGGACTCCCCCTTTTAAAAAACGGACTTCCAAATTTTTCTGTTTTTCCTCAGCCAAGTTTTTTTCTGAACAAAACTTTCTTCTAAGTTTCAAAGGCATTCTTGACAATTTTTAAAGAAGAGAAAAACTATTCAAAACATCTTAAAGTCAAGAATATTTGGATTTTATCAAAGGATTATATTTTAGAAAAACATGAGAAAAGCTTCATGTATGATCAATGAATCAAAGACTAAGACTAGAGAGTTTTACAAGATAATACCTAGTTCACAAATACAATGTCTTCAATGTCTTCAATTGATTTGATCTTGGTATGGCTTGATCTCTTCTTCTCTATTTTGCCCTCATCATCAAGATCTTTTGCTTGAGACTTTGAGACTTCATATGTTCTTCTTCTGTTCTCTATGAAGGGTTAGCTAACATACTCACACAAGCACATGTTAATCATAATCGAAACACAAGTAATAATGCCCTTAGGGCTAACATTTAGCAGACAAAAATACGAGGCATCCTAGAGGGGTTAACGAGGATGTTTTGGTTAAAGTTAAAAATCTTGTTTTTCTCATAGATTTTTTTATCCTCGACATAGAAGAGGATGTCGATTTTCCTTTAATATTAGGACGACCTTTCTTATATACTTTGAAAGCCTTAATCGATATGGATAAAAGGAAATTGAGTATGAGGATTGGAGAGGATGAAGTAGTCTTTGAATTCCCAATAACTCCAACCCTTTCCTCTATTAATAACGAACCGTTATTTCTTATAGATAATATCAATCACAATGTGCCTTGTTCAATGTAGGAAAATAAGTCTAAACCATCCGAAAGCCCTATGAACCCAAAAAGGCATGAAGAAGAATACTTTTCATAAATCAAAGAAGGGTTTAATGGCATGGGTGCCAATTTGGTAAAAAGGAAAAGGAAGAACCAAAATGTCACTAGATTCTTATGATCCGAGAGGTGTCGGAAGTACCTAAGAGGGAGTATCAAAAGTCTTTTGTATATTTTTAGTTTAATTGTAACATAATTTAGTTTTCCTTTTTATTGCTTCATCTATTAATTTTCGTTTATCTTTAGTTTCTTTAAAGTGAGTATGAGAGTTGGGCATCACATACCTACATGATTAATGAACATTTTCATTCTATATGCAGGACAAATATGTCAATAATCTGGACGAAAATGGCCTAAAAATAGGGGTCCCCAGCCAGAAACAGGGCTTTCCGGATCCAGAAAGCCTCCTATCCAGATCTGGAAGAAGAGCAAGCTTTAGCATAATTTTTCAAGAAACTATCTGGATTTGGATAGACTCCTTATCCTGGTTCAGATAGTCGTGTTCCAGGTGGATGTGGGTCGATTTCAGATCAGAGGTCTGCATGTTTTTGGGTCGGATCGGCCCTCAAGGGAGTTTTCACTCTCCCTACTCAGTTATTCTATTTTAATTTTATTTTATATGCTTTGCAAGTTTTTTTTTTGTATTTTCTTTGTTTCCTTTTTGTTCTCCGCACATTGAAGACTATGTGGTTCTAAGTGTGGGGTGAGTTTTAGTTACTTTCTTATCATTTTTCTTAGAGTGAGTGTTAGTTGCTTTCTTATTGTTTTTCTTAAAGTGTTTGTTTTTATAAAAATACCAAAAACATTGAAAAATCTCAAAAACTCCAAAAACGTTGAAATTTTTTGAAAATCTCAAAAAATATTTTGTTTTGAAGTTAGTTTTTGGTAAATAATTGTTCTTTATCATTCTTAAGAAAAAAACCAAAAGGATTTTCCTTTTTCTTTTTGTCACTATAAAAGTATTAAAAGAGGTTTATTTAACTTGTTAAAACTTGGAATAGGCATAATATGCATTAACTTTCATTCTCTTTTGTTTATGCCTCATGAATGTATGGCTTTTATGCACTATGCTTTGTTTTTAGAAGTAGAAATTATGCTTTAAGAATCTTGTGAAAATGTGTTATATTTAAAGTATCATTCTAGAACTTATTTTTCCATACCGTAAAACAAAGAGTAGTTTTTGTTAACCCTAGAGATGATGATCATAGGCATTCTTTGATCCGTTTGAGATTTTTCTTGACTACCATGTAAACATTAAATCCTCATTACCCTTTTTGAGCTTCATGCGAAGGGATTCGCTCACTTCTTTTCTTTTTCTTTAAACTCACATTTAAATATATACCCTCAATCGATAAGCTAATAATTCTATATCTTTGAGTCGGTTTGAGTGAAAATAAGTGTAGGGGAAAAATGCGAAAAGAAAATTTGAGAGAAAAGGGGTATTTTGGGAACTTTTGTGAGAGTAATTAAATGAGAAAAAATAAGGAACCCTTCGTGGGAAAGCTTACATTTTAAATCACAAGTGGAAAAAGAGGGAAAAAATGACGGAAATGAAAAAAATAGTGAAAAAAGAAAAGAGAATGAAAAGAAAGAAAGAAAGAAAAGAAAAAGAAAGAAAAAGAATGAGTTCAAAAGAAAGATTCTATTAAGCCTTTTATCTCTCAATATCATATATTCCCTTCTTCACACATATACACTTCCTTGACTTTTGAGCGATTAATGAGTTGTATAGTTTCATGGGATTATGAGCACTAAGAGAGAGAGAGATAAAGTGTTTCGAGAGATTTGAGTGAAAATGACTTAAAGGCTATAAATAACTTTGAGTTTATTTCCCTTTTCGTTGAATTAGCTCATATTCTCTTTTATCTTGTTTCACTTTCACCTTCATTTGATTTTGATAACCACGTTATCCCAAGCCTAACGTTACAAGTGTTTAAGTCCTACCTAATCTGGGAATGACTTTAGCTAGTACTTGAAGTAGAAGAGTGTTGGAAAAGTCAATCATATAGAGTATAGCTTGATAAAGTAAATCATATAGTTAGTTTCTTAAAATTCCTTTTGCATATCTTTGAAATTAAACATAACTTATGCACACACACACACACACAATTATTCTCATTTGCTAAAACTGAATGTTGGATGTTTTAGTTAACTTTTGATTTATGTCATGATGAGTTTTCGCGGTTGTTGTAACTCTTGATTATGTTTTGAAAGTGTCATATCTTTGTTATTTTATAGTTTTAGTTTCTTTTGTAAAGTTTGTTTTATAAAGTTCTTAGTGTTGGTTGTGTGCTTTTGTGGGTATATCGTCTGCAAACCCTCACGAGACCTTACTCGTCCTTTTTGGTAACTTAGGCAATTAAAGGGCATGTTGCACGTGCCAAGTGCAATCGTGAGACTTGCGAAAGTGGTTAGTTAGCTTATTTTTGTTTTCTGCTTTATCTTTGTCGCTTTTAGTCCTTTGCTCGAGGATGATCAAAGCTTAAGTTTGAGGGAGTTTGATATATCTATTTTTACCCGCTTTAAGCATTACTGCTTCCATTGATTTTTGAGTTTAATTGCTGATATAATGGACTAATTGAACCTCGTTTCTTCTCTTATTATTATAGGTATTTTCAGAATGAAGATATGTTAAAGACAAGTCAAAATGAAGGTCTTTGGAGCGAAAACGAACAAAAAAAGGAGAAGAAATAACAAGCTGTAGAAAAATAGGGTCCAAAGCCGAGCAATGCACCTTCCCATGGATTTTTGACCTCCTTAATGACCTTAATTGGAGGATTATCCTACTTGAAGATATTCGAGGAATTCATGAGGTTTCCATAAAGATAAAGTTTGTCTCAATCGGATTTAATTTGGTCGTCCAAAGTACTGTGCAAAGATTCAGTTTCTTAAATGACGTTCTAGTTTGACACCTTTCGGTAAAACGATCATAACTAAAGATATACAACTCCAATCGTTATGATTCAAGATGTTTTAGAAAGCTAAGATTTTCTACAGATTATATGAAGACTTCAAGATCTGAATCATCCATTGAAGGGCTCAAAAAGACTCAAGAAGAGAAACATATGTACCTAATCTAAAAAACATATCAAATAAAAGAATTTTTGTCCATAAATTATCTGGATCCGGATAGTTTCACTATCCTGGTCTGGATAGTCGTGCACAGAGGCTAATTTATAATTTTTAGAACTTTTCTTTTTGTACTTTGATTCCTTCATTTTTGTGATTTAATTTCAAACCTTTTTAAAAAGAAATTAGAGTAATTTTAGAATAGGATTTGGAGAATTTTCTCATCTTCAAACCCGTCTAAACACATTAATTCAACATCTTAGGTTTTAGTTTCAATTCTATATTTTTAAGAAGAACCAATTCAGGAATTTATTCGAGCAATTCGAAAGACAATTTTGAGCCATTCCTGAAATTGTGGATCTTCAATCTTTTCTCCTAAGCTCCTCTAAACTTATTCTTTTTCATAAATTTGTCTATGAGTTTATATTTTAGAATTATGTTTAGCAGCTAATTTTATTTGTGTTTAAATGAGGATGGACCCTAAAATTCTTTGTTAATGTTTTATATGAATTTCTTGTTTTAGTTATTTAAGTCTTGTTTTGTTGTTATTCAAATGTTGTGATTATTTACCGATTTATCGGTGATTGGTAATTTCGCAAGATTAATTAGAATTGACCAAGGAAAATTAATCTAGGGAATAAGTTGAATAATAGGAATTAGTAATTGAGTAGATATACTTTTTACGATTCTTAAGTCATTAATTAATCACTATAACCTATAATTCGTTCATAATTGGGTTAGGGTTAGAAGACATTCTTCTCTAAACGGTTAAGTTGAATGGGAAGATTTTCATCTAGATATAGGGTTTATCAGATTTATGAGTGAGATCCACCCAACGAATTTTAATAATTAATTACAACAATTTTCTAATTAAAATTAACTTAGGATTATAAGAGGATTCTACCATTTAAACACTTTTTACAAAATTGCTTTTAAAACCTTTTATTTGCTTTCTTAGTTTAATTATTTCTTAGATTTAAAATCTTTTTCAAAAGTTTTATTTGATTAAACAGTACAGACGTAGTTAGTAATAGTGCTTGACTATCTGAAAACTTAATAAGTACGTTTACCTAAAAATGAAGTTTTATTAGGATTAGAAACCACACATCAATATATGTATATATATATATATATATATATGTATATATATGCATACATATCGTCCCATAGAGTTTTAGTAGGATATTTCATTATTACTTAGCAAAATATATAAATAATATTAATAAACTAATTTATAATGAGGAATAATATGGATTTTGCAAGTAACTGCAGCAGGAAAAGGAAAAACACAGGCTAGAAAATCAGCATGCACCTCCGGAGTCTTGAATCTATGAATGTGGAATAAGCATATTCATCAAGCAATCAGTTTAATTAACCAAAAGGAGTTTCTTTAGAAAACAGCAAATATTCTTTTTTTCACTTGATAACCAATGTCCGAAAGGCAGCCGTGGATGTCTTGCAGCTAACGAAGCTAACAAGCTCACACACGATGTTGCTGCTATTACCCTAGCAGAAATCCTGATATCAAGCACATAAGTTACACACATTAATATATATATATATATATATATGGCATAATATACATTGACAGGTTCCACATATTGTAGCCTGGGATCACAACTAGCTGATTTTTTTGTCTTAAATTCGGTGTAGTAAAAAATCATATTTTGCTGAGTAGAAGAAAACTTTAAAATCTAAGTTTAACGCTACCACAGGTTAATTGGCTTAATATTCCTTGAGATATGATCTCTCTATCATGGTCTTTGTTCCTTCATACTCCGCAAGATATTCTTGCAAAGATACATAAAAATAAAAAAAATAAAAAAAAAAGCATACTTTTTAGTCAATAATTAAACAGATGTTATAATAGCATAAGAAACTCAGTTATGTCGACTATTGTAATTACATAAATAAGAGAATGACCACCTGAAAATTGTTTTCACCAACAATGCGACTGTGAAAGCTTGTACAGAGCACATTTATTCGTCAAAGTAACAACTACTGCTGATTATCTTGACAGAATGACACAAAACAAATTCTTTTTTTAGATGTGACATGCATAAAAAGCTGCATTTCATTTTATTAACAACATTTTCACTTTTTCAGAATTTTTATTGATGGACACAAAGAGTTACCAAGTTATAAGTTTAAAATGAAACAACAATTGAGATGTAAATACACCAAGGGTGCAACTACCCTTAAAAATCAACCTCAAGTCACTATCTTACTGTGAAAATGCATAATCTTAATTGATAGAATTTCACAACTTTTCACCAGATAAATAACCAACTGCATTACAAGGAGACCTCAGCTTTCCTAAAGAATTGCAAGCATATTGTTGTGCTACTGAATAGCATAAATTCAAGCTGAACATATATTATTGTAAATTCAAGCTGAACATATATTATTGTAAATTAGTGAATTATCAATATCATATCTTACTAACTCAGACTCAATTTTGAGATGAGGAAAAAATAACTGACAGTCAAGATCTTCCCAAAGTCACTGCTATTTTCATTTTGGACTCACACGCAAGTAAGTAAGTTGTGTATCGAGCTTAATTTTCTCTACCTCATGGAAAAGAAAAAGAAAATATTGTTGAGAATAAGGAAGGGAAAACAAAATAAAAAAAAAAAATTTATTAAGTTGTAAATGGAGTATATTGAGGCTTATATTTAGCAACTTCCATAATTAGATATTTAGCAGCTTCTATATTTAGCTCATTCTCTTATTTAGATATTTTTATATACAGAAATCCTAAATCTTATAGGATATTTACTTTCCTAATTGTTTAGGAAAGTAACCCACTATATAATGTAATTTCTTCAAAATAATAAATCAGGAAAATTTAGATTGTTTTCCCTACTGGAAACTTTCATGGTATCAGAGCCAGCCTTGTCTAAGTTCTCAAAAATGAGTTACGACAAGGAAGATGCTGGCAATGTTGAAAACAACATGGTAGAAGAAAACCATGTTCATAAAATAAAAAAAGACGCCTACTTTGTGGCATCCTCTGATGGACCCGGGCTGATCATAACGACAGTCCAATTAAAGAAAAACGACAAAGACAACAACTATGCCGAATGGGCAAAAGCCATACGCTTGGCTTTACGATCAAAGAAAAAATTGAGATTTATAGATGGAATAATTCCTATACCAGAAGATGACCCGGACAGAGAGGAAGAATGGTGGGAAATAAATACGTTAATGAATTTATGGATTTTAAACACTATCAAGCCTTCTCTCCGTTCTTCCATAAACTACTCTGAACGAGCTGATGAATTATGGACAGATTTGAAGGAAAGATTTTTAGTAGGGAACGGGCCCCGAAAATATGAGTTGAGAACTGCATTAGCAAATTGTAAACAAGGAGGAGACTCTATACAAACGTATTATTCACGTTTGAAAAAATTTTGTGATGAGTTAGACAACTATACTCAACTCCCATCTTCTGCAGACACAAATTTATTAACAGTTATTATAAATGAAAGAGAGGAAGAAAGAATTTTTCAATTTTTAATGGGACTAAATGGTGCAATTTATGGAACTGTTCGTTATCATCTGATTCAACAGGAACCCATACCAAAAATGAGAACAATTCTTGCCCAAATTTGCAGAGAAGAACAACACAAAAACATGGCCCGAATGGAAGACAGCGGCGGCGACGGCGCAGCCTACGCCGTCGCCAAAACAGGACGCACGGCGGTGCCACCACGACCACCGCCATCATCTTCTTCTTCCTCACGGATGGTCTACAGCCACTGTCATCGGGTAGGACATGATGTTTCTGGCTGTTTCCTTCTCATAGGATTTCCTAAATGGTGGCCCAGATCTGGAGCAAGAAGAGCTGGCAGATCTGTTGCTTCCCTCGGCAACAAACGGAGAGGTGACGTAGCGGGCAGGAGTTATCACGGCAGGGGGAGTGCGGGTCGTGGACGGCGTCTCTCTGTCGGGCCGACTAGCGCTGGACATAAATCGGCACCAGCAGGCGACGACCGGGATGGGCGTACGCAGTGAACGGTGGGACTTCTTTCTCTTCCAAAAATGGCAGCAACCAAATTAGCTCACCTTTCAGAAATGCCAGCAACCAAATTGGCTCACCTTCCACAAATGGTAGCCACTGTTTTGGAAACTTTCCAAATTTGGATTCCAACCAATGGTCAAAATTATTGACCTTGCTCAATAATCCCACTCCCAAACAAACTGATACACTCTCTGGTATGAAAAATTTATGATTTTAGATTCGGGTTGTTCTCATCACATGACTGGTAGGAAAGATTTTTTAAAAAATTTAAATACCATACATCCATATACAATTAGCCTGCCAAATGGTGCTAAAGCACTGGCTCTACAAGGAGGAAAGATTTCCTTAAACCCAAAACTAATATTACAGAGTGTGTTTTTAATTCCTGAGCTCAAGTGTAATTTAATTTCTTTAGCACAGCTAACACGAGATTTGAAGTGTTTTATCACCATCTCTGATGAATTTTGTGTGATACAGGACCGTGCCTTGATGAGGCCGATTGGAGTGGGTGAGCAGAGGAATGGGATATACTTCTACCGACCTTTGTCGTTGCCGGATTTGTTCGCTTTCTCTAGTATTACTTTTGATTCAAGTACTTTATGGCACATCCGACTTGGACATCCTTCGAATTTTGTCGTAGAAAATTTTTTAGGCCTTTCTAAGAAAACTACAACTCCTACTACTCCTTGCAATATTTGTTTACGTGCCAAACAAACACGTGATTAGTTTCCTTTAAGTCTTAATAAAGATTCACTATGATTTGTGGGGGCCTTACAAAACCACATCCACAGTTGGTGCTTCCTATTTCCTTACCATCCTTGATGATTATTCCAGAGCAGTGTGGATTTATTTAATTGCCAAGAAAAGTCATGTAGCAAATGTTTTAAAAGACTACTTTGTCATGGTCAAAACACAGTTTCACAAAACTGCAAAAGTAGTTCGCAGTGATAATGACACGGAATTTCTCTGCTTAAAATCATATTTCTCTACACATGGAATGATCCATCAAACTACTATTGCTGGCACGTCTCAACAAAATGGTCGAGCAGAGCGCAAGCATCGTCATATTCTTAATGTTGCTCGGGCTTTGCGGTTCCAAGCTCATTTACCCATAAAGTTTTTTGGGGGGGGGGAGGGGGGGATTGCGTCTTAATGGCAGGATATCTTATTAATCGTACCCCCTCTTCTTTGTTACAAGGGAAGACGCCTTATGAAATGTTATATAATGAGAAGCCATCTTATTTTCATATTAAAAGTTTTGGGTGCCTTGCTTATGTCCATGATCATGATCTACCCAAAGATAAATTTCGTGCTCATAGTCGCATTTGTGGTTTTCTCGGCTATCCCTACAACAAGAAAGGTTGGCGATTTTATGATTTACAAAGCAAGAAATTTATTCTGTCCAGAAATGTGGTTTTTGATGAAACCAAGTTTCCTTATAAAGAATATTCAGATACTGCTACAACACCCCCTGAATTTTCTCATTCTTACAACTTTGGGGCACAACCTTTGAGTTATTTGCACAACAACCCACCTCCGCAAAATCCAACCCAAACTGACCCCGCTACAGGCCCAACTCCAGCCACTGAAACCCATCCACACATACAAACCCACCGCCTAGACACAGCCCCAGCAACGGGCCCCTCTTCAGCCGCACCTTGCAGCCCAATAAAAGGCCCAGACACTGGTCCAACCTCTATAGCAAATCCTGCCGCGGACCAGCCCACTAGCCCATCCTCCTTGGACGACCCAGCCTCCCTCAGCCCACATACACTTCCAGCACCAAGTCCAACTCTACCCACCATGCCTTTTGCTCCCTTTGGCACTAGAAAAATTACACGTCTTAAGACGATTCCGGCACGGCTTCAAGACTTCGACTGTCATGCAGCTTGGACATCTACTATATCCCCTTCTTCTGCTCCATCTTCCTCTACGGCTTTCTCAGGTAAGTCCCGTTATCCTTTTACAAATTTCATAAATTATGATAAATTCTCTGCTCCTCATCGGCACTTTCTAGCATCTGTTACTACTGAACCGGAACCCACCAAATATTCTAAAGCTGTGTCTAATCCTAAATGGCGTGCCACCATGCAAGAAGAAATTAATGCCTTGGTACAAAATGGCACATGGTCTTTGACTACTTTACCTCCAGGTAAACGTGCACTAGGCAGCAAATGGGTTTTCTGCATAAAATATAAAGTAGATAGTACAATTGAGCGGTATAAACCTCGGTTGGTCATTTTGAGAAATACCCAGGCCGAAGGCATTGACTTTAAAGAGACCTTTGCTCCCGTTGCTAAGATGGTTACTGTTCTTACTCTCCTGCCCGTGGCCGCCTCCCGAAATTTGCTGATACATCAGATGGATATCCATAATGCTTTTCTCACGGTGATTTGCAAGAGGAAGTATATATGCAGCCCCTCTGGATTTCGTCCTCCTCACCCTGGCCAGGTTTGCAAACTCCAGAAATCTTTGTATGGTCTCTGTCAAGCACCCCGGTGTTGGTTTTCGAAGCTCACCAATGCTCTCCATAAGTGTGGATTTTCTCAGTCCTATACCGATTATTCTTTTTTTACTTACTCTCGGACTAATGTCTTTTTATGCGTCCTCATCTATGTGGACGATTTATTAATTACTGGGAATTCTCTTACCTCCATCACTAAGTTTAAAGCTTCCTTGCGTGCTTGCTTCCCTATGAAAGACTTGGGTCCCCTTAAATATTTCTTAGGTATCGAAATTGTAAGAAATCCTTCGGGTTTATTTTTGTGCCAATGCAAGTACACCATAGAAATTCTCTCAGAAACCGATTTATTGGGAGCCAAACCGGCCTCTCCTACTATTGAACTGAATCATCAATTGGCCAAGGCGACTGGTCCTTCCTTCGATCAGCCAGAACGCTACAGCCGTCTCATCGGCAAGTTGATCTATCTCACTCTTACTCGTCCTGAGCTCACTTACGCTGTTCACACACTTGCTCAGTTCATGCACGCTCCCTGTTGTGCTCATTGGGATGCTGCTATTCATGTTGTTCGATATCTCAAAGGCAGTCCAGGTCGTGGCATACTTCTTCAGTCAAAGTCTCCTTTGTACTTAATCACATATTGTGATTCAGATTGGGCTACGTGTCCTATTACTCGCCGTTCTGCTACAGGATATTTTTTCTCTCTCTCGGTGGATCACCCATTTCTTGGAAAATGAAGAAACAACCCACGATTTCTCGTTCTTCTGCCGAGGCTAAATATCGCTCTATGGCTATGACTTTGTGTGAGTTAAAATGGTTATCTCGCCTCCTTAAAGATCTTCAAGTTCCCATCACTCGCCCCATTCAGCTACATTGTGATAATCAGGCCGCTCTTCACATCGCGGCCAATCCCGTCTTCCACGAACGGACTAAGCATATAGAAATTGATTGTCATTTTGTCCGGGATGCTTTCCAAGCTGGTTTTATTTCTCCCTCCTACATTCGAAGCGATCTTCAGCCTGCTGATATTCTCACAAAGGCTCTTCATCCTACTCAGTTTCATCATTTAGCGTGCAAGTTGGGCATTACCGACCTTCATGCTCCAACTTGAGGGGGAGTATTGAGGCTTATATTTAGCAGCTTCCATAATTAGATATTTAGCAGCTTCTATATTTAGCTCATTCTCTTATTTAGATATTTATATATGCAGAAATCCTAAATCTTATACGATATTTACTTTCCTAATTGTTTAGGAAAGCAACCCACTATATAATGTAATTTCTTCAAAATAATAAATCAGGAAAATTTAGATTGTTTTCCCCACTGGAAACTTTCAGAGTATCTTTTGTTCTCTTCCATCAAAATAATACGAGTTACCTTGGCTACCAAAATCGAATATAAGAATATTTGAATTCTCCAAATCTAATTCAGCAGAAGGCTCTATTTCCTTCGAATATTCTCCATAGAAGGCCTCTGTTTTTCTTGATGTTTTTCTTGGTTAAATTTTTTGTTTTTCTTGATTGCGGCTTGGCTGCATTGTTTCTTGGATTTACCTTTTTTTTCTTCTTTTCGATAACCGCATGCATGGTGATTTGGATTACAAGTTGGATTTGGATTACATTGTGTTGGCAATTTTGATTACAAATGCATGCATGTGTTTTTAGTTTTGCATTTTTGCGCTTTTTTCTGGACGGCATGCGTGCGTTTTATTTTAATTATTGTACTATATTGATGTTAATGTGAATTATGGATCAAGTTTTTTACATACTATGTGTGATTCTTGTATGTATCATAATTTATTTGTTAATCCTAAATTCTGATACATATATAATATGAAAAAATATGTGATTAAAGTTTTTCTTATGTTCATAACAACTTAAGTTGCTCTAACGAGCATGTCTAGTAGCTTTATATTGATTGGTGGAAGTAGCATCCTACCAAAGTAGGCTCTCCAGTGAAAATCTTTTGGTAATGAACTACTTAGATGTCGTGTTTTATATTTCTCATGTGGGTAGTAATCGGCCCAAAGGAATATTGTTATTATCAAGCTGAGAGTTACAAACACATGTGGTGATGAACATGTAATAGTCGTCAAGTGTCCATAGTAAGTGTTAAGTCGGCCCAAAGGAAGGCTTGATACTTGATTGGATTTTACTATTAGTGCTCAATTACTACATCAAGAAAATCACTTGCAAGTTAACTCTTTGTCCAAAGACTAGACTTGGTGTTGCACCGATATTCTTGTGATAGGATTTGTTACGAATATAGCCCATGTATTGATAAAGTTTTATATATATGAGTGAGCTTTATTTACTTTTATTATATTATGTTTTCTGTTACAGTTACTGGTATTTCTGTTGCTCAATTATCTGCTAATTTGAATAATATTCCGCTATTAAATGTTACCAACTTCAAAGCTTGGAAAGGTAAGGTTGCAATTTATTTGGGTTGTATAGATTTGGACTTGGCCATTAGGGAGCCACAACCAGCGGACGGATACTAGTACCTTTGAACTACAGAGAGAAATGGCTCAGTGGGAACGGTCAAATAGGTTAAGTCTAATGATCATGAAGAGTACAATTCCAGAGACTTTTCTTGCTAACATGACAGATGAGAATAATGCAATTAAGTTTCTCGAACAATTGGAATAATGCTTTATAAAAAGCGAAAAGGCAGAGATCATTATGCAATTGCATAAACTCACTGCCATGAGGTATAATGGTTCGGGAAACATTATGGAATACATTCTCGAGATGTCTCATATTATATCTAAACTTAAGATACAGAAGTTGGATCCTCCTGATGATCTACTGGTGTACCTTGTTCTGATGTCTCTTCCTCCTCAATTTGGCTAGTTTGAGGTGAGTTACAACTGTCAAAAGGACAAATGGACAGTTAATGAACTCATCTCACATTTAGTGCAAGAGGATGAGAGAATGAGGCAACATAAGGTCGAGAGTGTTAATCTCACTTTCTCAAAAGGTAACAAGAAAAGAAAGGGCAAAATGACTGCGGATACATCGGCGAAAAAAAACAGAAGGAACAGTCGAAAGACATAAAGTGTTTTTTCTGCAAAGATCCCTCTCATGTTAAGAATGAACGCCCCAAGTATCACGCATGGCACGTGAAGAAAGGTATGCCTCTAACTTTTTCTGTTCAGAGGTTAATTTAGTTTCGATGCCAAGATATACTTGGTGGTTAGATTTGGCTACCACTACTCACATAAGTATATCTATGCAGGGTTGCCAGAGTTACCGGCAACTAAGGGATGATGGAAGATTCATCTACAAGGGAGATAGCACTACAGCAGAAGTTAAAGCTATAGGCATTTTTAAATTGTCATTAAAGACTGGTTTATTTTTAGAATTAAAAGAGACATTCGTTGTACCTTCATTTAGACGGAATTTAATTTCTATTCCTATTTTGGACAAAGAAGTTTTTTTCTGTTCATTTGGTAATAAATAGTGTTGTCTCTATTTTTTATTCTAAATTGCTGGGAACTGGTTTTTTATATCCTCATGATAATTTATATGAGCTTGAAACTACTTCTTCTAATGAATCCTTACATGTAAGTACACATGGTACCAAACGAAAATTAGCTAATGAGAACTCCTATTCATTTGGCACAAAAGATTAGGTCACATCTTAAAAAGGAGAATTGATAGACTTGTGTCTAAAGGAATTCTTGACATGCTTGACACTTCGGATAATACAATATGTCTCAAATGTATTAAAGGTAAATTAACAGACAAGAAAAGAGTAGGTGCCGAGAGAGCTAAAGACGTCTTATAACTAGTACATACAGATATATGTGGACCATTCTCTGTGGCTTCTTACAATGGTCAACAGTATTTTATAACATTCATAAACGATTACTCTCATTATGGTATCTATATTTGATACATGAGAAATCAGAGGCCTTGGATAAGTTCAAAGCATTTAAAGCTGAAGTTGAAAATTAACTAGGTAAAAGGATTAAATGCATCAGATCTGACCGTAGAGGTGAATATTAAGGCAGAAATGATGGTTCAGGTGAACAACGTCTAGGGCCATTCGCCAAATTCTTAGAAGAGTGTGGTATCGTCCCTCAGTATACTATGCTAGGGTTACCTAGCATGAACAGAGTTGCTGAGAGATGAAATAGAACCCTTAAGGATATGGTAAGAAGTATGATTTGTCATACTAATTTACCAGAATTACTCTGGGGATATGCACTTAAAATTGCAGTCTATATACTTAATAGAGTTCCAACTAAAGCAACAACAAAAACCGCATATAAGTTGTGGACAAGTACGAAACCTATCTTAAGACATTTAAAGGTATGGGGATGTCCAGCTGAGGCAAGGCCTTATAGGCCTAATGATAAGAAATTGGATGAAAGAACAGTTAGTTGCTATTTTGTTGGATACTTTGAACGGTCACGGGGTTACAAGTTTTATAATTCCCAAAACAGAACATTTTTTTACACGAAAAATGCCCGGTTCTTTAAGGATATTGAGGTTATGAGGAAATATAAGGCGAGAAACTTTGTCTTTGATGAGAACTCAGTTCTCGTTCCTAGTGTTGTTCTTGAACATGTGCAGGTTCTCATACCTGATCTTGTTCAGGAACAAATTCAGAACACGACAATCTTGTGCTTCCTCATAATATAAATCAACAGGCTTTGCCTGAAATTGGTCATCCGATCACTCCTCAACCTTTTGCTCCTATGGAACAACCTCAAGAACCAGTGCCCTTAAGAAGATCCATTTGAGAAAGAGTAAGCACAATTTCATATGACTATATTATGTATCTTAATGAGCATATGGAAAACATTAACTCGGCAGAAGATGATCCAATCACCTTTTGTCAAGCCATTGAAAGCTCAAATGCTCGTAAATGGATAGATGCCATGAGTGAAGAAATCAAATCCATGAAAGACAATGACGTTTGGGATCTTGTTCCTTTGCCATAAGGTGTGAAACCAATTGGTTGTAAATAGGTTTTTAAAACCAAAAGGGATTCACAAGGCAATGTGGACAGATATAAAGCGCGTCTAGTTGCTAAGGGATTCACTCAAAAGGAAGGCAAAGACTACCAAGAGACTTTCTCTGGTGTTTCTTTGAAAGACTTTTTTAGAATAATTATGGCACTAGTGGCACGTTTTGATCTTGAGTTACATCAGATAGATGTCAAAACAACTTTTCTCAGTGGGAACATTGATGAGGCAATTTATATGGTATTAGAATCTAAAAATTCTGAACAATTGGTTTGTAAACTTAAGAAATCCATCTATGGGCTCAAACAAGCCTCTCGTCAATGGTACTATAAATTTCACAATATGATAGTATCTTTTAGTTTTCATGTAAATGTTGTAGATGATTGTGTGTATGACAAGGGGTTCTTCAACACAAAACTTTGATATCAATAAGAGAAAGAGATAAGTTTAAGAATAATGCTACCAATGTGAGCTTGAGAAATAGAAGATACAACTCAATGGAATGTGTCTACAAGCTTCTCTTTACTTCTTCTTTGATGGAGATCAACATGAAGCTCAAGAAGATGTTTTTGAGATTGAAAGTGTTTTGATATAAATTTACTTTAAAGCTCTTTAAAGGTCTTAAATGATCTCAAGAAATATTTCACCAAACGTCTTACTTTTTGGCTGATCAAAAAGCTCTATATATATTTTCTGAGAAAAATGACCGTTGCTGAGTGCAATGGTGATATTTTTTTATAGTAAACATGAAAACCGGTTGACCGGTTACTAAAATTGGACGACCGGTTTTGAAACAGAAAGATTCGGACTCATCTACAGAAAATCGGATGAACGTTTTTTCCAAAACTAGAAAAATCGGACGAGCAGTTTTAAAACCTGATGGCCGATTTTTGAGAAAATTTTTACAGCCATTTTTTTAAGACAAGAGCTTTCTTTTCTATTTCAAAGACATGTATTCTTGATACTATTTTTAGATATAGAAAAACTTTCAAAAGCATCAAAAATTCTATCAAGAATACTTAGATTTTAAGAAAAGTTTATATTGAAAAAATCATTAAAAGAGCTTCACATATGATCAATAATCAAATATTAAGGTTAGAGAGTTTTATAAAGAAACACCTTAGCACACCTTAACTTAGACATAAGTCTTCAGTGTCTTCAATGACTTGATCTTAGAATGGCTTGGTCTTTTCTC
This sequence comes from Catharanthus roseus, assembly GCA_028651295.1. Lineage (NCBI taxonomy): Eukaryota > Viridiplantae > Streptophyta > Magnoliopsida > Gentianales > Apocynaceae > Catharanthus > Catharanthus roseus. Next base: position 15,830,754 of record JAPQWS010000168.1, on the reverse strand, counting down.
CTTCATTTTACCTTCATCACCAAGATCTTTTGCTTTTTGAGAATATAGATTTGAGACTCCAAAAGTGCTTCTTTTGTTCTATGAAATGTTAGCTTAATACTCACACAAACATATGTTAATCATAATCAAAATCATAAGTAATAATGCCCTTAAGGCTAACAATCTCCCCCTTTTTTATTATAACAAACACATATGCAAGAAGAACGAAAGAGCAAGAGTAAAAGTACGGTGATGCTTTAAAAAAGATCAATAATAAGAACAAAGCACAACAATCCCCATAAGAGAGAGATAGCTCTCCCTAAAAACATGCTTCATAACAAATATGGCTAAAAAAGATAACAAGTCCAAAATAAGCCAAATAGCCCATAGGGTGCAAGAATCATTATATAGCAACTCCATGAAGTATAAGAAATACTAAGGCACCAACAAGGCATAAACATATAGATATGAAAAAGCATCATCAACGTAAACATCAACATAAACATCAACATATCTCATCAAACAACAATTTCTCCCCCTTACATCTTGCACTATTTTCTCCCCCTTTTGTCATTAATCAAAAAAGGACCTTAGGAGAGAAATTTCAAGGGATCATAGAAGAGGTAGCAATTGGACTTTCAACATTAAATTATCATCATGAAGTCCATAACAAAAGAGTCAAAGAAACAAAGGTAGCAATAAACGGATCACATAGCACACCAAAAGTAAAACAAAAAAGGCATGACATATATTAAGTCACAAGAGAATAAAAACATAACATCAAGAGAAGACCACAAGAAGGAGTGTGAAAAAGAAAGAGTCATAGAAAAACAAGGGAAATGGAGAGGGTTTTGTTAAAAAGAAGATCTCTATCATCTCTATCTCTTCCTCCTTGCTCTAGTCTCATAACCCGTTCTTGTATGTCGGTCATCTTGTTATCCAATGCATCAAGCCTTTCTTGAATGTCGAAGACTTTCTCATCCAAAACCTCAAAGTGACCGTCGAATGCATCAAATTGAGTATTCATTGAAGTTTTTAGAGAGGCTATCATTTCCATTAGTTGACTCATGCTCCCCGAAGACGAGCCTTCCTCTATTCTTTCTTGTCTCTTCTTTGTCTTGTTTCTCTTGTTTGGATTTCAGCCTCCGTTTCCTCTTCACTTTCTTCTTCTTCTACATTCATACCTTCTTGGCCTTCATCATCATCTTCCTCACCATCGTCATCACCTTCTTGTCCACCTCGTATGAATCCCCCTTCATCATTTCTTTCAAATCCCATCCTCTTGAAGGTTTGTTGATTGTATATCTTTCCATGACCAATATGATCACCAATGCCAACCAAATTGATCACAAAGTATTGAAGAATTTTGGTAATGAAGCATCCATAAGGCAAGCATTTGGTTGAGAAAGATTGTGTGGCTAGCATATGTTCTATAGATATATACCCGAAGTTCATCCTCCTACGTTCATGTAAAGCTAGCATCATGAAAGAGTGCATGTTGGTGATAGATGATTTATGCCCAACATTAGAAATAATGATGTTAGAGATCATGTGATGGAGCAACCTCCCATATGCATCAAGCTTATTAACATTCCTATCGTCATGTCTCTTCAAAACTTCTCCTTTAGTGAAAACTTCCACAAAATGCCTTTCACTATATAAGTTTGGATCAAAACATTTCTTGTTCTTAGTGTAGAATCTTATTCCATCTTGAAGATTTTCCAAAATGTGATTTAACAGTCTATCATCAAAAGCAATATCTCTTCCCCCAATCCTAGTCAATACCCATTGATGAGAAACATTGTCAACTCTTTCAACCTTTCCCTTATGGAGATTAGCATAAAACTCATATATCATCTCAACATAATAAATTTCATTCACAATCAACAATGATATCTAACCAATCAGTTCAAAGAGATGAGGGATAACCTCCATACCTTGCATGTTGTTTAAATCTACTTGGTGATCCGGAGCTATTTTTCTTCGATTCCTAGTCCACTCTTCAAAACTTGCAGCCTCCTTTGCTAAAATAATTCGATCTGTGATTCTAACTTCAGGAACCCTAACTCGAGAGGGTACTTTTGTTGCTTTTTCTTTTCCTCTAGTTGTACCTCCTTCTTCAAGATTTTGGCCTTGACTAATATTTTCATTTCTTTGTTTTTACAATTTTTTTTAGAGAAACTCGGCTAGGGTTTGAGAGGAGATGGAGGGTTTCAAATTGAGCAGGTTTTGACACAAAAACAGAGAGAAAAACCGTTTCTTTACTATGTTAAGAGATAGATTTGAAGAAAAAGAGAAGAGTGAAAATCGGAGCAAGAAATCGGATGAGTCTTGTGAGGGAGGAAGTTCTCGGTCGAGAGAATGAGAGAGAGTTGAGAGAAATGTGTGAAAAGTTGGGAAAATATGATTTTAAAAGCGTAGAACCAACGATTTTTTAAAAAATCGGTCGATCGATTTTAAAAGATGGTCGTCTGGTTTTTGTAAATTGAAGAAACCGGACGTCCAATTTTATCGAAGTCGTCTGATTTTGTCATCTGAATATCTCGGGAATTTTTTGGAGGAAAACTCCATGAGTCCAGTTTTGAAATCGGACGTCCGGTTTTTAAGAATGGCATCCGATTTTATGAAAAATGTCAGCAAGACCAAAAAAATGTAAGAGGAAAAATAGATAACACGAACAACACACATTACTCATTAAATTTGCCGATACCAAACAATTTTCTTAAATAGCAAAAGCGATCTTCCGAAAGAGGTTTTGTAAAAATATTGGCAATTTGATCCTCTATGCAAATATATTCTAAAAATACATCACCTTTAGCAACATGATCTCTAATGAAGTAATGTTTGATTTCAATATGTTTTGTTTTTGAATGTTGCACAGGGTTTATGGAAATGTTTATGGCACTAGTGTTATCACACATAATAGGTATACAATTAAAAGAAACACCAAATTCAATCAATGTGTGTTTCATCCAAAGTACCTGTGCACAGCAACAACCGGCTGCGATGTATTCCGCTTCATCGGTTGATAGGGATACGCATGATTGCTTCTTGTTGTACCAAGATACTAAGCATCCTCCCAAGAATTGGCAATTTCAACTTATACGCTTCATTTCTACCTTACATCCGACATAATTCGCATCGGTATAGGCAATAAGATCAAAACAAGATTGTTTAGAGTACCACAAGCCATAATCATACGATGAAATTAAGTATCTCAAAATGCGTTTTACAGCTATTAAATGAGATTCTTTGGGGCAAGCTTGGATTCTAGCACAAAAACATACGGCAAACATAATATCCGGCCTACTAGCCGTTACATAAAGTAAACTACCAATCATACCTCTACTGTCTTTAAATCGACCATTTTACCTTTTTCATCTTTGTCAAGCTTCAATGATGAGCTCATTGGAGTGCCAATACCTTTTGCATTGCTCATCCCGAATCTCTTGAGAAGTTCCTTGGTATACTTCTCTTGGTTGATGAAGATTCCTTCTTTTGTTTGCTTGATTTGTAGTCCGAGGAAGTATGTCAATTCTCCCATCATGCTCATTTCAAATTCTTTTTGCATATGGAAGGAAAATTCTTCACATAAAGAGACATTAGTAGCACCAAAAATAATATCATCAACATAAACTTGGACAAGAAGAATATCATTGTTACAAGAGGTTTTTGCAAAAAGAGTAGTGTACACCACACCCCTTGAAAACTTATTTGAAAGAAGAAAACCACTTAACTTTTCATACCAAGCTCTTGGAGCTTGTTTTAAACCATAGAGTGCTTTTAAAAGTTTGTAAACATAATTTGGAAATTTTTCATCCACAAAACCGGGAGGTTGTTCAACATAAACTTCCTCCTCAATATCACTATTTAGAAAGGCACTCTTAACATCCACTTGAAAAAGCTTGAATCCCTTAAAACAAGTAAAAGCTAAAAGCATCCTAATAGATTCAAGTCTAGCAACTGGAGCAAAGGTTTCATCAAAATCAATGCCCTCTTCTTGATTGAATCCTTGGGCAACAAGTCTAGCTTTGTTTCTAGTGACTTCTCCGAATTCATTTAGTTTATTTCGAAAAACCTATTTTGTGCCAATAGTGGGATGATTATGTGGTCTAGGGACTAAAGTCCAAACTTTGTTTCTTTCAAATTGATTTAACTCCTCTTGCATAGCAATAATCCAAAACTCATCACATAAAGCATCATCAATAAACATAAGCTCAATTTAAGATAATAGGGAAAATTTGTCAACAAAATACCTTCTTGTTCTTACCCCTTGTGATACATCACCAATAATTTCATCCTTAGAGTGTTACTTTGGATATATCACATCGTCAGGAAGATTTTGAGCTTGTTCATCGTTTCATTGTTTTTCCTCAATCTCTTCTTCCTCCATAGCATGTTCTTCCATTGCTTGAGTATACAATGTTTGGTTACTTGGAGTGTTATCTCTGTCATCATCATCAACTTTCTTGTCAAAAATATTAGTTTCATCAAAATTAACATGAATAGACTCTTCAACACATAAGGTTCTTTTGTTGAAAATTCTAAAAGCCTTTTTGTTTGAAGCATAACCAAGATAAATTCCCTCATCAGATTTTCGATCAAACTTCCCAAGATTGTCCTTGGTGTTTAAAATAAAGCATTTGCATCCAAAAACTTTAAAATAGCCAATTGTGGGGGTTTTGTTAAAAATGAGTTCAAAAGGATTTTTCTTTAAAGAATGTCTCAAGATAACACGATTCATAACGTATCATGCGGTGTTATCGGCCTCGGTCCAAAAGTATTTAGGAAGGGAGTTTTCACAAAGCATTGATCTTGCCATTTCTTGTAAAGTGCAGTTTTTCCATTCCACAACACCATTTTTTTGTGGGGTTTTAGCGGCCGAAAAGTTGTGTGAAATACCAAAATCATCACAAAGTTTTGTAAAATCTTGGTTGTTAAATTCTCTCCCATTACCACTTCTTATAGAAATCAATTTGCAATCAAGGGAGTTTTGAACCTTTTTGAAAAGTTTTACAAATTCTTGAAATGCTTCATCCTTTTGGCTAAAAAACAAAGTCCAAATAAATCTAGAGTAGTCATCCACTATGACAAAAGCATACCTCTTACCAACAAGACTAGTGGCCCTCATTGGTCCAAATAAGTCCATGTGAATAAGTTCCAAAGATTTTGAAGTTGAAATCATGTTCTTTGATTTAAAAGAGGTCTTAATTTGTTTTCCAAATTGGCAAGCACCATAGAGTTTAGCTTTCTCAAAGTGAAGTTTTGGTAAGCCTCTAACAAATTCTTTTGAAGAAAGTTTGTTCAATAAATCCATACTAACATGACCAAGTCTTCTATGCCACAAAAATACATCATCATCATGAACCTAGAGACACTTTGAGTTTTAAGAAAGAAGATCTTCAAGATGAAATACATAGACATTTCCACCTCTTTTAGCAACAAAAATAGTTTTGTTTTCATGCTTATCAATGATAGAAGAAGAATCACTTTCAAAAACAACATTTTTCCCACTGTCACATAATTGACTAATACTAAGCAAATTGGATTTTAAACCATCAATTAGAAGAACATCCTTGATAAAAGAAGAAGAATTGTTACCAATATTGCCTATACCAATTATGATTTTTCCTTTGTTCTTATCTTCAAAAGTGACAAATCCACTTTCGGTTTCTTTGAGTTCACTCATAAGCGATGAGTTCCCGGTCATGTGCCTTGAACAACCGCTATCCAAGTACCACTTAGATGACCTTGATTTTTGTTCCTACAAAAGAAGAAGTAGAGATGACTTTTGCTACCCACATCTTTTTGAGTCCATGAATGTTAGTTGGATTTTCTTTTACCTTCCAAACGGTTTTCACTCCTCTTTCAATCTTTTTCTTTATAAAATACTTTGTGGCTTTATGACCACTCTTTTCACAATAGGTGCAACAAACGTGTGAGTGAGATGATGAAACCTCTACAAACTGTGTTTCTTTAGAAAACATATTGGAATGATTATATCCAATACCATTTTTATCAAAAGGTGATCTTTGAGAGCCAAGAAGTTTTTCAAAGTTTTCTTTTCCTTTTTTGAACTTTTCAACACATATAGTCACCTCGTTCTTCAAAACATCATAATCTACCACGCATTTTTCAAGTGAGTGAACTTTTTCACAAAGTTTCTTGTTTTCTAAAACAAATTTTTGAAAATCATTGTTTGAACACTCTTTTTCATTTTTCAAGATTTCTAAAGACTCAAGGAGAGATTTGTTTTCACAAATAAGTTTTGAAATTTCATCAAGCAAAAATAAATATTCGTTATTCAATTCTTTGTTTGTTTTAGAAACCTTTTCGCATTCACCATACATTTCAATAAGCACAGTACAAGGATCATCATCATAAATATCATCAATGAGACTAGAAGAGTTAGAGGGTGAAGATTGTACCTCATTTTCTAATGCCATGAAGCATAGGTTGGCCTTTTCTTCTCCTTCACTTTCGCATGAGTCTTGATCCCAAGTTCTTATTAGGCCCTTGCATTTATTCTTCTTCTTAAATGCCTCAAGCTTAGCTTCTGAAGCTCTTTTTTCTTTTTTAATCGCTTTAGGACAATCCGCTACAAGATGATCGGTGCTATTGTATTCAAAGCAGCTAGCCTTGAAGAGTGATAAACTTTGTCCTCCTTTCTTGATTGGAGGTTTCTTTACTCTATTGTTGAACCCTTTCTTGTAGAATCTTTTAAATTTCCTCATACCAAGGCCATTTCCTCATCATCATCGATCTCATCTTCATTGTTTGATGAGTATGTTTGATCATCCTCATTTGCTTTGAGTGCAATGCTTTTTTTTTCCTTTGTCTTCATCTTCCATTTCATTCAACCTTTTTATTTTCATTTCATAGGTGAGTAGTGATCCTATGAGTTCTTCAATAGGAAGTAGTCTCAAATTTTTTGATTCCTCAATAGCAAGTGTTTTTGGTTGCCATGCTTTTGGAAGTGCATCAAGAATCTTTCTATTCACTTCTCCTCTTGAGTACTCATTCCCATATGTCTTTAGGCCATTTGTGATGTTAGTGAACCTTGTGAACATGTCACTAATGCTTTCATTTTGTTTCATCATGAATAGCTCATAGTCTCTCACCAACATGGCCAACTTTGACTCGTTTACTTGATTGGTGCCTTCTTGAGTTACTTCAAGTAACTTCCACATTTCATGAGTCGAATCACATCCGCTCACTCTATTATATTCATTTGCATACAAGGCACAACTAAGTATATTCATAGCTTGAAAGTTTAGAGTCATCTTCCTTGAGTCAGCTCGTCAAATTCTTCAACCTTCTTGACTACTCCATCCTTTTTGGGAATGTAAGAACCTTTCTCTACAATGCTCCACAAATCAAAGTTAATAAAACAAATATATATTTTAATTCTAGCTTTCCAAAAAGTATAGTTTGTTCCATTGAAGAGAAGAGGTCTATTTGTAGAAGAGCCTTCTATAGCCATATTGAAAAAAGATCTTTTGCTTCTTAGGATGTTAAGCCTTAAAAAGAAGACCCGCTCTGATACCAATTGAAAAACCTTAGAGGGGGGATGAATAAGGTTTTTCGCTAGTTTTTTGAAAATCTTTTGTAAATTAAAAGATAAACCTCCAATTTTGTTTGAGAAAGAATTTTAAAAATCTTTTAAATAAAATTCCAAATCAAACAAAATCTTGTGGTTAAGACAATTAAGTAAAAACCTTAGAAAGAAATGCACAAAGATTTATACTGGTTCATTCTCTCAAAGAGTTACATTGGTCGGGATTTTTATAACAAAGTTTTAACCCAATACTTGCAAGTGCACAAGATCAAAGTAATATGAAAGTATTAGGGTATCGAACCACAGAGAAAGGCTTAACTACTTAAATTATTATCTTCCTAAATTAATTCTACAAAAAGAATCAAGGTTTATTATCTAAAAATTATTACTAAATTAAATAAACCTAATAAATAAAATAACTAAAATAACGAGAGCTTAACCAAAGAGATAATTTAGAACCTTGAATCCACCACTAACCTATATAACAATGATTTAATTTTATTTAGGAGAAAAGATTAAATATTTATGTGGTGATCTAGGCTACAAGCTTTGATTCACTAGAGAAATATATTGTGCTTAAATGCATGACATAATCCATCTAACCATTAACATGACTTATTCATTCCTATGACATAAATCATCTAAAATTAGCATGAACTATTCAATTCTAAAACCCACAATATACTTGCAAAAATCACATATCTCTCATACCCAAGACTACAAGAATTAAGCATAGATAAAAATATCAATTAACCCAAATAATTATTCTACAAGAACAATCACAAAGAATTAATTGCATCAAACCAATAACATCCCAAGATATGCAATCACATAAATAATAGAATAAATCTCCCAAAAATAAAATAAACCAAAGTCACATGGCTAGGGTTTCATCAAGATTCTAAAAATAAATTTAGTTCATGGCTAAAGGGAAAGAAATAACTAATTTATTTGAGAAAATCATGGCTTTCTTTTAATTAGAAGCTTGCTGGAATTTTTCTGCTGTTGTTGAAAAATTCTGCTGGAAATTACTTCAACTGTTGGATTTCTGCTTCTTCTGGAATCTCTTGGAATTTCTGCTGCAGAAATTATTCTACTGCTGCTTCAATTTGCTGTTGTTTTCTCTCCCTTCTTCTTGTGTAGCTCTTCTATATATAGACAAAAGAGAAGCAAAATCCTAATCCTTAAAGGATTCTACTAAAGTTCTAATCCTAATCCTTAAAGGATTCAAAGATTGCAGCTTCCCTTTACTAAATTTAATATGGAATCTTTATTTTCCATTCTTTTTTTTTTTTAAAAATCTGCACAAAGATAAATAAAATAAATTAAATATAATAATTATGACTAATAAATAAATAAAATATTTTCAAAGGCTAATAATTAATACTTAGAGTGTTTATTTGTATTAAAAATCAACTCTATCATACATCCACTATCTTGAGTCAACACCCAAGGATTTACCAAATCCACTATAAACACAATATACACCAAGTACAAATTTGAGGATCACCCTACAAGGGTTTTGCACATAACCTCAATTCACAATACAATATAAATCAAAGGATTACCCAAGGGATTCTTCAAAACGAACCTTTGATATCAACAAGAGAAAGAGATAAGTTTAAGAACAATGTTACCAATGTGAGCTTGAGAAAATAGAAGATACAACTCAATGGAAGGTTTCTACAAGCTCCTCTTTACTTCTTTGATGAAGATCAACAATGAAGCTCAAGAAAATGTTTTTGAGATTGAAAGTGTTTTAAAATAAATGTACTTTAAAGCTCTTTAAAAGTCTTAAATGATCTCAAGAAATATTTCACCAAACTTCTTACTTTTTGGCCGATCAAAAAGCTCTATATATATTTTCTGAGAAAAATGACTGTTGCTAAGTACAACGCTATTATTCTTTTACAGTAAACATGAAAACCGGATGACTGGTTCCTGAAATCGGACGACTGGTTTTGAAACAGAGAGATTCAGACTCATCTACAAAAAATCGGACGACCGATTTTTCTAAAACATGAAAAAATCGGACAACCGATTTTAAAACCGTATGGCCTATTTTCGAGAAAATTTTTACAGCCAGTTTTTTAAGACAAGAGCTTTCTTTTCTATTTCAAAGACATGTATTCTTGATACTGTTTTTAGAGATAGAAAAACTTTCAAAAGCATCAAAAATTCTATCAAGAATAATTTATATTGAGAAAATTATTAAAACAGCTTCACATATGATCAATAATCAAAGATTAAGGTTAGGGAGTTTTACAAAGAAATACCTTAGCACACCCTAACTTAGACATAACTCTTCAATGTCTTCAATGACTTGATCATGGAATGGCTTGGTCTTGTTCCTTCATTTTGCCTTCATCACCGAGATCTTTTGCTTTTTGAGAATGTAGACTTGAGACTCCAAAAGTGCTTCTTTTATTCTATGAAATGTTAGCTTGATACTCACACAAACATATGTTAATCATAATAAAAATCATAAGTAATAATGCCCTTAGAGCTAACAGTTATTATATATATTTTTGTTTTAAGACCCAATTAAGGTAATCTATATTTATATAGGTGGGTCTGTCATCTTAATAAAAGTGTGGGATCTCTTTATAAATGTGTAGAAACCTAGGGATTGTATTGCAAAACTATGATAGGTTGTTTAGCAAATACATCTATATATTAGGGTTATGGTCCCTGATTGCACGTATGATTTAGATCATTAGCCACCTTTAAAAATTCCCATCTCTTTGAGAAAAATAGGTTGCGGTACATAACAATCAGAATATTCAAATCCAATCTTCAAATCACTCAATTGCTATGCATCAAGGTACACACTCGATTCATTATTCTAAATAATCTATTGAGTAACGTTAATTGTTGGATTTTATTTGTTTAATTCCATCATTTCTGTGTCCTAGTAACACACAAAGTAGCAGATTCAAATTTTCACACTTGAACAAAATCAAGTAACCTATGTGTCTGACTCCTACGAACCTCCAATATTTGAATAGAACACCTAGGTGGAAGAGCCTTAATAAACCTTAGGGTGCGTTACTCGAACTCCAAATGATTAAACTAGATATTATTCAACTATGCCTCTCCTCTCTTTTCCTCAGCAAAATAATTGATATGCTTCGAAAGACAGGCTTTCTCCCTCCGTTTCTCTCAAGTTTCTGCAATTCGACTCGGTTCCTCAACTCACTGTGAATTGTGAATTCGGACAGTTAGAGTATTAGGTGTCGGTAGATGTAGGGTCGGAGTGACTGAGAGGCGTCGCCATTGGTGATTTTGTGCGAAATTTTGTTTGGGTGTTGGAATGACGAGATAGATGAGAGTGTGAACTGGGTAAGTCTGAAAGAAAGAATCAAAGAACTGGAACAAAAAATTGTGGAATCATTGCCCTCTGCATATTTATTCAGGCCCCTCAAAAATACAAAAACATCTTCTAAACCCACTCTAGTTTGGGGGAGTTACAAAAATCGCCCTAAAATAAAGAACTTAGGGAAGTTTTTAAAACCTCCCTTAAAATACTTCCTCTAAATGAGAAATCCTACTTGTAGCATAGATGTAAGCCTACACTTATGTAGTATATAATAATGAGAATAGTCATCTTAATGTATATCAGTAGTCTAACTTTTGTAAATGGAACAACTACACAGGCCACTTGTGCTCGGGTTTAAAGAGCAAGTTAATGGATTCAGACCAGCCTGTAATTACTTGAGCTCCAATTCCTCACCATCAATAAGAGCTATGAATTGATTACAATCTTTCATACTTCTCACCTTTTGAAGAGTAAGTTCACAGTTCTCTCTTTGGATACTTTATGCTCTAATTAAAAATTCACAACAACAAGAACTTCTATGGCCAGATACGAATTCCAATTCAACACGATATACAAATCCATAGAATGAATAATTAATATAGGGCGGTTTCCCTGAATAAAATACTAGAGAGAAACCTAAAAAATCCTTGAGACTGCCCTTTCTTAATGTTTTCTTTTTATGAAAATTTGAACCATTTTTTCGGTGTAAAAGTTAATAAATAGAATGAAAAGATATCAAAATAGTAATATTTCAACGAACAGAATGAAACCCAAATCCACAGACCAAAAGTCTATTCACCATCAACAGAAAAAATATATATATCTACTAGCAGTAATAACTCTCAATTTCTCGCATGAGATATAACTTAGACTTTGAACAAAAATCTAGTCAAATTCGATACGAAATAATAAATTAGAAAGATGAAGGAATAAAAGCATCAGAGTCCAACTCAAGAATTTCGCTAACTGCAGACAGTAGTGGCAACATTGTTGAAATTTAGGTTTCACAAACTGAAACTTAATTCTCTGAGAGATCCCATTGGAACATCCATCCTTTCTCAAATCCACCACAACCAAACATTCATAGTTATAAATTGCATAACATATATTTTTTTTTTAAAAATGGGGAAAATGAAGAAGATGAGCAAATTCGTGCATATATGCAATTCTGTCTTATGACACAAAATAGGATTTATAGTAATAAATCCAAACCACAAAGACAAAATAGAAATGGCTTTGCAGAGATTGATCTAGGCTTGCAATAGATTCACTACATAAACAGCTCTGAATTACCTCAAGAAACAGAATTGTGCGACTTCTCCTTGTGTCGCCGGCGTGTTTCAGAGAAGAGGAGAAGAGTCTTCCTTCCCTTTTGTCGGTAGCATGATTGAGAGAAAAGGAGAAGGCGCATTGGTGTAAGGTGTAGAGAGAAGAGGAGAAAGGAGGGTCTGTGAAAGTTTTAAGGTTGTTGGAATAAAGATTGGGGAATTTTGGCTGTCGTTTAATAGGAATTTGGGGGTGCTAAGGGTTGTAATGCTTTCAAACAAAATATTACAGTTGGTGACATTTTGTATTTGTTTTAAAAAATTGATTTTTAAATACATGGTTACAACTATGGGTTTTTGACCAATTTAAGTAGTTTTTAAAAAATTATTACTAAAATGTGTACATTATTTTTTCCTTATTCTAGGCATATCGCATATGTCATACGCAAAATGCTTAGCAACATCGCATATGGCATATGCAATATTCATAATCTCGAACTAATTATGGTTAGTAATCTGACGTGGACCAACGTGACATGTGGCTGGCAATATCGAATACACTTTATGCAATATTATTAAGCGAATCTCATATGTTGTATGCGAGATCCTTAGAATATCACATACGTTATATGTGATATCGTGTAACATAAAATTTAAAAAAATAATGCTTCAAACATTTTGCAAACTTTTTGTAAGAAAAAGAAGGAACAACCAGGTTTCAGACGAAGAGGAGAGAAGAAGGGGAGTGGAAAAAGAAAGTAGAGAGGGGATAAGAAAGAAAGTAAAGAGGAGAGAGGAAGAAGAAAGAAAGTAGAGGAGAGGCCCCTTCAGAAAGAAGTTGCAGTGGACAGCGGCGGCGGCAAAGGACTTCATCGGATGTTCAGCAGCGGCGGCAGCAATAGCGGTGTGAAATTAATTTAACTTATAGTGTTTGAATTCTTGTATGAAATTGGTGTATTGGTTTGAATTTTTTTTGTTCTTGGAATTTGTTAGACTTTATTTTAGCGTGTTAAAATTGATTTCTTTGAGAAATTTAGAGTATATTGGTATGAGATTTGTGTAATTTGATGAAATTTTTTATATGAAAATGGTATGGTGATTTAGGGTTTGAAATTCATATGAAATTTGTTAGAATTTATTTTGCTTTTAAAAAATTGATTGCTTTTAGAAATTATTTGAATTAGTATGAAATTGGTGTTTATTGATGTAGTGATTTCGAATTTGAAACTTTTTGATCATGGGAATATTTTAGAATTGATTTGAGTTTGAAAATTTTTTATTTTTTTGAGGAATTTTTAGAATTAGTATGAATTTTGTGAAATTGGTGTAGTGATTTAGGGTTTGATTATTATCGAATTGATCATTTATCATTTTATACATTTCATAATATAAAGATGCTTTAATAAACTTTAACATATATTATAAATTAATAGCCTAAACCGTAAACTCTAAACCACTAAAATTAGAAGTCTAAAACCCTAAACCCTAAAACCACTAAAATTAAAAGTTTAAAACTCTAAACCATAAAACGCTAAAACTAAACCTATAAACCATAAAACCCTAAAATGTGATGCCCCCAACCATGCCACTAGGTCAACAACGGCTGAGTAGGGCATCTGCATGCCTCTCAACAGTAAATTATAAGTTCCACAATAAAACAAAACCCTAGAACAACACTAACAGGTATACACACAAGGTACGCGGAAAACTTAAGTAAACTAGATACTACTAGTGCGCTCAAAACATAGGATCTTAAAAAAAAAACTTCTCATTTTCGTTTTATTATAAACACAAAAGTATCTTACATCAACAACTTACATAACAACATAAAAAGAAACTCTACAGACGGTTCGAGTCTAAAAAGATAAAACATAAATATATGCCCTTCTGGGGAGATTTGATCCAAAAAATCCTAGCCTAAAACTTCAGTGGCTTGCTAGCCCGCTGACCGTTCCGAGCTAATCTGAGAAGAAACATGATATGGAAAAAAAACGTCAGCGCGAACGCTCAGTGAGTCCACGTGTGTGTGTGGTAGTGATTTCTTTGAAACCATGACGATGTCGTTTCACAAAACAGTTCATGCAATTTTATAAGAAAAGTATTCCTTTTACTATTTTAACAAACTGATACTTGAACCTACATGAGGGTTTCGAGCGCAGCTGGGAAGTCTGAGCGAATCAAGACACATCAGCGCAGCTTCTACGCCCCAAATTGAAAAGAACATGTATTGCAACAGTGGGGCTCCACGGACAAAGTCTGAATCCCCAAAACGAGGCCATTGGAACCAAGTTTCGGCATTTCGTAGTCAAATACCAGCCAAACAACATACGAGCGCTCAATTACAAGCAACCGCACTCCCATATCACTGGTCAAAACAGGCTACAGACTCTTGAGGCACCTACCAGGTCTGCCCTGGGACCAACCTCAGTTTCAAGCCCCTCCTGACTCTTCACTAGGTGGCCGAACCCCACTGCAGAGCATGATGCGTGTCCACGTAGACCGATTGGGCCACACTCTCCGCGGTCTACGCCCCTCTTCAAGTGGATCCACCTTCAGAGTCAAAAACCCGTCCACGTCATCAGAAGAGGCCCTAGTACGGGGGACTAGCCACGTACAGTGCAATCCGCTAACGTGTCTGTTTACTTGATTTTCAACAAACTTTAACCCTGGTCGGAATGAGGTTTTCATATGTATTTACAAATCAAAGGGACATTTGCCCGGCCATAATAACAAATTCAAGTCATAAACATTTCAGAGCACCAAAAATCCTCATCCGCCAATCATCACATGCTTATGCAATTTCACAATTATGCCAATTCCAGATCTATATTCATGCATGTCAAAATACGTAACTTTTCAAGCTAGAACATTTTCCAATATATAAATATTTCCGAAAAACCTGCGTACAACAAACTTCGTATGCACCACCGTAATACTCTGTTTTAAAAGAAACACCTATATAGAGCACCGCTCCTATGTATTTTTCTAGGAAACACGTAGCACATTGTGGAGAATATCTCCAAAAACACGCTGAGAGATATCATTCCAAAAATAGCAATATTTTGTAAAGGTTCAAAAAAATATTTATATGTCTTGTAATATTTGAAATAAAATGGAGTTTGTGGACTCACCTGGATGTAGATCTGGTGCTAAGATCCTACAAAATAATAATACGAAAATACTTAATACCTCGGTACTGATCAAATAATCCTATTCCCTAAATAATATCGAAATCCTACGAAATGAACTTTAGGATGTATATATATATATATACCTATATAAGGATATCTATATAATGATATATATACTTATAATAATTCTTTAAAAGATCGAAAATCCTATATTCTTAAAAAATATATATATATACTCTCCCAAGAAACCATAATTAATTATATACTATATACTAAAAATTCATTTAAAACATTTAATCCTAAAATAAATAACTAACTTAAAATATATATGTATAATCTAAGTAGAAATAAATCTTACTATATATTAAAGAAAACCAACAAACAAACAATATATTTATATATAAATATTATAATGAAATTACAAAGGAAAGAAGAGAAGAAAAAATAATAATAAAATAAATAAAAACATTGCGAACTAACCTTTTTAAGGAGGCTAATATGGCTGCCCTTTTTGATTCAATAAAAAAAATTGATGCATATGCATGCATATATATATATATATATATATAGAGAGAGAGAGAGAGAGAGAGAGAGAGAGAGAGAGAGAGAATAAGGCAGCTAAGTGAGGGGAAAAAGAAGAAAGAAAGAAAAGGCAGGAAATGACGAGTGGCCCATGAGGTGGCCGCCCTTTCCTTAAGGGGTAAGGTTTTTTTTTTTTTGAAATCCTTATATGAAAATGTCAAGTATTTAAATTTCTAGAATAAATACACTAGGTATTAAAAAAAATAAAACCCACTTAAAGGCATTTATAAACCTTAATAATAAAACCTCAATAATATAATAAAATTTTATTTCTATTCCTAAATATCCCCAAAATATCACTAAATGCCAAAAACACTATATCCCACTAATATAGATCAAAACTCTATTTTTATTACGTCTGTAATTTTAAAGTCATGCTAGATGCTTACAGAATAGGGTGTTACATAAAAACCATAAGACCCTAAAACCATAAAAGCCTAAAACTCTAAAACCCTAAAACCTAAAAACCACTTAAATTAAAAGGCTAAAACCCTAAACCATAAAAAAAATTGGTACACCTAAACCCTAAACTTAAAACCATAAAATTTAACCATAATTGATGTTTAACCTAAATCCTAAAATCATTAAACCCTAAAACCTAATTAAAAGCCTAAAACCTTAAACCATAAAAAATTGGTACACCTAAACCCTAAACGCTAAAACCATAAAACCTAAACCATAATTGATGTTTAACCTAAATCCTAAAATCGTGAAATCAAGAAACCCAAAAACAACTAAAAGTAAAAGCCTAAAACCCTAAACCATAAAAAAATTTTTACGCCTAAACCATAAACCTAAAACCATAAAATCTAAAACGTAAAATCCTATAAAACTTAAATCCTAAAATCCTAAATCATAAACCATAAAATCGTAAAACGCTAAAACCACAAACCCTAAAACCCTAAACCATAAAATGATAAACCTAAACCCTAAAACTAAAACCATAAACCTAAAACATATAATTCTAAGACCTAAATCCTAAAATCCTAAACCCTAAAACCATAAAATCGTAAAAATAAAAGCCTAAAACCCTAAACCCTAAAATGTTAAACCTAAACCCTAAACCTAAAACCATATAATCTAAATCACAAAATTCTAAAATCTAAATCCTAAAATCCTAAACCCTAAAATCGCAAAACCCTAAACCCAAAAAACTTAAACTAAAATGACTAATCCCTTAACTATAAACACTAAACCCTAAAAAACTTAACCCGAAAACACTTGAATTATCATAATTCTAAACGTTAACATCAATGTATAAGAATAATAGACATTAATGAAATGTAGATGGGGGAATTGCGACCAGTGACTGCTGATGTGCATCCTGGATCATTAGATGCCAGTATATTAACTGGCAAGGTGAATATCACTCTTCACTCATCTTGGATGGGCATGAAATAATTATATTTACGTGTCGACGCTTCAGTAGTACTTTGTTTGATTGTTATAAGGTGGTTCCTGTAGGGTGTTTGATTGCATTGATAGGACTATTTTGGGGGAGTCTTTAGGTGTAATTACTTAATGCTAGACCATCATCTTATCACTACTTTGGTCGAGCGTGGAGGATTGAGATCCATACCTTCCACTTAACCTCGGTGGAGGTCACTGTGACACTGCAGCATGTGGAGGTGTTATGGGGTTATGGATAGATAGGGCACCTGTGACTGGTGACTATTAGACTTTATCTAGCGTGCAGTGGCTGATATGATTAAGTGTCTACTTGGACTTCGCCTTCCAGTGGGAGTGTTATCTTGGCTTAGGATGAAGAAGAGACTTATAGAAGGTTTGATTACAGAGGATATGTCCGATTCTGCTACTAAAGAAGATTACATTCGCCAAGCCCGTGCGATGATTTTCTTACTTATTGGAGGATCGTTGTTTTTCGATGGATTGGGAAATATGATTTATCTTCGATATCATAGGCTATTGGAGGTCCTTGATGCAATCGGGGCTTATAGTTGGGGTTAGATGCTTATGTAGATCATTGGGCACTGCATGAGAGATATGCGGACCCTTGTTCTCCTTCAGATATGGGTACAGAAGCGTATTCCTGTTATTTGTCCTCGATTAGATCATGTTGTAGTGGTAGACGATGAGCATGCTCCTTTTGCAACGAGGTGGATCATACCATTCGACATGACTTCTACTCCAAGTCATGTATTAACAGCATATAAGTGTATGCAACAAAATCTTAAGTATGAAAATTGAACAAAAGATAAATAGCAAATAATGTGATTTGATTTATGATATAGTAATGGTTACAACAATCTCTGGGGAATTCCTAGTATCTAGAATAATTCTTCGATTCTTCTTTTCAACAAAGTGTTGACTTGAGGGCTTGGAAGTTTCTTCTCAAATCGAACGAACTTTGAGGATGATTGATGGATTGCAGAGCTGCTATTTTTCTTCGATCTTTGGGAGGAAGAAGGTGAGGAATATTGAGAGGAAATGCTTGAATTTTGAGGAAGACCTTTGTTGGAGTGCTTTTGGGAAGAGCTTCTGAAGAGTTTTTCACTTGCCTCGAGCTTGACTGTCTTCTGAACGATTTTCAACCTTGGGAAGACCCTTATTTATAGGCAAAAATAGGCCATCGGTGTTAGATCGGCCCATTTTCTTATTTGATGAGGCCCAATGAGTTTAACCTATCATTTAATAGATTTAATTTAAAATTACTTTGGACGAAATTTACTTGGGCCAAAAGGCATAGGTTTTGTTGTATTGAGCTTTATTTAAAGTGGGTTTGGATATTATTTAAATAATTCCAAATCCAACCCAATTTACATGGCTCAATTCAAATGATCCAATCCTTATAGCTCAACTCGAATAATCCAATCTTCATAGCCCAACTCGGATGATCCAATCTTCATGGCCGCACTCGGATGATCCGATCTTCGTGGCCCAAAAGACCTCTTTTATTAACCTAATTTAAATAACTGATTTTTAGTCCTTGATTAAATAAATAAATTAAGAATTTATTGTCTACAAATACCCCCACTTCAAGACTTGAGTAAAAGTTATGGAGCTAAAACTTTGAAGACAAGACTTGAAGTACTTAAGTGCAATTTTTTTTATTTTCTTTTTGAAATTGCCAACATCTTCCACTTTTAAACAAACCAATACTATGAAATTTTGAAATTGTCCACGAAAATTCTGAAATTTCTTTTCTTTTTTGGTACTCGCTTGGAGTCTTAAATTCCAATAAAAAAAAAGGGGTAGAATCCTTGAAGATTTGAGGAGGTTGAATTAAATAAGGAAATTAAATTCATCTCAAACCAAGAATGTTATTCTTCATCAAATATAGAAACTTGAATATTTGTAGATTTTTGAATTTGAATCTTCATATAATTTGAAATAATTGAATCCTTGTGAAAATTTAAAATTGAATCCTTATAAAATTTTAATTAGAATCTTCATAGGATTATAGGACAAATCTCTATGTCTCAAATCCTCATATATAGAGAGGTTATTTCATCTTTGTCTTCATCCTAAAAGTAACCCTTCGGTGTAAGAAAACCATTCTCAACTTCCTCTTTTTCTTCTTCTTTGCTAACTTTTGTGAGTTCAATCCTACAGAAGACGACGGCGGCAACATCAGGTATATTCAAAACTTTTTTTATTTTTTTTTAATTTTATGTAATGAAATTACTCCACTAGAAACCATATTCTCTCCAACATGATGAGGTTTGATCAATGATGCATGTTCATGCAAATTATGCAATTGCACGTCCTCGTATTTGGAAATCTTTTTATTATTTTAAATAGCATGCAATTTCCAGAATCATGTTCAATAGGACAAACCCACTTACATGCTTCACCATGCCAATTAGACCCTTTCACAGTTTTTTTTTTTTTTTTTTTGGGGAACTTTGATCCCATGCATTCTTTCATGACAACAATTTCCTCTTAGACCAGCTATGGTGCACTTCAAGGACTCCAAGTCTTCATTCGGCAAAGATGTCCTAGTCATTCATAACAATTCCAATTAACCAATGAATGTGCGACAATTTTGACGATTTATAAGGCGGTTTCTGGGAGATATGTGGGCTCATTGCCGAAAACAACCACCACTTATCCCATGAAGGATTGGTCAGCTCTTTTCAACTTCAAAAGTCTGCGATCTCAGAAAGCTTTGATCCTTCTCGACTCAACTCGTCATTTTTTGAATTACTTCGACTAACTTCCCTCACTTAACTGCAGAACGATCAATGGCAAGGTTCAATGGAGTTCAACATTTGAGTCCTGGCAAATTCCGCTACAAAGAGAAGTATTGGGAATGGATAGAAAATGTCTTGAGTCGATGCAAACGTTTGAAAGATGCAGGAATCCATCACGCCTTGTACACATCACTCTTCACCTACGACCGCAACTCCAACATCATGAAGGCCTTTTGTAAAGCTTGGTGTCCTTCTACCAACACACTTTTGACAACAACCAGTGAGGTGTCTATCTCATTGTAGGATTTGAACAAAATTCGAGGCTTGCCCATATTTGGCCACCATTACGATGAAGTTGTTCCTCTTGCTACAGAACTTACCAGAGTGGATCTTGAAGGCAAGAAGTATCTTCCAAAAAGTTGTGGGCGTTTGTTCGAAGCATACCACTCAATCAAGATGGACAATGGCACCAACTCGGGAGTCACCATCAATCAATGGATCACTTTCTGGTTCAAGAAAGCTGTGAAATATGAAGCACCTCCTCAAAGGGAAGAGCGACGACAACGCCCCAAATTTACTGAGAATCCTTGCGGCATCATTGCACCTCGTAAAGCATGGACGGCGGAAAACGAGGCCTTGTTCTCCAAGCTAAACATTTAAGGTCCCATCCTCAAATTGGAGACATTCCTTGCTGCTTTTTTTATCATGTTGGCTTTGTGTCTTAGTTTTGCCCAAGGAAGGTGTGACCCTTATTCGCCCTAGTACTTTTAAGATGGCGAGCTTGATGGCATTCCAATCATTATTGTGCCTCCAACCTTTTCTAATCAAGTGCTTCTTACTCTTCAAGTCTCAAGCAAGCATTTTCTTTCTTCGTCAAGCCTTCTTGAATAGCAATCCTCAAAGAAGGGATTTGTAGCTCCAATGGAAGTACTGTTTCAACTATATAGACGAGAACATATGGAGTGGCTTGGGTTGGCGTGCGATACGTGGTTCTATAAGCCCACAACGCTTCTCCAATTCAAATGTGCTGGTCTCTTTTAGATTTATCCACGACCTTTTGTATGAATTTAGATAAGGTTTTGTTAAACGCCTCAGCAAGTCCATTTACAAGAGCATAATACACGGAGGAATTTTATGTTCGAAACCAAACTTCTCACGCAATTTGTTCATCAAACTATTGTAGAATAAAAGCCCGAATAAAGTCCACAACAGTCTCTTTCTTTATTTTCTTCAATGCTATGACTTCTGCCCATTTGGAAAAGTAATCTGCAGAAGCTAAGACATACAAATGTCCACCAGATAACTTTGGCAACATCAAGACCCCATGCGTCAAAAGGCCATAAAGCTACAGTTGGATGCAAAGGCCCAGGAAGTTGATGTATGTAGTTAGCATGGAATTGACAAGCTTGACATCTTTACACATAGTCCACGCAATCTTTCACCATTGTTGGCCAATAATATCTCATTCTGTTGATGTGAAAGTGAAGCTTTGAACCGGATTGATGAGCTCCAAAAATGCCAGAATGAGCTTCCTTTATTGCTTGAATAATTTCTTCTTCGCCCGAGCATCTTAGGAAAATGCCTTCAATAGATCGCTGAAACAACGTATCTTTATAAATATAAAATGAGCAGCTCGGTGGTGAACATCAATTCTTCTTTGCAAATCATTTGGCAATTTTCCTTCTTTCAAATAATTTATAAATGGATGACATCAATCCTCCTTATCAACCTCGAAGACTGAAACAGAATAGATTTCACACTCTTCATATTTTTCATCTTCGAACATGGGTGGGACCGTCTATCTTTGACACAATGGAATTTTGGTGTGCTGATCTGATAAAGTCAAGTTTGAAGAAAGTTTAGCTAGCATCATCTTTCCTATTTCCGTTACTCAAGACGTGTGATATTGTCACGTCGCCTAACCATCCCATGAGGCGCCTTGCATTTTTATAGTATGGGAACAACTCAAGCTTCTTAACTTCGTATACTCTTGACCGCCAATTGAGAATCTCCATATACTTCAAGTTGTGGTTGCTTCATATCAACAGCCAATTATTCTAACCCAAGCATGAGAGCTTAATACTAGGCCATGTTGTTAGAACATTGTTGACTTAAAGTAAAGGCATATAGTAGTACATCACCTTTGGAGGTAAGAAATACTACACCAGCTCCAGCCCCTTCGCAATGTGATGCACCATCAAAGAACTTTTTCTACAGAGGAAGGACTTCTATCACTAAGACATTTTCATCAAGTAGCTCATCATTCAACTCCTATTCAGCAGGTATAGGATGATCAGCCAAGAAGTCCACTAACACTTGCCCCTTAACAGCTTTTTGGGGTACATAAAAATTTTCAAATTGTTAAAATTTGCAAGTACCATCTCGCTGACGATCAGACAACACAGGCCTTGACATTACATATTTAATTAGATTTGCCTTGGAGATGAGGTGTATCGTGTGTGCCTGAAAGTAGTGCCTCAGTTTCTGAATAGCGAATATCAGTGCTAAGCAGAGCTTCTCTATCGGCAAATAATTCAGTTCATTATGCGTCATTGTCCAGCTCAAATAATACAAGGCTTTTTCCTTCCCATCTTTATTTTCTTAAGTGAGTAATGCCCCCACAAAACGTTCCTGAACAACAATATATAAGACCAACGGTTTTCCAAGAGTAGGCACAACTAACATTGGAGGTTTCATGAGATATGACTTGATGATTTTGAAAGCTTCTTTACAAGCTTCATCCCATTCGAAAGGTATGCCCTTCCTTACCAAGTGGCTAAACGGCTGGCACCATCTAGCAAGATTTGAGATAATTCTTCAAAGATAGGATAACTTTCCTTGCAAACTTCTTAGCTCATGAATATTTTGTGGCTCAAGCATCTTCAAGATTTCAGCAATCTTGGATTGATCGATTTCAATCCCTCTGTGATGGACAATAAAGCCAAGGACTTTCCAAAGGTAACACTGAAGGAGCACTTCAAGGGATTCATCTCCAATTGATATCTACGAAGTCACTCAAAAGTGAACTTCAAGTCTTTGAGGTGATCCCCACGTTTTTGTGACTTGACTAAAAGATTATCGACAAAGTATTCCAACATTTTGTGTAGCATGTCATTAAAGATTTTTTGCATAGCCCTTTGATATGTTGCGTCAGCATTCTTCAATCTGAAGGGCATCATTTTATAGTAGTAAATGCCTTTATGTGTGTGGAATGCAGCTAGCTTTTCATCTTGTAGTGCCATCTTTATTTGATTATAGCCAAATACAGCGTCCATAAAAGACCAAACTTCATGCCTGGTGGTAGCATCAATCATTATCTCTGGGATGGGAAGTGGAAAATCATCCTTTTGGACATGCGTTGTTTAAATCTTTGAAGTCAACACATATGCGAATTTGGCCATTCTTCTTCCTCACAGGAACAATGTTTGCAATCCAAGTGGGATACTTGACCTCACGGATGAATCCAGCTTTAATTAATGTGTTGACTTCTGCCTCAATTGATGGAAGCAGTTCGGGTCGAAAACGCCTTTTAAGTTTATTTTATTGGCCGAGCTCCACTTTTGACAACTAATTGGTGGACGGCTATCTTTGGGTCCAAACCAAGCATTTCTTTGTACGTCCGTGCA
Organism: Catharanthus roseus; assembly: GCA_028651295.1. NCBI lineage: Eukaryota > Viridiplantae > Streptophyta > Magnoliopsida > Gentianales > Apocynaceae > Catharanthus > Catharanthus roseus. The sequence continues at coordinate 15,807,140 of JAPQWS010000168.1, read as the reverse complement.
AAGACGTCTTTGTATTCTTTTAATAGATTGGCCTAATTTTCTTGTTCTTCAGGAGTGAGAAGGGCATTTATGTAGACAGGGTGGGGATCTTCAATCGTGCCAAGATTGACTTCCTTTAGTTCATCCACAATAGTTTTATGCCCTCTTCAAGTTCTGATGGAGCATTTTCAGCATCTTCTTCAAAAGCTCCCTCTTCCACGATATTGATATGATGTATTGAAATAACTTCTTCATTTTCAGTTCTATCATATTCTTCAACATTCGTGGGGTTGTGTCTTGTAAAAGCAATGGTTCTTTGGAATACTCCAGTTCTTATTTCCAAATTATGTAAGCAAATGTCCCAGTTCTCCACATTTCAAATATATCCATTTTCAACAAACCTTGTAACTTCTCTGATCAATGCATCTCTTCACCTATGGATGCAGACCATGGTATTTCCTGAGATTGAGATTTGGTAGGTTGATCCTACACATTCGTCATCCTCTTTGATTCAAGGTATGGTATGTATGTCCATGTGAACTTAGTTTTTGAATCCATATCGCAGTTCACTCTGACCCATATTTGGGAGGGTGTCTTGATCACACATCTTACCTCATGAGGATGCTTCTTTTGCCTATTTCTTTTTTATATGATACTACCCCAAGGCGTTTGAAGACAGACATATGGGAAAGGTTTCGTTTTGATCACAAGCAATTAAAAATAGAAATTCGAGTGCTTTCCTTTGCTTCGTTGTTCAATTTAAATTTTGAGGTAACTTTGTCCTCTGTAGTGATGTATTGGGTAGTTGTTCTCTTGATCTTGAGACGTACGGGAGATGCACATTTGTATGCAAATCCAGTAGTATTTCCATTTTCTCTAGAAGCTTCCTAGGGTAGTTTACCCAACAAACTTTGACTTTTTGAATTGTATACTGCTTTGACAAGAAGTCTGTAGGCATTGGGATCGAATCCATCGCTTGTACATGAAGTTGAAAGCTTATCAAAATCCTTTGAAGAAGTACCCAAGATTTTAACAATCTTATTACCCTCCATCTTGGCATTTCTATGGTCGAACAAATCCTTTTAAAGGAGTGCCTAAGGCCTCACAGGCTCAACTTTGGTAAGGAGCATAGTGAGATCCTATTGTTTCGCTAGGTCTTCCAGAGGCAACTTCTTATCTTGGCTTACGGATTCGACTGCCAACTTTTTCTTTGAAAGATTCTTTAAGGAGCTAACTTCTTGAACTTCTCCTTCTGTTGATGAAGAAAAATATTGGATGACTCGGTTTTCTTTCTGATGTAGTACTTGGCCTCAGCAATGTGAGCTTCAGCTTCTCTAAAAGGTTTATCATTGGCAACCACCTTCTTCACAACTCTATTCCTGCAATACTTGAAACACTAATGGAAGGTAGATGGAACAACATCATTCTCATAAAACCATGGGCTTCCCAAAAGAATGTTATAGGAAGTCTTAGCATCTATTACATGTAAAAGAGCACTTGTACTCACATCATCCATCATCAGGTTCATGGCAAAGTCTTAATTGCCCTTTGTCCACCTTGGTTGAATCCTTGGATCATCAAACGACTTTGAGACAAGTCCTTAGTAGGAATTCTCAATTCTTTCAATGTCCTCAAGGGTAAGATATTAACTGCAGATCCACCATCTAATAAAATTCTATTAACTCTTTGTTCTTTCACATATCCTGCCACAAATAGTGGCCTATTATAAGGAGTTGCGCCAAGTAGAATATCATCATCACCAAAAGTGATTTGAGCAAAATCTACATGTTTTTTTTCGCTTTCTCTTCAAATTGATCATGAATAGCATAGCAATGAGGCCACATCTATTTCAAGAAAACCTTCAGGTAGAAAATCTCCTAAGGTGATGGGATGCGGGGTTCTTTTTGGACAACCATCTGATAACGTCGAAAAGTTTATGATCTTTTGACTACTTGACTTTTGCATACCTCTTTTGTGAATTTGCTCCTTGTCAACATAGTTCTTGATTTGATGGATCTCGTGCAATTTCTTTTGCGGGTCACATGGTCCAACCTTCATCATCAGTTGAGATAACCTCTCATTTGTTGGGGGTATTTCAACATGTGTTTGACATTCCTTCATGGAAATGACGGATCTATCAACCCCAACCTTCACAGCATCAAACTCTCCAAACTTGATTTCTCCAACTATCTTCTTTGAAGCAATTGGTTAGACAGAGGCGGTGGTTACAAATGTCACATGAGAAGTCACTTTATCCTCTTCAAGAAGAACACATCCTTTTTTAGCTAGCCGCATTATTAGATCCTTGAATATAAAGCGCTTCTCAATAGGATGACCAATTATACGATGATACTTGCAGTAGTTTGGATCATCCTTGTATCTGATATCTCTTGGTCATTTTGAGTCGGGCAATTCTATAGCATCAGCAACTATAAGTTCATCAAACATTGAAGAAATTTCAGAATCTAAGAAGGGATATCCTTTGGCCTTTATTTCTTCCAAGGTCTTTTTCCTTCACTCATGATGAGGATCGATCTTCTTGGTCACTTTTTGAGAAACCTTGGTAGATACCTTGATTAGACTAGCATTTAGAGCCATTGACCTTTTGTCTCACTTTTGGAAGAAGCCTTACTTTGTTTCTTGAAGTTTTGCTTCTCTTTCCTTTGTTCAAATCCTACACAAGTGTCTTTCCTCCATTTGCAGTTATACTAAATTCCATCTCATGTGCGCGAGTTGCTAGTTCTTCAAATGTTCTAGGCATAATTCCTTTGAGATGTATTGAAGTCCCTAGTGTATGCCTTAAATACAAATCTCTATAGCAGAAGACTCGCTCAGACGATCTCTGCAGTTCAAGTTCAAATTCCTCCACCTGTTAATGTAATCAATCACAAGTTCTTCTTTCCATTGATGGGAATTAGTCAATTCTACCATGCTAACAATTCGACGGATGCTATAGAAGCAATTTAGAAACTCTTATTCAAGTTGTCCCCAGCTATTAATGGATCCAGGCTCCAATTTTCATACCAATCAAAAGCATTACCTTTCGGAGATCGTACGAATTGTTTCACTAGAAGATCTCCATGGGTACCAACATTATTGCAAGTTTCCACAAATTGAGCCATATGTTGCTTTGGAGTTCCTTTCCTATCAAATTGTTGAAACTTTGGTGGTTGATAACTAGCAGGTATTCTCATGTTATCAATTCTTTGGGAATAAGGCTTGGCATAAGTGTTGATCGACTTAGTTCCCTCCTCATATTTCCCCTTGATAGCAATATAGATCAGATCTTCCAATTGGTCGCAAAGGATCAAACCATCAGTAGATACTTGGATATTATGGTCCTTCTTAGAGTTGACAACTTCTTGAACTTCTTGGCTTCTTAAGTGGAGCTTGACTTGTCTTGCCACTTCTCTCCAAGCTATTTATTAGTGAAGCGATATAATACTCTTGCTCTTGGGTACGCTTTGCTAAGCCTTGAACTAGTCTTGTGATATTTACCAGTTGTTCTTCAGTGCTAAGTGTTCCAGTCATCATAACTGGTGATACTGATGAAGCAGTTGAATCTTCAGCCATCGAAGATTCATACATTGAATTCTCATAATGAACTTTATTATCAGAGCCGATGCTTGAGGATTCATCATCTTACTTTTTAAATGATGATGCCTTTGGAGCCAGTGTATTTTGGACTTCCTTTTGACAAAGTACCCTCTTTTTGCTTCTCGTTATCATCCTAGCATTTGAAGCTATGGGGGAAGCAGTGACAGTTTCTTTGGCAGCAGCAGCCTTGGAATGAATTGACTTTAAGTTGTCATTTTTGGGATCCATTGATGCTTGAATTTTGATTGACTTGAGCTTTAAAGAGAAGAGATGGGAGGCAGAGATGGCCCCATTGGGCATGGCAAATTTTGTATACAGCAAAATCTTAAGCCTGAAAATCGAACAAAAGATAAATAACAAATAATGTGATTTGATTTATGATATATTAGTGGTTACAAAATCTTTGGGGAAATTCCTAGTATGTAGGATAATCCTTTGATTCTTCTCTTCGGCAAAGTGTTTACTTGAGGGCTTGGAAGCTTCTTCTCAAATCGAAAGGACTTTGAGCTTGATTGATAGATTGCAAAGTCGCTGGAGCTTTCATCGATCTTTGGGAGGAAGAAGACAAGGAACACCGCGAGAAAATGCTTGAACATTAAGGAAGACCTCTGTTGGAGAGCTTTTGGGAAGACCTTCTAGAGAGCTTTTCAATTGCCTCGAGCTTGAGTGTCTTCTCAATGTCTTTTAACCTTTCGAGGAACCTTAATTATAGGCGAAAGCAGGGCATTGGGTTGCTTGGCTACTAAGCGGCCCATCAATGGTGTTGGGTCGGCCCGTTTCCTTATTTGATGAGGCCCAATAGGTTTAACCCATCATTTAATGTATTTAATTTAAAATGACTTTGGCTAAATTTACTTGGGGCCCAAAGGCATAGGTCTGTTGTGAATTCCAAATCTGACCCAATTTAAATGGTCTAACTCAAATGAACCAATCTTCATAGCCCAACTTGGACGATACAATTTTCATGGCCCAAAAGACTTCTTTATTAATTTAATTTAAATAATGACTAAAAATTTTATTTTATTTTAGTCCTTGATTAAAAAAATAAATTAAAAATTCATTGCCTACAATAGACATCAATTCGATTCCATGCCTAGCGATCAAGTAAAGTTTATTATTCACTTTTGACATTTATTTGACTTTTTTTTTATTTCTTTTTTAAAGTCACATTTGTAGTTTGACTGGCTCCCTAATCACGGCCATATTACAGTGGATTCCGATCTTTGGCGGGCGGAGTTCCCCTTGATATGCTTCGAGATAGTGGAGTTCACTATCTTGGGAGGGTTATGAGACAGTTCGGCTATGATTAGCCCATCCTAGAGGCTTTGGTTGATCGGAGATATCTACATGACGTATCTTTGGTAGAGCAAGAACATACAAATTGGGCATCGAGACACATTCAATATATGACTTTATGGGACCTCAGAGACAGTACATTCGTCACGGGACAAATTTTGGTGCAGGAGCTCTGACATTGCCGATAGGATTATATGATGTGGTATCGAGAGATCACGAGACTATATACCGATAATCCATCTCATCGTAATATCTAGTCCTCGTGAAACCAGCCATCCGGGGTCGACCATCAGAGACAGTACATTCGTCACGGGACACAAATTTTGGTGCAGGAGCTCCGACATTGTCGATAGGATTATATGATATGGTATCGAGAGATCACAAGACTATATACCAATAATCTATCCATCTCATTGTAATATCTAGTCCTCGGGATACCAACCATCCAGGGTCGACCGATGGATGATGGTAAGAAAATATTTTATTATTCAATTTATAATTTATGTATCTTCACTAACTAATGAATCGTTATTTCTTTTTAGGCATCCATGTTTCAGCACATAGATAACATGGCGGATGCACAAGTGAGTGTACTATTATCATCTCCTCAAAGTCAATCCTTCGCTGAGAGAGTGAGAATAGAGGTCTGCCAATTCTTAGCATTTGTAGGTAGAACATTAGGTTGTGTACCATCTCATCGAGAGGACTATGATATATTTCCGATCGATCTGGCACGATGTCGGCCTCAAAACCCTATACCTGATTGGGGAGCACGCGGAGTAAAAAGAGGAAGATGACAAGGTCGTGGAGGACTAGTCCCCAGAGCCAATCCAAGAGATGCAGGGGACGGATGACGTGGTCATAGAGTACCAAACCTTAGAGCTGACTTTGATGCTGCTAGAGCTGCAGAGGAGGACCAGACTAATGACGACTACGACTTGGATCCTCATGGTGGGGCATCAAGGGATAGAGCTGCAGAGGAGGGTCAATATGATGACGACTACAACTTAGATCTTCATGGAGGGGCATCAAGAGATACAGTTGTAACGAAGTGTTAGGATGGTGATCACCACGACATGTATTCACTTGGACTTTCATTCACCATGACACCATCTACTTCTCAGGTCATTCTATTATATGCCCACACGTCTCAGACCGATCAGTCACATGCATACGTGTCTTATCCCATCTATCACATACCTCCACGTTTCAGACCGGTCGATCACATGCCTCCACGTCTCAGACCAGCCCCCTAGTATTTCACATCACTGCCTCCAGTCCGTAGGTCTGATCGTCATGCTCATGCGCGTTACCTATTTATTCTATCAGATTATGCCTAGTCATAGACATTTGTGATGTATATTATAGTTTGTTGTATTATTATGATACTTTATCTTTTATATGACGATAGTACTTATTATTATTATTGAGATTACTTATCTTTTATGCTTTATCTTTTATCTTTTAATCCTAAACCCTAAAACCTTAAAACCACCAAAATTAAAACCTTAAACCATAAAACCTAAACCCTAAAACTACTAAAATTAAAATCGTAAAACTCTAAAATCCTAAACCCTAAACCCTAAAATCGTAAAACCGTAAAATCCTAAACCATAAAACCATAAACCAAAAAAGCCTAAAATCTTAACCCTAAAACCATATGCTTTATCTTTTAACCTTAATTCTAAACCCTAATTTTAAAACCCAAAAATTTACATGACAATTCAAACACGTGGAATCTTTATCTTTTTGTCCACTCTACCTGACATAGCCATGCGACGGGAGTACTATTGACATGACAATTCAAGCACATGGAAATATTTATATTTTTGTCCACTCTATCTGACATAGCCATGTGTGCATTTATAGTTCACATGACAATTCAAACACGACGTCGACCTAATTTTGTTATATATATATTAAATTAAATCACCAATGCAATTCACCAAATATCTAATCACACCAAAACCTTCTACACTTTCTTTCAATACCTTTCTTCTTATAACCATAAAACAAATAGTTATCATGGCAAAAACTTCTCCGATTAGAGTGATACTATATTGGGATTCCAAAGTTCAAAGAGACCAATTCGGTCCTTATTTCACCGGTGCTGTAGAAAAAACATGAAAATTTAGTCGGAGAGTGAGATATGAAGAACTTGTCAATTCAACTTTTTTCTTACGAAACATGAATCCAAATGAATGGCAAATTCAGATGACAATGAGAGTGCCAACTTATTAGGAAAGATATCAAACGTTTCGTTATACTCTTCAAGTATGGATAATGATCCTTAAATGGGGTACCTTGGACAATTAGCCCTGATATAGCAATTAATGGCATCGATGTACTAGTTCAAGTTGAACAGTGTAGTTACTGGAGACAACCCCACATGATGATTATACTCACGTCCCGGTGTGTTAAGAAAATTCAAATGTTCTGCAACACGTCATTGATGTAACGAGGATGGTGAATGATTCACCACTAATGTTATACGGGACAACTCTAGAAGATGTTGTTGATTTCACATCTGACGATGACTATTCAAATGATTCAGACGATAGCGATGATGATGATGGTGATAGTACTGATGATGACAACCCCATAAACCATAATTCAATGGCAAATCAAATGCAAAATAATGAATGGGATGCTCCGTACTATTATACATTATCCGGAGCTTTTCAAGATATGGGTTCGGGAAAACCAATAGACGACTTTCTCGAATCAGGAATTGCCAAATTCGAAGACTGGAATGAGACAATGGTTGATATTCAAAGAGGATCGGTGTTCTAGTCAAAAAATTTTACGATGTTCAACAGTGGTCAATTCGGATGGGACGAGAGTACATGGTAACAATAAGCAGGAGTGACCAGTTGGTAGCAGAATGCTAACATAATCATGAGAGTGATTGTCAATGGTACATTCGAATGAAGAAAAAAGTAACTCATGATCTTTGGCAGAGCACTATTTTCAGAGGTACAACACGTGTTTATTCTGTTCAAGGAAAGTGTCATCGAAATATGACGGTAGAATTTATTTCAAGGAAACTAAGTCATATCCTTGGCAACGATCCCGAGATTCCGGTGGCAAACATAATGAATGAATTGCAATCCTTAAATCAAGTTGGTTGCATGTACAAGAAGGCATAAATAGCTTGGAGGAAAACAATAGAAATGGTGTTTGGGAACTGGAAATCCACTTTTGCTATTCTACCCCAATATCTCCAAGCTATGTTGGATTCTAATCACCAAACCATCATCCACTAGTTACATCATACCACGTCATTGATATGCAATGTTCTTCGCTTTCTTTTTTGGTCCTTCAAACCTTCGGTAGATGGATTCTCACACTATCGGCCAGTCATTTCCATTGACGGCACCCATCTAAGGGGATCCTATAAGGGCACACTCCTAATCGCTAGCATGTGGGATGTGAACAACCATGTGTTTCTGCTAGCATTTGCCATTGTGGATAAGGAGTCCAAAAAAAGTTAGAATTGGTCCTTATCATTGTTGCATTCAGAAGTTGTGAAGGATGGGAGGGTTTGTTTAATATCCGATCGTCACGCAAGTATTATCAATGCTACTGAAAGACAACCATTAGAAACCTGCACTTGCTGATCACAGATTCTCTCTTCGCTATATCCGAGCCAATTTTACGAAACAGTTTAAGGACTCAGCATTGAAAAATTTAATGTTGGAGGTGGGCACAACAACAAAGATATGGAAATTCGAATTTGTTATGAATGAAACCAAGATAAAAAAAAAATGTAAAAGCATGAGAAATACTTAATTGAGATTCCCTTTGAAAAGTGGACACTCGTTTATGATGGTGAATATAGGCATGGAATAATGACTGAAAATATTTCGGAATCACTCAACAGTGTCCTTAAAAAAGTTAAAGCTTTACCGTTGAAAGCTCTAGTTGAAGTAGTGTTCAATAAACATGTTAGATATTTCGACGAACACCATAAAGAAGCCCAGAGCTGCATCAATCCGTTACCGAAGAGAGTGTTTGAAAAGTTTATAGACATTGAAGTCAAATCAAGATCACACATAGTTGTGCTATATAATGCACAAAATGGCATTTACAAGGTTAAATATGGTCTAAGGGGCAATTGTCGAGCTGACCGCACTTATACTTTGCGCATGCGATCAAATTCCTACACTTGTGGAAATGGCAAGTCAACATATTGCCATGTTCACATGCTTTTGCGGTTCGTAAAGAAAACAGAACAACACCCATAGTCTTGTGCTAGTAATATTTTAGCAGAAAACTTACTTAAGCGCGTACGAATCTAACTTTTATCCAGTTGTGCATGAGGATCTTTGGAAACTGGCCCCTTTCAACTTGACATGATATCCTCCAAACATAAAAAATAAACGAGGTCGAAAACAAGGCACAAGGTATCATGGAGAGATAGATTATCGGAATTCAGATTCACCTCCTAAATGTATCAAATACCGAAGGCCATGGCATAATAAAAAAATTTGTCCTAACCCCAGCTCAAGTAAAAATGTGTAATTTTTCTTTTCTCTTTAGAAGTGTTGTAATATTTGTCTTATTATATTAATGATATTTTTCTTTTGGAAACCCTACTACTTATTTCTTTATTAAATTTTTTTATAGTTTTAAAATACTAAACAAAAACATATACTTTTTTACAAAAAAAGAAGACAAACAAATGAAAGAAAAACAGAAAAAGTGAAACAAACGTAAAATACTTTGTCTTTCTTTTTCAAATAATTAAAAAACTTAAAGTCATTTTTAACCTAAAAATGTCAAAAGAAATATATAAACTAGGAAATATTCAAAATCGTTTATCTTCGCAAAATAGGAGAAAAGAAAATAACAATTTTAATTCCTTCATTTTAAATAATGTTTTAAAAAAAATATATAAATATCGCATATAGCATATACAATATCCTTGTGTATATCGAATATGCCATATGGGAACTTGCCATGTCAGCTAAACCATATTTAAAAAAATAATTAGAGATATTGCATATGCCATATGCGAGATTGTTGAGTATTTCGCATATGGCATATACGACATACATAAAATAGAAAAAAATAATATGTACATTTTAGTAAAAATTTTTTTAAAATCATTTTAAATGGTCAAAAACTCTAAAACCACGTCGTTTTATATATTTCTAAGTGACACCTTATAAAAGCATTACTATACACCCACTCAGATATAACTACACTTTTACAAAAGTGTTACTAAAAACATATCACCATAGCCTTATTTTTTAGCAGTGTAAGATTCCCACAACCATTATATGAAGATAGATGAATGTATATACGTGAAGAGATGAATATATATATATATATATATATGTGAAAAAGATGAAATATCACAAGATAGAGCCTATGCTAGATATAAATATTATAAACTCATGACACTTTTGTCTTGTTCTTCTTTCTTTGAAGCTCAAGTTTTTGCTCTTGATTTTGAAGTGTAACCTTCTTAACTTTCTCTTATTCTCTTGTTAACCTTTTGTAAAGGAGTGACTGCTATTTACAAAGCCTGAACCTTCTCTTGTGAAAATGCAAGTGACTTGCTTTAAGAGGTGGAGGGAAACAAAAAATTTAAAAGTAAAAGAAAGAGAAAAATATCAATTTGTCTCGTGGATAAAGATATATAAGATTTTCTCAAGATTTTCTACACCCCCCTTGTGATTTAGATGACCTAGATAAACATGCATTTGGAAAGAGATAGAACTTCCTTTATTCCTTGAGAAAAACTATTACACTTACGAGTGCAAACAATCAGTTTTGGCAAAATAAGATTTTTGAAGAATTTTGTGTTTTTGGAAGGAGATAAGCATGCTTTTAATCTAAAACTTAATTCACCCAATTTCAAATATCATTTGAAATCCTCATATTCTCTGGGAATCAGTTTTACCACTGGGTAAAATTATTTGGTCAAATAAAAAAGAATTCCTACTTACATAAATTATAATGGGATAGTTTACTTTAAGTGTGAATTTGTAAAGTTAAGCTTAAAGAATTCAAATCTGAGGAGAAATTTTTGCACAATCTCATAATTTTTTTGACACATGAAGTACTGTCCAATCACATCAGTCTTCACTTCTTCACTTGACAAAATATTTACGCACGACTTAGATTAGACAGTTAGCTTAATAAACTCAACAGCTTGAAAACATAATACTTAACCAGAGAAACTAGCTAGTTACTGAACACTTTAAATATTTTTTAGTTTTCTACTTGTGCTAATCTTTCTTCTGGTTTTGAAGATCTAATTACTTGAGGCAAACACCATTAAACAATTATCATGTTTTGTTAACTAAATTATTAAGGTTTTTATAAATGAGCAAAGTTTTCTAATTTAATTTCTTTAACTTTAATTAATCTAAGCAGATTTATACTTAAAATGTATATATACAATGTTATAACAATATACACTTACATATGCATATTTATAAAAATTTACACACACATGTTAGATTTTCTGTTTGTGTGGGTTGAGAATGAGGCTAGATTTCATTCCTACACATGGGAACGGATTTGGAATGGGAATTAGTTTAGGAAATTTAGTTGACTTGGAGATGGAAATGACTTTCATTCTCACATTTAGGGACAGGTTGGGATTGAAGACGAGATAGAAGAGGAGGGAGGAAGAAGGGGATGAACGAGGTCTACGGCCCACCCTACCCTAGTGTATCCCAATCAAGCACATATACATGTTAGATATACCTTTAATAAATATTTTAAAATATTAAATAAAATATTTGTAAAAAATATATATTTATATATAATTAGTAAGTGTTTGACATGAAACTTTTTCACCGATTAATGTAAAAAAAAGTCATAATAATATAAATATATATTCGGAATATGATAATTTTAACAACATTTAAAAAACCGTACCAAATTTCACTTTATAAACCAAGGGTAATACATTAATTACTAGCACAAGTGTATGTATATTCATTAGGCATCAGACCAAGTGATCTCTAAAGAGCCAACATCATCAGGATCAGAAATGCCTAAGGCCTCCCACACAGCTTTTGAAGCATCCACAATATTATTAGGACAAGGCGGCTGGTAATCATGGTCTTTGTCACATCCCATGGTGGAGTCGCACTCGTCCACCACCATGGCGGTAACACTCCTGTCGTTTCCTCTAATAATGATGTTATTAAGACACCTACTTCCTCCATTGTACCAACCAGTTGAAAGTGCCACAACCGACGTGCTATCGGAATGGTAATTATTATCGCATTCTGAGGGACCACCACCATCTCCGCCCTTCTCGAAGCTGTTTATGGTGAGTGTAGCATGAGTGTTTCCGGTAACAGGAGGAGAACACTCATAAGTAGTGTAGTATTTCCCAGTAACACAGCAATCGGAATCATGTTCTTGATTGCATTAGCCTGGAGGAGGTTTTATTCCCTTAATTTTGCCACTTGGCCTGCATGATTAAAGCCTAGCTTCGGAGGAATCATGTGCTAGAACAAGGAAGAAGATTAGTAGAAGAGATAAGCTGAAAAATCTTTTCATATTTGGTAAATGTGTATTTCTAATTTTGCTTTGTGCTGAATGTGTTGGATTTGAAGTAGTAGGAATTAATATTACGTAACGTGTATATATATTAATGTACCAAAGGGAAATGCCAAAATTGCACTCAATCTCTTGGTTTTCCTTATGGTATAGCACTGCTGTTGCTGATCAATCTCTAGGTGGGTTGTCAAAGGCTTTGAAGGGACTCCTATTTATATATAGTTTTGTCGAAGAAATAATCCCAAAGTTTTGGTAATAAGGTGGACTATCTGCCACGGCTTTGGTCTTTTCAATTTGTTCTTTACTGCCACGTTCATTAGGCATCCTGGAAGACTAATTACAAAATTTTAATTGTGAAATATATACATTTATGAAATATCATAATATGAAAACATACTAAACACCTAATTATAATAACTAGCAATTGAGTTTTGATTATCTCATGGTTCCATATTTTGTAAATACAATGGTGTATTTTAGAGCACGGAGGATCGTTTGATACATACATAGATGTATATATATATATTTTAATACATTTTTTTTACTTAGTAACTTTTTCTTTAGAATTTATCTTTTATGAGTTTAAAATATATCTTTTATTTTATAAGATTAATTAATAGACTTAATACAAAATATGTATTGTAGAGAAAATATATTAGAATGTGCACTAGATCATCCTGTCCAATATTAGAGACACTAATGATCCTCTAGTTCATCTTCTAATACATCGATCCTTTGCATCTACATTTCATTTTAGTACTATTTTACCACTCAAAATACTCTATAATATATTTTCTAATATATTCAATTCTACCCTTTTTTTATAACATTACAGATGCTTACCACTTTTTTGCTGAGAAAAATAATTTTTTTCTTTTAGAGTTTAGAGTTTATCTTTTGGCTTGAAAGGGATATTTCATTAATGTGACAAAAAAAAATTACAAAGATAAACTATAGGTAACAGGCATACTATCGTTTGTTAGTTCCACATAGAGTCTATATATAAAATGCAACCTGGCAGATAGATTGGAAAGAGAGATAAATTAGGCTCAAAGAGGGTTATATTTCTCCATTGTCAAAGTAAATAACAACTAACTCTAAACATCTTAAACCACTCAAACTTACCTATTAAAATACTGTAAATAAAGTATTGTATTAGAATCCGTATTAGATAATCTTTATCATAATGGAGAGTACGTAATATTCAGAGTTTTGAAGAGGGTCAACGAAGAATAATTTTTTCTTTTTCTCCTAGTTTCACTTAATTTTAATTTCATATTCTCTCTAAAGTGCATCCACAACATGAGCAAAGCACTCCTCCTTAGATACGCCTTGGTTTGTCAAGTAAGTTGTTCTAAGTTTGAGTAATCTTAGAAGCGATTTTAAGTCAAATTTTCATCTTTATGCTATAGTTATTCTTATTCCGCGTAATTTTTTTTTTTTTTTTTGATTAGTCGAGAAGTTTCATGTAAAAAATATGGAATTACAAAATTTATGCATTATTCTCTTAAAGCCGCAGAAATTACCATTTCCATAATTGCATCCACATTTTTAAAATTGATATTTGTATGTGTATCATGAATAGGCAAGGTTGGCACTAGGTAGGGGCTCGGGAGGGGGGGAGAGGCTCGAGCCCCCCGAGAATTTTGAAAAACGTTAGAAATTATATGTATTTTACATTCAAGTCCCCTAAAATGTTTTTTCAAAGTAGCCCCAAAACTTAGGCTACATAACTTTCAAAAAAAAAAGCTCAACTCCTCTTGATAGTCGACAGAAACAGAAGAAAGGAAAATAGAAAAAGCTCCCTCTCGACTCTCGACTCCCTCCTCGGTGGTGGCGACCAGTGGCGTGCGGCGGCAATGGTGGCCGGTGGTGGCACAGTGAGTCAGCGACAGTAGCTGCTCCTGCTGGTCTTCAAACTTTGAAGAAAAAAAAAAGTTTTTTAATTAGATTTTAAAGGTTGATCTAAGTAGAAATATTTTTTGTTTTAAAAATTTCACTTAACCCATCCTCAAATCCTCCTAGTTCAAATTCACCACCCTCTAAAGTGGAAAATTTTTTCTTTTGTTAGTCAAAAGATTTCTAGAATTTTTTTGTAAAAATAATGAAAGAGGGTTTAATTGTTGAACTATATAATGAAGTACTTCTAATTTTGTTATTTTGTTTCTGTTCTGGGTTTCATAAGTGAAAAGTTTTGAATTTAATTTAAATTATTTGATTATTATATAGGATTTTACTATAAAAAAATATCTTGAAAGATTGAAGAATGGTTCTATCCGGTGTGGGCGTTAGAGCATTGAGAGGACCTAATCCGGTTGAAGAAACATCATCTAATAAAAGAAATATTAATAATGAAGATCATAGAAAAAAGCCTCGAGCAGGGATAGAGTTTTCGGATTATGACATTATTGGTGATCTATGATTGCGTAAATTAATTGATAGTTATCCTTATGAAATTAGAGATGAATTAAGGAGACAGTATGTGGCTAAATGCCAACTCAACTATGTGATCATAACTTCCTACAAATTGATTTTTGGTAAAATTAAGAGATCGTTTCAAAATATATGGTTTAAAGATTTTACTTGGTTAGAATAGAGTATACATAAAGATGCAGCATTTTATTTCTGTTATTATTTGTTTTCTAAAAGTCACAAACATGGTGATGATATGTTTACAGAAGTTGGTTTTAAAAATTAAAAACGTGCTAAAAAAAATTTAGAAACCATGAAGGATTCCGAATAGTACTCACTTTGGTGCTATAATTCAGTTGTTGAGTTTCAGAATTCAAAGACATAATGTAGAGTATATGTTATCGAAACAAAGTAGTCAAACTGAGATTTACTACCATGCTCGGTTAACTGCAGTTGTAAAAGTGATTCGATTGTTATTAAGGTAGGGTTTAGCTTTCCGTGGACATGATGAGTCGATAAATTCAACCCAAAGAGGTAATTTTCTTAAATTTATAAAATGATGTTGTGAGGAAGTGGAAGAAGTAAATAAGGTCATGAACTTGAATCCTCGGGGAAATAATCAATTGACTTCTCCTAAAATTCAAACCAAAATTATTAATGCTTGTGTAACAGAAGTGACATAAGCTATTGTCAATGAGATTGGTGACAAGTTTATTTCTCTTTTGGTTGATGAGGCTCGAGATAGTTTAGTGAATGAGCAAATGTCTATAGTTTTGAGATTTATTAATGATAATTGAGAAATGGTCGAACATTTTCTTGGAGTAGTACATGTTTGTGACACTTCTGTACAGACTCTGAAAAATAATATTGATGATTTCTTTGCAATAATGGATTATTAGTTTCACGCCTCAAAGGTGAAGGTTACGATGGGGCGTCTAATATGCGTAGCGAGCTTAATGGATTGAGACAAAAAATTTTAGATGAAAATAAGCATGCATATTATGTTCATTGCTTTGCTCACCAACTTCAATTAGTGCTTGTGGCTACTTCAAAGAAACATGCATTTGTGAGTAGTTTTTTTTAGTACGTTACTAAGATTGTGAATGTTGTTGGAGCTTCATGTAAAAAAATGATGCTCTTCTGCAAAAGCACTATGATGATCTTGTAAAACTTCTAGAAAGTGGAGAAGTTGCTACAAGAAAGGGCAAGCATCAGAAACAAGTTTACCTCGGCCATGTGACACTTGTTGGAGATCTCACTTTAGAACAATATCTCAGCTTTTGCATATGTGGGATGCAGTGATACATGAGCTTAAAACTATATTTGAAGAAGTTGATGAGCCCAATAGTCGAGGCATTGCCCAAGGGTTGATTGAGAAAATGTTAAATTTTGAATTTTTATTCATTGCTATTTAATGATAAATTATTGGCAAAAACAAATACATTGTCAATGTGCCTGATAAAGGACTCAAAACATAGTTACCGCTGTCAGGATGATTAAGACAATAAAGGATGAATTGAAGAAATACAAAAATGGTAATGATTGTTTGGAGGAGTTATTGGATATTGTTACTGCATTTTGTACCAAAAATCAAGTGATGGTGAAGCTTTCTCCCTTATTCTTGATAGATTCCCTTTCTATCTCTTTTGATCTATCAGAACAGATCATTATGGCAAGGGAAGACCCTTTTGTTGAATAAACAAGTTAAAGAACTGCGCAGATGGTATCCTTTACTAATACTAATAGAATAGAAAGGGCGTTAAGCAATTTCAAGTAATTGTAGTAAAACCTGACCTGTTGACCCTTTGGCTTTTCCGGCGATACGAATGTATTAAAGTCATTTTCGTCCGGATCGAGAACAATATAATTGGTCGAGACTATGGACTCGAGAACAGCTTCTTTTTCTTATTTATCATCTTTATCGTTCTAGCTTGCGAAACAACTCAGTCGAGCCTGAAGTCTTGCACTAAGTCGAGGAAAGGAATCAATTCATGACTGAAAGTGCAGCCTTTCCAGTTCTTGTTCCCCCCCCCCCCCCCCCTTGGGCCACTACTTGCTGGGTTCGAAATTCACAATCGTGACGTATCAGAAAAAGGTTCTAACAAGACCCGAATTGCGAAAGAATCCTCTGTGTTTGTATAGGAGGACGAGCTTGAAGACTAATTCATGAATTGAATCGGCCCTTTTAACTTATTAACTTAGTGACATTGGAGATCTCGTAAAGAAGATGGCCGAGACGAAAAGTCACAAGTTTTTTAATTTAGTTTATCGACTAATTGAGTTCACTTTAGTCTTGCCTGTTGCGACAGCTACTGTTGAAAGATTTTTTTTGCTATAAAAATAATAAAGAATGATTCACGCAATAGGATGAGAGATGAGTTTCTCAATGACAGTTTGGTTTGTTATGTTGAGCAAGAGATTTTTATGAGAATTGAAAATGAAGCCATCTGGCAGCGGTTTCAGAATATGCAAACTCGAAAGATAAAATTGTCATGTTACTCATTCCCTTCACATGTAAAACTCTATTTTAGATCATTCTCAAATAGTGATTTCTTTTTCATTGTAAAAGTATTTATATTAGTGTTATTTGTTTTTATATTAATCTTCTAATCGTTCCAAATTAATTGCAGCTCATATTGGAGGTCATCTTTTGATCATGCTCGATCGGTTATCTCAAGATTCTCAACGACTTTTGAATTTATATCTTCAACTTTGATAGAGGTATTTATCCCGATGAGTGATGGGTGATCACTCCTCATTGATAATGTGCGATTACCTATTCTTTTGCTATTTTATTTGCATTAATATCTTCAGCTTTGATAGTAATATTTATCCCGTAAGTGATGAGTAATCATTTCTCGTGAGTGATGGGTGATCACTCCTTATTGGTAATTGGCGATTACCTATTTTTTGTTATTTTATTTGTAAATTTAGAATTATTTGAATGTTTTTTGTGTTTGGAATGCATCTATTTTATAGATGAAATTATAGTGTTGTTCAACCCTCTAACCTTTTTGTCCTGATTAAACCACTGTGTGGATAGGGTTAATGGTTGTCATGATTGTTATTCTCCAGGATATATGTGCCGTGGGGGAAATATGATGAATGACAAGAACTTCGTGTACGGGAAGATGAATATTAATTAAATTGGTATCTAATTAGACTCTGGGCATCATCCGCAAATACCGTTTTCATTGTTATGTTGTCAATAATTCCTAATTCTATTATTCCAAATTACTTGTCAACCACGCAAATCAATTGTAATATATCTATTAGTCTCACTTTAATTTATCCTTAATTATTTGAAAATTTGTGGTTTTTCTTTCGGAAAATGGACCTTTTTAGTCTTAAAAGTTGCGCTTGTATTATTGTTGATTCAAAACAATTTTTCTTATCATTATAATTTCAAATCTTTTTATTTACATCTCAAATAATCTCATTACCTATTTTTACTACCAACCACGACAATAAACGAATACATCTAATGCATGTGCGATCTTGTTAAGGGCGAAACTGAAATACTTAAAAAAATTTCCCCCTAAACTTAAGCCCGGCCTTTTACCTTCCACTTGATAGGAGCATGAAAAAAAATTGAAGAGGAGTTGCAAAACGGAAAAACCCAACCCTTGAACCCCTTACCCAAAAAAAATTTTCATTCAAAAATCAAAACTTCCCTAACACCATCTAACTGTAAATCAATTGACTTGATTAATGTCAAGCAATTAGCACTTTGGGTAATTGACCTTGCCAAGTGGTATTGCAAGTTCCTTGAATATCATCAATATTGCACTGAAGCATCAATATTGCTTGCATTTCATTTAACCCTTTATTTGCCGGAAAATTTATGGAAAAACCAGAGGAAGAAGGAAAGAGAAGGAGAAAACAGAGGAAGGGATTTAAGGGTTGGACCTGGGGCATTTTGTCGTTTTGTAGCTCCTCTTTAATTTTTTTTTCCAGTTCAGTCGCGTGGAATACAAAAAACTAGGCTCGGCTTTTAGAGGAAAAATTTTGCGTTCCAAGTTTGCCCTTCTCAAGATCGCAAGTGCATTCGCCGTGCTTGTTTATTGCATGGTGGTAGGGGAAAATGGGTGGTAAAATTGTCTAAGATGCAAGTAAAAAGATCTGGAAATATAATGACTAAAAAAATTTTTAGATCAACAAATAATATTGCCTAACTTTTGAGACCAAAAATCCCAATTTTCCTTTTTATGTTTAATATACATTTATTAGGTAGTATGATACTTTTATATCATTGTAGCCTTCCTTTTTTTTTTTTTTTCATTTTACATTATTATTATTAATTATTATTATTATTATCTGAAAAATGAAACTTTTGTAACTTGAGAAATTTAACAAAGATCGGTTACAAAATCATTGGCGCAGAAGAGCTAGACACTCGAAATTCCTTGCATAAGAAAACGGCTTAGTTACAATGGGGGAGAATAAACCATACGATTTCTCCTCCTCCAACAGGTGAGTCGAAATCATATTATAAAGAGTAGTATCCAATTTTTTACACAAGATTTCGATCTATTCACCGGGAATATATCGACTTCCAAAGAGTGAATAATATTGTTGAGATGATGAGGTACCATAAGTGAGTCCCTAAAAAAAAAAATACAATAAGTGAGTCTAACTTATATTATGGGGTGAGCCCAATGTATCACAAATTTTGGAATCTTTACAATTGAGTATTCAAACTTATCAACATGATAATTGAATACTTAATTTAAATTAAAACATTAAATTGGATGAAAAATATTATAGGAACTACTTATCAATCTTTAAGAAGTTATTGTCAATTTATTAAATGAATTTAGAAATTAATTTCCAATAATGTCCTTAAATTATGGTTATTGAATATTGTAGACCAATTCTTATTCTACTTTTCTTCAATTTTTTCTTCCAATTTGAAGGTTATGCAGCTTTCAAAGAACCTCATTTTTTTTTCCGATGGAAGCAGCCTACCATTTTGATTTTTTGCTGTAAAATCTCTTTTTGGATGAATTAAATAAGGATTCTTTAAGACTTAAAAAAAATAGAAAAATAAAGAAGAAATAGTGAGTAGCAGAGATTTTCTAGAGAGAGTAGAGTTGAAACATAAAAAAGAAATGAGAGAGAGAGAGAGAGAGAGAGAGAGAGAGAGAGAGAGAGAGAGAGAGAGAGGGGCCCAAGGAAAAATATAGGGAAATTCTTCAACAGTATTTAATAACTAACTTAAGGGCATTCTAGGAAATTAATTTATTTTCAAAGTCACTAATAAATTGACAATATATTTTTTTTAAAAACTGATAAGTGATCCATATATATTTTTTATCTAATTTAATTTTTTCATTAAAATCACGTACTCAATTATCATGGTGATAAGTTTGGATATTCAATTATCATGAATCCTAAAATTTAAGATAGTATTATCTCCGGTTAAAAATATAAATCCTTTTGAATTTATGTAATAAATTAATATTTTTTAAATCAAAATATTTTTTAACCTCAAATACCTAATTAAAATTTTTTTTTCTCCCCATTCTCAAAAGTCTAAAACTATATAATTCAAAACTTCAATTATGATATTATTTTTAATGTTTCGAAAAGAATTAAACAATCGAAAGCAACGTTATATTTAAGAGAAAAACAAAGGACGACAATTGGATTTTTTTGAATGAAAGTGACCACGCCTTGGAAGTAAAATCGAAGAAAGAGAAAAAAATACCGTGCCATTACATGCAAAATAACGGCTCCGAACTTTCATCAAATAATGTCAATCACTTTGAGTGCAATTTTGGCATTTTCCTTTGGTACATTAATATATATACACGTTATGTAATATTAATTCCTACTACTTCAAATCCAACTCAGTACAAAGCAAAATTAGAAATACACATTTACCAAAGATGAAAAGATTTTTCAGCTTATCTCTTCTACTAATCTTCCTCCTTGTTCTAGCACATGATTCCTCCGAAGCTAGGCTTCAATCATGCAGGCCAAGTGGCAAAATTAAGGGAATAAAACCTCCTCCAGGCCAATGCAATCAAGAGCATGATTCCGATTGCTGTGTTACCGGGAAATACTACACTACTTACGAGTGTTCTCCTCCTGTTACCGGAAACACTCGTGCTACACTCACCATAAACAGCTTCGAGAAGGGCGGAGATGGTGGTGGTCCCTCAGAATGCGATAATAATTACCATTCCGATAGCACGCCAGTTGTGGCACTTTCAACTGGTTGGTACAATGGAGGAAGTAGGTGTCTTAATAACATCATTATTAGAGGAAACGGCAGGAGTGTTACCGCCATGGTGGTGGACGAGTGTGACTCCACCATGGGATGTGACAAAGACCATGATTACCAGCCGCCATGTCCTAATAATATTGTGGATGCTTCAAAAGCTGTGTGGGAGGCCCTAGGCATTTCTGATCCTGATGATGTTGGCTCTTTAGAGATCACTTGGTCTGATGCCTAATGAATATATATATATATATATACTTGTGCTAGTAATTAATGTATTATACTTGCAAATTATCATCATTCTATAAACTGAAATTGGTATGTTTCTATAAATGTTGTTAAAATTATCATATTCCGAATATATATTCATATTATTATGAAGTAATGAATTTTAGTTAAACACTTACTATAATATATATATATATATATATTATTTTGTATTTTAAAAATTTTTTATTAAAGATTTGTCTAACATGTGAATGTGCTTTGAGAAAGATGACACTAGGGCATGGTGGGGATGGGAACCTCAATCTCGTCCATTCCCCTCTTTCTCTCCCCTATCCTATTTCGTCTCTAGTTCCGACATGTTCCCGCATGTGAGAATTAAATTCATTTCCATCTCCAAGCCAATTTAATTTTGCAAATTAATTCCCATTTCAGATCCATCCCCACTTGTGGAATTAAATCTTACCCCATTCCCGACTCATCCAAAAAGAGAATATAACACGAGTGCTTAAATTTTTATAAACATATATATGCAAATGTATATTGTTATAAACATTTATATATAGAGAAATTTATTGTCACTATCCATAAACTATTTTCAATTTTTTCTTTAGAGCAAAAACTTCATTTTCATTTTTTTGTACCCACAAACAATTTTAAAACATGCATTTATACCAAATTTTAGATTTAAGGTTGGAATCCGGCAAGAAACATGCTCTCCCTTCTTCAAGGGTATTTTTGTTCCTTCATGCTCTTCTCTCCAAATTTAATAAGATAACGTTAGTAATAATATCAAATTAAAGGACCTTTTAAGTAAATACTCTCTCTCTCTCTCTCTCTCTCTCTCTCTCTCTCTCTCTCTCTCTCTCTCTCTCTCTCTCTCTCTCCCTCCCCCTCTTTTTGGGGTAGAAATGCTTCGTGTCACACTAAAAAAGTCTGAGGACCAAAGACATGTTAGATTAAGAGCTAACTGTTGACCTTGAGATGCTGTCGAAACTACTGGAAGGACGACTTCTGCCATGAGAGAAACATTTATTAACGTTTCAAGCTTATCTTCGTCAACACAAACTTTGGTCTCTTCAATTGAGTTATTAAAAAAGACAAAAAGAAAGTTTCTCAGAGCAAATTAAGATAGAAAAGTTGTGATGATGAAGGGATTACAGAAACATTCTCCAGAGGACCAATATTAACGATAAAGATTAAAGCTCTTTAAAAGCAATTTCCTTTCTCTATTATGTTGCTTTGGTGTTGACGATTAAGATGGAGATGATGATTGTGTAGATATATATATTATTTCTTCTAATTCGCATTCAGATACTTGGATTAGATAGATTTTGTTGTGGGATAAACTTTAATTTAGTCCCTCAAAATGTAGATTTACTCACTTGAGTCTCTCAATTTATAAAATTCTATAAATAGTTCTTAAAAATGTAGAATCGTATCAATCAAGTCCTTCGTCTAACATCCATCTGGATTCTAATGACCAAACCCAAATCAGTCATCTATTGGAGACTAAAATGATTAACTAAATAATTTGAAATCTAAATAGAAAATAAAAATCCTTTCCCTTCTTTCTCATCATCTTCTTCCCCAATACATTCCTGATTCTCAGTCAAATGACTCATATTGCCACTACATCCTCTTATCCCTCAATTTCTTGCCAAAACTGTCAATTTTAGGTATCTCTACAATGTTTTTGGGTCGCAATGCTGCAGTGCCGTTTCTCCACCGGCACCATCTCCAACTCTTCCATCCTTGCTGATGTCATGTCCTATTTCCCATTTCAATAGCACCAATACTTATCTCACTGCTAAACTAAAATACAGTAAACCATTTCCCACTCACCTACAACCCACCCAACAATAAAACCCAACAACTTTTTTGCTTCATGATTGGACATAATCATCTCCAAAAAAAAAAAAAAAAACCTTTATCAACAGAAGCAATTCAATTAAGTCATCCAAAAGAACAAAAAAATCAATAAAAAAACCAATTCCATGGAAATTAGTTCAAGCCTCAACTGAACTGACAAACAAATACCAAAACTGTTTTCAAAATTAAGATGAAGCTATTATCAGCTTCCTTATTCCTTGGTGCTGGGTTCCACGACAGAGTCACCGCGCAAAGAAGTAGGAGAAGCGGGATTAAGAGGGTCTGGGAGAAGAAGAAACAAAGAGGGAGAAAGAAGGAGGAAAAAGAACAATAGTAATAAGGGAGGGGCAGAGGCAACGGTTATGGCGGTGGCATCATCAGAGATGAGACGATGAAGAAGAAGAAAGAAATGGAAAATTTTCTATGGTGCCCGCCAGAAGAAGAGATTTAGAGGAGGAAGCGGATTTTTTTATTTTTTTATCTGGATGGAAGGGTTGAGGCAGAGGGGCTGGAGAAGAAGAAGATGGAAAAAAATCAGAATTGAGTTTAAGAAATTTAACATTAAGGCTAAGAAGATTTTGGGTGTTTATTTGAAGTCTCAAATAGTCAACTCATTTCGATAGGTTGTTAAAACATGACAGAAGAAGGACTGATTGAGACAATTTTAATATTTTGAGGGACTCTTTATAGAACTTTATAAATCAAGGGATTCTATAGAAGATAATTCCATTTATATATATATATATATATATGTTTTATCACAGAGCACATGTCTACCTATTTTCTTAGAGTTTTCATTTGATATCTATTTTTAATTTGCGTTGTCCTACTTATTTTATGATATAACGTTTATATTTATTCTACTCCAACTAACATTTAATATTGTATGAAATTTCAAGAGCTATGGCTAAAGGTCGAGAAAGAATCTGTAGTTGGGAGCACGCCTATGCTCGATGACCTCAACCTAATGGCCATTGCAGCTGGTGGCATGAGCTTGAGCCCGTTTATAAGGGGCTGATTCGAATCATCTCAAAATCGAGAACAGTTGGGCTGTGGCTCTTAGAGGATTGGCTCTATACTACACAGATGATGAGCAGAGGATGATGTAGAGGGTAGAGGCTGCTGTTCGGGCATCTCCACTGCGTTCAACGTGCGTATGAGGCAGTTTACCTAGAAGAACCACTTGTTGTACACTCCTCTTCCACCAATGATAGACCTCGTTAGAGCTATTGTGAGTGCCGTTTCCTTGACGTCTACATTTACTACAACAACTAGAGAGACGTAGGTCCCAGCACTTGACTTGTCAGTTTGATCATTCCCTTGCTCCCCCTCCTACCTTAGGCATCCTGATGTTGCCCCCGTCCTTTAGTGACGTTAAATATCCCGGCCGATAATAGTTGGTACTTTTTAGGATACTATATTATGTCAGTGCGTTATTTATTTTTCATGTTTTATGTATTGGTTTTAGTTTCTCGATATTCTAATTTTCGATGTTTTAGACTGTATATGTATTGCTGCTATTAGGTTTTTTGCATTTTTTTTAATAATTTTTAGAGTTTTTTTTATCATATTTATAAATTATATAAAATAAATAAATATAACGACGGCAAAAGTCGTTGCTACTTTTTTTTTTTATTGGCTATTGGCAACCTGATGAGGCAAAAATAATCCATCGGAATACACTTCAGTAAATACATGTATCGACGAAAGTCCGTCTACCTTACCGATGAAAACGAGCCGACTGTTGTTTTCTTGTCAGTACACCATCAGTAAGAACTTCATACCTACGAGAATCTGATGATTTCTGCAAACGGTATTTAGGTGCATTTTTGTAGTATATATATGTATGTATGTATATATATGTATGTATGTAAGGCCAAAATGTTTGGGGATGGACAGAAATTGGATGGGTAGGGATATATAGAATCTCCGCCTCTGATCCCGGAGGTTAGGAACATAATTATACCCATCCCCACCTATATTCTTTGTTGGCTCAAAGGATACAATAGTCTTCGATTTCAATGAATAACAAAATATGATAACTGTTTAATGGTATTTGCCTCAAGTACACTACAAGGAAATTTGAGTTTTTTACTGATCAAAATTACCCACCGACTGAGAATTGAATGGAGAGAGAGAGAGAGAGAGAGAGAGAGAGAGAGAGAGAGAGAGAGAGAGAGGAGAGAGGAAAAGGTATAAAAATAAAAATATTTATGAACTATCAAATTTGCCCCTCTAATTATGTAACATGTGATCAATTTTTGTCGGATTCAGCCGTGAAGACTCTTTAGGCTAATCTAAAATAGTTAAAGGTCCACGGTAAATGAATTTAAAATTTAAAGATTAATTAAACATAAAAATAGTTTAAAACACTCCCACACTATTTTTCTATTTTTCTTAACTAAATTGAATACACTATTGAATTGGGGGCAGGAATTTTTGGTCAAATAGAAAAAAATTGAACAGAATCGAAGTCGGGTTCTGTGAAAATGTTTAGAGGGCTGCTTTGATAAGTCACTTTCATAGTTTTCTTCTTCTTCTTCTTTTTTTTTTTTTTTTTTTTGGTTTTTGATAAATACTTTATTGCTTTCTTTTTTTTTGTTTTTTGATAAATACTTTAATAGCTTCCTTTGGAAGACCCTCCCCTCTCTCACTATGCCATGCAGACGCGTTTCTTTTTAATTACTCAATTAAATTCTGTCCTAACCTAATTCTATCTTTTATGTCCCACATTACAATTGTACAGACCCACCAGACATTGACTTTGACTATGGAAACATTTTCTCAATCTCAAGTCTATTCCTTCCGAACCAGGAGAAACTCATTTATGCATTATTTCTCTAGAGGATCTGATTTTATATTTAAATTTTTGAAAATTTAATTATTTATTAAAGAGATGTATGGATTAGAAATTTGAAAATTATACTTACAGAATGGGTGTAACACTACTCAAAATACAGAAAGAGTTTTAGCACTACATACGGTTGTATTTGTATTCTCATAAAGAATAGGGTGAATTATGTTTTTTTAGTACATGAATTATGTTAATTCTCCTCATCTTTGTTTAAGTTACATATAAAATTTTAAAATTTTATCAAATTATATCCTTTCTTTTTAACCAATAAATTATTAAGAAATGAATCTCTATTATCAAATACAATTGTTATTACTTGATAAATAAAAACTCTTAATATTTAAATAGTTCTCAATTAATTACAAACAATCCTAAGTAGTTGGTTATAGTTCAATACATTGTTTTTCCATTAATTTGTATATACTAAATGTATATATCATAATTGTACTTTTGTAAATATATGATTATATTCAGTAAATGATCTATTGCACGATGTTAAAATTATAATTATTCTCTTTTCGAAAGAAAATTATGATTGTTTTTAATACATAATTTTGATTAAGTCCCTTTAATATTTTTGCATTTGATATTATGTAAAAAGTTTTATTAGTCAATGCTTTAAATATCTTAATAAATTTAGGGCATTTTTGAGGTATTAATATATTTATTACTGCTAAAGGGAAGTTTATTACCTAATAAATTGAGATAATAGAGATTAATTTGTTAATCTTTTTTTATTAAGGAAAAAGAATGCAATTTGATAAAATTTTAAAAATTTATCCTAATTTAAACAAATTTCAGGAAAAGTAAATGTAATTCACTCAGTACTCCTATTACAAATGGAATAAACCTGCATTTGATGGAGCTAGGGATAGAATTGCTGACCTTACCATTGCTTTTCTTTTTAATGGTTATTGAGTTATAGAGAGATTTAGAAATAATAATAATAAAAATTATGAAAAAGGTAAATCTTGCCATAGATTGTAACTATATTATTTTTAGGAAAGATTGTAATTGTATTACTTACATAACATAATTAAGAGTACTACCACTCACGTTATATGAATTAACTTTAAAATTTAAAATTTTAGAAGAAAACTCTACAATTTAATACTCTAGTTTCTTTTTCTTGAAAAGTATAAAGCTTTAAAGTTTGTAAAATTTATTAAACTTGAATTATTATATTGAGTAGATTTTATTTGTATTACTCCTCAAAAAGATTTATTCGTGTTGATGTACAGGAAACAAATGCAAAAACATATTGTATTTATATTGAGAATTCTAACAGATAATTATCTAGAGTAACCGGTGGAACAAAATACCCTGAAATTTCTACCCTAGAATATGTGACACAAAATTAATGGTGGGAAAAGCATTTTCCACACTAACACAGTGCCTGCCTTCTTCACCTTCTGGTCCTCTTTCCTACCTTCCCCGTGTAGTATATTACTATTAGTAAAGTCCAGTCAACGCCACTCTCAACACGCACCAAAAATTTTCCATTCCCCCTTTCTTTGATGATGAAAATATTCATATAATCGACTAGTCCTACGTTATCCCAACCCCCTCCCCCAAAACAAAGTTCTTGAATTCCTTCGTCCATGAGCTTAATTGATCACCTGTCTTTTTTCTTTCTGCAAAATTAGCTCCAAAAAACCAACAGTAGTATAAGAATTCTCTGCAAATTTCATCAACAGTTTTGCACAAAGAAAGCCAAGAATGGTCACAAGGTATGTCCACTTTGTTTTCCCAGTTTTTTCCTTGTTGTTCCTCTGTTTTCTGCACTTGGTTTTGTCCCAAATACCTTCAAACCAGATCAATACCATGACGAGGCTCTACCAGATTATCCAGAATGATACTTCTTCATCTTTTCCATGGGCTAATGTTACAAGTGACTCTAATCCATGTTCTTGGGAAGGAGTTTCTTGTAATTCTAACAACTCTTCTGTAGTGGGGTTTTCTTTGTCTGGGATTTCAATGTCTAGCCCACATATTCTGCCAATTCTTTGTCAAATTGACACTTTAGAGTCACTTGACGTATCTAATAATCGTTTGAGTTCAATCCCGGATGAGTTCATCACTGATTGTGGAGGGATTAGGGGGTTGAGAATGTTGAATTTCAGTAGGAACAGATTGGCTGGTTCATGCCCTGTTTTTAATGGTTTTGGCATGTTAGAGGAGTTGGATTTGTCTCATAATTCACTGAGTGGAAATATCAGTTTGGAGTTGAATGAACTGGGTTCCCTCAAGAGTTTGAATCTTAGCTATAACAATTTCACAGGATCAGTTCCAACTAATCTTGGAGCATCCAATCTTTTAGAAGAACTTCAGCTGTCTTGTAACCGTTTTCAAGGTGAAATCCCAACACAACTGTTGAGATATGGAAATTTGAGTCTGATTGATCTTAGCGTTAATTCTATATCTGGATCAATCCCTGATAGATTAGGAGAACTTTCCAAGCTTCAATTCTTGCTTCTTTCCCTCAATAGATTGACTGGTGGAATTCCAACATCCATTTCAAACATTCAAACACTGAAGAGATTTGCTGCTAATCAGAATGATTTTGTTGGAAATATTCCTTCTGGGATTACCAAGTACCTCAAGAATTTAGACCTCAGTTACAACAATCTTAATGGAATGATCCCTCTAGACCTTTTATCCCAACCGAACTTGCAGGCTGTTGATTTGTCTTCTAATAAACTCGAGGGACCATTACCGGCAAATATCTCATCTAGCTTGGTGAGGCTCAGATTGGGAGGAAATTTACTAAATGGGACACTTCATTCTGCATCATTTCGAAATGCTATGAACTTGACCTATTTAGAACTTGACAATAATTCTTTCAGTGGATCAATACCTCAAGAACTCGGTTTGTGTCAGAAACTTGCTCTCTTAAATATAGCCCATAATAGGTTATCAGGATCTCTGCCAGCAGACTTGAGTAATCTTGCTGACCTTCAGGGTTTACACCTTCAACAAAATGACTTGGCTGGTATTATCCCGGATGGTTTCACTGGTTTACAGAGACTGCAGACGCTGAATTTAAGTTTAAATTCCATGAATGGTTCAATACCAGAATCGATTTCAACTTTCACGAACCTTAAAAACTTAGACTTACGAGGGAATCATCTTACTGGTTCAATTCCTAATTCCATTGGCAACTTGAAGTTTTTATTAGAACTCCAACTTGGAAATAACCAACTTAGTGGAAGTATTCCTATAATGCCTACATCTCTTCAGATTGCCCTAAATCTCAGCAGCAATCTCTTTCAAGGCCATATTCCGTTCACCTTATCTAGATTGACTTCATTGGAGATTTTAGATCTTTCCAATAATCAGTTTTCAGGTGAAATTCCAGAGTTCCTTACTAATATGGGAGGCCTGAGTCAGCTGATACTCTCAAACAATCAACTTTCAGGAGTTGTTCCGAAATTCGGATCATTTGTTATGGTTGAGAGAAATGGAAATAGAGATCTGAGAAACACACCGGATGTTACCCCTGTATCACCGAAGAGAAGAAAAACAATTTCAGTTGGGATTATTCTTGGAGTAGCCGCAGCAGCCGCAGCAGCCGCAGCATTGATCACAATTCTTGCTGTTTCAGTATCAAGGAGATATTACAGGATCAATGACGTGAACCTGCAACCGGAAGAACTTTCTCAACAACGTGTCATCCAGGGAAGTTTATTGACTGCAAATGTCATTCACAGGTCAAATATCGACTTCATGAAGGCCATGGAGTCGTTAGCAGACGCGAAGAACATAATCTTGATGACAAAGTTCTCAACTTACTACAAAGCTGTCATGAACTCTGGTGCAAGCTATCTTGTCAAGAAGCTTAATTGGAGTGACAAAATATTCCAATTAGGCAACCATGACAAGTTTGGAGAAGAACTTGAAGTTCTCGGGAGATTGAGTAATTCAAATGTCATGACTCCTCTGGCCTATGTTCTTACTGTTGATAGTGCTTATCTCTTCTATGACTTTGCCCCAAAGGGTACCCTTTACGACGTTCTTCATTGTAGCATAGAGAATGTTCTCAACTGGGCAAGCCGTTACAGTATAGCCATCGGAGTAGCTCAAGGCTTGGCTTTTCTACACACATGCCCTTCTGGTTCCATTCTGCTACTTGACTTAAGCAGCAAGAGCATTATGCTTAAATCTCTAAATGAGCCTCAGATAGGAGATATTGAGATCTGCAAAGTGATTGATCCTTCAAAGAGTACTGCAAGTCTTTCCACTGTTGCTGGTTCTGTTGGTTATATTCCTCCAGGTACTGCACCAAATTCCTTCATTACAAAAATACCTCAGTATTTTGCACAAAACTGACTGAAATGGCTTAATTCTGATGGCAGAATATGCTTACACAATGAGGGTGACAATGGCTGGAAATGTATATAGCTTTGGAGTCGTTCTTCTTGAATTACTCACCGGAAAACCAGCAGTCAATCAAGGAATTGAACTGGCAAAGTGGGTGCTCAGCAGCAACTCTTCCTCCCAGCAAAACAAATGGGATCACATTCTTGATTTCAGAGTGAGCAAAACATCTCTTGCTGTGAGAAGTCAAATGCTGGCAGTGTTGAAACTTGCTCTTGCTTGTGTTAGTGTTTCTCCTGATTCAAGACCAAAAATGAGGAGTGTCCTTAGAATGCTGCTGAATGCAAGATAAGCTGAACTTTTTTTTGATGTTAGATTAGTTTCAGCGAGTTCTTTTTCGTCGATGAAAAGACCCCAAAAAAAAAAAAAAAAAAAACCTCCAAGATTTTGTGATTTTACCTGCATGTTAGATATTGTGCCCTCTTCCTTTTTATTCTCTATTCATGTAAAATATCAACAATACTTACCTCTGATGTATATAAAAGTAAGAAAAATACTGCTCTTGATATCAAAGTAAGAAAAATACTGCTCTTGGTATCAAAGTGAGAAAAATTTCATCATTCATAATCATCTTGAATAACATTGTTGTCCATAACATCGCATCAGCTACAGCTAAAAAACCAAACTCCCCCAAAAAAGAAAAAGAAAATCTCTTTTCAAGGAATTGTAAGACAAAAGGAGTACTTCATGAGTGTATAATTTGTAAAAAGGATGAGAAAATAGACATGGGATGCCTTAGAAAAACTATGATGATCGCTAAAACTAGAGAATTTTCTTCTTCATGAAAAGCAAAAGAGAGTTGTTTCAGGATTGTGACTTCCTGAGCACAGATGAATCCTTGAGGGGGAATACACTACAAAAACTTCCATCTCAGAAACAGAAAAATCTAAAGAGTAAGTTCCTTCGGGTCTTCAATTATCTTTGCTAAGGTTTGCAAGAAGGAAGCGAGGTCAGCACCATATATGACGCGATGGTCTGCAGTAACATTCACCTAGAAAATTGTATGTCCGAATGTCAAAGTGCAAGTAACAACATTTTCTCGGATTCTATAGAACAAATTAATATGAAAGGATGATAACCAAAATAAACCCAATGCTACCTGCATTTGGTTTTTCATTCCTATCCGGCCATCCTTCGAGGCAACAACTGTGGGCTGAGAAGACCCAACAGCCATTATCGCTCCCTGAGAAGTATTAGCCAAAAGAAATTGATGCAAACATTAGATAAATATTAAAAGATAGAAAGAAATTAAGGAAATAGCAAGGTTAAATTCCCAACACTTACAGTTCCTGGAGGTAAGATGGCATCAAAGCGATCAACACCAAACATACCAAGGTTAGATAGAGTGAAAGTGCCTGCAAAACATACAAAAGGTAATCCAATTATCTCAACAGGAACATGTAAAAACAGTACATGACTGCATGTTCTAAGGTAACAGGGTTGCAAGCATCAGTGCCTAACAGCAGAAAGAACATCAAACCAGAATAACTCAAAGTTGAGGTAAGTTTTTGCTTTTCTGCTGCAAATAGATTTTACTTTCTAATTTGACAATAAGTTCTTAGCAACATAACATTTGCTCCCTCCAAAAATACTGCTATCCATCTTAATATATTAAAGTCTTTTATTCTTATAAAAGCATTTCAACACCATACTTTTTCTGCTGCTAAAGATGTCAGCTGAAAACTAAAATTACATTATCCTTGAAGGAGCAGCCCAAAAATTCAAGATTTTAAGGAAGGAGGCGATTGATTTTTTTGGGACTTCTAAACTAAGAAAGTATTAGGCAATCATAAATGGAGGGCAATGGAAATTTGATCCGGTTTCCACTGCTTTTATCATTTCTCTGAAATAGAGCAACTTATTTCTAATCCAAAAGAAATAAAGGAGAGGATAGAGAACAAAAGTTAAATTGCAACTAATGGTAACAAAGAGAGGAAAAGGAAATACTATCAATGGGCTCCTACTAAAGATTGATTCTTCAAAAGTCACATGTCTCTTCCCATCTCCTATCACATAAGATTAACCAGTCATTTTTTTTACCACTGTCATTTTGTTTTCTCCACTGTGACTGACTTGGTGACAAGAGTACATAATTATCGACTGGGAAAATAAATGAGAAATGCGGATTAATTTCTCCTATCTGGAAAAGTTTCATGCTCAAATTCAATGCCAAGTATGGGACAGGATAGAAGAGAAAATTATATTTGCCATCAGAAGAATTATCTCAGATGCAATGAAATTATTTTTCCCTAGTGCCTGAAGCAGATTAGTCAAGTCATGGAAATCAACCTGCTAAGAGGCCCAAATCCTGCATACTAGAGAAGAAGGCTATGACATCAGGGTCTTCAGGAGTGACAGTTGCTTCTGGAATATATGAACTTGCGTATTCCAAGTTTTCAACATTTTTCTATTTAAATTTTAAAGTTCAGGTCCTAAGACACTCCCTTTCCAACTATTTATCAGATGAATGCACAAGAGGGACCTCTAAATGGATCATCTTAGTTTTAAAGAAAATAGCCTGGAAAAGTACTTTAAGAAAATTAAAAATTTTCTAGAAGACACAAAGCATGTGGATCCAATAATCAAGTTCTGGATTAAGAATAAATCAGAGCTTCAATCCAGATCAATACAAAACAATTGAAAACAATTTTGTCATACAGGAAAATAAGGAGAAGTGTAAAAATTCTGTTCGTTATTTGTTTAAGATTTTTCCTTGTTTGGTTATTACTTTATCATAAGATGTTTTCGTTTGAGTTAATTCTGTTCTTCTGATAAGTACCAAGTATGTCTTCAGAGGAGTAGATCCTGGAAAATGGGAATTAAATCACGAAATCGATCAAGAGGTGAGATCATGTGCCCAAAATTTTTTTCCAATCGGTTAGAATAACTTATCGAGCATTATTACCTACAGACCCTGCCACCACAATTCAAAGTTCTTTCCTAAGAAAGCAGAAAACTGAATCCTGGGGCTCAACCAAAAAATTATATCTTATTCGAGAGCTGATGCACCAAATTGCCAAAAGCAAAATCTTCATGTATTCATGTTACTTATTGTATAAGAATTGAGAATAGGCCTAAAAAGACCAGCCTAGGATTCTCTGCACTCTCCAAAACAAGCATGGAAGAATTAAACAAGCATTCAAGATAATACGAGCCTTGGTTACAACAAAAATGAATATCGGAGTAAAACAATTGAAAAGTCAGCCAAGATGTTATATGCATTAGATTAGTTTCAATGTTAGGTATACATACACACAATCAGCTTTCCACAGAGATGACAACAAGTTCTACATATTCAGCCAAAAAAAAGAAAGAAAAGTTCTACATAGCACAAATTTCATATAAACCAAAAGTAGCCTCTTCAAGTAAAAGTCTAAACTGATAACATGTTATGAAGCTTTACTTTTGAAATCTACCAAATCATGTACATTCTAGATGTAATTTATCCAGAATAAACATCCTGGGCTTTAACATTGTATAGATTAACATAATTCGATCATGCAGTAAAACACTATTTCTCAAAATCAGCAATCACCAATAAATATGACATACTGATACTTTAACTGCTAGAGATATTCAGGATCGTTCCAAACTGTAGATAATGCAAGACACTGAGAAAAACTGGGGCAGTGAAATACCTGTAGTATATTCATGAGGCTGCAACTGCTTGCCACGTGCCTTGTCAACTAACTCCTTCCATTTTCTTGAAAGAGAATATATATCAACCTACAAGTTACGTAGGGAAAGTTAAAATATGAATTACACTAACTTTTGCATGTTATCATGTTAAAATTCTGAGTGGAAATCTAGGAAATTAAAGGAAACTTAAATATGATAGTCAAGTGACCTTGTCAGCATCCTGAAGCACAGGTGTGATCAACCCACCATCCATGGCTACTGCAACTGCAATATTGATACTACTATTGTAGGTGAAGCTCTTACCATTTCTACAGCTAGAGTTCACAATAGGATGTTTGACTAATGCTAGAGCTGTGGCTTTCGCCAACAATGCTGTCATAGTCACTCCCTTAGATTTAATCTGAAAAATGAAAATTTACAAAAATGTGATAATGCTGTACTAAATTTAGGATTTGCAAGAGCATTATCTAAAATTAGACTAAAAAAAGAAATAACAAATTGAAACCTGAACTGGTCCACATTCCCTAGTATCACATGAAAGACAATAAAGTTTAAGTGTTTTTATAAACAAAGATGCACATTGCATCCCTTTTTTTTTCCATTATAATCCATGCTCTTTGAAAACTCATGTACTGAAATTCTCCTAAATCCTAAAATTTCAAAATTCCAAATTGTATCAAATCCTTATCTGAAATGCAATAAAGAACAAAAATTCAACAATGTACCTTCTTATACAGAGAGTCAAGGGCATCTGTAGTTATTGTATATCCAACTCTAAATGTGGGCACAGCCAAACTCTCCACCATATTCCTACTTACAGCGGCCTGCATTGTCGTAAAGGGCACCACTGATCCCAACTCTACTACAGCACCACTCACCTTCTTCTCCTTTTCTACTGTCACGGCGGCCTTTGCAGCCTCATCAGTACCAGAAGCCACAGCCGCAGAGGCAGCCGCCTCAACATCCTTGACTACCACTCTCCCATTAGGCCCAGTTCCCACAACAGCCCTCAAATCCACCACCAACTCCTTAGCCAATTTCTTGGCATAAGGAGAGGCAACCACCCTTTTTCCCCCTTCTGATGCCGGATGAATCGCAGAGGCTGCCATCACAGGGGGGCCTGGCACTTTCTCAGCTACCTTCTTGTCTGGGGCAACAGAGTCATTAACCAACGGAGCCTCAGAAGCATCACTCTTGGGTGCCCCAACAGACGACTTCTGCGATTGGGCAAGAGAAATTTCCTCCTCAGACTCAGCTAAAAGAGCAATAGCAGAGCCAACAGGAGCAGAGTTGCCTTCGTCAACAATAATTGCAGCTAAGTAGCCATCATAAAAAGACTCCACATCCATGTCGGCTTTATCAGACTCAACTACAACAACAGACTCGCCCTTGGAGAGCTTATCACCTTCTGACTTGACCCAGCTGACGATTTTGCCTTCGGTCATGGTAGAGCTGAGGGCAGGCATAAAGATCTCCCGGATCTTGGACTTGGTGATCAAACGGGTAGGGGTTCTAGAGGGAAGTACGGTGGCGCTGCTGTGTTGGCGGAGGGAAGGGGGTTTAGTGGGGACGAAGGTGGTCTGAAGAAGGTGCGACATTGCCGTCAGTGAAGGAGTGAAAAGAGAAATTGAGGAGAGAAATGAAGGAATTGAGAAGCGTTGTTTGGTTAGGTGAGACGGATTTAAGAGCGGAAAAGGAGAGGGAAAAGAAGGATTCTCGAATGCATCGAAAGGCAGGCGGAGGTTTCAACCAACTTACCGGTGTATTGGTGATGATATGTAAAAAAGAAGAAACATTATTCAATTTAGTCCCTAAAATAAATTAGATTCGCCATTTTAGTCTTTCAAATTTAATTTGAGACGTTTTGATCTCTACGTAATTTTTGTTAATCCGTTTTAATCTTTTTAAGCAAATTTACCTCTATCAAAATTTAAAATTCTTTTCTCAAAAAGATTATAGGGATAAATATGTAATTTTATATATATAATATTTAAATTTGAAAATGAAAAAACCACAACACCACCATCCCCTCAATCTTCTTCTCTATTCCTCCCCCTTTCCCGGTGGCTTGGGGTTCTTCCCTCCCCTTTCTTTCTTCTTCTTCTCTCCCTCTTCCCCTCCTCCTCTATCTTCTCCTCTTCCAAAATTGATATGCGCATCTTTAGGGAGGTTAGCAATTTGAATCATCAAACTCAATTTGTTCCACTTTGATCTTCAAATCAAAGTAACACTCTGTTTATGTGACTTTAGAACACAAAAGAAAAAGAAGCATAACATGAAAATTTCATTCCATTTAGAATTTAGGAGCTGGCATTTGACAAAGACCATTTGGTTTTTATAAAGACTTGGGTTTTCTTTTTCCACCCAAGAACCTGATTAATAATTCATATAAATAACTTTTCCATCCATTTCCTTTTTCTTCTCCTTCTTCCTAATTTAACTTCCACCTGCAATATTTCATTTTCCTCAATAATTAATTAGAAGATCCATTGATTGATCTGATGGGTTTAAAGGCTGGAAAAGTTAATTTAATTATAAATCTGGATATGGATGCAAATTTGTTGGGAGCAGGTTATATGGTGATTCTCGCCATGTGGGGAATTCGCTCTACAAGTCCATAAACACCTTCTTTCTAATTTCATGAAGAAGATAGAATTTGAAATCGTGAAGTAAGTGGAAGAGAAGGAGGAGGGGAGGAGGGAGAGAAGAAGAAAAAAGAAGGGGGAGGGAGAATCCCATGCGACCAAGAAGGAGGCAGGATGGAAAAATAAGTTGGAAGGGGTGAGGGGGTTGTGTTGTGGTTTTTTTTATTTTTAATTTTTAAATATTATATATAAAATTACATATTTACCCTTATAATCTTTTTGAGAAAAGATTTTAAATTTTTGATAACGATAAATTTGTCTAAAAGGACCGAAACAAACTAAATAAATTATTTAGTGATCAAAAAGGCTTAAATTAAAATTGAGGGACCAAAATGGCCAAACCTAATTCATTTAGGGCTAAATTAGACAATTTTCCAAAAAAGATATGTATGTACCAAAAAAAAATAATTATATATGTATTCAGTATTCTCCTTTCACTCGTATTTTTTTCAGGGAAATTGCCTATTTATTCTTAAAGTTTAGGCCTTGATACAATATAGTTTCAAACTTTAGTTTCTATTGTTATGATCCCTAAATGATTTACAATAACTCAATAAGATCATTTTGTCGTCAAACACTTAACTTGTGGGGAAAATATCACAAGCTATTCATGTATGGTAATCAAAAGGGTAAAATAAATATTATAAGCCATATATATTTAGCTAAAATATATACTTTTACATGTGAAAAATACTGAACAAAATGAAATTAACATATAGAAAATATAGACAATTATGCACTTATCACATACCCTGCCTGTCCTCAAGCAACGCAAATTAAACAGACAAACGAAGGATAAAAACTTTAATAAAAGAAAGACAAAATACAAAAATGACTTAAGCATGAATATAAACATTTAAAACCTTAAAAACGATTACAGGCACTAGTAGTTCAAAATAACCAAAACAAACTTAACAAAGACAAAATCAAAAACTTCACAAAACTTAAACAAAAAAAAAAAAAAAAAACCTTAACTTAGAATAATAATTAAGACCACTTCAATAGTGTTTCACCGACCAACTTCAAAGATAATCCAAAATAGACAACTACAAAATTACTAAGAGCACCATAAGTTTCTAAAAATTATTACCGATCAAAGTGTGTGTGTGTGTGTGTGTAATTTTGTTCATGCCATCTTTCACAAAAAAAGAGGAATTTTAATTGATTAGTAGTAAGAAATATTTTAAAAGACAATACACACAATTCATACTTTTTCTATCAATTAGCCACATTAAAGTCTATTTTAGGTCGTTCCCAGATTAGGTACAATTTTTTGGCTTTTAATATTAGGCTAGGGACATAAGCAGGGTACAAACAAAGTTAAAAGGAGACAAAAACAAACGAGATAGAGCTAATGCAACCGAAAGGATAAGATAATGAAATAAAAGAACACTTTTCAACCGCCGTTTTTACTTTTCTCACTCATCTTTGTATACTTTCTTCATTCTTCTTTGATAACAACCCTATCTAACAACATATATTTCACAAGATTTTCAATAATAACTAAGGTAATTTAGAGAGATATGATGCTTGAGTTTTTTCAAGATTTTTCTATAAAGCACATATTTTTTTTTTTCGTATTTTTTCCTGCCCTTTTTTTAATTTTTCTGGCTTGTTCTCTTTTTTCAATTTTCTTTGTCTTTTTCTAGAATCAATATTTTTCTTTATTTCTCTCTTTTCAAGCCAAAATTACCAAATACATGAAAATACCCAATAATATCCTTTATCTTTATACATTAGGGCTTTTCTTTCTTTCTTCACTCCTTTTTCTCGCACACTTATTTGTTTCCTTCACTGAAGATGGCAAAAAATCTATACTAACCAATAGCTCAAGAATCGAGGTTCACTCAAAATGGCCAAAAGTCTATACTAACCATTAGCTCACAAACAAAGGTTCTATATATAGTGAGGTTAAAAGAAGAAAAGAAGGGAGTATAACCCTTGGCATGAAGGTACAAAAAAAGGAACTAGGGATAAATTTTATAGGATAAACGATAAGAAAGGCTCAATCGGTTCAAAGAAGGCCTAAGACAATAGTCTCCTAGACTATCCTAGACTAGACTTCTTTGTTTTTAAGGATAGACAAATCATGAAATTGCAGGCAAAGTTCAAAAATCATTATCATAATGCTAACTACTCATATTCTTAAAATTATATTACTCAACAACATTCAAAAGTGCATTAAAACCATTAATCAAGTAAGAACTTTAGCAAATATGATTTTCAGAGTGATTAAGTAATTTGCTTTTTATCGAAAATCCTAAGAAATTTTTCGATTTTAAACTCTATCAAAGTTGATGAAAATAAAATATTTTTGGATTTTTAAACTCTATCATATTCCTCCTTGAATGTTGGGCCTGAAGAGAAGAGGACATGAGGTGGGCCTGTTGACTAAAAAATCCAGAATAGAGCTGCAGGACCAAAATCAAGACTTGGACCATATGGATGAGATCGATTTTAATGACAGTCTTAGCCAACTCTATTGGATAACAGTTTTTCTCTACTCCGAGTTTCAGATTCTCCATCTCCCTCAGTGAACTTTGAACCTATGGATGAAGTAGTTAATATTGAAGAAGAAAGAGCTACAGTTACTAGAATGCGCTTTATTCATGTAAAACATCTTCATTTTTTCTCCCTATTTTGTTACTCATCCAGAGGAAAATGCAATACTCTCTATGGATTCCGACTATGATCAATAGGCAGTTTCTAAGAGAGTGAGCAAAGACTCGTCCTCTCCATCTCCATAAATATTATTTGCTGGAACTACCGAGGGCCTAAGCCCGAGGCAGTGGACTCCCTAAGGCTCCTTCTCTCACAACACAAACCTACTATCATCCTTCTCTCATAACTCAAAACTTCTTCTCACTCCAAAGTTTTTGACATTCTTCTCTCTCTTCATTTGGAAAATTTCTTCTTCTCTCCCTCTAAAGGTCGATCTGGGGAATTGGTGTTATGTTGGCTACCAACTATGAACATAATCGTGTAATTAGTGCTATGATTTTTAGAAAATATTTGAAACTCCTTGGCTTTTTACTGGTATTTATGGACACCCTAGAAATACTAGCAAATAGGGGTTTTTCTTTATCAAGTTTTGATGGTCCTTGGTTGTGCATAGGTGGCTTTAACTATTTCTTCTTATATAAGGAAAAGAAAGGAGGAAGTCTCTACAATCATGTAGTTCCAATATTTTTGCTCGTTTTGCTGATAAATCTAGTCTTATTGACCTTTGTTTCTCTGGCTATCAATGTACCTGGAATAATAAACGTCCTGGTCAAGCAAATATATACAGATTAGACTTGACCACAAACATGCGGATTCTGCTTGGTGCTTGGCTGTCCCCAAAACATCCATCTCCCACTTGGCTCCTCTGTCATCTGACCATAGGCCTCTGCTTCTCAATTTGGAACAAAATTTAGCCTCTCATCTAAAACTATTTTGGTTTGCTGAAATTTAGAGGAGGGATCAATCCTCTTATGTGTAAAGACTGCATGGCAGGAATCTATCAATGGATCACCACTTTAAAGCTATCAGCGAAACTCAGGAAGATAAAGATTGCTTTGAAAGCTTGGAACCAAATCTATTTTGGGGAAGTTTAGGAACAAATCAAAGAGCTACAATGTCATCTTGCTCAAATCCTTCAAGCCCTTATTCTGAGGATATAGCTGTACAAGAGAAATCAGTCTAATGTGAATTGTAAGAGATGCTGATTAGAAAAAGGATTTCTCTGGAAGGAAAAATCAAAGTTAAATGGTTGCAAGATGGAGACGTAATACACGGTATTTTCACATCTCTGCTATTGTACAATGTAGAATAATTTTATTGAAGCTATTTTGGCTCCAAATGGTGTTTAGATTTATGGTTGGGATAATATTGGGAATTTGTTTTGTAATTACTATTCCAAACTGTTCACTTCCAGTAATCTTTCTTTTCTTCCCTTTTTAAATGGCCTTATAAATGCCTCAATCACTGATGAGCATAATAACTTCCTTATTTCAATTTCCACGGCTACGGATATTAAAATGTGGTTTTCTCTTTCAAAAATGGGAAGAGTCCTGGACCCGACGGCATGATTCATGTCTTTATAAATCCTACTGGAGGACTATTGGTTCATTGGTTATTCACGTTCTGCAACATTTCTTCATATATGGATATCTCTTAAAAGCCATGAATCATACCTTCATCTCCCTCATTCCTAAAGGTAAACATGCTGAAAAAGTTGAACATTATCGTTGATATAACACGAGGTGCTCAAGAGACAGTAGACTTGATGAGAGGACCGGTCACAAGAGCTAGAGGTAAGAAGATCAAGAAAACTTCCAATAGCTTAAGCAATTACTTGGTCGCATTTGTTGTTTAAATTTTTGAGGGAGGGACTTAAGTCCATGTTTAAAGGCCTAAAAGATAGCAACAAAGCCCTCCAAAGTGTTTATGTTACATGTCTTAACCAAGGAGCATTAAATGAAAAAAGTTAAAGGAGCAAATTGCACAAAGGAGAGCAAAACAGAGCCGATGGTAGGCTACTTTCCAAAATGGAAGGCAGCTTACCACCCAGACGGTAGGCCTACTGTCCAAGAGGCAGGCCTCAATTGAACTTCCCATTTTTATTATTTTTAGCTTGTTTTGACTTTTTATCTTGGGTCTTAAGCATTTTGACTTGTAATTAAGAGGCTTTTGAAGCTCATTTACTCCTTTAAACTCAATTAGTAGCTAGGGTTTGAGTTTAGACTTCAAGGAGCTTATAAGTACTCCTTATGATATTAAGAAAAATTTGTAGCCAAGAGGCTTCTTCTAGGGTTCTTGTG
The DNA here is from genome assembly GCA_028651295.1 of Catharanthus roseus. Lineage (NCBI taxonomy): Eukaryota > Viridiplantae > Streptophyta > Magnoliopsida > Gentianales > Apocynaceae > Catharanthus > Catharanthus roseus. Next base: position 15,765,686 of record JAPQWS010000168.1, on the reverse strand, counting down.
GTTTCCACCACTTCCTTGTAAATTAGGTAGTCTAATATATAAACTAGGCAAGTTATTCTTGAATCAAATTCAAGGGTTCTAGCTCAATCCAAATCCTACATTCTCTAGAGGTGCTAACTTATTATAGTTAGTGTTGCTAAAGATTAGGTTTTTCTAGTGAATGAAGAGTGGGTGAGGGTTTTACTATAATCCTTGTAGATTCCTCTTCTAAGGAGGAAGATTAGTCACTCTTTTATTGCCATTCTCTATTGTTCTTACAAGTAGCCATATCAATTTCATCATCAAGGTCCTCTTGCTAAGAGAGAAGACTCTTGTGAAGAGATGAACCCCAAATCAAGCTTGGTTGGTTTCATATCATGTGGTATCAGAGCAAATATCTCTTTGAGGTGAAATCTGTGTTTTTATTATTTGAATTACATTATACAAAAGCTAAATTGAAAGAAATTGAAAAGGCAAGAAATCTGGAATTTTCAAACAGAAAAATACGTGTGAAAAGATTATTATGAAAAGTGTACCAAATTAAATCCAAATTATGTGAACTTTATCTGGTTTTAACCTTGTTGAGTTGTGTTTAAGATAACAAATTTGAGTTTAATTGGACTTCATTTTTTTGGTCAATTTGTTCAAAACTTTGAAAGTGTCCAGAAATTGTGACTATTGAAAACTTGAGAATTAATTTGCCTATATCTTGTGTTCTACTAATTCCAATTGATTGAATTAAATTATCCTCTTCGATTTGTGCACTTTCTAAATTGGTGTGGCTCAATTCGGAGCTATATTCACTAAGTTATTGCATTTATAGTGATAGGGTGTCATCATACTCTATTTTTTGGAAATCGCCTAGTACTCTTATGACTTCTTTGAATTTGACTTCCCATTGTCTTTGTTATTCACTTGAAACAATTTCTTTGAACAATTGCTAAGTTGATTTTCTTTTCTTTGTTTGGATTGAACACTCTTATTGGCTCATGCTCTTGAATATGTTTTTTGAAACTCCATATGCATGTCAAGTGTTTGTTGAAATGCCTCTTTGTTTTGACTTTAAACTCGTTTGGGAATTTCTTGTTTGTTCTTCTAATTGTATTGATTGATAACTTGGAAATTTTTGAAGCTATAAAGAAACCCTTGACGGTGAGGTTTAGAAAAAGGCAAAAGGGGGAGATTATTACTATAAAATCCATAAGATTCTGAGAGTTATATACGAGGGTTGAGTGATTCCCTTTTGAGTAAAACATTAAAGGAGTGGTGAGGTCCTTTGTTTATATCACGTGTTTTCTATTTCGTAGGTTTCAATGTTATAATAATGTATTGGTGGAAGGACTACAGAAGAGAATATGAGAAATACCATGAAGGCTATAATCATGGTGCCCCTACTCATGAAGGATATAACCTTGATGCTTACAGTAGGAATGATTGTGATGAAAGAGGGAGGCATTTAAGAAGTATAAATGCCTTTTATGGGAATATAAGCTATGGAAATGAATCCATGGTTGATAAAGAGTTAATGTATAGTGGTGACATTGCTAATAGAGATATGGATAGGAAGTATGGTGATGAAGACTTAGCCTCAGTATTTGATGAAATAGAGATTCATCTGTGGTCATGAGGAACGTTGAATCTCAAGGCCTTGAATGTGTGCCTATTCATCAAAAGGAGAGATTACTCCACACAAGATGCAACATCTCCAACAAAGCTTGTCACACCATTATTGATGGAGAAAGTGGTACAAACTTAGCCAGTACCTACCTTGTGGAGAAATTGAGCTTATCTCCATGGAGCATCCTAAGCCCTGTCACTTAAGGTGGTTAAATGGTCGTGAAGAGGTACATGTTACTAGACAAGTATGGGTGTTATTTTTCATTTGAAGATGGGGATGAGATTCTTTGTGATGTTACTCCAATGAAAGTAAGCCACTTAATGTTTGGACAACCATGGATAGATACAAAGGGAGGATTCCTGTGATGGCTTCAAGAAGACATACTCCATGGAAAAGGATGGCCTTAAATGTACCCTTAAACATCTCTCTCCTACTCAAGTGATTGAAGATCTAAAGGAAATGAAAGAGAGAATGTAAGGAGAACAAGAACAACCAAAGGGTGTTGAGATGGTGATTTGTGGAGGTGAAGAAAAGGAAACATCCAATGGTGTTTTTAGTGATTTCTTGTGTATGATGAAGAAGAAGAAATTTCAAAAGGCAAAGCAGTAGGATTAGAAAAGAATGTGAGATGTGTGGAAAAGTGAGTATTGAAAGAAAAGAGAGGGTTAACGAAAATGAGAAGTTGGAAGAGGAAACATACTTCCTCGAGTCCATTGCTACTATGTTTGAAGTGTGTAAAAAAGTTGAGAGCTTAGAAACAAAAATTGAGAGTGAAGAACTTGAAAACGCTAGTGAAGAATTAAAAGAGGAGTGTGAGGATCCACTTGTGCTTGAGCAATGATGCCTTAAAGGATGTCTAACTAAAACGAATGTAACAGGAAAGTATACCTATCAATATAGTACTAAAGTCACACCCGAGTTGTCGAACTCAAGGAACTGTAAAGGCTCAAATAGTCACTGTTTTAACCTATGTTTAGTCTAACAAATTGGATTTTAAGAAATTAATTAACAAATTAGAAAAATTACAAAAACAATTAAATGGAAACACAATTAAAGGTATAAGATTTTATTAAAAGAGTTTGAATGAAGGATCCCCCTAACTTTTGTAAACTATTTTAATTAAAAACTCATAAAATAATGTTTAGAAACATAGGTTGGGTTATCACACAAAATTTGGGCAACCCCTATCTCCAGGTGAAAACCGCTTTACTCACCTAACCTTTAGAGGAGAATCTCTTCTCTCCCTAACAGATTGTGAATGTGGTAAATAACTTAGGTGATCTAATAACCTAAAAGTGCAATTAATATCTCTATTCAATTTTCAACTCTTATTATCTAATTAGTTGCCCTAGATTGATCTTATTTTTTTAAATCCAACCAATCTTGCAGAATAATCGATTCCTTACAAATTAATTATCAAGAAAACGTAACTGAACAACAACCAACACATAAAAAAACATCAATTTAATTAAAATCAATAAAAAAAACCCATATCATCCAAAGCTAGGGTTCAACCCTTGATTCAAACAATATAAATTAACATCCTAACAATACTCAATTTAATAGTAGAAATCATAATTAACAAAGAAAAAGGAAGCTTAGGTTGAAAAAGGAGTTGAATCCATGATTCTGAACCCCACACTAACTCGTCTTTCGATTCACTTGATGAAACCCGAAATTGATCCATAGAATCGCTTCAATCTTCCTCCAATAGCTTCAATTTAATGTTAATTGTGCAAAATCTACCTAATTGAAGAGGAATTGGGAGGGTTTTTTCTTGCCCACAATCTCCCAATTCCCTTCTCTAAACCTAAAAAAATTGGTTGCCTCTTTAAAAAAAGGGTAAAAACAACTATAAATGCAATTAAAAACTCATTACTTCGCTGATGACGGGACCTACTGGCATTCGGTAGGTCGAGCCCTACCATCTGCAGTAGTTCAGAAATTCTTGAGTCGTCGGGACCTACTGCGTCCGGTAGGTCTAGCCTACCGTCCGCTGTAGACTTCTGTTAGCAATGTCCTTGTGGCTCATGGACCTACCGCGTGCGGTAGATTGGCCTACGATCAGGGATAGGTCTCCTTCCTTGGTGTCGGTGGCATCGTTTTCTCTGTTTTTGCTCCATTTTTGCCCGTTTTCATTTTTATTCTTCGTTTTCTTCATTGGCAAACACCTAAGACAAGAATAGAGTCAAATGGTGTAAATAGTACATTTTATATATTAAAACATTGTAAAATAACGAAAATAACATATGTAAATGTAGTACAATATGGCACATATCAAATACCCCCACACTTTCTTTTGCTTGCCCTCAAGCAACACAAAACTAGGCAAAAAGACTTGAAAACTTAAAAAGATAAGTGCAAAAAGTTTATATGTTGAGAACAACACATGGAAGGATAATATAAACGACCAACGAAAAATAAGAATCTACATACGAAAGAAAAGATAACAAATAAAACAAGAATAGAAATTACTAAACATATTACTTTAATGGGAATTTGACTACTCAACCAAAATAAGACTTTTAAAAGACAAAACACAAGAATCTACAATCCTACCACTATCTTACTACTATCCTAACTAGTCAACAGTCAGTGTGTGTGTATGTGTGTGTATGTGAATTTCTAGATTCTCCTTTCAAAGAAAACAATGAATCTCAGGTTATTAACATAGTGAAAAACTTTATCGAACAATGCACAACACAACTCAGATTTCTCAAAACCTTTCACTCTAAGTTCTATTCTAAGTCATTCCCAGATTAGGTAGGACTTTTTCACTTGTATGTTAAGCTCGGGACATAAGAGGTATCCACCTAAAGGAAAGGGAAAACACAAGCAATTGAGGTAGAGCTAATGCAACTGGAAGAAAATATATCAAACATTATAACATTTTCTAGCAGCTTTTCACTCATTCTAATCTACCTTGAACGTTTTACTTCGTTCAAATTAAGCACAACCCACCTAACAATTTTCTGTTTCTCACGAACATATATATATATATATATATATTCAAGGATAAGAGAGAGAAGCTCAAAATTTTTTATACACAAAATGAAAAGATATTTAAATACTGATTTTTTTCTTTATTTTCTCTAATATTTTCATTTTTTCCAAAGCTTTCTCTCTTTTCAATTGCTGCATATATCATCCTACAAAGGTTTCCTAGAACACCCTTTTTATACAAAAGTCCTACTCTTTACGCAAACACCCGCAGACTTATCTATTTTCCTCACTCAAAACAGCTAAATAGTATGCAATCATTAGCTCAACGAATTGAGGTTTTATATAGTGTGAGTTTAAAAGTCAAAGAAAGGAAGGGTTTAAACCCTTGGCTGAAGGCACAAAAGGGGAATTAGAGTTTGATTTCATATCAAAGATAGGCAAGAAAGGCACAAACGGTACAAAGAAGGCCTATGACCATTATTTCCAGGCTCAACCTAGACTAAACCTTATCAATTCAAAGCTAAGCAAAACACATGACTGAAGGCAAAGACTCAAAAATAATTCACTATGCTAATCTCCTAAGCTTTCGAGGCTTCTATTACTAACCGACACTTACAAGTGCATAAAGCCATTAATTTTGTAAGAGTAGAAATACGTGTAGTTTTCAAGTAGATCAAGTAAAACACCATTTTAAAATCCTATAGGTTTTGCAATCAAGACTCTCACGGAATGTGACAAAAACAAAAATCTTTTTAGAATTATTTTCTAAGTATAAGAAAATCGAAAAGAAAAGACGGAAAATTTTTTGGATTTTAAATTTTCTTATTTTTTTGGATTTTTCAAATATGAAAAAGAGAAAAATGACTCTATAGACTAACATGGAAACAAAACATAATCACACATAAAAAACGAAGTAGTAAAAAGACAAAAGACATAAATACAAGCAAAAATAAAAAGACAAAAGACAGAAATGCCCCCACACTAAAAATCACATTGTCCTCAATGTGGGGGCCTGAGCCAAAGTAAATACTGGTAAAAACACATACATAGGAATCAACCCCGCAGATATAAGGAATATAGTCATATCGAGAAGCAATCCCCACTAGTAGTCAAAGTAGAAATGGAAATAAATAACGACAAAAATGTTATAACCACACAAAAGAGAAAAGATATGAAGGAAAACTAGAAAGTATAAAAGGAAAAGAAAAGGAAGGAAAAGAAAACTCCATATTGCAGACCAAATTCTGCGCTACCACCTCTGTTGTTGGCTTGATCAGGCAAGAATCTATTGCATAGTCATCCCAGCATCACCTCTTGGCGGTCGATGGACGACCTCTGATGTACCAACTCGTCCGCATAACAATTGGTCGACTCTATTATCTCTGTCAGCTGTGCCTCATGGATATCTTGGGTGACCCGGAGCTGCTCGAAAGCAGCCCGCATCTCTGTCTGAAACACATCCATGGGGACTGTGGGAGGTGCATCCTCAGTCAAGAGGTCATAGGACTCATCATTCTCGCTCTCATCATCTTCGAGCTTTGAGGGGGATGCTCCAATGCCAGTTCTTGTAGTTTTCTTTATCAAACGAAAACTGGCAATGTTGCATTCCCGCAGTCGATCCTCCTCGACTGGAGATATCCAAACCTTGTTGGCCTTGTCCAAGAATAGCCGCAGTTGTTGAATGTTGTGAATTTTATAATCTATAGATGTCCCTTCTACACCCTCCATTCTCTTGTGAAGTTAACATTAACAACAACAAAAACACGTGAAAGGATCACAGGATAATGAAACACACGTATGCTAGTGGTGTCACTGCCAGTGTTTCTCATAGTGTGTATAATAAGGGACACAATGGAAAAGGGGGATTGTTCTTGGAGTTAGTAAATTATATAAAGATTAAGAATTCTCACATTGCTTTGCTCGCCCCCTTTTTAGACTAAGGTGTGGTCGAAGAAATAAGTGAGGACTCGGGGGAAGGAGTTGGGAAAAATCACCACCATCACCCAGATATGGTTGGATCTCAAGGCGATCATAAATCGCATCATAGTTCTAGTCCGGGTCCTCGTGGATTGTTTTCTTATTAGGATCTACCATAATGGCGTTTTCCTTCCCGGATCCCTAGAAGAGAAGCTAGAAGCTCCCTATCTAAGACTATCCTCACCCTCTTGACCATGGAGATTATCGTGGAAAGGTCCTTATCCATTTTGTGAGACATCTTGGCATAGAATTCACTGACAAATTTGGGGTAATAGGTTCCAGAAATATGTAAAAGAAGTTTCCACCCTAACCCACCAAATAGACTAACTAATCCAAAGTGTTCTATGAGGGGAGCATCAAAGGATTTTTCTATTATAAGTTTAAGGTGTTCCTTATCGGATATCCATAACCGGGCTGTCGTAGAAAGGCGCTCCAGATAAGAAGGAATAGCTGGATTGGTGGGGTTGGGCGTGAAATTATCAACCCGAGCCCTTTTAGATTTGGAGAAGGAAGCTGTGAATTTCTTAGGTGGCATAGGAGAGGAAGAAACAACACTAGATAGGAGGGGTACAAGGACACAACATAACACAGAGGAACCACGAACATACTTAATACACAAAGAAAACAAAATATCAAAACCAAACATAGCCCGTGTGTGCAAAGTGTCTTAACATCGCCCGTGTGTGATGAAGTGTGACACAAGATTAATTAAAAAAACGAGGAAGACGACAAATAGAACTAACAACTAAAACACAAACAACACAAAATAGCAAAAGACGAACACACATAACAATATAAATTAACTTAAAACAAAAATTGAAGCAAAGAGTTTGAGAATTAGCCTGGGTTTGTTTGAAAAAACCAATTGTTGCCGATATTCCAGTGTAACACTCAATTCGCCTCAAAGGTGGTTGTTGGAGTTCCGCTGGGTTGTCAGAATCTTTACCGGATTTTTTTTTTTTTTGAAATTTTTGTTGGAAAAACATAACAAAAGACAATAAAAATGTTAGTAAAGCAAGAACGAACAAAAGAAATAGAAAAATGAAAAGAAAAGAAAAAGAAAAAGAGGGAAAAATGGATGGGGAAATCGGGTTTGATGGTGGTTGTAGAATGGTGGAGTTTTGATGTAGCGTATAGAGAGGGGAAAATGGATGGTGGAGATAGGATGGAAGAAGAAGAAGAAGAAGAAGAAGAAGAAGAAGAAGAAGAAGAAGGAGAAGAAGAAAGGAAGAAGAAGAAGAAAAAAAAAAAGAAAGCGAGAGAGAGAGAGAGAGAGAGAGAGAGAGAGAGAGAGAGAGAATTACAAACCAATGGAGATCGTCGAAGGAGTCACTGGAGAGGTTGCCATCGGTGTGGATAAGAAGAGGGAAGACCGAGGGAGAGAGAAGAGAAGAGAAACGAGAGGAATAAAGAAAGGAAAGAGGGAGATGAAATTAGGGATTTTTCTTAAGGAAAATTTTAGGGAGGAATTGCTGAAATTTAAGTTAAATTAGGTCGACCCTACTCGTTTACCTGGTAAAAGACCCGAAACACTGCCTTAATCCCACTCTACCGCATCTGGTAGGTTGAGGCTAACCGTCCACAGTAGGCTTCTTCTACCAAGAGAAGAAAACAATGTGAGCCTAACGCGTGCAATAGGTCCCACCAAGAGAAGAAAACAATCTGAGCCTAACGCGTGCGGTAGGTTGGACCTACTGCGAACGGTTAGCCTCAACCTTCCAGATGCGGATAGTAGGGTACCCTAACGTGAAATTTTTGTGTGCCATGCAGTAGGGTACCCTACAATCCCTAGTAGGGTTCTGTCTGAATACTAATATTTCTTCATTTCGTAATTTGTAACCACATTTCATGCCTGCTCACATTGTAAATGCATATTAACTCAAAACAGGTCTTAAGCAAGAATTCATCTCTCTAAAAACACCTTGCAACAACAAAAACAACAAAATGATCAAAGCAAAAAGGGACTGAAAACTATTCAAGTGTACAATTACAATATGTTTACAAAAAGTTATAAGAAATACTCCCTTCTAGGTGCACTGAATCACGACAATCCGAGTTCTTCTTGACCTTCCCTTTCTCGATACGTCGAACAGGCACCCACTTCATCAAACCCACTTTTGCACTTCCCCAATCACGACAATCCGAGTTCTCCTTGACCTTCCCTTTCTTGATACAACGAACGGGCACCCACTTCATCAAACCTGCTTTCAATTTAGGACAAGAAGTCTTCCCCTTTTTCTTTGATTTCTTTGGGCTATCGTCCTATTTTAGGTGAGTTTCCTGCAAAGGCGATGATACTTCTTGAGTTGTATGATTTATGTAACATAAAGTATCTTGACTTTGAGAAGGGGGAGTTGAATTTAAAGGAAATTTGAACACTATATTGTTCTCTCTCACCCTTAAGATTAGCTTCCCTTTCTCCATGTCTATTAAAGAGCTTGATGTTCGCAAAAGGGTAAGTTTATTTTCAATTGCAATCCCTATGAATTTTCTCATGTTGTCTGGCTACGATGACGAACAAGAGATGCTGAATATGGAATTTTAGGCTTGTATTCGGCAATTGCCAGCTTTTCGTTTTTTCTCTTCTTTACTTGGCTCTAATGCTTTAGAGTCAAGGGATTCGGATTATCTTTCTTCCTTCTCAACACTGCTCTTCTCTTTTGTGATCATCGCTTTTTCTTTTTTCAGAACTTCCTCATCAAATGTTACCGAGATAGCATTGACATGCTCTCTCGGGTTCACTTCAGTGTTGCTTGGGAGAGTTCCTTGAGTGCTCTCTAATACTAATTTGACGAGCTTCCCTATCTGTTTCTCCAGATTTCGAATTGAGACTTCTTGGTTTCGGTGGGCAGCCTCTATAGTGCTTATCCTGGAATCAGTGGAATTCATGAATTTCACTACGAGTTCTTCCAAATTAGCTTTTGCTGGTGGAGGATTCTGTGGAGTTGCATCGTATGGGAGTGGCTGGGTAGGACCTCTATTTTGGAATCCCGAAAGTTATTACTGTCTTTGTTGTCCTTGCCCACCCCAAGAAAAATTGGGATGGTTTCTCCAACTCGGATTATAAATGTTGGAGTAGGGGTTATTTCCCTGCCTATTCCCTTGCGTATAATCTACTTGCTCCATAGGGCCTCCTATACTAGGGCATTCCTGATTGGGATGCCCTCCACTGCAAAAGTCGCAGAACATGACTGGTTGATTATTTATACTTGTACATGTGGTAGTCAAGTTCCCCATCTTCTACTATATCATGGCTGCCAATCTCGCTTCTAATGACAGTGAGAGAATCTACATTGTGGACTCCAGCAGGCTCGGGCTTAGATCTTTGCCCTCCCAAAGTATAGCTATTCATAGCTATTTGCTCAATAAGATCATAGACCTGTTGAGAAGTCTTATGATTTGTAGAACCACCAGCAGAGGCATCAATTAGCTGTCCTGCCCCAAATAAAACTCCGCTATAGAATGACTGAATTTGAATCCTAAATCTAATCCATGGTGGGGACACTTCCTTAACAGCTCCTTCCATCTTTCCCAAAGCTTCTAGAGGTTTTCTCCATCAATCTGTTGGAACGATAGAATCTCGTTCGTAAGCTTCGTTGTTCGACCAGGAGGAAAGTATCTCTATAGAAACTTCTTGACTAGTGAGTCCCATGATGTAATTGAGCCGAAAGGTAACAGCTTAAGACACAATTTCGCCTTCCCCTATAAAGAGAATGGGAAAAAACGAAGTCTAATGGCATCTTGGTTGATCTTAAAGGTATCACACACCTCCAAGACATTGTCGATCTACGCATTAGGATCTTCATTAGGGAGTCCATCGAACTGTGCATTGTTTTGCAACATTTGGATCACGTTCGGCTTGATCTCAAAATTGTTCGCTTCCATCTGTGGCCTTACTATACTCGACTGTGTCCCAGAGATGGAAAGTCTAGCATAATCTGCCATTGTCCTCTCCGCCATTGGTGGTGGTGGATGTGGCACAAACAGTGGATTTATATATAGTGGAGCTCCTTGACCTTCTTCCGTCTTCTCGACGGCAGTATTGGCATTATTTTCTCCATCTCGAACAGAAGAGTGCGGCGACCACTTCTCAACGAAGGCTCAAGCTCTTGATCAAATGGGACTAATTCATCCCCCTTTTTTTTCGGGGCATAAACTAGTTACCCAAACATGAAACAGGCAAACCACAATCAAAGGCCAGAAATAACGAAACAAAAATCAAGATAAAAGACAACTAAGCAATAATTGCAAAAGTAACGGACAATCCAAAATGAAAACAAAAATAAGAAAAATAAGTTTGACTAAAGCACAAGAAAAATGGTTTTCTTTAAGTTATCGTTCCCCGGCAACGACGCTAAAAACTTGATGTCTTAAGGGATGTATAACTAAAACGAATGCAACATACAAGTGTATTTATCACTGTAGTACTAGAGATACACCTGAGTTGTCGAACTCAAGGAACAGTAAAGGCTCAAATAGTCATTGTTTTAACCTATGTTTAGTCTAACACTTTGGATTTTAAGAAATTAATTAATAAATTAGAAAAAGTCACGAAAAACGATTAAATGGAAGCACAATTTAAGGTATGACATTTTCGTAATAGAGTTTGAATGAAGTATCCCCCTAAATTTTGTCAACTATTTTAATTAAAAACTCATAAAATGATGTTTGGAAACGCAGGTTGGGTTATCACATGAAAGTTGGGCAATCCCTATCTCTAGGTGAAAGCCGCTCTATTCACCTGATCTTTAGAGGAGAATATCTTCTCTCCCTAATGGATTATGAATGCAATAAATAACTTAGGTGATCTGTACCCTAAAAGTACAATTAGTATCTCTATTCAATTTCCAACTCTTATTACCCAATTAGTTGCCCTAGATTAATCTTTCTTTTTCACTTCTAACCAACCTTGCGAAATAATTGGTCCCACGCAATAATTATTAAGAAAACATAATTGAACTGTAGGACTTTTTGGGCCTTATTTTTCACATTTTTCATTTTCTTTCTTCAAGCCCATATGTCCCTATGATGATGAAACCTGGTTGGGCCTCACTTGAGAGATGCTAGGCCGGCTGAACATGACGTTGGGCAGGTTGGTTCGACCCGACCCGCCCAGGCGACGTGTCTATTTGTATCCCACTTTCTACCAACTGCTTGCCCTAATCTCCTCTTCTTTCTGTTGATCTACTGCCTCCTCACTTTGTCTCTCTAACCCTTGCCTTCCTTCTCTCTTTTTTGAACCGACTCTCGGCTCTTCTTTTCTGCTACACTTTATGACTTTGCCACTGTGAGCCTATGTCATTTGTCATCTATTGACTGCGTGTGTATTGCTCGGCTGTGAAGGAAAGGGCTTGCCTTTGTTGAGAGATAGAGAAATTGTGTTTACATTGAGGCTCACTGGTTTAAACCTGAGGGATTCTCTCCTTCCTCTCGGAAGGACAAGTTGGTGACGGTCCGTCATTGTGTGTGCAGAAACCGGAACTCACCAAGCTCATCCAGTTTCCTTCCGCAATTCTATCCGAGACCGTTCGGGTCTCTTGGTAAGCTTTACTGCTTTCTTTCTTTCATTTATTACTAACAGCTTTACTTCCTTGTTGTTACTCCAGCGACTCTCTCAGAACGAGAAAGCCGAAGACCAAGACCATCTTGTTTGTAATAGATAGGTCTTTTTCTGTTTTCATCCTTTCTTGTTCATTGTTAATGGTTTATAATAGTAAATTAGGAATTTGTAATAGTAAATAGGTTCGGTTGCTCGATCCGTGACATAACAGTGGTATCAGAGCTGCGGTTGTCTGTAACTGTTCGGTGACCACTCAAGACTCAGTATTCCAGATCCACGGGAACTATAAAGTTCCACGGATTTGGCTCAGAAAGCTACTTCTTACCCTTCTCTGTTTTTCTTTCTATTCTGGCTATATCTGATAATTCTTTACTACGTGGTTGTTAGATCTGCTATTTTTCTGCTCATTTGGTTGTTTTGTTAGGTCTGCCAATTTTCTAGGTTAGATCTGTCGCCTACATACTTGTTGTATTTTCTGTTGATTACTGTTTCGTCTGGATCTCTCCTGTTACACTTGCTACTGTTTTGGTCATCTAGATTTTAGTATTATTTTTCTATAACGAATCTACACTATTGGTATTCTAGTTCTTTTTTTTTTTTTTAAATCTAAAAACCCAAGCCTGGCTTGAGTCCAAGAGACTTCAAGTAGCTATGTCTTGGTGATTTTCGTTGACTACTTAACAGCAGAATTTATTATTCGTAACTGTTGATTTTGTTTTTCTATGTTGTGTGGCTGTTGCTCAGCCCTTACCTTGTCTATATCTCTGTTTTGGTTAATCTTGTGGTACTGTGCCGCTTTTTTTGTGTGAGATATTTGTGCGTTTCACGTATTTTGCCGTGCTGTTTTTCATAGCAAAATCTAGGTTATTTTATCTATGACAAACTTCCTTTTTTTTTTTTCAAATCTTTCATTTTTCTAGCCACTGATTACTCCTATTTGCCATTAAAATTAAGTCTGTTCCAAAAATTGAAATCGATAAGTTTGATGGCAAACCTGACTTTGTAATGTGGCGGAGAAAAATGAAAGCAATTTTATTCCAAAATAAAATCGCACCCGCAATCTGTAGCCTGAAAAGTATTCAAATTCTTGGAAGGGCGAAGTTCTTTCTGAAAAACTTGGTGATGCACACAGTTGCCTTACCTTGCATTTAACTGATAACGTTTTATGAGAAATCGACAAAAAGGACAACGCTTTTGAAATTTGGATGAAACTTGAAAAATTGTATTTAGGAAAGTCCTTGTCGAATAAAATTTATTTAAAAGAAAAACTTTTCAAATTTAAAATGAGCGGGTCAAAATCAGTTTTTGAAAACATCGATGATTTAAATAAAATCGTTTTAGAACTTCAAAATGTTGGAGAGAAAATCTCCAATGAAAACGTTGCTGTTATTTTATTAAATTCCTTGCCTGAGTCTTTTAACGATGTGAAATCTGATATCAAGTATGGCAGAGATGATTTGACTCTTTTTGATATTAAAAACGCTTTAAAATCAAAAAATTTGGATTTGAGAAAAGAAAACAAATCTAATGGAGAGAACCTTTACGTGAGAGGGAGGGTTGACCGGAGAGAATCTTTTAGTCACCGTTCTAAAAGTAAAGGGGGTCCAAATCACGAGATAAGAACAAAGTGAAATGTTTTTACCGAGGCAAAGGCAAGGAAGGTCATATGAAAAACAAGTGTTTTAAGAGAACCAAAGAAGAAAAACAACGTAAACAAGATAAAGTGAGTGATAAAACTGACAAAACCCACGATTTTGATTCAAATGGTAACTCCATGTATTCTGAGGTTTTGTGTGCATCTCCTTTACCTTCTTCCTCTTCTGTTGATCATTGGATTCTTGATTCTGGTTGAACATTTCACATGACACCCAACAAGCACTAGTTTTCAGATTTTAAACCCCTTGATCATGGAAAAGTTTTCATGGGAAACAACCATTTTTGTGACATCAAGGACATCGAAAATGATTTCATAAAAATGCATGATGGCGTAACTAGGAAACTTATCGATGTGAGATATGTGCCCGACCTTCATCGGAATCTAATCTTTCTCGGTGTTTTAGATTCAAATGGTTTTTCTTACAAATCTGAAAAATGGATTTTAAGAGTTTGAAAAGGAAACCTAGTCATGCTTAAAGGTTTTAAAAGAGATGGTTTATATCATTTGATTGGAAAAACTGTTTCTGAAGCATCTGCATTGATTTTGAAAACTATCCTGAAAAGACTATGTTGTGCAATCATCGGATTTGCCACATCAGTAAAAAAGGAATACATTATTTACATAAGTAGAATCTTTTATGTGGTGACAAAATCGATTCACTAGATTTTTGTGACCACTGTGTTTTGGGAAAACAGCACAAAATCAGTTTTTCAATTGGCACACACAAGTCCATCATTGTACTTGACTATGTGCATTGTGATTTGTAGGGACCTGAAAAGGTTCCAACCTATGGTGGCAATGTTTATTTCTTATCTGTTATTGATGATTTTTCTAGGCATGCATGGGTATTTCTTTTGAAAATAAAAGATCAAACTTTTGAAAGGTTTTCTAAGTGGAAACGCCTTGCCGAAAATTAAATCGGAAATAAACTAAAGACAATTAGGACAGACAACAATCTTGAGTTTTGTAACCGTAAGTTTGCTGATTTGTGTTCATCTCATGGCATCTTGCATATAGGACTGTTAGGCATAACCCTCAGCAAAATGGTGTGGCTGAACGGATGAATCGTACTATCATGGATAAGGTTAGGTGCCTTATGGTATTCTCAGGTGTCCTAAAACCTTTTTGGGTTGAAGCTTTAAGTACAACTGTCTGCCTCATTAATAGATCCCCCTCTACAGCCATAAACTTTAAGACTCCTTTAGAGTTGTAGTCCGGAGAACCACCAAACCTGTCAAACCTTAGAGTGTTTGGATGTACTACATTTGCTCATCAAAAGGAAGGTAAGTTAGACCCTAGGTCTAGAAAGGGAGTGTTTATAGGCTACCCTAGTGGGGTAAAGGTTTATAAAGTGTGGCTCAAAGGTGAGCCGGGAGTAAGGGTAGTTGTGAGTAGGGATGTTGTCTTCAACGAGCTTGATATGCCTTGCCTAAAGGCTAAAACTATTCCCAATAGTTCTACCGATGTTTCCACGACTGGGGACATTCCTGTGGAGGTGGAGGACACCTCCGGACCCTCACAAGAGCACATACATGAACCCGAAACCAGCGAAGAGACAGATATACCGGCTAGTTAACCCGAAATCGACGTGCCTGAATTTTAAAATTCAAATAATGATGAGGATCATCCAGAGGCACAAGCAAAAGCCCTTAGAGACTACCAGCTGTCTAGAGATAGGACTAGAAGAGCGCATAGAGAACCTGTTAGATACGGTTATTCATACATTGTCTCTTATGCTTTTGCTGCTGCATCCTATGCGGAAGAGAAAGAACCGTTGTGTTTTTCTGATGTGTTTAAAAGCCCAAAACACTCTTTATGGATGCGTGCTATGGATGAGGAGATATCCTCGTTAGACAAAAATAAAACCTGGATTCTTGTTCCGAAACCCTCAAAACAAAAATTAATTGATTGCAAATGGATTTTTACAATTAAAGAGCCTGAGTCAGCCAAAGAACCTCCAAGGTTCAAGGCTAGGCTGGTTGCAAAAGGTTTTTCTCAAGTTGAGGGCATCGATTTTTACGAAATATTTTCTCCCGTCGTTAAATATAAAACGATTAGGATAATGTTTGCTATTGTTGCTTTTTATGATTTTGATCTTGAACAACTTGACGTAAAAACTACATTCTTGCATGGTGAACTCGAAGAGACAATTTATATGCGTCAACCACCAGGTTTTGAGGCTAAAGGTAAGGAACACATGGCATGTCTCCTGAAAAAGTCCTTGTATAGACTTAAACAGTCTCCAAGACAATGGTATAAGAAATTTGACTCTTTCATGCTTAAAGCTGGTTTCATTAAAAGTAATTATGATAGTTGTCTGTATTTTTGTGGTGATGATGTTGAAACTGTTGTTTATCTTTTGCTTTATGTCAATGATATGTTGATTGCATGTAAGCATAGAGATAAGATTGCTAGTTTGAAATCCTTGTTAAAGTCTGAGTTTGACATGAAGGATTTAGGTTCTGCTTCTAGTATCCTTGGGATGAACATAGCTAGGGATAGGGCTGACCGTTTCCTTTTCATATCCCAGAAACCCTTTCTTCAGAAAATTGTTTCCAAATTTTCGATGCATTTATGCAAGCCAAGATGTACCTCACTTGCTAGCCACTTCAAGCTTTCCAAAAAATCCTGTCCCACAATTGGAAGTGAGAAGAGAGATATAGCAAACATACCCTATAGGATGGCCATAGGTTCAGTCATGTATTCCATGATATCCACCCGACTCGACATTGTTTATTCCATAAGCCTTCTTAGCCAATTCATGTCTAACCCGGGTAGGGATCATTGGGCAGCTCTCAAGTGGTTGTTACGGTACATTAATGGGACGGTAGATAGGGGCTTGCATTATCACAACTGGTCCGATAATTTTGAACTAGTTGGTTATGTTGACTCTGACTTTGCAGGTGACAAAAATGGTAGGAAATCTACTACATCTTATTTCTTTACCTTAGCGGGTAATTGTATTTCTTGGAAGTCTCAGTTGTAGCCTGTAATCGCTCTTTCGACTACGGAGGCTGAATACATCGCTGCCACAGAGGCAATTAAGGAAGCCATTTGGCTTTAAAGGCTTTTAAATGAATTACATGTTTTACATTCCAAAGCTGTTATTTATACTGATAGTCAGAGTTGTTTACACTTGTGCAAAAACCCTATTTACCATGAAAGGACTAAGCATATAGATGTTAAGTACCATTTCATTTGGGAAAAGGTTTCAAGTGGTATAGTTAATACCGAAAAGATTAGTACTAAAGATAATCCTACTGATTTTGGTACTAAAATTGTGAATTCTGACAAGTTTGTTTTGTACAGGGATCTTCTTCATATAGATAAAGATTGACTCTTTGAGTCAGTGTTGGTTGGAAAGTCAATGAAAATATGTTCAAGGTGGAATTTGTAGGCCTTTTCGGGCCTTATTTTTCACATTTTTCATTTTCTTTCTTCAAGCTCATATGTCCCTATGATGATGAAACTTGGTTGGGCCTCACTTGAGAGATGCTGGGCCGGCTGAACATGATGCCGGGCAACGTGTCTATTTATATCCCACTTTATACCCGCTGCTTGCCCTAATCTCCTCTTCTTTCTGTTGAGCCGCCGCCTCCTCACTTTCTCTCTCTGACCCTCATCTTCCTTTTCTCTTTTCTTAACCGACTCTCGACTCTTCTTTTTTGCTACCCTTTGTGACTTCACCGCCTTAAGCCTATGTTGTTTGTCATCCGTTGATTTTGTGTGTGTCACTCAGCCGTGAAGGAAAGGGCTTGCCTTTGTTGAGAGATAGAGAGATTGTGTTTACATTTAGGCTCACCGATTTAAACCTAAAGGATTTTCTTCTTCCTCTTGGAAGGACAAGTTGGTGACGGTCCGTCACTGTGCGCGCGGAAACTGGAACTCACCAAGCTCTTCCGGTTTCCTTCCGCTATTCTGTCCGAGACCGTTCGAGTCTCTTGGTAAAATTTACTGCTTTCTTCCTTTTGTTTATTACTAACAGCTTTACTTTCTTGCTGTTACTCTGGCGACTCTCTCGAAACGTGAAGGCGAAGACCAAGACTATCTTGTTTGTAATAGATAGGTCTTTTTCTGTTTTCATCCTTTTCTTGTTCATTATTGACGGTTTGTAATAGTAAGTTAGGAATTTGTAATGGTAAATAGGTTCGGTTGCTCGATCCGCGACATAACATGAACAACAACCAACACATAAACAAACATCATTTAATGAAAATCAATAAAAAAAAAATTATATCATCCAAAGCTAGGTTTCAACCCTCAATTTAAACAATAGAAATTTAGCTAAAAAACATCTTAACAATACTCAATTCAATAGTAAAAATCATAACTAACAAAGGAAAAGGAAGCTTAGGCTAAAAAAGGAGTTGAATCCACAGTTCCGAATACCACCGGAGATTGTCTCTCGATTCGCTTGAAGAAACCTGAAATTGATCCGTAGAATCGCTTCAACCTTTCTCTAATAGCTTTAATTTAATGTTAATTGTAGAAAATCTATCTAATTGAAGAGGAATTGGAGGGTTTTTCTTCCCTAAAATCGTCCCAATTCTCTTCTCTAAACCTAAAAATTGTGGTAAATTATCCTTCAAGTACATCAAATATATTAGGAGCATTATTAGTTAGATGTGAATCAAAAACATGTCTAGCCATATTCTTTGAACTTCTGCTTCAAATCCCATATAATTATTAAGATGAGACACAAGTAATTAATATTTTCATCCGACAACATGCTTTCTCCGCTTAATGTTGGGATATCTGAAAACAAAAAATTACGAATCTCTCTTTTGATATTTTTTGCCCAACATATATAAGTCCATCTACTTTTTGGGTGGAGCAATGAAAATGAATAGCGCACATTTAATTTGTCGATGGTAATACTTGGTTTCTGACCATAAACTAAAACAAAGAGGAGTATATATAATAATTTATTGGCAAAAATACGAAGTGAGTCCTAATACATTCATAATAACTCATATTGATGCATTTATGGTCTATAGGACCATTTAGTGTATGAACATATTCTGCAGGATGTTCAATACTAATATTAATAGATACATTTTACAACAAGTGTAATTAGAACAAATTATGCCTATAGAAGATTTTAAAGTATGAGCTCATTATTAAGATATCATAAACTGCAGTTTACGAGTCAACAATATGCATACAACAATCTCTTCGATACATCGATTAACATTTTTTTACTCATCCCAAAGTAACACATTCAAACGTAAATTAATGCTGGTGATATTTGTAAAAATAACTTACATTTCAAATTAGTAGCACGTGAAATTCATCGAATTAGGAAAATTTTGTTTCCATATTATTTCATGAATTCCTAAACATTTTTCATTTTTTAATGATCCGGGATGGTCAATCGGTCATACCACTAATAAATTATTTAACTCAATAAACTTTTGATTTATTGAACAATTGTATCTCAAATTTATTTATTCAATGCAATAAAAATAAATGGTAGTATTTGTTTCATATAACAATAATAGTAATGCTTCTTATCCATTGTCTCAAGATGATGAAAAATAACACCAAGACTCAAAATAATATTCTACAACTTTCTATCGAGAAGAATGCATTACAAATTTGACATTTTGTGCAGAGATATACTAGCTCTTCTGGAGTCTTTAATTGCATAAATCTTCTAGAGTTTTAAACTACCAGTTCTTTTGGAACTTTGTACTACTATTTATGTTTTTGGACTTTTATGCAACATGTCCTTATACACCATAATCGGAGGTATTTCATGTCACCATTATATTGTATCATATAATGTGCACATGCTATACATTAAAACAAAGAATACAAAGAAAAATGATTTGATACTTTAAAAACCATAAAATATATCAAGAAGAACTTTTCTGGATATTTTTAAAACTTGGCATCATTTGCGTGTGCCATTTTGATGTCATTAATATCAGTAGCATAATTTTGGAAAGCAAACAATACTTTCATATCTCTTCTTAAACGATACTTGATAATAGTTCAAATGGCGTACTTCAGGTACGCAACAAATCGCATCGATAACTATTTTATGAAGTGTTGAAACAAATATTCTCTTTCCCTTTCTTAGTATTTTCAGTTCTGCTAGAAATCTAGACATTGAGAGTTTATTGAGTCATTGTAATAACTATAAATAATATTTATATCATAGTCGTAGCCACGACCAAAATCTATTTATAAATAAATTATAAGTGTAACTCGTTCACTTCGGGAAATGACATAAAATCAATTGGTCGGTCAGTATCATCAATGATTCACTTTACATTTAGTCTCAAGAAGGTATGAGACTTAAACAGTTAAAACATCTTTCTCGATATTGCTACTGTAGGAGCATATTTGAGCCATAATAAGGGTAGAATATTTTTTCTATCACACCATCAATAATATTTTCTCCGTAGATTTTGATTGAGGAGAAATTCTAAATGTGATAGAAGTATGCTACTGATAAATATAAATATCTTAGCCACAAGTATAACCAAACACAATCGGTGTTTGTATAATAACCAACTTCTGGTGGTTGCATAGTTGATCTAAAATTATATAACAACCAACTTCTGGTTGTTTCATAGTTGATGTAAAGCTTTCTAATGCAAGTGGTTTTGATGATATTGCTCTATTAATTGTGTCTTTAAGACATTTACATCTAAATATATTTCTTTAATAGTGTCTTCCAGACCCATTATATATCTAGATGAATTTGAATAAATAATTACAAGACAAAAGTATAATTTTTATTAAAAATATTATGAGCCAAAAGCTCAAGTTTTATAATCAACATATTAGTAAAAGAAGTGCCCTCTCTCCGCCTTTCGCTGGTACGACAACACTGCTATAGAATGCCTTGTTCTCGGAGAAGGCAACAACACATGGTAGAGTCTCATGCTAATAACGAGTTATGAAACTTGTTGGTGCAGCGTCATCAGTATAATAGAATAAATGGTATAAATATAAAGTATAAAGAAAAAATAAATAACGTAAATATAAAGAATAATTAGAAAAATGTCTAGAGAAAAAGAGGAGATAGAAAAGAGAAAGTAGAGAACTTTTATTGCTTTCTCTCTAAGGTGTGATTTATAACTGAAGGCCAAGAGCCCTTTATAGTATTTAGGGGATACAAGAGATGGAGATAAAATACGAGGTAGATTCTATCATATATAATCATATCTAAGATAAGATTAAAACTATATCATTATCTTTTCAAAATATCTGGCTTCAGAATATCTATTTCTTCATGATGTCTGTATCTTCATAATATTTGAAGAGATAGACTTTTCAGATATTCTTATCTCTTATTGGCATTCCCAAATATTATTTAATTCATAACAATTGATGATATTTCAGATTTCGTTAAGTACAAATATTATATCTTGACAATTCTTTTTTTTTTTTTTTTTTTGCTAGGAATTATATCTTGATAGTTGATACATTAATAAATGAAATGTATTAAACTAGTTTGTAAGTTATATGAACTATTAGTAAATTATGTATAACTTGAATATGAGTTAGTAAAACTAATTCACACTTCAAAAAATGAACTAAATTAAAATTAAGCATTTAAATTCTTTAATTTATTTTCTAATACATTTTACATTTTCTTTTATAGTAATTTTTTAAAACTTTTTCTTTAGAATATAGAATTTACCTTTTCTTATATAATTTAGTAATAAAATTATTAAAAAAATATTAAAAAAAAAGAAAATATACTAAAAAATATCTTAAAACTTAAGCACTTCGGATCCCTAGCACATCCTCTGTTCAATCCTTAATTTGATATATTTCATTAATAAAGTCTACCGAATAAAATAAAAACCCTAAGAAAAGATAAATTTTAAGGGTAAAAAGTATATTACAAAATAAATGAAACAGATATGATACACGAGATATGAAAGACCATTCCGGGTGAAATATAAGCTCGTTAAGTCTGAAGTTGAGAATAAAACCTAAAATATTTACCCTGAAAGAAAAAAAGGCATAAAATCTAGGAAAATCTCATCATTAAAGAAGCGGGAAACCAAACTATCGACTAAAGTAAAAGGTGCAGGGAATGTACATCACATTAATAAAACTAGTAGAAAGCCGTGCAATGCGTGGCATACCCGTCAGCCTAATCCCAATAGAGATTATTAGAATTAGAATTTTTACAAAATGCAATTAATGATGATCAGGGGAGGAACATTCAATATGGGGAGTGAAAAGACTAACTTTGTGAAACAATTTTTGCATTGCGGAAGAGAAGCAATAGATTTGTTTTTTAATCGGATGTACTGCATAGCGTTTATGCTAATCTTTTGGATTAGAGTTGGAGAACCTTCCCAGACTATGATTCATATAATGGGTTTAGCTGGTTGGCTGTGTTTTCACGTGCGTGTATGTATGTTTGTATGTGTATATATATATGTATATATACATATATATGTATATATAATGTATGTATATATGTATATATATATATGTATGTATGATGTATGTATGCATATATGTATGTATGTAGGTACACTACCAGAAAAATGCTTTTTAGCAACCGATGTTATCGATCTAAAGGTATCAGTCGGTAACTTTATCTTCTGTGGATGCCCATGATGCTTGTATCGAGAGGGAAAAGAGATTGTGGGGATACATGCAGCAGGCACAGGATAAGTTTGTCACCTTCATGACCTTTCCGCCTCTCAATGTGCAGTGTAGCTGAATTTGGTAACCACTCTGTTCCCTCATTTCCCTCCGACAGATGACCCAGACGTTTCTCAACCATCGACAGGTCCTCCCTCCTCCTCTAGCCCATCTCCACCTATGTAGTATTTTGATACTTATATGTTTTGTACTTTGGTATTTATGTGTTTCATTTATTATATGGTTTTGTATTTCACATACTTAGAGTATTTGTTTCATTACTTATTTCATTTTGTATTTGATATTTATATATTATGTATTCTAGACTTGTTTTGGTTTGTATTTGATATTTATATATTATATATTTCTAGATGTTTTTGTTATTATTGTATTGAAAGAAAATTATATATATTGATTGTATTCGTTTTATATTGTTTGTTGCTGTTGTTGGTTTCAATTTTAAATGGATTATTATAATTATAAATAAAATATTAAAACAATTCAAAAATCATTGACGATACGACTAAAAATCAATCAGTAACTATTTATTAAAAAATAAAAATAAATAATGTTACCGACAAAAATTTGGTTGGTAAATAAAATATACCGACCACAAAATCAGTAGGTAAGTTTTAAAATCGGTCGGTAACTTATTTTTCAAATTGATTATTTTAAATAAGAAAAATAAAGTTACTGACTGATATTTCGGTCAGTAATTCTTGAAATTCGGTCAGTAAAAGTTACCGACTGATCTTATATTCTATCCCATGCAGTTAACGACTAAATATCGCTGACTAACCGGATCGGTTAGTAATTGGTCGTTAACTGCTCAATATCAATCGATTTTTCGGTCAATAAATGCTTCATTTTTTGTAGTGGTGGGTAGGTATGTATATGTGTATATATATTTATATATATACGCATATATATACGCATATACACATTTACACATAAATACATACGAATATATATTATACAAATATATACATATATATTATATGTATATATATACATATATATGTATATATATACATATACATATAGATACATATTTGTATATATACATATATATGTGTATATATATGTGTGTATATATATACATATATATAGTTTCATTTGGAGAACAAAGAGGTATGATATCAATAAACACCAAATTTATTAAATAATATGTATAAATAGTTAATGCTTTTATTTTATGTTACAGTCCAAAAGCAATAAAAAATTCTAAACTCTTTTGTCATCTATTCACATGTTTTTTCCAGTAACCAATTTTGAAATTGGTTTCAAGTTAGAAGAGCATTCACTTGTATTCGTTAGCAGCTCAAAAAACTAAGTGTATATCCATTGGTAAAGGATTTCCCTCAAGCTCTCTTTTAGAGTTTCCTCGTACAAATTGCATGCTAAAACCTAAAGAGGTTGCATTTGGACTGAATCTGATAAGTAAACCAATAAAAAAATTGAAAAAAATAAACTTAAAAGAGATCTATACTTTTATAAATAAAATAGTTGCCTAACTAATACTTAAAGGTGGACAATTAGATTTCTAAATCAAAATGTAGCAACTTTGATAGGTAACTGCAGGAAGACAGCAGCAAGCCAACAGAAACTAAAGCTATTTTCAACTTTTGGAAGGCAGAAGGATATGAAACTTACCAGGCAAAAGATGTATGAGACACTAATAATTTTTTCAAAAGAATTGAAAAATCAGTTGCACCATCATACAATCAACGCTCAAGCTAGTGCGCCTACAGTTGGTATAACATAGTCAAAACATAAAGCAAATACGAACATTATGAGATGAAGATGATACAAATATGCCACTTAATATATTTCTCACTTGAGCAAATAAGAATCAAATAATGAAAACCTTTTCCTTTATTGAAAAATAGTAGCATCATCAAGAAGATTATATTGGAATTATAGTTAAAGGTTCTGCATTGTAAATCAGGAAAAAAAATGCATCATTTACTCCCATAGTTTGTATATTGACAAACATAAGAGAAAGTGACAATTTTTTATGCGTAGAGACCACAGATTTGAGGAGTCTCAACTAATAATGTAGAGAATGACTGCTGAAAGTGTGCATTAGGAATTCAAACATATATTCCTAATTTGAGAAATATATATCCTCTTCTGAAGATAAAAATTGTAGCTTATAATGTCCAGTACTTTATATCAAACTTATTTTTACTTTGAAATTGCAGGAAACTAATTAACCAAAGTTTTGATTCTTTCTGGAGTTGTAATTCTCTAATAAAACAGTTGAAGTTTAGTATTAAACAACACTTAACCAGCGAACTTTTGCAAAACCAATACAAATCCAAGCCAGAGAAGAATCCTTGGAACAAAAACATACCGAGAGAAAATAATGCCACTTCCCATATTGACTGTAGATCCACCTAAGATGATACATATAAACAACAATAACTCGTACCACATTATAAACGAAATTCATAATTTTTACCTCATATTAACAATTTATTTGACACAGAGACAGCAACCTAAGAGAATCAGCAGCAATTCACCAAGTCTTAGACTGGTTTAACTTCTTTAAAAATAATTCTCAACCACCCTGAAGACATACCCTCACTCAAGTGAGTGCATCACGCAACAAAATTATGTTTAAAAAGAAAATATGTACATTATAAATAACATAAATTGATTGGAGCAATCCAAATTCCAAGTATTCTATTCTAAAAAAACTCAACAGAAATTAGAAAAGAACATCAGTCTACCAAGGGAGGAGGAGGATGAGCAGGAGCTTCAAATGGTCCTCAAGGAAAATATAAAGACAGAAACTTACCTTCAACGAGAAATATAAATTTTTCCTCTTCAAAATATAAAGATTGATGAATTGAACTTCTTTCATTTTCTTACTACACCTCTGGCAAGAGGACAAAGAAGATGTCATCAAGAGGACAATAAGTGGCTAATTGCTCAAATTTATATGGCTAGCGATGTTATCATCACCAGAGTAATTAGCGTATACATTTTGGAAAATTTTTGGCTTAGAGCTTATAAGCATTGTTAAAGTAAATGCCAAGAATACTCTACCGTCTTATCATTTATTTTTGTTCCTCCTAAAAAGAAAAGTCAGATCCGATAGTTTAGTAAAGAAAAATGGCGCTCTTCGGTCTTGTAGTAGTAACAAATTATTTGTAATAGTAAATATTTCATCAGCAACAAGTAATAATAAATATTAATAATTTCATTGACACCAGGTAGTAGTAATAGACATACAAATCTATCAAGAGTAATTGCATAATAGATTATTTGTCGGAGTCTCTACTGTACTAAGACTCAGTTGTACTGATACGGTAAAGCAACTCATTTTTGTTGCTTAGCTGAAAATAGAGATCAAAATGATTCCTATCTAATGCAAGAGCAAATAGAAGAAATAAGGAAAAATTTGCAATGTAAAAATGGCGGAAACACAGAACATCTAGCAATTTTTTTAATCTAGTTACAATAAAATAAAGTTATACATTAAACATCAAAGTAAAAAAGAGGAAGCCCACATGAACTCTTATAACTACAAAAGCAAGGAACAAAATACAGGACCTCAAAATTTTATTAGAAACACGAAATGATGATAGCATAGTATAATTCCGATTGCACATTTTGCAAGAAGCCGTAAGTAAACCGTGGGAAGGTGAAGGCAACACTCGAACAATCTTCCCAGATACCATTTCCAACAACCATGAAGATTTCCATGGAGAAATAGTTGAAAAATTAGAAATTCAACAACTTGGTAGCTCCAATTTGAAAATTAAGATAAAAATGGATAAACAAAAGAGGGGTCTTTAACTCATTGTTTTCTCTTGCAGTTTTCCCCTTCGATTTTGTCTTCTCTAGCTGGAGGAGTAGTTGTGGGTCAGGGACTTGGAAAACACGAATGGACTCCTCCATTTTCAACCTTCTGTTATTGCAATAGTAGAAAGCCTTGCCAGAGAATATGATTGGAATTGAAAACTGCCAAGAGTGAACAATAAAGAGGGAAACAACCATCAATAGTGAAACAAAGATAAAGAGAGATCGGTTGCAAGAAAAAGCAGAGATAAAGTCTTAGAAGGGAGAGAAGACTACCTGCAGAGTTGTGAGAACTTATGGAAGGAGGAGAGTCGGTAGACTCTCACGATAGAGAAAGAAACACAGAGGTTTCTCTAGAAAGATCTTCTAAAAAAGAAATTAAAAAAAATTAACGCACAATGCGCAAAACTAAACAACAGAAATGGTCGTAGAAAGACATGGCTTTCAGTACATAGGTAGACTAGCACAAACCTCCACGCTATATGCGGAAGTCCCATTTATGATCCATTTCCCATCAATGATTCATGTGAGTCGTGAAGTATTTATTGTACCGATCAGTATAAAAATTCAGTTTTGAATGCTTATTTTATTTGATATTTAGACCTGATTTGATGATTCATGATATTAGCTTAGAAAAAAAATTTATATATGCCCTTAGATAATAATAAAGTTCGATGAACTGCATTATGTCATAATAAATATATTTACAAACAAAAGTTGAATGTTCTAAGAGTTTGGTAATGAAAGCGATTGGAAATTGCCCTTTTGTTGTCCTTTGTGCTTGTTGATTGATGTTGTAATAAATAGGGGTATAACTTAAACGAATGTAACAAGCAAGTGTATCTATCATTGTAGAATTAGAGACACACAAGTTGTGGAACTCAGGGAAGGATAAAGGCTCAAATAGTCACCATTTTACCTAATGTTTAGTCTAACAAATTCGGTTTTAAGAAATTAATTAACAAATTGGAAAAACTACGAAAATAATTAAATAGAAGCAACAATTAAAGGTATGAAATTTTAGGAAAAGAGTTTGAATGAAGGATCCCCTAACTTTTGTCAACTATTCCAATTGAAAAACTCATAAAATGATGTTTGAAAACGAAGGTTGGGTTATCATTCGAAAGTCGAGCAATCTCTATCTCTAGATGAAGGCCACTCTACTCACTTAAACTTTAGAGGAGAATCTCTTTCCTCCCTAACGATTATGAATTCAAAAAAATTAGGTGATCTAATAACCTAAAAGTTCAAAGAATATCTCTATTCAATTGCCAACTCTTATTATTCAATTAGTTGCCCTAGATTGATCGTCTTTTTTTAATTTCAATGAATCTTGCAAAATAAACTATTCCGCACAAATCAATTATCAAGAAAACATATTTGAACAACAACCAACACATAAACAAACATCAATTTAATGAAATTCAATCAAAAATCATATCATCCAAAGCTAGGGTTCAACTGTCAATTCAAACAATAGAAATTTAGCTAGTAAACATCCTAACAATAGTCGATTCAATAATAAAAATCATAATTAACAAAAGAAAAGAAAGCTTAGGCTGAAAAAATGCGAATCCACGATTTCAAATACCACTGAAGCTCATCTCTCGATTTGCTTGATGAAACCCGAAACTGCTCGGAAAATATCTTCAATCTTCCTACAAGAACTTCAATTTAATATTAATCATAAAGAATCTACCTAATTAAAGAGGAATTAAGAGGGTTTTTCTTATCCAAAATCGGCATTAATTCCTCCTCGCTAAGCCTAAAATTGTTCTCCCTTTGAAAAATGGGGAAAAACTTATATAAATACACATAAAAACGCATTATTGTGCTATTGACGGGACCTATCATGTCTAGTAGGTCGAGCCCTACCGTTCGTGGTAGGGTTCTATTCCCGAATGCTTGAGTCATTGGACCTACCGTTCTCGATAGGCGTTTGTTGGCAAACTTCTTGTGGCCCTTGGACCTACCGCGTGCGGTAGATTGGCCTACATTGGCAGTAGGTCTCCTTCCTTAGTGCGGATGGCCTCGTTTTCTCCGTTTTCACTTTTATTCTTCGTCTTCTTCATCGGGAAGTACCTAAGATAAGAATGGAAGTAAATTGTGTAAATTATACATTTTATATATTAAAAATATTGTAAAACGACGAAAATAACATATGTAACTGCAGTACAAAATGGCACATACCATATATCCCATGTCCAAAGACTGCTGCAGTTGGTTTATACTAAGAAAATACTAACCTGAAACCAACATCTTCTGCTTCAAGACTGCAACCCATCTTTCTCGTCCTTGGTTGTCGATATTCGTACAGAAAGCATAATTAATGAATCTAGTAACTCCAACTCATGTAATGGGAAAAAAAGAATTTGATTTTAAAAACCAAATTACTAAATAGATGATTTTGGCTCTTATAAAAGACTTTTGTGTGACTTCATCTCAACAGCAAAGAAAACTTCCAATCTTTTTTATTTATCTGTAATCATGCGCATTCAAAAGTGTTGATCATGCAACAATCTATAAGAGCACATGCAAATCTAAGGAAACTAATAACTATAAAATAATAGAATTCATTGAGAATAGTATACTCTATCATCAAATGGAACATTCCAATATCTCAAACTTATTCTCAAGACCAACAAAGCTAATCAAATGACAAATGGAGGCACAACTTTATAAAAGATCTTCTTAACAGTTAGAAATTTGCTATTATCATAACGGAGAAAAGAACAATTTCACGAGGGATTTTGCCACATTTCTTCAAGTCAATCACAAAGCAGAAACAAACCCAATTAAATTAAGCCAATGTTAACAAATTTCACTTTCAAAAAATATCAATGATATAGAAAATCATGAAAAGAGAATATAAAAAGGAAAAGAAAGCAATAGAAAGTCTAAAAAAAGCGTGGAAAAAAAAAAACAAAAGGAGGAAAGAAAAAGGAAAAGCTTGCACTAAACAAAACCATACCATAAATCTTGATGGGAGCCTCAAACTGAAGATTAATAGGCTATTTCAAGAAAATTTCTTTGGACTTCAAGCAAAGGTCTTGGATCCCGAAAGCTTAACCAATTTTTCAGTTTGTCTCTTACTTCACACAAACAGTTGATTATATCATCAAGAGCCAAAGAATCTATCTTTATTGACTCCTATAGTCTTTTATTACACAAAACTCCTTAATACACAAAAGATTGCACAAAGTTAGAATCAATACTTAGTACTGTCTATATGTTGATATGCAATTGCTTTTTTGAAATGATAAAGTTCAACTATCAGAAAAATATAACCGGAAATATGTCAGAAGTGCATCTAATTTAAATTGTGTAACTTTTTCTCTTTTACAAACTTACTGCTATTGACTATTGACCGTTAAAATACCCTTGCTCTCTTTTCTTTTTTTTTTTTTGGAAATAAAATGAGAGCCACTTTTTATTAAGCAGGAATGACTGCTAAAATAACAGAGAAAATACAGTCAAGCGTAGAGACATCCAACCAAAACATGGGTATCTTAAGAGAACATCCAAATCTAGCTAAACTATCAGCAACATTATTCTGGCATCTAATTATTATGGAAAATCCTTAGAATTGTAGATCCTGCACTTCCCTCCAAAAATGGTATGCTAGAGGTCCCCAAGAAGACGAATTTGGTTCCTCATCCATAGAGAAGCGATTAACTGCATTCCAACTATTACTTTCCAAAAGTAAAGCATACCACCCTGCATCTCTTGGCCAATTCAATACCAAGCAACCGCGCCAACATCTCAACATGGTCTGCATCCTTATCCTCTGAAGCTGTAGTGCTGTTGCGGTAGGCATCACCCATCATTTGAGCGGAGAACTGCCAGAACACCCCCCTGCCATTACCTTCACCATCATAGAAGTAAGCCTTATCCATGTTAATCTTGAGATTACCTACGGCGGGGATTGCCATAGAGGGCCCGAAGCAGCAGCAATGCCATCAATTCCTCTACTGTCCATACCACCATTCTACTGCTAGAATTCAGCAAGATAGCTTCTGGCAAATTCCATCACCTCTTCAGCCACCAACGTACATCTTCAAACACCAAACAACAATGGGTCTTCCACAATGCCCAACGAACTATCATAGCTAGACAAAGAATATCACCAGACAATTCCTTCACAATACAAAGCCACTCCTTCCATGATGTGGATTTATTCCAAACAGTCGACAAATCCAACCCAAAATATTCTCAAACATTTTAAGTAAAATCACACTCCACAAATACATGGATATCCATCTCAGGCAACAAAGCACAAAATGGGCAAAGCACAGAATCATAGACACTCGTTTAACTAAATTTACACGGGTCAAGAGAGACAAGGAACAAACCTAGTACATAAAATGTTTCACTTTAAGGGAACAAGAAAGTGTCAGAAAATTTTCAGACACTATCCGCACCATTTGACGATTATGGCTGCTCTCCCATATGCCTGCTCCTACAATCCATACTCAAGGCATAAGCTGTTTTGACCGTGAATCTCCCATCTTTGGAGTAATGCCACGCCACCACATCCTCCGGTGGAGAAGGCACTAGAGAAATTTTAAGGATGATCTCACATCTCTTGGGTGACACAAATATGTAATTACACTTTCCTTCCACATCCCCATTTCATCAATTAAATCACATACCTTCAACAAATGCTCAAGGAAGGGATTTGGTGATGTAACTCGGAAAGAGTACTGAGCGGGTAGCCAAGGATCCCTCCATACTTTAATCGACTCCCCATTACCTACCCTCCATCTCACACCCCTCATCAATAAACCTCGAGCCTCCCAAAAAGATTTCCAAGCATAGGACGCCCTCATATTTAAAGAGGTATCCATAAAACCACACAACGGATGATACTTACTTCTCAATGCCCGAGCCAGCATAGACTAAGGGAATTGCAGCAGCCGCCATACTTGTTTAGCCAGTAAAGCCATATTAAAAACTTCAAGATCTCGGAATCCCAAGCCTCCTTTCCACTCCAACATAAATCATCTCACCTCCTCCAGCAAATGCCCCTGTCCTTTCTATTTCTCCCCTTCCACCAAAACTTACGGATCATAGCCTCACTTCCTTACAAAGAGATTTTTGTAGCAGGAAAACTGACACAGGATACGTTGGAATGGACTATAGAACAGATTTAATAAGCACCTCCCTCACTGCTTGTGATAGCAATTTTTCTTTTCACCCACTAGTTTTTTTATCCAATTGTTCTCGAATATAATTAAAAACATCTTTCTTGGATCTACCAACAAGGTAAGGGAGGCCAAGATATTTACCATCTCCCACTGACTTCGGAACACCAAGCATATCCGCAAGCCCAGCATCATCTCCCCATTAAACATGTTTTGAGAAAAAAATCAAAGATTTTTCTAAACTCACCTTCTGGCCCGATAGCTACTCATATTTAGATATTATAGATTTTAGGACCAAGGCCCCTTCCGGAGTAGCACTATGAAACAACAAGCTATTATTTGCAAAAAACAAATGAGAAAAAAAGAATCACCAATCGGAAGACCATGCCGTAAACTAATCTACTGAATTTCTTAATAGGGAATAAAGAAGGGGGAGGGGGGAAAATCCACAATAAAGATAGTACTTTAAAATGCAACAGCATATGAAATTTTTAAAAGCAACAATAATTGAAGAAACAAAGTAATTTCACAAGAAATTTTTTCCACATTTTACTTCAAAAGAAATAAAAATTGGCTAACCAAGATTTCAAGCAAAATGGATACTTGATAAACAAAAAATAACTACAACAAAAGGTAGGATAGAGAAAATTGCAAAGAAAATTGAGATAAACCTCATCTTTATTGTTTTCTAAGATCCCTTTCATCCTCATCAAATATTTAACTCTTCTTCAATTTCACTAGCGAATGCATTAGCTTACATATAGCTTTCAAATATATCAAGTTTCCATAAAAAACAAACAAAACAATAAGTTATCAATTTTTAAGTATCAAAATTCAATCTTTATATTTTTTTATTATACCTAGAAACAACATAACTCGTGCCACATTGTAATATAGATTTATAAATTTTAGTTGATATTATCAATTTATGTAACATAAAGACAACTACCTCTAAGATAAAATTTGTGCCAACTAAGAGCATAGCAGTAATTGATCAAGTTTGGGACTGGTTTCACTCTTTTAAAAACAATTCTCATCTACTCTGAAGACATAACCTGCTTAGTGCTTCAAATAAAAAATCCTCCTATAATTTTTTAAAAAAAAAAAAAATTAACCACATATAGATAAATGTATTTTAGTGTGAAGTTTCACATAATAGAAATAGCAATAGCAACCTTGCAAGTTTCTTCCAAAAAAAATAAAAACCTTGCAAGTACCACTTGGTCAATGTGATATCTTTCATGTACCATTAATGAGACATTGAAAGTTTAGTTAAGCACTATTATATAGGATTACCTTGATTTCTTGGTAATTAAAAATATTATATGAGCTGAATTGATTAAGAAACATAAGGAATATTTTTAGTGGTAGAAAACTCTAAAGAAAGAATACATTTTAAAGAAAGAATACATTTTATGAAAAATTTTAATGTAAAGAAAAATAAAAAATACAATCTAGATATAAATTACTTCAACAAAAATAAATAAATAAATTTACTTTCATTGAACACATAACTATAGTTGTTTATGTACGTGTAAAGGAGAAACGAAGCCTGAAAAACTACATTTGTGATGGTTCCATTTTTTTTACTGTGATCCATTTAGAAGAATTCTCAAAAAAAAAAAGAAAAAAAACCTTAAACAAACACAAAATACAATTTAAAAACAAAAAATAAATAAATAAATTTTATCTCTATTAAACACATGACTGTGATTGTTTGCCGCTGTTTGGAGGAGAAAAGAAGATTTGGAAACTATATCCAATTTATTTGCAATGTAGAAGAATTCCAAAAAAAAATAAAAAATAAAAAGCTTTGGATGAAAAATGTTTCTTTTAGTGACTTGCAATTGATTAGGAGTGCAATAGATATTTATTTTATTTATCTCTATTAAAAAATATAAAATCTAAGAAAAATAGAAATTAGGAAACGAGAGTTTCGGAGGGAAGATTTTCTTATAAGATTTGCAGCGCCGCGATTTTCTCCTTAAAAGAATACGTATTTCTCTGAAACAGTGAAAATCTCTTCCTAAGTTTCTCTCCGTTGTCGTCGTTGGGTTTTCTTATTTTCATCTTCTTTGCCAAGAAATTTCATCTAGATCAAAGAAACCCGATTAATTAATTCATGGGGAATGCAAGATATCCTGCGGGTTTAGGGTTCAAATTCAAGCCGAACGATATTGAGCTTTTGATTTATCTTAGGCAGAAGGCCAACGGAGAGCCACTGCCGTGCGAGGGTCTGATTCCGGAAATCGACCTCTACGGAGTTGATGATCCCGGGAAATTGTTCAAAGGAATCAAAGAAAATGCGTTGGTTTATGTTTTCACAAAGTTAAAGAAGGTGAGCAAGAATGGGAAAAGAGTTGATCGAACAGTGTTGGGGAATAGGACTTGGAAGGGCGTTGATGGTGTGAAGGCAATTTATGATTCAAAAGGATGTGTAATTGGAGAAAAAAAGAGCTTTGTTCTTATTAATAAGATGAAGATGAGAATTGGGTACAACATGAAAGAATTTTCTTTGGCCAAAGACTCTTCAAGATTCTGTGATTATGTGCTATGCCAGATTAAGAAGAAAGAATATAAACCCAGAAGTCTCAAATATGGTGGTAACTGTCCAGAAGAAGATTTGTGCTATGACTCTGTTTCTATTCCTGAAATCGGACTGCCCCATTCGGAAGGTTATGAGTGCAATGATGATGGGAGTAAAATTGTTGTTGGTTTGGGTCAATCACAACAAAGTTGGAGTAGTCTGGTGCCGCCGCCTCCCATGCTTTTTGGGGGTTTTTATTCTGCTCAAGAATTTGGGTACAGAGGAGTTGATTCTTCGATGAACCTTAATGGGATTGAAGAATTCCATCAGAATAAGGGCACAGAATTTTCACTATCAGTCTCAGATACGATGATCAACTCTGTTGCCTTCAATCTATCTCGGGAAAGTTTCTCTGAATCACAACAACAACAACAACAACAAGATACGAGTAATCTTATGCAGATGATACTCTGTGGGGGTTTTGATTCTAATGAGGACTTGATGGGTTGGGGATTCTTTGAGCCTTGGGTTCAAGAATTGTCTCAGGATCAGGAAGAGCAGAGCAAAGAATTTTCAGTTTCACAACATATGATAACTCAATGTCAGCAACAGTTCTCAGATTCAAAAGAAGGGATGAGTTATAAGCCATTGATGAGTTCCAAGTTTTTTGAGCCATCTACTGAAACATATCTGCACAATGGAGAAGACAATTCGTGGTGGATGAAAGATCATAAGATGGTTGCTGATTTTGGTGAGAATTTTGTAGGAGAAGAAAGGGATGAATTTGGGGTGTTGGAGATGATTAAGGGACTATCTTCAGAGCCACCAGTTCTATCGAATGAGGACGTCGTATTCTAACCATAAAATTCTTAATTCATCATTAACAATTAATTCTTTTTTCATGGGTTCATGATTTTTTGTTTAGTTTTTGAGGAAATATAATTTTGTTTAGTTAGCCCCATTTCTTTTGTAAGGACCTCATTAAATTCTACTGCAGTGGATATTTTAGAAAATTCTTCTTCAAAATATTCTTACACTGATATATATAATGTGAGAGTTCTGTTCTTAAATTTTCTTTTCAATGCTCAACACTTCTTTTTTCTTGTAATCTGGAAGGGATTCAGGGGTGATTTATGATTTTTTTTCCTTATTTTTTTGAACTACTTAAAGTAATACCCTTTAATTAGATAAATTATTAATTTTATGTATAATGAAATTTGTCATTTTTAAAAGTTTTTTTTTTTTGTATAACTAAAATAAGAGTAGTTAAATGAAGAATTTTGAATAATAGATTAATAGAGTACAATAATAGGCGTTTAATTACATGGAAGAATTGAAAGAATTTGTTAATCACATAATTATTTTAAATTTTTAAAAAAGATAATAAAAGTTACATTTGTTAATTACATAATCTAAATAAAGTTAGATATAAGGATGATAAAATTCATGTAGTGATGAAGAAAATTTATTAATTAAAATTGTAAAGGGATGAAGATAATTTGTTAATTAGATTAGTCATTTAAAAGCTACATAAAAGATAATAAAAATTGTATTAGGTAATAAAGTTATATACAAGCATATAAAGATTCCATAAATATTGAAAAATTAAAATATTTTATTTTCTAAAACATAAATTTAAAAATATTAAACAAGTTAAAATTCCAGAAAATAAATAATTAATTAACAAATTACATAAATAAAGATTAAATTAGAAAAATGAATTGCGAAGGAAAAATCACGCGGGCGTGGAAGTTGTTCCCATTAGTGATCCATTTATGAGTTTTTTATTGATAATTTTCTTGATAATATTGATTTAAGTTTTATAATTAAAATATGCATATTGTAGAAAGAAAAATCATGTTATAAAAATTTTTATACGATTTTGATAAGTGGATGAATAGTTAATATTTTAAAAGTGTAAAATATAACAAGCATCTTCTAACATAATTAATAATATTTGGGAGTAGATTCAAGAAAGAAAGCAATGCATAGGTAGGTGCCGAATACATGAATAGGGTACTGATAGGAGTATCAATTGCCTATTTGATATACATACATACATACATACATACATACATACATACATACATACATACATACATACATACATACATACATACATACATACATACATACATACATACATACATACATACATACATACATACATACATACATACATACATACATACATACATGATCCCAAGATAACAAGAACCTATGAATCATTTTGTGCATCCAATTGGTGCTTTGAAGTTTGATGAAGTGCCTTAGAGATAATTAACAGACAAAATAAGATATTCAAAGAATTGATAACTAGAACAACAACACTGCGCTTTTCTTGTCCCTTTGTTACAATGTCCAAGGAATGCTGCAATTGTTGATTTCTATGGAGAAGATTGGCAGTCTTCTATTCAGCTTCAGGAGTGCAACATGTCTGTCTTCCTCTACTTCTCGTCTCCTTGTTCAAAGATATTTTTCAACTACTTGGAGGCTCACCAATATTTTCATAGGAAGCATGGTTATTAGAAAAACCAAATATCACTATATAGATTACTTCTGCTCATATAAAGGACTTGTGTGCAAAATAAATAAATAAAAGAATTGTGTTCGATCTGATCTTAAGAGCAAGTAAAGCTTCCAATCTTCTCCATTTATCTGATCATGCACATCCATAAGTGATGATCATGTGACAATGAATTAAGAAAACAAAGAGGCACTGTGAATCAGATTGGTTCTGTGACCAAAAGCTTCATTCTTTTGTCAAACACCACAGGTGCTTACCAGCAGTTATTACTTTTACCATAATATTACATTTACTTTGACAAAACTCTGATGGTGCTTTTCAGAAAAAATGCATAGGCTCATGTATAATTCATTATGTTATAGAGATCCATTACAGATTAACAACACATAATATATATATTATGAAAATTCTTGACCGAAATATAATTTTTAATTCATGTAATGAAACTTTTTAAAGCACAAAACTATGACATGCTTTTTGAAAAATAATAATAACTATGGTATGCATACTGTATTTTTCACAGAATACAACTTCAATCAGAGCACAACACAATTTTAAGGAAACTAATAACTATAAACAATAGGAGTTGTGGAGAATAGTGTACTCTATCATCAAACATCAAGTACATTCCAAAGTCTCAAACTTAATCTCTACACCAGCTAAGCTAATCAAATGATAAACCAAGGCAATTTCATAAAAAAATTCTCTTAATTATTAGGAATTTGTTATTACCAAAGGGGAGAATAGCATATTCCCGACTAAACTAAGTCAACATTAAACAAATTTCAATTCAAAAGAATATCAATGATATTGAAGACTATGAAAAGACAAAAGAGAAAGGAAAAAGAAAGCAAAACAGATTCTCAAAAATTCCCTGGAGGAAGAAAAGCCCCAAACAAGGAGAGACCGAAAATGCTTATACTAAACAAAAGCATACCATAAATCTTCATGGGAGCCTTAAACTCTAGAAGATTAAGGCTGTTCCAAGAAAATTTATTTGGATTTCAAGAAAAGTTGTCTAATCTTGGATTCCAAAAGCTGAACATATTTTCCCTGTTTGACCCTTACTTCAAACAAAACAGTTGGTTACACCATCAAGAACCAAAGAATCCATCTTTCTTGACTCCTAATTCTTTTACTTCACAAATTCAAATAATACACAACTGAGAATTAATGGTGAGAAGACTACTTAGTAAAATGATATAAATTGGTTAACTCAGGGAGAAATCACTTCAAAAATTAAAGATTACTCACCAACCATTCCATGTGCCCTTGCCACCCATTTTGATGGCATGATATCTCCTATTCGAACCATTAGAGCCTACAAAACAGAATTCAATTTCACTACCACTCAATTAAGAATTTATTTAGCCTGCTTATATCACAAAATATCCAGAAGGTATGATCTCACATTCTTATCTGATATCAAAACAGAAGCTTTAAAGTTGATTGAATATGTCCTAATTCCCACTGCTTGTTTCTTAACCGACACCAGACACGAAGTTTCTGAAACACAAAACACCTTAAAAAATGAACACCTGTAAATTGAATCAATTCATTGATAGAAAATCTGGTAAACAAATCCATCATTGACCAGAGAAGCAAAATACAATAATTTTATACAAAGAAATATCCAAACAGGACTTTCTAGGATAATCAGGAAATGCCAGCTTGACCCTGGCCTAAAAAGAAATATCTTGGGAATAATGCAGTCGAGTTCTTGAGAATATATATCCTTTACATGTTGCAGATGAACAAGATGGGAAAAGTTGTAACAAATATCAATATGGTTATGGTTATGGTTCTGCAGCATGTAAACTACCTTAAATACTGCATGAGCAAAAGTAAAAATGGTTACATATATTTTGATAATTTACAAGAGAAATGGGCATGCAAACATATACTCAATGACTCAAACGTTAGTTTCTTCCGAGGTACAAGAAAAAGAAGAGAAATAATTGGTTATTGAACCCACTAATGGAATTTTCATTACCGTAACATCCAGCAGCGGTGCTCTTTCTCAGCTCTCCTCATTGCCTTCGTGTCCTTTGATCTTTTCTTCTGCTCAGGAGGGTTCTTAAGAATAAATGTTGTTAGCTTGTCCCTCATATCAACATCTGAGATAAATCTATCTCCACAGGCATCACATTTGAGGTTAATCATTTGAGACTTTGTGATAATTACCTCAGTTTCAGGATTCCCAC
This sequence comes from Catharanthus roseus, assembly GCA_028651295.1. Taxonomy (NCBI): domain Eukaryota; kingdom Viridiplantae; phylum Streptophyta; class Magnoliopsida; order Gentianales; family Apocynaceae; genus Catharanthus; species Catharanthus roseus. Next base: position 15,727,118 of record JAPQWS010000168.1, on the reverse strand, counting down.
AACCATAGCACTGAACATATTTCTTGATAAAGTTCTCAAGAAGTGTAGTGAGTTTCGCAGTATCATGAGCTCCATGGACGTGCAACGTTCCAGTCTTCTCATCAAACTTAGATTGGGCACCAAGCTCACAGCCAAAATATTTTGTTGTATAAGATGCCGGCCTTCCTAGTTCTATGATATAATATTTTCTTGAGAATATGATAAAAAAGGAGCACAGATCCATTAACTCAATCATAAACTTCTCAAGTTACAAATAAGAAAAACATTTATTACGCAAATACAACACTAAAATAAATATGTAAAGTTCTAGCAAAAAACAGGAGGTCTCAAAAGTTCAAACAGTGAAATTTCACAAAATTTGACTTAGTACTCCAGGAACCATGCTAAATTTATGGTACTAGGTAAATTACATCTCAAGTCTCTAAATTCATATTCAACACCTCCCATCATTGAAAAAAAAAATAAAAACCAATGCTCAAAAGAATAAAATCTTCTTGAAAAAAAACCACAAATCCCCACCCCCTTCTACACAATGTATTGCATGTATTTTCAAGGTTCATTGCTAGATTATTAGAGATGTATTGAGACATACTTACATATGATATGAGAGAGCCATAAAACAACTCCCAATCCCACCTGACAACACATGAGTTCTGCTCCAGCTGTTCACCAGCCTTGGAGGCTTCATCTTTCTCCTATGTTTCTTCTTCTCCCAAGCATCTGAAATTGTTCCTGAAAAAATCTAGAACAGAATCGAACATGTTAGATAAAAATAAAGGAAGAAGAAGAGACAAAAAGTACAAATCGAACATCTCAGAAAACAAGAAGGAAAAAAGAGAGGAAAAGTAAGAGTGGATGGAGGGACAAAATGATTGGATCTGCAAAAAAGAAATAGAGAAGAAAGAAAAAGGGGAAAACTTCTCAGCTGATAAAACTTCTTCACCTGCAATTAAATCGGTAAAATGATGAACAATGATATCAGTATCAAGCATAATTCAAAGCAATCAAGCAACTAAAGATGCCATGCCAATCCATAGGCATCTCAAATCTGGAAAGGAGTATTAGTATTCAGCATTGGCGCAAGACCAAAAAGTCGTTTGATGCTTTTGTGGGCAAATAACATTGCATACACCAACAGATTTTAACAAAAACAAAACTTGATACACAGCAAACACACATACATATAAAAAAATTCCATTTGTTTGAACAGCAGCTGCTTTCATGTCATTCTTCCCTCATAAATATCCAGAATTTGTATGCCTCCTTTCATTTTTTTGGAATTTTGCTTTCAAAGAATTATGAGACATTTTCACCGACATGCCTCAATTAAGCTATATCTAAGAGCACAAGAATATCAGTCCCTGCTAGATTGCTTGCTCATGCAAAGTAATTCTTTTTTAGGGTCTCCTTCATCCTCAAGCCCTCACAAACATCTCAGCCACTTTGAAGACATACCCCCACAAAACTGAGTCAATCATGCAACAATGTATTTGTTTAAAAATTAAAATACACATTAAATATATCATAAACTGATTGAAGCAGTCCAAAATTACAAGCATCCTATTCCAGAACAACTCTATATGTACTACAAATACTAACATATACTAAAATGTTACAAACTTTATCTAACAAAAGTTCTTAAGTATTAAATGTGAATAAAATGAAATACAAACTATAGAAGATATATGTATATGAAAATAAATAAATGTCTTAAAGTTATATCTTTGGGTTAAAATCTTTGGAGTACTTTTCAAGATCCATAATGTACAGTATTTCTGAAGAAAACAGAAAAAGGACAAAATTACCGGGAATGGGGGTAGTAGTTTTGAGAGAGAGTTGAGAAAATTAAATTTAAATATGTTCAGGAAAAACAAGGGAGATTTGGTCCAAGTTCCAAAGTGATAAGTGAAATAAATCTTTGAGTATTATTTTCATTGATGTTTAGGAGTCCAGATATTAGGGTTGTTACTGTTCCCATATCTGTCCCTTATCTTTCGATATCCAAACAGACTTAGATTACATATAAATCAGGAAAGGAAAACATTACTGTTGTCTCTGCTCAATAGCAGACTCTCTGAATTCAACATACCTCTGCCTCTGCTGTAGTAGTGCATAACTGCAGTTGCAATTGAAACCTACTCATTTGATCAATTACCAAATTGGAGTCAAACATAAGAGCAATCACTTACTGACCTAGATGATATAGCTTGAGCTATTTTGATATATGCCTGAAAAATTTTTCATAGAAGTAATACAAAACAGCATGTTAATGGGAAGAATAAGAAAACAACTATGGAATTTACTGATTTCTGACAATGACACAACCATAGGAATCTGAAAACAAAACTTTCAGATGCTTAAGAAAATAACAATTATACCAGCCCCAGCTCCACTAATATTTTTCTCAATTCCTCGGCTCTAACCTGTGCAATTATAATATGGCTAAATGTCTTTTTCATCAAACATCATATTATCAAAAACCTTGAACAGTAGATAACTACTCAGATCATATTTTCAAGCATAAAACTTTAAACAGCACAAACTCAAACAAATACAAATAAATATCCTCAAAAGCCAAAACCTTTCACATTCCATATTTAATCTCTATCTCAAGCTTTAATACAGGGAAAACCTAGAATTTGAGATCGACATCGATAATAAAAGCATATTTGATATATAAATGAGAATAATGACCTCGAACATTTCCTCAACACGTTCACTGAGGTTATCGATGTACCGAGGGTCGAAACATTTGCCAAGGTGACAGCAGTTTGGAACAGACTCCGGAGGAGAATGAGCTGCTTCTTCTGATAAATTGCAGCAATTTTCGAACCCGATTCTCTGCTCATAAATGCAGTCCGTGCAATTGTAACCAACTCATTTGATCAATAACCATAACCCAGTAAACCATTTGCACATAATATTAAGAAATTTAAACGCAAAACCCCTTCTTTACCTTCACCTCTGGCTCCACCACCCGAAGCACCAGATCTGCAAATCTTCTTAGCCCAAGGAGGATCCTTTTCTGAAACGTTTCTCAGAGAAGGACCTTTTAAACCTCCTATCTAACAAGGAAATAGCGGTATGAAGTAGAATATTGGGTTTCAGAAGTTAGTGGTGGCTGAGAGTTCAAACTTGGAAAATAAGAGAATCCATTGCAGAGAAGAAAGGAAAGAAACGTTAATTTGGCACAGAAAGGAAATGAGAAAACTTCTCCAGAAGATTCATGGAGGAGGACATGTGGGGGGAAAAAGTAGAATATGAGGGAGAGAGAGAGATGCAAGGGATGCTATTCTGCCCCTATTTCCAATTAAGAAAATAGAATAGCGACAGTAAATTCTAAACGTGGAAATGTACTGAATTCGTCTATGAAAATGTGTAAAAAGAAAAGTTATATTTGTCATCAAATTTATCAATTTCAAATTTTAGAACTGATATATTTTGAAGGCAAATAAATGTTATGAAAATGTGTAAAAAGAAAAGTTATATTTGTTATTAAACTTATCAGTTTAATTAAATGATTAGGAAAATGAAAGATTTGAAAAAATTTTAAAAAAGAATAAAGTTGGTCGGATTTGGAAGAGCCAGAGGATTTCCGGAATGCATGAGAAAAAAATGCGTAAGATAAATAATGACAAATTTAGTGGTAAATAACGACAAATTTGGTCATCATTCAGAAACGACAAAATTGGTGGACGAGCAGATGACGATTAATATATACTTACAGACACTAAATTGTAAGAATTATTTATAAAATTAATTTAATATAAATAAGAAAAAAAAAGGAGTATTTAATAAATTTAGTACATTTTCATTAATTATTTAGTTATTTTTATATTTTCTTACAAAATAATTTTTATTAAAAGAAGTTGTTACTAAATTATTTTTGAATCTTTGTTTCTATTTTTAGTACTCGAATATTTATTTTAAAAAATTTTAGTTTCTGCATTTAATTAAAAACATGTGAATAATTATTTAAATAATACAAAAGAGATTAAAATGCTTTGAACATATAGATCTTACTATATAGTAAAAATTGTCATTCATGGGCTACTTTTTTTTACCACTTATATCACTTTAAGTTTTTAAATATAGCTAAAAATATCAAAACTATTAATGACAACAAAGAAAGAATAAACTTTGGATTAGCAGAACATAATAATGTGAATGGCATTTCTGATAATATTATCTCGTAATATATGAAGGTCTATTAAAACTCCCATGGAAGAACAGTTAGAAAAATTCATCATTCACAAAATACAGATATGTGCAGGGAGTCCATAAAAACTGTAAATTAAAAGAGAGTAATAAATTACAGTTAGAATTTGAGAGATTTTCAATTTTGATCCATTCAACAAAAAATTTATACAAAAACCAAAAAAGATACAAAGGTTGGGTTTTAATCAGTTGTTCTCTGAATCTTCTTCTCCATTAACTCCGAAAGCTTCTGCCAAGCTTATATTTAAGTTACCTCTGATCATAGTTCTGCCACCAAATCCAGCATTACCCTTCCTCATCATTGTTGCGAATTCTCCATAATCTATGCGCCCATCCTGTCAATGAAATTGCACAGGACAGGATCATTCAACTGCAGTATTTTTGCAGACTAATATTCTTTTAGATAGCAAGACTACGAGTAATTCTGCAATTGTAGGTCATGCAATCGCATCTAAGATCTTTCGAATCAGATGAGATATGTGACTACAAGTCTCAAAATCAATACAGTCAAATTGAAACAAGCCTCAAACGTTAACAAGACATAAAATGGTATGGACACAACATAGAATATACATTCAAGTGATTTTCAAAATTTAGCCTAATGTTGCTGATGGATTCACAGCGATTTTCGTGTTATGCAGAGCATGGGATTTTCTTGGCAACTTTAGTCTGCATTTCCAATTTGGATGATTACAAGATGCAGAAAACATATACAAGTATTCCCAGTACATCATACAGTTCAGTAGATACATCGCTTCGAAAATAGGATGTTTTACCACTCATATATGATAAAGACGTCTAAAAAGAGTTTGGGAACATCTCAATTGGACAATATTAAATGTCATCAATCAAGAAAATTTATTTGAGCACATCTTGAAGGAACTTAGTAAAAGAAAAATATATGAAAACAATGTTAATCTATGATTATTTATTAGTCGAGAATAATGATCATCGTAAAAAGGCACTTACATTATCTTGATCAATTTCCTTGATCATCTCATCCAGTTGAGTATCACTCAATCCAAAATCTTTACAGGCCTGTTGAAGCTCATCAATGGTAATGTAACCACTACCATCTTTGTCAAAGAATGTGAAAGCCGCAAGTAGATTCTCCTCTCTTTCCATCTTGTTCAAGTGTAATGTTGCAGCAAGAAATTCTCCATATTCAATGGTGCCGCTATTATCTATATCAGCCTGTAGTAACTCCAGGCATCAACTCAGTGTTCTTGCAACAAATGTAAAAGCACCATGAAAAACTATGGCAGATTAGAAAGATTTCAGGATATGATAATATACCGCTTTCATAAGAGCCTTAATCTCTGATTCCATGAGGTCAGAACCTACTCTTTTCAATCCGTGCTTCAGTTCTTCGAAAGTTATTGTTCCGCTGTTATCTGTGTCAATCATTTTGAACAACTGCCCTAAACCACCAATTTCTTCTTCAGATAGTCTCTCTGCAATAACCTGACAATAATTATGTCAGCAGATTATGTCAATGCAGTATATGTGGGCGTACAGCAATATTTTCATCGGGAAGAGAAAGAACGAGCCAAATGAAGAGTTCAGGCTACAAGATAAAACTGTTTATTCATGCGTAAGAGTAGATATGTGACACAGAACTGACTCACATCACATAAAAAAAAATCAAAAAACCCTTACACGTAAAGCCATCTTCTTAAGCTTGTTCATGGCAGAGAATTGCTTTAGACGTGATAGAACTGCAGAACCCAAAGGTTTATCTGGTGCAACTTTGTCATTGACGATCCAAGGGTGACCTATCTCAAAAGAGAAGCAACTTTTAAGGATATCATCAAACATTAAAAATACTGAGAAAGAACAAGGTGCAATAAATGCTGCTCACATAGCACTTCATGAGCTGTTATTCTGCTTCTTGGATCCCTGCAGAGCATGTTTTTTATCAAGTCTTTTGCACTATCTGATATCTGAGGCCAGGGTTCAGATTCAAAGTCTATTTTCCCTTTCAATATTTGCTTAAAGATTCCAGAGTCCGTTTCTACAAAACGAGAATCCAGACCACAAATAAAGGAATATCCATCATCCAAGTTACGGAGAAATTAATAAATGCTGTAGTCTTAAGTCATATATTAGATCATCGGAAAGAAGGTGCAGATCTTGAGTCATCAAGAAATTTACCTGCCCAAAAAGGTGGAACCCCACATAGTAGGATGTATAGAATAACACCAGCACTCCAGACATCAGTTTCAGGTCCATAGTATTTATGCAACACTTCAGGTGCAACATAATAGGGACTTCCAACAACATCAGAAAGATATTGCCCTACAGGAAAAAAATTAATGTAACTATTAGTTCCTGTGAAGGACCTGAAAATTATCAGACTGAAGGCTTAACCAAGTAAGAGATGCAAGATAGATATAGAATTGATAACATGCCAGAGCATGCCTCAGCTACTCAAACTTTTGTGTAAAGCATTCAAATAGAGTACATATATCCACTGGCAGCATTCAAAAATTCCCTTTCTGACTTACTCTAGTTATCATCTTCTTCAAATTTAACTCTAAGGATACAGTTTTTTAATGATGAGTCATGAATTTCTTGGATAGAGGAAATTCCTTTGATAAGCTTGATAACGGATATTAATTAAATAGGAAAGACAAAGCCTAATGCAGTACTAGAACTGCATCTGAGACTAGAATCATAAATGTAATGCCCAGATATCAGTTTTCTTTTAAACAATGTAAGAAAGTTATTTTCAGTTTTAGTTTCTGTAAACAATTTGGTTTTTGGTCATCTAGTCGCTTTTTGAACAGCTGTGTGGAAGTTACTCTAACTCAAAATGCATTCCTGAAAAGCAATTCCAAGATCAATTACCATATGGCTATGGGAAATTCAAAGGAGTCAGCATTTTCATTTCTTTTCAGTTCTACAATGATTTCCGGAGAATCCTACCTTTGAAGACAGGGTGAAAACATTTATTTTGAAGTGCATGATCAAAATTCAGGGAGTATTCCTCAAACATCAAATATTTTCTTTTGCTTTGATATCGTGGATGGATTTCCTCTTGGTTTCAGATTCTACCAATGCAATCTTAACCTTTCCATGTGTTTCCAATTATTTACTTCTAGCTTCCCTTTGCAATCAGAACTCCTTTCCAATTTTCAGAAGAAAAAATTTTAGATATTTAAGGCTGGATTACGCAAAATATTATGAATCCGCGAAACTAAATCAACCATTAGAATACAACCATGAATAAGACTTTATGTTTCTAAAATGGAAATATTGAACATATGTCCTATCCACAGAACAGATCAAACAATTTTCACCAGAACTTGGAAGATGCAAACCTATGACTGAAAGTCTTATAATCAACAGCTATTAGCACAAACAATTCTTTCTCCAGGAACCAAACACTAGGGAAAACAGTCATTAAAGGCACAAACAACATAATTTAATTGAACAAATCCAGAACCCAAAAAAATAATTAAAAAAATTAAGGACTAACCAGGTTTGTAGAAGACGGATAATCCAAAATCTGTGGCTTTAAGCTTGGCATCTTCATCCTCGCTATCAAATAAGAAATTCTCAGGTTTGAGATCTCTGTGCATAACTCCAAGAGAATGACAAGCCTCAACAACACTGATGATTGTCTTCATCAATTGAGCAGCTTTTCGTTCGCTATAATGACCCTTTCGAACGATTCTATCAAACAGCTCACCGCCACGACAAAGTTCCATAACAATATGAACAAATACATTGTCTTCATAGGTCCCTTTGATTCTGACAACATTTGGATGCTCAGACAAATGGTGCATAATCTGAATTTCCCTCCAAACATCATCATAATCCTCTCTGCAAAGGAGCTTCCGTTTTGGGATTGATTTGCACGCGTATTCAATCCCCGTGGCTTTCTCCGTACATTGATAGGTGGTACCAAATTGACCCTGCCCTAATTTCCTACCAAGATTGTAATGGTCTCTGAGTCTTGGAGTTTGATAAGGAAGAACAGCTGTTGAAGGTTTTGAAGACGATTGTTTCTTCATTGATGATATGATCTGAGATGGGATCTTCCCTAATTTCTTCGATCGCTTGAAAACAGCAAGTTTTATTGACCTTGAGTACGTGAGAGTGAGAAATTTTCTGATCCCTTCTCTCCTAGTTTGGAAAATGTTGAACAGAGATTGGATTGGTAGGTCTTTGGGTCATATCAATTGGCGGGGAATGCGGATATATATGTGCCATGAATTACTAAAAGCAGTCATGGCAGATAATGGTGGCCAAATCTCTATATAATACTAGCAACTAGCAAGTCATTCTTAGGAAAATAACAAAAAAAAAAAAAGGAAAAAAGGAAAATTGTCATTTTAATCTCTAAAATTAAATTAATTTCTTAATCCCACCAATTTTGTTTTTCCAACCCTTATGATTAATGAATAATACAAATACAATCAAAGTGTACTTTAATCGTCTATATATTCTTTATATATATATTCTTTATAGATTATAATGATAGAAAAATAATCGGATGATCTAATGTATTTTTTAGTACATTTTTTATATATTAAAAAAATTAATTTAAGAAGAAGTGTAAAAGAAACTTGTGAAATCTGATAACAAAATTAATTAATTACTTTAAAAATTAAAAGACTAAGAAAACAAGTAGCAAGTCAAGAAAGGATGATGTGGGATTTTTTCTTTTTTTTTCTTTGAAGGGATGATGGGAAAAATTAATACGACAAATCGTATTTACATAATATTTTTTTATTTTTTTTTATATTTGTGTTAGACAAATAACTTAATACTAGAAACATGTAATTTAAAAAATTAAATTATATGGTTTAATTTTCTTCTATTTTAGTAGAGAATTTATCCTTCTTTTAATACATAAAAATTATCCGAATAGCGGTTTTAAGTTATTTGGATAGAAATTATTTGAAATATAGGTTGTTATTTTATATTTGAAACAAAATTCTTAATAGACATAATAAAAAGATATTTATAATGTCTCATACATTGTCATAATTGTCTAAAGAATTTTAAAATAAAGTTAATTTTGAAAAAGCTCATAAAATTTAGAGTTAATATCAACTACGTACTCTATCTTTTAATTTTGATTGTTGAATACTTAAATCAAACGTTAGCTTTAAAAATATAAATATTTTGCTTGTTTTTTAATGTTTTTTAATGTTAGAGGTAAAATTTATAAAATATCACATTAAGTTTTACAAAACTAAATAACTCAATTAAAACGGAAACTTAATTTAGATACTTAATTATTCAAATTAAAAGACAAGGTATCCAATTAACAATGACCTCAAACTTTATGCGTATTTTTTTAAATTAACCCTTTAATTAAAATATGTATATTATATTATGAGAAATCGACTATACATATAATGAACTAATACTATTCACTAACTTCTCATTATATAAATAATCTTTATTTTTCTTTATTTACACACATTAATTATTTTTGAAACTTTTATTTATATTATGTTACGGAATTAGGTATAATAAATTATGTCTAACACAAATAATGATTTAAAATTATCTTTAAAACAATAAGAACATATATGAGATGTGATTTGCTAGTCTGATTTATCACGACTAATCACTAATAGTATGGGATATGAATAGTTATTGAAAATAGTTCAAGTATATATATATAAGAAAAATAAAATTATGTATAAAATGAGAATGAATAAATAATTTATATATATAGTAATATACTTTTAAAGGAAATAAGAATTTATTTGAGTTTATTTTTCATTTAAAAATTATTTTTATTTCATACAAATTAAATTATTCATGGGAAGAAATAATAGACCCATCCTAAAACAGGTAAATAATAGTTGTAGTACGTCTTCCTTAAAAAGCTCCAAAATCGTTGTAGCATTTCTTCATTGACCAAGCAATTTTTTTTTTTTTTTCTTTGGGGGATAGATTTATTGACCAAGGATTAGTGGTACTGCATGACATGTTCAAGGAAGTAAAAAAAAAAAAAAAAAGGTCAACCAAATCTTATATAGACATGTCATGGCTGGATGGAAGACTTATCTCTGTTGACCGAGTTCTTCTCAAAGCTGGTGAATAAATTATTTATTGGATTTTGATTGTGGAAAATCCATTAGTTATAATTATTTATTTTTTTCTGATTCTTTTTTTCTTTTTCCTTCTTCTTTCTCCTGGATTAGGCTTTGGACTTGTCTTGTGGAAAATTCCATCCAGATCATATTACTAATTCAGTTCAGTTCTTCAAAGGAAAATTAAATTATCTGTTGATATTGCACTAAGAAACTGCATAGAATTCTTATGAAGTTGTGATTTTTTAACGAAAGACAGTAATAAAAAATTTGGATAATGATGATGTTTGCACAGAAAAAAATATTAACTTAATTACTGAAGTACTCAAAACAGTCTAGTACATCTTTTACTACGCTATTTATTTAGTACAAAATTTTTTAACTTTTTCTTATATATTTTTTATTTTATTAAAATTTTATTTAGTACAATTTATTTAAAAAACTTTTTCTTATATTTTTTTATTTTATAAAATTTGTATCAATAAAACTATTATAAAAAAAAATGTAATAGGGCATCAGAACCGTAAATAAAGCAGCACGCGAATGAATTTCTGCTGTCGTTCGACCAAAAGATGATCCTAATATCAAGGAAATCATTTGGGGTGGTTATGCTGGTGAAGGAGGTGGCCATGGAATTGCTGATGCTATTTTTGGAAAGAAAACATATATATATATATATATATACTAATATTGGTGGTTTTGTTCATTCTAAGTGGACTTCCTCTAACATGGCATGAAAATGCTTGCTTATGTTGACAATGACTTCCATGCCATTAAGGACTTTAAAGTTGAATCCTATATAGATACGTCATACAACTTCTACTAACAAATTATCCTTTTTGTAAATCAAGAAACTGGATTCAACCTACAAATATTTAAAAACATTTTTTCTACCTGCTTTAAAAAACAAAGCAATTGAGAACAGAGTGACTCGTAGTAATTAACAGACTCGTAATAATCAACATTCAGCCAAAAAAAAAAATGTCAAATTGGGAACAGGCCCATACATCACTTCCTTTATTGGCGGAAGAAACATTCAAATTCAAGTGAAATGTATGGCAGATCTCCACCTTCAGTGCGACCAATATCAAACAAACTCATCAGTTTCAAGCAAGACAAGATGATTTTATGAACAAGTAACAAAGTCTCATTCTTAATGAATTATAACAGGTAACAAGCAGAATTCTGATATGACAATTTATTATACTTCCAATACCGCGAAAATACAACAGGCAGTTTAGTTTATACACTAGCAACACAGCACATCAACTAGATAACCAACAACTTATACAACGTCTAGGGTTAGTCTTTCACACACTCATCCCACCAGGTCCTGAATGAAGCTTCAGAGTTTGGCTAGGGACAACTTGTAGCACCCCAGGTTGCTCTGTCAAATAATTCATAATTCAAGTAAGCAAAAATAAGAAAGCAATGCCCCTCAACTGCTTGAAGTATAGGAACACTTAGGCATGTGGAAAAACTAAACAACAAACAAACGAATGGATAAGGGATCATTTATTTGCAAAATGAGCCAACGTTGAGAGCTGGTAGGAATTTCAAGATGATTCAGAACAGCAGAGAAAAACTTGAGCTCAAGACCATCCCGTACTATGCCAACTAAGGGATACCAGAGAAGAAGGCTTCAAAATCCAAGAACAATTGCAGGCATGATGTATACTTTCATGGATTAGTTCATTCAGTCTCCTCACCTAATTTGATGAAGATACAAGATCTTTGATGTTTGAAATATGTGTAGCATCGCAAAAATTGACAACTAATTACATTCTAATCATGGAGATAAAACATATTATATAATACTAAGAGACATATAAACAAACAACTCCCAAGTAAAATGAGAATCTTGGAGCGCACATTGCATAAGAGACATATACAAAAACAACTCCCAAGTAAAATGAGAATCTTGGAGCAGCGCACATTGCAATTTTACTCTTTAAATGGAAAGGAGCTACAGGAAAAGAACCCAATAGCTGTCTAAGTTAAGAGTAGTTAATGAAAAACATAATCCATTACATGTCACTTTAACACGCATGAGAAGTACAATGATTAAGTTGATTTGTTATTCACATCCGAAGCTGTAATTATCACAAACAAGAGATAATGCAATGAATGCATCTAAAATTTACATAAGAAGATGTGCATTTCATTTCAAAGTTGAATTACGAAATGTTGCACTTGAGTCCCGAATACAAAGCTCTTGGGTTCCATGTTTCAAGGCCAAATAATACAAAGAAAGTGACAAATCCCCATCATTTCTTCTCCCTTCCGTAAAAAAGGGCACAAGCACAAAGACAAGCAGAGTTGAGCATAGTTTGTTACTCCATTTCGTAATATAAGATACTTTGGAGACTTCATTTATTAAGGTTCTAAAAATAAGGAACATTTGAATATAAAACCATATCATACCTTTAATTACTAATGAGAAAGATAGAGAGAAAGGGGTATTAGAAAACATTGTTCTGGAAAAGTGTTAAGTATCTTATTTTATGAAACTATAGAAGAAAAAAAAGGGATATTATTTTATATTGTGAAAAGGAGGGAGTAGTTCACATGCCAAATGAGATATGTGTACAGAATTTTATGCATGTTTACCCTCCTCCATTTACCATACCCATAGAATGACTTCAAAAATATGCTACCAGATAGCTCACCCAGACAAAAAGTTACAGCTACCAAAAGGTTAAAATAGTTCTCTTCTCCTTGACAACTAGAAGAAGTAAGAAGGAATCAAGATCCTTTCCAAGGGGAAAAAATATGATGTCAATAATAGTCCAGTTTATCCTTCCAACAGAAACCAAACCGGTTAAGTTCAGAATAAATCATTTCAGAAAGAGAGAAATAACTTAACACAAAATCAAAATCCTTTCCTTCAGAATTTTTTGGAATCATTCAATTCCAGATTCAATGATTACTTTCTCATGTCAATCTGCTTGAAAAAGTATCGCAACAAAAATGAAGAAGCAATTACAGATGGCTATTAAAAACAATAGTCCAAAATTTTTTTTTGGGGGGGGGGAGTGGGGGGGTGTTTGTGGGGAGGGGGAGCAAGCCCTAAATTTTGACAATGGTTTCAAAAAGGAAATCAACCAGAAATGAGAAACCATTCAAAAACCTAAGGAATAATGTACTTCCAGAAAATTCAATTTACAGGTCATACAACAATTACATAGAATTGGTAAATATAGAAATAGAACAAGAAACAAATAGGGAAAAGGAGAAAAAACACTTACTTTGGAGCTCTGCAACCTGCTCAGGAGTCAGCTTAGCCGAGAATCCACTAGCAGCATGCTTGTAACTATAAAGCAAAGCCTCCTTTGCTGCTTCCTCGCTACAATTGCAATAATCATGACATATAATCAAAACCCATGTCCAGAAAAGCAAAATTAAATCAATTAAACAAAATAATTTTCTAGAATTACCAAAAGAAAGAACGAAAAAGCGAACCTGCCCAAAACAGAGGAAAGGGTTTTGATATGGTACTCTTCGGGCTCTTGATCATTGGGTTTCTCGGTGTAAATTATGTGAACTTTGGCCTCAGGTGATGATGCCGAAGGGGTTTTGGAATCAGCCATGGAAATTGAGGAAAGAAAAAGAAAAATCAATGCTAAAGGGAGAATTGATGATGAAAAAAGGCTAATTTTCAGCATCGCCCTTTATAGTGCCAGATAAATGAAGAGTTCAAGGAGAAGAAGATGATAATCACCGCGTTATTATCAATGTTTTTTACAACTGGCAGATGGCAACCTTAAGAAGGAAGTTTTTGGATTTCGTCGTTAGACGGTTGACCTTTTTTTTTTTTTGTTTTGTAAATGTTGACATTTTACTCTTGATCGCCGAGTTTGATCCTTACGGATTAAATTCTAATTCAAAAATTTTATAATATGGTATAACTTCTTACCTCACATCAATGTACCTTAGTATCTCGATAATTACAGTCTCAAATTAGTGGATTAAACGTAAAAGAAAATTCTCTTAGATACCCGTCAACCATTTATATTCTATATTCTATATTTTATTTTTTATATTTCTAAATTAAAATAGTGTATCATAAAATAGACAGTTGTTATAAATAGTGACAGGTCACTTTACGGATATCACATACTATGCACGTGTGTGTTTGTGGAGGTGCAAAATTATTCATTAAAGATTTTTACTCCAAAACAAAACGTCTTTTACACTGTAAAATACACACGTGAGCAGCACCATGTGATCTCGAGAAAGTGGCATTATCGCTATTTAATAGAAAAAATCATGTTATAAAGGAAAAGTCCTTAATGGAAAGTTTTACTTCTTCACAAACACACGAGAGTAACATGTGAAATTCGAAAGGTAATACTGTCGTTATTCGAAAGGTAATACTGTCGTTATTTATAGTTGTAGTTTACTTTATGTTAAATCGTAAACGATTTAAGTTTAGAGATATAAAATAATAAAATCTAAATTCAAGCAAGTAAAGTTGATGGGAAATTTCCTTAAATGAAAACCACGAGAATATGAAAGAATTTTGAACTCAATGTTTTATTCTAAATTTCATCTGTCCTCTGGCAAATAATAATTTTTATATGAAATCCAAAAACAAAAAGTACACTTTTTTCAAATTTCAAAACGGTTGTCCCAAAGAGATTCCCAAAATGGTTGAATTAGAATACTTAAATAAAATGAGTATAAAAACTTTTTCATGCATTAGCTTTGAGAGAAAGTTAGCTTGGAAGAGAGTCTCGAACCAAATTTTTGAGACTTACAAAAATTTTAAAGCTTAATTTAATCATTTTTAAGCAGTCAAAGCATAATAATAAGGATGGACAGAAAGTAAAGCACACATAAACTTTATAGAGGTTCGGCCAACATGTTGACATTCACTTTTTCTAAAGAACAATTTTTAAGAATTTCTACTAAAGAATCCTCTTTTTCAAGTAGAGATAAAACTTTATACCTTGGTTTTTAATATACTAGCAATTGTCCTTTTACAATGCTGATTTTGTAAATACTAGAGACTTTCTTTACTAAATTTTCTATAGACCTAGCAAAGTATGAAGTTCAACTCCCCATGAGTTATAAGTTCTCCACAAGTTTTCGATTTTTTTCTGACATGGGCCCAGTTAAAATTATTGGGCACTAAAGTGGCCATTTTTTTTTCTTGGACCGGTCATAAAGCATACTCATTATGCGTTATCACATGATAAAGCACAATGAGTGTGCGTTATCCGTAATCACCGCGTTAACCCGCTAATTGCGTAGAAAACTGATGTGGTGCAGATTTGCCGCTAATTTGGCACTGATGTGGCAATAACGCACGGTGATTGTGCGTTATTATCCTTGATAACACACAGCCATTATGCGTTATTAAGGTGATAACGCACGTTATAAACCCTAGCTCGGTGAGCGGCCGCCCTCTTCCCCTTTTGTTCTTCTTCCTTATTTCTTCTCCCCTATTTCTTATTCTCTCTATTTTTTTCAGCCTCATCTCCCCTATTTCTTCTTCTCTCTATTTTTTTCAGCCACATTCCTCCTTAGCTTCTTCCTCAATTTTTTTCAGCCTCCTCCCTCTCATTCTTCATCCTCTATTTTTTTCCAGCATCTCCACCTCATTTCTCTTCCTATATTCTTTCTGCCCCATTTTTCTTCCTAATTTTTATCAGCCCCTCCGCTTCAATTTTTATGTTTTTCTCCGTCGCCGTCGCCGCTCGGTAAGTTATTTTTTTTCTTCCTTTGATTTTTTTTTTCTTATTGTACTTTGATTTCTCTTCTTCTAATAATTTTGTATTTTAGTTCGAAATTTATAGATCTGCGAGACTTTATTTGGAGTACGAAGGTTATTAAAGATTTGGAGTACTAAAACTGCATTTTAAATTTTCGGTAAGTTTTTAGTTATTTAAAATTTTGTTTGTGTATTATTTATTAAGTTTAATTATTTCGTTATTTGTTGTTTTTTAATATTTTTTATGAATTTTATTTATTAATTTGAATTAATTTATTTATGTGTTTTTGATTTATGTTTAAAATGGTTGTTATTAATAAATTTGTACAAATTTTATAATTTTATGTATATAATTGTTTTTGAATTTAAAAAGTGATATTAGGGTAATGTATTATTTTCATGAATTTATTTGGATAATTATGTTTAATTTCTTACCTTACTTTATGATTAATAGAAATTTTTTTTAATTATTTAGATAATTATTTTGCATATGTTGTATATATTATTAAGTAGAAAATATGGGAACATGTAATTCGATATTTTTAACCTTTTTGTAAACAGTAGAAAATATGAAAACTTTTTGTTGTAACTTAAAAATTCTAAAATTTAAATAATACAAAAATTAAAAATGTATTATTAAAATCCAAAATTTTATACTATTATTATTTTTTTTTTTGGGTGAAAGTGGGGTTTGAATTTATGTTTAAAATTGTAGTTATTAATAAATTTGTACGAATTTGATAATGTTATGTATACAATTTTTTTTTTGGCATTTAAAAAGTGATATTAGGGTGATGTATTATTTTCATGAATTTATTTATGGTTTAGTTATTAATACTTTTATTTAAACTGTGAAACCGTAATAGTGAATTTATTAAGTAGTAAATATACTTACCTATAAAATATGGGCTATAAGTAACCTTACAAAACTTAAAAATTCTAAACTTTAAGTGCAAGAAAACGTAAAAATCTATTATCAAAATCCAAAAATTTACATCAAACAATAAACCCTAAAACTATAAACTCTTTAACAGTAAACCTTAAACAACCCAAATCATAATATTAAGATTCTGCAGGGTACATTATAAGAACTTTAAAAACTCTTAAAATTGATTTTTGAAACATTAAACCGTGAAATTGTCAACGTAGTAACAGTAATCCCTCTTGCATTAAAATCTTAATATTTTAGACAATAAAAAATGAAACTGTAAACTTCTTAATAGCAAACCCTTAAAAAAATGAAAATATGAATATTTTAAACATTTATTCGATAAAACCATGTAAAGTACGTAACAGTAAACCTTAAAAACTTTAAAATCTTATTTTTTAAAAAATCCCTAAATTTTGCATCCCTGTTAACACAAAAATGATATTTAGAAACATTAATATGTAAAACTATAAACTTTATAACCGTTAAACGTAATAACAGTTAAATCTTAATATTCTTGATGACTAACTATACATTATAAAACATTAAAAACTCTGAAAACCCTAAAAAAACTAAATTTGATATGCTAAAAATCATTCAAACCTAAAACCCTAAAATCCAGTATACCATAAAGAACACACCTTAAAGAGTTTGGAATTAGAATATGTTTAAAACTTTTTAATTTTAACATATAGATATTGACACTATCTAAAAATATAATTAATGTAGATGGAAGAAGTGCCAGCACACGTGCATCCGGGTCCCATTATCCCTGATGTCTTATCCAGAAAGTACGAGCATAGATCCGGTTTGATTTGGAGTGGAGATCGCGAGACGTGTTATACTGGCATTTTTGGGCGCAATCTATTCCAGTGCTACAGTACGGCTCCCCGTAGATTGGTTGAGATTATTGATATAACCGGGTTGGGGGAAGTCTTTAGGTGTGGTTACATTGGGTTGGACCACGCACTTATTACATCATTGGTAAGCGTGGAGACCGGAGACTCACACATTTCACCTGACGTGTGGTGAAGTGTCAATAACACTGCAGGATGTACAAGCACTGTGCGATTTAGGGATAGACGGTATGGCCGTTACCGGCCCTAGTTGGAGTGTAAACCCGAAACAGTACTGGATAGATCTTATCGAGAGACTACTTGGTGTGCGGTTGTCTCTTAGCCACTTTTCCGGATACAAGGTGAAGAAGGAACCATTGGAAGCATGGATCCTGAGAGCGTTCACCGGTTCAGAGAACGATGATGATCTAATCCTGCTCTTGTGGATTTATTTTCTTACTCATTGGTGGACACATGCTTCCTGACTTCTCCGGGAATTTGGTTCACGTGCGCTACCTCAGTTTATTAGAGGATCTTGATGCTATTAGGACATACAACTGGGGTAGCTGCATTATTGGATTTTTGTCTAGGCAACTATGCACGACAGCTTTGGAAGGTGCACAACAGATTGGGGGGGGGGTCTTAGTGTTAGTTCAGATTTGGGCGTGGTCGCGTATACTTACATTGCGGCCTCAACTGATGATGGAGATTCAGACGGACCCTCTTGCTCCTCTAGGTGCAATATGGTGCACAACATTTAACTGTAGCCAGCTGCCTACGCACACTCTAGTTACGTACATAGACCAGTTAAATTTTATGCCATCTGATCATGTTCGCTTTACAATAGCTTGTATTATTTGTAATTAATTGTGTTTTTTTTTAGGTACTTACATTTTTATTGATTTTGAATTTTGACATGACAGTTTATGTGGCTCCCTTATTATGACCGTCATTTGGTTCCATCTGACTTGTGGCAGGCAGAGTTCCCGCTCATATGTTACAAGATAGTAGAGTACCACTATCCCGGGCGTGTGATGCGCCAGTTCGCACGGGCTCAGATAGTTCCAGATGTAGTTGATACTCGTCTGGACCTGTACCGGATCCAGCTGAGAGGGAATGATAACACATCCTAGGTTACACAGCATGATATCCATCTCAATCCTGGAACCAGTGGCGACTTTGTGTTAGGGATGGTCCTGCTGTAGCTGCTGCGGCATTGTCATACCCCAGTGATGAGTACATCAGATGGTATAGGGGTATCACATAGGTTTACATCAGCAATCCAGCTAACCGTGATACCCGTTCGCATGGATATCAGCCTGCCAGTGTGGACAGACGGATGATGGTAAGTTCTTATGCATTCAGTTATTTATGTTGAATTCTAACGTTTTAATTTATTTATTTATTTAATTTGTTAAATTCTTTTTTTTTAGACTTCTATGTTGCATGAGGTGGATGATATGGCTTCAGTGGCGATTCGGGAGCCACCTTCATTTCCTTCACAGATGGTCGCGGTTATGAAGAAAGTGCAGACGATTATCCGGCAGTGTATGGTCTCCATTGAGGGTACTTTGGGATGCACTCCTTCACATCACGATATCCAGGAGAAGTTCCCTGTGTAGCCGTGGCGTCGCTGTCCCCGGGAGCACGTACCGGACCGAGGTACTCGTGGAGTTAAAAGGGATGCTCGGCGACATCCTAGTCGTGGAGCAGGAGGTGGACGCCCTCCTGTACCTCCTGCTCCACAAAGGCACGAACACGTCGACCTCGTCCCAGCAGTGTTTGAGAGGGGTGAGGGGTTTGGTAGTGGTCAACCGTATGGTGATCCATTTGACAACCCGAACCTAGATATACCTGAAAAATCTTAGAGGGGGGGAGGGGGGTGAATAAGGTTTTTGGCTAATTTTAAAAAATCTTTTGTGTGATTAGAAAGATAAACCTCCAATTTGTTTGTGAAAGAATTCTAAAACTCTTTTTGATAAGAATCCACACCAAACAAAATCTTATAGTTTTGGCAATCAAGAAATGAGCATAGAATTAAACTTTAAAGAACATGCACAACAATTTATAGTGGTTCACTTTCTCAAAGAGCTACATCCACTACCTTGAGACTCAACCCAAGGATTTCACAAATCCACTATCTTCAAAGTTGGTTACACAACAACACAATGAGGATCACCCTTCAAGGGTTTTACACAAAAACCTCAAAGTTTACAGAACATAACAATACAACAAATTTATCATAGGATCACCCAAAGGGTTTTCCACAAACCTATGATCACAATAAAAGAATAAGAAGAGTAAGGAACAATGTTACCAAATGAGCTTGAGAAGAGGAAGATACAACTCAATGGAATACTTCTACAAGCACCTCTTTACTTCTTCTTAGATGGATGATCAACAATGAAGCTCCAAGAATATTTTTCTATTTGTATGTATGAGATGAAGATCTTTGAAAGAATGTACTTTTAAAGCTCTTTAAATGTTCTAAAATAATCTCAATCAAGTTTCAATTCAACCTCCATTCTTTTTGCAGCTGATCAAAGTCAATATATATATATATATATGAAGGAGAAGAAAGTAGCCATTACACTGTGTAACGGTAATATTTTTGCAGTAAAAGACTAAAACCGGACGACCGGTTTTAGAAAACGGACGACCAATTTTTGAAATAGAAAGATTCGGACTCATCCTATAAAAATCGGATGGTTCCTCTTAAAAATCGGACGACCTATTTTGCTAAAGCTAGAAAAATCGGACGACCGATTTTAAAATAGGACGTCCGATTTTAAAAATCGGATGACCTGTTTTAAAAATCGGATGACAAAATCGAATGACCAGTTTAAAAATCGGATGACCCTTTTTTTTCAGCATGACTTAAAAGCCAGTTTTCCTTAAACAAACAGAACTTTCCTTCACATTTCAAAATATGTATTCTTGATACTCTTTTAGAGATAAGAAAACTTTTGAAGGCATCAAAAACTCTATCAAGAATACTTGGATTTTTCAAGAATAGTTTATAAAAAGAAATTCATCCAAGAAGCTTCACACTTGATCAACAAACAAAGATGAGAGTTAGGGAGTTTTACAAAATACATTAGCATAACTAAGACATAAGTCTTCAAGGTCTTCAATGCCTTGATCTTGGAATGGCTTGATCTTTCCTTCTTCATTATGCTTTAATTCCAAGATCTTTTACTTCTTATATAGCGTAGCCTTGAGCCTCATAAATGCTTCTTTTGTTCTATAGAGACTAAGCTATACTCATCACACAAACATATGTTAATCATAATAAAAAACATATACAATAATGCCCTTAGGGCTAACAATCTCCCCCTTTTTGATTATGACAAATACATATGCAAGAAGAACAAAAGAGCAAGTATGATCAATATGGTAATGCTTCAAAGAAATCATCAATAGGAACAAAGCATACCAAACGCCATAAAAGAGAGATAACTCCCCCTATGAATTTGAAAACATGCCAAGGGTTTGAAAGATAATATAACACAAAATAAGCTCACCTTAAAAGCATGCTTCACACCAAGAATGACATCAAGCAATCATCAAACCAAGCACATTACCATAAGATATGTAGCTAACCAAAAGAAAGTATGAAACTTAAAAGCAACAAAATAAGAATCTTGCAACTATTTCTCCCCCTTAATTCTTGCACATATTTCTCCCCTTTTTGTCATAAATCAAAAAGATATTTAGGAGAGACTTTAAGGGATCATAGAACTACAATTGGACTTTCAACATAAAAGATCATCATGAAGTCTATAAAAAAACATGGCATCAAGATAACATAATACCAATTAGAAAATCGCTTAATTTCTCATACCAAGCTCTTGGAGCTTGTTTTAAACCATAGAGTGCTTTTGAAAGTTTGTATACATAATTTGGAAATTTTTCATGCACAAAACCGAGAGGTTGTTCAACATAAACTTCCTCCTCGATATCACCATTTAGAAAAGCACTCTTAACATCCATTTGAAAAAGCTTGAATCCTTTTAAAACAAGTAAAAGCTAAAAGCATCCTAATGGATTCAAGTCTAGCAACCGGAGCAAAAGTTTCATCAAAATCTATGCCTACTTCTTGATTGAATCCTTGGGCAACAAGTCTAGCTTTGTTTCTAATAACTTCTCCGGAATCATTTAGTTTATTTCGAAAAACTCATTTTATGCCAATGGTGGGGTGATCACGTGGTCTAGGGACTAAAGTCCAAACTTTGTTTGTTTCAAAATGATTTAATTCCTCTTGCATAGCAATAATTCAAAAGTCATCACACAAAGCATTATCAATAAACTTAGGCTCAATTTGAGATAATAGGGAAAAGTTGTCAATAAAGTACCTTCTTGTTCTTACCCCTTATGATACATCACCAATGATTTTATCCTTAGAGTGTCCCTTTGGATATATCACAACTTGAGGAAGATTTTGAGCTTCTTGATCATTTTCTTGTGTTACTTCAATCTCTTCTTCCTCCATAAGCATGTTCTTCCATTGCTTGAGTGTACAAAGGTTGGTAGCTTAAAGAGTTATCTATGTCATCATCATCTTTCTTGTCAAAAATGTTAGTTTCATCAAAATATACATGAATAGACTCTTCAACACATAACGTTCTTTTGTTATAAATTCTATAGGCCTTTTTGTTTGAAGAGTAGCCAAGAAAAAATTCCCTCATCGGATTTTTTTTTTTTAATCAAATTTTTTCAAGATTATCCTTGATGTTTAAGATAGATCCTTGGAGTTTAAGATAGAGCATTCGCATCCAAAAACTTTGAAATAGCCAATTGAGGGGGTTTTGTTGAAAATAAGCTCAAAAAGAGTTTTTTTTTTCTTTTTTCCTTTTTTTTTTTTAAAATGGTCTCAAGAGAACACGATTCATAATGTAGCATGCGGTGTTAACGGCCTTGGCCGAAAATGTTTAGGAAGGGAATTTTCACAAAGCATTGACCTTGCCATTTCTTGTAAAGTTCTATTTTTCCTTTCCACAAATCTATTTTGTTGAGGAGTTTTGGCTACCGAAAAAAGTTATGTAAAATACCAAAATCATCACAAAGTTTGTAAAATCTTGGTTGTTGAATTCTCTCCCATTATCACTTCTTATAGAAATCAATTTGCAAACAAGGGAGGTTTGGACTCTTTTGAATAATTTAATAAATTCATGAAATGCTTCATCCTTTCGGCTTAAAAACAAAGTCCAAGTGAATCTTAGAAAAAATCATCCACAATAATAAAAGCATACCTCTTACCACCGAGACTAGTGGTCCTCATTGGTCCAAATAAGTCCATGTGAACAAGTTCCAAAGGTTTTGAAGTTGAAATCATGTTCTTTGATTTAAAAGATGTCTTAATTTGTTTTCCAAATTGGCAAGCATCACAAAGTTTAGTTTTCTCAAAGTGAAATTTTGGTAGGCCTCTAACAAGTTCTTTTGAAGATAGTTGGTTTAATAAATCCATACTAACATGACCAAGTCTTCTATGCCACAAAAATGCATCATCATCATGAACCGAGAGACACTTCAAGTTTTGAGAAAGAAAATCTTCAAGATGAAAGACATAGACGTTTCTAACTCTTTTAGCAACAAAAATAGTTTTGTTTTCATGCTTATCAATGATAGAGGAAGAGTCACTTTCAAAAACAACCTTTTTTTCCACTATCACATAATTGACTAATACTATGCAAATTGCATTTTAAACCATCAATTAGAAGAACATCCTTAATGAGAGTGGAAGAATTGTCACCAATATTGCCTATACCAATGATTTTTCCTTTGTTCTTATCTCCAAAAGTGACAAATCCACTTTCGGTTTTTTGAGATCGCTCATAAGTGATGAGTCCCCGGTCATGTGCCTTGAACATCCGATACCCAAGTACCACTTAGATGACCTTGACTTGTGTTCCTACAAAAGAAGAAGTAGAAAAAACTTTTGGTACCCATATCTTTTTGGGTCCATGAATGTTAGTTAGATTTTCTTTTATTTTCCAAATAGTTTTTACTCCCCTTTCAATCTTTCTTTTTATAAAACATTTTGTGGCTTTATGACCACTCTTTTCACAATAGGTGCAACGAAGGTGTGAGAAGGGTGAAGAATTTTTTACAAAACATGTTTGTTTAGAAGAGGTATTGGTATGATTATATCCAATTCCACTTTTGTTAAAAGGTGATCTTTGAGAACAAATGAGCTTTTCAAAATTTTCTTTTCCGTTTGTAAACTTTTCAATACATAAAGTGAGATCACTCACCTTTTTCTTCAAATCATCATAGATGAGCATGTATGATCATCCTCATTCACTTTGAGTACTATGCTTTTTCTTCCTTTGTCTTCATCTTCTATTTCATCTAATCTTTTTATTTTCATCTTATAGGTGAGGAGAGATCCTATGAGTTCTTCAATAGGAAGTCGTCTTAAATCTTTTGATTCCTCAATGGCAAGGGTTTTTGGTTGCCATGCCTTTGGGAGTGCATCAAGAATCTTTCTATTTACTTCTCCCCTTGTGTACTCTTTCCCATACGCCTTTAGGCCATTTGTGATGTTGGTGAACCTTGTGAACATGTCACTAATGCTTTCATATTGTTTCATCATGAATAGCTCATAATCTCTCATCAACATAGCCAACTTAGACTCCTTCACTTGATTGGTGCCTTCGTGAGTTACTTCAAGTAACTTCCACATTTCATGAGCCGAGTCGCATCCGCTCACTCTATTGTATTCATTAGCATCCAAGGCACAACTCAATATGTTTATAGCTTGAAAATTTAGAGTCATCTTCCTTGAGTCAAGCTCATCATATTCTTCGACCTTCTTGACTATTCCATCCTTTATAGGAACATAAGGTCCTTTCTCTACAATGCTCCAAAGATTAAAGTTAATAGAGCAAATATATATTTTGATTCTAGATTTCCAAAAAGTATAATTTTTACCATCGAAAAGAGGAGGTCTATTTGTAGAAGAGCCTTCCACATATGGTAAACTAGAAACATTAGCCATAGTAAAAGAAAGATCTTTTGCTTCATGGATGTTAGTCCTTTTTTTAGAGAAGCCCCGCTCTGATACCAATTGAAAAACCTTAGAGGGAGGGTGAATAAGGTTTTTGGCTAATTTTAAAAATCTTTTGTGTAATTAGAAAGATAAACCTCCAATTTGTTTGTGAAAGAATTCTAAAACTCTTTTTGATAAGAATCCACACCAAACAAAATCTTATAGTTTTGGCAATCAAGAAATGAGCATAGAATTAAACTTTAAAGAACATGCACAACAATTTATAGTGGTTCACTCTCTCAAAGAGCTACATCCACTACCTTGAGACTCAACCCAAGGATTTCACAAATCCACTATCTTCAAAGTTGGTTACACAACAACACAATAAGGATCACCCTTCAAGGGTTTTACACAAAAACCTCAAAGTTTACAGAACATAACAATACAACAAATTTATCAAAGGATCACCCAAAGGGTTTTCCACAAACCTTTGATCGCAATAAAAGAATAAGAAGAGTAAGGAACAATGTTACCAAATGAGCTTGAGAAGAGGAAGATACAACTCAATGGAATGCTTCTACAAGCACCTCTTTACTTCTTCTTTGATGGATGATCAACAATGAAGCTCCAAGAAGATTTTTTTATTTGTATGTATGAGATGAAGATCTTTGAAAGAATGTACTTTTAAAGCTCTTTAAATGTTCTAAAATAATCTCAATCAAGTTTCAATTCAACCTCCATTCTTTTGCAGCTGATCAAAGTCAATATATATATATATATATGAAGGAGAAAAAAGTAGCCGTTACACTGTGTAACGGTAATATTTTTGCAGTAAAAGACTAAAACCGGACGACCGGTTTTAGAAAATGGACGACCTATTTTTGAAACAGAAAGATTCGGACTCATCCTATAAAAATCGGATGGTTCCTCTTAAAAATCGGATGACCGATTTTAAAATAGGACGTCTGATTTTAAAAATCGGGCGACCTGTTTTAAAAATCGGATGGCAAAATCGGATGACCAGTTTAAAAATCGGATGACCCTTTTTTTTCAGCATGACTTAAAAGCCAGTTTTCCTTAAACAAACAGAACTTTCCTTCACATTTCAAAATATGTATTCTTGATACTCTTTTAGAGATAAGAAAACTTTTGAAGGCATCAAAAACTCTATCAAGAATACTTGGATTTTTCAAGAATAGTTTATAAAAAGAAATTAATCCAAGAACCTTCACACTTGATCAACAAACAAAGATGAGAGTTAGGGAGTTTTACAAAATACCTTGGCATAACTAAGACATAAGTCTTCAAGGTCTTCAATGCCTTGATCTTGGAATGGCTTGATCTTTCCTTCTTCATTATGCTTTAATTCCAAGATCTTTTACTTCTTATATAGTGTAGCCTTGAGCCTCATAAATGCTTCTTTTGTTCTATAGAGACTAAGCTATACTCATCATACAAACATATGTTAATCATAATAAAAAACATATACAATAATGCCCTTAGGGCTAACAATACCTTCTTTTAGTTTGGGTTTGACACCAGCTTTCCAGCCATACCCTAGTGGATCCGGGACGTCGCAGATGCCTCCCTCGCCTGGTTTAGGATTTGCATCATTTCAATCACCGCATTCTACAGCCTACGGGTTTTTCGGGTTTCGGGCACCACTTCCTCCAGGCACAACCGGTTCACCAACGCCACATCAGCCTATATCGCAAGCATCATCGTCTGACGAAGAGGAGCGGCAGGATGACATGGACGGTGTTTAGCCTCTCGGCTTCGGGCATCGTGTTGCTAAGAAGTCTGTGCGGCTCACGCCATCCGACTGGCCTCTGCTGTAATGATTATTTTCTAGTTTTCATTGTCAGTTATATGTAATTTAAAGTTCTATATAAAGTACTCAGCTATTATTTATATTATTGATTTTTTTGTTTTATGTATAAAAAATTTTTATTGTGCTTTAGGTATAAATAGAAAATTTTAAATTCTCCGGTTTAAACATGACATTTTCAATTTGAGCGTTAAAATCCTAAACCAAAACTTTAATACTAAGAATTTTAACAAATCTTTTAATTAGCTTGAAATAAGGGAAAAAAAGAGGGGTACATGTGTAAAAGAAAAAAGTTTGCTTAGAAAAAAAAGGGGGTAAAACCCTAAAAGAAAAAAGGTTGCTGAAAAAAATAAAAAAAAAGGTCAATTTGTAAAAGAAAATATTTTACCTAGGAAAAAAAAATTTCTAAAAAAAAAAAGGGGTCAACTTGTAAAAGGAAAAAAATTTACCCAGGAAAATAAAAAATTTCTAAAAAAAATAAAATAAATAAAGCACTGAGGTTAACGCACAACGATTGTGCGTTATCCTCAAAGATTAGTATTACTTCTTCAAATAACTTGCAATGAAATAGTTAAAATGTAAATATATTTTCCAAGAAAATGATATAAATATCACAAAATAAGTTAAATATAAACAGTCTTTTTAAAAAAAGTATACAATTATAAGTTTTTCCAAAACAAATTTTCATTAAAAAAAAATAATTCGTTAAACAAAATACTAAAAAAAATTTATACAATTATAAGTTTTCCCAAACGAAATTTTGATTAAAAACAAAAAAAAAAATGTTCATTAAAAAAATAAAAAAAATAAAAAAATTATTAAAAAAATTATTACGTGTCTGATAACGCACGACGAGTATGAGTTATCGCCTAATCATAACGCACACCCATTGTGCGTTATCAGCCACATAAGCCTAACTTCGTGATTAACTAATAACGCACAATGGTTGTGCGTTATCATTACAGATAATGCACAACCATTGTGCGTTATGGCCAGAGTCGGATAAAAAAAAAATTTGGGCCACTTTAGTGTCCAATAATTTTAATTGGGCCCAATCCAGAAAAAAACCCAAGTTTTCTCCAGGTACTTGTCAACCCCAACAAGAGAATATTTAAAGAATGATACTTACTATTCTATTACAAAGATACTTCAATCAAAGCTCTTAAACCTTCATGGATGGTTGAGTATTAAACACTTCGATTTTAAAGACCTCAAATTGAAACCACAAAATTCTTCTTCTTGTTGCTTCTTTCTCTCAATCTCTCTTGTTAAAGAATAAATGTGAGAGTGTCTTTCTTTCTATACTCCAACTCAACAAGAGACTTACCTTCTACTTTCTTCTCTTCCTTTATCTTCGTCGTTGAGATAAGTCCAAGATCAATTAAGACCTGTAGAAGACAGATTGAACGTAAAAACATTTTACCCCAAGTGGAAATTAAATATAGAAATAAAGAGTAGTCAACTTGAGTACTTTATTTAAACAAAAAGGGTATCTTCCCTTTTTAGTGTTTCATTTGATATAGGCATGGGAGGAACACTTCCATTATGTGTCAACCGTTGCAGTCCAAGTTTGCATGTGAATCTAACACTCTACAGGGCGGATTTGATCAAGAACTTTTTTCCTCCTTTGGGAGGTTCCAGTGCAAAGTTAGCTTCACAGAAAGCTATTAGCTTTGGAACACGACAGTTACTATTAACTTTACAGATTATACTATATTAAAGACTTGTACTGCACATCAAGTAAACACAACAATTCATTAAGTTAGTTAGCCATTAAAATTAGGATAGTTGAACTTGAGCCAACAAAAACCAATCCAAATAGGGCTTTGAAATCTTAGCTTCTCACTTGTATGGGAGTTTATAGGTTTGGTGGGTCTCAGTTCAATCCCTGTCCTTTCACCTGTAAATTCAATAAATGAATTTCCTCTTTATCTCAGCGCTTTTGAATTGGATCAATATCATATCATGAATAACAATTTTGAACTCTCAAATCAATTTGTCATTGAAAATGTGTTGCTCTTTTCAACGATAAAAGGTCATGTGTTTTTGTCGCTCTTGCTCTCATTAGTGGGGAGACCACCTAGTGTTTTTGTTTGTACATACTGGGTTTAGCTATAGTGAGTTTGGTGGCGGAGGGTGTTCTATGGAGCGGTTTGTGGTATGTTGTTTAGGTTGTGAATTGGCTTTTGGTCTCAAGTTGTTGTGGGCAGTGGTGTCTTGAGGCTCGATGGTCAGAGGTTACTCTATTCTACTCTATGGCGATCAGTTGAGGGTTATAGTTTCTATATGATTGTTTATGTATGTTGTATGTCATGTGTGCTCTTAGATGACTTAGGATGTTTTGCAGGTAATGCCTAGTTTTGGCTTCCAAGACTGATGGAGGCAACAATTGTATGGGAGCTGTGGA
This sequence comes from Catharanthus roseus, assembly GCA_028651295.1. Classification (NCBI taxonomy): domain Eukaryota; kingdom Viridiplantae; phylum Streptophyta; class Magnoliopsida; order Gentianales; family Apocynaceae; genus Catharanthus; species Catharanthus roseus. The sequence continues at coordinate 15,698,135 of JAPQWS010000168.1, read as the reverse complement.
AGCAGTCGTTGCTTATGCAAGGCTTCTTTAGGTGCTATTAATTATTGGTTGTGGGTTTTGGATGTGTTGATTTAAGCTCATGTTAAGGTTAATCTCGATCATGAGGGGAAGCAATTTAGCCAACGAGAGCTTTTATGGCCGCTTTTTGGTAGTGGGTGTTCTATAGATCTCTTTCTTCTTATTGGATGATGCCCATTAAGCAGGCAGTTGGAATTACATTCTATAGTACACTTTCTAGTATACCCATCTTATAATAGTTTATCGATATAATCCTACAAAATAAAAGATAAACTCTAAAAGAAAGTTACTAATAAAGAAAGTGTACTAGAAAGTGTTGTAGAGGAAGTATTAAGCCGGATAGATCACTTTACTCTACTCTAAGGTGCCTTAAATCATAGATCTACACTTACACAAGTTTATTATCTAATCTAAAGATGATGGGTCCTTTCAAATATATATATATATATATATATGGAGAGAAGAGAGTGCATTTGGGTTAGATTCTAATTTAGAAAAAGTGAATATTTCTTTTTTTAGATTTTATGAAAAGAAAACTACTTGTAAGGGAGGATGTCAAGTCTCAAGCCAAAATAATAACAAATAAATAACACAATTCAAATCATAAAGTATGTTATCCATAAAAAATTAAAAATAAAAATCATAAAGTATGTTCATATATATTTTGTCAATAACACAATTCTTGTTGAGTGTGTCCTTTTTTTTTTTTTGGGTAATAATATATGCGGTTGTCAACATAAACTGTGCACCAAAGTCTCAAAAATAGAGAAACCACATAAAAACTGAGGGGTTCCATCCCTGAATATTTTGGGGGGGAACTAGTGCTACATGTATTATAAATATTAATTTATGGATAGTCTTAAAATAAAAACTAGGAATTAGCAAGAAATAAAAATTAGAGTTAATAGAAAAATATTATTATGAAGCGAGGGATAAAGCACTTTACTCTCTAAACTTAAAAAATATGCAATTTATTCCCTAGAATCAATAGTCAATAGTGAATTAAAATTTTCTAAAATATCCTTATCTAAGTTATGATTGGTTGTAAAATTATTTCATAAAAATTAATAAAATTATTTTAGTCCACATCATAATTTATAGTTAGAATTTATTACAAAGTACATATATAAAGTTTATAATAATATATTTTTAGTCTATATTATTTAAAAATTAATTATTTAACTTTAGACAAACTTAATTATCTAAGGAAAAAAGTACGGTGATTTTAAATTTAATTCAATGAAAAAAATAAAATCTTTAGCTATAAATAGAATACAAAATTTTGTCAATTTTCAATATGAATCTTGAATTTTGTAATAAAAAATTTAACTTGTTAGGATTTATAGTAATTTCTTGTAACAAGGGTTAAATAATAGCTTTAAGCAAATTACTAAAATAATTTATGCAAATTTAATTGTTTTTATTTAAAAAAACTGCAATTAATTTTTAGTATTTATTACAATAAATTAGTGACAAATCATAATCGTTATTACTTTTAGGAGAATAAATACTTTTGAGTTAAATAATTAATTTTTTAAAATAATACAGACTAAAAAATATTATTTCAAACTTCATAAAAATATTTTCTAACAAACTACAACTATAAATTACAATATGAACTAAATTAATTTTACTCAAACCTTTAGAGGTAACTTCATAACAAACTATAAACTTACGTCAGGGTATTTTGAGTACTTTATTTAAATTGATCATTGACGATTGATTCTAGGGGTAAAGTGCATATTTTTTAAGTTTAAGGGGCAAAATACTTTTACCCCTTACTTCAAGGTAGCATTTTGCTTTATTAACCCTAAAATTTAAGATACTAACTCAATTTAAAAAAAAAAAGGAAAAAGAAAAAAATACTAAATTAATTATCGAGTGATAATTAGTCTTTCATTCACATCATACCTTTATTCTTAAAGGAAAAAAAAAAAAAAAAGACACAAAATATAAGTTACACCCCCAAAGTATATACTAGTTTTTCCATTGGTCCTGTCGGTTTTTTTTTCTATCTAGAAGTCCTATTACTCCTCCTATATACATGAAGGGAGTTTGGCTGCTTTTTCTATGAGTGAAAAATGGATTATTCTCCTTCCCCTTTGTTTGGATTTGGCCTCCAATCTGAAGCCTTCAGAGCAAACCCGGTCTTGGTGGCTCGATTTGTTGTGTCTTGCTTTCTATGACAATTATTACCCCTGCTTGTTCTTTAAAATGTAATAATAAAATTTTTTCATCATTATATTATCTAAAAAATTCAAAGCAAAAACAAAAGGAAAGAAAGAACATTGAGATATAGATATATATATATATATATTCTAAATACATGCGCATTTTTTGTTTTCAATAAAAACTATGAAGCAATACCACAGAGATGTTTATTTTTTTTAAAAAAACTGATCGTGTAAATAATTGCTAATTAAACCAAATACATATATTTATTTAAAGTTGTATGCACAAAGAAAATATAAAATAACTCTAGAAATGGACAAGGAAAAAAACATAATGAATCTTTTTTTTTTTTTTTTTTAAAAGTTAGTAAAAAAGAGCCCAAGGAAATTGAAGAAATTTAAAGAAAAAAAGAGGAGAAAAACACTTACTTTGGAGGAGGGATGCCTGATCGGGACTCAAAGCAGCTGAAAAGCCTGGTCCAACATTTCTATAGATATAACCTAATGACTCCTTTGCAGCATTTTGGCTTTGATCCCATCAAAAAATTAAAAGGATGTCAAAATTGTATTTCTTTTTGTCGATCACGTCAAATGTATTTCAATAAGCATAAACTATAAAAAAACTGAGTTTGTTACTTCACTGATAAAAAAGAAATAGTAAATAAATTAAAATAAAGTTACATCAACATATTCTAAAAAAAATAAAGTTACATCAACATATCTTACCGTTTGTCCAAGAAGGTTGGCCCCCAATTGCTAATATTCCCTAACTAATTATTCCAAATTGACACAAATAAATTATCCAATCATGTATCTTCGAAGACTCAAGATAGCTGTTAGAATCGGGTTCGGATGGATGGTGTGTATTATCCTCTGTATCACTATATAATATATTATTAAAAAAAAATATAAAATAGTACATAAAATGATACAGACGATCCTGCACCATTAGAATCTATGTTGTATATACTTTTCATTTCAATTTATCAAAATGTCATAGCACGTAATAGATCAAAAATATATTAAATAAAATTTTCCACATATAACTCTCTCTATTATAATTGGAATTATGTAATCCTCAGAATAAGTAAATAAATTCATATTCTCAAGTAAAGGTAATTCAAATTATTCATTCTTCAACTAAGACAAGGCTCTACTTGGATAGCAATTTAATTTAATTTTTTTTTTAAATCCCACATTTCATCACACAAAGAATTTACTTTTCACAAAAACTTGAAGAAAAATATACAGTTTGTCGAAGCTAAAACTCAATCTAAGTAGAGCCCTGATTATTTTCGTATTAGTTGTATTGTCCTAAAGTAATAGGTAAATTAAAATAGAATAAATATAAATTAGGTAATAGGATAAAAAGGAGATGAGATAAATGCAAATAAGATTTTACCTTCCTAAAACGATGGTTAGAGTTTTAATAGCGAAATCCTTGATATCTTGGCCTGGGGGGGTCGCAACAAACACAATGTATCCCTTTATCTGTTGAATTGTTGAAGATCTTAAATGGCCCATTGTTGAAATTGAGGATAATGACATAGTGAAAAACAACAACAATGTAATTAATGTTATTGAAGAAGAAAAACTCTGCCCTTTTAGATTTAGCATCTGCATTTTTTTTTTCTTCAACTGTTGTTGGAAATGGAAAAGGAGAAAATGGCTCTCTTGAATTGTATTTGTATATAGTTTTTCAGTTTCTTGAATGCAAAGAAATGCTTTTCTTGAATTAGAGAATTAAGGATGACTATTAAGACTTTTTAAACACATTTATTTGAGGCCTTTATAGCTTTTAATTTGCTTCTTCTTCATGGCGTTTATGTTGTTTGTCTTTAAGAAAGAATAAGCATCTTTGTTGTTGCCTTTAAGAAGAGGTTATTTGTGGCATATTATTTTAATTGTGTAATTGTCAGCAAATACAGATTCTGGAGATCTTTTTTTCATGAGAAGAATGAGATTAGTTGCTTACCAAGCTGCAAGTCCCTAAAGGTTTCAAGGTTGGGGGAGAATATTTAAGGATAAATTTAGTTTTATACCTATTTATTTATTCGTTCTTGGTCTTACATTTTTTTGTCCACTCATTTTGATCCCACTTCTATTTTCTCTTAATCTTTTTGGTTTGGGCAATAACACACAAGGTAGAAGAAATACATGTAACAAACTAATATTTGAAAGGGGTTAAATTTGTCTCGTTAATGATATTGAACGACAAAAAAAAATCCCTAATATTGATATGTGCTTCTTAGATGTTTAATCCCTTTGCATGTGTGGGGGCAAGGACAAAAAAAAAATAAAAAAATAAAAAAACTGGATGGAGCATGTGCTTCTTAGATGTTTAATCCCTTTGCATGTGTGGGGACAAGGAAAAAAAAAAAAATGGATGGAGCAACATTCCATTCCGTCCTCTTTTCTTTTATTCATTATCTACCTTGTCTGTCTCGTATTCGAATGAGAAGTGAGAGAGACCAAATTAGGTAGAATCAAGTTCAAACTAAATAAATAATTATATTACTAAATTTGTAAATTACTCCGTTGCGTATTACACTGAAGCAGTTAAGAGCAATATGGCACTATCCATCAAATAACCTATCAATCTTTTTTCATAAAAAGAAAAGAAAAGTATATAAAGATGAAGATTTAATCAAATTTCAGAATTTGGTTAAATCAAATAAAGACACGGTATTAAAGACAAATTAAAACCCAAAGGTGGTTCGGGGCAAGAGGGGTGGGGTTAAGAGGCCATTATGGTGAGCCATCTATAGCTGTTGGTAATCTTCATTCAGAAAAGTAAGGTTCTCTCACTTGAAAATTTTCACATATACATCATATTCATACTCCAGTAAACAGTACTATAAGCACTTGGCAGTTTTACATTTCAGAATCTTTGCAATTACAACATTCAATACAAAAAGATTGGTGGTGCAAGCAGATCTTGAGAAACACATTACTGTCACGAAGTCCATAAGTTGTGCATAGCATGCAACTGACTGAAGTCGGTGGATTTCAGCGACAACTTGTAAAGCTCCCTCAACTTTGCAACATCTGCTGATTTGTTCGTTGATGTTTGATGAGAATTGACAGCATATTTCTGTGCGTTGGTCGATAATGTCATTGACAACATCTTCTTCAACAGCATCTGGAGTTCACTCCAAAATTTAGCACAAATCTCAGGACTGTCATGGTAAAGCAATTTGTTTTCAGATAAGTGCCGGCCTTCAAGTAGGCGAGTTAAAGCAGATTCCAGCAGCTGTTTAAATCCGCAAATAATTAGTCATTTAGCCTAAAACACCACAATGAAATATAAAGCATCTGAAAATTCAAATTACTGCTGCAGAATATGAGGCTACGTTCCAAGATCATCATAAGCACAAATGCTGTAGAAAACCAACATGATTACCATATCTAACATTTTATCTGTTAATGCCAGTTCTTTAGGCTCAAGAATTCTACTTGCATGAACTATGTAAACAAAGGGATCTACAAGAAGGCATTTATCAAGACAGAAATTATGGAAGAATGGGTATTTTTTTTCCAACTATTGCTCGTCATTGTAGCACCAAGGAATGCAAAATCCACACAATCAAAGTTCTGAAAGAGTAGGATCATTTCAGTTCACAAATTTAATCCCCCTGACATCATTGGTAAAGAGAGATTGGATACTTTTACTTAACTTCTCAGTGGTATGAAAACCTTCATAAATTTAATCTCCAAATAGTCAATCAAGGATCCTAGTTCACTGAGCACTACTTAAAAACGGACAAAGCAATCAATTTTTATGTCTTCCCTCAAATGGATTTAGACATAACGCATTTTGTTTCAGACTCTGGTAGTCATATTCTAAAGAGATTCAACATTCATGCAAGATAAGTACAAGAAAGGAAGACTAGAATGCATACCAAAGTTGAGTGAAGAGAACTTGAAAGGCTTAATGAGAGAGCAGCCCTCTCAATCAAAATAGTGAGGTACATCACCGGATGTGTGGCTGGCCCATAAAAGTCCATGGACTTCTGCCAATTCCTATCAGCCAAGGAAGAATACTGCTTTACCCTTTGGTTTTCACCTCTGGACATGGTATTTTTCTTCCGATCAGAGTTCAGAAACTTCAAGCAACAATCTCTTTGGTAACAAGCCAGCTGGAAATATGCATAAGCAGCCTCCTGTTTACGTAATTCACCTAATGACTCATATACAGACAAAGCTTCCCTAATAGCCTCATTTGCTGAAATTTCATGTTTTCTACGTTCTCTTTTAGACCTGGTTACTATAGGACTAATATAATCTTCAAAAACCCCATTTTCATAGACCTCTGCTACAGTATCTTCCCTTGCTAAAAGCATGCCAAGTCTCAGATATGTATGAGCGAATTGAGTACACACTTCATCCTTCAAGCCTGAATGCTCATCTCCAGAAATGGCATTTAGTTCCATTTTTGCTGCTCCATAATACCTGAGTGATTCACTGTATTCCAGTTTAGCATTCTCAAGGGCATGCTTGTATGCGTTCTGAAAGATTGCATGTTTCTTGAAAGTTTCTAGCTTTGTAATCATCTCCTCCGCAGATGCTCGTTTGCCATGCCCCAAGTTACAGTTTATCAGCACAATGTTAGTATAGTCAGATACTTCTTTGAATGTATTTATTGCGTCCGCAAAATAAACTTCAGCTCCATCTAAATCCCCTCTTTTAAGCTGGCTTCGACCTAGTTCATTGCAAGCCCATCCTTTCTTTCTAGTTACCGATTGAAATTCTCCTGTGCTACTTGAATTCTGTTCTATTGCTTTTCTAGCTTCTTCATAGCAGTCTACGGCACCAATCAGATTGTAATCTCCATCTCCAATTACTGGGTTCGTCACATACCTAAATATACCACCATTTGACACCTGAGTTTTATCTTTCAAATTAGTTTCAGAATGAGTATCTAATGCTTCTCTGTGAACTTGGTCTTCTTCATTGCTTCCAAGATGTGAATAGGAGGTTCCCCTGGCGGATGATTTTTTACTCTGCTTCCTGCCATAAGCTAATGGATGAACACTTCCTGAACTACTACTTGCACTACTGCCACTACTGGCCCTGTCACTCTGACAGCTACAGTTAATTAAGGAACATGAACTGCAGTTCTGGCTAAATTGTCCCATCTTCTTTCTAAGCCTTTCAACCTCCTTTAAAACTTCAGATGACATTCTTACTTCTTTGGTGAAGGATTTCTTCTGTGATTGATCTGACTCCTCTTTACCCTTTATCAAGTGGAACTCCACATATACATCTCCTACCAATGTCCAAGCCTTAGCCCAAAAAGGTAAGTTCGATGATACCTGCTCAATGGTCAAACAATCATCACCTACAGGCTTGTCACATCTGCTAATGATTTCCATCTCAGTTGGCGAGGAGCACATCATTGAAGAAATAAATCTCTTGTCCTCATGATGTTGTGGCATTGAACCATAAACCAAACATGCTAACTCCACAACCTTTAGAGCTTGAAAGGGCTGTCGATCATCCTTATAAGCTTGTCCAAGGGCTAAATAAGATTCCCCGAGCAATAGAACAAGCTTCCATGACTTATCATCCAACTTTGATGTAGGAAGCCATTCACGAATGTCACAAACTTCAATACAGTCAGCATCCCCACAAGCACAAATGGAGAAATCGGTTTGCGAATGGAGTTCATCCTGGATACTGTTTGTATAAGGCACCTCCGATTCAGTGCTTTGTAGTTGCCGCTTCCACCTTACAGACTGGATAGCTTGAGAAACATGATGTATTGCAGTCAGCTTTGAGGAGATTGGATCTGAGATATTCTGCCCCACATGACCCGAAGATCTTGATGAATCATAATTTGAATATCCTTGACTACTAGAACTTGCAACATCTACAGCATCCGCCACAAGTGGCTCACTTGAGACTGTAACTGTTCTAGGAGAAGACAAGTTACTATCTAATGCTTTTTTATCACAATCTTCCACTTCAACATTTTCCATTGTTTCATCATCTTTCCTTGGTTCAAATCCAAGAACACCAGAGGTAACTACATCGTGGAATGTTGACTCAGAATTACCAGCAAGAACTTCAAAAGAATCTTCTTCAGCATCAGTAACAATAACTTCAGAATTCATGCCAAGTACTTCAGATGTCAAATCCACTTCCTCATCATAAGTTAACAGGAGCCTTGCAAATTGTTCGTGTGCAAATGCTCGTACAACCTATTTGTACAATTTCATGTAAGTCTGCACCTTTTCTAATTTCAAAACAATTATGCAGAAGAAAATATAAAATAAGTATATAGTCCAAAATTTGATAGTTCATAGTGCAAAAGATTCTGTACCAGATGATCAGGCTCATCAAGGAAATCAAGACATTGTCTCAAAAACCTTATAGACCTGGCCCTCTTATCAGGAGTCTGCAGCAAAACAATTTAATTAGCCACAAGAAACAAGAAGAAAATAGTATAAAAAATGCATGTGGTAACCATACAGCACACCATTGAGAGTGAAAGCCTGTGAGCAATCCGGTACAACAAAGTCCCCAGAGAAAGTAAGGAATCACTTCTGCCTCTATGAACGAGGGATGGAAGAACACTTTGGGCGTCATCACACTCTTCAGTAGGATGCTTTTTTGGCATAACAGATAAATCAAAAAGCTGTATGACATCTTCTCCAGGACTTTTGTGTAGCTGCATGTATAAGCCAAAAATATGAGAAAACACAATCAAACCCAAAGCCCACAAACGGGTGATTAACAGATTCATATTGCTGCAGTACCCAATAAGCACCAGGATCTTGCTTGCAGTTCTCCTGGAGGAACCTTAATACCATAAGGCCATTTTGTTGGACAACATGGGGATGAAAAGCAGGTGTGCCATCTTCGGATACACCCTTCAATAAGAATATATCCTCTGTTTTCAAAAGCTCGTATCCCTGAACAACACCATCTTGATGATAACAGATGGCCAATTCAGGTACACTAGCCATAACATTATCAAGCCATGCTTCAAGCCAAGTTAAGGGAGTGACCTATAAAATATGGTAGTAAAAGGTCAAAAACCTGAAGACTATGCCAAGAAAAGAAGTCATGTAAGTGTTACCTATTTACCTGCCGAGAAACATCCCACAGATGCAGACTCACAGCAACATATTTCTCATTACTAAATATGAGCAAGTCACTTCCTAGAAGCATCCGGAAGTTGTGAAACTGCCAAAACAGAACTCTTAAGAACCCATCATTATTTGCTCTTCTGAATTTATCAGACTCCTGCACTGAGCATCTTGGCTTCTCTTTCACTTGTGACACTTTTTTCACTGCATTATGACCCTTACTTTTCTTACTTTTCTTCTTTTCCCAGAATAAATCACCCTGTTTGGTCTGTGAGTACTCTCTATGATGATTTAGACCTTTATCCCGAGCAATGTGATTGCACTCTCCTGGGCATTCATGTCCTTGCATAGGATGAAGTGACTCCTCTCTGGACTGAAATTGGCCAGGAAGAACACATGAGCCTGATGTCTCCTTTGATTTGGTGTGATGATTTGGTGGACAATCACAAGCCTCCATTCTAACTGAATGCATGGCAAAGTTCAAAAATAAAGATTTATCCGCACATTTGGCCTTATTGTTACGCCTCCTAAGTAACTTTTCACCTTCTTCCACATCAGGCCTGTTTTTATTATGCTAAAAAATTACTGAACAATGGTATACGTCAAACAACCAAGAACAGTTCAGGATTATAAAGGGAAAAAAGTTACCCAGTATTGAGAACTAAAGTTTGCCCGATGCGGTGGACAGCAATAGATAACCGGGCTCTAGAGTAGGGCATCTTGAAGATTTGCTTCAATATATCAGTCGGAGCAATAATATCTATTTCATCCCCATACTCCACCAAACCAGAAACAGCAAGGGCTTCTCCTTTCCTTGCAAGATTTGATGTGATAGTTCCATTTTCCCATGGTAAATCTACTCACATAACATATAGTTGTTAGCTTACAAATGCTAAATTAAAACATAAAAAGACAAGAACGGCCTAAAAGATATGGACATTTACCGGAAAATATATGTTCACCGGAAGAATATATTACAACTCACGAGTAAACAGAAAAAAAATGTTGAAGATAAGAGCTCAGTTTTGTGCCTTAAGAATAAACATACTGCTGGAAAATCTCCTTTATAGAACGGAAGATTACCAGAAGATTATTTGTCTCCCAGAAATTGCAAAAAGCGCAAAAAGTGCCACTCACACTCATACTTTCACCTTTCACAAGTTTGACATTCGAACTAAAACACTGATGCTTTCAACACTTAAAACTTTAAAAAGTTACTAAAATCGACACTTCGATCCATTTTGGACATTAATTTATAACAAAGGACAATCAAGTGATACACACGTTACTATTCTAGAGGGCCATCAGCCATTGAAGCCCAGTAGCGACAGTGAAAGCCACCTTGCTCTTCTCCTCTTTTTTCTGATCCAGTCGTACCATCCAACCTCAACTCCGACAACCCAAACTTGCGAATCTGTCGACCTCCATAACCTTTCCTTCTCCTATCCACTGCATTCTCTACTTACTGATCAGTTTTTTGTCATTCATCTAACACAGCCATTTTGCCCAAACATTGTCGCTTTCTCAACAAATGTTGCAGCTTTGCTCAAATTTCCTTCATCCTCTTTTTGAACCATTTTTCTACAGTGCTGATGGTTATTCAATTGGTGAAGATCGGTGCCACTGGAAATTGGAGAAGCACATGCCTTTTTCCCAATAGAAAGGGTTAAATCAGGTTATAGGTCAAAGATATAGATCATATGGTCATATGAGTCAACCATGGTTCTCTAATCTTCTTCTTTTTACTTTGTCAAATGCCCTTCTTCATTATGATTTGACATTCAAAACAGATAGAAGTGTCGAATTCAGTCATTTTCTAAAGTTAATTGTTAAAAATGTTAAATTTTAAGTTTAAGTGTCAGAGTCGAGAAAACATGAAAGTTTGACTGTCAGTGGCACATTTTACCCCTACAAAAACCAAGAGAGCTTCAAGAAAACTTAAGGGAAAACTGATAAAAGAGATGGTAGTATTGTAACTACATACCAAAAACGAATGTCCACACATGACTTGCTGCAAAGAATTTGGAGTATTTGACCATTTAACATTTCATCTTACCTTATGCATTACACGAGTCCCACGTGTTTTTCTTTTCAAGTGAATGGTAACAAAGAAAGTTTAGAATGCAAAGTATTTACCTAAAAGTAGCATATTACTTTTAACTACCTAGAAAATTTGAATCTCCAACTTGAAACCAATAGAACATTTCATTTGATGTTAGAATATGACGTTACCACCTTTTTGTTAATATCTTAACAAAGGTTAGCCTTTCAATGAAAGGGGAAACAAAACAAAAATGTGGAGAAATGAAAACCATGCATGCATGTAAGGGATCATTGGGTTAGCAAATACAAGAATCCTAGCTTAAAGCATTCCTCATTAATACCCCATGGAATTATGAAGGAATATAGCTGTTATTTGCTACATTACCATAATACATAAATAAAAGATAGAACTAGTATAGGAATCATCAGATTCCTATAACATGACAAACATTTGATATCATGTAGATGTAGAGATATTTCCTTTTATCAACCACTGGCAAATTGGTGGAGATAAGGAGTATGGTGACAGATGTCTCAAATTTGCTTAATGAGGTTCAAATAAACTCCCAACAAAAAGTTACACTAGACCAATCTAAGATCACTTCCTTCAATGAGCATGCCTGATACCATGCAACATGAAGGGTTAACCATACTTGAAAACGAGAATTTGAACCAGTTATGTCAACTTACCACCAGCAAACAATTAATCATGTCCGAATCTACATATTGATGCCATTGAAGCATGGGAATGGTATGAATAGAATAATTAGGATACTACATTTAATCAGCATTGCCACATTGGTTGGACCAATACAAAATTTTTACATTTGGTTTACCCAAGCATACAAAATAGAACTGATCAGAAGCTTCAGAAGCCCTTCCCACCCCCCATCCCCGACAAACTTCCCATTGATAAGCTATCCCTGTGCTAAGCTTGAATGGTCCCAAAGTTGGCAGGAGAATATCCACCCACCACAACAACAACAACAGACATTTCCTTAAGAATTAGAACTTGACAATTTCATGAACAGAAGACACATACAAACAAAGAGGGAAAAAAAAAAAAAAGATAAACACTGATGTTCCTTTTATTAAACATAAGAAGTTTTAGAAGGTATTACTGTTCAATCAATGGTTAGATTTAGCTTGAGTTATTCTATTTACAAGAGCCTCTTCCTTTTTTGTTTTTTCTTTTGCAATTTCTTTCCATGTTAAGAGTTCAATTTACTATTAATTTAAATATTCTTTTGTTATAAGTGTTTCACTAGGGTAGGCTTCAACAATCTTCACACAGACAAGCTGCTGACCAAAACACAGGCCGACATGCTAATCAAGGCAGCCTAGTCTGGTCCCTAAACTTGTACTGATAGTGCAAGTTGACACTTGAATCCTAAAGCAAATGGGTGAGGTATTATAGCTCAGGGTGCCACAATAACTACTTAATCATTCCATAAAAGACAAATATGCAAAGAAGTGCAAGTGATATAATCGACTAGATGACATAGGTATAACTCATCAGCCAGTAAGAACAGGAGTTCTAGAAGATCAAATAAATGAAATATAATATCTAGATATCACGAAGAAGATTCCAAGTTACCCTATTCTCAATGCAATCATATAAATAAATAATCAAGTATGCAGTATGACAAAACAATGAGTACCTGCACTTGTTTTAGCTTGAAAAGACGTCGATGGAAACACCTTGTCTGGGATACTTGAAAGAAGGGGTAACATGTTAAGATCAGTCTCGGTTGGAATCATCCTATACCTCGGGGCTTGAACCCTAAACATAAAAAAAGAAAACATCAGAACCCAACTAATTAAGTATCACAATGAGCACAAACACATACCAAATTATAGAAATTTATAAAATGCCATGAATTTCAAAGCTAAAGCCTCTACAATCAAAGACTCATGATATGAACATGGAGCGCAATGTCTTATAAATACAAGAAACCTTAAAATATATCTAATAACAAAAGGCCACTTTAGAACCATGTAGGGCAGCAGAGAAATAATTTTATTGAGTGTAACACAATAAAATGCAATAAACTGCCCATAATCACACCATCTATGTCATGATATATGATTCATAGACGCACACCTAAACTATGAATATGAAATTCTACCGTCTAAGAGTCTACTTGGACATCAACCTATTCTAAGTTTTTCTCCATTTTTCTATTCCACCCCTCATCTTCTTTCACAACTAATTAAACTTTGTTTAAATTTCACGAAATTCAAGAGGGAAAAACAGAAAAAAAAACTCAAACTTGAGTCTAAACTGCTTACTTGACTAGGCCTTGCATAGCAATGATGAATGAAGACTCAAAAGCAATAATTCCGGAATACTCACTTCCAGAAACGAACTAAAATATCACGCGTCACATTAAACCCCATTAACAAACACCAGACAGCAATTCCAATAATACACACATGCAGCCATAGAATCATAATCATATAATTAATCATTTCTAGACATAAACAACTAATCAAATAGTAAATTCTATAAAAAGTAGACAACTAAGGAATTAAAATGCAAATTCGAGGCTATACGTTTGTGCAGAGGGAATGAGAGCCGAATCGAAGTCATGGAAGGCTTTGTCGGTAGGAACAGGAATAGAACCGCAGAGGAAACCAACTGGCTTTGGCCGGACAATTTCTAGTTTCCCCACGCATTGGAGCTCATTCGATCGCGAAATTTCTGGTTTGTCCATTCAAACTCCACTTATCCAGTTCCCTACAGTGAGTTAGGGGTTAGGGTTTTTCTTAGTAGCTTTTGATGATTTTAGCATACCTTTCTTCTTTCGCTTAGTGCTCAATTTCTGTCGGATTGTTTACAGTCGCCGCGGTGGAGAAAGAGTATTTTTTTTATTTATTTATTTTTTGGAAGGGAAAAGACAAGGGGAGCGGGGCATGGAGAAGAAATATGGAAAGAGAATATGGGAAGTAATTTGTACATATCGATATTGTGTATTGGCAAATTTGCCGGGTGGGTGGTTTTAAGTGTATTACAGTTTGAAGGATTTTGGTAACCTAAATGTCATGAGTTTGAATTTCGTTGAGTAATGATAGTGCTATCCCCATAGATTAGTGTTTGATAGATTAGTGTTTGTATTGATTGTCTAATTATTTTATATATTTGCTTATGAATATGAGAATTTGAATATATAATAGCTAAATTGACTACTCTCACTAATATATATATATATATATATTTTAAAAAAATAATTGACAAATTTGGTTATATAACTATTTATTATGTTTTAACTAAGTCATATATATATTTTATTTTACTCATTTTAGTTCAACAATTATTTATTCTGCCTACATTTAGTCATATATATTTTATTTACTCATTTTAGTCCGATAACTATTTATCTTTAATATTTTTTGTCTAAAATATTTTTAGTTAAATTTTAAATTGGTCCCTCAAAACATGAAAATGTGTCCATTGAGGAACTCGAAGTGTAAAGTTCTCTTAAACTCCTTCAAAATATAAATAATATATCAATCAAGTACCTCCCCTCATTTTTGTGAGAATTTAAACAATCAATCCCCAAATAATCAATCTATTTTAGATCATTTGGAGCCAAAGTGTAAACTTAAATAAAGAAAAATTGTAAATTCATGTTATCAACATTTCAAATTAAGAATAACACCGATACGGGTACTCGATCGATTAGTTATTACCAAATTTGATGCGGATTATTAGATCGTTACTGATTTCGAACTGATAATCGATCAATAAATTTTTTAGCTGTCAATATTGAAACTCTCGGTTCAACCGATAACCAATTACCAACAGCTGGCAGATTCAAAAATAAAAAATTAATTATTCTTTTATAAATTCAAATTGGTTCCTTAAAAATATGTCCTTATGTCAATTTACTAACTCAAATTGTAAGGTACTCTAAAAAAATATCACAGTAAGCAAAACGGTTATCGATTACTTTATAAAAGTGAAGTGAATGACTTGATTCATATGCTTTTTTACAGTTTGAAAGATTTTTTAGAGGACTTTACAATTAGAGGTTCTCAATTGACACATTTTCATATTTTGAGGGACCAATTTGAAATTATGCAAAAATACTTTGGACAAAAAATATCAAAGATAAATAGTAATATGACTAAAATGAACAAACAAAAGATATATGACTAAGTTTGGGCACGATAAATATTTGTTGGACTAAAATAAGTAAAAATAAGATATATAACCTAGTTAAGACAATAAATAGTTATAGGACCATAATTGCCAATTACCCATCATAGATAATACTACTTACTTTTTTTTTTTTTCCTATTTACATCTCATACTTTACATGTCAGACATAACATCCTTTCAAAAAATATGAAATGTTAAGGCCTAGTTTGAGAGTTTGGGAGGGAAAAGAAAAAAAGGGAAGAAAATAGAAGAGGAGATAAGAGTAAAAAGGAGAGGCAATTTATTTAAGGGTTTGTCTAACGTATGCCCCCTATGGCACACATTAGTACAGATAACTTGTATTATTTTTGGTAATTCAAATATAACAAAAAATATCAAATCAATTATGAAAAATTTTCACTAATTAATAATCATATATATTTATTTACGTTAATTGTGCGAATCACAATCTTTAAGATTCTCTCTCACCCACACCCCCATCCCACCCATTTTTATTATATATTTTCCTTTAGGGTTTAGCTTTTTTCCTTAGTGTTTATTTTTATTTAGTAAGTTTTATTAATAAAGTATATCAAATTAAGAGTATTACAGATAGTATTTTCGAGAAGAAAAAAATTAGACTGCTCTTTTTTTTCCTGTTCAGATTATCTTTAACCTCTCTTATAATATTTTTAATTTGGTATATTTTATTAATAAAACCTATCAAATAAAAGATAAACCCTAAGTGGAAAAGATATTATAAAAGGAAAGGTTACCAAAGATTATGGGGGTTTTTCTTTTTTTTAGGGTGGGAAGGAGGAGCGGGGAAATAGTGGGGTTAAGATAGAATATTAAAGATTCTGATTGGTCCAATTAAGGTAAATAAATATAAATAATTATTAATTAGTGCAAAATTCCATAGATGATTTAATAGGATTTTTGTTATATTTGAATTAGAAAAAATAATACAAGTTTATCCGTTTTAATGTGTACCCCTAGGACACACGTTAGACAAACCCTTTATTCAAATATTGTTTGATTGTTTTAGATGGAAGAGAAAAACAAGTATTTATTTTTTATTTATGAGTTTGGAGAAATATGGATGGAAAGATATCTTTTGATAAAAATAACGTTTGAATGAAAACACAGAATCTTAATAATGATGTTGAAAAACCTTGTTGGGGGGGGGGGGGGGGGGATGAATAAGGTTTTTGGCTAATTTTCGAAAAACCTTTATTAATTAAAGGATGAACCTCCAATTTTGTTTGAAAGAGAATTCTAAAATTCTTTTAATAAAATTCCAGACCAAACAAAATTTTGTGGTTAAGACAAATAAGTAATAAGCTTAGAAAGAAAAGCACAAAGATTTATAGTGGTTTACTCCCTCCAAGAGTTCCATCCACTACCTTGAGTCAACACCTAAGGATTTTCCAAATCACTACAAATACAAAATTACACCAACTACAAATATGAGGATTACTCTACAAGGATTTTGCACACAACCTCAATTCACAACACAACGTAAATCAAAGGATTACCCAAGGGGTTTTTCAACACAAACCTTTGATATCAATAAGAAAGAAAGATAGGTTTAAGAACAATGTTACCAAATTGAGCTTGAGAAATAATAGGTAGAACTCAATAGAATGTTTCTACAAGCTCCTCCTTTCTTCTTCTTCGATGATGATCAATAATGAGGCTCAAGAAGATTTTTGTTTGGGATTAAAAGTGTTTTCAATAAATGTATTTTTTGAAGCTCTTTAAAAGTCTTAAATGATCTCAATAAATATTTCACCCAACTTCTTACTTTATGGTTGATCAAAAAGGTCTATATATACTTTCTTGAAAAAGTGACCGTTGCACTCTGTGTAACGGTAATAATTTTTTACAGTAAATGTAAATGTGAAAATCGGACGACCGATTCTTAAATAAAAAGATTCGAACTTGTCCAGCTAGAAATCGGACTGCCGATTTTTTTCTAAGTGTAGACAAAATCAGACGACCGGTTCTAAAACCAGATGACCGAATTTTTTATTTTTACAGTCAAGTTTTTAAGACAAAAGCTTTCTTCATTGTTTCAAAAACATGTATTCTTGATAATCATTTTAGAGATAAGAACCTTTCAAAAGCATCAAAACTTCAATCAAGAATACTTAGATTTTAACAAAAGTTTATATTGAGAAAATCGTAAAGGGAGCTTCATATATGATCAATAACCAAAGAGTAAGATTAGGGAGTTTTACAAAGAAATATCTCTAACATAGACAAGGTCTTCAATTTCTTCAATGTCTCCAATGATTTGATCTTGGAATGGCTTGGTCTTTTCTCCTTCATTTTGCCCTCATCAACAAGATCTTTTGCTTTTAGAGAGTGTAGACTTGAGACTGCAAAAGTGCTTCTTTTGTTCTATGAAAGGTTAGCTAAAATACTCACACAAGCATATGTTAATTATAATCAAAATCATAAGTAATAATGCCCTTAGGGCTAACAGATGTAATTTACTATCATCTTTTAGGCATAAAATAGGTATTTTACAAACTTTGTAAAAGCTTCTTTCTAACTCTTTCCCTTTCATCCCACTTTTGACCTATTTTAATTTGGGAGTTGAGAAGTGGGAGAAAAGAAGGGATTTAGAGATAAGGAAGTTGCTTGCATCTCTTTGGAATTTTTATGAGGGAATAAGAGAAGAGAAATGGAGAGATTTATTTTCTCCACTTTTGGAGAGAAAAAGGGGATTGGGATCTTAAAATTGGAGGGAGGAGTTGAAATGTCAACTTTGTCTTAAAAAATAATAAATTACGGGGATTGTTAAATGCAACATATTTTTAGATGTGCCACCAAATTTCCTCTCATTTTTCCATCGCCCTTTCTTGCTCTACAACCTTTCAAATTTTTCTCTCAGAACCTCCAAAAAAAAAAAACTTATCAAATCTTCAAAAAACAAGAAAATCTACAATAACATTAAATAACTAACATAAATAAAGAAAATAACTTTAAAAAAAAGGGAGACAAACCGGCCCTAGAACCAAACCAGGGGAAAAACGACCTTTCCCTGGTAGCTGACCAGGGGTCAACCAGACCTCCTTGGTCAGCCGCCAGGGGAGGATCGATTCTCCCCTAGTTGGGCGCAGCGGGAGCTTCAAAAAATGCACAGATTTAAAAAAAAATTGTTTTGTAAATTAAATTTGCCTCAAATTAAATATTTTCCATGCACCATTCATATGTTATGTTCAAATCTTCATTCATATTTCATCAAAATCCACTCAAAAAAGTTATAATTGTCGAAAAATACTTTATTTTAACTCTTCTTTCGACTTCTCTCCAATCTACCAAATAAAAATGAAACCCTTCTTTTCCTTTTTATCTAAAACTCTCAAGCAAAGTTTAAAATAAATCTTTCACCTTTTTTTTTTCTCTCCTGACTTAATAATTCTCTTCATTCTTTTTGTTCAAAACTCGAAAACTAGCTCTTAGCCTTTATGAGAGAAAGAATTTGGAGAGAGTGGGAGATTTCATCCTACCACTTTTCTCCTTTTCTTTCCCTTTCCTCTCATTAACAACTCCCAAACAGGGGATCCTAGCCCCTTTTCTCTCCTTTTCTCTTTTCTTCTTTCCAAATTACTCCATCGAAACTAGCCATAAATATTTTTTCTTGTGTGGACTAGAATCCCCTTCAAATCAAATTTTCTCCCATTATTATTTCTACAAATTTCAATATTAGAAGATTTAGAATAGGAACAAAATTTATTTTTTTATGGAAGGGTATAATGAATAAAAGTTTATTAAATTTTGGCAAAATATGATAAGTAAAAAAAATAGGAGTATCAATTATTGGTTCTTAGGAACTCTATTCTTAATAGGCATGTAACTAGTCCACTAAATTAAGAATTATGTATGTATATATCCTTTTTATTAGTAATGAAAATCTCAAGCATTGCAACTTAAGTAGTGGCTCTTTGACATGGTATCAGAGCCACTACTTAAAAAAAGAAAAGGAAAATTCCAACCTAGCTAGCATGAGCGGATCAAAGGGAACCAAAAATGCAGACAAAGAGGTGGCTATTGCCACTAACGACGGTGATGAAGAAATGTGACCAATCGCTGCCAAGGCAACCCCATTTCATTTTTCAAGTGTTCTCAACCCCTATATCTTATGTCCAGTGATACACTTGGAGCTCTTCTTACACACATAAAATTAAGGGAAGAAAAATACGAAGAATGGGAGTTCGCGTTTCGCATAGCCATGAGGACTAAGCGAAAATAATGCTTCATCGACAAAACTATGAAGTGTCCTTATCGTGAACCTCTGGAGTTTTCAGATTGAGTGACTATGAATTTACTCATCGCACTATAGATCTATGGTACTATTGATCCGACACTTCTTTAGATTGTGTCCTACAGAAATGACACTAAGGATTTGTGTAATGCTTTTAAAATTCGTTGTTTTGCCGGCAATGGACTACAGGTCCATAAACTTAAGGAAGCTTTGGGAAATTGTAAGCAACAAAGTGTGATGGTCCTTATATACTTTGGTAAACTTATGTAGATTTGAGATGAATTAGAAAACTATAAGAAGGCTCTTGATTGCTACTGTGGCAGACAGAAATGTATATAAGTTATAGAGATGGAACGTCTACGCGAAATAGAGAAATTACACCAAATTTTGCTGAGAGTAGATAATTCCTTCATACTATTATTTCTCATATTTTAAACATGAATCCACTTCCCTCTGTTGATAACCTTTACCCTATGATAATACGTGAAGAGCGTGATTGTTTTATTGTTCGCGATAAAGATGAACGGTTGGAGGCTGTTGCTTTCACAGCACGGGCTGTTGAGAAGAACTCATCTTTTTGCTCTTATTGTGCTAAATCTATCCATGTAGCATCCAATTTCTTTAAGTTCATAGGATATCCCGATTGGTAAGGAGATAGAGAAAACCTCGATTAGGATGCAAAAATGAGGAAAGTTTCAAAACAACACCTTTGAAAGGGAAGTGATAACAAACTTGCATACTCAACATATTTCAAGAGCCATTCATGGAAAAGAAAGAACTAGTCTTCAAATCTCCAAACACACAATGAAGAATCTAAGATTTTTTGAAACCATGAATGTTGAAATCAAATAAAAAAATTAGTTAGTAGAATCTTCTCAAAAGTCAAAAGAATGGCGAAAAAAATTCTGCAATTTTCCTTGATTTCTATTGAAACAAGATTCTTCCAAAATAAATCTTTGTAAAGTAAATGATAAGACAAATGTTTTTGAAAAACCTTAGAGGCGGGTAAATAAGGTTTTTGGCTAATTTAAAAAAAATCTTTTGTGTGATTAGAAAGATAAACCTCCAATTTGTTTGTGAAAGAATTCTAAAACTCTTTTTGATACAAATCCACACCAAACAAAATCTTATAGTTTTGGCAATCAAGCAATGAGCATAGAATTAAACTTTAAAAAACATGCATAACAATTTATAGTGGTTCACTCTCTGAAAGAGCTACATCCACTACCTTGAGACTCAACCCAAGGATTTCACAAATCCACTATCTTCAAAGTTGGTTATACAACAACACAATGAGGATCACTCTTCAAGGGTTTTACACAAAAACCTCAAAGTTTACACAACACAACAATACAACAAATTTATCAAAGGATCACCCAAAGGGTTTTCCACAAATAAAATAATAAGAAGAGTAAGGAATAATGTTACCAAATGAGCTTGAGAAGAGGAAGATACAACTCAATGGAATACTTCTACAAGCTCCTCTTTACTTCTTCTTTGATGGATGATCAACAATGAAGCTCCAAGAAGATTTTTCTATTTGTTTTTATGATATGAAGATATATGAAAGAATGTACTTTTAAAGCTCTTTAAATGTTCTAAAATGATCTCAATCAATTTTCAATCAACTTCCGTCTTTTTGCAGCTGATCAAAAATCAATATATATATATATATGAAGAAAAAAAGTAGCCGTTACTCTGTGTAACGGTAATATTTTTTACAGTAAAAAGGAAAACCAGACGATCGGTTTCTAAAAACGGACGTCCGATTTCCTTGTACAAGAAAATCGGATGAGCCCTTTTCTAAAATAAGACGACCGATATTGAAATAGAAAGATTCGGATGCATCTTATAAAAATCGGATGATCCCTATTAAAAATCGGACGACCGATATCGGATGACCGATTTTAAAATAGGATGTCTGATTTTTCTCCCTTGGAAAAAATCAGATGACCAGTTTTAAAATCGGATGACAAATTTTGAAAATCGGATGACCAGTTTTGAAAATCAGATGACCCTTTTTTGAGAAGGATTTAAAAGCCATTTTTCCTTAAACAAAAAGAACTTTCCTTCACATTTCAAAAACACTTCAAAACATGTATTCTTGATACTCTTTTAGAGGTAAAGAAAACTTTCTAAGGCATCAAAAACTCTATCAAGAATACTTGGGTTTTTTAAGAATAGTTTATAGAAAGAAATTGATCCAAGGAGCTTCAGACATGATCAACAATCAAAGAGTAAGATTAGGGAATTTTACAAAGAAATACCTTAGCACACCCTAACTTAGACAAGGTCTTCAATGACTTGATCTTGGAATGGCTTGGTCTTTTCTCCTTCATTTTGCCTTCATCACCAAGATCTTTTGCTTTTTGAGAATATAGACTTGAGACTTCAAAAGTGCTTCTTTTGTTCAATGAAAGGTTAGTTAAATACTCACACAAACATATGTTAATCATAATCGAAATCATAAATAATAATGCCCCTAGGGCTAACAGTTTTTCAATTAAAGCCTTCAAAGATTGTGGCAAAAGGATCATTCCACCAAATATTCTTCACATGATTCCAATGGTTTGACGTAAACATTAAAAACCTTTCATTCATCCCTGTGCCACAAACCAATTTCCACAAAGACTCCTTGTAAGGTAAATGGTAAAACATAGATTCATTAACAGAATGCTTAAGAAACTGTAGCAAGAAATGATGACTATCAAGACTTCTCCCTTTACACTCAATATGCATATCATCTAGCAAAATACATAAAAAACCATCAACTTCCCTAGAATAGCAATAACCAGCAATTAAAATCAAGGAGTCGTGATTCAAATCAAATTAGATTCACAAGATATCAAAGCATCAACAACTTTAGTCACATAATCAAGAAGACCACAAGATAGGGAGCTAGCCATTATAGAGTGCTTTCTACTAAGTAAGTTCCACAATGAGTTAAGACAAGCAGAAAGATCTCCATCACAAATTAGAGCTTAAGAAAACAATTTAATTTCCTTAAAGAAAAGTTCAAAGCATAATCAATAAGGAGAAAGGGAGAAGCTTATTGATTTTGTGAAATTTCCATAAAGCTCCTCTTCTTTTTCCTTACTAGTTGCTCCGAAATTCTGCACACATGAGAAACACTAGATTCAAAAGTGTTAGTGTTAGTGAAAGAAAAACAACCCTCCTCAGACAGAAAGAAGTCTATTGGTTGTTTATCTAAACAGTAAGTTTCACACTCATTCTCTTTTAATTCACCACTAGTGCTTCCATGTTTCTTGCTCTCAAACTTTTCTTTTAACTCGTTGCTCTGTTTCTTTTCATAACTCTGTTGACATTCGAGGTTCTCTTTTCCTTGCTCTCTTACTTTTCCTTCAAAACCCTCACTCTTTTCTTTTGATCAATCAAGTTTCTCATATTTTCCAACAAATTAGAACGAACTTAATGGATGCACGTTTCCTCTTCTTGATGCTCACTTTCAATCTCCTTATCCTTCTTTGGTTATTTCTTGATCTCCTCTCTCTCTCTCTCTCTCTCTCTCTCTCTCTCTCTCTCTCTCTCTCTCTCTCTCTCTCTCTCTCATTTTGTTAAGGTCTTTAAGCACTTAAGTAGGAGAGAGAGGTTTAAGGGTATGTTTGATGCTATCTTTCTCAAAAGAGTAGATATTCTTGAATCCATCATGGAAAGCTTTCCTTGTATTGTCATGGCTTTCTAAATGATTCATTTACATTTGAGTAACATCATGAAGGATTTTATCTGCATATTTTCTAATGACAAATGATACCCATGCTTGTCTAATAACTCATATCTCCTCACAACCATTAATCTACCTTAAGCGATAAGGCTTAAGATACTTCATGGTAGACAATCTCAACTTCTCCACAAGGTAGGAACTAGCCAAGTTAGAGCAATTTCCTTTATCAGCAACAATATGGCAAGCTTTGTTATCCATATTGATCTTGTATGGAATAGACTCTCTCTTTGATGAATAGATACTACAACCAACGCCATGAGAATCAAGATTTCTCATGACTACCAATGCATCTCCATCTCAATCAATTGGCGAGACAGAATACTTTATTCTAATACTCCCTTACATCATCTCTAGCAACAACCTCACCCTTGGAAATTAATTATTTGTCAACCGTGGTTTGATCACCTCCATAACAGTCTTTCTTTCCACGGTCCTCTTCTTCTTTTGAGCCCCAATATCTCTCATGTTTTTCTCTCGTAACTCTTTTTCAAACATCCTTGCCTCCCATCCCTCTCATAACTCCATGTTTAATCATACGTTCTCCCACCGTAATCTCCTCTACCATAGTAATACTCTTTATACTCATATTAAACATCATTTCCTTCATATTTCCCGTAATATTTTCCTCCTCTACACATTTTGAACTAATTAGAACCTGCAAGAAAGAAAAAAAACAAAAGGAAAGAAAAACAAGGACCTCAACATACTCCTTAAGTGTTTGCACTTAATATAATAATCACCCTTCCCTTTTGTACACACTCATCTTGGCTTTTGTTGGGAAGAGCTTAAGCTCTGATACCATAATCTATTACAAAAGCCAGATGATGGAACAAGATAACAACTGTTAATCAAAGCTCTTCAAAATTGGATGAGAATCTGAAAAATAGACTTCCGTTTCTTCTTTAAATACCTGCAAAACAGATAAACAAAAATGATGAGCCTGGTGAAAATCGGACCTTCGATTTTTACCACAAGACAAAACTGGACGACCGAAACCAAATTGAACGTTCGATTATGAAAAATAGATGCCAACACAGAAGAAAACGGACGACCGATTTCTGTGAAAGAAGGGAATAGAGATATTCGGACGATCAAAACGGATGAGAAAGGGAAGAACCTGATGACTGGTTTTCCTCTGTGTGTCAGAATCTCGATCAAACCCTCAACAATGGATGAGCTTCAAACAACAATCTAATCTCTCACTTTTGGTTCTCTCTTCACAAACTAACCTAAGTACGTGGTTAACCAATAATGGTGACTAACGACGGCAGTAACAGAAGAATTCACAGAAACAAGAATCTGCAGAAAAGAAGAAGATAGAAAAGAAGAGGGCTTCACACAGAATAAACAGTCACGTCCTATCTGTTAGCAACAAGAAAGGATAAGAGTATTTATAGAGTTTCTAGGTACACTTATTCAAACAAGAGAATGGTCATCTGGAAGGATCGTTCAACAACAGAACATCCTGTTACATGGAAGACCCTTTCAAAGAGACAATAGCCAAGTCACCTGGGGAAGACTCAAGGAGATTGGGCTGTTTACAAGCCCGGCCTGGCCGACATCTTGGATCAAACATAAACTTATCCTATTGGGTTGTGAGGCTCAGTCAAATTCATCACAGGGATTAAAGAACATGGGTTGAGAAGAGAAAATGTGTGAACACTGACCCAATTGGCCTACAGCTTTTATAATGATAATCTACTCCTCTTGCCTTTATTTATTTTCTCACACCCAAGAGTTCTTTAGGGTCTTAAGTTCTTCCAACAATTCTGTCACACCTCAAACCGAGCAGATAACACGGCAGCGTCCTGAAAAATTTCAAGAATACTGAATCTCAAATGAAGGAAAACTCTCAAAAATAACTTTATAAATCTTTAAATATGAGGGTGCCAAAATATCTCTAATTTATACATACTTCTGATTCCATATATGTCAGCCATTGCTTCTGAGACAAAATAATATCCTCAGACATCTTATACAACTAGAACATAAGGAAAAAAACTAATGTTCAAAACTTCTTTAATAAAAGGTCACTCTTAGTCTTCATCCTCCAACCTTTCTCATTAAACTCGTTCTTATAAACATCTGCAAAATAGTAGTAAGGTAATGAGTATCTCAAAATGAAAATTATTCCCATTTTTTTACTTTAGGACCCACATCTTTTCTCACTTTTCATGAAATTAAAAAGAAAAATACACTATTCTCAAATTAAAACCAATCCAATTTGAGCCTTTATACTAACAGTCTAGTGAGCTTCTCATTCAGTGTAGATAAATATCTAGACCTTCTATGCTATCTCAATCCTTCCTCATGTGTGGGTTTGTGAGGTATGCTCCATTTCAATGAATATTTGATTTGGTTTTGCGAGTCTCTTGTGGTTCAGTATGATTCATTAAAATGTTCATGTGGTTGTTTTATTTCCACAAAAGACTTTATTTAAATGCTTTCTTCTCTTTTACTATATACATCAAATTAGGTGTCATATGATTATTATTTATATATGAATTTGTTTCTTTTTTGCAGTGATTCAAAGGTCCTTTTATGAAGCTAATCGATGGTCACTTCACGGTAGTTTTTAGGCTAGAACCGCAGAAAGCTATTGTTTATTGTATTGTTCATTTATATGCTATATTCTACTTGCAGTTTAAGAATTGAACATAAATTCTTGAAACTATTTTGTACGGCAGTATTGATGCTAACTTGTGATTTCTGATATTAAATCTATTTTTCATAAGATAAGAGACTTGTTTTTAATCATATGATATTTCAGTATGAAAATTTCAATGTAGAACTTATTATGTAGCCCTTTTCTTACTTTTGATGATATATTGTTTTTCCTCATTTATAAGTTTTTTAATTTATAGATCTTCTTATTTTTTCGGTCACTTAAAGTTTCTAGTTCATTTCCAGCATATTGGTGCCTAAGGTCAGTATATTATTAGAACCAGTTGTAAATTCAAACATTTCCACTAACTTTTGAAGTTTCAGGTAATTATTTTTTCCTTTCGACCTACAAGTTTAAATTAGAAAGATTGTCATATTTAGTTCCCAAATAATTTAGATTTCTCTATTCGGTCCTTCAATTTTAATTTCAGCTGTTTTAATCTCCAAATTATTTATTTTCATTCTTTTTGATTCTTTTGGGCAAGTTTATCCTTGTCAAAATTAAAAAAATTTCTCAAAAGATCATAAGGATAATTCTGTAATTTCAAATACATAATATTAAAAAAACCACAAAACGCACCATTTTCTTCCCTCTTCTTATTATGTATGTGAAGTTACAAAAATATCCTTTTGATCTTTTGAGGAAAAAAATCTAAGTTTTTTGACAAGGATAAATTTGTCCCAAAGGACCAAAGAAGATGAAATTAAATTATTTAGATATCAAAACAACTAAAATTAAAATTGAAGGATCAAAATAGAGAAACCTAACTTCCTTTAAATTATTTACATATACTTGACTGTTTTTAAAATTGTGAAGGAAATAGAAGTGAGCATCACAAATCCACTGACATCATTCACTAACGATAGTGAGAATAATGGCTAACCATCATCTCCTATTTTAATTTTTTGAGTGGTGCTTTTATTATGTGGATAACTTGGTTCATTTTCTTATAGTATTTATTTATAATAACTTGTGTTGATGTTTATCCTATAATGAAACCCAAATCTAGCATCGGAACACGACATCGACATGTTGATACTGGACGTGGGGCATATAGTCGTGAACTGTTTCCACTAAATGAAGATGAAGGAGACAAAGATCAGAATGAGGAGCAACAGTTTGAACATCAAATATAAGAGGCTCTTCAGTTTCTTGATATTCAAGGGTTACGAAATAAATATCCACACTCATATTTAGCTATTACTAATGCGCATCATTATTTCTCTTCATAGTTTCTCCCTTCTATGGGACAAAGTATGCAAACACCATTTCCAAGTGGAGAATATATATAGTATTTTTGGGCGTTCTTTCAACAACAATTGGATCATCTTATTAAGCAGGAGCAATACTAGAAGAATTTGTTGCATGGTTTGAGGTTTAGTTTTAATTTCTCTAATGTTTTGCCAGATTTGCTTTTCGAGATAGTGATGGTAGGCACAAAATGTTCTGCTCAACTTAATATGGAACCTAGATTGCTATATTCTTATGTTTTGTTCACTATGGTGTTAGCATCTTCCGAAGCTTTAGTAATCATGATTGGTCAGCCTGGTTATACACCTTTTATGGTATTCCTAAATAAATTGTTAAGCCCGTTATGTATGCTTCGACAGGGATAATATGGGTGGATATATATACAATCGTGTTGTTAATGTGATTTATGATTGGAACATTGATAGAGATATGCTTTATACTTTTTTCAGTTATGTTATTTAGGACTGGAAATATCTTAACATTCGGCGAGATGATCATTTGATCAGTCCCGTTCTCCAAGATGATAGTTACAGACACAATTCAGGAGAGAGAGAGTGTCTTCACCTTAACCTTGTTAAGGACAGAATCTTCGTTTGATTCTTGAATGCAACTTTAAGGCATTTATGACAATTTGTTGGAATCATCAATCTAGATTCAGATTTGACATTGTTCAAATTTTTTATACTTAAGCTATGGTTCGTGGTCACTAAGGGATGCCTAGAGAATGATATGATTAGGCTTACGCTTGATCCACTTTTTCAAAAAGTATGGCAGAGAATAGAAGCTGCAATGCTTGATCTTCTCATTAGAAGGAATATTACTATAACAACACATTCAAGATTTCTAGGAAAAATTATATTTGCATTCATGAGCAGGGTATATTCAAATTATTCAAATGCAAGTCTCGCAAGCTTTTGATCTAAAAGTTGGCAAAACTATGCCCAAGGATGTTTCAGAAAGTAAAATATCATAACATCATGAACTATTTCCACTAAATGAAGATGAAGAAGGGGAACATTAAGATTAGGAGCAACAACTTGAAATCAAGTTCAAGAGGCTCTTCAATTTCTTGATATTCAAAGGTTATGAAATCAATATCCACACCCATATTTAACTGTCACTAATGCACATCATTATTTCTCCTCATGGTTTCTCCCATCTACGGGACAAAGTATGAAAATACCATTTGCAAGTGGTGAATATACTATTATTGGGAGTTTTTTCAACAACAGTTGGATCATCTGGTTAAACAAGAGCAATAGAAGAAGAATTTTATTCAATGACTTGAGGTTTATCTTTGATTTCTCTACTGTTTTTCAAGATTATCTTTCGAAATAGAGAGAGTAGGCACAAAATGTTTTGCTCAAATTAATATGGAACATACGAATTTTATAGTCTTATGTTTTGTTCCGCATTGGGTTAGCATCTTCCAAAGCTTTAGTGATCCTGATTGGTTATATTGGTTGCACACATTTTATGGTATTCCTAATCAAGTAGTTAAGCGCGTTATGTGTGCTCTGACGGGGATATCATTGATATATGTGCATAGTCGTGTTTTTAATATTATTTATGATTGGAATATTGGTAAGGATATACCTTATACTTTATTAATTCAGTTGTGTTATTTAGGACTGGAGAAATCTTAACACCCGCCGGAATGATCATTTGATCGGTGTAACACATGTAGGAGCGAATGAGATTCTATTTAGTTGTGGTCAGGAATGATGAAAATCACTCGGTTTCGGTGTATGTAGTCCATCTGAATGAAGATGATGGTGAGGTTATTATAGATCAAATATATTCTTTAAATGACCTGCTCTCTATTTAAGTAATCATGTAGATGGTTTTGCTATTTTTCTTAATCCTAATCGAGAATACGAATACAAATATGGTATTTTATTCGATATGGTGGTGGAGATTGGATATGGTGGTGGAGATTGTGCACATTTTAATATTGACATCTTCTATTTTAATTTTCCAAGTTGTCCCTTCAAATTTTTTTTTGAGTTTTGCTTTTATTATATGGATAACTTGGTTCGTTTATTTTGTATTTTCTTTGTAATAACTTGTGTTGATTTTTATTCTACACAGAAACCCAAATATAACATCGTGAACTCATCATGCGGATGCTGGACATTAAGATGAAGGAGTCAAAGATCAGGATGAGGAGCAATAACTTGAAAATCAAAGTCAAGAGGCTCTTCATTTCTTGATATTCAAGGATTACGAAATGAATATCTACACTATATTTAGCTATCACTAATGTGCATAATTTTTTCTCCTCCTGGTTTCTCCAATATACCAGAAAAATTAAGCAAATCACATTTCCAAATCTTGAATGTACTTCTATTGGGAATTCTTTCAGTCACAGTTGGATAGTCTTGTTAAGCAAGAGCAATAGAAGAAGAATTTTATTGATTGATTTGATGTTTAGCTTTGATTTCTCTACTGTTTTGCCTGAGTAAGTACAAAACGTTTTGCTCAACTTAATATGGAACCTAGGATTAAATGTGAAATTCGTAAGTGTACAAATGTCAAGCAAGTAATAAAGTGATGAATAAAAGATCGTCCCACAAGGATTGCTATACAACTAGAGAAATCTACTGCTTATAACTAGACTCAAAACAAAAAATAAAGTTGATTGATTTGAACTAATGAAAACTAACGATAAACAAAAACTGTTTATGAGAAATTTATTATTAAAACATACTATCGCACCTCTACTCCAATCTACTCCTTTTATGCATATGGTTGACTTGCTCTTGATTAATTCTTAATCTGATTAACCAATTCCCAAATATGAGTTAGATCCAATATCTTGGTGAAAATCTCCTAATCTAGCCAATAAACCAATTGTATCTCTACATAATTTTAATTATCAAAACCAGATACACAACGTGGACCTTTCATAATTTTCGTTTCCTACTTATTAGAAATCGCACAGAAAAACTTAATCTATTTTTAATCATTTTTACGATTTGTTGTTAGTACTCCGATCCAATTAAACCTAGTACTCTCAGTATATAGATTCAATTTATTGACATGCAATAATTGATCAGAAAATCGCAAGCATTAAGAACAAGCAATAACAATTAACCAAAATCAAATTTAAAGAAAAAATATTTTAAATAAAAACAACCATGACATAAAAGTTTCGACCTTCAATCGAAGGCCTTAGTCACAAAACACTTAGCTACTCATACTCATGTTTGAAATCATAAACAATTTCATAAGACAATAAAAGAACTTGATTTAAGAAGAAGCCCAAAGAGCCGCCCCCAAATCTGTCTTTCGAGTCTTCGGTAAAAAATGCGTGAAAGATGTCCTCTTCTAAACCCTACATTTCTTTATTTAAATAGAGGTTACAAACCTTTGAAAGAACTATACAAGGAGGGAAAAAGAAATTACTTAAACTAAAACTCTAAAATTACTAAAACAAAAATTCTATGCAAAATAAGAAAATCCAAGCGCAACAATTTCTGGTGCCCGTTTGACAGATCTGGCATCGAATTTATTTAGAACAATTCCTTGGGACAGATTTGTTGCAGTATCTCCCTCGTGGAAACCCTGGGGGACTACTTTTCCAGCACTAACATATTAAATCCGGCATCATTTTTGGTGAATTTGGCGTCGGTTCTATTTAATCCAGAACTATTCCATGGATCTGCGGCAGTATTCCTGTCACGGAAACTCTAGGGAAAGAACTTTTGTCTAGCTTAATATAAATCTAGGACCGGTTTTGATGGATCCTATACCGGTTCTTTGTATTGTTGAGAATCGTTGGAAAAACTTCGGGAAATTGCATTTAAGTCCTTCTAATTCTAGCTGATCTTCACTTTAGTCCCGAAAGTTCATAAAAATGCAAACGAAAGTCATATATTCCAAATTGAGCCCAAATTGCACTAGAATTTATGTAAAATCATCAATAAAAATACCCCAAAACTAGTGTAATTCTCCAAATGTCAACTCTCTTATACTTAAAATCTTGCTTGTTCTCAAGTAAAGTGACACAAACAACATAGAGAAAAATTTAAATCAAGTCCCGTTCACTAACTTCTCAAACTTATAAGAGCAAAGCATCAAACCACCTTCATTTTAAACAAGACTTGTCAAAACATGTAATGAATTATCTCCATAACAAAAACATGACTTGTAAAAGTGTAATATGTCCATAAGAAAGTGTAAAGCAAATACTAAACAAGAGTAACCACACAATGAAACCAAATTGCAAAACTTACATGCCATAAACTCACTTTCATACCTTTTCTCCACTAATCGAGGTTCCCAAAAACTCAAATTAAATCAGGTAGGACTTGAAATCTTGTAGTGTAAGGCTAGAGACATAAGTGGGTATCAAATAAAGGTAAAGGAAAACAAGAAGAATGTGAGTACGAGCTAATGCAACCGAAAAGGAAAAAAAAAATCAAAGTTATCTACAACATTTTAGGTCGTTATCACTCAAAACTCATGAAACTTTACCTCACACTTAAAACCTAAAGAAACCCCATAGAACTTTTAATGAGAGTCAAGGCGAAAACAATGACGTCGTCAACAAAGGACGGCTGGTCACAAGCTAAGAAGATCCGCGACGATCTCCAAATTTTTCTCTACCAAATTGAAGCTCCATATCCTTGGGAAAGTCCAATTGAGGGGCCAATAGAACTCAATGTCATGATTATACAAGTGCAAAATAAAGAAATGAAGTTGGAGAGCTCAAAGGGTGCAAAAGGAAACAAGAAAAATGAAAAAGGACAAAATCGGCGCCGGTATTATTTAAAACTCCAAACCTAGGTTTTCTGGCCTCAGATCCGTGGAAGGGTTGAAGAAGGGGAAATTTGGCACAGATCCGGTGTCGGGATTATGAGAAACCGACGCTAGAATTAATTCCAAGCGTAACCTGAGGGTTTCCGGTCCATAAACTCGCGACAGTATTTCCATAAATCCGCGACTGGCCTAGAATTTTCAGAACTTTGTATTTTGACCCCCGCCTCCAAGAAGACCTTTCAACAAAGTTTTAATTTCTTTCATTTTGGTCCCTAAACTTTCCCAGATCGTATTCTTGCTTTAAAAACTTATTTCTTAATATTTTAAAGACTATTTGATGAATGTTTAAGAGCCCCATGGACCATATATTAGTAATACTAACTGTGCTATGGCTTGGCATTTATAAATATATCTTATTGGGCTAAAAACCCTGACCTATTTTTTTTAATACTATCCTATTGAAGTTTATCTTCTTTATGAGAGTTGAGAGAAAACCACTCCAAACTTCTCTTCCAAGACTTATCAAAGGTTTGATCTCCTTTGTGGCGTCTTTCCTCTAGAGTTCTTATTCTAAGTAATCTAGTGGGCTTATCAACTCATCTCAAATAGGGGTTCTTGTTTGCCTAAGATTTTTATTTGGATAATTATTTGATCCATTTTAGAGTGTTAGTAGGGTTATATTTTCCTTAGTTGTTCTAGAGCTTTACTAATCTCTTTAATGCTCTCTACTTGCTATTTCTTGGGGTTTCTAGGGCTTCGATCTCTAGGGGTTATAAGGAGTCTTGTGGGGGTTTCTTGTGTTCATTTTTGGGGTGTTCTTGGGTTATGTTAAACTAAAATTGAGCCTTCAAAAATAATCTCAAATCATATTCCTATCAGTTGGTATAAGAGCTTTGGCTTCAAATGGTGAAAGTTAACCAAAATTTCTTTTGAGAAGAGCAAAAAGATTCCAAAAAATAGGGCATTCAAATTTCAGCCCAAAAAGTGCTTCTAAATGCATCATTTTGTAAGTTGCTTGATTGAAAACTCATCCCTATATGTTATATAGTTGATATGGCTTCTATTCCTTGAAAAATTTCACCAAAAAGACATCAAAAGGAAGCCAAATTTGCAGAAAATTTCACTTATAGGAATTTTAATTTCCTGGGGTAAGTGAAAATAAAGGTTACTTACTTGAGCCATGAAGTTCCTCTTTGATTATCATCCATCTAGTAATGATTCCACGCTCTTAAATATTATTTTTAGTGAGATGAAATGCTGTTTTTGCTTCTAAGTTTAGTTGTGTTTCTTGTGTCATCTATTTGCTAACCTTCTTGTTTAATCTTGCTTCTTTGAGTTGATTGTCAATTCCTTTTGTGTTCTTCTTGCTTATTCTTGTGCTTTGAACTTTTTTTGGTAGTCCAAGCTCACTTACTTTTTGACAATTCTCCTTAGAATGTTTCTTTAACTTGTTGCATTCAAGTACTTGATAAAATGCCACAACTAGTTTTTGATTGCTAGTTGAAGGAATGCTTGAGTTTTGGATGTACTTGGGAGAATTTACCATTGAGTAGGAAGGATAGGGAAGGATTGAGAAGGTTTTGTGAGAAAATAAAAAGGCAAGATAGGTGAGACTATTTTGAAAAGAGCCAAGAAGAGTGCAAACACGAGTGGAGCGAAACTTAAGTGATCAAACACAAAAATGAGTGAATCGAGGTCCTATTTTTTTTAACTAACCTTTTCTTACAGGAATTTAGTTGAGGATGTGCGGAGACAAAACACCATAACTCCGGTTGATTCGACTAGTGCACATCCGAGTAGTACTCAAATATCTCCTCTAGATAATTTATTCCAATTGCAAGACATGCAACAAGAATTTAAGCAAATTCATGAAGTTTTGGCTAACCTTCGTGAAAAGGTGGATAAACAAGAAGAGAATATCCGGAAGTTACAAAGTGATGATCGGATGAAAACTCCTAGTCCTATAGGAAGGGGAATTTGGATTGGGGAGCGGAGGGGACTTATCTTTGATCCTTATGAGGTGGAAGAAAGTGAGGAAGATTCTATGGTTGAAAGGACGCATGGGTTCCAATTACCTTATGGAGGGAGAATGGTAGCAAGAGGAGGTAGAAATGGGGGAGGAAAAAGAGGCCAAGAGAGAATGAATAGGGGTAGATAGGAAAGGAGTTCAAATTGGACAAGATGTGAGGTATGAAGATAACAATGGGCAATAAGAAATGAGGCAGGGTAGGAGAGATAGGAGGAGAAATGAAGACGAAGAAGGAGGTCGTGGAAGTATCAAGCTCAAGATTCCTCAATTTCAAGGCAAGAATGATCCCGAGGCCTACTTGGAATGGGAAAAGAAAATAGACTTGGTATTTGATTGCCATGAGTATCCCGAAAGAAGGAAATTGAAACTAGCAGTGGTGGAATTTTTTGAGTATGCCATTGTTTGGTGGGATCAACTAGTCACCAACTGAATGAGGTACCAAAAACCCCCGATGGAAACATGGGAAGAGCTTAAGAGGTTGATGAGGAAATGATTCATACTTCCCACTACTATTGGGAACTATACCAAAAGCTTTAAATTCTCAAACAAGAGAGCGAGAGTGTGGATGAGTAGCACAATAAAATGGAGGTAGCCATGATAAGAGCTAACATTGAAGAAGACTAAGAGGCCACCATGGCAAGGTTTATGAGTGGATTAAACCAGGAGATAGCCTATGTAGTGGAGTTGCATTATTATGTGAAAATGGAGGAGTTAGTCCATATGGCTATGAAGGTAGAGAAGCAACTCAAAAGGAGGGTGGTGGCAAGACCATCGCATTCTCAAGCAAATCCGTCTAGCACTAAACCATCATGGAAGAAGGAAGAGCCTCCTAAGGCACCATCAAAGGAGGTTGCTAAGCAAAAAGAAGTAACCTATAGAGACGAAG
Source organism: Catharanthus roseus (assembly GCA_028651295.1). NCBI lineage: Eukaryota > Viridiplantae > Streptophyta > Magnoliopsida > Gentianales > Apocynaceae > Catharanthus > Catharanthus roseus. The sequence continues at coordinate 15,663,052 of JAPQWS010000168.1, read as the reverse complement.
GGAAAGGTATAATCGATGCTTCAAGAAATAGGGAGGTGAAATGCTTCAAGTGTTTGGGAAGAGGTCACTACGCTACCAATTGACCAAATAAGAGAGCCATGATTATTAAGGATAGAGAGTGGTATACTGATAGTGAAGAATAAACTAAAGAGGAGGAGCCACAAGAGGGAAGTGAGGACTATGATTTGTGCAAAATCGTTGGAAATGGCTTATGCATAGTGAACTTGAGGGCTTCGAGTACTCAAGCTAAGATGGAAGAAGACGAAGTGCAAGGGAGAACATTTTCTATACAAGATGCATGGTTGAAGGAAATTATTGTAGTCTCATCACTGATAGTGGAAGTTGTACTAATCTAGCAAGCACCTATCTAGTGGAGGTCCTCAATCTAATCACTACACAACATCCTATGCCCTACAAGCTACAATGGCTTAATGATAGTGGATAAGTCTGAGTGAATAAGCAAGTGAAGATACCTTTTACCATAGGGAGGTATGAAGATGAAGTATTGTGTGATGTGGTGCCCATGCAAGCAGGACACATGTTACTAGGGTGTCCATGGCAATTCGATAGGAAGGTGGTACATGATTGCTACAAGAACACTTACTCCTTTTACTAAAAGAAGAGGAAGATCACTCTTAAACCCACTTACTCCAAAGCAAGTGCAAGACGATCAACTTCACATAAAAGAACAACGAGAAAAGAGTGGAAAAATAAGAGTGAATTTCTTTGTAAAAGAAAGTGAGATTGTGAAAGCCATCAAGGCAAATGAACCGGTGATCTTATTAATGTATAACACTCTTATTTAACTACTAATAATGTTTGCCCTTATTTTCCTAGGTTCATAAAGGAGGTAATCCATGATTATGAAGATGTGTTCCTGGAAATGTTGCCGGAGGGACTTCCCCTTCTTAGAGGCATAGAACATCAAATTGACTTCATCTCGGGAGCATCAATTCTAAACCACCCCGCTTATCGTAGCAACCCCGAAGAGACCAAGGAGCTACAACGTCAAGTAGAGGAGTTGCTAGCAAAGGATCAAATCCGAGAGAGTTTGAGTCCATATGCGATACCAGTATGGTTAGTGCCTAAGAAAGATGGGACTTGGAGGATGTGTGTGGATTGTTGGGCTATACACAACATCACAGACAAGTATCGACATCCCGTACCTACACTTGATGATATGCTTGATGAGTTGCATGGTTCTAAAGTTTTCTCAAAAATTGATCTTAAGTTAGAATATCATCTAATAAGAATTAAAGAAGGTGATGAGTGGAAAATGGCCTTTAAAATGAAACATGGTTTATATGAGTGGCTTGTGATGCCTTTTGGTTTATCTAATGCACCTAGAACTTTTATGCGTTTTATGAATCTTGTGCTTAGAAATTTCATTTGGAAATTTGTTGTGGTTTATTTTGATGATATTCTCATTTTTAGCAAGACTGTTGATGAGCATGTGATGCATTTGAAATATGTGCTTGATGCCTTGAGGAAAGAGAAGTTGTATGCTAATCTTGAAAAATGCAGTTTTTTTGTCCGATAAGATTATGTTTCTTGGTTATGAAGTAAGTGCACAAGGTATTAAGGTTGAGCAAGAAAGGTTAAAGCTATACATGAATGGCCTACCCCTAAGACCGTTACCGAGGTTAGGAGTTTCCATAGGCTAGCTAGTTTTACCGTAGATTTACTAAAGACTTTAGCACCGTAAACGTCCCTTTGATCAAGGTTATCAAGAAAACGGTAGGTTTTAAATGGGAGGAAGCCCAAGAGAAGGCTTTCAGAGCCCTCAAAGAATGACTATGCAACACACCCTTTCTTGTCTTGCCAAACTTTGAGAAAAATTTTGAGATGGAGTGTGATGCTAGTAGGGTGGGTATTGGAGCCGTGCAAACCTAAGACAAAAGATCTTTAGCCTATTTTAATGAGAAGCTTTGGGGCTAGGTTGAATAAAACTTATGATAAGAGCTTTATGCCTAGGTGAGAGCCCTTAGTTATTGGCAACACTACCTAATGGCTAAAGAGTTTGTGATTCACACGGACCATGAGGGCCTTAAACTTTTAAAAGGGCAAAGAAAACTCAATAAGAATCATGCTAATTGGCTATAATTCTTTGAAATATTTCCATACATGATTTGTTATAAAAGGGGAAAGGAAAATATGGTGGCTGATGCACTCTCTAGAAGGTATAATCTTCTAACTTAATGCAAAATTGCTTGCCTTTGAATTCTTGAAAGAACTGTATGCTGATGATGAGGATTTTGGTGACTCTTTTGTTGCTTGCAAAAATGGTGTTGTTGGGAAGTTTACTTTGCTTGATGGGTTTTCGTTTTAGGAGGGAAAATTGTGTGTGCCCAAGAATTTCCTTAGAGAATTACTTGTCAAAGAAGCCCATAGTGGGGTATTAATTGTTGGAATCCGTAAGCGAAAACAAAAAACTACGAAAATCCACCAATAGGATCTGCAAATACTAGAAAAACCGATTGGATAGAAATTACCTCAATGTCTTAATTGTTCGGTGTGGAGATGCTGCTGTTTACGCTTCGCCCTCTACTGGTATCCACACGACGAACTCCTCTGCAAGGGATCGGGATGCTAGCCCCTTCTGTGTTTTGAAAACTATTCAGAACTAATCTTGACTATCTGGTAATAGGTCGAATTTTGGAGAGAGGGAGGTAGATACTATATCGCTGTTCCAGGGTTTAGGGTTTTGTTTTTTTAATCAGATAAAGACAGCCACAGAGAAAAGGTTAACATAACCTTTTATAGCTATCAATATCAAAACCCTAATTGTCATCTAATGACAGTTTAATCTCATCCTTCTATTCCTATAATCATCCAACGGTTGGATGAGTAATATTAAGTAATTAATTTCATTTTATCGATAAATAAAATTAGTTACTTATTAACTTACCAGAAAATACAACGTGGAATCTAATTCTCCTTTTGTATATGTTCAACGAATCTGGACACAATCTAAATTCATTGAATGTGGACATTATGCTCATAAGATCGTCTATGCTTGTGACCTTGTAGGTTCACTTAACGTTGGCAGTGAATGAAAAATCTCCTAGACATTTATTCACAAAACATAAGCGGCCTCTAGCAAGACATTATGCTTACCCAAGTTAAGTAAAAGCAATAATAACCTAGCATCTGATTTAATATTTAGTCCTTTTGTCACACGATATCCTAAAGTGTAAGACATAGACCGAGTCATCCTTATAAAACTTAATTAACCATTTACTTGATCACCAGGCAGACTGTTCCAACAAATAATATTAATAACACCTTATTAATACTTATTTGAGCATGGCCATGTATATTTTTCAGTCTTCCTTATCAAGGGGCCCATAGATATCTCTCTCTAAAAAGAGAGGGACAAATCCCTTTCACTATCTCCAATATTCAAGCCATGACAAGAAAATAAGCCAACCAATAGTCATAATAATCACCTAATTAAAAGTGACGTTTGACTATGTCAAAACATATTTTCTCTCCATGCAAGAAGGATTAGAAACATTAGGTCAAAGGACATCAAATATAAAACAGAGAAGAAATACTTATAACTTAACCCATGCAATATTTCTTCTTCACTTTGGGTCATGTCCAATACAATATTCTCAATATGTATTTATGAATTGATTTTATATCTCATATTCATGATTAATAAAACTTGACCATCAATCAACGTCATACTAGTTTAATAATACAAGATGTAATAAAACTAGGGACAAATAAAAATAGTATTTTATTAGCTATAAGGGTTTTACTATCAAGTCACATACTTGATGACCAAGAGCATAAAATACAATTCAAAATACATGCTTCATAAATCATAAATGTGAGTCAATTGGTCTTGGGGCATATACTAACATTAATGGACATTTTCTACACACAAGACCTTAGACATTCTCCAAGAGCACTTCTTTTGGCCTAAAATGAGGAGAGATATGGAGAGGTATTGCATCCAATATATCCATTGTAAGAAAGACAAATATCCAAAGTTTTGCCCCAAGACTTAAACACCCCTTTACTTATTTCAGATGTTCCTTAGCTTGATTTGTCGATAGATTTCATTGTAAGTTTACCAAGAACCAAAGGGGGGAAGGATTCAATTTTTGTGGCTGTAGACCAATTCTCTAAGATGGCTCACTTTATTCCATGTAATAAAACTAATGATGCTTCCTATATTGTTTGTCAAAGAAGTCATTAAGTTCCATGGAATACCGAGGAGTATAGTGTCGGATAGAGACACTAAGTTTCTAAGTCATTCTTGGAGAATTTTGTGGGCTAAACTTGGCACTAACCTCTTGTTTTCCACAACTTGTCACTCACGAACCAGTGGCCAAACCGAAGTGGTGAACCACACTCTTATCTAACTCGTAAGGGCGGTAATTCAACGGGGCACAAAAAGTTGGGAAGATTATCTTCCAAGCAAAGTGTTCACTTACAACCATCATAGTCACTCTACAATGGGTTCTCCTTTTCAAGATGTGTACGGTTTAATCCTTTAACACCTCTTGATCTCACTCTTTTGCCTTGTGATGCTGTGGCAGACTCGGATGGAAGAGCTAAAGCTAACATGGTTCATGATCTTCATGCAAAGACTAAGACAATGATTGAGAAAAGGAATGCGGAGGTTGCACTTAGGAGAAACAAATGACGGTGAAAGGTGATTTTTCAAAAAGGTGATTTTTCAACTCGGAGACTTAGTTTGGGTACATCTTCGGAAGGAAAGATTTCCATCGAGAATGGAGTTGGAGCCCTGAAGTGATAGATCATTTCAAGTTTTGGAATGAGTCAACGACAATACATACAAAATTGACTTCCCTGGGAACTACCAAGTAAGTGCCACTTTCAATGTACGTGACCTATCTCCATATAAGTCCAATGATGATTTGAGGACGAATCATGCCGAAGAAAGGGGATGATGAGAGCCAAAGCGACAACAACGACGTCATCAACAAAGGGCTGGTCACAAGGGCACAAGCTAAGAAGATCCATGACGATGTCCGAGTTTTTCTCAACGAAATTGAAGCTTCGGATCCTTGAAGAAGTCCAATTGAGGGACCAAGAGAACTCAATGTCATGATTATACAAGTGCAAAATGAAGAAATGCTGTTGGAGTGCTTAAAGGGTGCAAAAAGAAGCAAGGAAAGTGAAGAGGGACAAAGTCAGCGCCGGAATTATTTAAAACCCCAACCCGAGGCTTTCCAGCGCTCAGATCGGCGGTAGGGCTGAAGAAAGGGAAATTTGGCACGATGCTGGTGTCGGTTTTATGAGGAACCGGAGCTGGAATTAATTCAAGAGCAACTCGAGTGTTTCCTACCCATCAACCTGCGGCAGTATTTCTACAAATACGCGGTTGGCTCAAAATTTTCAAAACTTCGCATTTTGACCCCCGCCTCCAAGGAGACCTTTAACTAAAGTTTTCATTTATTTCATTTTGGTCCCTAAACTTTCCCAGATCATACTTTTGCTTTAAAAACTCATTTCTAAATGTTTTTAGGGCTATTTGATGAATGTTTAAGAGCCCTAAGGACCCTAGATTAGTAAATACTAATTGTGCTAGGGTTTGGTATGTATAAATATGTCTTATTAGGGTTAAAAACCCTAACCTATTTTTTTTATATTATCCTATTGAAGTTCATCTTCTTCATGAGAGTTGAGAGAAAACCTCTCCAAATTTCTCTTCCAAGACTTATCAAAGGTTTGATCTCCTTTGTGGCTTCTTTCCTCTAGAGTTCTTGTTCTAAGGAATCTAGTAGGCTTAGCAATTCATATTAAATAGGGATTTCAGGCACTTGATTGCCTAGGGTATTTCTTTGGATAATTGTTTGATTCTAGTTTCCTTTGTTGTTCTCAAGTTTTACTAATCTCTTTAATGCTGTCTACTTGCTATCTTCTTGGGGTTTCTAGGGTTTAGATCTCTAGGGGTTTTCAGGAGTCTTGTGGGGGGTTTCTTATGTTCATCTTTGGGTGTTCTTAGGTAATGTTAAATTGAAATTATGTAATGCCCTACCCAGTAAGCACCTACCATTACCCCTAAAATTTCGGGCCTGATAAAAATAGAGTTTGGATCTAATGTAGTAAAGTATAGTGTGTTTGACATTTAGTAGTAATTTTGGAGATATTTAGGAATGAGAGTAAAATTTTATTATATTGAGGTTTTATTATTAAGGTTTATAAGTGCTTTAAGTGGATTTTATTTTTAATACCTAGTGTGTACTTTAGAAATTTAAATACTTAACATTTTCATATATGGTTTCCAACAAAAAAAAAAAAAAATCACAATTAAGAAACATTTTGCCACCTCCACCTTTCCACCCGTCACCACCACCACTTTTTTTTTTTTTTTTTTTTTGGGCTAGCATTTCGGCAGCCATATAGTAGTATACATATTATAAGTCTTTTTTTTTTCAAGTTTTTGGGCAGCCATAGTATATATATATATATATATAATATGTATACAAAGCATCAAGGTTGGAGGATTTCAAATAAGGTTAGTGCATGTTTTTCTTTCTTTTGTTATTAGTTAGATTATATATCTAATGTAAATTTATGATTTTATTTTTAGGATTTTAAATATTTTAAATGGGTTTCAATATATAGTTAATTATAGTTTCTTAAGAGATGATCTTTTTTTCGGGCATAGAATTTTTTATCTTTTTTAAAAATTATTATAAGTACGTATATACAGATGTATATATCTCTTAAGTCATTTCGTTGGATCTCTATATTTAGGGATAGGGTTATTTAATTGGTACCTAAATATTAAGTATTTTCCTATTACTATGTTTGTAGGATCCTAGTACCAGATCTATATTCAGATGAGTCCATAAAACTCCGTTTATTATGTTATTTCAAAAGTTACAGGCTATATAAATATGATTTTTAAACTTATCATAAAATATCTACTATTTTTGAAATGGTATAACATGCCATGTTTTTCTTAATTGGAGATATTCTCCACCGTGTGTTACATGTTCATTAGAAATGCATAGGAGCGGTGCTCCATATAGGTGTTGTCTTTTTTTAAAACAGATCATTATTGTTGTGAAAAAGAACTAGTCCGTACATGGGTTTTCTGGAAATATTTATAAGTTGGAAAATACTTTGGTTTGAAAAGTTATATGATTTGGCATGCATGAATGTAAACATGGTGTGTTTGTGAAATCTACATAAGCTGGAGAATGCTTTAGTCCTGAAAAGTTACATGTTTCGACATGCATGAATATACGCCTGGCATTGGCATAATTGTGAAACTTGCATAAGCATGTGATGACTGGCGGATGAGGATTTTTGGTACTCTGAAATGTTTATGACTTGAATCTGTTATGATGGTCGGGCAAATGGCCCTTCGGTTTGTATATACATATGAAAACCTCATTCCGACCAGGGTTAAAGTTTATTGAAAATTTAGTGAACGGACACGTTAGCTGATTGCATTGTACGTGGCTAGTCCCCAGTACTAGGGCTTCTTCCGATGACGTGGACAAGCTTTTGACTCTGAGGTGGATCCACTTGAAGAGGGGCGTAGTACCTTGAGGGCGTGGCCCAACCGGTATTTACGTGGAAATCGCATCATGCTCTGCGGTGGAACAGTCGCCTAGTGGAGAGTTAGGAGGGGCTCAAAACTGAGGTTGGCCCCAGGGCAGACCTGGTAGGTGCCCCAGGAGTCTATAGCCTATTTTGACCAGTGATATGGGAGAGCGGTTGTTTGTATTCGAGCGCTCGTATGGTGTTTGGCTGGTATTGACTACGAAATCCCAGAACTTGGTTCCGATGGACTCGTTTCGGGGATCCGGGCTTTGTCCTTGGAGCCCCACTGTTGCATAACATGTTCTTTTAAATTCGGGGCGTAGAAGCTTCGCTGACGTGTCTTGATTCGCTCAGACTTCCTAGCTGCGCTCGAAACCCTCATGTAGGTTCAAGCATCAGTTTTGTTAAAACATTAAAAGGGAATGTTTTCTTATAATATTTCATGAACTGCTTCTTGAAACTCTATCATCATTGTTTTAAAGAAATCACTACATCGTACACACACACACGGGGACTCACTGAGCGTTCGCGCTCACGTTTTTTTCCATATCATGTTTTCTTCTTAGATTAACTCAGGATGGTCAGAGATACAATAAACCGCTGAAGTTTTAGGCGTGGAATTTTGTTATGAGTCTCTCCGGAAGGACATATGTTTTTTTGTTGCTCTCTTGTACTCGAGCTGTTTGTAAAGTATTTCTATCTTTGTATCCGAATTACCATAAGATAAGAAGTGTTCTCGAACCCTATATTTTGAGCTCCATTTTAGTGTTCAGATTGTTTAATTTTCCGCTGCGTATTGTATATATACTTCTAAGTGTTGCACAGGGGGTTATGCTCTTGTTTTTAGACTTGTAGTTTAGTGCCGAGAGGCACACAGATATCCTACTCAGCTGCAGTTGACCTAGTGGCAGAGTCGGGGGTATCACAAGTGGTATCAGAGCTCTAGGTTTGATTTGTGGTTAGAGTTAGTAAATTCTAGACGAGTACTAGGGGCCAAATGCATAGATTTATTTTGCTTGAAGACTTTTAAGTTCCCTTGTCTCTTTCGTTATGCTCATCGTGTTATTAATCTGGTAGGAATAGTGCTCCTTTGTATACGCTGTCATATCTTTTGCCATAACCGCAACGAGAGGATATATAGATACATTAAGCTTTTGAATTAATGATGGTTCAAATGACAGAGGACTAAGATTATTTGAGTCATCAAAAGAGGTTACTTATTTTGAGACTTGTAGCTCGATTAAGAGATTTCGTAGGACATAAGGTATTAAGGAGAAGACTCTGATGACTTGTGGTGTATGAACTACATGGAGAGTGAGTGTGAAGTTCTTATTAGGTACAAGATGTAATCTGTATCGATTCCTATCATCCCTACTTCAGTGATACCAAAGAACTCCATATACCTTGAAAAATGGACACTTTCATTATTATTGTCACAACAAAAAGGGCTCTCCGGTCTTTGGTTCTGTATTCGATATATATTAAGTATTACTTCACTCTGCCGATCGGTGAATGTAAAGATGGAGGTGAGCTAATGATGAGTTCAGCATGATAAGGCGAACAATAAGTGATGACGAGGATGCGTAGACTAGAAGCTAAGTTTCTTAAGATTTAAAATATTGGTATGTCTTGTGAATGAGAGATTGGTAGTCTAACATGAGAGCAGAGAATAATTGATATGGTTGTTGAGATTTTTCTGTGTGTTTGCTATGAATTACATCCAGAGTGCTTTTGATAAGCTCAGTGTTAGACCATAGTCTTTAGGAAGAAGATATACCTAAACTGGGTTGGTGTACTTGTATTCTTTAGTTTACACTATACATATATGTTAAGTATAAACCTGGTTTTGTGAGTATGATTCTTTTAGTGGTTGTATATAATCTGGAAGAGCTTAGGACGTGTGATCGCGAAATTATGTTATGTATGGTACCAATGGCAGATTTTGTATACATGCTCTACCCTGTGCACCAACAACTATTTTAATTAATAGAGAGGATGTTCCACTCTTTATTTGATATACAGTTCTAGTATGTGGTGTTTTGTATGTAAGTTCTAACGTATAAGCTAAGGTTTAAGTATTTAACATCGGGTAGATTCGTTTGGAAAGGACGGTGGAAGTGCAAGGGGATAATAATTGTTTCAATCATTTGAGGGAACAGGTGTGATAGTAAGAACAGATTGGTTGACTGGACATGTGAATATGTGCATTATGTGTGGAAGTTAGTAAAGTCTAGTCAGTTAATGTTTCTAATCTTTAGAGTTAGAATATCTAACGTACTTGTGTAACTAGTCTGACGAGGAGCCGATTCAATGATAAGGGAATTACTTGATATCTTTAAAAGAAACTGGAGATCGCATCTCCAGGATGGGAAGTCGAGCCTAGGATAGAAAAAATAAAAGTAGAGGATGAGTCGATATTTCAAATCACATATTGGATGGACTGCTCGTAGACACCGAAGCAAGAATAGTTGAAGGTACGATTCAAATCTTTCCTCAACTAGCAAGAATACTTATTGATCCTGGAGCTACGTACTCTTTTGTGAGTTTGCATTTCATAAAACATTTACTGTTCCTTCTGTTGTCATGTGTTATCAGTTGATGGTTAGCACTCCTATAGACATGAGTAAGATAGCGGAGGTAAAGTATCTAGATTGTGACATCTATGTCAAGAATGTAACTCTATTCGGTGACTTGATTGTCTTGCCATTTGTGGGTTATGTGGGTACCCGGCGCTAAACTAATATCTCGAACCCCCATAGCGGATGATACAGGACGAGTTGAGAGAGTTGAAACAACAACTACAAGAATTGTTGCAACAAGAATATATCCATCCAAGTACATCTCCTTAGAGTGCATTAGGTTTGCTTGTAAACAAGTAATATAGGGCCTTAGGCCTAGGTGTGTAGACTACAAATGACTAAATAGTGTGACAATTAAAAAAAAGGACCCACTTCCACTTATTGATGAGCTGTTTGATCACTTCGAGGAATAGGATGCTATTCCAAATTAGATGTAATACAAGGATACCATCAGGTACGAACAAAAGAAAGAGATATTCCCATGACATTTTCCAACACCCGATATGAGCATCATAAGTCTGTCTTATGCCATTTGGATTGACAAGTGCACCTGCGACATTCATGGAATTAATGCATAGGATTTTATGTCTTTACTCGGATAAGTTTGTGGTTATTTCAGTTGCTGATATTATTATGTATGAACTTAACCTCAAAGTACATGAACATCTTTAAAGAATGTTGTAAACCCTATAGAAGCATAAGCTGTACATCAAGTTTAGTGAATGTAGGTTTTGAATGGCAACAAGTGACTTCCTTAGGGCATGCGATTACTCTGGAAGGAGTATCAGTAGACCCAGCAAAGGTGGAGCAGAAAGAATCCTAAAAAAATACTAATAGAGTTACATATCTTCTTAGGTAAGAAAGGGTACTATCGAAGATTCATAACAGATTTCTTTTAGAATCGTTAGACCTTTAGCACAACTTATAAGTAAAGCCATCGAGTTTAAATGGGTGGAGAAGTGTGAGAGAAATTTCTAAGAAGTAAAGCATCGATTAATTTCGGCACAAGTTGCGCTATTACCCAATTCAAGTGAGGAATTTTCCCTATAAAGGAAGGGCCTAGAGGCAGTTTTGATGCAAGATAGATAGATTTGATAGATTGTTGCTTATATTTCAATTAAATTGAAGGATTATGAGCGGAATTGTCCAACACATGATTTGGAGTTAGTAACTATAATGGGAATGGGGAGTGATGATTTCACTTATATGGGGAAAATATGAGATCTTTATTGATCATAAAAGTTTATAGTAGTCACTTTCCTAGAAGATTTAATGTAAGGCAATGTCGATGGATGGGGCTGCGAAAAAATACTGATGCCAAATTAACGACCATATAGGAAAAGTTAATGTGGTGATAGATTTAAGTAGAAAGTAGGCAAAAATATCAAGTCTCATCATCACCTCTACCTTGCAATAAGATATTACAAGCACCCAAAAGAATAGTATGAGATTTGCTGGAATTTAGGAATTGAGTGGAAACTAAGAAATAGACAGATTATCGGAACTCTCATAATCGGTCGTATTCCTGACGATACCGAGCTTAAAGTGTAAAATACTAGAAGAAGCACACAGAAGTAAGTATTCAATACACCTTGGAGAGAATAAGATGTATAAACTTTTGGGTGGAATAGAATGAAGAGAGAGAGAGATTGCCGAGTCTGTAGCAGCCTGTCTTTCATGTTAAAGAGTTAGGACAGAGCATCAAAAATCAGCAGGACTACTACAACTGCTACATATTCCTGAATGGAAATGGGATAATATGACAATAGACTTTGTCACAAGATTACCCCAGACCAAGGGGTATAAGGAAGCTATCTGGGTGATCGTTAATCGCTATTAATATGACATGCCTTTTCGGACAAGTTAGCGCAGATCTATGTAGACGAGATTGTACGACTTCATGGAGTGCTTGTTGATATTGTCCTATAGAGACCCAGGATTTACCTCAAGGTTTCGGCCCAAGTTCTAGGCAGCTATGGGAACCAACCTAAGTTATATCACCAGAGCACAACCCCAAACCGATGGACAGTCTGAAAGGACAATTGAAACCCTAGAGGATATGCTAAGAGCTTGCGCCTTGGACTTTGGTAATAAGTGGGTTGACAATCTTGCTTGTGCTGAGTTTGCTTATAATAATAGCTACCACTCTTCGATAGAAATGGTACCATTTGAAGCATTATATGGTAGGAGATGCAGAACACCGTTGTACTGGGATGAAGCTGGAGTTTGATCCTATTAGAGACAAAGAAACTTGATATCAAAGTTGGAGGAGATGCAGAAACAAGTTAGGATAATTCAAGATTGGCTTCGGACAGTTAAAAATATACAGATGAGCTATGCCGACAACCAAAGAAGAGATCTAGAGTTAGTGTGGGATATTGATTTTCTAAAAACTTACACCACATTGTGGAAAGCTTAGATATCCGAGGGGAGGAAAGTTAAGCCCCCTATATATCGGACCCTGTGAAACTATTGACAGGATTAGTAAAGTGGCGTATCAGCTAGCCTTACTGAGTGAACTGACGGGTATACATGACGTACTTCATGTGTTACAATTGAAGAAGTCTCATCCTACACCTAATCATGTTCTCAATGTTGACCAACTGGAATTACGAGCCGATCTGTCATACGAAGAAAAACCAACTGAGGTTTTAGAACAAAGTGTAAAAGAGTTACGCGAGAGACAGATTCCAATGTAAAGTGGTATGGAGACATCGTGGAATTGAAGAGGCAACTTGGGAGACTGAGGAGTACTTGAAGAAAAGCATCCAGAGCTTATAGGTACGTGACTATTAAATTTCGAGGACGAAATTTCTTTTAAGGAGGATAGAATGTAACGCCCTACCCAGTAATCACCTACCATGACCCCTAAAATTTCGGGGCTGATGAAAATTGAGTTTGGATTTAATGTAGTGAAGTATAGTGTTTTTGATATTTAGTGGTAATTTTGCAGATATTTAGGAATGAGAGTAAAATTTTATTATATTGAGGTTTTATTATTAAGATTTATAAGTGCTTTAAGTGGATTTATTTTTAATACCTAGTGTGTATTTTAAAAATTTAAATACTTAACATTTTCATATATGGTTTCCCAATTCATAATAAAGAAACATTTTGCCACCTCCACCTTTCCACCCGTCACCACCACCACTTTCCTTTTTTTTTTTTTCTTGCTTTTTTTCAGCCCTTAACCAACCCTTCAACTATATATATATATATATATATATATATATGTCATAGGACTTTGGCTAGCATTTCAGCAGCCATATAGTAGTATACATATTATAAGTCTTTTTTTTTTTTTTCAAGTTTTTGGGCAGCCATAGTATATATATATATATATATAATATGTATACAAAGCATCAAGGTTGGAGGATTTCAAATAAGGTTAGTGTTTGCATGTTTTTCTTTCTTTTTGTTATTAGTTAGATTATATACAATGTAAATTTATGATTTTATTTTTAGGATTTTAAATATTTTAAATGGGTTTCAGTATATAGTTAATTATAGTTTCTTAAGAGATGATCTTTTTTTCGGGTGTAGGATTTTTGATCTTTTTAAAGAATTATAATAAGTACGTATATACAAATATATATCTCTTAAGTCATTTTGTTGGATCTCTATATTTAGGGATAGGGTTATTTAATTGGTACCTAAATATTAAGTATTTTCCTATTACTATATTTGTAGGATCCTAGTACTAGATCTGCATTCAGGTGAGTCCACAAAACTCCGTTTATTATGTTATTTCAAAAGTTACGGGCTATAAAAATATGATTTTTAAACTTATCATAAAATATCTACTATTTTTGAAACGGTATGACGTGCCAAGTTTTTCTTACTTGGAGATGTTCTCCACGATGTGTTACATGTTCATTAGAAATGCATAAGAGCAATGCCCTATTTAGGTGTTATCTTTTTTTAAAATAGATTATTATTGTTGCGAAAAAGAACTAGTCTGTACACGGGTTTTGTGGAAATATTTATAAGTTGGAAAATACTTTGGTTTGAAAAGTTATATGATTTGGCAAGCATGAATGTGAACATGGTATGTTTGTAAAATCTGCATAAGCTGGAGAATGCTTTAGTCCTGAAAAGTTACATGTTTCGACATGCATGAATATACACCTGACATTGGCATAATAATGAAATTTGCATAAGCATGTGATGACTGGCGGATGAGGATTTTTGGTACTCTGAAATGTTTATGACTTGAATCTGTTATGATGGTCGGGCAAATGGCCCTTCGGTTTGTATATACATATGAAAACCTCATTCCGACCAGGGTTAAAGTTTATTGAAAATTAAGTGAACGGACAAGTTAGCAGATTGCACTGTACGTGGCTAGTCCCCCGTACTAGGGCTTCTTCCGATGACGTGGACAAGCTTTTGACTCTGAGGGTAGATCCACTTGAAGAGGGGCGTAGTACCTTGAGGGCGTGGCCCAACCGGTATTTACGTGGACATCGCATCATGCTCTGCGGTGGAACAGTCGCCTAGTGAAGAGTCAGGAGGGGCTCAAAACTGAGGTTGGCCCCAGGGCAGACCTGGTAGGTGCCCCAGGAGTCTATAGCCTATTTTGACCAGTGATATGGGAGAGCGGTTGTTTGTAATCGAGCGCTCGTATGGTGTTTGGCTGGTATTGACTACGAAATCCCAGAACTTGGTTCCGATGGACTCGTTTCGGGGATCCGGACTTTGTCCGTGGAGCCCCACTGTTGCATAATATGTTCTTTTAAATTCGAGGCGTAGAAGCTGCGTTGACGTGTCTTGATTCGCTCAGACTTCCCAGCTGCGCTCGAAACCCTCATGTAGGTTCAAGCATCAGTTTTGTTAAAATATTAAAAGGGTATGTTTTCTTATAATTTTGCATGAACTGCTTTGTGAAACTGTATTATCATTGTTTTAAAGAAATCACTACAGCGCACAGACACAAGTGGACTCATTGAACGTTCGCGCTCACGTTTTTTTCTATATCATGTTTTCTTTTCAGATTAACTCAGGATGGTCAGAGATACAATAAACCGCTGAAGTTTTAGGCGTGGAATTTCTGTTCGAGTCTCTCCGGAAGGACATATGTTCTTGTGTTGCTCTCTTGTACTCGAGCTGTTTGTAAAGTATTTCTATTTTTGTATCGGAATTGCCATAAGATAAGAAGTTTTCTCGAACCCTATATTTTGAGCTCCATTTTAGTGTTCAAATTGTTTAGTTTTCTGCTGCGTATTATACATATATGTATATACTTCTAAGTGTTACCCAGGGGGTTATGCTCTTGTTTTTAGACTTGTAGTTTAGTGCCGAGAGGCACGCAGATATCCTACTCAGCTGCAGTTGACCTAGTGGCAGAGTTGGGGGTATCACAAATTGAGCCTTCAAAAATCATCCCAAACCATATTCCTATCAACTTTTCATCTTTCATCAATCACTCGAACTCAAAGGTGTATATATGTATGAAGAAGGAAACAAAAAGTCTTAAATATGTATAAGAGAAATAAGAGGCTTATGATTTTCTTTTCTTTAATGAACTCACTATTTTTTTTCTCTCTCTCTCTCTCTCTCTCTCTCTCTCTCTCTCTCTCTCTTTTTCTTTTTCTCTTCATACCTTTCTTTCTTTTTTCTCTTTTTTTTTCAATAAAAGATTGATAAAGAACAAGCTTCTCACAAATGTTTCCTTTTATTGACCAAAAGTTCAGAAACACCTTTTTTTTCTCAACTATTTCTTTTCTCCCTCTTTTTTCCCCTGCACTTTTCTTGTGATGCTCGCTCAAAATGACTTAAAGATTTAGATCATTAGCTCATTTGAGGGTTTAATATTTAAATGTGAGTTTAAAAGATGAAGTAAAGAAGGGAGCGAATCCCTTGGGTTGAAACTCAAAAAGGGCACTAAGGATTTAGTGCTAATGGGATAGGCTAGAAATGCTCAAACGAGTCAATGAAGGCCTAAGACCATCATATCTTAGTTAAAATAATAGAAAGCCTTCTATTACACCTTGAGGGATAATCAAGTGAGCTCTAGCATATATGTGAGCAACCACTCAAATTTATGAAATAAAAATAATTGTGAAGAATTTGTTAAACACTAACATGGCCAATTGTGCACCAGTGAAAGTCGTGTGAGAGTTATAAAAGATATAGAAACATATTTCAACAATCAAGTCTTAAACGTTAGTGGCTAACACTTTGTCTCAGTCCATTCGAGAACTTTTTGAAAAGAATACTTGTTAGAAAACATTCTCACAATGACATCATCTTTTTAGTTTTTTCAACTTTTTTAGATTTTTTTAAAAAATTTTTCACACAATTTTTCAAAATGTTTTTGGATTTTTGAAGTAAAACAATAATTATAAAAACATACATGAAAGACACACATAAAAAAAAATAATAAAGACAAAGAAAAATGAGAAGGAAACATGGAAAACACAAAAGAAATCTCCCCTATACTTAAACTCCACATTGCCCTCAATCTAAAATACAAGGGAAAGAGAAACAAGACTTCCGTGTTTTTCGATGTAGAGGAGGTGGTGGCCCTCTCAATCGCCGCCATCTCCATCATTATCATCATCCTCCACATCATCATCATCCCCATCCTCTTTGCCATTCGAAGAACTCGGCTGCTCACCAGGAAATGTATACTGGTATAAACGGTTGAGCATCCGCCTCTACCGCTGAACCTCTGAGTGAATATGCTGGAGATACTGGAGAGTAGGGTCATTGGAAGAGGGGGATGATGCAAAGAGCATCGATAAGAGGATGGCTGAGAAGATGAGGGTTGGGAAGTGGTGGGGGCTGCCTTTGGAAGAACAGGAGGGATAGAAGGAGGTGCTAGGGGGCAAGAGTAAATAGATAGATGGGCTGTCCACGGTAAGCATAGACCCCTGTAGCCAAACATGAGTACCCTAGACTAGTGAGAGAAATATCATCTAGTATGTCCAAACTAGTAGGTAGGGAGCTGGTCTTCTCTTGTAACATCAACTCCTAGAACCTCAAAGACTCTACATAATAGACGAGGAAAATAGAGAGCCTTGTTGGGGAGTTAGAATAGGCAGTTGTTAAGATTTGTTGGAAGATGAGGCTGCCTAGAGGGATGGGGTGATGACCGACCTCATTGACTACTAACTTGTAAGGATATAGAGGTCACAATTCCTAACCTCATTTGGGCTATAGCTCGAGGCATAACATTGAAATTGAGGAGATAGGCTAGCAACCTATAACGTAGGCGTGGGGCGGACACCAAAATGAGTAATGGCTGACGTAAGGTGACACCCCTATCAGAATGGACCATATCAAGCCTAAAACTTACCTCATTACCCTCATCTGAAAAACAAAAATATTGAGCTAGTATTGCTCTTTTCATAAAAATTGAGACACGCTTTCTACCGAACGAATAGGGGTGGTCGGTGACTCCTATCTATAATGTTTGCATAAAACTCCCAGATAAGAGTTGGGTAGTAATGGGTGGGAAGATGGAGGATGGGTTCCCAATTAACTCTATTAAAGGCAGCGCTCAATGTAAAGAAATGATTAACCGTAAGATATATGGTTTTTTCGATGATGAGTTTACAATTAACTTTTTTTATTAAACTATTCTTTACATGTGGGATCTCGAAAACGGTTGATAGAAGAGGAGGTTGAGACTGAGTCGAAGATGGGTAACTTTTTTCTCGCCCCAGTATTTGTGGTTTTACGTCGGATACTGATAGAACTAGCCATTAGAAAAGGTGGAAAAACATAGGAAACAAGAGATGAAAACTTAGAAAATAAATGAACAAAAACGAGGCAAAAATGAAATGAATGAAAAAAACAAGAAAATAAAAACCCAGTCAACAAATAGCAAACCAAACTCACAAAGCAAGTCCAAAAAAAACAACAAAAGGAACGAGGGACGACAGTGACTAAGAACAATGATTTCAAAAATAGAAAGCACCAACAATCCCAACAAAAAGAAGCTATGAACAACTATTCCAAGAAAGATAAAGAACTCCCAAGAAATTGAAAGCACGAGTAACAAGCTCTTTGAAAATAAAACAACAGAGAAAATAGCTTATACAAACACAAGAGCGGCAAGCTCTTAGAATATGAAAGCAGCAACAAGCAGGTCAACTCATATACCCACATACCAAGTTTAAAAACTGAGAGAAACAATAGTTTAGTATCTAGAAGTCCAAAAATTGGCAAACACATAGTGTATCAATAATGTCAAACACATAGCTATCCACAACTTTGGACAAGGAACTTAATAATTTTCAAGAGAAAATTTAAGCAAATTTGACACAAAGCTTAGTAATGTTTCAAGAGAATTTTTCAAGAGACAATGGCAATAAAAGTGGAAGAAAAAGTAGTCAATTTTGGGGAAACCCGCCAATCTCAAAAGGCCAAGGGCTCAAACTACACAGGAGCAAAAATCAGAGACAAAAACGAACAGAAAGAAAAATGTCTCGTTCAGTTCTTTCGTGAAAAGGGCACCAACTAGCACAAAATTCCTATGCTAGTAAATAGAAAAGTCAGCTCTAAAACAACGATAAGCACAGAGCAAAGATACAGGAGAAACACAAGAAAAGATAGCAAACTGTTACCCTTTTTAGTGTACTTTGTTAATTTAAAATGAATACTGTTCGTGTGTTCTTGAGAGGCCTTGTTATTGTTGTTGCTGTGTTCGTCCCTAACTTTGGCAAATTTGTAGGAGCCCGTGAAAAGCACCGAGGTGAACCTATTAACTTTGACAGTTGCTATCTAATGGTAGAGTTTGGAATCTTTTCAAAGTGAAATTTTTAACTTTTCTGCAAAGAGTGAGATTTGTGAGCTCGGAAAGTGAAGAAAAAAAAAATCAAATGACAAGAAAATGAAGAGAGGGGGGCATTTTTTCTTTTTTTGGTGGCAAAGGGATTGTGAACATAACTCTCGGCTGAGGAGGGACGAGAATAAATTGGGAGAAACAACGAAAATGCTTGAGGAAAAATTGAGAGCTCAAAGGGCATCAATGGCAACTAGGGTTTTCTGTAGAGAAGAAAACAAGGGAGAAGGTATGTGTAGCTATGAAAAAGTTTGGGAAAAAAATGAGAGGGAGATCGCGTTTTTGTTATTTAAAATAGAAGGAGGGGCGATGGAGTGAACAGATTCGATGCTGGATGTGTGGCTTGTCGGGTCAAGAGAGATTCGACACTTCTTTTATTTACACAAAAACATCAATTCTTTTGGTAATTTCATAAAGGGTGTTTGAAACTCAAAACTAAATAAACTAGAAAAATGGTAATTAAAAGAAGACGGAAGATAAAAATAGTTCACTTTTCAAGTCTCGAGCTTGATTTCCTTTAATGCTTAATGAGAGGCTTGAGGGTTGTGACGAAGCAAAACCCCTTCTGATTGTGGTATCTCGGCCCCAAAATATTCCTTTAATCTCAAACCATTTACTGTAAATGTACCTTTCTTTGGGTATGTGAACTTGATTGCTCCATTTGGATGTTCAGTAACGTCAAATGGTCCAGACAATCTTCACTTAAGCTTACCTGACAAAAGTCTCAGATGGGAGTTACAGAGTAAAACTTTTTCACCATAGTTAAAGGTCCTAACTAGAATATGTTTATCATGTGGTGCTTTAGTTCCTTCTTTGTAAAGTTTGGCATTCTCATAAGCATGCAAACAAAGTTCATCTAAAGCATTCAATTGAAGAACCCTTTTTTCACCAACCCCTTCTATGTTAAAGTTAAGAAATTTAATAGCTCAAAATACTTTATGTTCAGGTTCGACAGAAAGATGACAAGCTTTATCAAACAATGAGGAGTAATACCAATAGGGGTCTTAAAAGCAGTCCTATAAGCCCATAAAGCATTGTCAAGTTTTAAAGACCAATATTTCCTAGAGGTATTGACAGTTATTCTAAAATCTTTTTCGATTCTCTGTTCGATACCTCAACTAGTACACTAGTCTGCAGATGATGAGGAGTAGCTACTTTATGATGCACACTATATTTTTGTAACAATTTTCTAGCTGTTTATTATAGAAATAGGTGCCACTATCACTAATTAAGGCTTTAGATGTGCCAAATCTGGAGAAAATATTTTTCTTTAAAAACTTTATAACCACCCTAGCATCGTTAGTTGAACTAGCAATAGCTTCCACCCATTTATAAACATAATCTACAGCAACTAGAATATACTTGTTACTTTGTGAAGACAAAAAAGGCCTAATAAAATCAATACCCTACACATAAAAAAATTCACATTCAAGAATATTTTGTAAGGGCATCTCATGCTTCCTAGAGATATTTCCATTTCTTTGGCATGCATTCCAATGCTTAACATACTCAAAAGCATCTTTAAAATAATTGGCCAATAAAAACCACATTCAAGCACTTTTTGAGTAGGCTTATTAGGTCCAAAATGCCTCCCTACTTCCTTTTAGTGACAATGAGATAAAATATTATCTACTTCCCATTCATGTAAGCATCTACGAATGATATTATTAGCACAAATCTTAAACAAGTTAGGTCATCCCAAAGAAAAAAAAAAAAAGAACCTCAAATCATGAAAGAATTTCTTCTTCCTTGATAGGTGAATTCAGATGGAAGATACTTACCAGCTAAGTAGTTCACAAACGGCGCATACCATGGTTCTTCAAACTGTGGCTTTTTTCATGGCTCTGATACTGCATTCACAATTTGAAAATTGGTGAGTACCTTAGTCTAAGGGGTGAAATAAGAAATTAATTGACAAGATTTAGTATTTCTCATCAATTTTTCAGCTTGAAATTGCTCATTGATCTCTCCTTTGTTGTTCTCCTCTTTCATCTCGGTCCATGGAAGTCTTGACAAGTGATCAGCAATTACGTTTTCAGATTCTTTCTTATCCTTGATTGTGATATCAAATTCTTGAAGAAGAAGGATCTTTCTCATTAATTTGGGCTTACTTTCTTTTTTCCCATTAAATACTTGATAGCGACATGATCAGCGTAAATGGTTACTTTAGCACCTATTAAGTATGAAAGAAATTTATCGAAAGCAAAAGCAATAGCTAAGAGTTCTCTTTTCATGGTGGCATAGTTCAATTGGGTGGGTTTTAAGGTGGGACTGGCGTAGTAGAGGTTTGCTCCATGATTTTTACTCAAAATATCCTTTAAATTTGGCTTCTTTCCTTGTAGAGGTGTTAGTGGAGGTTTTGTCTAGACCGAATTATTATATCACCATCCATAATTAGGGTGGAGTTTGGAAGGTTTCTCCACCTCGGGTTATAAGTAGGAGCATATGGATCATTCCCTCCATTGTTCAGTCTAACATAATTAGCATCATTAGTTTCGAAATTGGGAACAACCATATTACGTTGACCACACTGACTCGTTGGGTGGTTTCCGTAATATACTCGCGTTGGTTGTTTACGGCGGCCATTTGTAATGTATAAGGTAATCTATGAAGAGCTTCAAATTGTGCCATCTATCTCCTACATTGTGATTTGGCTCCATCACACTTGCTACTTTCATTGTAGGAAGATCCCTTGGATTATACTATTGAGAACTATTAAGCGACATCTTCTCTACTAAGTTCCAAGCATCTATACCTCCAAATTTGACATAAAAGCTTCTCTACTAGCCGCATCTAGTGACAATCTCACTCATCTCGACATCGATTGTAGAAAGTTTGTGCTTGCATGCCAATCTGCATCCCACGATGTAGACACATTCTAATGTATTCCTTATAACGTTCCCAAGAATCATGTAATGACTCCATAGGTTCTTGAACAAAATTGTAGATTTTAAATTGCATCTGAATAGTCTTAATAGGGGGGAAGAATTTATTATAAACGCTTCTTGTAATTTAGCCCAAGAATCAATAGAATTAGCATGGAGAGAGTTTAACCATACTTGGGCTTTATCCCTTAAGGAGAAAGGGAAAAGCTTTAGCCTTTTTGCATCTTCCCAGACTTCATTGATTTGAAAAGTATCGCAAATCATCAAGAAATTCTCAATATGAGTCTGAGAATCTTTGTTTGACTTTCCATAGAAAGGATTGTTTAGAACCATCTGAATATATGCATGTTCAATCTTGAAAGTTACAGCCATGATTGCTGGGCAATTTATTACCGGATTTAACCCCTCTAGCTTTGGCTTGGTATAATCCTCTAACGTCATCGGGTTTTCCATTTTTGGAGTTTCACTCTCAGATTCAGAAGAATACTCTTCTTTAGATGATTTAGTCACCTCGTAGATAACCTCGTTCTCTCGTTCCTGTGAGAATGAGCAAAAGCTTCAATTTCAGGTATAAATTGTAATGCCTCTTTACTTGCAAAACTACGTGTAAACATATATGTCTAAATAAATAAGAACAAAACAAATTAGAAGAAACGATTTTTTTTTTGTACTTTTAAATAAAAATTTAATACAAATTAGAATTAAAATGGTTTAAAATTAGGTTTACCATTAAAATTCCACACTAGAGAAAAAACAATCCCCGGCAATGGAGCCAAAAACCTTGATGTGAAATTTGCAAGTGCACAAATGTCAAGCAAGTAATAAAGTGATGAATAAAAGATCGTCCCACAAGGATTGCTATCTAACTAGAGAAATCGCCTACTTATAACCACACTTTAAACCAAAAATAAAGTTGATTAATTTTAACTAATGAAAACTAGCAATAAACAAAAATTGTTTAAGAGAAAAATATATGATTAAAAAAAAACTAAGGCACCTCTAATCCATTTTATTCATTTTATGCCTATGGTTGATTTGCTCTTGATTAATTCTTGATCTGGTTAATGGTGGAATTCCAAATATAAGTTAGACCCAATCTCTTGGTGAAAAGCTCCTAATCTCGCTAATAAACCATTTGTATCTCTATGTGATTTTAATTATCAAAACTGTATACACATCTGTGAACCTTCCCTAACTTTTGTTTCCTACTCATTAGAAACCACACACAAACCGAATCTATCCCTAGCCAGTTTACGATGTGTTATTATTACCCTAATCCAATTAAACCTAGTACTTCTCATTATCTAGATTCAATTTATGAACATGCAATAGTTGATTAGAAAATCACAATCATTAAGAACAAATAATAACAATTAACCAAAATCAAGTTTAAAGAAAAAATCTTTTAAATAAAAACAACGATGACATAAAAGTTTCGACCTTCAATCGAAGGTCTTACTCCCAAAAGACTTAGCTACTCATAATCATAAACAATTTCATAAGATAATAAAAGAACGCGAGTTAAGAAAAAACCTGAAGAGCTATTCGGAAATCCGTCTTCTAAGTCTTCGATGAAAAGATGTATAAATGATGTCCTCCTCTAAACCCTAAATTCCTCTATTGAAATAGAGGTTGCAAACCTTGAAAAGAAAGATCCAAAACTGGAAAAAGAAATTACTTAAACTAAAAATCTAAAAACTACTTTTTTTTTTTTTTTAAAAATATATTCAAAGTAAAATGGGAAGTTAAGCACAACAATTCCGGCGCCGATTTGACATATCGGGCCCTAGATTTATTTAGAACATTTCCTTTGTATAGATCCGCTACAATATCCCTCTTGCCGAAACCCTGGGGACAACTTTTCCAGCATTAACATATTATAATCCGAAACAGTTTGGTAAATTTGGCACCAGTTCTATTTAATCCAGAGACGTTCCATGGATACACGGGAGTATTCTTGTCATGGAAACTTTTAGGAAACAATTTCTATCTAGCTGAAGATAAATTTGGCGTCGGTTTTGATGGATTTGACGTTGTTTGTCTTTGTTGAAAATCCTTTGAAAAGTTTCAAAAAATTGCATGTAAGTCCTTTTAATTCCAGTTGATCTTCATTTTAGTCCAAAAAGTTCATAAAAATGCAAATGGAAGTCATATGTTACAAATTAAACCCAAATTACACTAGAATTTATGTAAAATCATTAATAAAAATCCCCCAAAACTAGTGTAATTTGCCAAATATCAGGATTAGTATCGTCTTATATTTTATCCCATATTTACTACAAAAAAGAGTAAAATAGTGACCGACATATGGGTCGCAAAGTCGTTGCTAATCATAAGTTTGCGACCGTGTTGCGACCTATGTTGGCAGTCTCTATTTCGTGATCGCAAACATGCCTTTGCGACAGCTGGTTGCAAACTTCCAAGGGAAGCAAGTTTGTGACGGAATTGCGACAAACCATATCGGTCGCAAAGTTTTAGCGCCAAATAGGTTTCCCACTAAAATTTTTGACCACCTTATGGTCTCAAATCGGTTGCAAACATTTGTTTATAAATATTGTTTGCGACCTTCTGCCGGTTGCTAGGTGGTCGCAATTTTGTTTATTTTTTTAATAATATTAATTATGCAAATATAGAAAACCCCCTGAAAATAAATAAGTCCAAACCAACAGTAATATAGAACCAAAATAAACAGTAAGTCCCACAACATTCACGTAAACAAACAGTAATATACAATAGTAACAACAAAAAATAATATATGAACGTACATACGAGTGCAACAATTAAATGTAAAATAAAACTATCTAATTAGGAGGAGCATCATCACCGTCCTCCGGTCATCCTCCTTGTCCTCTTGCACATCCTCCTGGCTTAGCTCACCAGGCATCCGTCATTCTAGAGGCGGCTAGAGATGGATAGGTAGCATGTTCTCAGGCCGGTAGCACAAATCAGTGAACTGTCAAGCAGCCCACTCACTGATGAGATACGCTCTATATAGAATCTTCCATTCCCACTCTTGACTTGTCGCCTGCATCTTTTCAGAGATGATGCAGGCAGTGACCTCTGGCAATCTATGACTAGATATCGTTTCGAAGGAGAGGCGGAGCTCTAGCAACCTCAGGCCTCATCCCTCATACGGGCTGACTACGATCCCAAACTAATAGGTGTTCCCCTTCTTCATTCCCATATCGACCTCAAGCATCAGATCTGTGTCAGTGGGCATAGGGTGCAAGTCTGAGAATGCTCTTCCTTCTTCTTTAGGTCCATGTACTTTTGCTGAGAATTAAGAAAGCATGTTAAATCGACATTTATTAAGTAAATGATAAGTTTATTTATGATATTCATAATAATTGAGATGAAAAACTTACCCAAAAATCAATAGAGCACTTGTCGACGAACTGGCCAGTCTTCTGGTGGCCATCCAAATGTTTGTGAAGCTTTTGGTAAACTTATCTTTGGAATAAGCATCACCAACATTACATAAATTGTTATGCTGCAATATTACATAAATTTAATTAAAAATGTTATAATTCATTAGGAAAACATAAAATACATAAATACGTTATTTTATATTACCTCGTGAGCATCCCACTCATAAATGATCGGGAACTACCAGTACGCTTCCTGGGACTTTGGCCGACTCGCCTTTCTTTCCTGTTCTTCTGTGTTGTCTTTCTCTTCTGTTTATACTCAAACTTCTCCTAACCGCTTATCCAGGCCTCGTATATGGGAACCGGTATACAAGATCGCCTCCAAGAGACAATGTGAACTCAGTACAATATGTCCCTGTACCACCTTACCCCTATCTTCTCAAACCCCACTCTCGCCAACTCAGTGAGGGTTAGGTGCCATTCGAAATACCGCTTTGCATTCACACACACAAGTTAAAAGACGATACAAAATTTCTGTAATTTTCAAAAAGCCTTTGAACCTTTCCCACAACCGATCGCCAATAAGACGCCGTGGCGGCTCCGAATGTTTTTCCCTCTTTCCTTTCTTAAAAAATCTCGTATTTCTTCTAAATGGATGAATTGGTGGTAAGAAGAATTGATGAAAGTCAAACCATGATTGTTTTCCACCACTCGCTAGTATGAATTACTATGTTTCTTCCATATAATATGGACATGCTAGTGCCCCTGTTCTATTCCAACCACTCAACTTTTCCATACACAGGAAGTCACTCATTATCCAAAGAAGGGCTGCCCGCATGTTGAAATTCTGTCTCTTGGAGATGTCATAAGTATGAGCTCCCACTTCCCACAAATTATTTAGCTCTTCTATTAATGGTTGCAAATAGGTATCCAATTTACTTTTCGGATCCTGAGGACCCAGAATGATGACCGACAAGAACATAAGGAGGTAACTTATAAGGAGTCAAAATTATTGGTGATGTGTTGTAAAATCAAAATGATAAAAATTGGATTAGATCCTAATTACTGCAATACAAGGCAAGTAGACCTAACAATGCAGAAGTGACTTTCAACCCGAGTTTCGAATCTCTTAGAGAAGGATGAAGGTTCAAGTACTAATCATGTTTCTAATGTTTAGTCTAAAAAAATGGTCGTTGGTTTAAAAGAAATAAAAACAAGTAACTAAATTAAAAGAAAGAAAAAAACTGTTTTAAAAGAATTATAAAGAGAAGAGTTTAGATTGGTGGAATCCTCTTAATCCTAGTTAATAATTCAATTAGAAAAACTTTAATGAAAGTGATGTTAAATAAATCAAGTTTGGTCATCACTCAAATCGAGCAATTCCTATCTCTAGGAAGAAAGCCACCTTACTCACTAACCATTAGAGGAAAATCTATTTTTTCCCTAACAAATTATGAGTGCATTAAACTTTGGTGATTTAAAAGACCTAAAAGTGCAAAATCGTATCTCTAGTCAATTGCCCCAATTAACACATGATTGGTTGCCCTAGATTGTTCTTCCTTTTTCAATTCCAATCAACCTTGCGAATAATCTAATCTCGCGACAATCAAATTACAAACAAACACAATTGGAAGATAACTTAAATTAAAACAAACATCGAAATCAAGAAATCAAACCAAGAACTTCATAATCAAGAACTAGGTTTCAACCCAAAACCAAAAAGAAAAACTACTCACTATTCATTATTATAAAACTGTAAAATAACATAAAATTCAATAACAAGAAAAGGAAAAGAAAGCTTAGGATTGAAAATTGAAGCCACAATTGAATCCCGAACATCTTCCAAGCTCGTCTTTCTAGTCGCCAAGTTGAAGATCGAAATCTTGAAAATAAGTCCTCAATTCTTGAATCCAAGAAACTAAATTGCAGAAATCTTGAAACTTTTCTAACTAATTAAAAGTATAAAAGCTTGAATTTAAAGAGTGTTTAACATAATATAACCTAACTAATCTAATTCTAACCTAACTAATCTAAAACTAATCATCTAAGAATCTAATCCTATCTAATTATGTATATTAATGTTTACAATAGCTACAAAAGACCCTTTGTAGAGAGGTGAAAAATACAAGAAAACCAAGTTAAAATTGGAGAAGAAATCAAGAAATCGAGTTTGAATTGGACTCTAACCGTCCTTGCCAGCACACCCTATCACCGGCGATAGGACGAGGCTTACCATCCGCGGTAGGTCTTTGTTGCCAATGCTCGTTGCTTCTCGCACCTACCAGCGATGGTAGGTAAGTCTACCTCGTGCAGTAGGTTGCTAAAGTTTTGCAGATGGTTCCGTTTTCATTGTTTTCGCTCCGTTTTCATCATTTTCACTTTCAAAGGGCACCTAAGACAAGAATAAGAGATATTTAGTTAAAATATATACTTTTATATATTAAAAATACCGAAACCAATAAATTAACTGATAGAAAATATAGACAAATATGCACTTATAAACCGGCCAAGAAGAGTTGTTTTCCCAGACATTCCAAATAGAGAGAAACCATTTATACACAAACCAAGTCTTAAATTACTCGATTCAACAGCGAAACCTGAATGCGTCCTATCAAAGTGCTTGCATGCTTTCCCATCCCTCAGATAACTCATCACATCCTTTTGCTGCTCGCTTTCTGAATGACATCTCATTTGCTCGACGAATTTTTTGTTGCATATAACCTTTGCAACTTATGAGTTATAGGGAAGTAATACATCCTCTTGTGAGGCACCTCCTTTTTTTTTCATATCCTTCTTTTTATTCTTCTTCTTCTTCTTCTTCTTCTTCTTCTTCTTATACCGTTTACGGAAGCAAAACTTTGACTCCCTTCTACTAGAGTCTTCCTACCAATGAAAGATTTTACTATATTAAAATAAAATGAAGATAGCTACTTCTCCTAGTACTACTACTTACCTTAGAGTGAAGTTCCTAAATCCAACTAAGCGCGCAAACACCTAACCTTGACGCCCAGGAGCCTTCTCCATCTTCAACCTCTCCAGAGGGACCAGAAAATAAAGACTCAAATCTTTATATGGTGATCGTTATAGGGACTGAGGAGTAAGCAATGATCTTCTTAAGATCGATCTGTCTTAAAGTGGTTGAGGAAGTATATATTATAGCAATTGTGCAAAGTATAAATGAAAGGAGTGGAACAAAGTGTCACTTCTGGAAACATGGGTATTGAAAATTTCCTTTTGGTAAGCTATTTTTCTCACGAATCGTACTGCTTTCTTGAACACTTATCGAAGTTGTTTCCCTTCCAGCAGCTCGAGTCTATTATTTAAGCAAGTACTATCGGCCCAAAAAACCTAAGGTCTGCCTTCTTCTCTTTTCCAAGCCTTTCTTGAAAGCATGCAACCATTAAGATATACGTTGATCTTCTGCACAGGCAACCACAAACTATCAAATAACTTGTTCGTTTAGTACCAATCACTCATTGCCACATTGTCCGGTGGGAGTATACACTTCACGTATCGTGCAACTTTTTTAAATTGACTTTTGAGTCTAGTGGTTCTCAAACTTAATACTCAACAACTCCCCAGTCGTAGTTAACTAAAAATCAGTTTTATACCCTTTCCACAATGGTTTATGTACAGCTTTTAACATATTATATAACTTCTGTGCCTCTTGATTAGGTGCTTCTTTATAAGTACAGTTCGCAAACTCTGGGTCCAAGTTTGGTTCGATAGCATTAAATATCATCTCACGAATCGTACTACTTTCTTGAACACTTATCGAAGTTGTTTCCCTTCCACTTCTCACGTATCTTCCCATATTTAATCCCTAAAAAGGTTCTCTATGACATGTCCAATTATGATAATCAGGCATAAGACCCCAGTTAAAAAGACGTAAATTCATTTTTGCCATGGTAGTTAAGTTTCTATTTTTGCACTTCATATACGGGCAATTTATCTCATCTACCATGCCATGATTTTTTGAAAGACATCAGTCTACAAACCGATGTACCCCATTCCCAAATTCACTACCAAGTCCTCTAACTCCAGGCATACATCTCGTATACATGTAACTTCTATCCGTCTCCATAACTTTTCTACATTAAAAGGAATAGAAGGTTAAGATTAATCTTATTTATAACAAGAAATTTTAATAAAAAAATTGAACTTTAAGAAGAAGAAGAAGTAATTATAATACGAGAAGAAGAAGAAGCAGAAGAAGAAGAAGAAGAAGAAGAAGAAGAAGAAACTAAGCCCCTAAGCCCCACTTTACTTCTAAAAGTAAACTCCTAAATGAAGAAGCCACTTTTGATAGATAGGAGAGAAAAGTCCTAATGTTTGTTTAAGTTCACTTCTAAAAGAAGAAGTTGCTTTTGATAAATTGGAGATGAAGAAGTAGTAGTAGTACAAACACTCCTAACGTTTG
This sequence comes from Catharanthus roseus, assembly GCA_028651295.1. Classification (NCBI taxonomy): domain Eukaryota; kingdom Viridiplantae; phylum Streptophyta; class Magnoliopsida; order Gentianales; family Apocynaceae; genus Catharanthus; species Catharanthus roseus. The sequence continues at coordinate 15,633,470 of JAPQWS010000168.1, read as the reverse complement.
TTTAAGTTCACTTCTAAATGAAGAGTTGCAAATAAACAAAGAATATATAGGAGTAAAAACTCCTAACATTTGTTTTAGGTAACTTCTAAAAGAAGAAGTAATACAAGTGGTTTTTAACTATTATCTAAGATTTTGAAAAATTTTGATAGTCTCCTTTGTAAAAAGGACATTTTTCAAGCACAATGGCTACTCAAAACACACAATTAATTAAAGAATTCAAATATTTAAAGAGTCCGGGCTCCCCTATAAACAATTAAACATCAAGAATTATACTTAAAAAACAATGAAACTTGGACTTTTTGCACATTATATCCATCTTATTATAATATTAAACTTCACATAATTTGTGTATATTCCATTATAAGAAAAAAAATCTCTTACCGAAGGGAAAGACAGTTGTCGTGGCGACCGTACGCGGGCGTCAGAGAAATTCCCAAAAAAGAGAGACCTTTAAAAAGTGAGAGAAAAATGTAAAGGTTAAATTTTTAAATAGAAAGGAAATTTTATTCATTCAGAACTTTAGACATCATACATATTTAGCAAAGAAACTCTATTTGTAGGATAATAAACTTTATTCTTCAAAATTTCAAAATTTACAACCTTTTTGAGTTTTATGATAAACCATTTTCATCATGCATAACAAACTTAATAAAACTTAAGCATCTTACAATCTTTTCCTTCCAAAAGCACATTAAACCAAGCAAGTTTGCACACATGAAGCAAATAATCATTGAACAAAACTTATAAAGAAGACAAAATTAGTAAAAATAGTTCTCCTAAAAGGGCTATGGATGGACAAGTGTATGCCATTATTTTCATAAATTACATAAGGTTCATCCTACACATAAGAATAGGAATTTTCACTTCAATTATATGATTTCCTCTAAAGTTTTTAGGTGAAGTCTTCAATCTTGAACAATATATATATATATATGTGTGTAGAGATCGTTGTGTTTAAAGTCATGAATTTATGCTCCATCCAAATAGTAGAATGCTATTGTAAGTTAATTTAGTGATAAACATTGCTCTTCCTAGAGTACACTTCTCCTATCGCTCTTTCGAAGTTCTAGTTTAAACCATATTCTCCTCTTTCTAGAGTACACTTTTATATGAATATAAATTTCATCCAAATAATTTATACCTTATTGCAACATCATTTTAGAGATTTTGTTGGAAAGATAATAACTTTATATTAACAGCTCTTAGGTTTTCTTAAAAAAACACTCTTAGATTCAAATAACTTGCACATTCCCTCTCTCGATATATGTTTTAGAGATTTAGTTATAGTATATGTTTTGGTTTAAAGATGACTTATAAGATATTACGGCAAAAAATCAATCACATATTCATATAATGCATCTATTGAGAGGGATAAATATGTAATTTAACAAACAAGGAGATGAAGACTATTCAATTACTTATTCATCTTATCTTATCAAAATGTGTACAAAAAAACATACATAAAAGATTTTAAAGCAACTGCAGTTAAATTGTTATACTATAACAATTCCTCTTTATCCAACATAATTTAAATTTTAAGAAAACAAATATGATGTATTTCTAAAGAAAAAAACTATTATCAGTTAATCAAAACAAACCGATCTTTACAGTAAAACCCACTGTATACGATTTCTTTATGACGCAAAACCCAACTCCAAATTCAATTAATTGGACATTACAATTGAAATTTCCAGAAAAAACACAAGACATTACAATTGAAATCAATTCATTATTCATTAGACATAATTAAATTATTGCATTATCAGCTCACATGCTTCAAATTACATTTGCTGAAACATAATAAAACTCACGTAAAATAATAGAAATTTGTATACATTCAACCCCTGAACAGAAAATCAAAGACTCATTAAGACAAATACAAAAATAGAAAAATTTGTTCAAAATGAAAGGGTGAAATTATACCAGCAACAACAATAATAGTGGTTCGTGCCGCAGTCTTTCCGGCAACAGCGGTGGCAATATTCCTCTTCCCAATAGTAGCAGCAATGACAGGAGGAACTGTCATGACAAAGAGGAAAAAAGACAGGCAAAAGAGAGAGGAGAAGGGAGTAGGAGGGAAGGTTGTTGCCGGCGACAATGGATGTTCAACACGGCACCGACAGCAGCGACAAGATGAAGTGGCTTCCGACAAGAGAGAGAGAGAGAGAGAGAGAGAGAGAGAGAGAGAGAGGGGACTAAAAGAGAGAAAAGAGAAATGAACAAGGAAGGGAGGAAAAGGAACGATGGTGCTGTCGTTCAACAGTCGCCGGTGGCTAGGGAGGTCGTGGGTGGCTGGTTGTTGCCGGTTATAGGGGAGAGGAGGAGGGAAATTCATTTGAGAGAAATGAGGGATGGAGGGTTCACGGGTGACCTAAATCCTATTAGCTTATGATCGACTGTCGATTGCAATGTTTGAAAAGTTTGCAAAAGGCAATATAAGTCGTTAATTAGTCGCAATGTTGTAAAAGTTTGTGACCGATATGACATCAGGTCAGTATGGTGGTTGCTATACGTGCGACCAACACTATTGGTCGCAAAGCTGTCGCTTAGTATATGACTGGCAGTATTCGGTCGCAAAACTAGGTTGCTATTTTAGTGTTTTTTTTTTGTAGTGTTTGCATTAGCATCTTCTGAAGCTTAAGTGGTCTTGATTGGTCAGATTGGTTGCACACGTTTAATCTTATTCATAATCAAATTGTTAAGCGTGTTATGTGTGCTCTGGCAGGGATATCATGGGTGGATATGTATAATTGTGTTGTTAATGTGATTTATGATTGGAACATTGGCAGGAATATGCCTTATACTTTATTAACTAAGCTATGTTATTTAGGACTAGAAAGATCATAACATTCGATGAGATGATCATTTGATCATGTAACATATGTAGGAATGAACGAGACATTCTATTTAGTTGTAGTTAGGAATGATGAAAATCACTCGGTTTAGGTGTATGTTGTCATTTTGGAAGAAGATTATGGTGAGGTTTATTATAGATTAAATATATTCGTTAGATGACCTCATTTTCTATTGAAGTCATTGGTTTTACTATTTTACCTAATCTAGATCGAGAATATGAATGCGAATATGGTGTTTTATTCGATATAACCTAACGATAAGGATTGCGTATATGTTAATATTAACATCTTCATTTTAATTTTCTGAGTTGTGCTTCTATTATATGAATACTTGGTTCATTTTTTATATATCTTTGTAATAACTTGTGTTGATTTTTATCCTACGCATAAATCAAAATGTAGCATCGTGAACACATGTTGATACTAGATGTGGGGCTATTAAGGATTATGATGTCAACGTAATTATTATTATAGGATTAGTCCTTATAAAGTCCTAGACAAAGTATATTTATGAGTTGTAATTTGTTTAGGTTTCCTAGTTATATTTTACTTAGGATTTGTCACAATGATACACTATATAATGTACACCGTTTGCCATTAATGAGACAAAAAAATTGGATTGTTTTCCCTACTGGAAACTTTCATGGTATCAGAGCCAATTGTCTAAAACCTCTCATAATGAGTAACGACAGTAATGACAATGTTGATGACGACATGATGGAAGAAAGCCATGTTCGCCGAATGAAGAAAAATGCTTACTATGTAGTATCTGCTGATGGACCTGGACTGATCCTAACAACAGTCCAGCTACGAGAAACCGAGAAGGACAATAATTATGCAGAATGGGCAAGAGCCATGCGTATGGCCTTGAGATCAAAGAAGAAGTTGGGATTTATTGATGGAATAATTCCCATTCTAGAAGATGATCCAGACAAAGAGGAAGAATGGTGGGAAATCAATGACCTAGTAAATTCTTGGATTCTCAACACTATCGAACCCTCTCTTTGATCTACTATATATCACTCTGAGAGAGCTGATGAATTATGGACAGATTTGAAGGAAAGATTCTTGGTTGGCACCGGGCCAAGAATATACGAATTAAAAGCTGCATTGGCAAATTGTAAACAAGGCGGAGATTCGATACACATGTATTTCTCACGTTTGAAAAAGTTATAGGATGAATTAGAAAACTACACTTAACTCCCGTTCAGCACAAATATAGAACTCTTGACTTTTATCATAAAAAAAAGAGAAAACGAAAAGGTTTTCCAATTTTTAATGGGATTAAATAGCGCAATTTATGGCACTGTCTATTCCCATATGATTCAACAAGAACCCATACCCAAGTTATGAACAGTTCTTGCTCAAATTTGCAAAGAAGAACAGCATAAAAATTTAACACGAGCAGGGGACTACACAGGCAATGGAGCCGCCTTTGCTGCCGCAGGAGCAGATCGCCGATCACCTTCTTCAAAACTCTACTGCACATACTGCAAGAGGGCTGGACACGACGTCATCGGCTACTTCCAGCTGGTGGGATATCCGGAGTGGTAGCCGCGGAGCTCACCTCAACCCACCGCCGGTCGTGAAATTCTACCGGCAAGCAATAGCAGAGGATGGCGCGGCGGTAGATCTGTTCGAGGAAGACGACAGCAGCAGCTGACGCCGAGAGCCCGCACGACAATGGAGGATGACCGCTGAAAGCCTGGGCCAGCTCCGCTTCAGTCCGGCATAGAAGGATGGCGGCAAAAATCTCCATCAGCGGCGACCTGTTAGCTTAGGAAAAAGACTGCAGAGGGCCGGGCAGGACGATCGGGCCGAGCACCAGCAGTAACGGGCCAAGCTATTTTCCAAATTTGACAGCTGACCAATGGTTAAAGCTGTTGACTGCCGTAAACAATTCAAACAATATTCAATCTGAAAAATTATCTGGTATGAAAAATTTATGGATTTTGGATTCAGGATGTTCTCACCATATGACTGGTAGGAAATTTTTTTAAAAAAATATAAATCCTATCTGTCCATACATTATTGGATTACCTAATGGTGCTAAAACTCTTGCGCTACAAGAAGGAATGGTTTCTTTGAGTCCTAGATTAAAACTCCACCGAGTGTTGCTAATTCTTGAACTCAAATGCAATTTAATTTCTTTGTCTCAATTGGCATGAAACTCGAGGTGTTTCATCACTCTCTCTGACAACTTTTGTGTTATACGGGATCGTATCTCGATGAGGCCGATTGGAGTGGGTGAACAGAGGAATGAGATTTTCTTCTACAAACCTATGGAATTGAAGGCATTGTACGCTTTTTCTAGCACGGTTCTTGACTCCAGCACATTATGACATATACGCTTACGACATCCTTCAAACCTTGTGGTGAATAATTTTTTGGATATTTCTAAAACCACTAGAACTAGAAGGTCTCCTTGTAACATTTGTCTCCATGCTGAACAAACTAATGATTGTTTTCCTCTTAGCATCAATAAAGCATATACAGTTTTTTATTTAATTCATTGTGATTTGTGGGGCCTATACAAGACCGTGTCAACAATAGGTGCTTCATATTTTTTTACCATCCTAGATGATTACTCTAGGGCTGTTTGGATATATTTGATTTATGAGAAAAGTGAAGTTGTGTCTACTCTACAAGATTACTTTACCATGATCAAAACTCAATTTCACAAAACTATCAAGATAGTCCGAAGTGACAATGGCATAGAATTTACATCTCTAAAGTCGTACTTTTCAACCCATGGAATAATCCATCAAACTACCATTGCTAGCATCCCACAACAAAATGGAAGGGTTGAACACAAACATCAACATATTTTAAATGTAGCTCGGGCTTTGAGGTTTCAAGTTAATTTGCCTATAAAATTTTGGGGAGAATGTGTATTGACAGTTGGCTATTTTATAAATCGTACACTCTCTTCATTATTATATGGAAAACCCCCCTATGAGTTACTCTATGACACAAAACCCTCCTACTCTCATATCAAAAGCTTTGGGTGTCTAGCGTATGTTCATGATCATATCTTCCTTGAGAACATGTGTCTTCCTTAGCTATCCACTCAATAAGAAAGGTTGGCGATTTTATGACTTAAAAAGGGAGAAGTTCATTGTATCCAGAGATGTAATTTTTTATGAAACAAAGTTTCCCTACAAAGATTTGGAAACCCCATAGTGTACTCCAGATTTTGTATACTCTTACAATTTTGGGGAACAAATATTGGGCTTACAAGAAAGGGGGAGTAAATCCCCTAATGAGGAACCCACATAGCCTAATAGGGCAGCCCAAGCTGTTGCCTCCTCAGGCCCAGCACCTCCCACAGCCCAACCTGCACGGCCCAGTGCCCCTGATCTAGCTAACCCATGCCTGCAGTCAAGACCGACCGGCCCTCTTCCTGATGACGCGGCCCAGCGAATGCAGCCCAGCTCGCCTGGCCCAACCGAGCTCCCTCCTGATGATGCCGCAGCCTAGTAGATGCAGCCCAGCATGCCTGATCCAGTCCACTCGAAAGCCCAACAACTTCATTCCAGCAGCCCAGCTTCTACATTAGCTGGTCCAGACTACTCCAAGGATTCAATTGTAAATCCCACAGCCGCGTATTCTCCTTCTCCAAGCCAGCCCACGGAAATAACTGCTACAAGGAAAAGTACTCGTGTTAAAAAGATTCCTGCTCGACTTCAAGATTTTGACTGTAATGATATATCCCATTCCTCCTCTGCTCCTTCACCCTTTTCGAACCTCTCAGGTATGTCCCTTTATCCTATAACACAATTTGTGGACTATTAAAAATTTTTTCCTTCCCACAGGCATTTTTTAGCATCTATAACTACAGAATCCAAGCCCACCAACTACTCTGAAGCAGTCTCTAATCCTCTCTGGAGTGCTGCTATGCGCCAAGAAATTGATGCACTCGAAAAGAATGGCACATGGTCCTTAACACCGTTGCCTCCTGGAAAACGTGCTCTATAGAGCAAATGGGTCTTTTGTATTAAATACAAAGCAGATAGCACCATTGAATGATATAAAGCCCGCTTGGTGATTTTGGAAAATACATAACTAGCAGGTATTGACTTTACAGACACATTTGCTCCTATTGCAAAAATGGTCACAGTTCGCACTTGACTTTCTGTTGTTACTGCTCGAAATTAGCCTATCCATCAAATGGATGTCCATAATGCATTTCTTCATGGAGATTTACAAGAAGAAGTCTATATGCGACCGCCACATGGGTTTCGCTCCTCTTCCCCCGGACAGGTTTGTCTTCTGAAAAAATCTTTATACGGCCTTCGCCAAGCTCCTCAGTGTTGGTTTTCAAAACTGACTGCCGCTCTTCAAAAGTGTGGTTTCTCTCAATCTTATGCAGATTATTTTCTCTTCACATATTCAGGAGGGAACATTTATTTATGTGTCCTAATTTATGTGGATGATTTACTAATTACTCGAAATTCACTACCTAACCTTCATATATTCAAAGCTTCATTGAATAAGTGCTTTCATATGAAGGATTTGGGTCCTCTCAAATATTTTTTGGGTATTGAAATTGCAAGAAACTCTTCGAGTTTATTTTTATGCCAACGCAAGTACACTTTGGAAATTCTCTCCGAAACTGGCTTGTTTAGGGGCAAAACCAGCATCTACACCTATTGAACCTAGTCATCAGCTAGCTAAGGCGACTGGCGCTTATTTTACAAATCCGGAACGGTACCGCAGCCTCATTGGTAAGCTGATCTACCTTACTCTTACTCGTCATGAGCTCGCTTATTCTATTCATACACTCGCTAAGTTTATGCACGCTCCTCGCCAAGCTCATTGGAATGCGGCTATCGGAGTTGTCCGATATCTCAAGGGTAGTTCTGGACGTGGCATTCTTCTTCAATCTAAATCTCCACTTTTATTGACTGCATATTGTGATTCTGATTGGGATATCTGTCCCATTACTAGACGATCTGTTACCGGCTATTTTATTCACTTGGTAGGTCTCCTATTTCTTGGAAAACAAAGAAAAAACATACCGTTTCTCGATCTTCTGCCGAAGTTGAATATTGCTCTATGGCGATGACTTTATGTGAGTTAAAGTGGTTATCTAGCCTACTACGTGATCTTCTTGTGCCTATAACACGCCCCATTCCATGTGATAGTCAAGCTGCTCTTCACATTGTCGAAAATCCTGTCTTCCATGAACATACCAAGCATATTGAAATTATTGTCATTTTGTCCGTGATGCTTTTCAAGCAGGATTTATTTTTCCCTCCTACATTCGCAACGAATTTCAGCCGGCTGATATCCTCACCAAAGCTCTTCATCCCCCACAATTTCATCGATTAATATCCAAGTTGGGCATTTCTGATATTCATGCTCCAACTTGAGGGGAGTATTAAGGATTATGATGTAAATATAATTATTATTATAGGATTAATCCTTATAAAGTCCTAGACAAAGTATATTTATGAGTTGTAATTTGTTTAGGTTTTCTAGTCATATTTTACTTAGGATTTGTCACAATGACACTATATAATGTACACTATTTGCCATTAATGAGACATAAAATATTGGATTGTTTTCCCTATTGGAAACTTTCAGGGATACATAATTGTGAACCATTTCCACTAAATCAAGATGAACAAGAAGACCAACATGAGGAGCAACAACATTAAAATAAAATTCAAGAGTCTCCTCAGTTTCTTGATATTCAAGGGTTACGAAATGAATATCCACACTCATATTTAGTTGTCACTAGTGGGTATTATTATTTCTCCTCATGGTTTCTTCCATTTATTGGACAAAGTATACCATTTCCAAGTGGTGAATATACTATTATTAAGAATTCTTTCAATAACAGTTGGATTATCTTGTTAGGTAGGAGCAGTAGAAGAAGAAATTTATTGAATGATTTGAGGTATAGCTTTGATCTCTCTATTGCTTTTCTAGATTTGCCTTTCGAGATAGAGAGTAGGCAGAAAATTTGCTCAACTTAATATGGAATCTAGGATTGTTGAGTCTTATGTATTGTCCCATATTATGTTAGTTTCTTTCGAAGGTTTTGTGATCCTGGTTGGTCAGATTGGTTTGCACACATTTTATGGTATTCCTAATCAAATTGGGTAAATGTATATAATCGTATTGTTAACGTGATTTATGATTAGAACATTAGTAAGGATTGCCTTATACTTTATTAAGCTATGTTATTTAAGACTGGGAAGATCTTAACATTCGGCTAGATGATAATTTCATCAGTATAACATGTGTCGTAGTGTATGAGACATTCTATTTAGTTGTGGTTAGTAATGATGAAAATCACTCAGTTTCAGTGTATGTGGTCCATCAAATTGAAGATGATGGCGAGGTTTTTATAGATCAAATATATTCTTTAGATGACCTTGTTGTTTTCTATTTAAGTTATCATGTTGATGGTTTGGTTATTTTTTACATAATTCATATCGAGAATACTAATAAGGATATGGTTTTTTTATTTGATATGGCCTAACCATGAGGATTGAGGACTGCATACATTTAATATTGACATATTTTATTTTAATTTTCTGAGATGTGCTTTTATTATGGTGATAACTTGGCTTTTTTTTTTTGGTATTTCTTTGAAATAATTTGCGCTGATGTTTATCCTACATAGATATCAAAATCTAGCATCGGGAACACGAAGTGTTGATGCTGGATGTGGGGCATATAATCCTGAACCATTTCTACTAAATGAAGATGAACAAGAAGATCAACGTTATGAGCAACAACTTAAAATCAAATTTAAGAGGATTTTTTCATTTTCTTGATTTTCAAGGGTTACGAAATGAATATCTACACCCATATTTAGTTGTCACTAATGGGCATCATTATTTCTTCTCATGGTTTCTCCTATTTATGGGACAAAGTACACACATACCATTTCCAAGTGGTGAAGATACTGTTACTGGGAATTCTTTCAACAAAAGTTGGATCATCTTGTTTAGCAAGAGCAGTAGAAGATGAATTTTATTGAAGGATTTTGGGTTTATCTTTGATTTCTCTACTATTTTGCCAGATTTGCCTTTCGAGATAAAAGAGAGTAAACACCAAATGTTTTACTACTTTATAAGGAACATAGGATTCGTATAGTTTTATGTTTTGTCACATTGTGTTAGCATCTTCCAAAGCTTTTGTGATCCTAATTGGTTAGATTGGTTGCACACATTTTGTAGTATTCCTAATCAAATAGTAAAGCGCATTGTGTGTGTTCCGACGGGGATAGCATGTAGATGTATATAATTGTGTTGTTAATGTGATTCATGATTGAAACATTGGTACTCTATTAAGCTATGTTATTTAGGAGTGGAGAGATTTTAACATTCAACTGGATGATCATTTGATCGGTGTAACATGTGCAGGAGTGAATTAGACTTTCTACTTAGTTGTGGTTAGGATTGATGAAAATCACTGGGTTTAGCGTATGGGGTCCATCTGAATAAAGATCATGAAAAACCAAATATATAGTCTTTAGATGACCTCTCTTTCTATGTAAATCTCATGTAGATGGTTTTGCTATTTTACCTAAACCAGATCAATCAAATACGAAGACGAATGGTCTTTTATTCGAGATAGCCTGACGATGGGGATTGCGTACATTTTAATATTGATGGTAATCCGAGAGAGGTTCAAGTTTTAAGAAGATTTTATATTTCTAAGGATGAAGATGCACGTTTTGTTCTTGTGAATGCGAGTGCAGGTGGTTTCTTGCGCATGAGGGGAATCCTTAAACCACAAAATACTTGCTGCTTGAGTAAATATTTTAAGTTATTTATTTAATTGCAGTGAACAAATTGAAGTTTTGGTCAAGTAAATGAAATTGTGATGGAAAAACTGTGGATGGAACTTTTATAGACTAAGCACTTGATTTATATAGTTTGTGAAAAGTTAGGAGTTGCTCAATTGTTATGTTTACATGTTTTTGCAATATGCATATATTCGCATAAAATCGTTTACTAGTTTTCTTCTACTTGTATTCAGTTTCATGACACTTTTTTTTGGTTAACAATATATGGATAATTATTTTCCATAATTCTCTTAATATGTTAAGCTGACATTGGAATAAAAACTGGAAAGATTGTTTTGCAATATATACAATAGGCATGCTCTAAAAAGTGTGTTCCGTTGAGAATCAAATCAGATACCTGGTCAAATAGTTGAGAACTGGGAGGTTCTTTTTCTTGGAAAATTAGAGCTACTCCAGTATTCTGTGGACAGAGTGTTGGTTCTTCTGTTCTCCTGATTTGTATAAAATCCAAAAGACAATGGCAGTATTCTATATTCTTTGTTCAATCTGGTGTATTGCAAATATCAGTTGAATACTTGATATTTTGGAATTAGCTAGCTTGACATTATGTTTCCAGTTTTGATTTGTGCATGTTAAGAATGTGTGCCTTTCCCATATCCTTTTAACTTGTCTCTACCATTCTTACAACATGCATAGGAGTGAAAACTCATATCGAAGAGTTCGGAAACTCCATCAAATTTCTCATGAACTTGTATTGATGTTGCTTTTGGGCTTTAAATGGTTTTGCACCACGTATTACCAAGTTTGTTTACCACTTCCGTTTCTAAATTTGACATTGACATTGAGAGTTTTATTTTCCCTGAACTCCATTTTCTTTGGTTCTGTAACTCTAATACCATGTGAATAGTGGAAGAAGGGAAAAGCATCATATAGTAATTGTTTCACTAGATTATAATTGGTAAATTTGCTATGTTATGTGATGAGATGTTTGTTATAGTTAAAAAGGATCTAATTTCACGGGGAAGTTCTCAGCTGAGGAGATCAAAGTTTTAGTTAGATTTTGAATCATTTGTACTTCTTCAAATGGCTTTAGATATTATTATTAGATCTTATTGTACTCTCTCTCTCTCTCTCTCTCTCTCTCTCTCTCTCTCTCTCTCTCTCTCTCTCTCTCTCTCTCTCATGTGTGGTTTCGGTATAATAAGGTAGGTGAGCAAAGTCCCCCAATTTCGAACTTTCGGAGCGGCCAAATACTAATACTTACTACGTCTTTACTGTTTAATAAAATGAAACATTTTTTAATAGGATTTTTATAAAATAAAGAAATAATTAAAAGACAATTGAACTAAGAAAATAATTAAATGTTTTAAAACAAATTCGAAAAAGAGTGCTTAAATGGTAGAATCTCCTTGAACCTTAAGTTAGTTTTAATTAGAAAATCATTGTATTAATTATTAAAACTCGTTGGTTAGATCTCACTTAAATGTCAGATAATCCCTATTCCTAGGCGAAGACCCTATGATTCACTTAACTGTTTAGAGAATAATGCTTCTCACCTAACCCGATTATGAACGAATTATAGATTATAGTGATTAATTAACGATCTAAAAACTATAATTAGTATTTCTACTCAATTAACAATTTCTATTGTTCATTTAAGACCAAGGTTAACCTTTCTTTTTCCAATTAACCTTGCGAAATTATCAATCTCCAGAAATCGGTAAACAATTACAACAATTGAATAACAACCAAACAAGAATTAAATAATCAAAACCAAGTATTAACCAAGTATTCTAGGGTTCATCCCTATTCAAGCGCTAAATATTATTCTAAAACATAAACTTATAGACAAATTCATAAAATAGAATAAATTTAGGGAGCTCAGGAGAAGATTTGAAGAGTCTACGATCCCGATGACTGCCCAAACTCGTCTTCTGAGTCGCTAGAAGAAACTCTGAAATTGTACCCGAATTGGGTCTTCTAATCTTCTTACAAAAATATGTAATTGAAACTAAAACCTAAGGTCACTAATAATCTAACTATTAAAGAGTTTAAAGAGAGAGTTTTACAACAAATTTTGCCTAACCATTTCCTAAAAAAATTTGAAATCAAATTACAAAAGGAAAGGATTAGGAGCCTAAAAGGAAATGTTCAGAAAATTGTAAGTATGCACTTCCTGCGACTTTCCAGATTAGGAAAGCCATCTTTCTAGATTCGGAATGCTTCTGCCTAAAAATTTCTTGCTTTGTTCTGTTTTTTGGATCGTGTAAGTATATTGTATTTCTTAAGTCTTTTTGAACCCTTTAACGGATGATTCAAGTCTTGGAGTCTTCATAAGATTTGTAGATAAAGCTCTTAGATTTTCAAAAAATCTTGAATTAGATTGATTGAAATTTTATATCTCGAGTTATGATTTTTTACTGAAAAGCATCAAAATGGAAGGTTATGTGAGAAAGCGAATCTTTGCACTATACTTTGAATGAACAAATGAACTTCGATTGAGACAAACATTAGCGTTATGGAAACCTCATGAAGTCCTCTAAAACGTTCAAGAAGGATACGTCTTCAATTAAGGTCATTAAGGATGTAAAAAATCTACCAGCAACTGCATTACTCGGCCATGGATACTTTTTTGTGCAACTTGTTATTTCTTCTATTTTTTTACTTTGTTTTTGCTCCGAAGGCCTTCGTTTTCACTTGTTTCACATATCTTCATTTTGAAGGTATCTGTAATAATAAGAATAGAAACAAGGTTCGGTTAATCCATTTTTTAAACAGTTAAACTCAAAAACTGATAAAAGCAATAGTGTTCAAAGAGGGTAAAATAGACATATCACTCTTTTCTTCTCTCCCTTAGTTTAGAGGATCAGTTGTAAGTATTTTCCATACAATTAATATCAAATTGATTACCAGCTTTCTTCTTAGTATTATTTTTGTTTCTTTACCCTAAATTTTTAACATGATGGCTCAAGATACATGCAATTAAACTTGAAAACAATATCAACATTTTGGTTAAATAAATCAAGATATATTAAGTCAAACACCACTTGTTTTCAAACAACAAAAGGCACCCTACCACAGCAATACACTAATCCTCCACCAGAATTTCCCTCTAATCAAGAAAGAAATCCCTGGGAGGCTATGCTCCAATATCTTTTCAAATTGGAGTTGAAAATAGACCTAGTTGCCAAACTAATCAAGCACTCTAACTTGGCCTAATTTAACAAATGATCCAAGTATAACTTCGAGGTCTAATTGTGTCAGCAGATAAACTTGTGGAACAAGGAGACTTTTAAAAAGTTTATTTATTTATAAGAATAGATTTGATAAGTTTTGAGAAAATTTATTAAAACAATTTTTATGTTAGATAAATTAAAGAAATATAGTCGAGAATAACGAATTATTGAAGTATTATATATAACAGTTAATCAGTAAACTTATACACCTTAGAACTATTAAACATAATCTTTTTAAAAAAAAAATTATGATATTTTTTTAGTTTGTTCTTTAATTTAATTAATCAAAACTCTTTAAACATTGGTTTTATATGCTCTCTTTGGACCACGTTAGATTTTTTTTTTTTTTCTCTGGAAAGACTATGTTAGGTTTGATTTCATAATTGAAGTAATGTTAATGTTACTTCGCGGTAAGGGATGGCTTTGTTTATTAGTATTGCAGTGGGATCCCTGTTTCAAGTCATTTTTGGGAAAGATATATAATAGTTTCTTGAAGAATACTCAAAACACTAAAAGGTAGAAGCATTGTTTCAAACCCGAAAATGATGAGAAGAAATAATGGAAATAAATATATTTCATTTCATGATTCTGTTAATGATGAATTAACCATTCCGTTCTGATTGCTCTCATACAATTATTTACACTTATGAGACTTTTTTCTTTCTCTGAAGCCGCAAATTACAGTCAGTAAAAATCATCCATTACCATTAGGCCCTCCTCCATTTCAGTTGCCAAAACAACACCCCAGTAGCTTTAGAACATTATCCTCCAGAGCAGAGGCACCTCTATCCAGACAAATCTCATTATACTTGTTAAAAATGGGGATATCCGAACTTCATCTATCTCATGATCTCTTGACCCTTAGTGCGAGATAGGCTATCAATCTGTATCCCACAAACATTAACAGCATAATCACAGCACTAAACATTGGATGCATTTGCCCTGCAATGTCTTCATCAATGAATTTGCAGCTGGCCAGATCGTTTCCATGGCCGTTGCATCCCATCAAAGATGAAATTTGTCTCCCTTCTCCATACTGAATATTGATTAGTAGTCTGTAAGAGTAAAATGTGGAAGAAATGTACTTGATCCAAGCCATACAAGATGGTACTTTGTGCACATAAAATCCTCCTGTTAGGACAAATGCTAGCATGGTGACAGTAACCAGAGTTGAAGCCTGCTTAGCATCCATGATCAGTGCTCCAAGAGCAAGGCCGAGGCCTTGTGACACAAGAACATATCCAAGAACCACCATTAGTGTCAAAACAAATGCCCCGAGTTCTGGTTTCAGCCCCGCCATCCAATAGGTTATGGTGAGGAATATGGTTGGAAGAATGAGCTCCATAGGCATGTCGCCAATGATTCTTGCCATGAAATACGATGAGAGCGTGTACATACCGGATGCTCTTTCTTTCATGAAAATGGCTCTTTCTTGAGGGAAGGCAAATGTGGCACTGAAAGAAGGAAGAACTCCCCAAAATATGGAAATGAAGAAGAGGAGGCCTAATCTGTCCTGAATGTTTCGAAAACTGGAATGCCACCACATGCTACCTGCTAGCAATGAGGCTGCAATTACTTGGAAGACTCTCAGGGTATCGAAGCATTCGTGCCTTCTCACCTTGAGGCTTCGTTCGAGAAGAATGCTGAATTGATTCAACCAAGAGAAAACGTTGCCTGCACATCTGTTTCTGTGTTCTTTAGAAGTGTGGATTCCAATCATCATTTCTCTAGGAGCTGCAGTTGTAGCAGTTTCCATACATGCAGCTCTAACTTTTGGAGCTAGCAATCTGTTGTAAGATGCTACAAGAGTTTGCTTCACATTTGGTTTCTCTTTCTCGTTACTCCCCAATTGACAAACTCCTGCATTCAAGAAAACAGCCAAATACTTAATTAGCTCCGTTCAACAGATACGTAAAGTTTATCCCTCGTCCAAACTTGAACATCCACTTTCACATGATCAGTTTTTGACAGAGTATTTAGTTTTTTCCAAGAGTTTTAACTAGGTAAAAACTGACAATGTTACAACTGGTAGATAAGGATTTCACAGAAGGTGATTATGGACAAAAAGTCTCCAATTGATAATTCATTGCAGAAAAGAGAAGCTAAAAAGCTAAAAAAAGTTAGAATAAACATGAAGTACTATTCAATGTTGTACAAAACATTACTAAAATTTCTTAGGGAATAATCTTTTGTTCTAAGAATCTATGCAAGAAAAGAGGTCTAAATTCCAAAGGTTAAGAGACACAAGGAATTGAATCTTTCTAAAGATGGGATTTAAAAGAGAGTATATGAAATGGTCATTAGAATAAATTTTAGAGTACTATCAAAGAATATTAATGAATTATGGCAAACCATATAAAAGGTAGAATAAGAACCATCACAAAAATTGCAGAGAGTATTTTAGAAGAGAAATGCAGCATTCTGCTAATAGGAACTATAGTGGTCTAATCAATGGCATCTATATGCATGCATCTAATAATTGAATACAACCAGAAAAGGTTCTACTAAAGTCTAGTACTCATGAAAACTGTATAATGAGAGATACTACAAGCTAATTAGCTTTTGAACAAAAAGGTCAAATGTAATTTCCTTAAGTTTTTAAGATGGGGCCTTATTGTAATAGATTATGATCAATGATTGAATCCAAAATTAAATGAAGATGGTTGCCAAAGCTGCACTGGAGAGAAAAATTAAGTTAAACAATTACAATCAAAGGCATAAATTTTCTCATCCACGTATAAAGTTTATGTGATTATTTGGACAATTATGGCTGAAAATACGCAATTTACTATTCAGCTGCGAAACATAATCGTTTTGTGTCTGTAAAGTTAGTTTCTTTCATGATTGTATCCAAATCAAATGAAGATGGATGCCAAAGCTCCACTGGAAAGAGAAATTAAGTTAATTTCTTGTTAAAGTATGGATGTGTATGTATGTATCTTCTACTAGTACTGAGAAAGAAGTAAACTGAAGATGGCCAATATTGGTTGTGCGGTGGGAGTCCACTCACTAAAAAGATAATGCTGCTGACGGGAAAGGGCCACCATATCCCCACTTCCTTAGATGACAATATTCAAATTTAAAAAAAGAAAAAAAAAAGCATAATTGGTGGGGCAAATGTGTATCATTTGCAAAGAAACCCTACACGTGGTGCTCAAAACTCATTGTTGGAAAGGCAAAAAAGGTTTTATACTTAGAGAAGGAAGGGAAAGAGAATGTAGAGAAAAGAAAAAAAAAAAAAAACAAAGAGGAAATTAGAATTTTAACTTTGACTAGACGAAATCCCATATAAAAAAAAACTTAAACTTGAAGAAAAAAATGTCTACAAATTTAAAAAAAAAAACACTTATTAAGAATATTACAAATGTGGGATCAAATCTTTTCTTTTAAAGAAGCAAGTCAAACTATTACAGGTGTTTGATTACTAAAGTATATGCCAAGCAATAAAGTTCAAATCTCTAATCAATTACCATAACTAATAATAATGTGACCAAATAACAAAGCATGATGGAGGGAAAAAGTACCTATATATCTCCTTTTCATCATATGCTTCAATCTAAATTTGCTTGCCATTTTGCTAATGAAGTGGATATTGGTCAACACTTATAGTTGAATGTATGTAGTAATAATTGATCCTAAACTCTACTTTCTTGAAAATTTTTGTTCAAGAACACTACAAACTCCTCTTCTATAGGCAGACAAAAGCAAGCAATAGTGGTCCATAACTATTTAGTGGCTGAATAACAGTTTTGGCAAGTGATCAAGTGAAATCAGGGTTTGAAAATCTTGCTTGTTTTACTAGCCCACTTAAGAGAAATCATTGGTTATTGAAAAGCTATAAGTTTCAAAGAAAAATTTATTAAAAGTTAGGTCATAAAAAAAATAACTTTCACACAAGGTGAACTATGTACAATTTTACGAAAGATAAACATCATAGGTTATCAAAGAGAGTTAAAAAAAAAAAATATTTCATCGACCAATTAGAAATTAGCGATGAACATATTTTAACTGCAAAGCTATCTTAATTACTTAAAAATGAAGTACTTTATGTGTCAAAATAGTAAATGAACAAAAAACAAACCATATGCAACACACCAAAGGTTTTGACTTATTATTTCCACCTTCTATTGAAAACACAATGCCATGAGTCCATGTGAAACAAAGTAGAATATATATTTTAAACTCTTATAATCTATTGATAAATGGTTCCTAGTCTCCAAATGCAAAAGATAAATGAATATATTAAAAAGACTTCCCCATGTGGCATGTAACCATTAGCCTAATAGCCACCATTTATGTCCCAACTCCCAACCAATCAACATAGAGAAACATCCACCCTCATCTCCCCCTTCCACCCGGGAAAAAAAAATCCCTAAAATAGGTTAGAAAGTATACATAAAATATAGGGGTAGATATGGTAGAAGATATTTGTCTTGGATTGAACTAAGATAATGACACATGAGCCCATGACCAAGAATGCATCAAAAAAAATTTTTTTTTTCTCTTTTTAAGTAAGTGCTCATTGTGTACTATAGCTTATTGGTGCAATATAATGAAAGATAGATGCTATTCTACGCAAGCAATGTTGTCATCATCTCATTGTTTTGCTACCATAATCATTTGATCCAATGAAAAATTAGGAACAAAAAGTGCACAATGAATTTGTTTAATGATGTATTGATGGATTTACATAAAAAAAAATTAAAAAGGTAGAAAATAAAGTCCATCAATGGATGACAAGCATTGTAGCTTCAAATAATGAAATATGTGAAGAAAGAAAGATTAAAGAAACCACAACCAGTTTCTGTTTAAACATTATTAAACTCTTGTCACAGCCCCCATCCTCCCAACCAAACAAGAAACAAATTACGTCCCACCAATCTATGATATGAAAAGATAGAACCGTGAAAAATGGAAAACCCCTTGTTTTAAGGCCATAAATTTCCAGCAAAGATTTTTATCATCTAAAAAGACACTATTAAAATCTCTCGGAAACAAGAAAGTCATCATGTTAAGTGGTTTTTTGAATCCAAAAAGAACAGAACCCCAATGCTGCACCTTCATAATTCCTTACTGGAAAAATACTTAAAATTGAGTTTTGAGACTTTTTAAAATTTTTTTTTTATATAGTCAGAATTGGTAATCTTATGATCAAAATAAACTCAACTCATCAAAACGAGTATAATAATTCCTAATCCTTAAAAAAAAATCTGTGTGGGGTCGTCATGGCAATGAATGAGTTTTTGGAGTCTAAAGTTTTTAATAGGGCTTCGAAGCTGTCTGAGGTAAGGTTTGAAATAATGATGCCTTAGGATGGATTTTATGGAGCTTGTATAAGTGAATATCCTATACATACAACATGTACGGTGTTTAGAATTTATATGGGCACATGCCAAAGTATATTTATCCATTATGAAGATGAGAAGGGGCGACCACCCCAACTGCAGCGCTCTCAAGATGAACCATAACATGTCACTTTCACTATCCTTTTTACATAATAAAAGTCAACTTGATTCTGCTACTTAATTTCATGCCCAAGGCTAAGTTGTCATGCCCATTACAAATACTCCTCTGTTGTATCTCCATCACAGTAAAGTTCATCAAAAATCTTTTCTCAAGAGATACTAACACAAGACAATCAACACTATCCTCAAACGCCATACCGATAAATTTGGATTGGTTCTCTAAATCTTAAAGCAAAATGAAGGGAACATCATTAAAATTCCCTAGTTAAACAAGGAAACATTAGGTTCCCCATAACATTATACTAATCCTATTTTTCCTATAAAAATAAGATTTCTGGACCCAATTTCTATGAATAGATCCCCACAAAAAAAGAAAATAGTATAAGTTCCTCAAGCTTAATTATTCCAGGTTTATCAAATAGTTTTATACTGATTCCAACATTTTCCAGGAGAAAAGGATGCAGGGTTTATATCTTTAATGTAGCTGACCATTATTTCATTAATAAAGTTAATCGAATCTCACAGATGACAAAATTTTCAACCACTCAATAAAGTGTGGAATAATAAAAAGGAATATAGTAGTACTGAAAACAGTTATTATTTATAAGTTGACAACAAGAAGATTTATCGCCAACATTTGCTTCTTCTCTTGCCAAATTTGATGTGATATCCTACTAACATGACAAGCATATTAAACCACTATTGCTTGTCAATTGCTCTATAGAAGCCACTAGTTAATGTCTTTTCGCCACCACATTCCCTTCATCTAACATTAATTAATGTCACCGATAATATAAGTTCTCGTTCTGTAATAATTTAAATTTGTATTACGTTCATGTATCAATAAAATCACATGAAATTCATTTTTGGTATTATAGTCGGTCTCTAAATACTATTAGCGATCGAATTGCAATTGTGTGAACTGTTGTCACTGTTATAGCATTTTTTTGTAGTTTAAAACTCGCTTTGCTACTATAGAAAAAGGTTGAAAGAGAGAGATTTTATATGAAACACAAAGAAATAATGATAACCCATGTGGAAAATAGTAAAAGGGATATAAAAAGAAAGGAAAAATAATGGTAGAAAAATGAAAGAAAAGGGAAAAGTAAAGGGTAGATTGAGTTGGCTATGGCTAGGAAAGGAAAAAAGAAGAGAAACAAAAAAGAAAAAAAGAGAAGACTGACTAAGGACACGTGTAGCAGAAATAGTTCCTTCAAGATCCAAATGCTATTACGTATCTCATCAATTTTATCCACTAAAACAATTTTCCTACAAAAAGGAAAAGCAAACCCACCTTTCCATCACACCAACAATAAACAACTACTCACTTTCCTCCGGCCACCACCATCTGCGGTGACTGCCGCCACCAGCAGCTGCACTATTAGAGCCATTACCACCCCACTATCCTCCCTCTACACTTAGCCATCCAGTCTCTAATTAACCTATTACTCTTGACTAAAATGCAATATAAATTATACTAAAATAACGAAATAACATTTGGAACACAAAAATTAGCATTTTTATATCGGCATTTTGACGTTCCAAATGCATTATAGATTGGAGCCATTGGATACTGCATTTTGGTGTTTTGCAGTACTCATTGGACTTGTTCTAACAGGTTGATAATTCGTACAATTCACGTTTAATTACTTGAACCTTAAAATTTAAAATGTGACTTACATATCTATCTTATTATCTTTCTAATAATATAAACAAGATTAAACATTTACCTTAAGAAAAATCTAACCAAAAACAGATGAAGAAAAAAACCCACAAAATGTGAATGGATAATTTGGACACCAATCATACTAGTGAGTAAATGGCATTCGTACACAAACAAAATGGCTATAATAGGACGAATAACCGAAAGTAGCAAAATGAAGTGGTCCAATTTAAGATAGTAAAAATTTTTGTAACTTCCTTTAGGACAAACCAAGGCAAGGGTACAAATGAGAGAAAAAATTGTACTTTTTTTTTTTAACCATTTCCCCCACAATAGTGACTGATGAAAGCAGGAGGGAGAGCCATCCTTCTTGGACCATTAATGACTTCTTCAATATCCTTTTCCTACTTTTTTTTTTTTTTTTTGTTTAAATGCACAACTTGACAAGAACTTAGTACATTCAATGCTTCTATCTATTTCCTTTGGAGCAAAAAGATTCAAGTTTCTCTTTTTGTAAGAATTATGTTAAAGTCAATTCATTTCCATCCCCCAACCCTTATCATCAAAGGGACTAGTCATGAACAACTAATCTTCAACCGACAAAACAAACAACCTCAAATATTTCTCAAATAAATGTTTTGAAAGTGGCATAGATAGATAGCTAAGCCGTGAAAATCATCAAAATACACTTTTAATCCTCACTCATTTTCTAATATTTTTATTAATAACCTATATAAAATAAAAAAAATAAATCTTACCTACTAAAAATAGAACCGATCGAAATGAAATTTTTCTATAAAACTCCTATAACTAAAAATATAGTGAGTGTAATATTTATATTAATAATTTTTATAAAATGAGCTCCAAATTTTAAAATCTAAAAAGATAGACTAGAGTGAAAAATTATATAAAACTACTTTTTTTAAGGAAAAAATTACTAGTAAAATAAGATATATTAAAGAGTACACAAAAAGTAATAATACTGAAAGTGTATTAATGGATTTAAGTGATACTTAAGTCTCATTTTTTCCTATATTTGGGTTTTTTCCTATATCTGGGTTGGGTTAAGAAGATCTAACTTAATATATGTTATATAACATACTTGTTATGTACGTGTCATATAATACATACGTGTTATATAAGTGAAAACATAAATTTACCTGAAATTTTTAATAAATTTTACCACGAGTTCCAATGAAAAAATTAAATCAATTTTTGCGAAATTAATCAAACCAAACTGAACCGGGGAGGGGAGAGAATTATTATAAAAAAAGAAAAATATCCTAAAAAACAAGAAATGAATGAATGAACGGTAGTTGGGTTGGCAAGTGGCAACGCAACTAAAGATTAAAGAGAGATAGATAGTAAATAAATAAAAAAGAAAAGATTGAAAAGAACATGTGCATGCAGAGAAAAGAAGAAAATTGTACGTACCATTAGCGAGATCAAGCAGGAAATCAGCAGGATTCATTGGAAAACATGGACAAAACCCAATCGACTCAAAATAACTCATCGCTTCATTTCCTTTACCAAAATAGATACATCTTCCTTCTGACAATACCACTACCGAATCAAACATTTGATAAACACGGCTCGATGGCTGATGAACTGACGTCACTATAGTTTTTCCCTTCTTAGCTAGTGAACCCAATGTACGAACCAACCTAAACGCCGCCGTTGAATCCAATCCCGATGTTGGTTCATCCAAAATTAAAAGACTAGGGTTTATAAGCATTTCGTGTCCGATTGTTACCCTTTTTCTTTCTCCTCCAGAAACTCCACGAATAAAACTATTTCCAATGATTGTATTTTCACATTTCGCCAAACCTAATTCGGAAATAACCGAATCAGCAATTGAAATCTTCTCTTGTTTGGAAAGTGAATTTGGTAATCGGAGAAGTGAACAGAAAATCAGAGTTTCTCGAACGGTTAATTGGGGATAAAGCAAATCGTCCTGACTTACGAATCCGGTTCTTCTAAGGATTTGTTTGGTGAATTTTCTGTTGTTTGCGAGTACAGTACCAGTGATTCCGTTGCCGTGAAGCCTACCGGCTAGTGCATTCAGAAGCGTTGATTTTCCACTGCCGGATGGACCCAGAACTGCTAGGATTTCTCCGGGACATACCATTCCTGTGATTCCATTCAAAATTGTTCGTTCTGGTGAAGTTTCAACATCAGGTGAAGTAGCAGTGGGACCTGAATTTGTAAACATATTTCTCAACTTGCTTCCACTTGACTCGTTTGTCTCCAATTTCACCCTATAGCAAATGTCCATAAACTGCATACAACCCAAATAAACAGGTAAATTATTGTTCAAAAGTCAATTATATACAGAAATTTCATGTCAAATCTACAGTCCAAAATCCCAATTATTGATCAAATTGACCAATAAAAAAAAATGTAGCAGTATTTTTTTACTGTGCTTTTTTTTTCCAATTCATTGGAAGAAAGATTGAATTTTACCTTAAGGGTTATGGGATAAGAAGAGGACATAATGGGATGCAAATGATTCATATTGTGATCTTGAGAAGGAGAGGTTTTGGGTGTTGGTGGTAAGTTTGAAGTTTCAGCTTCACCAAATACTTGCATTGTTTTGGTTCTCTGTTTTTCTGTCACTTTACTCTGTTTTTCAAGAAAAAGTGTTGTAAAGTTAGCATAAGAGAGAGAAAGAGAGAGAGAGAGAGAGAGAGAGAGAGAGAGAGAGAGAGAGAATGGAGGAATTTGAGAAACAAAGAAAGAGAAGGGTGAAGGGATGAAGAGAATTGAGAGGTTTGGCCACAAACCCCTATTTATTTGATTTTTTTTGGAAGTCCCCTCCCCATTTTGGCTATACACATCAGACTGATACCACGTGGCATATGTTAACATTGCCAGATCATGCTTTATTTTGCTCAAAAAAGCTTTTGGTCTGATGGAAACTTCCCATTCAGAGCCGTTCCTTATTATAACTCCAACTCCAAACTCTCTCTAAAAAAGTAGCATTTCTTTCTTTTCCTTTTTTCCCTTAAATCTTCCCTTATGCTCTTTCCCTTTCTTTGATTAGCGGATAGTTTCCATGACGAAACTCTCCAACTGTAGGCTCTTCCTCTTTTTTTTTATTTTTTATTTTTTTATTAAGGTTAATTTTTTCAGGCGAAACTCTCCAAATGTTTAAGATATTCCTTGATTTAGTAGGTTATAAATTGAAAAATGTGTAAAGTGACAAAGTTAAGAGAAGTAAAAGATGAATTTCAAAACAACATTCATCCATAAAATTTAATAAAAAATTATTTAATATAAAATTTGAATATGTATTGTCAAAAAATTTATTTTTATTTCACTTTAATTCTTACCATCTTGCACCCTCTCTTTTTCTTATTTAAGAAAGATAGAGAGAACGGTAAGATGCATCATAATGTGTGTGTATATATATAGATATATATACAGATACAGATGAAAGGTAACAGAAAAGAAGAAGATGATGATGCTATGCATGAATGAAGGTATCACAAAAAGTCATGTTTTTAGGCAACAGAAAAAAAGCCATGTTTAGAGAGACACAAAATGCAATAGCAACATCAGCTATATTAAGGCAGATACTAATTGGCCTTTAGTGGGAAAGACACCCATGACAACATCCATGACGTACAAACTTGATTTTTCCCGTCTAAAATTAAAATGTTCAATTATTCATTTTCAACAAAAGATACGTTTATATTTATGGACAATAATTATAAGCTATATTTACATATGAGTTAGAAATCACATCCTAATGTATCATACAAAAAAAAACGTAACATGAAAATATATAATAATTCAATAATAGAAATAATTTTTTTTTTTTAATTTAAGGTTAAAAAATTTTGAGTTGAAATCACTCAGTAAAAAGTATTTTTTTTATATTAATGTTTAAAGATTTTAAGTTCAAACTATATATCCAAAACAATATCCATAGATGCACTTCTCCTCAGCCAACAATTCAAAAAGAGAAAATAGTAACTACACGCGAAATCAATCCTAATATTTTTTTATAAAAATATTTAATTTATTTACGCTTTCTAAAGAGTCCTATGACCATAAATGAATGTTTTAAAAAGGTTAAATACTTATCTTAAGGATGGGGATACTTGAGTACGAATATAAATAGATATAAATAGGTTAGAGATTTTTAATACTAAAAATAAAGATTAGAAACATAAATAGGTTAGAGATTTTTAATACTGAAAATAAAGATTAGAGACTGAGTTCGTTAAATGAAAATACATTAGAGACTTTTAATGCTAAAAAACAAAGGTTAGTGATTAAGTTCACACTAAACACAAATAAGTTAAGATCAAAATGGACTATTTTCTTATTCAAAAATCTTGAGTTCAAACTACCTTATAATATATTACTTTCAAATAATATCATTCTAGCTTGTTGCATTGATGAGATGGTAACTCAATTGATTAGAAACACTTTTTATTATGTAAAGGTTATGAGTTCGATTCATACTTTATTTTTAATGTATCAAGAAGGCTTAAAAGAAATTTTAAATTGTTGCACAAATATTGAAGGCGTCAAAATTAAGGAAGTATTTTATGCAATATGTTTTATATGTCTTTTATAAATAGAAATGGAAAAATAATTTAAATTAAACTTTAATCCTGTTAGAGCCTCAGATTTTTAGGTCGGTATTGGGGGAGGGGGAGAGTAATTACTGTTCGCACCGTGAGGAGGAGTGTATAATATATAAGAGTTGTAAATAGAGAGGAGCTGAGGCTGAGAGGAGGAATCTGGAATAAGTCGAAGGGAGGGGATGAGGAGGGAGGGTAGATGCATGGTTTTCAGTATTGGATATAAAGTGAGGAACTGAAAGTTGGAAAAAGTGTGATAAAATCTAAAAGGGCTCACCAGAATATAAGCCTTTTTTTAAGGGGGTACGTTCCAGAGGAGACACGTCGTCAAGTGATATCATATATGCTTCCTTCTGCTTATTTTTGCCTATGGTTTCCTTTCACTGTGTTTCCTGCATTTCTTCTCCCACTTTATTTCTTTTCCTTTTATTTTTATGGAGTATATATAAGGTCGGTCTATGACCACCATATGCATGCATTTACATTCTATATTGTCCAGATGATCTTTTTATTGAAAAAAACAAACAAAATAGTTTTACTTAATCTATTCGTACGTTGGAATGTACAGAAAATAAAAGACCTTTTTTTATTTTTTTATTTTCATCATAATTTTGTTGTGTAAACTCTAGATAAAATGTATCATTCCATGAGAATATCTATTCAAGATGAAGATGGAGTTAGAAAAACTTTTCCATTAAAAGTCCTTATTGTCTTTTCTGTCCAGACATTGGAATAAAAGTATGGAATGGGATTTTGAGTGGAGATTAATTACATTTCATGTCATTTTATTATATCAAACGTGTTGTTTGTATTTAGGGTTAGTTATATTTTTCTTCTTATGATTTGTTTAAATTGTAATTTTATTCTTATCGTTTGTATTTTCATAATTAATTAATTAATTAATCCTTACGACTAATTAACTTTGATAAAATATATCATGAAACAATAATTATGCGATAAAAAAGTGTTTCTTAAAATATCATTTGGCGAGTTTACTTCTCGTTTAATATTAAGACTATAATGTCCTCATTACCTAGTTAGAATAATAAACAAAATTTATAAGCGAAGGTATTATGGTTAATGTTTAAAATGGGGTATATTCTAAAAATACGCTACAGGAAAGTGTACCTATCACTGTAGTAAAAGAAACACACACGAATTATCGAACTCAGGGAATGAATAAATTCAAATACTAACCGTTAAATCTAACGCTAATCTAATAAAATTGATTTTTTGAGAAAATATCTAAAAAAACTAATAAGAAAAGATTAAATGAAAACAAATTGCTTGAGAGGTAGGAATATTGGAAAAGAGTTCGAATGGTGGAATCCTCCTAACTTCTATCAACTATTTCAATTGGAAAACTCATAAAACGATGTTTAAGAAACAGAGGGTTGGGTCATCACGCGTTAATCGAGAAATTCCTATTTCTAGGTGAAGGCCATTCTACTCACTAACCTCTAGAAGAGAATCTCTTCTCTCTCTAATCGATTATGAATACAGTTAGATAAGGTGATTTCAAGGACCTAAAAGCACAAAGAACATCTCTATTCAATTGCCAACTTTTATTATTGAATTAGTTGCCCTAGATCGGTTTTCGTTTTTCAATTTCAATCAATTTGGCAAATTAATTGATTCCGCGCAAGTCAATTATCACAAAAACATAATTGAACAACAACATCAAAGTAAAACAACCATCAATTTCATAAAAGCCAACCAAAAATCACATTATCTAAAAGTTAGGGTTCAACCATCATTCAGATAATGAAAACTTAGCCACTAAAACATCCCAATAAAAGTCATATTAATAGTAGTATTCATAAAGAGTAAAGAAAAAGAAAGCTAGTAGTATTCATAAAGAGTAAAGGTAAAGAAAGCTTAGTGTCACGTCCTGCTTGCAAGACAAGAGGTTTTTCCACATTTTTAGACAAGCCCACAAAGTTCTAGATTGTTTTAGGAGGTTCTACTATGATCTAGACTTGTCTAGAAGACCCTAGAAAAGCCTAGAAAACTTTAGGAGTCTCTACACAAGTCTAGAATCCTCTAGAAGTCTCTAGAGCCATAGAGGAAGCATTATGTAGACTAATGTAGAATTCTCTAGAACACTCCATAGCTAGATCATTTTGTAGGATGTTCTAGAGTGATGTAAGGCAACTGTTGGATCGTCGCCACATGTAGCAATCTTAGCCATCTATTGAGGAGGTGCTTGCCTATAAATAGGCTCACCCTCCTCATTTGTAGACACACACCAGAACTTAGAGTTCCAAAGACTTGTAAGCTCTTTCCAAGCAATAAAAGCTTTCTTTCATAAACACCCACTCTTTGCCTACAAGTTTCCAACGTTTTCATCTAGCCTTTGAGATTTTGAGCGAATTAAGGCATTTTTAGCATTTGTGGGAGTGCTAAGACCGCGCGTCTACTTAGAAGAAAAAGTAAGTGCATGACAAGTGGTACCAGAGCTTTGGTAGCCATGACGAAGACCATCAAAGATCAAGTGGCGGGATCCGATACCACCAATATGGAGTCATCGCAACAAGGCCGGGGACGTGAGGAGCAACGTGACCCCGTTATACCAAAGCCGAGGGGGAAGTCCAAGGACCTCCTAGCTAGCTTTGAGTCACACCGAACTCGAGTGGAGGAAGGCATGGGCGCCGTGGATGCAGACATTGTCGAAACCCATAAAGAGGTGCGTGAAGCCTTTACCAAGCTAGGTGAGTCTAATCGAGTAGACTTACAGGCCCTTAGGACCAGTTTATGGCCGAGGTAGCTCGTTTGCGAGATGCCCATCAAAGGAAGCTTAGTAGCTTGCTAATGCAATTAGAGGAAGCTCGAGGGGGCCTTATGTAAGAAGGCGGTCCTTGCTGGTCCAACCACATCCATACTGGAATCTCGACGGGTCAATATCCCAAAACCAAAGAGCTTCACCGGTACGCGTAACGCTCGAGAAGTAGATAACTTCTTATGGGGCCTAGAGCAATATTTCGACGCTGTAGGCATCATAGATGATGGAGCCAAGATCAAGAGCGCAGCTTTGTACCTCACCGATACAGCTATGCTTTGGTGGTGTCGACCGCAAGAAGACGTCAAGAGAGGTATGTGCTCCGACACTACCTTTGATGATTTTAAAGGCAAGCTTAAAAGGCAATTTTACCCGAAAAATGATGAAGAAGAGGCACATGGTCGCCTACGCTTAAACATTTGGGAAGCATCCGGGATTATGTAAAAGACTTCACAAATCTCGTGTTGGAAATCCCCGACATGTCCGATAAGGACTCGCTCTTCTTTTTGATGGATGGTCTACAAGCTTGGGTTAAAATCGAGCTTAGGCATCGTAGTGTGCAAGACCTTGCTACTGCCATCACTTTAGCCGAAAGCTTGATTGATTACTCAAGCAAAAAGGAGTCATCCAAGCCCAAAGAAAAGAAAGGAGGTCCCAACAAAGGTGGGGGAGAACATTGGCGGGGCAATCGCAAGGAAGACAACCGAAACCGAGGTCAAAGCCCCTGGAAGCCGAAGGATAAAGGTAAACAAAAGGATAACTCTGACTGTTCCATCCCTAAACGGGAATGCTTCTTATGTGGTGAGCTTCACTGGACAAGAGATTGTCCAAAGACAAAAGCACTCAATGTTTTGACGGTTGATGTCAAGGGGCACGAATCAAGTGGCCAAAAGGATGATGCTCAAGTCGGCTCCCTTCAACTCCTCAATATCATCCTAAGTACCCCCAAGACTCAAGCCAAGGGACTTTAGTTCGTAGATGCAACTATCAATGGGAAGGAGACGAAGGCTTTACTTGACACAGGTGCGTCCCACAGCTTCATCTCCGTAGAGGAAGCCAATAAACTAGGCCTTAAAATAGTTGGTGGCACTGGGTCTGTGAAAGCCGTCAACTCTAGGGCCAAGCCAATACAAGGCATTGCTCGAGGTGTCAAGACCACCCTTGGTGAATGGGTGGGCTACTTTAATTTGTCCGTGGTACCTATGGACGATTTCAAGGTGGTTCTCGGGATGGAGTTTCTCGATCAAGTGAAGGCGTTTCCTATTCCTTTTGCCAACACCATGTGCATCTTGGACGAAAGAAAGACTTGCGTAGTACCAACGCTACGGTCTACCAAGTCCAAGCCACAAGCACTGTCAGCCATGCAGTTCGAGAAAGGCTTGAAGAGGGACGAGGAAAGCTACCTGCTATCCTCAAAGAGCACGACGATGAGGAGATACCTCCCTAACTAACTATTCCAAAGGAAATAGAAGGCGTTCTTCGCGAATTCAAAGATGTCATGCCCGGCGAATTACCGAAGAAGTTGCTGCCAAAAAGGGAAGTTGATCATCAAATTGAGTTAGAGCCAGGGACCAAACCACCAGCCATGAGCCCTTACCGCATGGCACCACCGGAGTTAGCGGAGCTCAAGAAACAACTAAAGTGCTTAATAGATGCCAGTTTTATTAGGCCCTCCAAAGCCCCTTTTGGAGCCCCAGTTCTTTTCCAAAAGAAAAAGGATGCTTCCCTACAAATGTGTATCGATTATCGTGCTC
Organism: Catharanthus roseus; assembly: GCA_028651295.1. Lineage (NCBI taxonomy): Eukaryota > Viridiplantae > Streptophyta > Magnoliopsida > Gentianales > Apocynaceae > Catharanthus > Catharanthus roseus. The sequence goes on along the minus strand of JAPQWS010000168.1, from coordinate 15,603,355 downwards.
TCAACAAGGTCACCATAAAAAATAAGTAACCCATTCCACTCGTTGCGGATCTTTTCAACCAACTTGGCCATGCACGGTATTTCACCAAGTTAGATCTTCGCTCGGGGTACTACCAAGTCCGCATCGCCGAAGGTGACGAGCCCAAGACTACATGCATAACAAGGTATGGCTCTTACGAGTTTTTAGTCATGCCTTTTGGTCTAACAAATGCACCTGCAACTTTTTGCACCTTAATGAATAAGCTATTCAACCCCTACCTCGATTAATTCGTGGTAGTCTACTTGGATGATATTGTGATAGATACCCAAACAATGGAGGAACACAAGGAACACTTGAGAAAAGTGTTCAAGTCTTAAAGGACAATGAGCTAATATATCCAAAGGGAGAAGTGTTTATTTGCCCAAGAAGAGGTACTGTTCTTAGGGCATAAGATAAAGGGTTGAAAACTTATGATGGAGGATACAAAGGTACAAGCCATACAAAGGTGGAAGCCACCTACTAAAGTTCATGAGTTAAGGTCCTTCCTTGGACTTGTGAACTATTATCGTCGCTTTATCAAAGGCTATTCAGCTCAAGCGACACCTTTGACGGATCTTCTTAGGATGAATCGACCATGGGCATGGAGCGAAGATTGCCAACGAGCCTTTGAAGATCTTAAGAATGCCATTTGTAAAGAACCAGTTCTCAGCTTGCCTGATTATTCCAAGCCTTTCGAAGTGCACACTGATGCTTCGGACTTCGCTATTGGAGGCGTACTCATGCAAGATGGTCATCCGATAGCCTACGAGAGCTGCAAACTTAACGAGACGGAGCGTTGCTACACTGTCCAAGAAAAAGAGATAACCGCAATCATCCATTGCCTAAGAGTTTGGCGACATTATTTGTTGGGCTCCAGGCTTGTCATCATGACCGATAATATTGCTACTAGTTATTTCCAAACTCAAAAGAAGCTTAGTCCAAAACGGGCTCGGTGGCAAGACTTTCTTGCGGAGTTTGATTATAGCTTGGAATACAAGCCTGGGAAAGCTAACGTGGTAGCTGACGCCTTAAGCCGCAAGGTGGAGCTCGCATCCATCAGCCGAGTTGATAGCCCTCTACTCAGACGCATCAAGGAAGGCCTACAACAAGACTCCCTAGCCAAAAATCTTGTAGCACTTGTAATGTAAGGTAAGACAAGGCGCTTTTGGCTAGAAGAAGGGATGCTCTACACAAAGGGAAACTGACTCTTTGTGCCTAAGTGGGGAAACCTTCAACGTGAATTGATCAAATAATGCCACGATTCCAAATAGGCTGGACATCCAGGTATGAAACACACCTTTGCGTTGTTGAAGACCACATATTATTGGCCCCAAATGCAGGATGAGGTGGAGTCCTATGTAAGAACATGCCTCATATGCCAATAAGACAAAGTTGAACAACAAGCACCAGCGGGGCTACTTGACCCATTGCCTATTCCTAAAAGGCCTTGGGAAAGTGTCTCGATGGACTTTATCACTTTCCTACCGAAGTCAGAAAGATTTGGGAGCATAATAGTGGTGGTTGATCGATTTAGCAAGTATGCCACCTTCATTCTAGCCCCTGCAGATTGCACTGCCGAAGAGATAGCTCGGCTATTCTTGAAAAATGTGATCAAACTTTGGAGAGTTCCTTCCAACATAGTGAGCGATCGAGACCCACGCTTCACGAGATGATTCTGAACGGAATTGTTTAAGTTACTTGGCTCAGAGTTGAACTTTTCCACTAGCTTCCATCCTCAAAGTGATGGCCAAACTGAGCGAACAAATGCACTCTTGGAGCTATACTTGAGACACTACGTGAGTGCCAACCAACGAGACTGGGCAAAGTTTCTTGATGTGGCCGAATTCTCCTACAATTTCCAACAGAGTAAGGCAACCAACCGAAGTCTTTTTGAAGTAATCATGGCGCAACAACCTATAACGCCTCTTACTCTTGCCACAAGCTATGAAGGTAAGAGTCCATCGGCTTTTAAATTTGCTAAATCATGGCACGAGCAAGCCGAATTGGCATGAGCGTACTTGAACAAGGCCTCGAAAAGGATGAAGAAATGGGCGGACAAGAAAAGAAAGCCCTTGGAGTTTTAAGAAGGCGATCTTGTCATGGTGAAACTTCTTCCTCAACAATTCAAGAGCTTTAGAAAAGTCCACAAGGGATTAATTAGGAGATATGAGGGCCCTTTCCCGATCTTGAAACGTGTTGGGAAGGTCTCTTATAAACTCCAATTACCTTCCAAGCTCAAGATTCATCCGTTCTTTCATGTGAGTCTCTTAAAACTATATCACGAAGACATGGAGGACCCTACTCGAGGAGAGTCTACACGAGCGCCTACCACCGTGGTCACCTCCTTTGACAAGGAAGTCGAGGCCATACTAGCCGATTGCCATATTCGAAGAAGAGGAGTTCCAAACTATCGAGAATACCTCGTAAAGTGGAAGAACTTGCCCGAAAGTGAAGTAAGTTGGGAGCGCGAGGATGCCCTTTGGCAATTCAAAGATCATATCCAGCAATCCACGATGAAGGCACGATGAGGGCATCGCGAGCATAGGTGGGGGAGAATGTCACATCTTGCTTGCAAGCCAAGGGGTTTTTCCACATTTTTAGACAAGCCCACAAAGTTTTTGAACGTTCCAGAAGGTTCTACTATGATCTAGACTTGTCTAAAAGACCCTAGAAGAGCCTAGAAAACTTTAGGAGTCTCTACACAAGTCTAGAATCGTCTGGAAGTCTCTAGAACCATAGAGGAAGCATTATGTAGACTAATGTAAAATTTTCTAGAACACTCCATATCTAGATCTTTTTGTAGGATGTTCTAGAATGATGTAAGGCAACCATTGGATCGTTGCCACATGTAGCAATCTTAGCCATCCATTGAGGAGGTGCTTGCCTATAAATAGGCTTACCCTCTTCATTTGTAGACACACACCAGAACTTAGAGTTCCAAAGACTTGTAAGCTCCTTCCAAGTAATAAAAGCTTTCTTTCATAAATACCCACTATTTGCCTACAAGTTTCCAACGTTTTCGTCTAGCCTTTGAGATTTTGAGCAAATTAAGGCTTTGTTAGAATTTGTGGAAGTGCTAAGGCCGCACGTCTACTTACAAGAAAAAGTAAGTGCGTGACATTAGGATCAGTAAGAGTCTCTTCCACAATTTTGAAGGTCACCCGAACTCATCTCTCAAATCGCGTGATGAACCCTAAAAGGACTCCATGAATTGACTTTAATCTACCCCTAAAATCTTCAATTCAATATTTAATTAATGAAAAATACCCAAATGAAGAGGAATTGAGAGGTATTTTGATGTCAATTTTTGCCCCTAATCCCTCCTCTCTAACCTAAAACTAAAGAATACCCCAAAAGAGGAGAAAAATTATATAAATAAAGCTAAAAAATATATTAACTTGTGCAGTAGGTCGAGCCCTACCATCTGTGTTAAGGTTTTGTTAAGAATCTTCTTTGAAAGCCTCAGAACCGACCGTGGACGGTAGGGATAGCCTAGAGTCGCCGGTAGCTTTCTGTTCCAACTTTCCTTGAATACTCTGGACCTACCGTGTGTAGTAGGTTATCCTACCGTCTGTGGTAGGTTCTTGGCTTTGGTGCCAACAGTTTCGGTTTTCTCCTGTTTTCACTTGTATTCTCCATCTTCTTCATCGAGAAGCACTTGAGATAATAGTGAAGGGAAATGATATAAATTATACATCTTACATATTAAAAAATATCATAAAAACGACGAAAATAACATATAAATATAATGACAATATGAAACATATCAATAGTCTTAATATTTATGGTAGTAAAATAAGAATTAGACTCACAAAATGATATTTCAAAAAAACTTTACTTGTTGCTACTAAATCATCATTTTCTGATAATATTTGTACTGAAATTAGTTATAATATTAATTAATTAAAAATATATAAAAGATAAGAATAAATTTACAATATATACAAAATAAAAGAAAAAATAATATTTTGGACAAAGTTTGAATGGTGACGTATTTAAAACAATTTATGTTCTATTTGGATTACAAGTTTTTTAATGAAATTTTGATTATTTTTTGATACATTAAAAAGTGAAGGATGGGATTTGAAATCAAACCTCTGCGTAGAAAAAAAAAAAAAAAGAAAAAAGAAAAAACAGTATTTTTTTTAGAAAACACTATTTACTACTTAATTAATGACTTAGTGCCTTACTACATTAAATTTGTATATTTTATTATTTATTACTTCATCCAATTTTTTTTCTTTCATATTTCACTATGATTCGTATTTTTACTTATTATATTACAAACTAATGTTATCATTAATAAATTTCTTTTACTATACCTTGATATACAGAAAATCAATTCTGTTAGTATATGCCCTAAGACCAATTGACTCACATTTATGATTTATGAAACATGTATTTTTGAATTGTATTTTATGCACTTGGTCATCAAGTATGTGACTTGATAGTAAAACCCTTATATCTAATAAAATACTATTCTTATTTGTCCCTAGTTTATTAAATCTTGTAAACTAGTGTGAAGTTGATTGATGGTCAAGTTTTACTGATCATGAATATGAGATATAAAATCAATTCTTAAATACATATTGAGAATATTGTATTGGACATGACCCAAAGTGAAGAAGAAATATTGCATGGGCTAAAGTTATAAGTATTTCTTCTCAGTTTTATATTTGGTGTCCTTCGACCTAATGTTTCTAATGTTTCTCGCATGGGGAGAAAAATATGTTTTGACATAGTCAAACATCACTTTTAATTAGGTGATCATTATGATTATTGGTTGGCTTATTTTATCGTCATGGCTTGAATATTGGAGATAGTGAAAGGGATTTGTCCCTCTCTTTTTAGAGAGAGATATCCATGGGCCCCTTGATAAGGAAGACTGGAAAATATGCATGGCCATGCTCAAATAAGTATTAATAAGGTGTTATTAATATTATTTGTTGGAACAGTCTGCCTGGTGATCAGGTAAATGGTTAATTATGTTTTATAAGGATGACTTGATCCATGCCTTGTACTTAATTAGGATATCATGTGACAAAAGGACTAAATATTAAATCTGATGCTAGGTTATTATTATATTTACTTAACTTGGGTAAGCATAATGTCTTGCTAGAGGCCGCTTATGTTTTGTGAATAAATGTCTAGGACATTTTTTCATTCACTGCCAACGTTAAGTGAACCTACAGAGTCACACGCATAGACGATCTTGTGAACGTAATGTCCACGTTCAATAAAGCTAGATTGTGTCGAGATTCGTTGAACGTATACAAAAGGGGAATCAGATTCCATATTGTATTTTCTGGTAGGTTAATAAGTAAATAATTTTATTTAATCGAATAAATGAAATTAATTACTTAATATTACTCATCCAACCGTTGGATGATTATAGGAATAGACGGACAAGATTAAACTGTCATTAGATGACAGTTAGGGTTTTGATATTGACAGCTATAAAAGGTTATGTTAACCTTTTCTTGGTAGCCGTCCTTTATCTGATTAAAGAAAAACAAAACCCTAGAACGGCGATATAGTATCTAGCCTCCTCTCTCCGAAATACGACCGATTATCAGATAGTCAGGATCAGTTCTGAACAGTTTTCAGAACACAGAAGGGGCTAGCATCCCGATCACTTGTAGAGGAGTTCGTCGCGTGGATACCAGTAGAGGGCGAAGCGTACAAAGCAGCGCCTCCACAACAAACAATCAAAACATTGAGGTAATTTCTATCCAATCGGTTTTTCTAGTATGTGTAGATCCTGTTGGTCGATTTCCGTAGTTTTATTTTACTTTGCTTTTGCCTACGGATTCCAACAAATTCAACATATTTATTTTAAATTTTCTTTTATCTATAGAGTTTCTTGGCTCATTTTTTTCTCAACTATACTGGTGTTCCTTTCAAAGTTACACATCTTGTCTTGTGCCTTCTTGGTGTAGCTTTTAAAGATCCTCAGGCAGGTGTTGGTCCTAGAGTAGGCATCTTTCCTTTTTTGGCTTTCTTTGAAGCAGGACCAGGACCAGCTTTAACTTTGGAAGAAGATCTTGCTTTGTTTCTCATTCCAGATCCAGCAGGAGTAACTTTGGTTACTTCCACTTCTGAACCAGTTTCATCCATAGCTTCATTGTTTTCTTCTAATATCACTTCTGTATCCTCCTCAACTGGCACATTAACTTGTGTTTCATCATTGAGAGGAGGTAGGATGGCCAAGGAAACAAACTCATCGGGAAAATAGTGCACAATATTGACATCAGAGGGTAGAATTTCAATTCCTAAATTCACAATCGCAAGTAAGGGCAAAGTGTTTTCTGTGAAAAACTGAGGGACATGTGCATATATCATGAGACGAAAATTGAACTCAGCAATGAATGAACTTGTAATACAGAGCCAGAGAATGATACCCAGTGTCGGCAAGGCTCAGTTTACATAAAATGATAAATACATTTGGATTGACTAAATGATTACCAAGATTAGTAAGATTGGTAGATGTTACTGGAGAGAAAATCAAAGGTCAAGCCATAGTATGGAGTGCCATGTGAGATGTTGTTGTGAGGATCCAGGAGATACATACGACATGCTATATCATCGTGGCCCAAAATCAAGTACCTTTGAGGTCGGAGAGGTTGTTCACTTGCCACAGTTGAAATGCCTAAAGAGTAAGAATTGTTTTCGTCAACTTCAACCACTGAAATCTGGCAAAAATCGAGATTAGAGAGAATGTCGAGAAAACACCCTAGTCCACAGCAAGAGAGAAGATGAGGAAGAGAAGACTCCTTGTTCAAACCAGAATCAAGAGTTATGGAAAGTGAATTGACTTCTGCATGATTTGATAGATGTGAGAGAATCTCTATTTTCAAGAAATAGTGCTAGACCCAATTAAGGACTCTGTTTCCAAAAATTGTATAGTGCAACTTAAGTTGTGAAAATAAAATTTCACCATGTACGAGAATAACAAATTACAAAAATCTATATAAGAAGAGCCATAAGAATACCACATGAAGAAAGTCATAATGGAATATTCACCAGATGGTGAGAAAATCCTGTGAGATCATTATCACTCACACTCATGTACCACCTGCAAAGACTATGTGAGAATGATATCATATAGGATGATGAGAGTGGCATGCTGCAGAGGTTCTACACAAAAAAAATTGTGATATGATAACGGTTGTGACAATCTAGATCATAAGTGCGAGAGTATCTTGAGGAACAGTGCTCTCACTTCAGACCTATTTAACACAAGAAACAAACTATTAGTATAATGTTAAACATTGTTTTATGCTACCCTATGATACATAGATTCTCGAGGCTTGCCGAAATTCTTCAAATCTTACAAAATCCGAGGACTTTGTAAGGATATTTGCCAACTGCTTCTGTTTGGTAACATGTTCTAGATCCACAATACCTTGCTCCACCAAATCTCTAATGAAATTGTGTCTGATGTCGATGTGTTTGGTTTTCCTATGCTGCAAAAGGTTTTTTGTGCTATTGATGGCACTGGTATTATCACAATACATGACCAATTTCTTCTCCATTCCCACAGTCACTCATCATTTGTTTCATCCATAATAATGTGCAGTAGCGCCTATCAGCAATGTACTCTGCTTCAGCTATTGAGAGTGAGATACAGTTTTTCTTCTTGATGTGCCATGACATTAAGTTGTTTCCTACATAGAAGCACCATCTTGATGTACTTTTTCTATCATCACAATTGCCTACCTAGTCTGTATCACTATAACCCACAAGATGGGTTGCGTATCCTCGTGTAGAAGAGACCATAACTGATTGTGCCACTAACATATCTGAGTACACGCTTCACCACTTTCTTGTGTGATTCTTTGGGATCAGCTTGATATTTTGCACACACCCAAACAATGTATCATGTCAGGACGACTGGCTGTCAGATAAAAGAATTCTCCAATCATACTTTGATATTCATGTTGATCTACGTTCTTCTTTTTTTTTTTATCTTTGGAGATCTTGAGTGTGGTACTCATGGATGTTCTCATGGTTTTTCCATTTTCCAAGCCAAATTTCTTAACAAGATTATGAGCATACTTTTCTTGAGATAGAAATGTTCCTTCCTTCATCTGTTTGATTTGCAAGCCTAGGAAGAAAATCAATTCACCAACCATACTCATCTCAGACTCAGTTCTCATTGATGTGACGAACTCATCTATGAGTTCTTTTGAAGCTGAGCTAAACACAATTTCATCCACATAGACTTATGCAACAAGAACATGTTGTGCTGTCTTCTTGAGGAACATAATTTTATCTGCACCTCCCTTGTTGTAACTTCTATCAAGTAAATAAATAGTTAATCGTCAAACCATGCTCTTGGAGCCTCTTTCAAACTATACAGGGCTTTGTTCAGTTTGTACACATAATCCAGATACTCTAAATTAACAAATCCCTTGGTTGTTCAATATATGCTTTCTCTTGCAAAATACCATTCAAAAATGCACTTTTCACATCCATCTGTTGTAGTGTGAATTTCTTAGCAAAGGCAATAGATACAAGTAATCGCACAGATTCTAGTTATATGTTTGGTGCCAATATTTCATCAAAATAAATTCCCTCTACTTGTGTATATCCTTGTGCAACTAATCTTTGCATATGATTCTACCATGTTCATTAGTCTTGTTTCGGTACAATCATTTATACGAATCACATTCCCACCATCATATCTAGGAATAAGCTCCTACAAATCATTCCTCTCAAACTGCTGTAACTCATCTTGCGTTGCCTCAATCCAATATTCATCACGAATAGCTTCTTTTTTATTCTTTGGCTCAATTGTAAAAGTGTAATAAGCCATGTGATCATCCCTGCCATCTCATCGTAGTCAACATCCTTTTTGCCTCTCGTCTTCATTCCTTCTGTTATGTCCCCAATAATGGCATTGGTTAGATTATTCTTTAACACCTTTGACTCATGTTTCTTAGGCTTGATCACTATCTTTGGGTAAGTTTCATTGATGTTACCAGTAGTGATTTGATCATTGCTGATTATGTGGCTATCACATTATGGAGCAATTTTATCATAAGTATCCTCATTTTCTGTGTCAATGGACATTCTCGGATTAGTCTTGCACTATTCAACTTCCTTAACTGTCACATTAATCGATTCAATTACAACACCTGTGCATTTTTTGAATGCACAAAATGCATGACTATTTGTGGAATGCCCAAGAAATACTCATTTATCACCTCATGCATTAAGATTACCCAAGTGTTCTCGGTCTCTTAGAATATAACATTTGCTTCCAAAGACATGAAGATAGCTCAGTTTAACCTTCCTTCCCTTCCGGAGTTCATAAAGAATCTGTCTTGTTCACCTGTAGTCTTAGATAGACCCTGTTGATTATGTGCATTACAATATTAGTAGCATTGACCCACCAACTATGTGATAAATTCTTTGCATTCAACATGACACAAATCATGTCCTGAATTGTTCTTTTCTTTCTTTTATCAACTCCATTATGTTGTGGAATTTTAGGTGTAGAGAACTCATGTTTTGATGCCATAAGCTTCATAGAAGTCTGAGAACAAAGTATTCTCAAATTCCTTGCCATGATCACTTCTCAGTCACTTCAATGTTGTGCTCATCTCAATTTGTAAATTCAGACATATAATTCTAAATGCTTCAAAATTGTCTAACTAGTTCCTGAGAAAATTTATCCAAATATACTTTGAGAAATCATCAACACACAAGTGTGTACCTTTTTCCTTCGACACTTTCTATTTCTGTAGGTCCAAATATATCAATAAGCATCAGCTCCAAAACATGAGTTGTTGTAATACCTCTAACTTGTGCATGCTTGGCTCTGGTTGGCTTTCCAACTTAACTATCATCACACATCAATCTGTACTCCTTTTTTTAACTGTGGAATACCTCGCACTATTTTTTTTCCAAGTTTGTGCAGTAGCTTGTAGTTAACATGCCCTAGTCTTCTGTGTTATAGTTCCATATCATGAACTTTTGCAGTTAGTCATGCTGCATAAGTTTGTCATAGCATTCATTTGATAGCAATTATTGGTTGTTCTATTTCCTATTATAATGCATTCTTCATCCTTCTTGACCACATAACATCTCCGTTTATCAAAATGCACCATCAAATCTTCATCACACAGCTAACTTATGCTTATCAAGTGTGCTTTCATCCCTTCTACATACAACACGTTTGTCAATTTAGGCATACCTTCTACATTCAATGTGTTCCCATTACTTTATTCTTCACTCCATCACCAAAGGTGACATTACCTTTTCGACTCTCACCATAGTGAGTGAGATAGTATCTTGTTTTCAGTCATATGTTTGGAACATTCACTATAACGATACTATGCACAATACATATTAACAGATAGAGACAAGTATGCCACATTGCATCTCAACTCATTCTTCTTGATCTAAATCCAACGATTCACCTTTTCTCCTTTTGCATAACTTGCAGCATGCATGTGTTTGAATCTTTCTCCCTTGCTCAAGATCCTTGTCTTTTCGATTACGGTTGTGCCACACATGTTCGATCATCATATAGTATCCATATATAATAGGCAGAGTTCTTGGCTTGTATTTGTTTATCAACTTCCTTTTGTCATCATTGGTCATATTTCCCTTCATGAACATACCTTCTAACTTCTCATATTTCTGAGCACCACTTGTGTTCTATTTGGTGTGGCTATCTCCAGCATATCAAATGCCAGTTGTGTGGTTCTCCTCCATACCCAAGACTAGTTTTCACTCCAGCAGGATTTCGGATTCAACAATCTCATCAAGGTTTTCCTTGTCAGTGTTCATCCTTGCTATTTCACCCTTAGCACTACTCAGTCTTCCAGTCACATCCTTGACTTGTGCCAATAATTCATAGTTTCTCTTCTTAAGTGCCTCTTTTTTTTTTTTTTTATTTTTTTTTTTATTTTTTATCATGAATCATTTGTAAACTCCTCTTCAGTGCTTTATTTATCTCAACAAGATCCATCCACTTAGTGTACTGATGATCATATTTATCTTGGAGTTCCTCATAAGACACTTCCTCATCAATATAGAGTGAGTCATCACCACTAACACTATTACTGTTATCATAATCATGAAGGGATGTGTCTTTCAAATATACTATATAACATTGAAATCCATAGTGTCATTAATGTCAATCTCGTCCTCACCATCAGTTTCTTCTTTCTTGTCTTTGTCACTAAATGTGGTGTTGAACTGTTCTTTTTTCAGAGTGTTGGCACACTCAGCTTGTATGTGACCAAACCCTTCACACTCTCTACACAGATCCCTTTGCCTTTTTGGCCCATGTCTTCTTCTTCTCACCATGAATTTCAAGTCTTGACCTGTTAATGGCTCTCTTATCTCTATTTTCACTTTTATATCCATCAAAGGTCTTGATCTCTTGCCAGTTTTGCAAAGAAACTTTCCAAAGTTCCTTGTAAGCATCATGATCTCATCTTCAGAATAAGGAGTAGTGTTGAGTGTACTTATCTTAGCCTTCAAGGCTATGCCTTTGTCCTTTGACTAGGTATCCAAATTCATTTTATTGGTTTGCAGATAACCCAAAAGATCATCCAGTACTAGTTTAATCACATCTTTTGCCTCCTCAATAACAACCACCTTTGGATGAAATCTTGTTGGTAAGGATCTCAAAACCTTGCGTACAAGCTTCTCCTGAGAATATTCCTCTTCAAGTTGAAAGGCCTTATTTGCAATATCCCTTAGCTTGCTACTAAAGACAGCAATAGTGTCATCTTTCTGCATTCTTAATTCCTCAAATTAAGTGGTTAACATCTGCAGTTTGGATATTCTTACAGAGCTAGTACCTTTATGCACTTTTCTAGTGTGTCCCAAGCTCTCTTAGTAGAGGTGCATGTAGATATTAACTTGAAATGCTCCTCATACACACCAGCAAATATGGTGTTTATTGTCTTAGCATTAGCTTGTGTGCATTTTCTCTCAATATAACTCCATTCAATCCTTGGTTTCACAACCTCCTTCACTACTATGGTATCATCTACCATCTTTGTTGGTTCTTTCCATTCAATCTCAACACCATCCCAGGCAGTTTCATCCAAGGATTATATGAAAATCCTTGTTGTCATCTTCCAGTAAGCATAATTTGTGCTTTCAAATAGTGAAGGATGCATCACAGAGCCACCTTCCTTAGTTTACAGGATGTCCCAAGTACCAATTTCTCACGATCTCACCTACTAAGTAAATAGCACTTCAAATTGGTGCCTTGCTCTGATACCAGATGAAAGTTCATGCTTATTATGCAGTATGAGTAAACTTCTCTGTGAGTTTTATGTGGAGCAGTTAGTGTGACAGCAGTAGTTAAATACAAGATACATAATACAACAAATTGGTAACACAGTTCGGCCTAAGCCTATATCTGTGAGGCCATGCCTAGAAAAATAATGCACTATAAACTGGTAACACAGTATAGGAAATACATAACTCTTTAACACATTTAGCGTTTTTCTAGTGGATCTAATTTAAACTCCCTTTGCACACTGCACAGTAGAAATCCCTTCAACTCTTCAAGGCTCCCCTTGGTATGTGGCTGCCCAGGCTTGAACTCCCTACAATCCTTCAACACCATTGAATCATAGCAAAACTTCTTTCCCAAGAAGCAATTTTGTCTTCAAAGAATACTCCAATGCTTGATGCTGGTAGAACAACACTTAGCAATGGAGAAATTTCATGGTTTTCGAGGCATATGGATGCATAGACTTGAATCCCATGAATTGCCGTTTGAATGCTTGAATAATGCAATTGGAATAATGAACGGCTAACCCTAACACTTCAGAGAATAAGTCATTAAATTCTTAGAGTCATTTCATCCAATAAGGAATTCTAAATTCATTCCAAATCAGATCTACATGATGCATACGGATTTAGCTTCCTTTTCTGAAGGTACTTCCTTAACTAATTAGACATATAGAGTTTGTGTCCTTATTTCACACATAACAGTTAAAGAATTTAGAGTCTTGAGATTTTCATTCGATTCGCAGAAGATATTTCATATCTCTAAGATTTCTAAAACAATGCTAATACAATCTTCAAGTAGTCATACGTGTGTGCTGTTGTGTTACCTTCGATTCACACTCATACTACAAGAAAAATAACAAATAACGACCAAAATAGCGACTAAATTTTTTCATTGCGAAATTAGTGACAGAATTGCGACCACCAGTCATGTTTTGGAAGATTGCAACCAAACTAGCAACCGAATAAAAGCTTGCTCGCAAAATTTAAAAAATTTGTGATGCAATACCGACCGAATCTTTCCATCGCAATATTTTTTCAAATGATAGCGACTGTTTGGTCCCTATTATATTGCCCAGTAGGTCAAAAAAATTTTAATAAATAATATATCAAATTAGCCTAACCATCCCCTCCCCCTTTCTTTTCTTATACCCTTTCTCCTCTTCTCTTCTCCTCTCCACTGTGACTCAACCCATCTTTGGAAACCCTACCCCGAGTGCCTCCTCTTGATGGTGCCTCGGATGACACTGTCTTGTGTCTCTTTCCTTACCTTCTCTCTTCTTTCATCTCTTCTCTTCTCTTCTCCAAATCTTTCGTCGTCTTCTCTATGGCCCAAATGCAAAGTTGTGATGGGAAATCGGTCGTAATTTTTGCACCATTTTTTTGGTGCAAAATTTCGCTTTGAAATGGTCAAAATTTTATCAGGCGTATTGGATCCAAACTTCATGACAGATAATCGTTATTCCGTTGCTAATCGTATTTCTTAATTGAAATTTTCGTCCAAAATGTTTGTTAGTGACGGCCGCTTAGCGACCGAATGATTCCTTTGTAATTCCGTCGCAAACTATAAAATTATGATCAAATTGCGATCATATATCTCGTCACAATTCAATCATTTTCTGGTAGTGTCAGTCGATTCACACAACACGATCATGTGACCATACGCCTGATCTGACAATATTATACAAAAGAATAGTCTAGTTTATAAAAAAAACATATTTAATTTCGTGTTTTATAAATAATATAATATCTGAAATGTGATTAGTAAAATAAATAAGGAGAATATTTTTAAAAGAGTGATGTCTGGGATGTTAAAATAAAAAATAAAAAAAAAATTATTGGACAATATAATATGCGAATTTCAAAAGCTGCAGCCTCACATATTGTGGTGGAGGGGGTTCATTCAAGGTAAGGCTACGACTACTTTATGCTGACTATGATGCAAGGAACGTCCATTTTATCTGGACACGAAGGCCATTTATGGTTGGTTGGTTCCTTGTTTGTGCTATCCATCTTTGCCAAAGCAAATCAAATTTTTGGAACTTTGAGTTTAACAATTCCCACAATTTGTCTTTTCCATCCAAAGAGAACAATATTATTTAGCCTTAATATGGACTATAAGTATCCTTTTTGGTTGCAAATCTTCATATTAATTGAGAATGGCTGATGCAAATGAACAAATCAAATATTAAACAATGAAAAAAAGGCAAATTATAAAGATATAACGATATTTTTTTTTTTTTCAAAAGTTGGTGTAAGAAATTTTAATCACCGGATGAGCTTTGTCTATCCTAAGAAGGCCAATTCTTTGCTCAAAGGATGGACTTCTAAATAAACAAAGATCTGTCATATTTGTTTATATAAGGGATAATTACATTTTCTCTTTTGAAATTTTATTCAAATTATAAATTTATCTCTTTATTTTATTAAATTACAAATACTTTTTTATCGTTTATATTTTCATAACTAATTAATTTCTAATATTAATTTCAATAAAAAATTTATTAGAAAATAATAATTTATTCGATAAAAAGTTTAAAATTTCCATATAGTATCATTTTACGAGTTCACTTCTTATTCATTATTATATATTAAGACAATAATATTCTTCATTACAGAATAAAAAAATTTAATTATCAAAGGTATTATGATCTTAATATATGGTTGTAAATAAAAATTAGACACAAAGAATGATATCTTTGGAAAATTTTAACTCTTTGCTAACTAGTCGTTATTTTTTGATAATTTTTTTACTGAAATTAGTAATAGAGATTAATTAGTTATGAATATATAAAAGATAAGGATGTATTTATAAGATATACAAAATAGAGGGATGAAATAGTAATTTAACAAATTTAGAGGAAAAAATGTAATTAAAATTTTATTTAAACAATTAAGTTTTTTTAAACTTAATTTATAAAGTTGCTACCTTAATATTTTAGCGTGCGTTTTTCTTATAGTCGGTATAATCAAATAATAAATTCAAAAAGAAAAAAAATAATTGAGGAGATAGATGAAAGAGTCAAAATCAATTTCTGGGAAAGAAAACGGATTTTCAGAGGAGAAATCTGAGGTTGAGGTTGTTGAATTGAATGAGGGAATATTATTGCAGGGCTTCTTTTCTTTTTTTCCTTTTTTGATAAAGAAAAGGTAAAAGACATTGCAAGATTGAGATTGGAAATCCAAGAACAATCATTTAAAGTGAGCGATATATACCACTCAGATGATCCTCCCATACAACTTTCCCTCCGTTCCAAGTTCTTTTGAGACTACTTAACAATATTTCATTAAAAAAAAAAAAAAAAAAGGAGAGAGTATTTAACAATAAGTTCGAGTTAAATAGAAAAAATTACCGTAATATGGTTGTCAAATTTTCACAGTCAAATAAAAAATTTTTGTTAGCAAAAATCGAAATTGTGAGGAGAACCGATGTGTAAATCGACCAAATACAAGATTTTTGTTCTATATTTTTAAAATAATCTAAAACATAATTTTTGTAATTATGTCCTTCTCTTAAAAACATAATTTTTGTAAAAAAAACAAAAGATGCTAACATAAAGTAACTTAAAGGGTAAAATAGAAATTATAAGTTATTTTTTCTAAACGAAACACACCCGAGTTGATTTGGAGGAAAATAAAAGGTATGCTCTCTCTATCAAAATAATCGCACATCACATTCTTTTTTTAAAAGATAAAGGCTTATAAATGTCTATTTTACCTTTCAAGTTATCACACATGAGTAGCTCATGTGATTTATTTGAAAAAAGTTAAGTATTTGATAAAAAAATTTTATTAGATTATTATAAATTTTTTAGGGATTATAATGGGAGGAAATAAACTTTGAGTATCGTATTAAACTCTAAATTTAATGACTAAAAAGTTATTTTTCCCTTCTATATTTCTCATCTCACAAATTCATATTGTTGGTTCTGAGAGGGATTGAAGAGGGAGAGGGTGATTTGGAACATATAACGAAAATGGCTTTTAAAACTTTGATTGTCAGTTAGCTTTGAAAAATAATTAGCTTGGAAAGAATCACAAAGTCAATCTATGTAACTCAAGAAAATTTTAAAGCATAACTAAACATTTGAAAGTAGATTTATCAAGATAGGAAAGTAAAGCCGAAAAGGAAAGAACACCCGCAATTTATAATGGTTTGACCAACATGCCTACATCTACTCTTAAAGCATCCATTTTTAGGATTTTCCACTAAACAATCTTCTAACTGGATAGAGATACCATTACAAACTGATTTTTAATAGATCAACAACTATCCTTCGACAAGGTTAATTTTCAACAGATTAGGATCTGCAATAGATTTTCGATCTATCAACTATGAACTCACCTCACCGAGAACAAGTTCTTTACAAGGTTTACTTAGGTACTTGTAAACTCGAACAAAGAGAGTTTCGGTTTGAATAACATTCAACTATACTATTACAATGATTCTTTACTAAGCATCAAATCTTAATGGAGTTCATGACCATTAACTGTACTTACATTAAAGACCTCAAGCCCATAACCGATGGAGTTCTTGGAATGCTTCTCTCTCTCTCTCTCTCTCGTTAAGAAATAAATGTGAGTGTCTTCACTTTTTTTACTTCTCATCAGTAAGATGGCCTTCAACTTCAGCTCTTTCTTCTTTTCTTTTGGATGAGCTGACAAGCGTTGATATGTGTGTGTATGTATATGTATGTATATGTATATATATATGTATATGTAGAAACCTGTTGCTCTGCTTGAGTGTCGTCACACAAGTCGATCATATGAGGACACAAGAACTACGGCGTTGTAGCGGCACTATGTGTTGGCATAGTTTTAGGAAACTTGAGTAAATCTCGAAGGATCTGGGATTATGAGCTAAAGATATGGAGGTCCGGTTGAAAGCATAAAGAATGGTTAGAATCCTAAAGGAAAATAAGGTTTGCAAGGAATCAAAGAAAGTATCTTTTAGAAACTAAATATTTAGTTCATACTAGGAAATACACAAACTGAGCAATAAACCTCATACATCTATAAATAAATCATTGTAATGGAAAGTTAATGTTTAGCTGTTCTGTAATCCTTCAAAGATATTCTGCAAGAGAGAAGATGGCAATTCATGGTGGTTGAGATTGTGCAGTCACAAACTTCAAATATTGTGATTCTCTATTGATGCTTTTTGTTCATCATTCATAATTCAATGGAGTTCTTGTTTTCAAGATTGTAGCTTCTAGGGATAGAAGTTATGCTGCTATTCAAGAATTGAAGACTTGAAGGGATTCAAGGTCAAGCAGCTTGTTCCAAGGGGGAGCCTTGAAGAGTTGAAGGGATCCAATTGTGTGATACCCCCAACCCTGCCACTAGGTCAGTTGCGGCTAAGTAAGGTATTTGCGTGCCTCTTGGCACTGAACTATAAGTTCCAAAACAAGAGCCCAACCCCGGGGCAACACTTAGAAGTATATATATGTAATACGCAGCGGAAAAACTAAGTAAACTGAATAATAATAGTACGCTCAGAACACGAGGTTTAAGAAAACTTCTTATGATCGTTTTACTACAGAAATAAAAGTATCTTACATCAACAAAGCCTCACGACAAAATAAAAAGAACTCTACGACCGGCTCAGGTCTAAGAAAAACAAAACATAAATACATGTCCTTCCAGGGAAATTTGGTCCAAAACTCCATGCCTAAAATCCTGAGTTAATCTGAGGAGTAAACATGATATGGAAAACATGAGCATGAACACTCAGTGAGTCCACGTGTATGTGTACATCTTAGTGATTTCTTTGAAACAATGATGAGACAGTTTCACGAAAACAATTCATGCAATGTTATGAGAAAACATTTCCTTCTATTGTTTTAACAATATTGATGCTTGAACCGACATGAAAGTTTCAAGCGCAGTTAGAAAGTCTGAACGAATCAGGACACATCAGTACAACTTCTACACCCAAATTCAAAGAAACAAACAATGCCACCGCCGGGCTCCACGAACAAAGTCCGGATCCTAAAACGAGGTCATCAGAACTAAGTTCTGGCATCTCGTAGTCAATACTAGCCAAACACCATACGAGCGCTCGATTACCAAAAGAATTGCAGTCCCATATCACTGGTTGAAACAGGCTACAGATTCCTGGGGCACCTACTAAGTCTGCCCTTGGACCAACCTTGGTTTCAAGTCCCTCCTGACTCTCTACTAGGCGGTCGAACAACACCGCAGAGCATGATGCGGTGTCAATGTAGACCGATTGGGCCACACCCTCTGAGGTCTACGCCCCTCTTCAAGTGAATCCATTCTCCTGAGTCTGAAACACTCACGCTATCGGAAGAGGCCCTCGTACGGGAGACTAGCCATGTATAATGCAATCCTCTGACGCTTCCGAACACATAACCATAACTAGAACTGTAACCCTGATCGGAATTAGGTTTTCATAGGTGTTTATAACAGAAAGGCCATTTGCCCGGCTGTCGGAACAAAATCAGGTCATAAATATTTTTAACAAAAATCACCTATCCGCTAGTCTCCACATGCTTATGCCAATTTCTCAATTATGCCAGATTATACTCATGCACGTCAAAAGAGTGTAGCTTTTCAAGATTATAGCATTTTCCAACATATAAATATTTCTAGAAAACGTGTGCAAACAAATTCAGTTTCACCATAAGTATAATCTGTTTTGAAAAGACAACACCTATATAGAGTACCATTCCTATGTATTTTCTAAGAAAAAGGCAACACATTGTGGAGAACATCTCCAAAATATGCTAAATTATATCATCCCGAACGTAGTAAATATTTTGTAACAAATTTAGGAACCATATTTATAAGGGCCGTAATACTTGAAAATAATGGTAGAAAACCGGGTTTGTGGACTCACCTGGATGCAGCTTTGATGCTATAATTCTACAAGCAGGATACTAACAAGCACTTAATTATAAATTCTAATATTTCTTTTTGCCACCGAAAATAAATATAAAAGAAAAACATACCCTCCTATGAACCTGGGATATTTCTACACATAAACTAATCCTAAGAGCCTAATCTTCTTAACTCATCTATACTAAAAATAATACAAACCCACCAGTGATACTAAAATTATACATATGCTATCACCATATGCAAAAACTATGTATATATTGTTAGTATATGCCCTAAGACCAATTGACTCACATTTATGATTTATGAAGCATGTATTTATTGAATTGTATTTTATGCTCTTGGTCATAAAGTATGTGACTTGATAGTAAAACCCTTAGAGCGAATAAAATACTATTCTTATTTGTCCCTAGTTTATTACATCTTGTAAACTAGTGTGAAGTTGATTGATGGTCAAGTTTTACTGATCCTGAATATGAGATATAAAATCAATTCATAAATACATATTGAGAATATTATATTGGACATGATCCAAAGTGAAGAAGAAATATTGCATGGGTTTAAGTTATAAGTATTTCTTCTCAGTTTTATATTTGGTGTCCTTTGACCTAATGTTTCTAATATTTTTTGCATGGGGAGAAAAATATGTTTTGACATAGTCAAACATCACTTTTAATTAGGTGATCATTATGATTATTGGTTAGATTATTTTCTTGTCATCACTTGAATATTGGAGATAGTGAAAGGAATTTGCCCCTCTCTTTTTAGAGAGAGATATCCATGGGCCCCTTGATAAGGAAGACTGAAAAATGTGCATGGCCATGCTCAAATAATTATTAATAAGGTGTTATTAATATTATTTACTGGAACAGTCTGCCTGGTGATCAAGTAAATGGTTAATTAAGTTTTATAAGGATGACTTGGTCCATGCCTTATACTTAATTAGGATATCGTGTGACAAAAGGACTAAATATTAAATCTGATGCTAGGTTATTGTTACATTTACTTAACTTGGATAAGCATAATGTCTTGCTAGAGGCCACTTATGTTTTTTGAATAAATGTCTAGGACATTTTTCATTCACTGCCAACGTTAAGTGAACCTGCAGGGTCACACGTATAGACGATCTTGTGAGCATAATGTCCACATTCAATGAATCTAGATTGTGTCCAGATTCGTTGAACGTATACAAAAGGGGAATCAGATTCCATATTGTATTTTCTGGTAAGTTAATAAGTAATTAATTTTCTTTAATCGGATGAATGAAATTAATTACTTAATATTACTCATCCAACCGTTGGATGATTATAGGAATAGACGGACGAGATTAAACTGTCATTAGATGACAGTTAGGGTTTTAATATTGACAGCTATAAAAAGTTATGTTAACCTTTTCTTGGTGGCCGTCCTTTATCTGATTAAAGAAAAACAAAACCCTAAACCCTATAACGGCGATATAGTATCTAGCCTCCTCTCTTCGAAATACGACCGATTACCAGATAGTCAGGGTCAGTTCTGAATAGTTTTCAGAACACAGAAGGGGCTTGCAGAGGAGTTCGTCGCGTGGATACCAATAGAGGGCGAAGCGTACAAAGAAGCGCCTCCACAACGAACAATCAAAATATTGAGATAATTTCTCTCTAATCGGTTTTTCTAGTATGTCCAGATCCTGTTGGTGGATTTCCGTATTTTTATTTTATTTTGTTTTTGCCTATGGAATCCAACATATATATATATATATATATCAAGATCAGTTACAAGAGCTAAGTATACTAAAATTATATATATAAAACCATAAATGTTAAAATCATTTTCAAATATCATTTATACTAAAAAAAATACCTATAAAACTATGAATACTAAAATTATTTACAAAAATTATGTATATAAAAATATGTATAAAGTTATATACTAAAATATATATGCAAGACTTTACATACTAAAACTATTTATAACATTCCTGTATATACGAAATATATTTATACCAACTATATATACTAAAATCATTTACAACAATTATGTATAGCACAAATATATATACATATATATGAATTATATATATACAAAAATTATGTATACTCATATATATATATATATATATAAAAGTGCACTAAAATCATTTACAAAATATTATGTAAACCAAAATTATTTTAGATAAGAGAATTATGCTAAGGAAAATAAATAAATAAATAAATTTATATAAAATTAAATAAGAGAAACCAAAACAAAAATGAACTATTTTAACCAAATTAGACCCTAAATACTTCATCTCAAGACTCTAAAATCAAACTGTACAACCCATCATCACAGAGGAGAAAAAAAAATTAAAACATAACTAACCAAATAAATAGATAAATAAATAAAGCTAACTCCAACTTCTAGTTTAAAAAGAAATAAAACTTATAATCTCTATATATATAGGTATATATATATATATACTAGTTAGTAAACATTAAAGCCTTCATAATACTACACCATACAAAAATTACACAATTACTAAAGTAACTTAAGAAAAAAGAGAGAGCAAGACAAAACTAACAAAACACCAAGAAGAAGAAAAGAGGGAAAAAAAAAAACGGCAAAAGGAAAAAAATGAAAAAGAAAGAAAGAAAGGCAAAGAAAAAAAAAAAAGAGAAGGAACCTTACCTAATGCTACTGGAAGTCGAGAGGAGGGGAGGAGGAAGAAAAAACTTCAACAAATTCTTTCCCTCCTCAAGTCATATATATATATATATATATACCACCCAACATGGCCATTCAACAATGCCAAGTGGTACAACACACTAGACAAGTGGCTTTTTTTTTAACAAACCATAATAATCTAATGAATATTAGAAAATTAATATTAATAATAAAACATAAAAATCCTTCCATAAAAAAAAAATACTT
This sequence comes from Catharanthus roseus, assembly GCA_028651295.1. NCBI lineage: Eukaryota > Viridiplantae > Streptophyta > Magnoliopsida > Gentianales > Apocynaceae > Catharanthus > Catharanthus roseus. The sequence goes on along the minus strand of JAPQWS010000168.1, from coordinate 15,581,320 downwards.
TAAACCTTATACGAGACTACCGAGTATTTTAAACTGCTAAAAAGTGTGCACCATAAATTCTTATATTTTACTACGTTAGACTCCCGACTTCTATGTTCACGATAATTGTGCTCTCAAGGTCACTCAAGATGCCTACCGAGTGGGGCGTTACAAACTGTGCTGCGGGTCAACACTGTTAAGGATTAAAGGGAGTTCAAATCCATACAGCCACATGCTAAGGGGGAGCCTTGAAGAGTTGAAGGAATTCAACTGTGTAGTGTGCAAAGGGAGTTTACACTGATTGCACTAGGGAAACTCTAGATGTGTAAAAGAGTTAGGAGTTTTCTTGTATTGTGTTGACAGTTTTAGTGAACTACTTTCTGGGCATGGCCCTGTAGACGTAGGCTTGGCCAAACTGTATTACCAACTACTGTGGTCTTGTGTGTTTATGTTTTTTATTACTTTTCACTCTGTAGATCACACCACGCCGTACACAGGAAAATCAGTCATACTGCATGGATTGCCTAAGTACTAACTTACAGTATATGCATATGTATAGAGATACATGTATATGTATATGTATGTATACATATATATAGCCAGGACGAAGCTTGGGGGACATCGTCCCGTTTTATTAAAATAAAAAGGAAGCAAATATAATCATAGGGAAATGCATAAAACTTACCAAAAAGAAGGCGGACACAAATCTACTACAGAAAAAGGGAAAAAATAAAGACTAATAAAATAAATTGAGAATATAAGGGGTGCTTTTACTATCTAAGGGAAAAAAAAAGCTTTTCCACATGCAGGCAACTCTTGAAAGAAGTGAAAGTACTTAGAGGTAGAAGAGGAGCAAGCAAGATTTGATTGACAATCCATCACGTGATCGATTTCACAATAAACATGAGCAAAGCAAATGGGTTACCTTTGGGCCCAGAGAAGGATTTCTTGAATAATGCGATACAATTTGCAGGGAGGTTTTGCTTTATCAATAAAAATAGACATCAACATGGGAGAGTCACATTGTACCAGAAAATTAGAGAAATCTTGTTCCGTAGCTGGTTTAGTACTATGAAGAAGGGCAAAAGCCTCTGTTAGACGGTTAGTGCCAAAAGATCTTAAGTAATCAAAAAAGATTAGATGCCTTCACCATTACTCCTTCTGAGAATACGCACCCCCCTCCCTTCCCCTCCCCCTCTTTCCTCTTCGAGGCAAAAGGTCAATAGTTTTCCTTAAAAGCATCATGAGTATTGAGGATTATAAAATTTGAGTGAGTATGATCCAACTAATAAAGAGAAAGGGAGCTAAGAGACTTTGACCTTTTAGGGGAGACAAAAGGAGCAGATTGAGAAGAATTGCTAAAATGCTTAGCCAAACCGAGTTCATTAAAAGTGTTCATGAAAAGATAGTGCATATTGGAATTAGATGAAGAAGTGCCATCAAAATAGTATTTGCAACGAGAAGTTCAGATGCACCAACACACAAGAGAGGGGACAATTTGAAAGAGAAAAAAATGCTTACCACTATTAAGCAGCGACCAAAAAGAGAGGAGATCTTTAGGACTTCGAATAAAGAACCGTGACACATTGGAAATCTCACAAAATTGAGAAGCTTTATGCTAGATGGATTAGGCAAAAGGACAACACCAAAAGATATGATCGATAGAATTCGTTCCTTGTTCACACCGAAATCAGGACACAAGGTGAAAGCCTAAGTGTTGCTTAACACTTCTACACCTGAAAATTCATTCATCAGGCTCTACATGAAAAGAGTGAATTTTAAAGGATTAGAAGAATGGCAAATTTTAGAGCAATAGAGGTCAGGATTATGAGATAGGCTGAAAGAACTAAACAACTGTCTTAATAGAGAAATGTCATTTGGCCTCCAATTGCCAAATATATTCATTTGAACGTATAGAAAACCAAGGGAAAGAATGAGTAATATCAACAGCAAGATAGGGAAGACTCAGAGTACATAGAAAATTAAGAAGAATCCTAAATATCATATGAAGAAACATCCATGATCATAAGAACACCATTTTCTAGGAGAGCAAATCCCAAACCATGGTAAGGAGCCTCCCAGAGAGGGTCCAGTTTTCCAATTAGAAGGAAGAATCACCAGACCGATAGTAAACCCCAATGTGCTATTCCATAAAATCCATAACGGATAACATAAGATTCTAAGTACAAACATATATATATATATATATATAGAGTGAGAGATAGAAATACTACCTCCAATTAGATTATATATGAATATCTATATACTATTTATATAAGTCCTTTTATACTTGTGAAAAAGAATTAAGATTCTTGAAAATATGACAATTTTTGAATTAAAGTACCCTTTATTTCTTTATTAAACAAGGAGAGAGATAGAGAATATAGATGAATAAATAAATAAAGAGATGTGTAAAGATGAAAAGAATGCAATAAATATATTAGCTGAAAAGTATGAAAGGATTTATATTTTGTTATAGAAATTAGACAAAACTACCCTTCAATTATTTATGTCTCGGCAATATGGGGAATGATATTTTTCTGTTGCCATTTATGTGTTGCCGAAAATGACTTAATACTACAGAAGCTGGTGTCTGTTGACTAAAATGCTTATATAATTTGATAAACCTAATTAAGCGGCAAAATTGGCGTAACACTATTTTTTCCCTTCAACCCAAAGAAATATCTAATCCTAATTACTAAATATTATATATATATATATCTATATATATTTGAGTTTAAATGTCATCAAAGTTGGAAAAAAGTACAGTTATGCCACCCCTTTATTATGGCCCATGTGTACCACTATAAAAATAGAACCAATTACAGACGACAAAAATCGTCGGTATACCATCGGTATGATCCTATTACCGACGGCATATCAAAGAAAATGGAACCATTGGATTCTTTTTTAAGGCATCAATAGCTACCAACGGTATGTCGTCAGTATGCTCGGTTTTCGACCGACTTATCGATGACTTTTTTATTTACGTTATTTATTTTGTTACTAACTAACATGTCTTGTCGGCAACAAACACCAACAGCTTTACCGACGAGCTTCCTGTTGTCGGTAACACTCACCAACGGACTTAGAGATGACAGTAGTTTCCGTCGATAATCTCCATAGACGGAAACTACCGATGAGTTTTCTATCGGTAAAAAATGAAAAAGAAAATCAAAAAAAATATTTTGTGGTAGATCCATCCGTACGCTGTCGGTAATACTTTTTTACATATATTGTTTAAAACCGGAACTGAAACTCCTTGAAACGCAGAAAATCCAATAGTAGTAATATAAACTATTCATAAACTAAATGTAAAACATCCATCAAAGATAAAAAAAAAAAAACCCATAAACTAATTAATAATCTATAAACCATCCATAAAACGTTAAAAACATAAACATCCTTACACAAAAAAACCAAAAACATCCATCAAAATGTACATATAATCGGGAGGTCGATATAGCATCTCTAGAGGATAGGGGAGCAACATCTGTGGGGTCGGGGTAAAGGAGAGGTGGGTCTGAGAGCTTGAATAGCAGAAGAGTACTAGAACCTTAGGTCGGCACCTCGGAGGTTTCCGTTATTGCTGCCACAGTCGATGAAGATATGGAAGCATCGACACTCATTGCAGCTTTGACGAGAGCATCATTGGCAAGAATGGAATGTACGCCAGCTGGTTATGCTCGAATAACCACCTCATGTGCTCGTCGAAGACAACAAAAACTCTGGAAACAACATCCTCCACCTTCTACATAAGCCTCTGCTCGTGATCCAAGCAACACGACGCCAATGAGGCTGCAGCTCGACTGCTCTCGACTATGAGGTAAGTTGCCTCTCTATAAGCTCCATGCAAACACTTACGGCCCGTCCCACCAGGTTCAATGGACATCAGCTGGAGATCATCGGACATGCCAGTACCCGATACCTCAACATCCTGCTCGACCTTCTTCCAGACCTCATGAAATTTCTCCTACAATCAAAATGTTAGTAGAATTCGACTTTTTTTATAAAACGTTATATAAACTTAAAAGGTTATAAGTTATCAAACATTATATAAACTTAAGTTATAATCGATACTAAACTTACCCAGAACTCTGCTGAGCAGAAATCTACGTACTCTCCCTTCTTCTCCCACTTATGCTGTTTGTGAAGCTCCTTCAAGTACTTACTCTGAGAGAACCTCTTAGTCAAATCCCTTTCCTGCAAAACAAAAACAAAAAGGATTAACATTTTTTCTAAGTTAGTTTAATTAATAAGAGGAATTTAATATTAAATAAATTTCGTATCCATTTCACAATTGTCACTGTGAATGAGATGGAACCACTCTATCCCTGAGTCCGGTACCTCTTATTTCGTTTGGACTGGGCTTTATATGCTGGGGTATCCCAATGATTCCACATCTTGGCCCAGTAGCTCTCACCAATCCACGGAGGCCTCTTGTTCTTTTCCCGAGCGTCGCCCAACAAATCCCTTAATCTATCTTTTTCCTTTGATTCCCTTGCCATCTTTATCTTGGTCATGGAGTAGGCCAGATCCCATACACATCGTTTCTAAAAATTTAAAAGGTTAGAATAGAATATAACATTAGAAAACATAAGGCATAGTTTAATGAGCAAAAGAAATTAGAAATCATAAGGAATATTTTCATGATCATAAGGCAAATTAGAAATCATAAGGCATATTTTCATGATCAGAAGGCAAATTAGAAATCATAAGGCATATTTCAGTGATCATAAGGCAAATTAGAAATCGTAAGGCATATTTTAAGACATAATTTTAATGATCATAAGGCATATTTTTAAGACATATTTTAATGATCATAAGAAAAAATTAGAAATCATAAGGCATATTAGAGATGTGAGCGGCAGCTCTCAAAAAGGACTGTAGTTTGTTACGCAAAGATTTTATTAATATTTATATTAGAATATAAATATTTTTGTATGTATATAAATACTCACTAGTTTATATGCAAATATAATAACTCCCAAGAATCTTCAGGTAGAGGCCTCCAAGCTGGAGGACCCATATCTGGAGCCGGAGTATCCATCTCCAGAGTCGCAGGAGCGGATGGTTATAAGGTAGATAGCTCTGAGGTAGTAGGTAGGCCCTGCATCATCGGTGTAGAAGCTGATGGAGTCGACGGATTGGTGGACAATAGATGAAGAGGAGTTGCCGTGCTAGCAGGTGCTAGTGGGGCCTGTATCATCGGTGTAGTCGATGTTCCTGTCGACTGTGTCCCCATAGACTGTGTACCCATGGACTGTGTCCCCATCGGCGAGCTAGCATCTCATTGTCTCTTCCTTCCTCAAGGCATCTTACCTGCGATAGAAGGAACGTGAATGAATTAGTTAAAAATATTATAAAGAAATAAGTGTAATAAACATACATAAGCGTAATCATATCAAATAATCAAAGTAAAGCAGATGATGTTCTATGTGTCTGAATCCTCATCATTTTCATCGATGGAATCATCATCGGCATCTCTGTTCGAATCTTCATCCGTCCCACTCAATCTCAGTTTCATCATTTTGTAATTCCTTGAATGTGTTTTGAAGTCGATGTCTAAATCATCCGACGAACGAGAATCATGGACTAGCATTCCAATGTCTTCAATCATTGCATCTATTGTCAAACCCTTGCCAAATGTCCATATTCTCTTGGAACGCATCATCCTAGACCGGGACATCTATTACTCGTGGTCTAGATTTCATTACACTAAGCCAATCTATCCTCATTCTTTTAGAGATCGGATATGGAAGAAATGAAACTTGCTCTGCTTGATGAGCTAATATGAAAGGATCGTATCCTTCGTATCTCCGATCTTTGTGCAACTCAACAATTTTATATTGAGGATGAATCCTCATTCCTTGATTGGAAGAATCAAACCAATCACAACGAAACAAGAGAACCCTTTGGATTGGTGTTTCAGTCAGCTCAACCTGAATTATTTCTCTTAAAACACTGTCATTACAAGTTTCTCCCTCCTTAACCCTATCTCTTATCTGAAACAGAAACCCATTGAAAATGTATCATTGTATGTCTTCACTTTTTTATTAGGACCCCAGTATAGATTCATTAGGAGTTTACTACACCGTTTGGTGGGATCGTGCATCTGGATACACCAAAATACTTTTGTTAATTAAATTTGTTAATAAAGTTGCGGTTTAAATTTGAATAATTTCATAAAGATAACTTCATTTCTAAACCACTTTGCGAATCTCTCTTTCTCTTGAATTTCCTTCTCCATCATATTCAAATTTATATTTCGCAATTCCAATTCGTATTTCCTGCATTTGATTAAATATAAAGCTGTATATATGTATGTATATTAAACATGTATTAAGTGAAGAACATCAGTTGACTTACTAAAGGAAAGGTTCAACTTCCTTGCAATTAAGGAGGATATAGTTCTGCACTACTTTAAATTCTCGTTTCTCCAAGTATCTTTTTTTCATTTGACCTAACTTTCTTCCTTGTTGATTAAATGCTGATAGAACCTCACCCACATGAAGAGGATTCCCAACATCGTCATTTCATCTATTTCTTTTATGAAGTATGGGTACGCTTTCTTCAAAGAAGTAACTAAAGAATGTCGCGGCCTCCTTAATTAAGTAAGTATTGCATATTGATCCCTTGACTCTTGCTTTATTTTTTATTATCTTCTTTATATGGTGCAAGTACCTAATGTTAATTCAAAGTATAAATGAATGAGTTATATAATTTAATTGATCTAATAACTTACTTAACTATAAATGAATAGTTACATTTGTTGTTGCTCGAATGGGAACATCCACATCTATTGAACAGGATTGCATAGCCTCTCCTCGTAGGGCAAATAAATCATCAAATGCTCCATGACATATAGACTCAATTTGGCAAAGAAACTCCACAACTTTGCTGGAAGGAGGTCTCTAAATGTGATAGGCATCAGGCATGCTATGAACACATGACAATCATGGATTTTCATGCAGGTCATCTTTATTTCTTTATAATCAAAATACCTGGCCAAGTTAGATGCATATTCGTACGTCTGGAAATTGTAAGTTTGTAACTCTTTAACCCAATCAAGCACTCTTTAACCCTAAACCCTACCCCGTTAGTGAATTGACTTATAAGACCTTTAATCTTGGGTCCTCTTTCTTTATACATTTAACTATGATCTGGTATATATTTTCCATAGCTCCTAAGGATGATTAGGAGACTGAATTGTTAGTTCCATAACTCCTAAGTTATATCTATGAAGTTCAAAAATTTAGACGTACTTCAAAGTCTTATAAAACTTAAAAAGCAAGCGTAATGACTTAAGTCATTAAGTTAATTGTTATTTAAGTTTTATAATTTAAGAAACAAGGATTATAAAGTCTTATAATTTCATTACTTAGTATTAAGTGAGTAATGAAAAAGATAAGGTATTTATATGGTTAGAAAAATTTAGCAGAGTTTTCCATGTATTATGGATATTTTCTAGGCACACAGGTCACATAAACAAGCACCAACAAAGATTCACACAAATTTAACGAGTCAGGGCTCCCCATAAAACTATATATACAACCTAACGAGTCAGGGCTCCCGCGTAAAATTTTAAAGAGTCAGGGCTCCCTCGGAAAATTTTAAAGAATCAGAGCTCCACCGTAAAATATACTTTAAAGAGTCAAGGCTCCCCCATAAAACTTTAAAGAGTTAGGACTTCTCCGTAAAACACAAACTTAAACTAATTAAACACATACCACTATCGTGTATATGATGCAAAATATGTCACCAAAATCCTCACAAAAAAAACTATAAGAAACAAAAGAGCAGAATATTAAATTTTAAACTTAAATTTAAACTGCTTAAGCTAAAGTTGTAATTGAAAATTATAATAATTACTACTAAGAGTGTGATGGTTTCTTAAAGAAATGCTTTCTTTATGAAACCATCACTTTCCACTATAATGTCATTTTCTATCTTTGCATTATACTACAACTTTATTTCTTTGCTTCCTATTAGTTGACTTTTCTTAGAATTTATTCAATCGAATCCAACTAAATTTTACAAAAAAGAAAATGAAAAATTCAAATATAAAGAAAACAGTCCAATAGTCCCAATATTTGATCATAATTCCCAAAGCTAAATCTTAAACCATCACCCCAAAATCAGCAAGAAAATTAAATAAACTTCAAATAGAAACAGTTACTAACTTTTATCTCAATCAAATGGCACTTAGACTATCACTGAGTGACGCAAGAAAACTACATTTCCAATACATGAAAGGGTAAAAATACAAACTTGAATTTCGTTTAACCTATAATCAAGAAGGAAAAAGATAAGAAACCATATATAAAATCATTGACTTTAGAACACAAATGAGGATAAAAAGAAGCAAAAAATACTATTCAATAGGGCTATTAAAAGCACAATAATTCTTTAAAACAAAAGCTATTACATAAAGAAAAAATGTGTATTTCTTACAATATGATAAGAAATAAATATCTTACAATAAGTATTTCTTTCATATAAAAATTTAGTACCAACATTATTGTGTATATATGCTCACGCAAGAGTTCGAAATAAAATGAGAAAATGTGTGTGTATATATATTGAAAATCTTCACTTACACCTTAATTTTCTATTAAAATAATAATAATAATAATAATAGTTAGAAGCATACAATTAGGGGGCATATTCGCCATAATAATCAAGAACATGTTTTATTTTCATAATATTAAAATTAAGACACTATTTTCTTTTGATAATGAAATATTCCTTTCAAAACTAAAATTAAAAAAAGTCTTTTTAAACTCGAAAATATGAATCAAAATCAAGGCTCAACCAATATCCTTGTTTATGTAGGGGAGAGGGGGGGTGTGCTCCATAGAGAATTATTATTTTTCTTTATTAGGAAGAATCTTGCATTATTGCAAAGAAAAATATTACAACTATACATTAAATATTTATTTTAAAAAAGAGAAAAGAAAAAACTATGCATTCAATGAATATTGTGATAGTCAAAACATGGGATAACATTCACTGACAACCTGTTTTAAATTTAGCAAAAAACAATGAATATCGTGAAGTTTTAGCTTTAACCAATTGAATAATTTTAATTAATTACTTTTTTTAATGGATCGTAATCAAGATATTTATACTTTTAGATAACGAGGTAATTCCATCATGAAATATTACTTTATTAAGATTTAAAAAAAAAAATTAAGTTATAACAAATTTCTTGCAATTAGTATTAAAACAATAATACTTTTTTAAGAAAAAAATTCGTTTATTGTTTTAATATTTGCCTATAATTGTTCTTTTAGTCATTCTTACAAGAAATTAACTACAAATTCTGACGATTTAAATTTAAAAACAATAAAACAAAATTTTCATATTTATATAACATTGTATTTTATTTATAATTGACATTTTTTTTACTTTGTTTAAATTAAGTTAGAGTTTGTGTTTCAGTTAACTCTATTATTATATTTTTTAGAATATAGACTAATAAAATGTTACTTAATATTAAAATGGTTAAAAGCAGCATAAGCAAAATAAAAAAATTTTAAAAAAAAACCTTACTGTTTGCAACCGGAAGGAGCAACAGTGTCGGCATCGAAGCAGCAGAGATAGCGTCGGAGATTATGCACAAGAAGGAGAAGATATTGAAGAAGAAGAAGAAGAAGAAGAAGAAGAAGAAGAAGAAGACAGAGAGAGAGAGAGAGAGAGAGAGAGAGAGAGAGAGAGAGAGAGAGAGAGAGGTGTCGTTACCGGTGAGTTGGTCATCGTGTCGGAGGTCGTCGGCCGTCAGTGAGTTGCGGGAAGGTTGGAGGGAGGAGGATTTTTTATTTGGTTTAGGTTTAGGGAGAGAATAGTTTCTCTCGGTTTTAAATAATCATGGAGCTTGTTATTGACAACACACCGATGACAAATCTGTCAATTAAATTTTTGATGAATTACCCACCATATAGTCATCGGCGTCCCATTGCTTCTTTGTCCTATTACTGACGGTTTAAGAAGATGGTCGGTATCTTCGTGGGTATCAAAACCAAGAACCGACAAATAGTGACGGTCGTCGGTACGTCCGTCAGTACATAAGTCTTACCGACGGATCTTTTCGTCGGTATTACTTGTCTTTTTCCAACTCGAAGCCTCCTTCTAAAATTTTTGGACAAATTTAATATTAGATAGACAAAATAGATATCCCATTGGTGATCCGTTGGAAATTACCGATAATGTAGAAAATTGTGGATAATATCCCTCAGTAAATGTCTTAATTTTTGTAGTGTACATCACGAGAGCAGTTCTGCTACTAGAAACCGACTTTCATTGTATTAGTGTATTTTCGGCCACGTGTAAATAGTAGACAGACATTAATGATAGTAGAAAAAGATCAACTCCCATTATAACGTATGTATTTTGTCAAATATAAAAATTTAAATTTTAGAAATTTGATTACTTTTTCAAGTTACTTTCCTTAGATAATCAAACGAGACCTTCTTTAGAAATTAAAATGCTTTGTTCGAAAAAATAAAACAGTAACTATTTCTCTTCAACCTTAAAATAAATATAATAGTAATTTCTTCAACAAGTACTTCTAGTTATTTATTCTACGGGTAGGATATCATTTTCTGTACTGCAGATGATATGGGATTTGATTTTTAAAGGACAGATTATAATCAGAAAATGAGGTGGAGACTGCTGAAACTGTTTCTTTGAAAAATTATTATACAGGAGATGAAAAGCCCAGTCATTGATCCTCGAACACCAGTTACTTCGGCGGGCCACAAAATCAGATATCTAACAGTACAATTGATCCTCAACATGTCTGCCGAAGAATTTTAAAAATTATTAAGAAAACACATCAACTGTGTCCTACTTAATTAAATGTGTACTTGTGTTTTCAGGAGAAAGAAAAGAATGTGTACTTGTGTTTATGTATAAAATGATTATTAAGTGGACTTAAGCTCCTTCGATATGTTCTTCTTTTCACCTTTTTTTTCCTTTTCTTTGATTAGTTAGGTCAAATGCCAAAAATAGTACATGTATGTAAGTTATGTGTGGTTGCGAACTAGCTCTAAATGTTTGATATAAAATTAATATAGTTATATTCTAATTTATAGTTTTTGATTATTAAAAATAGAAATTAGTAATATTAGTTTCTAAATTATGTTTTTAATTTTTACTTAATCCTTAATCTTTATTTTATTTTTTTATTACTTACAAACATTTATTTCAAGAATGTGTTAGTCCTCACCACAAATTTCATGAAAGAATATCCACTAAATAACTTGTAAGTCTCATATAACTCATAAGTAAAGTTAAAAAAAACACAACTCACCACCACTCTTTTAAATAAAATAATAGGGTCTAACTGAATACATAAAACATTCTTCGGTTTATGTGAAATTTTCTCATAATACCTAAAATTTTTTTCTAAATTTAGAGAAAATTTCCCTCAGAATTTTGAGAAAAATTTTCTAACGGATACCTGAAATATTCTTGGGGTTTAAACTTGTTTTTACTCTAAATTTATAAAAAATTTCACATAAACCCCAAGAATATTTTAGGTATTCAATTAGACCGCATTATTTTCTTAATAGAGTGATTGGTAAGTTGAGTAAATGAAATGTCTTTGTTACCCTTACTCATGAGTCAAGTGAGATTCAAATATTTTTTATTGCCAAATTCCGCTATAGAATTGGGGGCAAGGATTAAAGCTTTTAAAAATAAATGTTCGGGGACTAAAAAAATAAAAATAAAAATTAAGGACTAAGTTAAGACTAAAAATGTAGTGTAGAGACAAGCATTGCCAATTTCTCCATTAAAAAGTATTTATATAAAGGTTGAAATAACTTTTCTTGGGTATATTATTTAAAAATGATTATTTAACTAAAATTAAAAGTATAATTTTTCTAGCACAAAATAGCATAGGTAAATCTTAACTTAAGAGAATGTAAAAATAAAAGATTTAGTTATAAATATAATATGAGATTATGTAAATGTGAAATATTTTTTTCTTTTTTTATAATAAAATTGTTAGAATTTGTCATAAATTTATTATAATATGCACGAAAAAGTAATAGTATTTTCTTTAAAGAAAAAATTAGGATTTTTTATTTATTTGTGTACTTTTTTAAAGTTATTATTATAATCTTTATTACAAAAATTACCCTTAACTGCTAAACTTTTCATTTAAAACTTCAAGAGAAATATTTTAAATTGTTTTGAACCTTAAAAAGAAGATAACTACATATTTATTTTTTTCATTATACTTATAACTAAATACTTATTTTTTCAATTTAATTATATTTAGAATTCTCATGCTATTTTGCCTCAAATAATCAAGTTTTTAGTTAATAAATTTTTAAACCGAATATATACTAAAAAAATATTATTTCAAATTTTATAGATTTACTTTTTAATGAATTAATCCCTCCATTTTCTATTAATTGTCACATTTTAAATATCACACTTGTTAGGAGATGAACCAGAACTAGTAATCCAAAAATGATAAAATAAATTATCAACTATGGTAACTAAAATATGATGAACAAGGCAAGAAGAAAATCTATAAAAATGGTGTAGAAACATCCTCAGAGAATCGGTCATCAACAAAGGCAATGGATAACCTCCAAAGCATCTCTCAATAATCATTCTAACTCTAAAACATAATCTCGAAAATCAGACAAGCACAATGTGTCGTTAGGACTATCAATGGATTCGGGACGGCCCGAAGCCTGACTACCTTGGCCCATTTTTTTCAAATTTGGGCCTATTTTTTAGGTCGGAAAGTAATTCGAGCCGAGCTTAGGCCTAGGTAGGCTCCGCCTGTCCAAGCTCGTCTTGCTTATACATTACTATATATATATTTTTCATATTATACTATGTTATTTTATAATTATATATACAAGTAAGAAATAATCTAATAAATATTAAAATAGAATAAAATTTTAATTCATGTGAAAGAACTTTTTTATTATTTTATAAATAAATTTACCTGTAAACTACATATAAATATATAATATTAATTCTTTAAATATATAATTATATAAGTGTATAGTGAAATTTAAATAGTAAAAATAGTTTGGAATTAAATTCTTTCATTATCTTTTAAATTTTTGTTTTAATTTATATTTAGAAAAAAATATTATTTGGAATGGGCCGGCCCGAATTTGGCCCTAACAAATGTGAGCTAAGCTCGTATTCATCTTTCTTAAGCCCAAAGTATTCAGGCCGAGTTCAGGCCAAGCAAAGTCCGGCTTGTTTAGACCCGTTGACAGTCCTATGTGCACGAGATTCTAGCAAAGGCACACAAAGACAACAAGAATGAGTATCACTAGAGGGAAGAATGAAGAAGGCGGAGGGAGCACAAGAAGTGGCAACCAAAAGAGAATAGAGGAAGAGAGGAAAGAGTGGTAGAGTTTGAGAGAAAGAGGGAATTTATAGTGTCCCAAGAAAGAGTCCAAGAGACTCTCGGCCAAAGGGAGTGGGAAAAACAATGAGGTAGTCAATGAGAGATTAATGAAGGTGGGTGGGGTGGCAGCTGTAGGTCACTAACGGTGGGTCAAATTTGAGTTGTTTAGTAGTAATTGTGGGAACAGTTTCACCCTTAAAACAAGGCATTTTCGATTCATTAAAAATAACGTCTCGACTAATTACTATTCTCACCCTAGTTCATTTCTAAGCCAGATTTTGTACCCTTTAACACTATCGGGATAGCGGAAAGATACCTTTTTTAGACCTAAGGTTAAGTTTATCTTTCCATTGGTGAGCAAAAGCGGCACAATCAAAGACTCCAAGATGAACAAGTTTGGTGGTGAACCAGAACATATCTCCATTGGGGTTTTAAAATTTGTGGCAGTCGATGGAGATTGATTAATTAAATAAACAACTGTATTTACAGCTTCATCCCAAAATAGTTTAGGTATATCAGAAGAGAGCATAAGACATCTAACTTTATCAATTATTATCTTATTCATCCTCTTAGCAATACCATTTTGCTAAGGGCTAAACCTAACTATTTTATGTTTTGTTATACCACATTTAGCACATAAATTGTCAAAGGTTTTGTTGTAAAACTCAAAATCATTATCAGGTCCCAAAAACTTTAATTTCTTATTGGTTTGGTTTTCGACTAAAGTTTTCCATTCATTAATCTTATCAAAAGTTTCATCTTTAGCTTTAAGCAAGAAAACCCTAACATGTCTAGAAAATTCATCAACACTAAACAAGAAGTAAATGTTTCCACCATATGTGGGTACCTTTTCAGAATCCTATAGATCACAGTGCACATAATCTAATTGGCAGTGGATTTGTATGTACCAAAAGAAAAACATAATTTATGTTGTTTTCCTAAAACACAGTGGTCAGAGAAATCAAGAAAATGAATTTTACTTCCATCTAAATTTTGTTTACACAAATATTGCAAACCTTTTTCACTTATGTGACCAATTCTTTTATGCCATAAAATTCATCATGGTTACTAACTAATGCAGTAGATTCATACACAGTTTCACCAAACAAAGAGTAAAGACCAAATTTCTTTATTTCTTTTATAACGACTAAGGATCTTTTGCAAACTGTTAAACGGCCATTTTTAGATTTGTAAGTATAACCAACATAATCAAGAGTACCTATGGGAATAAGGTTTCTCCTAAGACCCGGAACATACCTAACATCAGATAGTGTTACAATAACACTATCGTACATTTTTATAGAAACATATCATATTCTTTTAATTGGACATGATTCATTGTTTCCTATAAAAACTTTCGGTTTCTACATATTTTAATTCAGAAAACCAGTTTTTGTTAGGACACATATGATAAGAACAACTAGAATCAAGGATCCATTTATCAAATACAACTAAAGACTGAGAAACATACAAAACTTAAGAGTACATAGAGTTGCCATTGTCATCAGACTCTAACTGTTTTTTTTCACTCACATTATCTTTTGAATTACGCTTTTACCTTTTTTTCTCATCTGTAGTTCTTTTAAAACATTTTCTTTTAACATGTCCTTCCTTATCACAATAAAAGCATTTGACTTTTCTTTTAATCTTTTCCTTAGGTTCTCTAGACTTGAACGTGCCCCTACTTTTAGACTTATCTTTATGACGGTGATACTCTCTTTTATCCAGTCTACCCCTAACAGAAAGATTTTCCCATTATTTGTATTTTCCTTCTTAAGGTCAAAACTTTTAGTTTCAAGGATAGATTCAACATAAGAAATAATCAATTTCTTACGACCATATTTAATTGCGGCTTTGCCATTAGCACAAGACTCAAGCAAAGAATTCAACAAATGATAGCAGTATTTTAATAAAAAATATCTTCACCACCATTTTTTAAATCCTTCACTATTTTGTTTAAATAGTCTAGATTATCATCAAGAAATGTTGAAGGTGTCATTTTAAAACCAAACAATTGCTCTTTCAATAAATTTTATTTAAAAGGGAATATTTTTAAAAACACTTCAAGTTTGTTCCATATTTCACAAGCTGTTGATTCATCTTTTATTTCTCTTAAAATATTATCACATATATGCAAAACAAGAATGTTTTGGGCACTGCCAACTACCAAGTTTTTCTTTTAAAAGTGCTCCTTTCCAGATTCAGGATACTGTTCAAGTTTTGAAATAGCAAGTAAAACTTTATTTTGTATAAAAACAATACCCATTTTTCTTCTCCAAACACTAAAATCACTTTTCCATCATATTTGTCGGTATCTAGTCCAAAGGTGGCTATTGGAACCATAATAGTAGACGGATACAAAAAAATACACTACAACTCGGCTACAGTGACATGTCTATTAAAGCATTTAAAAAATTATACCTCAATATAGACTTTTCCTTACACTCATTTAAAAGCCTTAAACGACATCTATCAAGACATCTATAAACGTTTGGAAAATTATATAAATGCCCTTAAAACCTTTTATGGTCTGAACTACAAAATCCCCAAACTTCCCCACTTCTCTTTTTTTCTTTTTTTGGGGAGAGAAACCCTTCTAACTCAACTTAGCTGCAATTTATCTCTCAAAAACCCTTCTCTCTTCAGCCACTATCGATCACCGGTGCCTTATGACCTATCAATTGACAAATTGAGCTCTCGCTGGACATTTTTCCTATGTTCTTGTTCAGCAAAAGAACTTGTAGAGGAAGATGACTTCTTCCTTTTCCCTTTACCTACTTCGCCCTTATAATAGCTATCGCTCCAACCCACCGAAGGACCGACGAATTCCACAACAAATGACAGTTAGACGAATTCTCCCTAGCACCATCAAATAGAGTTTGAAAGCGTTGAGAGAGATTTTCTTGATTGAATAAAGAAAAAGGGGCAGCCGTAGATTTAGTGATCGTCCATCGCAGTTGTTACGGTAGACGAAGTTGATGATTCACAGACATTGACGACGGCCACAAAGAAATGAAATCCAATTAGGACATAAAAGCCTTCATAATCGAAGTATTATCATCTGTGATAATTATTGGTGATGTTGCGATGGTTGTACCCTATAGGTTCATTTTTTGTTGTAACAAAAAAAGTTGAAGGAAAAAAAAAAAGAATTAAAAAGGGTTCTCATTTCTGGGCCTGGCAGGTAATTATTGAATTCAAGAAGAAGAAGACTATTGAGTTTGTGGAAATGTCCAAATAAGGATTCTAAGCATGAGGTAATTAAAACTTTTCATGAGTTTCAAACTGTAATTATTTTCCAAATCTCCACCAGAAAAGCTGCTCACAATTAGGCTTTTCTTGATCTTGATTTTCCAAAACGATGAAGATTTGAAGAAACCTCACAGACCACCCCAATCAATTGATTCAGGAATTCCAATAACAAATGGGACTATCTTTTACCTTTGGTAATTCGAAGTCATTGCAACATTAGATATATAGCTCTTAAACTTCTTTCTGGTCTTTTCCCTTTGGTTTAGTTTTAGGTTTTCACTTTGTGTCCGGGTTAACTTTTTTACGGAAACTCTATGGCTGAATAGAGTATTTTTATGGAATTTGTTAATTTCTGGTTTTGTTTCAGTTAAACCGTGATTAGAATAAAATTTTGGTTCAAATAATGTGATTCAGGTATGTACTATATGTTTATATTGTAATTTCTTTTACTTGCAATATTTTAAAGGTTTATTCTTTTTATAGAAAATTTCTTCTCCTTGTTAGTTTTAATCATTATTAGATTTATGACTTTTATTGATGTTGGATTCAAGTATGATCACAAGCTTATTTCGTTTTTATGACTATGTTTATAGTTGATCAAAAAAGGAATTTTACTTGACAATGAAAATTTTTCTTTTTTTTAATTTTCTTTCTTGATGTAGCAAGTTTTCTTTTGAACTCCCCTATGGAGATACTGATTGTGCATTGTAGTTTACAGAAATAAATATCAAATAGAGATCTTGCTCAAATTATACCAATCTTAGCGATTCAGGAGAAAACGATAGTCTTTTGCTGCAATGCTTATAAATTTTGCTCCTTTTGTCTTTTCTCTTTTTCATAAAGCACTAAATTGAAGATTCAGTTAGTTTAGGAGCCTGCATTTTTCCCAAGAGAAAATACAGCAAAGAGAAAGTAAAGTGTTTATCCGATATATTTCCTTACGTTTCTGTTAGCTCCGTACTAAACAAACATATATCGTCATCCTTGATATAATATTTCAGCTGTACCACCTAGAACTCAAGATCATGGACCTAGAGGGAGGCTAAACCCATATGGAGAAGAAGGGTAATTAGAAAATACCGCAAGAGGGTTAAAATTATAAGTTTTATGTGAAGATGGAGCTTTCTTGAAGAGATCATAGCAAGAAGAGGGCTACCCGAAAAAAGTTTGGAAGCCTAAAAATGAGGATGTTGAATCGTTCCTCCATCTTCTGCTCCATAGGAAGAATATTGAAGAACATCCAAACCTGTGTAAGTAAAATTCCTTTGAAGTTTCGATTTTGAGCACCTGTTTCTTTCCCTTATTTGCACTAAATATTCTTAGTTTGGGATAATGATTGCATTCTTCAATGAACTATATATATATGATCTCTAGTTAATGATTTTAATTTATTGCTTCCATTAAAGTAGATTGAGACAAGGAAAAAAGTAGAGGGATTTTTCATGGTATCTTGACAAAAATCTGTTTGTGAGTTTTAGCAAACAAGACTACTTTGTTCTTTGCATGTGAATATATATGCTACTAGAGCTTTTCTTTTTTTTTTTTTTTTTTTTTTTTTTTTTTTGTCGTCTCAAATATTTAGGGATGGCAGTGGTATGGTTTTTTCCCAATTATGAATGGTAACCAACCGATTATGTTACCGACGGTAATTCTGAATGGATTTGGTATTTACTATGGTTGGCTAATACCGATACAGATAGTTGATCTCCAAATGCCAGTCCTCCTTGCATACTTTCCCTAAGCCTTCAACCTAATCTTCACAGTGGACGAGGCTCTCATTATTTACAACATTTCATTTGCTCAAGTAGCTCTCTGAAGATTCGTGATATGTTTCATTTTTATCTTTGGTTTGCAGGTAAGAAATGTTGAAGAAATACACAGAAATCTCATGTTTGGACTGGTAAGTAATACATTTTCACATATCAAAATCTCTTTCCAAGCCTATTATAATCTTAATTCAGACAACTAATCATAATTTCTGGAGAAAATTGGAGAAAACTATATTAGAATGCTAGACAAGAAGATCTACACTATGGTTTAGAAGACAATGGAGGAGACTACAATTCTATACTTGATTTCCAAATCCTAGTCATCCTCGCATACTCGCCTTACGCCTTCAACCTAACCAGCCTAATCTTCACAATGGAGGAGGCTCTAAACTTACAATGTTTCATTTGCTCGAGTAGTTGAAGATTCATGATGTGCTTCTTGTTTATATTTTAGATAATTGATATTGTTCATTGGTGAAGTTTCTAAAGTTTTAAGGTTTGCATATCTTTTGTCAATGAACTATATATGCCTAATAGCAAGAAAAGCTATCAAATGCTAAAGGAAATTTGATAGTCTAATGTTGTTTAATGGGATTAATCATCTGATAATCTTGTTGTTGCTACTACCTTAGAAATTGGAAAATGGATGAAAGTAATACTGCCTCTTGGCTTCATCCTTTTGTTAAAAACACAGATTTTATCCAAGTAGTGAGATATTTTATTCTTTTTAGTTATTTGTGTATCTATATTTTGTTATTTAAATGATTAGATGTAATTTGTAACTTTTTAGATTATTTGTGGCATTTTTTTGTGCTTGATTCTATTTTTAAAAATAATAATATAAAATTTTTAAATTTTAATTGGTAATCTGTTACCGGTTACCAAATGGTTTTGGTATTGTTAACAAGAAAATTTACCGATCGGTAATCGATTCATAATTGGTAAGCATTCTAATAATCGGTATCGATATTGGCTTATTGGTCGGTAACCGTACCACTGCCACTCCTACAAATATTGGATTTTGCAAAAATTTTAGTCTTTCTTATATGGTTTATATACTGATTTACGAACGTCTTCACTATCTTCCTTTCTTTAAAATATAGTGACAAATTATTTCTCTTATTTGCTGGAATTTTGATTTATCATAAATCTTGCTATGGTGAATTTTTTCTCTACAAGTTGTATCTTGATATTTAGAGAGAAAGTGTTGGAAGGTGTATATTGATATTCAAGAATATCATTCATATCTTCCTTACTTAAAAAGTCATGAATTATCTTATAGATAATATAGGGTATCAATAAACCCAACTCGAAAATCTATATGTAGAGTGCGAAAAAATTCAAAAATTTCACTTCTTACCTCAAACTTTCTCTCTCTTTAACAAATCCTTTCCCTTCTCTCTAAAAACTTAAATTTCAACCTCATATCTAGGAAGATCCAACCGTTGAAAAAAAAATGTTAGTACTTCAATCTATACTCATTTATTTACAATGTTATCGGTTTAAAATTTAAAAATATGTGTTAGATTAAAAAATGCCGCCTTTTTTCCCCCTTTTTTGGCCCAAATGCCAGGACTTTCGCCCCGACCGGTGAAATTGTCAGTTGAGTTTCGCCCGGTCCGGCGAAAAACATTACATATTTTCTCCATTTCCAACGAAATTCCACATGGTTGACCGCCTATTTCTGGGCAAAATTTTCTTGATTTTTTGCCAGAATTGGCGAATTTCGATGAAAACTGTTTTTTTAAACATTTGTTTACGTTATTGAGTTTTATGTTTATACATGTTTAAAATTATGATTATGTTTATTTGTTTATGTTATGTTATTTAATTTAGTGTTTACATAAATTTGGATGCATGTTTATTTGACATGTTGTTTAATTTTGTTTATTTAGAGTGCATGTAATTAGTTGTTATTTGTTTAATATGATTATGAATTATGTTTACATGAATAATACGACTTTAAATGGACATTTTGTTAGTATAAGTGTTATAATTATTCATGTTATATTTTGAATCATTTTATATGTTTAGGTTGACATTAATTAATAAAAAAGTATGAAGTGCTTAAAGGGATAATAAATATAACTGTAATCTATAAAGCTTGATAAATGACTTTAACTAAATAATAATTAAAAATTGATACTTAAATAATATTGTGAATAATAATAAAATAAATAAAATCATTTTGTGAATTGATAATAATTAACAATATATAAAGAATAATGATAATAATTTAAAATTATGTAATTAAAAATTATAATTTAAATAATAAAAAATTATGAATGATAAATACAATATTGATTAAAATAATGAAAATATTAAATATTAAAATAATATAAATGGCATAATTAAAAAATATAATTTAAATAATAAAAAATTATGAACAACGAAGTTAAATAATAAGATAAAGACAAATGCATTACTTGTGCTGTGCAAAAAGATTTAAATAGTATAAGACATAATTAGTCAAATATTAAATATTGTTATTGATGAATATGTTTGGGAATTTGTTTCAATGGTTCATCCCGGAGCACGTAGGGTAGATGATGATCTAGGTCCTGTGACAGACAAGACGAGTCGGGTTCAAGGCCGTGTAGTGACTGTTTCATCCCGTGGTGTGAGGGGTCGCCACAGTACTTCTGACATCCCGTTGACTCCTGCCCCACTTGGACCGGGTATATATCATGATCCTGGTACACCGGGGTCTTCTACCCAACCACCCCTATACCGGTTAAGACTTGTCCTCCTCCCCCATCACCCCATTCATACACACCCATAACCTATGACCCTTATAGATCTTCTCAGCCACCATCTCATCGCCCACCTACATCATATGATCCATATGCACATGCTCCTTTTGTGACTCTCCATATTCCTGGCCAGGATTGGCCACTGTATAGAAATAAAAATCAGCAACCATTAAATGAAGTTAGTGGTCCAGGGTTGAAGTTAGGTGCTGAGTTCTTAGAGCAACTTGTGTTAGGAGTCCAGATCAACTCATCTTGCAGCATAGGTGATTACGCAGCCGTTGATTATGGCATTCCCTCATCTGAGCCTTGTTTAGGGAGGGATTCGAGTACAGCATCTGAGGGTGACAGGGGTCGGTCTAAGGAGCCTGACATGGTTAGATTTGTCCATGTCAGCAGTGAAGATGATCAGGTAGAGCCTGATGATCATGATGATAATGATGATGATGATGATGATGATAGCGATGGTGACGGTGATGAGGACGAGCCTATACCTGTGGCCCCTGCATCATCGTCCGGTGTTAGGCCAGCCCGAGAAAAAGGAAAGGGTTGACTGGCAGTTTCATGTTGGTGATGAGTACGATTTTTGGGTCTCGGAACAAAAGACCCGAGAAGTCGCGTCCTCCTACGGTGCCTACTTAGAGAAAGAAAGCGAAGAATGAAGGTTGGGAGCAGACAGGACTAGCTGAGAGAGGTCCACAGGATCTAGTGTTTATCCCTTCGTACAACGGACATATAGATGGTTCTATATGGCATGGACATATAAATTTATGCAAAATTTATTGTTCCATTATCTATTCATGTTTAGTATTCCATGATTTAATATTTATATTAATTTATTTTGTTTATATGCAGGAGCGAGGTATATTAAAGTCATGGTCGCACTTTTTTCATTGACGAGTTGGACCCCTAGTGATCCTGAGGTTGCAGATTTGGCCAATGGGACAGGACTAGTCCATTTGAGGTCTTGCATATTCCAGCACCCTAACTCTGTATTATTATCTACTTTTGTAGAGTGGTGGCAGCCAGACACCAACAGTTTCCGCATGCCCTAGAGAGAGATGATAGTTACCTTGCATGATTTCAAGTTGATTCTCGTACTTGCTTATGGTAACGCTGTGGATTTACAGTTTTCTTGGGACCAGCTAGTTGCAATTATTTAGAGCAACTTGCGTATCACCTACTCCGGAGGTGGTATAAATGGTCAAGAGTTGGCACAGGTTGCAGAGGAGCCCGATTACTGACTTTTCCCGTAGCACAGGGCCGCACGTTACATCCAGTATTTACTTGAAAGTTCACTCTTCACCAATAAGAGTGGTAACATCGTCCCTGCCAAGTTGTGGCTGCGCGTGAACGGCTCATGGCAAAAATTGTTGAATGAAATCAATGAGGTGGAGTACTTAAAAATATTTGATATTCTGTAGACGAAATGGCATAATATTTTGGACTTCTTACATTATTTCTTTAATACTTGGTTGAATCTGCTGGCACATAAATTCGTCAGGGTTTGGATAGGTCAAGTAATGCATTTTTGGGTTGAGTCCACGAATGGTATTGAGAGTGAACATTCAGCATTTGAATGACCAGATATAGTAAACGACGACGTAATCAAAGTAAATAAAGAAATGAAGACAGTTAATAATAATACCTCAAGCAGTGACTAATACCAAGCCAACTCCTTCGCATCAACCCGCGAGGCTGAACCTAAGTTCCGGTATAGGTACGCAATAGTTGCAACATCCCATACAAATCCACCACTGGCCCGAACATTCTTCACGAGCGGCTATAGCTAAGCGGAGATGATGTTACCACTTTTATTGGTAAAGGGTGAACTTCCGAGTAAATATTTGATGTAGAATGCAGCCTTGTGCTTCGGGGAAAGTTGACTATCCGATTCCCCTGCAATCTATCCCAACTCTTAACACTGATACCACCTCCGGAGTAGGTGATACCCAAGTCGCTCTGAATAACTACAACCAATTGGTCCTGAGAAAATGTACATCCGTAACGTTACCGTAAATAGGTACGCCAAAATTAACTCGACATTATGTATGGTAATTGTCATCTCTCCCCAAGGCATGTGGAAACTGTTGGTGTTCGGCTGCCACCTCTCTACAAAAAAAGATAATAACGCAGAGTTGGGTTGCTAGAACATGCATTCCCTAAAATGCACGAGTCCTGTCCTCTTGGCCAAATCTTCAACCTCAGGTTCACTAGGGGTCCAACCCGTCAGTGAAATAAAGCGCGAACAAGACTTTAATATACCGCAGTCCTGTATCTAAAAAAATAAATTAATATAAATATTAAATAATGGAATAATAAACATAAATATATAATGGAGCAGAAATTGTTCATAAATTTACCTGTCCATGCTATATGAAACCAGTAATATGTCCGCTGTATGAAGGGATAAGCACTGGATCCTATGGATCTCCCTCAGCTGGTCCTGTCCGCTCCCAACCGTCATGCTTCGCTTTCTTCCTTTGCGTAGGTGCTATAGGAGGACGCGACTTCTCAGGTCTTTTTTGTCGAGACCCAGCAATCTTATTCATCACTGACATGAAACTATCAGTCAACCCTTTTCCTTTCCCCGGACCTGGCCTAACACCAGACGATGATGCAGGGGCCACAGGAACAGGCTCGTCCTCATCACCGTCACTATAGCCATCATCATCATCATCCTTAGGGTTAACCTGATCGTCCTCACTATGGATACGGAGGGATCCAACCATGTCAGACTCCTCAGACCGACCCCAGTCACCCTCGGTTGATGTACCAGAATCCCTCCCTAAACAAGGCTCAGATGAGGAAATGCCATAATCAGTGGATATACAATCAACTGTACTGTAAGATGAGTCGACCGGGACTCCTGACATAAGCTGCTCGAAGAACTCAGCACGAAACTGCAACCCTGGACCACTAACCTTATTTAATGGTTGCTGATGTTTACTTCTGTACAGTGGTCGATCCTGGCCGGGCATACACGGAGGGACAGAAGGAGCATATGCATATGGATTATATGATGTAGATGGAGGCTGAGACTGTGGCTGAGAAGATCCACAAGGGTTATAGGGTATGGGAGTGTATAGACAGTGTGATGGGAGAAGAGGACAAGTCCTAACCGGTATAGGAAGTGATTGGGTAGAAGACCCCGGTACACCAAGGTCATAATATATACTTGGTCCAAGTGGAGAAGGAGTCGACGGGATGACAAAAGTACTATGGTGACCTCTCACACAATGGGATGAAGCAGTGACTATACAACCTTGAACCCGACCGGTCTTGTCTATCACAGGACCTAGATCATCATCTCCGCTACGTGCTCTGGGCCAAACCATCTAAATATATTCTCAAGACATATTCATGAATAACATTATTTAATATTTTTCTAATTCATATGTTATATTATTTAAATCTTTTTACACAGAACAAGAAATGCATTTGTCTTTATCTTATTATTTAACTTCGTTCTTCATAATTTATAATTACGTCATTTATATATCAATCCGGACACAAATCAAATTCATGGACAAAATATATTGGATGAAATCCATATAAAAAATGATAAGTATCAAACCATGAAAGAAAAAGGAGAAATAAAGGAAATCAGTCATTTTCATCATATTGCAACAGAATTAAAATTACAAAAGGAGGTTATAACCAAAGAAGATTTAATCAGATCTTATATGGAAGAATTAAAGAAGGATTTGGTGAAAAATCTGGTAGAAGATAATAAATCAGATGTGTCAATGACAGGATCATCAAATGAAGACTGTTTAGCAGGAGAATCTCAAGATCCTAATATGGAAGAAATATCAGAAGAAGACATAGACCAAATGGCCAAAGAAATTGAACAAAAAGCAAGGGAAGAAATTTTTCAAAAGACAATTGTATAATACGACAAATTTCTGAAAAGACTGCTCTCATAGGGTACACTTTAATAGCTATAATTGTACTACAATAATAGCTATAGTTGTACTATTCGGATATAAAATCTGAAGGAAAACTAAAATAAATAAAATGGATGAGTCCGGCCCCCTGATGGCTATAAATAAGATGGAAAATCATCCAAGAGAGGCAGGACCAGAAAAATTAGAATATAAAAACCTCTCTATCTCCACTGTAAAATTCTACTTCTTGTATCATATTATCATGAATAAATAAGAGCTTGAAGTTTTCGAGATCCTCAATCTTTGTAAGTTTTCTTATTATATTCTATTTGGATATTATTTTATTTGATTTAGCCTAATGGCAGGCTAAATCCATCCATGTTAGGCTATGAAATCACATGTATCATAATAACTATATTGTGAAGATCCTGTTTTGTCTGGTTTCATAGTTTTATGTAAGAATTTAAGGTTTGGGTTAGGAGATTTAGAACTGGCCATAATTACTAAAAGATGAAGGGTTAGCCTGTTTAAATTTATTGTCTATTAACATTTCTAGATCTTGACATTGTTTTCAATTTATAATTTTTTATTTCAGGTGGAGGTTCAAGTGTTGGGGTTGCTATAAGTTCTATTTTTCCTGAGGCAGTTATATCAGATTTTTCGTGTTTTTGTATTAATATATCAATTCTCTTATGAAGGGATATAATCTGGTCTCCTAAAACATTTAAATAAATATTTGTATAATTTTGTTGTTCTATTATTTTATTTATTTGTTTTACAGTAATAGTTAATGTATCATCATCAAATAATTTTGAAAATGCTGTAAAGCTTACTATATTATTTTTTTTTCCATATAAAATGATTGTTGAGGAGGAAATATTCCTTTTATGATATTACCATTCAAAAGCTTATAATCTCTTTCTAACACAGAAATATAAGGTTCAATATAATTGGACATAAACCACGGAACAAAAGGAAACAAAATATTATGATATGACAAAAATCTATAAAATTCAGTAGAAATATGATTTTTGACTTCAACATCAAAATTAGGGAAAAACCACTTTCTAAATGGTTCCCATCTTGGTAAATAAAATTATGTTTTAACTTTTTGCCTGGCCAAAGACCTTGGATTAAAATCTATTTTAGTTTTATTCATAATGAAAAATTCATTTCAGATTCGGTTATTTCCGCATCTTTAGTGTTATAAACACCTTTAACAATACTTTCTTTATTTTTAAATAATTTTTCTACATGATGATTATTCTCATCACGTTCACATACTTGTGAAGTAGAAACTCTGTAGGGAATATTGTCCCTTTCTTCTATGAGAGGAGAAATAAAAGAATGATCAGAATAAGATCTAGTTATACTAGATCTTGAGATATTACCCAATCTTGATGGAATATTATCCATATGTATATAAACAATTACTTCTGGAGTTTGCTCAATACGATCAATATTATGTTAGGTTTTAGACTGTATATGACCAGTTCTTTTAAGTTTCCATTGCTGAGGCATAGGGATTTCATCCCATTTAATGATTCTTCGAGTAGAAATTTTTTATCTATTAAAGTTTGTTTCAATCAGAACAGTTTCATTAATCTGTTTATCCATTAATTTACAATTAGGATTCAATGTAAATAATGGTTTATAATAGATTCTATAACATATACAAATTAATTCTGATCCAGAAGCATAGTTATATCCATGTGTTTTAACATTTAATGTTAATGCATCAAGTATATTTATATCACTTAAGGATAAGGATAGATTAGGATAAACATTAAAATAAACAGGGCCATGTGCCAAACTTGATTGAATGACACCTATTAGTGATTGTTTCCAGTTTAAATTTCTAGCATCTCTTAGGCATGCAATAAAACTTTCTGGTAAACCCTCTAATGTTAAAGGCTTAAATGCAATTTGAACTAATCTAATATGCATAAATTTATATGTCTTTATATCGAATTGTATCATGATGATGTAATAATTTAATTGCAGTTTCTTCATCGTCTAATGAGACTGATTCCTCAGTAGTTTTCATTACTTGTTTTAAACCTAATTTCTCAAAAGTTCCTAACTGATATACAGTTTTTAATGCTATTTTAGGAATTGTCCACTTATTAAGTTCTTCTAGATTATCAGGAGTATCCATTTCTTGTTTATGACTATTTTTAATTTTTCTCTTATCTTTCCTTAACAAATTCATTTGAATTTAATAATTTTCATGTTAAACTATGAATCACATATATCACATACCCACATGGCTCTGATACCAAATTAGGTTCGGTTATAGTATCCATGTAAGAATCCAGGTTAGAAGGATCTTATTTTTTACAGGGGATCCAAATTCGTCAACACAATTACATAAGGATGAAACCAGGATCAACGCCTTAACATGCCTTCCATCGGCTTTAAACAGGCTAACCCTTCATCTTTTAGTAATTATGGCCAGTTCTAGATCTCCTAAGCTTTTGAATGGTAATATCATAAAAGGAATATTTCCTCCTCAACAATCATTTTATATGGAAAAAAAAAATAATATAGTAAGCTTTACAGCATTTTCAAAATTATTTGAAGATGATACATTAACTATTACTGTAAAACAAATAAATAAAATAATAGAACAGCAAAATTATACAAATATTTATTTAAATGTTTTAGGAGAACAGATTATATCCCTTCATAAGAGAATTGATATATTAATACAAAAACTAGAAAAATCTGATATAACTGCCTCAGGAAAAATAGAACTTATAGCAACCCCAACACTTCAACCTCCACCTGAAATAAAAAATTATAAATTGAAAACAATGTCAGATCTAGAAATGTTAATAGACAATAAATTTAAACAGTTAAAAATAAATACACTAGAAAATGAATTTTCGGATAAATTAGAAGAAAATAAGGATTATAAATCAGTTATAAATCATGAAATTAATAAATTAAATAAATTTGCAGATAGACCAACACAAAGAATACATTATTATAATAGACCATCTCCTGTAGATATTCTACATGAAGAACAGGAATACATAGGTAATAATAGTTATAATGGAAAATGCATTTATGAATGGAATTTAGATGGTTATACAGAAAAACAAATTTATAATTTGGGTCATAGAATGTTGATGTATAGTACCATAAGTAAAACAATTGGTAATACTGATAGTAATATAGCAAAAATGATATTTGCAGGATTCACTGGACAGTTAAAAGGTTGGTGGGATGATTATTTATCTCCACAAAATAAAGAAGAAATTTTTAAAAATATAAAACAAGAAGGAAATCAAATAGCTGAAAATTCAGTTTATACATTGATAGTTACTATATTCGAACATTTTACGGGAAGAATATCGGATAATAGTGAAAATATTCGTACTTTTTTACAAAATTTAAGATGTAAGACACTATCTGATTTTAGATGGTATAAAGATGCTTTTCTTAATAGAGTAATGGAATTGCTAGAAAGTAATAGTACACATTGGAAGTCAAAATTCATAGATGGACTACCTAATTTATTTGCAGAAAGAGTAAAAAAAACTCTTAGGAAAGATAGAATAGCCATTCCCTATGAAAATTATACCTATGGGAATTTAATAGGCACTTGTGTACAAGAGGGTATAGCCCTATGTAATGAAATAAAATTAAATCAACAAATTAAAAGACAAAGATTAACTGAGAGAAGACAATTAGGCCAATTTTGTAGTCCATTTGGGATGGAAATTCCATCAGAAAGAAAATTTATAAGAAACTATAGAAAAGAAGATAAATATTTAAAAAGGCAAAAGAGAAAATATTCTCAAGAAAAATTAAATTAAAAATTAAAAAGAAAACCTAATAGATTAGAAAAAAGAAAGGATAAGAGTAATATTATGTGTTATAAATGTAAGCAAATAGGACATTATGCTAATAGGTGTAAAATGAAGAAGAAAATTAATAGTTTAGATATTAGTCAAGAAATAAAAGATTCTTTAGAAAAATTATTTTTAGAATCAGAAGATTCTGAAAGTATTAGTTCAGACTCAGAAATAGATCAGATAAATAATACTTCTGATGATTCTGATAATTCTGCATGTTGTATTCCTTGTAAAAAAGAAATTAGTTCGGATAAAGATGCTAATGAAAATGATTATTATAAAATCATATCTCAATTTAGAGAATCAGATATAAATGTTTTAAGTAATAATAACATATTAGAATTCTTAAAATCAATAAAAGACCAAGAATTAAGGTAAAAAATAATTGAACAAATAGATGATATTCCATCTTCTAGTAATAATAAAGAAGAATTAGAATTTAATAGTAAATAATAATCCTTATACGATGTTAGAAGTTTATAAGATGATGAAAGAAAAGAATAATAATTCTCAAAAATCACCAGTACAATAAATGATTGATATGAAGAGATTAATACTCTTAAAAATGAAATTAAATTGTTAAAACAATTTAATAAAAATTTAGACATTAGAATTTCTAATTTAGAAATAAATAGGGAAACTACTTTAATAAAACAAAATACATTTGATGATGTTAATAATATTGAGGAAGAAAATTTTCTTTCTGTCTTAGATATAATAACATCTTTTAAGTTTTACGTTAAAATAACATTATTAATAAATCATGATGAAATAATGGAATTAACTGCATT
Source organism: Catharanthus roseus (assembly GCA_028651295.1). Classification (NCBI taxonomy): domain Eukaryota; kingdom Viridiplantae; phylum Streptophyta; class Magnoliopsida; order Gentianales; family Apocynaceae; genus Catharanthus; species Catharanthus roseus. The sequence continues at coordinate 15,551,636 of JAPQWS010000168.1, read as the reverse complement.
AATAGACACAGGAGCAGATATTAGTGTTACAAGAATGAATAATTCCTACTAAATATTTTGAGAAAACTACTCATAGCTTAAGACATGCGGGTGGTAAAAATTACAGATTAATTTTAAACTACCTCGAGCATATATTTGTAATAACAAAGTTTGCATTCCTGAAAGTTTTTTGTTAGCGAAAAATAAAACAATATAAGTTATACTTGGATCTCCTTTTATAAAAAAGATTTTTTCTATTACTCATATTGGTACAGATTCTATTATAGGAACATATGAGAAAATTTCTGTATCTTTTCAATTTATAACTGAACCAAATACCAGATTTGTTAATGAAATAAAAGATTTTATTCTTAGAAAACATAATCAAATTAATTTTCTTAATTTCGAAATAAATTCTTTAAATATTGAAGAAGCTTTACAAAATCCTAAATTACAGGATAAGATAAAGAAAATCCAACATAATATTTCAATAAAAATTTGTAATGATCATCCTAATGCTTTTTGGAATAGGAAAAAACATATTGTTAGTCTTCCATATATGGATAATTTTGATGAAAGAAATATACCAACAAAGGCAAGACCTTGTCAAATGAATTCACAGTACCTAGAATTATGCAAGGAAGAAATAACTTCCTTATTAAGCAAAGAATTAATTAAAGAGTCAAATTCTCCTTGGTCATGTACAGGGTTTTATGTTAATAAACACAGTGAAATAGAAAGAGAGGTACCAAGATTGGTAATAAATTATAAACCTCTAAATAAAATATTAAAATGGATTAGACATCCAATTCCTAATAAAAAAAACTTATTGGATAGATTATATGAGGCGGTAATATTTTCTAAATTTGATTTGAAATCAGGATATTGGCAGATTCAAATTGCTGAAAATGACCAATATAAAACAACTTTTAATGTCCCAATAGGACATTTTGAATGGAAAGTTATGCCTTTTGGGTTAAAAAATGCACCTTCAGAATTTCAGAAAATAATGAATGATATTTTTATTACTTATAGTGAATTTATAATAGTCTATATAGATGATATCTTAGTATTTTCTAAAAATATTCAACAACATTTTGAACATTTAGACATATTTAAAAAGTTAGTTATACAAAAGGGTTTAGTAATTTCCAAACCAAAAATGATTTTATTCCAGACTAATATAAGATTTTTAGGTCATAATATTGAAAAAGGAAAAATAATTCCTATTAATAAAAGTATAGATTTTGCATCAAAATTTCCAAATGAAATCTTAGAGAAAACCCAATTACAAAGGTTTTTAGGAAGCTTAAATTATATCTTACCATATTATAAAAATTTAGCCTATGATACAGCTATTTTATATGAAAGATTAAAAATAAATCATAAGCCCTGGACAGAACAACATACTAAAATAGTTAAGAAGATAAAAGAAAAAATAAAAACATTGCCCTGTTTGATATTAGCTAATCCTAATTGGGAAAAAATTATTGAAACAAGATGCCTCAGATATAGGATATGGAGGAATTCTAAAACAAATTTGTCCTGATGATAAACAGGAATGATTAATTAGATACCACTCTGGAAAATGGACTAATAGTCAGAAAAATTATGCAACTATTGCTAAAGAGATTCTTGCAATAGTAAAATGTATTTTAAAATTTCAAGATGATCTATATAATCAGAAGTTTATAGTAAAAACTGATTGTAAAGCAGCAAAATTTATGTTTAATAAGGATTTTAAGCATAATGTTTCTAAACAAATTTTTGCAAGATGGCAAGCTCATTTAGCCCCATTTGATTTTGAAATAATTTATAAAAAGGATGAAGAAAATAGTCTTCCTGATTTCCTAACTCGTGAATTTTTACAGCATGATACCGCGGGGAAAAGATAGCCATTTCAGAGGAAGAGGTGGAAGAGGTAATACCTCTTACAATCCAAGGAAGAAATAATATCCTTGTCCAAATGGGAAATAAAAAGCTAATAGTTGAAAATATTGCTAATCAGGATGCCTCATTATATGAGGAATTCAAAAAATTTATTGCTGATAGAAAGAAACAGGAAGGTGAAACCTCCTCATCAGGATCATACTCCCAAATTATATCAAAAGAGGATAATATGGCCTCATATCATACAAACACTCACAAAGAAATTATATTTCTTTTAGAAAATAAAGATCTTCAATGGAAAAATGATCCATATATACTAATGAACAGGTATCTAGATACAGCATCATATGTTGCTACATCATACAAACAAAGACCATATTATGAAAGTATACTTAAACTCATGTGATATTACACATTTTTATCCTCATACCAAGGTGACTAATATTTATAATTTTAGTAAAATCATAATTAAACGGATTATATCTGTTGAAGAATGGGGATTATCTCCTCTTAAAGAGAAGGAATTTATACTTTCCGACTCTAAAATATCTTTTAAATATAATTATTGGGATTATATTGATGCCTTTCATAAAGTCTTTTTGTATGAAAATCCTAGTAGGAAACATACATGGCTTATAAAGATTTGTGGGGATGTTTATAACAATCCCATACTAAATTGGTTTATGCAATGGTGGAATATTTATGGCACCTCTGGGAAAATACTCCCGGACAGATTTAAACTATTATATGGTGAATGGGTAAATATTTCACCAAAAATAGCAGATTATATCGCTTCAAATCAATATACAGAAGAAATAGCTTCAATGATATTCTTTATTGAATTTTCAATACCATGGGTGTGGAAATGGACCCCAGAAGTGAGTTATACACCACAAAATTTACCATGTCTCAAAAGGGTTACGCATAGTAGGTTTTGGGACAGATTGATTAAGATCAATCCAGACACGAATCAAATTCATGGACAAAATATATTGAATGAAATCCATATAAAAAATGATAAGTATCAAACCATGAAAGAAAAAGGAGAAATAAAGGAAATTAATCCTTTTCATCATATTGCAACAAAATTAAAATTACAAAAGGAGGTTATAACCAAAGAAGATTTGATCAGATCTTATATGGAAGAATTAAAGAAGGATTTGGTGAAAAATCTGGTAGAAGATAATAAATCAGACATGTCAATGACAGGATCATCAAATGAAGACTGTTTAGCAGGAGAATCTCAAGATCCTAATATGGAAGAAATATCAGAAGAAGACATCGACCAAATGGCCAAAGAAATTGAACAACAAGCAAGAGAAGAAATTTTTCAGAAGACAATTGTATAATACGACAAATTTCTAAAAAGACTGCTCTCATAGGGTACACTTTAATAGCTATAATTGTACTACAATAATAGCTATAGTTGTATTATTCGGATTTAAAATCCGAAGGAAAATTAGAATAAATAAAATGGATGAGTCCGGCCCCCTGATGGCTATAAATAAGACGGAAAATCATCCAAGAGAGGCAGGACCGGAAAAATTAGAATATAAAAAAACCCTCTCTATCTCTACTGAAAAATTCTACTTCTTGTATCATATTATCAAGAATAAATAAGAGCTTGAAGTTTTCGGGACCATCAATATTTGTAAGTTTTCTTATTATATTCTATTTGGATATTATTTGTTTTGATTTAGCCTAATGGCAGGCTAAATCCATCCATGTTAAGCTATGAAATCACATGTATCATAATAACTATATTGTGAAGATCCTGTTTTGTCTGGTTTCGTAGTTTTATGTAAGAATTTGAGGTTTGGGTTAGGAGATCTAGAACTGGCCATAATTACAAAAAGATGAAGGGTTAGCCTATTTAAAGTCGATGGAAGGCATGTTAAGGCATTGATCCCAGTTTCATCCTTATGTAATTGTGTTGACGGATTTGGATCCCCTATAAAAAAAAAAAAAATAAGATCCTTCTAACCTGGATTCTTACATGGACACTATAACCGGACCTAATATGGTATTATTTACTTCTTACATATTGTATTATTTCTTTTGTATTATTATATTAACTTATTATTTTTTTAATAAGTTTGTTATTTCATTTATATTACTTTATTATTTATTATTATTAATAAGTGATAAACAGCTCTATATATTTTTATATTAGGAATCAATATAAGTCGCTATGAATTTTATTATCTTATCATGTAGTTGTGAATAAGTTATTTTTTAATTATATTACTTTATTACTTTTCATTATTAATAATGTAAAATAACAGTTACTACGTCAATAGTGTAGTTATTTATTATTAAAATTACTATTTAAAAGGGGTTTGATCCTATTATTTAAACTATTATCATTATTCTTTATGTATTGTTAATTATTATCAATTCAAATAATGATTTTAAATTATTATTATTATTCAAAATATTATTTAAATATCATTGGTTAAATTATTATTTGGTTAAATTCATTCATTAAGATTTGTAGATTTGAATTATATTTATTATCCCCTTTAAGCACTTCATACTATTTTATTAACTAATGTCAACCTAACCATATAAATTGATTCAAAACATAACATGAATAATTATAAAATTTATACTAACAAAATGTCCACCTAAAGTCGTATTATTCACATAAACATAATTCTTAATCATATTAAACAAATAATTGTAAAATAAACCATTTAAACAATTATTTACATGTATTCCAAATAAATAAATAAAATAACATGTAAAATAAACATGCACCCAAATTTATATAGACACTACATTAAATAACATAACGTAAACAAATAAACCTAATTATAATTTTAAACATTTATAAAGACAAAACTAAATAACATAAATAAATTTAAAAAATAAATAAATATATCAATTTTTGCCCATTATGGCGAAAAATTTTTAAAAATTTCGCCCAGAAATGGGTGATCAAACATTGTCCTTTTAACTTGAAACAACGTGAATAACGTTAGAGTTTCGCCGGACCGAGCGAAACTCAGCAAACATTTTCACCGGTCCGGGGCGAAAGTCACGAAATTCGAGAGATTTTGAACGAGAAAAAAGGCAGTATTTTTTTTAATCCAATGCCTATTTTTAAATTTTAAACCAATAAAATTGTTAATAAATGAGTGTAGATCGAAGTACTAACAGTTTTTTAATTTTCAACAGTCGGATCTTCTTAAATCTGATGTTGAAATTTAAATTTTTAGAGAGAAGGGAGAGGATTTGTTGAAGAGGGAGAAAGTTGATAATGGAAATAAAATTTTTTGAATTTTTTTGCGCTATATATATAGATTTTCGAATTGAGTTTATTGACTCCTAATTTTATAATTTAGCATTCGTCCCACATAGAAGTTTCAGAAAAAAGTTTAGATACTTGTCGACTAAACAACAACTGGTTGTGTGAGCAAGGAACATGCTTCCCATCACCAAATCTTCATCCCACTTTGAACTGTTTCTTGGTACCAAAAGGCGAAATTCATCACTTACAGGGCCCTCACCAAACTGCCCGACGCCCAGGTGGAAGATGTAAATCATGGTGACTCAGTGGCTCTGCAGACTGGAGGCCAGGTACTGGTGCGCATAAGGAACCACTCCCCACATTGGAGAGGTTGAAATTCCTACACTGCTGCTACCAGCATTTGAACCTTGGACCTTGGTACCAACTCTGCAGCCCCAGAACCAACTGAGCTATGCCCATGCGGGCCACTTTGAACTGTTTCTTTCTTTTGTTGTATAGTGTCAGTGTGTAAGCATTAGCTAACTGATCTTGCAACTTTCCTGCGAAAACTGTTCACATTCGCAGTTGCAGGCGCGTGTACTCTTCCACACTTAATTTGTTGTCTCCCTCACATTGGGTGGGACCCTTATATCCACTATTTTGCTTTGCGATGAGACTGCACTTTTACATATTCCTCCAAAACAATTAAAGTTGAACGCTGAAGTTGGGTATTACTATCACGGGTGCAAACATGTCAACGATACGGTGTTCTGGTATCACACTCACATTCTTATATTGAAACATGAATTTACATTCAGATTCAGATTTGTTCGGTATAAAATTTATAGATCTATGCCCCATTCTTTAGGGTCTAGATATATATCCGTACCCATCTATCATTTTTATATCTTTTTTTTGTTAAATAAAATATATACAAAACACGAAGGGATTAATTAGATGATAAATAATAAGTTATGTGCCATATAATAGTTTGGAAAGAACTTTCATTCCGTCCAGTTTACAACCCTAATTACTGCCTCCTTTCGGAAATAGTTAAAATTATAATTTTTTTACACATTTTATTGTGTATTTATTATATAATTTTTAATTTATTTATCATTTCTTATTTCTTTCTTTCTCTCTCTTTATTTATCAACGGGTAAAATAGATTTTTATAAAAAATTACATTATTTTTTTAATTCTTAATTTGTATTTAAAGTCCAAAAAGATTTACATTCTTGATTGGAAGTAGTAATTTTTAATGAAGAGAAAATCCAAAATAAATTCCTGGGCGTCCTTCATTGGTTGATCCTAAGGCTTTTCTTTATCACTAGTTTATATTTAGGTTGCAAAAGTAGTTTTCTTAAGGAAAAAATTAAAGTAATGTATATTGCTTGTTTTCATTTAAAAAAAAAGTATATTGCTGGTATTCCCTTTACAAAGTAGTTAACATTTACTTAAGGAACTGAACTTTTGCTATTTTCCATCACAGGCATATACATATATATATATTTATATATTCATCCTTATTTTGTTTCCGGCTTATATCTATATATATATATATCTATTTGTATGTGGATGTTTTGTTTATAAGAGTGCGGGACAATATAGAGAGATTGAAGTAATATACAAAAGTTTAATAAAGCTTAAAATGAATTGTGTTAAAAAATACTGAATTGTGATACTTGTTTCTAATTCTGCAGCCTTAAAATCAACTGAGTTATGCCCATGAGGACAGATAAACTTCAATACTTATTTTGACTTATCATGGAACATTGGAATATATATACACAATAAAATACCTAACATAATAACACTAAGGGGTAAGTAAATAAATTCAGGAATCTATAAGGATAGCAAGAAAAAATTCATTTCTTACCACGAACTTTCTCTCTCTAAACAACTTCTCTCTAACTTCTCTTTAACCTCAAACTCAAATCTTTCACATTCAACACAGTTTGAAGGCATATATGGATCATTTTGAAGAATTTTGCAAGAAAATATCGACTTTGAGGTAAGAAAACTCCCAATTTTTTTCGTGACTGGACCGAGTTTCGCCCAGATGGGCGAAATTCTCCAATGAGTTTCGCCCTTTCTGGTGAAATTATTGACAAAATTTCTCCCAAATTAGAGAAATTCTTTGGAGAATTTCGTCCATCTGGGCGAAACTCGGTCCAGTCTTTCTTTTTTGTTTTTTTACATAAATGTTATTCTTATGCTTTTTATAATTTTTTTAATTAATATAGGAGTATTGTTAATTTGTTTCGTATTATATTTTAACGTAACAAGCTGATGTATATCCGAATACATTCGAAAAACTTTTGGAACCGGAAGAATACGTGGATCACGGACATTTATTCACAACAGATTGAATTTTTAATTCGAAACGAGAGTTAGTGGATTGGGCAAAAGAAACGGCGATGAAAGTAAACAAATATTTGATTTCACTTGGTATTTGAGATCAAGAACATCCGACCGTCGACCTACGTTACATTGGGTTGCGAGCATGGAGGTGCAAATAAATCAAGAACGAAGCCCAGAGTTGACGACTAAGAAGAAGAAGTTCCCATAAAAAGGCGGGGTCCTTATGGGACTAAAAAGTATGGTTGTCCTTTTAAATTAAAAGGCGAGCAAATGGCCCCGAGTGAAAATTGACAATTATTCGTACATGATGGGAGGCACAACCACGTAATAGGTGTCTATAATCACGATCACGCTCAGGCTACAAGACTAACAGAGGAGCAACTGACACAGACCGAGCAATTTAGGAAGCGTCATGTGCCACCACGTAATATCTTACGATTTTTCCGAGAAAAAAATGTAGGTTGTGCCGTGAGGTATGTCGCATTACATTTAATAGGTTATTATAATATTTTAAATTTGTGTTTAGGGTCTAATAATATGATTTTTATAATTTATATAGTGCATAGAAAATGTACAATGTTGTTGCAAAGATGAAAAAGAATAGAATGTAGGGGCGAAGCATGGTAGAAGAAGTTTTTTGCTTAAGTGCTTAATGGGGTTACAACGGTCTTCTACAGAAACTATGACGACAACAATGTACTTAATGATATTGTTGTTGCACACTCGACATCAATTCAAATGATGAGAACGTGGTCATATGTACTAATAATGGATACGACGTATAAACAAAGAAGTAAATTGTCTGTATTCATTCTAGTAAGTGAGATTTGGATATTAATTGTATATTAATTATTTAAGTTATAATATTAATCGGATTATGTTGAAGGAATTGTGATCGTTTAATTAATATTTATAATTAATTAACAATGATAATGAATATGCTATGTATTTTTTTTATTACGGTTAGTTTCGAAATTTTAATATTTTAGTATAAAGTATCAGAATTTATACTTTAGTTTATGTTTATTTTAGTATTTTTAGGGTTGAGTATGTTTTTCATAGATAAAACTATTTTATTATAATTTGATGAGTATTTAAATGAATTAGGTCATATTTAATTTATTTTCCTTTAAGTTTAATTATTTTGTTGTGTTTAGGATTTTAAGGTTTAGAGCTATTATGTACAGTTTCTAAATATCTTATTTGTCCTCTGTATTTTAAAAAAGGTAAAATATGCCGTTGTTGGAGGCTGTAGGGATGACTCCGAACGATAAGAACTTTAATGTAGCAACTGCGTTCATGTGGAATGAGCAAGCTACGACATATAGATGAGTTCTTTAACAGATTAAGCACCTATATTTTTCATAAGCTGTGTTAACAGGGAATGAACAAGATGGTAATGCAAATGTACCGTGCATGATTATTACTAATAGGGAAAGCAGTTTAATGCCTGTGATCGAAGAGGTGTTTAGTGTAGTATACCATATGCTATGTAGAAGGCACATAGATCAAAATGTAATGGCAAAATTAACCGAGATGATAAAAGATGAAGAGGTCGGATCACGGTTCATAAATGGCTCATAGCACAAATTGCTGAATGAAACTGATAAAGCGGAGTGCTTAAAAAAATTGGATATTTTATAGAAGAAGTAACATAATAGACTAGACTTCTTACATTATTTGTTTGATACTTGGTTGAATCCCTTGGATCATAAATTCGTCAGAGTTTAGACAAGTCAAACATTGCATTTTGGGATAGAGACCACCAACCGTGCTGAGGGTGAACATTCAGTCCTGAAGCTATGGCTTTCAACATGCAATGGTAATTTGGACATTGTGTTCCTTAATATTGATTCGCTCATTGAAGGTCAAATTGCTGAGATTAAGAGCTCATTGGAGTATCTAGGCTTAAAGAAAAGTATAATGCCAAGAGTAATCCGATATTGAAGAATACGAGTGATAACATCAGTTATTTGGCATTGAAGAAAATATGGGTTGAGATAATGAGAGCTCAAAAAATCATTGATGATCCAAAAAATAAGTGTGGACACTATTTGAGGAAATCACACGACCTCCCATATTCATGCGAGTTGATCACACGGTTCGATCACCTTCTCCCTATCCAGTTGGCGGTAACCATCCTTGGATCAGATAAGTACATGACTCATATACAAAATTAAAGGAGATGCATCGTCTTTTGAAAGGGGTATTATGTCCTGTTTTGCCTGAAGATCCTGGTATGACTGTAACGCTCTACTCAATAGGCATTTCGGGTGACCTCGAAAGGGCATTTGTCGTGAATATAGAAGTCGGGGTCTAATATAGTAAAATCTAAGAATTTATAGTGAGCACTTTTTAGCAATTTAAAACACTCGGTAGTCTTATAAGGTTTAAAGTGGCATTTTCTTTTTATGGAAGGATATTATCTTTTATTATTATTAATCTTATTTATATTATTATTATTATTTTAGAGATGTTATGATTAGTTAAAAAAAAAAACTGCCACTTGGCGAGAGGAGTGTGCCACTTGGCACTTTGCATGAACATGTAGGAGTGTATATATATATATATATGACTTGAAGAGGAGAAATGGCTGATATTTTCCTTTCTTCTCCTCCCCTCATTCTCGGTCTCCAGCAGCAACAGGTACGGTTTTTTTTATAATTTTTTTTTATTTTCTTGCTTTCTCTTCTTTCTTTCATTCTTTTCCTTTTGCCGTGTTATGTTTCTGTTTTTTTTTTCCTTCCCTTTTTGGTGTTTTGAATAAGGTTGTCTTGCTCTCTCTTTTTCTTTTTACCTTTATTAGTCATTTTAGTAATGGTATAATTTTAGTATAGTGTAGTGTAGAGGTTTCTTGAAGTTCTAATAATTGTGTGTGTAAACTAATATATATTTATATATATAGATATATTTTTTTTAGTTAGAAGTTGGAGTTAGTTTTATTTATTTATTTGTTTGAGTTAGTTATGTTTTAATTTATTTTTCTCCTATTTGATGATGGGTGGTAGAGTTTGATTTTAAATTTTTGAGATAGGACATTTTGAGTGTAATAGTTAACTTTTGTTTTGGCTTCGCTTGCTTAGTTTTATATAATTTTATTTGTTTAATTTCCTTAGTAAGATTCTCTTGTCTAAAATAATTTTTGTATATATAATTTTTGGTAAATGATTTAGTGCATATTTTATATATATATATATTTAGTATACATAACTTTTGTATCTATATAGTTATTTATATATATATGTGGTTGTGGTATACATAATTGTTGTGAATAATTTTAATATATAGTTGGTATATATTTTTAGTGTATATGGGAATTTTATATATATATAAATAATTTTAGTAAATAAAGTCTCGTATGTATATTTAGTACATAACTTGGTACATAAATAATTTTAATATTCATAATTGTATACATATTTTTAGAATAAATGATTTTTGAAAAACGACTTTAACATTTGTGGTTTTATATACATATATAATTCTAGCATACTTAATTTTTGTAACTGATCTTGGTATGTGAATAGTTTTTGTATATGTCGTTAGCATAATATATAATTTTAGTATCAACAGTGGGTTTGTATTATTTATAGCATAGATGGGCTAGAAAATTTAGACTCTTTGGATTTGCATATGTATAGCTATGTCCTAGGTTTATAAGGAGATATTACTTTTATTTTCGGAGGCAAAGAGAAATGTTTGGATTTATACTTAAGTGTTTATTGGTATCTTGTTTGTAGGATTATAGCACCAGATATGCATCCAGGTGAGTCCACAAACCCGGTTTTCTAATATTATTTTTAAATATTACGGCTTTATAAAATGTGTTCCTTAAATCTGTTACAAATATTTACTACATTCAGCATGACATAATTTAGCATGTCTTTCGGAGATGTTCTCCACAATATGTTACCTGATTCTTAGAAAATGCACAGGAGCCGTGCTCCATATAGGTGTGGCCTCTTCCAAACGATTTATAGTTGCTGTGAAGTAGGATTTGGTTATACACAGGTTTTGCTGAGAATATTTATATGTTAGGAAAATGTTCTAGTCTTGAAAAGCTACATCATTTTGACATGCATGAGTATAACTCTGACATAATCGTGTGAAATTTTCATAAGCATGTGGTGAACTGGCGGATGGGAATTTTTGCTAAAAATATTAATGACCCTATTCTGTACAGACGGCCAGGCAAGCAGCCTTTCTGTTTATAAGTACATATGAAACCCCATTCCGACTAGGGTTACAAATCTGGTTATGCTCATATGTTCGAAAGCATAAGAGAATTGCACTGTATGTAGCTAGTCCCCTGTATGAGGACCTCTTTCGATGACATGGACATTTTAGACTCGGGAGAGTGGATCCACGTGAAGAGGGGGCAGACTGCGGAGGATGTGGCCCAATCGGTTTACGTGGACACCGCATCATGCTCTGGTGGTGGGGTTCGACCGCCTAGTGGAGAGTTAGTAGGGGATCAAACCCAATGTTCGTCCCAGGGCAGACTTGGTACGTGCCCCAAGAGTTTGTAGCCTTTTTTGACCAGTGATATGGGAGTACAGTTGTTTGGTAATCGAGCGCTCGTATGGTGTTTGGCTGGTATTGACTATGAGATGTCGGAACTTGATTCTGATGACCTTGTTTTGGGATCCAAACTTTGTCTGTGGAGCTCGATTGTGGCATTGCATATTTCTTTGCATTCGGGTATAGAAGTTGCACTGATGTGTCTTGATTCGCTTAGACTTCCCAGCTGCACTTGAAACCCTCATATCGGTTCAAGCATCAGCATTGTTAAAATAATAAAGGAAAGTGTCTTCCTATAACTTGCATGAACTGTTTTCGTAAAACTGCATCATCATTGTTTCAAAGAAATCACTGAGACGCACACATGCACGTAGACTAGCTGAGCATTCACGCTCATGTTTTTCGTATCATATTTTCTCCTCAGATTAGCTCGGGACAGACAGAGGCACGGTACGCCACAGAAGTTTAGGCATGGAGTTTTGATTAAATTTTCCCTGGGAGGACATGTATTATGTTTTGTTTTTCTTAGACCTCAGCCGGTTGTAAAGTTGTTCTTTTATTTTGTCGTAAGGTTTTGATGATATAAAATACTTTTAGTTTTGAATTAAAGTGAGTTCATGAAGTTTTTCTTAAACCTTGTATTTGAGCGCGCTAGTAGTATCCAGTTTACCTAACTTTTTCGCTGCTTACTTTGTGTATATACCTATAAGTGTTATTCAAGGATTGTGATGGTATTTTGGGACTTATAGTTTAGTGCCGAGAGGCATGCAAATACCCTTCTCAGCCGCAGTTGATATAGTTGCTGAGATCTTTCTGTGTTTTCACTATGAATTTTATCCAGAGTACTTTTGATAAGCTTAGTGTTAGACCGTACTCTTCAGGAAAAAGATATACCTAAACTAGGCTGGTGTACTTGCATTTTTTCTAAGCTTCTCTAGTTTACACTGTATATAATCTGGTTTTGTGAGTGTGATTCTTTAGTGGCTGTATATAATCTAGAAGAGCCTAGGATCATGTTGATCGCAAATTATGTTAGGTATGGTATATCAATGGCTTATTTTGTACGTATGCTCTACCCCGTGCATCAAAAACTATTTTTATTAATTTAGAGGACGTTCCACTCTTTATTTGATGTACAGTTCTAGTGTGCGGTGTTCTGTATATAAGTTCTAACCTATAAGATAAGGTTTAGGTATTTAACATTGAGCAGATGCTTTTGGAAAGGATAGTGGAAGTGCAAGGGGATAGTAATTGTTTCGATCCTTTGAGGGATAGGGATTGATAGTAAGAACGGATTGGTTGACTAGACATCGGAATATACGGATTGTGGGTGGAATTTAGTTAAGTTTAATTAATCAATGGTTCTAACCTGTAGAGTTTCTAATCTTTAGAGAATCACTTTATATGCAAGAGTAATATTGGAAACTCATGGTAGAAGACTACTAAAGATATCTAACGTATTCGTGTAACTACTCTGGCGAAAAGTTGAAGTTGTAACTTGTATCAGTGATAAGGGAGTTATTCGATATCTTTAAAAGAAACTGACGACCTCCCCTCCGAAATGGGAAGTTGAGCCTAGAATAGAATAAAAACCAGAGGATGAACTGATGTTCAAACCATGTATTGGATGGAGTGCTCGTAGACACAGAAGCGGAAGTAGTTAAAGGTAAGATTAAAATCTATTCTTAACCAAAAACAGTACTCATTAATCCTGGAGCTACGCGTTCTTTTGGGAGTTTTCTTTTCATAAAATATATTCCTATACTTTCTGTTGTCATACGTTATCAGTTGATAGCTAGCACTCCTATAGGCGTAAGTGGGAGGACTGAGGTAAAGAAGGAGGAACCCTCAGGATGTATATAGATTATAGAAGGTTGAATAGAGTAACGGTGAAGAACAAATACCCACTTCCACTTATTGATAAGTTATCTGATCAATTCCGAGAAGTAGGATATTTTTCTAAATTGGACCTGAGACAGGGGTATTATTGGTATTAAGACAGGAGAAGAGAAAAGGATATTTCAATGACGGCTTTTGACACACGATATAGGCATTATGAGTCTGTCTTTATGCAATTTAGATAGACAAATACACCCGCAACATTCATGGAATTGGTGCCTAGGATTTTCTATCCTTACTTGGAAAAGTTTATGGTTATTTCCATTGATGATACTCTGGTGTATTGACCTAATCTCGAAGCATATAAATAACGTCTTTGAAGAGTGTTGTAAACCCTATAGGAGTATAATTTGTACATCGAGTTTAGTGAAAGTGGGTTTTAGATGGCGGCAAGTGACTTCTTTAGGGCATGTGAATGTGCAAGGAAGAGTATCAATAGATCTAGAAAAAGGGGAAGCAGTGGCTGATTGGACACAACCCAAAACATTAATAGAGGTACATATTTTCTTAGGTATGGAAGGGTATAATTGGAGATTCATAAGAAAAATTTTCTCAGAATCGTTAGACCTTTAACGTAACTTGCAAGGAAAGCCATTGAGTTTAACTGGATGGAGAAGTGCGAGAGCAGTTTCTAAGAAGTAAAGCATCAACTAATTTTTAGCACAAGTTGCGCTATTATCCAATTCAAGTGAGGAATTTTCCCGATAAAGGAAAGGCCTAGAGGCACTTTCAGTGCAAGATAGATAAGTTGTTGCTTAGGTTCCAACTAAATGAAGAATCATGATCGGAATTATCCAATACATGATATGGAGCTGGTAGCTATAGTGCGACTAGGGTGTGGTGATTTCACTTATATGGGGAAAATACGGGATCTTTATTGATCATCAAAGTTTATAGTACTCGTTTTCCCTAGAAGATTTAAATATAAGACAACATTGATGGATGGAACTACTTGAGGAATATCGATGTCCAATCAACTACCATCTAAGAAAGGCGAATGTGATGCAGATGCATTGAGTAGAAAAATAAAGATGTCTAGTCTTAGCTAAACATCTACCTTACACCCGATATTAAAAGCGCCCAAAAGAATAATAAGGAGTTCCAAGAGTATTAAAAGCCGTATGGAAGCTAAGAAATTAGAGGATTTTCGAGCATTAGAAGCTAATGGGAGCTTGTACTTTCGGAATTGGTTGTGTGTACCCGATGACACTAAACTTAACCGTAAGATTCTAGAGGAAGCCCACAGAAGTAAGTATTCAATTTATTCTAGAGAGAATAAGATGTACATAGACTTAAAACAAAAGTATTGGTGGAATGGAATGAAGAGAGAGATTGCGGAGTATGTAACAGCCTGTCTTACATGTCAAAAGGTTAAGACAAAGCATCAAAAGCCAGCAGGACTACTACAAGCGCTACCTGTTCTCGAATGAAAATGGAATCATGTGACAATGGATTTTGTTACAGGATTGCCCTGGACCAAGAGATATAAAGATGCTATCTAGGTGATCGTTGATTGTTTAACGAAAGTATCTTATTTTATTGCATTAATATGGCATACCCTTTGGACAAATTGGCACAGATTTACACAGATGAAATTGTCCGACTTCGTGGGGTACCCGTTGATATTATATCTGATAGACACCCAAGGTTTACCTCAAGGTTTTGACTCAAGTTCAAGACAGCTATAGGGACCAACCTAAGTTATAGTACCAATTGAGGCATTGTATAGTAGGCAATGCAGAACACCTCTGTATTGGGATGAGGTCGGAGTTTGATCTCATAGGAAACAAAGGAACTTGATACCAGAGTTGGAGGGGATGCAGAAACAAGTTAGGATAATTCAAGATCGGCTTCGGGCAGCCAAAAGTAGACAGAAGAGCTATGCCGATAATCGAAGAAGGGACTTGGAGTTACGTGGGAGACAGATTCCAATATGTAAAGTTGTATGAAGGCATCATGGAATTGAGGAGGCAATCTAGGAGACTGAGGAATATCTGAAGAGGAAGTATCCAGAACTTGTAAGTATATGATTATTTAATTTTGAGAACAAAATTTTTCTTAGGAGGGAAGAATGTAACGCCTCACTCAGTAGGCATTTCGGGCGACCTCGAGAAGGCATTTGTCGTGAATATAGAAGTCGGGGTCTAACGTAGTAAAATCTAAGAATTTATGGTGAGCACTTTTTAGCAATTTAAAATACTCGGTAGTCTTATAAGGTTTAAAGTGGTGTTTTCATTTTATGGAAGTTTACTATCTTTTATTATTATTAATCATATTTATATTATTATTATTATTATTTTAGACATGTTATGATTAGTTAAAAGAAATAAATAGCTGCCACTTGATCAGAGTGTGCCACTTGGCACTTTGCATGAATATGTAGGAGTGTATATATATATATATATATGACTTGAAGAGGAGAAATGGCTGCTATTTGCCTTTCTTCTCCTCCTCTCCTTCTCGGTCTCCAGTAGCAATAGGTAAGGTTTTTTTATAATTTTTTTAATTTTCTTGCTTTCTCTTCTTTCTTTCATTCTTTTCCTTTTGCCGTGTTATGTTTCTATTTTCTTTTTTTTCCCTTCCCTTCTTGGTGTTTTGAATAAGGTTGTCTTGCTCTTTCTTTTTCTTTTTGCCTTTTATTAGTCATTTTAGTAATGGTATAATTTTGGTATAGTGTAGTGTAGAGGTTTCTAATAATTGTGTGTGTTAGCTAATATATATATATAGATATAGATTTTTTTAAGTTTATTTTTTTTAGTTAGAAGTTGGAATTAGTTTTATTTATCTATTTGTTTTGGTTAGTTATGTTTTAATTTATTTTTCTCCACTTTGATGATGGGTGGTAGAGTTTGATTTTAAAATTTTGAGATGTGATATTTAGGGTGCAATTTGGTTAAAATTTAGTTAATTTTTGTTTTGGTTTCTCTTGTGCAGTTTTATATAATTTTATTTGTTTAATTTCCTTGGTAAGGTTCTCTTATTTAAAATAATTTTTGTATATATAATTTTTGATAAATGATTTTAGTGCATATTATATATATATATATTTAGTATACATAACTTTTGTATCTATATAGTTATTTATATATATGTGGTTGTGGTATACATAATTGTTGTGAATAATTTTAGCATATATAGTTGGTATATATTTTTAGTGTATATGGGAATTTTTTTTATGCATAAATAATTTTAGTAAATGAAGTCTCGTATATATATTTTAGTACATAACTTCGTAAATATTTTTATATGCATAACTCATGTAAATAATTTTAATATTTATAATGGTATACGTATTTTTAGAATAAATGATTTTTGAAAAATGATTTTAACGTCTGTGGTTTTATATACACATATAATTTTAGTATACTTAATTTTTGTAACTGATCTTGGTATGTGAATAGTTTTTGTATATGGCGTTGGCATATATATAATTTTAGTATCAACGGTGGGTTTGTATTATTTCTAGCATAGATGGGCTAAGAAATTTAGGCTCTTTGGATTTGCATATGTGTAGGTATGTCCTAGGTTCATAAGGAGATATTACTTTTATTTTCAGAGGCAAATAGAAATGTTTGGATTTATACTTAAGTGTTTATTGGTTTCCTGTTTAGGATTTTAGCTCCAAATCTGAATCCAGGTGAGTCCACAAACCCGGTTTTCTAATATCATTTTCAAATATTACGGGTTTCGTAAAATGTGTTTCTTAAATCTGTTACGAATATTTACTACATTCAGCATGACATAATTTAGCATATCTTTCGGAGATGTTCTCCACAATGTATTACCTGTTTCTTAGAAAATGTATAGGAGCCGTGCTCCATATAGGTGTGGCCTCTTCAAAATGATTTATAGTTACTGTGAAGCAGGATTTGGTTATACACAGGTTTTGTTGAGAATATTTATATCTTGGGAAAATGTTCTAGTCTTGAAAAGCTACACCATTTTAACATGCATGAGTATAACTCTGGCATAATTGTGTGAAATTTGCATAAGCATGTCGTGAACAGGCGGATGGGGATTTTTGCTAAAAATATTTATAACCTGATTCTTTCCTAACGGCCGGGCAAGCGGCCTTTCTGTTTATAAATATATATTAAAACCCCATTCCATCCAGGGTTACAAATCTGGTTATGATCATGTGTTCAGAAGCGTCAAAGGATTGCACTGTACGTGGCTAGTCCCCCGTACGAGGGTGTCTTTCGATGACGTGGACGTTTTAGACTCGGGAGAGTGGATCCACTTGAAGAGGGGCATAGACCGCGGAGGGTATGGCCCAATCGGTCTACGTGGACACCACATCATGCTCAGCGGTGGGGTTCATTTGCCTAGTGGAGAGTCAGGAGGGGATTCGGAGTTTGTCTTATGAGCACAACTGTGACATTGAATGTTTCTTTGCATTCAGGTGTAGAAGTTGTGCTCATGTGTCTTGATTCGCTTAGACTTCCAAACTGCACTCGAAACCCTCATATCGGTTCAAGCATCAGTATTGTTAAAATAATCAAGGAAAGTGTCTTCCTATAACTTGCATGAACAGTTTTCGTGAAACTGCATTATCATTGTTTCAAAGAAATCACCAAGACGCGTAGACGCATGTAGACTCACTGAGCATTCATGCTCACGTTTTCCATATCATGTTTTCTCCTCAAATTAACTCGGGACAGACAGCAGAAGTTTAGGCATGGAGTTTTGGACCAAATTTTCCCTGGGAGGACATGTATTATGTTTTGTTTTTCTTAGACCTGAGCCGGTTGAAAAGTTCTTCTTTTATTTTGTCGTAAGGTTTCGATGATGTAAGATACTTTTAGTTTTGAATTAAAGTGAGTTCATGAAGTTTTTCTTAAACCTTGATTTGAGCGCATTAGACGTATCAAGTTTACCGAACTTTTCTGCTGCGTACTTTGTGTATATACCTATAAGTGTTATTCTGGGATTGTGATTATATTTTGGGACTTATAGTTTAGTGCCGACAGGCACGCAAATACCTTACTCAGCTGCAGTTGACCTAGTAGCAGGGTTGGGGGTATCACAATGACATTGACATCTGCCCCCGAGGTTATAGCCACGAAAGGACGACGGAAGACGAACTCAACAAAAAGGGACAAGTCGTATTGGGAACACATATTAATTTCTCATAGAAAGATACAAAAGTCAAGCGGTTCTGGTTCGGGGTCTGGATCTGGATCCGGTTCGAGATCTGGTTCGGGTTCCTGTGGGAGAGGCAAACTGCCATGGGCTCCTAGGGGTAAGGGTAGAGGGCGTAGTAGTGGACAAAGTAGTTTATCTTCACCAGGTTATGTGATATATCCATCTACTGGTTCCACATTCCCTTTCATCGAGGCTTTCCCTAGTTTTGTGTATCATTTAATTGAGATTTGGAGAATGTGGTGGGGGATGGAAATTATGGATATAGGATTGTGGTAGACTTTGTGTTCGGGGATGAGCATCAATAGCTTGTGCTCCGTAAACGAATGTGTTTTGATTTGGAACATATGACGAACATCTACGTTTCACTGCTTAGGTCAGTTGAACGATATATAAGCTCATACATAGGACACAGTGGCAGAATAGACATGCTCCTGCAGAACATTGGTTGGATACACTTGATTCTCTTTATGACATTGCAAATGCATTCAATTTGTTTGTGGTCTTAATTGCATGGATAGGGTCCACGACTGTATTGCCTTTGTACTCATATTCGGATCGTACTAGAGGTACACTGGTTATTGGGCACTTGGCAGAACAACATCATTTTATTACGTTTATTTAATATTTATTTACGCATGTTCTTTTGTATAGTTTATCATCATCTGAACAGAGATTAATTTTATATTTTTATTGTCTTATACAGCTACAAGTGCAAGATGGATATCCATTGCCCCCTTTACACGTGCAATAGCAATATCATTTTAGTGAGGGAGTCAATGGTTGGCTAGAGCCTTACATTGACAGGATTGAAGATTGGATGACGAGATATGCTAGAATATATCCACCAAGAGATCCTATTCATGTTAACATTTAGTTGTTTTTGTAATTAAATTTTTTTACATATTTGTAAATTATTTGTATTTTTTCCACTTTATATGTACTCGCACATTGATAGTGAGTTTTCCACTTTATTACTACCTTACTTCTTTTGTATTTATTCTACTTCATCATATATATATTTACTTTATTTAGGCAAGCGTGTATTATGACCCAGCGATCTAAAAAAAATATATACTAAAGAAACCGAACATAAAGATCACGTACTAGAAAGTAAACATACTAAAGAAACCCTACATAATCATCACATAACAAAAGTAAACATACTAAAGAAATAGTACATAAAGGTAACATACTAAAAGAAATGTCCAAATCATAGCATAAAAACATCAATCTAAGCGTGAGGTTGATAACAATTCTAAATTATTTGTCATATCCTTCCATAAGGAGAGTCCTCAGTGTTATCATAGTCTACCTCACGAGCAATCATGTCCAGGAGAACTGAGGGTGATATGGGAGCTCCAGTTTGATACTGTGCGCCACGTGGAAGTCTTTCAGAATTCTGTATCTTAGGATGGGTACAAGGGATAAACCACGGCATGTAACCATCTGTGCAATGACTCGGGGATACAACAAGTACACTAGTCCATGTCTCCATAAGCAAATATGATAGTGCTTCTAGCCACAACGCCTCATAAATGTGTTCTTCACGACGTACATCCTGTTATTTGCTGATTAGCCTCTAAAGGTTGAATAGGATGTGCTGGAAAGTATTGCAGACACCCAAACTATCGGGCATGTACGGCTCAATACAATTGAAATATGCAAGCATCCTATACCATGTAGAAACCCAAACGTCTTGTATCTCAGAGGGCTTGTACGGAGTCCCCCGTAACTCATCAGCAGTCATCAATCTAATCGTAGGCAGATGTCTAATACTTTATGCTCAAATTTATTCCCAATATTGCGAACAGCTGGATATATAGCTTACAAGACTTCGCTCCTGGTCTCACCGCTGGGGAAAACATAGAAAAATACATATATATGCATGCCTAATAAACACATATACATCATATGAATTATTTTAAACTAGGAGTAAATATTTACACATATTAGATCCATAAAAAATAATACATAAATGAGAATGACTAGCTATGGTAAATCACGATATTATCAAAGTAAATAAACAAATGAAGACAGTGAATAGTAATACCTCAAGCAGTGACCAACACCAAACCAACTCCTTCACATAAACTTGCGAGGACTGACCTAGGTTTCGGTACAAGTACGCAATCATCACAACACACCATACAAACACTTATTGCCTCGAACATTTTTCACGAGCGACCACAGCTTTGCAAGGACAATGTTACCACTCTTATCGGTGAAGAGTGAACTTTCAAGTAAATAATGGATGTAGCATGCAGCCCTATGCTTCGGGAAAAGTCCACTATCGAGATCCTTTGCAACCTGTGCCAACTCCTGAGCATTTATATCACCTCCGGAGTAAGTGATACCCAAGTCGCTCTGAATAATCCCAACTAGCTGGTCCCTTGAATACTGTAGAATCCACAACTTTACCGTAAGCAGGTACGCCATAATCAACTAGATATCATGTAACGTAACTGTCATTTCTCCCCAGGGCATGTGGAAATTGTTGGTGTCTGGCTGCCACCTCTCTACAAAAGTAGATAATAACGCTGCGTTGGGGTGCTTGAACATGCAAGACCTCAAATGGATGAGTCCTGTACTCTTGGCCTAATCTGCTCTCTTAGGTTCGCTAGGGGTCCAACCTGTCAGTGACAAAGCACAACCACGACTTTGATATACCTCGCTCATGCATATGAACATAATAAATTAATATAAATATTAAATCATGTCATACTAAAAATTAATGCAGAATGGAGCAGTAAATAATTCATAAATTTACCTGTCCACACTAGTAATATGTCCGCTGTACGAAGGGATAAGCACTAGATCCTGTGGACCTCCCTCAACTGCTCATGTCGGTTCTCAACCTGCATTCTTCCTCTGTGTAGGTGCCGTAGGAGCACGCGATTTCTCGGGTCTTTTTTGTTGAGACCCAGCAATCTTACTCATCACTGACATGAAACTGCCTGTCAACCCTTTCACTTTTCTTGGACCTGGCCTAACACTGGACGATGATGTAGGGGCCATAGATATGGGGGCCACAGGTACAGGCTCGTCTTCATCACCGTCACTGTCGCCATCATCATCATCATCCTCAGGCTCAACCTGCTCGTCCTCCCCGCCGATGTGGAGGGATCTAACCATGTCATGCTCTTGAGACCGACCCCTGTCACCCTCTAGCCCTATATCACCAGAATCCCTCACATGGCAAGGCTCATATGAGGGAATCCTGTAATCATTGGCTGTATAATCAGTCATGCTGTAAGATGAGTCGACCGGGACTCCAGAAATAAACTACTCAAAAAAAGAAGCACCTAATTGCAACTTTGTACCACTAACCTCATTTAATGGTTGCTGATCTTATCTCAATACTCCTCTTTATTGCAATTTGTAAATGTCCAACTTGCACAAAAGAAAATAGAACTGAGACTCCTTACAAGTTTAGTGAAGTATCTGCAGGCTAAGCCTCAGAAGGAATATATGCAGGAAATATGAGGTATGCTTGAAGTTTACGAGCAAAATCACAATCATTCTCAATATGTTTCGTCTGTTCATGAAACACAAATGGGAAGAAACGCAAAATAGCAGCCTGGTCATCGCAAAATAGAGGTATAGGGTTGAGTTAAGAAATTCGGCGATCTCGAAAAAGATATCTTAACCATTGTAGCTCACAACATGTGACAGCCATGAAACGATACTATGCATTCAGCAGAAGAACGAGGAATTATATGCTATTTTTTCGATTTTCCAAGAAATAGGTGAATGTCCCAAGGAAAGAAAACCAATTAACAAACATAGAGTGATAGGGCAATTGGCTCAATCAGAATCATAAAATTCTCGCTGCTGTAAAACAGAGTCTGCCTGAAGGAGTAACCCCCGTCCAAGGTATCTTTCAGATAACGAAGAACACGGAAAACAGCATCCTAGAGTTCCTATTTAGACTTGTGCATGAATTGAGATAAAACTTGCACAAAATAAGCCAAATTGGGCCAAGTGATGGTAAGATAAATAAGTCGACCTAAAAGTCGTCTATAGGAATCTGGATGGGAAATGAGAGATCCCTCAACTTTTCATAGCTAATAATTCTGTTCCATAGGAAAACCAAGAGGCTTGGCTCGCAATAGGTCTATATCAGTCATAATATCAAGGGCATATTTACATTGACACAAATAGATTCCTTGATTATTCCAAGCTATCTCTATAACCAAAAAATATTTCAAGAGTCACAAGTCTTTCATGTAAAAAGTGGGGTTTGAAATTCTGAAAAGCAGTCAGATTGTTCTCTATCACAAGTATATCATCGACATAAACTAAAATACATAGGAATATGTACCAGTAGTGTAGGTGAACAAGAAGTAATACGAATTTGACTAGTGAAAACTACACTGTTTAAGTGCACCAATAAGTTTTACAAACCAACATCGGGAGCCAGTTTGAGTGCATATAAAGTTTTTTGTAATCAACACAACTTGCCGTCCTTTCCTATAGAAAATCAAGAGGAAGCTTCACAATCACCTCGTCTTGCAAATCACCATGAAGGAATACATTATGTACATTTATATAATGTACCTTCGACTTCCTTGTGGTTGCTACTGATAACAAGGTTTGGATCGTCACCATTTTTTCTAGAGGAGCAAGGTCCCATTATGATCCAAGCCTTCTACTTGAATATTGCTCAGAATAACCAAGCGACTTTTATACCGCTCCATCCTACCATCAGACCTCCTCTTAATTTTATAGACCCATTCACAATGCCTTTTTACCAGGAGGAAGAGAAGTAATACTACATGTCTTGTTTTTGTTAAGAGCATCAATCTCACTTCACATGACATCGCATTATTGAGGAGAAGAAATAACCTCAGAAAATCATGATGGTTCAGTATCAACACTAATTGCTGCAAGAAAATCCTTGTGGCATGGTGAGAATTTTTCACTTGAGACATAATGTGAAAAAGGATAGGAGCAAATGCCTAAGGTTGTAGATGAAGCGAAAGAAAGCATCAAGGGTGGAGAACTTCTCACAGTATTGCAAACATAATCATTCAATTTAAGTAGGGGATGACAAGCACGTTGGCTGCCCCAAGGTTCAAGACTTTCAGATGGAAAGGGTTCATTATTATCTTCAATTGCCAGAGGAATATTTACGAATAAATGAGAAGGAGATGGGGTACTAATACCCAAAATCGAGCACACTAACAAGTATACTAGATCATAATAGAAATAACAAGCTCGTTGCAATCTTAACTTTCTTAACAAAGATTATTAAGTATAGCTAAAGCACATTAGTTCAATAGTTAATCGTTATATTGCCCTTATGATTCATTATTCTTAAATAAATCTCATTCATCAATCAATATCCAAAATTTTCTCGTACCCCTTGGTCCAAGTCTACCAAACCTATTCTCAAAACAAACCAACCATAGGTCTATGTATTGACTTTAATTTAGAGAACGCATTCGTATATGATGTCATAAAAGATCACACAAACCACACAAGTATAAGTCTATATCTTGCATGAAATTTATGACCAAATTACTTAATCTATTTTAATTAAGTTCCTCTTGGTCAATTTTACTTTATTAATGCTAATTTAAATGGTAGATAATCATCTAACAACATTAAAAAAAAAATAATAATAATAATAAGACATTAAATCCATAAACTCTCAAATAATAAACTAAAAGAAATAATATAACAAATTAAACTAGCTACATCATGGCCTTAGAACAAAATATTAACACATATTGAGGATAATAAATAAATTCAAAATAAAAGAAAGAGTTACAAGGAACATCTCTAAATCAAATAATCCTTCAATACTTGAATAGAAAATAGCCTTCAATATTGCATCAAATAAAGCTCCAATCTTTGTTAATTATAAAATTAAAGACTAAACTTTATAGAGAAAAGTATTCAAAACACTAACCTAAACTACTCTAAAACTAAACTACACTACTCTAAACTTGGTCTAAAATTGGTCAGTCCTAGTGGCTGTAAAAACCCTCTACTTATAGAGGTTTATTATAAAGAAATTAGAAGATTACTTAAAAATAAACTATCTAAAACGAAGTATTAATTAGCAAGGAAGTAAAACTTAAAAAAATCCTACATTACAAAATAAGAAAGAAAATAAAAATAGAAAAATGCTGCCATTTGAAACGCTTCAATTCCAACAAGAAAGCATCTGCATATTTCAATTTGGAAATATGAATTTTTGGAGAGTGTAATTTCGTCCCTAATTTCTTGGAAATTTGCACTTTACTCCTTGAAGTTTTAGATTTTTGCAGTTTGGTCCCTAATGTTATATTTTCTCTTCAAATCAGTCCTGCAAACTCAAACAAGCATAGAAAGATTATTTCTTCCAATTAAATCTAATTTTCACTAGAATTAACACAAATACCCATATAATAAACCTTATTTTCTAGTGTTAAATCCCATGTATCAGGTACTTAGATTTAGAGATGGCAAGGAAGAAGTGGGATGATGACTGGATGGCCCCAGAGAAGACGAAATGGGTTGAGGCGAGGATGTTGAAAATTGAACCCCAGTAGTGGGTTGGGCCGAGGCTTCATGGAAATCAGAGAAGGGGAATAAATCTAAGGAAGAACTAGAATTTCTTGAGGAGAAGAGATTAATTCGTGGGAATTTGAGAGAAAGGGAATTGATTTTCAACAAAATGTACATCACGGGAAATAATAAATTTATTTTCCTCCAAATCATAAATTGTCCATCACTTTTTACTAGAATAGTAGCCTATGAAAACATAAAAACCATCACTTTTTACGTTCAACCTGAGGGGTGTAGACTACCGTTGTTTTGATGAATTATGATATGAGAAAGAAAGAAAGATGTTAACGGCAAAACATTCATACCATTATCTGTGCAAACCCTCTTAATGGTTCTATTGAATTGGGTTTAGATGAGCTTAAAAAAATGTTCGAAATAATGGCTAATACAACTCTTATCAATAAGTAAACCCGAGTAGCACGAAAATGGTCATCGACTATAGTAAGAAAATAAGAGGAACCATATGTAGATTCGTGAGGATAGGGTCCCAAAACATAGTAATGAATCAGATAAAAAATAGCATTAATCATAGATGCATAGGAAAAGACATATATCATTGTTTAGTTTTAAAACAAACAATGTAAGGTTCACATAAACAAGAGCAAGGTTTAGATAAAGAAGAGCTAGTAAAATTAAAAACAAAATTATTAAATTTTGATAACACAGAATTAGAGGGATGACCCAAACTTTTGTGCAACAAGTCGAAATAAACAATGGAATGTGATTAGCATGCTTTGGTGAGAAGTGGCACACCCCATTGATCAATCTACCTGCTCCAATCTCCTTCTTTGATGTATGGTCCTGTATATCACAAATGATATTAGAAGTATTCACCATAGTCAAGATTTCTTTGTTGCAATTGAGAGACAGAAAGAAAGTTATAAAGCTAAGTTCGGAACATAAAGGACATTATATAAAGTAAGTCTAGGACTTAATTTTTCCTTCGAAATTTGCCACAGTTTATGGCCCATTCGACAACCTAAGATAACATGGAAAAACTATCTTAAGATCAAACATAAGATCTTTTTGT
Source organism: Catharanthus roseus (assembly GCA_028651295.1). Classification (NCBI taxonomy): domain Eukaryota; kingdom Viridiplantae; phylum Streptophyta; class Magnoliopsida; order Gentianales; family Apocynaceae; genus Catharanthus; species Catharanthus roseus. The sequence continues at coordinate 15,525,021 of JAPQWS010000168.1, read as the reverse complement.
CCAGTCATGTGGCATGAGACACTAGAACCAATAAGCCATGAAAAGGAAAAAAGGTAAATTGTTCATTGTTGAGGGGCTTAGTGTGAAAAGAAAATAAATTGGACTTATATGTAAGAGTCTAAATTTAAGGGGCCTTTCTTTGCAAAGTTTGCAATGAAGATTTTTGAGAAATAAGTATCACCGACACTAGTTGATTTGCAATTTGCAAATTAGGATTTTCATCAGCGAGTGCTCCAATCTGTGTAATCAAGTCGCTGTTCGTCAAATAACCGACAGTTACCGGCGCTGTAGAAGATAATGAATGCTGCTGTCCATTTGGCTGCAAAGTAGAAGACGATGGAGGAGGCGCAAGCTATTCAAGTATTACCATGGTTGGAGGAGGAGGGGTGCTCCAGGGATTGTGGAAATGTAGAGAACAAGACAGTGGTGCTCGGAGAATGTGACCGCCTTGTTGTATCTTGTTGTTGCTAGAAATAATTTGGATAGTGATGAGAACAGCCCATCAGGCTTTGAATTCGGGCTCAAGTCATTTGGCCTATTACTTATTAAAATCAAAGATATTTATCAATTTATTTAGACCCACACATCAAGTGTAGGTTTGGTATATTAATTAACGTGAAAAAGTTCCTATCCTTTCTACATATAGCCCACATAGATGACGGTAAATCTTGAGAGGATATACACTCCTATAAAATAGAGGTGTTGTTTTGTCTTGATTCCTTCTGTGATCTCTTTTAATACAGTTACGCCAACTTGTTTACTAACTTAGGCATCAGAGATGAAACGGGGGAACAACCCCTCCTTGTCTTGTTCATAATTTGTGTTGCAGGTGCATTACGTCGAGGATCAATATCCAAAACTCATCATTTGGTGCCCACCATATTTTTTTTTCATCTCTATTCTTTCTCATACCCACACATACTGAGCAATGGATTCTTATCCTAGTCATAGGAGGAATCTAGAGCTAAAACCCCTTCGCCTTCAATTCCACCTGTACCACTCACTATTGTTACACTTCTATTTCCTTTTCCTATGCCTAGTACACAAACTACAGGATTGACAACTCCTTTTTTTCCTTTTCCAGGGACCAGTGCAACTAGTCCCTTTTTAAACTAGAACAAATTCTACAATTACAAACTCTTTTCATTGTCTTACAAACAATATTATCTCAACAATCCATTCCTTCTGTAACAACAGCCACCACATCTGTATCGGTTCCCCTACTATAGTTCACTATGCCACAATTCCCATCCACATCTTTTCCTTCCAATTTTGCTTTAGGAGATGTCCTTTCCCTACGGGAGTCACCTATTCCCTAAAACCAAACCATTCATGACTTGGTTAATCAAACACTCGCCTAGATGACCCCTTCTATATGTGCCATCGATGTTAGTTGGGACTTTTTATATCACAATCCTTTAATAGAATCTTACGCTTGTGCCCCAGTACCTAACTATTTCTCTCATTTGAAATTGGAAACTTATCATGGTTCTTCAGACCTAACCCAACACATGATGAGATTTACCTCTCAGATGTACATGTGTAATGCCTCCGATAGTACATGCTGTCGAATGTTCTCGAGTTCACTTACCGGAAAAGTTCTAGTGTAGTATGCCCATCTACCACCTAGAAGTATTACAAGCTTCAAAGATTTGGGTGAAAAGTTCATTCAAAACTTGCTTACTCAATCTATTTTTAAGATTACTTTCTCTTGAGTGTACGATAATGACCATCAGAATCCTTGAGGGATTTTGCTACCCAATTTAACCTGGTAGACCAAGAAATTTCTGATTTGTCTGAACAAGAATATACAAGCTTATAGACACGGATCCCGCTTTCTCTAGAAAGCTAGCTCAAAAGGAACCGGCCAATAAAAATACCCTTTGGTCCAAGATTCATAAATTCATCCACCCAGATGATTATATGCAGAGGAAACGGGAATTGGACAAAGAGATTAAAAAATATCAGAGTCTAAAGAAACTAAAGTAGGGGAGTTAAAACCAAAGCCTATGATTCAAGATCGATTGGGTTCTCGAAAACCAAATGTTTCCCGGTTCAATTACACCCCTTTGAGGATCCCCTGATAAGAGGTTTTATAACAGATTGAATCTTCGGGAATCGTAGAAGGCCATTGAAAACACTATGTCCTCCAGAAAAGCGTAATAAAGCCAAATATTGTCGATTTCACAGAGATCATGGTCACAAAACAAAACAATGCAACAAATTGAAAAAAGCAATTGAAAATGAAATCAGGAAGGGAGAGTTGAAGGAGTTCATACAATGGCTCTGCAAAAAGAATTCAATTAATGACAATGTAAAGAAACCTTGGCAAGATGATAAAAAAAAAGTCATTAAAAATGACGTATGCTCTTCCAAGATGAAAGTCATCACGTTATACAAGACGTTGGCCTCCCCGCTGCAGAAAGACTTTGGTTGTTACTTGACGACACTGGTAGTTCAATAAATTTTCTCTTTAAGAACACTTTAAGCAGATGGATATTTCTTGGGATAAAGTTTTATGGCATGTGACTCATTTAGTAGGATTTATGGGTCAGACAATCAAATCTGACAGCAAAATTACCCTTCCAGATTCTATTGGAGACACTATCCATATGGTGGAACTTTTCATCGTGTATGCCACTTCTCCATATAACTGCATTATGGGTCGACCAATTACAAGACAAAGTCTCCACTTGTGATTTATCTATGGAGGTCCCTATCGGGGAAGAGGTGCAAGTGATATATGGCAACCAAAAAGCATCACAAGATGCTATTTCACTACTGTTAAAAAAGAGAGAGAATTGAGGAAGAATATGAAGAACAAAATAAAACACCCAAGTTAGAACCAGATTGTGAATTGGTATTGTTCGTTCTTGATGTGCAGAAACCATATGAAACTGTCAAAATAGGGAAAAATCTACCAATTGCTCTACGAATGAAATTGTCTGAGATTCTGGTAGAGTACGAAGATATCTTTGCGTGGTCTTCCTCAAATTTGGACATTATACCCCATTCTATTGCTGAACATGAACTCGGGATTCTTAAGGAAACAAAATTGACTTTCCAAAAGAAAAGAGCATTTGCAAAAGGTAGGCAAGTGGTTATCAGGAAAAAAGTCAAGGAATTACTAGCACCAGAGATAATTAAACCAATTAATTTCCCCGAATGCCTATCTAACCTAATAGTGGTAGCCAAACCGGGAGGGGCTAGGCCAGTTTGCTTAGATTTCACAGACTTGAATAGAGCAATCCCAAAAATTCCTGCCACAAATTGATAAATTATTGGGCTCAACAGCGGGACATAAATTGTTATCCTTTCTTGATGCATATAAGGAACATCATCAAATCTCGATGACAGAAGAGGATATGGCAAAGACTACTTTTGTCAGAAATAATGGTACCTATTGTTATTACCCTAGCCTTTCGGGTTGAAGAATGCTAGTTTTGACTTCCAGGAAGGAATGAACAAGACTTTTAAAGGGCTCATTAGAAAAATTGTAGAAGTATACGTGGATGATATCATTGTTAAATCCAAGAAAAAATAATCAGCCCTAGAGGATTTGAAGCAAGTTTTGGACAGAGTTAGAAAGATTATGATGAAACTTAACCACAAGAAATGCTCCTTTGTAGTTTTATTTGGCAAGTTCTTTGGTTATTCGGTCTCAGAGAGAGAAATTAAGGCCAACCCAACAAAAGTCAACGCTATTTAAGACATGCCAGAGCTGAGGACAATTAAAAATGCACAGAGATTGGCAGGGAGGATGACATCGTTAGGCTGCTTTTTAGAAAGAGTAGGAGAAATTAGTCTATTATTTTTATCAAATTCTAAAGCATCTAGCTAAATTCAAATAGACAACTAATGCTAGCAAAGATTTTCAAAAGCTTAAGGCATATTTTTCTTACCTTTCCCTATTATTAACCTAGATAATGAAGAAAAAATTGTACTTGTACTTAGCAATTACTCCTAAAGTGATTAGCTCTGTTCTTTGCTCCAAGCGTGGTACCATTTATTATTTGAGCCATGTTTTGAATGATCCAGAAGAACATTATATTTCTCTGGAGAAACACATCTTATGTTTGGTTATAACTTCAGGAAAATTAAAACAATATTTTTCAAGCACATGCAATTAATGTTTTGAAAAATATTCCACTCCGACACATATTGCATAAATCAGACATATCAGAAAGAAAATCTAAGTGGCCTATAGAGTTAAGTGAATATCAAATTGACTCTCCATTCGAAAGACCATTCAAGGTGAAGCATTGGCTTACTTCATTGTCAAATGTTCTCTTCTTGATAATTCTAATGATAAAAAATCATCAGACACAATTTATATGGTGGATACTTAGATTCTGAATATTGACGAGTCAAGAGAAGAAGAAAACAAGGGGGCAAGCTTCTTTTTGGAAGATCCTACTGGTCATCAATATGCTTACTCCAGAAGTTCTTATTTCCTGTCAGTAATAATGAGGCCAAGTACAAAGCCCTTTTAGTTGGGCTACGGATGGATCAAAGCCCTAAAATTGCTCACATTTGGGTAAAAAGTGACTCAAAGGTCGTTATCGGACAAGTAACTGGTACTTTTGAAGCAAAAGGAGAGAACATGCAAAAGTATTTGGCGTGTATCCAACAATTAGCATATATGAGGGCCAAGATGTTGTTGCTTGAGTTGAATGGAACTTAACCCAATATATATATATATATCTTAAAATAACTTATATGACATCAATTGGACAATTCTCTTTCGTATCAATTGTTATTGAATTTGATAGTGCGCAATATAAGTTGTTCTTTAGTAGGCACACTCTCCGTAACGATCTCTTAATTAGAGCTTTTATAAAAATATATTTTAGATTTCACTTCTACAAGAGACATGTCTCTCTTTTGCACATATGATTGCAATACTTGATTGATTAATATAAAGACGCTCCATTACACACAAAATTGTTTTGTTTAAATCTAAAATATAGGAATTATGTTTGTCTTCTGAAGAATTGCTTAGTTTTTATAAAGCGTAGTTAAATGGCATAATTTTTTCTTTGCCTTTTGATTAGTTTTTTAATTGACAATAGTGTGGTTTTTTTTTTTTTTAGAAATATAATTGTTTGTGAAATATTTAAAAAAAATAGATTATTTGTAAGAGAAAAGTGGAATCCAATTATTTTGATTTTGAAAATGAAGACCAAACCATACGTAGAACAAATTAGCATTTGGTTTGGATTTATAGTAAAAATTAAATTTATTTTTTCACTTTACATCCTACTTCATCCCTCCTAAAGAGTTTACTTTTATTTTTTATTTTTTTTTACTTTAAACTGTACAAGATATGCCTCTCTTTTTTGTACATACGGATTGCAATGCTTGATTAATTAATACAAAGATGCTCATTTACACCAAATACTGTTTTGGTTAAATCTAAATTACAGAAATTATGTTTGTCTTTTGAGGAATTGCTTAATTTTAATAAAGCGTAGTTAAATGGCACAATTTTTTCTTTGCATTTGGATTAGTATTTAATTGACAAAAGTGTATTTTTGGTTGTGATTTTTTAAAAAATTTAATTGTTTGTGAGATATTTTAATAAAAAATAGATTCTTTTGTGAGAAAATGGAATCCAATTATTTTAAGTTTGGAAATGAAGACCAAACCATATGTTAAACAAATTAGCATTTGGCTTGGATTTAAACTAGAAAAATAAATTTTTTTTCTTTAATCTACTTCATTACTCATAAAGAGTTTACCTTTTATTTTTTTTATTATTGAATTTGATGATTCACATAAACAAAGTACAGATTGAAATATTAAAGAAGAAAGGAAAGAAAGACAAAGAAGAAAGTAGGAAGGTTAACAAGAAAAGAAGTCTTTTTGGGATAGGTCATATAAGAAGGAGAACTTAACAAAATGAGTTCATAACACTACCAGGTGGAGGATTAAATGGAACGGCACCGTTTTTGTGATTTTAAAACACAAAACATCATTTTATCTATGGACCAGGACTACAACAAATCAATTGAATTACCTATCCCTTCTTCCACAAATTTGATCGTGCATTTTTCAGATATTTAAAACTCTTGTATTTTTTTTCTTTTTCTGTCTATAAATAGGATTGTACAAGAGCATTTGATAATTAATGAGAAAATATTTCTCTCTCTATTCTCGTCTCTTCTCTCTTTTTCTCTCTCTAAAGTTTCATTGCAAAAAATGAAGTTCATTGTTAATTACTTTATGGAGTTTTTGAATTTCCACATGGGATCAGAGCATTACTGAGAAATTTTGCTGAATCTTCTGATAAGTGATTCTCTATTCTCATTCTACTTATCCTCTTTGCTTGAAGTTTTTCTTCTATTTCTCCGTAAATTGAGTTGATTGGAAGTGGAGTTGATTGTGCTGAGATCACAATTTTCTGATTAAATTGATCAAGATCTGGAGTTAATTGATCAATTTTACTGTATTGAGATTATTGTTGCTTGAGAAAATGGCATATGATAAGAAGAGTATTTAGAAGGATCAATCAAAACCCCAATCATCAAGATTTCAAATATCAAAAAATTAGAGAAGAAACCAAGGGAAATCAAAAGCATTCCATATACAAGGATTTTCAATCCTCCCTAATTAGCCTTTTTCTAATTAGTGTTTTTCCATAATTAGTCTTCCTAATTAGTATTTTATGTATAAATATACAATTTTGTAATTCATACGATTAAGACTTTTGACTCTAATAAAAATTCAGCCAACTTTTAAAAATATTTTCTCTACTGAAAAACTTTTCATAGTATCAGAACAAGTATCTTTCTCTCATTCAATCATGGAAGAACCTATACCTTATGTGGAGAACACAGATACTTCATTTGTGTCGAATTCTTGGAGCTCTTCGTCGTCTTGATAAAAATGGTAAAAAAAAAAATCAAAGGAATCTCTGGATGATAAAGCAAAAAATCCAGCCTTCATCAAATGGCAGACAAATGATGGACTTCTCATTTCATGACTCCTCAGAATCATCAAGGAAGAAGCTCAACCATCCATTATAGAAGAAGACACGGCTTATGATTTGTGGAATTCTTTGGAAGAACAACTACTGCCAACTAAGGTAGAGAAGTAAGGTCTTCTAAAAAACATGTTGATAACCATAACAATGGGTCACGATGCATGGATGATTATTTGAAGGAATTTAAGTCAATATGTGACAGTCTTGCTGCCATCAAGAAACCAATGTCCGATATTGATAAAGGTTTTGAAATTGCTCGCGGATTAGGAGCAAAATATAAAGGCTTCAGATTAGCCATGGTAACTAAATCGACTTATCCTACTTTTAATCAGTCCGTGCTTGCTCTTCAGGGATACAAATTAACCCTTACCGCATAAAAGAAGAGGGGAAGAGCTATACTGAACATAATATAGCCTTCTTCAGTCATCACGATCGTGGCAGAAGCGGTAGAGTAGGTGGTCGAGGACGAGGCAGCTTTAGTTCTTGGGGCAAAGGTTTTACTCTTGCTGGTCGCTAAAACTCTGTCGACACCAGGACAAGTGCTGTCGACAGAGATAAAAAAGGAGCAGATAACAAATCCATCTACCAATATGTGGGTAAAGAAATCATGTTGCTCTTGGATGTTGGTATAGATTTCATTATTCATATCAGTGAGAGATACTTCCACAAGACTTAGCAGCTCTCAATTTAAGCAACAATGATCCTTCTCTTTATATGGATTCAAGAGCTACATAGCACATAACAAATGATGCCAGTATTTTATCTTACTTAAAACCTTACAAAGGGAGCGATGGTATTTATGTTGGGAATGGTAATAAACTTGTTAGAGCACATACTGGGAAACTTGTGTTGGAATATTAAATTTGCAAGATCTTCTTGTTTTGCCTAAATTGAAGAAGAATTTGGTTTCTTTAAGTAAAATTACTGCTGATAACTCATGCACTGTTGAATTCACGACTTCTAATTTTGTCATCAATTAAGGATCAAAGCAAGAGAATAATAGGGAAGGGGCATGAGAAAAATCAACTGTACACTTTGGACTCAAACTTTCATGCAGTGTTAACAGCAGTAAAAGGTAGCAACCGATCTTCTGTGTGGCAACGACAGCTAGGGCACCTTAGTCGACGGATTATGCAATAGTTGAAGGGAAAGAAAATAATTGATGTAACTAATTGGCAATCTAAACCTTTCATTTGTACCCGTTGTCAATTTGGAAAAAGGTTTCAAACTTCCTTTTAGTCTAAATAATAAAATTTGAGATTTTCTTTTGCAAAAAGTATATTGTGATCTCTGGGGACCCGCTCCTATTACTTCTATTCAAGGATTTCATTTTTATGCTATTTTCATTGATGATCATTCCCGTTTCAACTAGTTTTACCCCTTAAGGAAAAAGCGGGATTTCTTCTCATACTTTCTCAAATTTCAAAGACTGGTAATTTTTAGTGTTATGGAGATGGAATATCAAACTCAAATCAGTGACTGTGGTATTCAGTTACAGGTTTCATATCCAAGAACACAAAAAAAAAAAAAAAAAAAAATGGCGTTGCAAAACGAAAACACAGACATATTATGGAAACTGGCTTAACAATGTTGTTTGATGCCAACTTACCTTTGTTTTTATGGATTGAGGCATTTTTTACAGCCTCTTATCTTATCAACAAAATGGCTTTTGGAGTTCTTCAAAATACATCACATATTCTAAGTTGTTTTGCAGAGATCCTTGCTACGATAGCTCGCGAGTTTTTTATGTTTGTGTTTTCCTTCTCTAAGTCATCAAGGGGGAAATAAATTTTTCAAGAAAACTTATCCTTGTGTGTTTATTGAATATAGTCCACTGCAAAAAGGATGCCACTATGATCCCTGTACGAAGCGGGCCATGTTGTCTTTGATGAAATAAAATTCTTCTATTTGCTATCTTTACCAGAGGTAATTTCTCCATCTCTAGAGCTTTCTGAATTCCCTAGTCTTGATGGATGGTTTCATAAGTCCACTGCAAATGACATTACATCACCTTTATCGACAAGGTGGATACGTTTGTACTGCTCCTCGTGGAGTAGATCTTGTATCTAACCAAGTCTTTGACCAGGGAAAGTGCAAATAGGTATGAGAGAAAAAGGTTTTGATACGCATCTTCCAAAATTGTTAGCTTTGAAGCAGTTGCATGGTATTGGCTTTTTGTAGTCCTACTACTGGGGTACGGACTAGAAAAGGTAGGTACTCTAACCTCCAGTACTCAAGCTCAAGATAAGCCAACCTTTTTTACTAAGCCCTTGGAACTACATTCCCGAGCTTGGCTATGTTGTGCTTAACCTCTATGTATGGGTGGGTTTTTTCCAAAAGGCGGTGGTTGTACTTCCCTTGGAGAACCCACAACCCAGAGTTGTCAGCCAAAAAGCGGAGCCAATTCCAAATGATTTTTCGATCTGGAAGTTCTCGCCCGCAGGCAGTTGTTCCAGACCGCATGACAGGACTAAGTATCACATGCAACTTCTTCTATCTACACAATCGGTAATATTACACCTACCGTCGAAACTGCTTCTCCCACTTTCGATGTAGATAGTATAGAAGATATTGCTGTAGTCAATTGTGCTCCTGCTGGCACCAGTACTCTATCTCTCGAGATTGCTGATACTCTCGATCATGATGGCATTACTGTTGACATAGGCAATGCTCCTACATTGATATCGGTACTCTTTCTACTATGCTGCGAATACTTTCAACAATTGTCACTTTACTATCGATAGTGCTTCTCTCACTGTCGACATGGACAGTACAAAAGATACTTCAGTATCATCTCGACCGCAATGAACTTGTCAGCCCCCAAAATATTTGCAAGATTATGACTTGTAATCTCATGATACTTTACTCATTGCATCGCCACACCATTATCAAGAACTCAAGGACCCATGTGTGGGTGGAGGCCTTGAAAGAAGAACTAGAAGGTCTTCATTCAAACATAACATGACCTTTGGTTTCGTGACCTATTGCCAGTAATGTTGTTGGTTTAGAATGGGTATTTAGAGTGAAACAAAAGGAAGACGACTCCCTCAATAGATTGAATGCTCATTTGATAGCTCAAGGTTTCAGTCAAGTCTCTAGCATTGACTTTGATGAGACTTACAATCCAGTGATTCGTCACATCAGCATTCGATTGGTTCTTGCAATCTCGATCTCTCTAAATTAGTGTCGATGACAACTTGATATGAAAAATGCACTTTTGCATGGAGAAATCAAGGAGTTAGTATATATGAAACCGCCACCTAGCTTTGTACATCCAAATAAACCTGATCATGTGTGTCTCTTTCACAAATCTCTTTAAGGGTTAAAACAAGCACCTCGTGCTTGGTTTAATCGATTGTCCAGGTTACTTCTTCATCTTGGTTTTTATTGTGGCAAGGCTGATTCTTCTCTATTTGTATATCATCACAATGCCATTACTGTTTTGGTACTCATCTTTATCGATATTTTTATTACTGTTAGCAATGCATCTCACCATTTGAGTTTCGAATTTTCTATCAAGGATCTTGGCTCTCTTCATTATTTTTTGGGTGTTGAAATTAAAGAGTTTGATGGTAGTATTGTTTTCTCACAAAACAAGTATCTTAAGGAGCTATTTTGATGATTTGGCATGTACAACTATGCTCCAACCGCCACTCCTATGCTGCTTAAAGAGAAGACGTCCATTTCAGATAATTTGGTTGATACTAAACATTGTCAAAGCACTATTGGAGCTCTTCAGTATCTCACATTCACTTGTCCGGACATTCAACATGTTGTTAACAATGTCTGCTAATTCTTTAGTCAACTTACAAAACAACATCTTCAAGCAGTTAAGTGAATCTTTTGGTATCTCAAAGGTACTCAGGACTATACTTTACAATTCATCTCTTGCAGTCCACTGTCCTTATATGCCTTCTCTAATAGTGATTGGGCAGAATGTTCCTTAACACGCTGAAGTACTACTTGTTTTTGTGCTCTTTTGGGAGCAAATTTCATTTCTTGGAGCTCCAAAAAGTAACCCACGATTGCTCGGTCTAGTTCTAAAGCAGAATATCGATCTAGGACATCCATCACTGCTGAACTCACTTGGCTCACATTCGTGTTGTACGATACTGGTGTTCTTCTTCTTTTTTTGATAATCTTATTACCTCAACATATCTGTTAATTCCTTTCTTCCATGCACAAACGAAACATATCGAAACTGACTATTTTGTTTGTGAGAAAGTGGCCATGGGGCATCTTTTTACATGGTTTGTGCTTTCTTCTCAGCAAATAGCCGGCATCTTCATCAAGCCTTTGCCAAAGTCTTCTTTTTCGCATCTTCGGACTAATATTGTACTTTATTCACTCCACCTCCATCTTGAAGAGGAATGTTAAGGAAAGTATTGAGGAGGATCAATCAAGACTCCAATCATCAAGATTTCAAACATCAAAAAATTAGAGAAGAAATCAAGGAGAATCAAGATCATTCTATATCTACAAGGATTCTCAATCCTCTCTAATTTGTCTTTTTCCTAATTGGTGTTTTTCCATAGTTGGTGTTTTCCTAATTAGTCTTCTATGTATAAATATCCACTTTTATAATTCATATGATTAAGACTTTTAGCTCTAATAAAAAAATTCAGCCAAGTTTTCAAAGTATTTTCCCTACTAGAAAACTTTTCAGCATATACTGCTGAAATTCCACTGTCAAGTCTTTTTTACATTCATGCCAATGAAAATCCATCTCTTAAGTTGGTAGATCCACCTCTAACACATTATAACTATAATTCCTGGTCCAGAGCCATGCAATTGGCTTTAATTACTAAGAAAAGCTTGTGTTTGTGGATGGAACATAGCTTTTGCTAAATCTGATGATCCAATGTATGCTGTTTGGGAACGAGGTAATACAATGATGATGACTTTGCTATTGAATGTGCTATCTCCTCCTATTGCTCAAAGTGTTCTTGGTTTAATACTATTAGAGATATTTGGATGAACTTGAAATCTAGGTTTGTTCAGGATCATTCTTTAAGGCTGTCAGATTTGGTTGAAGAATTTATGTTGTTAAACAAAGAACAATTGATGTTAATCAATATTTTACCAATCTTAAGCTCATTTAGGATGAAATTCAGGTTTTGAAACCTACACCTAACTATAGTTGTGAGCCGCATTTCAATCTTGAGTGTGATGTGATTAAAGCTGTGAAGGATCATGTTAATACTGATTATATATTCAAGTTTTTTAAAGGACTGAATGAGAGTTTTAGTCAAGTAAAATCTCAAATCCTATTGATGAAGTATTTTCCATGGTTTTGAAACAAGAGTGGCAATTCAAACCTCATGCCTTTAGTGGAAACATTGGAATGAACTATTTTATGCCTGGAAATACAAATACTATGAATTTTGTTGCAAAAAGGAGATGCATGACTGGAGGAAATATGAATACTCAACAAGTGCATGTTAATGCTTTTCAAGGAAAAAATTAAGGATTTAGAAAAGTTCAGAAGGCCAACTATGACATGTATCTTCTGAGGCATGAATGTTCACACCATTGACAAGTGTTACAAGAAACATGGATATCCTTAAGATTTCAAATTCAAGAGAAAAAATCATGGTGTTCAAGTAGTTGTTAATCATACTGTTATGGACTTTGGAAGTAGTTCACACGGTTATGGATATATAGACACTAATGCTCAGATTAGCCTTCTTCTCAGGGGTGGAATCAGTAGGGGGCTCGGGTGGGCTCGAGCCTTCCAAGAAATTTTGAAAATTTTATGATTTTTAGGTATTTTACCTTTAAGCCCCTCCAGAATTTTTTTTAATATAGTCCCAAAATTTAGATGCGAACTTAAAGTGACTTTCCAAAAAACTGAAAGTCTCAGAAAACAAAACAGAAACAAAAAAAAACTATCTATTCTCTCTCTCTCTCTCTCTCTCTCTCTCTCTCTCTCTCTCTCTCTCTCTCTCGATTCCACAATCTCTCGACTCTCGTACTCGACCTGACCCTCTGTCTTCCTTCCTCCTCCCTCCTTCTCGACTCGACTCGGTGCTGCGGCAACGGTCAGACGACAGGTGACAGACGATAGGCGATAAGCGACGGGATGAGGAAGACAATAGCACGTAGCAGTTGTTGCGGACCGCGGTCGGTTTCTTCCTTCTTCCAGCTATTCTTCAAATTTTGAAGAAGAAAACAAGTAAGCTTTCTTTCTAATTAGATTTTATAGAATAATCTATATAGAAACATTTTTTATTTTTGATTTTTGTAAATAGATTTTTTACTGCTAAAATTTTGATTTTGGTAGTCAAAAAATTTCTTGGGTTTTTTTGGTAAAAATATGATTACTATGTAATCTATGTTCTAATTAATTATTATATCATAAGTGAAATGTCTTGAATTATGAATTTAAAATATTTGAATATTATATAGGATTTTATTGTGGAGAAATATTTTGAAAAGTTGAAGAAGGGTCCTAAATCGGTTGAAGAAACATCATCTAATAAAGGAAATGTTAATAATGAAGATCGTGGGAAAAAGACTAGAGTAGAATAAAGTTTTCATATTGTAAAATTATTGGTGATCCAGGATTGCGTAAACTAATTGAGTATTGAAAATGAAGACATCTTGTAGCAGTTTCAGAATATGCAAACTCGAAGAATAAAATTGCCATGTTAATCATTCCCTTCACATGTAAAAGTCTATTTTAAATCACTTTTCAGTAGTGATTTCATTTTCATTGTAAAATTAATTGTATGAATGTTATTTGCATTCATATTAATCTTCTAATCGTTCTAAATCAACTGCAGCTCATATTGGATTTCTTCTTCTGATCGTGGTCATCAGTTATCTCAAGATTTTGATCAAAATTATCAGATTTGATAGAGGTATTTATCCCGAGTGATGGGTAAACATTCCTTGTGAGAGATGGGTGATCACTCCTTTTTTGTAATGGGCAATTACCTATTTTTTTCTATTTTATTTGTAAATTTAGAACTGTAATGCTTATCTCGTGAGTGATGGGTAATCATTCCTCGTGAGTGATGGGGGATCATTTCTCATTGGTAATGGGCGATTACCTATTTTTTTCTATTTTATTTGTAAATTTGGAATTTATTGAATAGTTTTGTCTTGAAATGCATCTATTTTATAGTCGAAATTCTAAAAATTTTTTTATTGTTCTTCAACCCCTAACCTTTTTGTCCTGGTTCCACCACTGCTTCTTATACCGTAGCTGAGTCAACTATGTAACTTGCTTTTATGAATCAATTGATCCTCATAGAAAAAGAGTACAGTTGGATATATAATGACGATTTTGATTGCCATAAATATGGCAATCAAAATCGTCATTATATATCCAACTGTACTCTTTTTCTATGAGGGTCAATTGATTAGGAGAAGCAAATTATGTAGTTGACTCAGCTAATTTACATCAAGTCCTAAAAGACTAATATAAAATTTGGTCTTAATCTTTATCTTTCTAAACCTAAGGTCCTTTTTTCTGGTTTTTTCTTTATTGGGCCCATTTTCAAAAAATAGGTACTAAATAGGCCTATTTTTTTTTTTTAAATCCTGAAGAGGCCATAACGCACAACCATTGTACGTTATCTTGTTTATGTTGATTAGGAAGAAATAATTTTCGTAGGTATTTGGAAAACATTAAACATGAATAACTCTGCGATCGGATGTCCGTTTCACTCGTTTGATGGTTCTTGTAAAGAGGAATGCAACGGCATCATCGAAAAAGTAATCCGAACGCGTTTTGGGACAAAAAATCATTTCGTATAGTCGTAAGCTTTGACGGGGCATAACTTTGCGCTCGAACGTCCGATTGCGGCGATTCTTGTGGGAATTTTGGGTATTTTTTCGAGACCTACGCGTTGGAAACCGTTAAAACGGTTTCCCACCGATCGTTTCCACAAAAACCTCATATTTTCCTTTTAATTTACGTTTTTGTAATTTTCTAATACTTTCTCTCTTGTTAACTAAAAAATTACGCCGCCAATTTGAAAATTAAATAGAGGAAATGATTGAAGTTGTTAAATATTGGAATACGTAAGCAAGTAAGTTATTATTAAATAAAATTCCATGCACTTGTTGAATAAGATTCAATGGTGGTCTATTGGTAACTCTTTTATGTTATTTCTTATGAGGTCAAGGGTTCAAATCTTCTTATAAGACTTTCTTTAAAAGAAAGTTATAAGATTTTAAAGAAAAGAAAAATTGATGTGGCAGATGACGCGCAATGAAGATGCGCGTTATCCTAATATGGCCACATCAGGCATAAAAAAAAAGTTTAGGCCACTTTAATAGCCTGTTAAAAAAAATGGACTTTGTCAAGAAAAAAGCCTCCTTTTCTTAGCCAATATAAACTCGAGGCCTGAAACTTCTACTTTTGGAAAATATCTTGATATTTGTGGCTGGTAATTATCCCCAAAAATACTATCAATTCAGCAACAAAGCTGCTCATACCCGGTAATGCAAGGGAAGCCATCGAAAAGCTACTAAACATCTTGAATAGTTTTGGCATTGTGATAGCTATTCCGCCCATTTCATCAAGATAAACAAGACGTGTTCTATCATAAGTTGTCCCTGCCAAGAAAAAAAGGGCAGCACCAATAAACCCATGAGAGATTATTTGTAAAAGAGCTCCATTATCCTAATATGGCCAAATCAGGCATAAAAAAAAAATTTTAGGCCACTTTAATAGCCTGTTAAAACAAATGGACTTTTTCAAGAAAAAAGCCTCCTTTTCTTAGCCAATATAAACTCGAGGCCTGAAACTTCTAATTTTGGAAAATATCTTGATTTTCTTATTAATACTAACTTTAGGAATAAAAGAAGTTACCAAGATATCGTTCCCAAATGAAAAATAAGGTTTTGTGAAAACCAAGATGAAGTCATCAAATTTGAGAGAAAAATTATGACTTTCATTACTGCAGTATTGCAGTAGCACCATCAAAACGATCCCACATTCCTGGGCTAGTCTGGACTGTAAAAAAAAAAAATGAAAGGATGTGAAGTTTTAAAAGTAAATTTGTCAAAAATTAGTTCAGATTGGACCAGTTCGTTATGAATGCGAGTTTTTACAGTTTGGTTGCAGGTTGGCATATTATTTTTCATTTTGTATATTATATTTTTTAAAAATTTACACATTATTTAGGTGTTATTTATGTTCAATTATTTTGTTTTTACTTAGATATTAATGTAATTTTATAATTAGTTGAATATTTTTTATTCAAAATAGGTATTATTTATGTATAATTATTTTGTATCTTCTTTAGATATTAGTGTAATTTAGATATTAATGTAATTCTATGATTAGTTAAATATTTTTATAGAAAATTAATTTTTTTATATTTTTTTAATTTAAAATATGATTTTTGTTCAAAATAAAAAAAGAAAAAATTTGCGAGTGGCCCTTTTATTCGCAAATCGGCTGCGAACGAGTATAGTTCAAGATATTTTTAACGAGTAAAGAATCAAAAATGCTATCTGCGCTGCGGAGGTGCACTCAAGCATATACAACGACAAAGAGCATAAAAGGTGGGAATTTGGCTCCCAATAAAACTAATTCCTAACATATTGAAGACAGCTATGCTATTTTACATACTAATCATATTACAACAAATACAAATGGTCCCTAGCTAGATGATCTGTTAAATGAATTCTCAAGAAGCCTGTCATCTGTCTATTTTTGCTACAGAGATTAATGAGGCATTTCCTTTGTAACCTGGATGTGTTCATCCCTCTTCGTCCTTTCTTTTCTTTTGTGACATCCTTCTTCTGCCTTTCTTTCTTTGTGATTGAACTGCAGCTTTGCTCCTTGAATTTCATCATTCCCACAAGCTGAACCTTTTCACAAGCTATGTAGACGAAGTTGAGATGTATCAAGAATCTGAAAAGTGTTGCTCCAAGTGCTTTGTTAAAAAGGTCTGCTAAGCCGTTTCTGAGACAAAATTGTTGAGATTTATGTTAAAAAAAGATACCCTATTATGTAATGTTAGGAATATATATACAAAATGTATTTGGTTCAATATAGGACTTTAAATTTGAATGCACACATACTTATATAAAGGTGCTTCACAGAAAAGTGCAGACTATTGTTAATGAATTTTTCTTTTACATTATTACAGTTGTTGGTTTCAGCCTTTCATTGATGAAACTTTTGTATTTTTGTTTATTGTTTGGCGTATTCCACTATGTGATTACTGATTTTGTTTCTTGTAATATTATCATTGTGGGTTTCAGCGTGTGATTGCTGAAACGTTTGTGTTTAGTTTTTCCTTGTGTATTCTAGTCCATGATTACTTGATATTTGTGGCTATTGTCGGGTGTTATTTGATCTTGTGCTTTATGTTTCTATCTCTGTTACTGTTCTCCACAGCTTGTGGGTTTTTCTGTTTTGTTTATGTGCATGATGGCCAATGCAAAACTAGAGACCCTTATAAGTTTGATGCTCTAGGGATTTTAGTACGTGGAGAAGAAAATGAAAATTTTTCTTGTTCAAAATAGAGTTTCACTTGCTATTAGTAGTCTTGAAAAGTACCTAAATCATGGAAAAGTGAAATTCTTGAGGAAAAACTTGGATTTGCACATAGTATTATTATTTTGCATTTATGTGATAATGTTTTAAGAGAACTTGATGAAAGACAGTGTTTTGATACTTGGCCAAAACTTGAAAAGCTTTATTTGAGAAAATCTCTTTCAAACAAAATTATTTGAAAGGACAACTTTTTGGTTTCAAAATTAATGTATCAAAATCCCTTGATGAAAATATGGATGTTCTTAACAAAATTATCTTGGATTTAAATGATATTGTGAGAAAATTTCTAATGAAAATGCTGCTATGATTTTGTTAAATTCTCTTATTGAATCATTTCATGATGTTAAATCTACTATTAAATATGGAGGTGAGATTTGTCCTTGTGTAAGGTTAAATTTTTCTTAAGATCTAAGATTAGACCTTAGGAAGGAAAACAAAAGTAATGGTGAGGATCTATTTGTTAGGGGGAGATGAGGAAAAAAGGATTTAACAATAATAGGGGAAAATTTAAAAGTAAGAGTATGTCTAAATCAAGAGATAAAAGCAAGGGTAAAATTAAATGCTTTTACTATGGAAAAGAAGGTCACATGAAAAATAAGTTTTTTTTTTTTTTAAAGATTAGGGAAGAAAAACAAGGTAAGAAGGGTAATGGAAATGAAATAAAAAATTTGACAATAAAACTAATGAATCTGAATCAGATGGCAATTTTACATAATCAGAAGTTTTATGTGTCTCCCCTTCCCTTTCTTCCTTCTACATTCTTGGTGCATGGATTCTTGATTCTGGTTGCACTTTACAAATGAGTCCAAATAGGGACTAATTTTTTGTTTTTAAAACTTTAGATTCTAATAAAGTTTTTATGGGAAACAATGAAGTTTACAAAAATTAAATGAATTGAATTTATTTTTATCAAAATGCATGATGGTGTGATTAGTAAACTAACTAATGTAAGTTATGTCCCAGGTCTTAGGAGAAATTTGATTTTTCATAGAGTTTTTTTATGCAAATGAATATTCTAATAAATTTGAAAATAGTTGCTTAATAGTTTGCAAAAGGATCTTTAGTTATTCTTAAAGGTTTTTAGAAATGTGGCTTGTATACTTTGCTTGGTAACACTGTTTGCAGTTCATCTACATATTTTGTGAAAAGTGTATGTGAGAAATGTACATTGTGGCATAGGAAAATAAGCCACATTAGTGAAAAAAGCTTGCATCACTTAAGCAATCAAATTCTCTTAAAGAGTGATAAAATTGAGACCTTAGATTTTTGTGGTTATTGTGTGCTTGGCAAGCAGCACAAGTTATGTTTCTTCACTGGCACACACAAGTCCTCTATTGTTCTTGATTAAGTGCATTGTGATTTGTGGGGCTTTAGAAAGAAGCCCACTTATGGTGGTAATGTGTATTGCCTATCTATTGTAGATGATTTTTCTATACATGTGTAAGTTAGTAATTAGCCAATCCGTGTAGTGCGACTAACTATATTGTGTGAGGAGTAGGTGACACATAATGTGAAAAGAAATAAATAACACAAACACACAAGACACAACAATTGGTAACACAGCTCAGCCAAGGCTACATCTGCGGGCTACTCCCAGAAAGCAATCCACTAAAACTGTCAACACACTACAAGAAAACTCCTAATTCTTTTACATTTCTAGAGTTTTCCTAATGGAACTAGTGCAAACTCCCTTTGCACACTGCACAGTTGAATTCCTTCAACTCTTCGAGGCTCTTTCTTGCTGTATGGCTACTTGGACTTGAACTCCCTTAAATATTCAACACCGTTGAATCGCAACACAGTTGAATCCCTTCAACTTTTCAAGGCTCCCCCTTTGTATGTGGTTGCTTGATCTTGAAACCCTTCAAGTCTTCAACTTCTTGAACAGCAGAACAACTTCTATCCCTAGAAGCTATATTTTTCAAAACAAGAACTCCATTCAATTATGAATGATGAACAAAGAGCATCAATGGAGAATCACAATATTTGAAGTTTGTGACTGCACAAACTCAACCACCGTGAATTGCCCTCTTCTCTCTTACAGAATGTCTTCGTAGAATTACAGAACGGCTGGACCTCACCTTTGCATTGTATTGCTTTATTTATAGATGTTGAGATTCATAGGTCATTCTTTATTTCCTAAAGCTTTCGAGCTAAGGATTTGGTTTTAAAATCTCACTATTTGTTTTGATTCCCTGCAAATCCTATTTTCTTTTAAGATTTAGACCTTTCTTTATGCTTTCAACTTCCCTTAACTAGACTTCCATGTCACAACTCATAATCATAGATCTCCGGGATTTTATCAACTTTTCTAAAACTATGCCAACACATGGTGCCGTTGCAACACTATAGTTTTTGTGTCGCCACATGATCAATCTATGTGACCATACTCAAGGTGTGTGATAGGTTTCTACAAACTTCCATGTCACAACTCATAATCACAGATTCTCCGGGATTTTATCAACTTTTCTAAAACTATGCCAACACATGGTGCCGCTGCGACACTGTAGTTTTTGTGTCGCCACATGATCAATCTATGTGACCATACTCAAGGTGTGTGATAGGTTTCTACAAACTCCCCATTTGACATTCTTTTAAATCAAACACCAATGAGCTACACAGATGGTCATGCTTCAAAAGAACCCCAATGCACATCATGAGCATGAATATCACGCACTAAGTAAATGTTTAAGTTCTAGGTTCTGGTGGCACATGCCAAAACAGATAGCTCAAAGACTACCATATAAAGTAACAAAAGCATAAAAATAAATATCGCAGGGCGATGCAGGCCATTAAAAAAGGAAAATAAATTGTTCAATCCAAGGCCACAAACGGCCAACATATCATACAGGGTCAAGCAAAATAATTTCACTTTTAAGCAAATTGCAGCCAGGACTCCCCCTTTTGATCTGAAAGAATTCCTAGGGGAGATTTTTCTTAAGATTCTTCAAGTCTTGTAGCATTTGAAGAATTGAGGCTATAATACTGGAGAGTTGCTGATTGAGGAGATCTAGGCTGATAGTCACTACTGAGGAGTCTACAGTAGGAGGAGGAGGAGATGGTAAGACCACTTTGGTGTTGGACTACATTTTTTTAGTTGACTACTGCCTTGTAGACGTGCCTGGACCAGTGTGTCCTTATATGCATGGAGTAGGAGACGGTGGCACCACACCAGGAGTTGTGAACTTTGGCATTACCAGGGGATCTGGTGCCCTTACCAAGAGTCACAAGGAATAGAAATATCCTTGCAACCAAGTAGATATTCAGTAATTAAACAGGGGCAAAGCAGAGAAATCTTACTGGCTTCTTCTGGTCAATATTTCTTTTTCTTGAAGATGTTCTTGAAGATGACAGTGCAGATATTTCTTTTTCTTGGTTGCAAAGGCATAGAGCAGGTAAGTTTTTTCCTTGAGAACAATAGTCATAAATTAAAAGTGCTTGTTTACAGCATTTTTCGCTTTAAGAGGAGCAGAGGTAGGAGGAGTGACAGCTCGTGCCTTCTTTGCACTGATTTTTGAAGAAGAGGCGCTCTTTAGAGCTACCCTTGTCCAATTTCTCTCTTGGATCGGTCTACTGCCATAGGCAGCTACTACTACCTCCAGATCAGACCCAGAGCTTTCTTCCATTTCAGCATTGTACTTCCCTTTAGAGCCTTCCTTATCACATTCATCTATATCTTTCATTGATTGATTTAAGGAACTCCCAGTAGTTAAGGGTGGAAGAACATCAATGGACATCAACTCATCAATGTAATGGTGAACAGGGTGTGCATCAACAGGCAAATATTCAGTACCCAAGTTGTCAACCACAGGCAAAGACAGTATTATCAAAGAAATATCTAGGTACATGGGCATGACTTATCAGGCGAAAATCAGAAATAGTTAACAACAATGGATTTAACTTGAATGAAATTTGAGTGGCAGTCAGTGTCAATCTATACATGAGAAGGAACTTATCTAGAGTCCCAGATAATGCCCCAAGGTAAGAGAGTTTATCAGCCTTATTCTTGGAGAATCGGGTCTAGCAGATGAAGTTGCGGTACTTGTCGAACCCGGAAAAGAATATTTGGTCTTTGCCAAGGTGAGATAGTGCGAATCATCAAGTCCAAGTGCCAGAGACCTTCTAGGCCAGATAGGTTGTTCTCCTGCCATAGCTAGAGTCGGATTGTGCGGAAGGGATGAGAATATCTCGGAGAAGACGGACTTTGCATAGAGAAACCCTAAGGAATTTTGAAGAGAAAATCGCAGAGCTGGAGGTAAAATCGGTATGAGTTTCAAAATTTTAGAACTGATTGTTGAGCTAATTTGGAGAGAGAGAGAGAGAGAGAGAGAGAGAGAGAGAGAGAGAGAGAGAGAGAGAGAGAGAGAGAGAGAGAGAGAGAGAGAGAATCTCTCCTTTTTCAGGTTAGACTTACTTATGGACTCTTCTTTCAAGGTCTTTTAGGTATGAATGGAACCTTGTGCGTCAACCAATGTGATTGGCATGACATGATATGACATTTGTGTGAGACGCAAGTGACCTTATAGTCTCGCGTTGTACGTACTTGTCTAACATCTGAGAGTATAAAGAAAAAGAATTGTTAGACAGGTATCTCTTGCACTAATTGATCAGGTAGATCCCTAATGCATGTCTAAGTTCTTCGAATCTCAAGTCATCTAGGGACTTAGTGAGCATATCAGCTAATTGTTTTTTAGTGTTCACATACTCTAGTCTCATTGTCTGTTGCTCGACTAATTCACGAATGAAGTAGTGTCTTTCGTCAATGTACTTGGTCTTGCTGCGTTGCACAGGATTTTTTGTGATATTGATGGTACTAGTGTTGTTAAAATACATGATCAGTTCTTTCTAGGTAATTCCATAGTCACTTAGCATCTGTTTCATCCAAAGGAGTTGTGTGCACAGTTGTCTACAGCAATGTACTCAGCTTTTGTAGTGGATAGTGAGATTTAGTTTCGCTTCTTGCTATACCAAGAGACCAGATTGTTTCCAACATAGAAGCACCCTCCGGATGTGCTTTGTCTATCATCACAATAACCAGCCCAATCTGTATCACCATAAAACAAGATGAGTGGTAATATATCTACTGTAGAATAACGCATGCTCAGCAGTTCTAAGTACATATCTTAAGATTCCCTTCACGACTTTCTTGTGTGACTCCTTAGAATCTGTTTGATATTTTGCAGACACTCCAATGCTGTATGATATGTCAGGTCTACTAGTTGTTAAATAGAGCAAACCGCCTATCATACTTCGGTACTCATGCTGATCCACACTTATTCCCTTCTCATCTTTGTTGATATTTAGTATGGCACTCATACATGTTCTTACTATCTTCCCACACTCCAAGATAAAATTCTTCACTAAGTTGTTTGCATATTTTGCTTAAGAAAGAAATATTCCTTCCTTCATTTGTCTTACTTGCAAACAAAGAAAGAATGTTAATTCACCCACCATACTATCTCAAATTCATTTCTCATGGATGTGATGAACTCCTTTGTGAGCTCCTTTAATGTAGATCTAAACACTATGTCATTGATATAAATCTGTGCTATGAGCACATGGTGTGCTAAATATTTGATGAACATGGTTTTGTCCACACTCCTCTTAGTGTATTCTTTGTCGAGCAAGTAGTTAGTGAGCCTTTCATACCATGCTCTTGGAGCTTGCTTTAATCTATAAAGAGTCTTTCTCAGCTTGTAGACATGATTTGGGTACTTTAGATTCACAAATCCTTTTGGTTGTTCTACATATGCTTCTTCTTGTAATATCCCATTCAAAAATGCACTTTCAACATCCATCTGCTAGAGTGTGAAGTTCTTGACACACGCAATAGAGACCACTAATCTTACAGACTCGAGACGTGTGACTGGAGTGAATGTCTCATCAAAGTCCCTTCTCTCTACTTGTGTGTATCCTTGTGCCACCAAACTTGCTTTATTGCGTGTGATGTTACCTTCCTCATCAATTTTGTTCTTGAATATCCACTTGATACCGATCATATTCACACCATCTAGTCTTGTGACAAGTTCCCATACATCGTTCCTCTCAAACTTCTGTAACTCTTCTTGCATTGCTTCAATGCAGTATTCATCAGTGAGAGCTTCTTTTACATTCTTGGGTTCAGGTATGGAGACATGTCATGCTGATCCTTACCACCATGTGATTGTAGTCTTTCATGCTTCTAGTTCTTTGACCTTATGTGATGTAACCAATGATAGCATCTGTTGGGTTATCCTTCAGAAGTCTTTTGTCCTTTCTTCTTGATTTTCCATTATCCTGAGTGTGAATCACACTCCCATCAATTGGCAGGTTTGAAAAGTTTTCAATATTGCTTTGATCTTTTTGGATTACTGTGACTCCTGGTGTGTTGTCTTCATCATCAAAAGCCTGATCCTGGACACTTAGTCTTCTTGTATCAACATCCTCTACAGTCATATTCAGTAATTACATGATTACTTTTGTGCGTCTGTTAAACACATGGTATGCATGCCTGATTGAAGAGTATCCCAAAAATATTCCCTTATCACTTCTAGCATCGAATTTTCCTAAATGCTCTCGATCCTTTAGGATGTAGCCTTTATTCCCAAACACATGCAAGTAACTCAGCTTAGGTTTTCTGCCCTTCCATATTTCATATGTTGTCTTGTTCATCAAAGGCCTAAAAAACAATATGTTAATGATGTGAACAGTTGTGCTGGCAGCTTCTGCCCACTAACTGTGCAATGGTCTCTTGGACTTCAGGATCACACAAATTATATATTGAATAGTTCTATTCTTTCTCTCAGCTACCCCATTTTACTGTGGTGTCTTTGGTGCTGTAAACTCCTGTCTGATGCCATGTGACTCACAAAATTCTGAAAATTGGCTGTTATCAAACTCCTTGCCTTGATTACTTCTTAGCATTTTTAGAGTCGTGTTCTTCTCTATTTGAATGCTTAGACATATCTTTCTAAATGCTTGAAATTAGTCTGCCTTATTTCTGAGAAAGTTTATTCGTATGTATCTTGAGTAGTCATCAACACACGCCAAGACATACCTTTTTCCACCAATACTTTTTATCTGTATAGGACCAAACAGATCAATGTGCATTAGATTTAAGATATTTGATGTGGTGATATCTCCAACTTGAATGTGCTTTACTCTAACTGGCTTACCAATCTAGCAATCTTCACATAGCAACTTACACTTCTTTTTAAAGTAAGAAATTCCTCTGACTATTTCTTTACTTCCAAGTCTATGTAAGTGTTTATAGTTCACATGCCCCAGTCGTTTATGCTATAGTCTTGCTTCTCTAATTCGTCTAGTCAAACGCATAGGTTCCTTCATAGCATTCATCTTTTAGCAATTGTCAACTATTCTTTATCCTACGATGATGAACTTGTGATTGTTTGTTAAGCACATAGCACTGTCTCTTGTCAAAATACACAAAATGATCATTATTATGACATAATTGACTTATACTTATCAAATTGGCTTTCATCCCTTCGATGTGAAGAACGTTAGATAATTTTTGCATTCCAACAACATTCAGTGTGCCCACACCAACGACTCTGTTCTTCACACCATCACTAAATGGCACACTGCCACACTATAAAATCTACAAGATACTCTTTGTTTCCAGTCACTTGTTATGAGCATCCACTATCAAGATACCATACATCCCCAAAATTAGCTGACGGAGATAGATTAGCCGCATTGCATCTCAACTCTTCTTTTTTTTTTTTTAATCCAAATCCAGTGCATCTTGGCTTCTCCTTTGGTAAAGGCATGAGTGTGTAGATTTCTCCCTTGCTTTAAATCTCCTATTCCTGTAGCATTAATGTAACGCCCCACCTAGCATGACTTTAAAATTGAGGGCATTATGAAAGTAGAGTTTGGGACCTGATGTAGTAGAGTATAGTATTTTCGACACATATTGGTATTTTGGAGGTACATAGGAATGAGAGTAAAATTTCATTATATTCATCTTTTATTAGTGAGGTTTATAAGTGTCTTTAAGTGGAAATTTTTTTTAGAATACCTAGTATTCGTATTTTAGAAATTGAAGTACTTGACATTTCCATATAAGGTTTTAAAGTAGTGTTAAAAAAAAATTAATGACTAAGAAAACTTCCGCCAACTGAAGCCTCCATTTCCACCAGTCACAAATACCCTTGTTTCCTTTTCTTTTTCTTTTTTTCCTTTCTGCCACTAACTGCCTAAGCCATCTCCCTTATATACATATATATATTTCAAATCCCCAGTTTAGTGAGTGTATATATGTAACGCCCCACTTGGTAAGCACATCGGGCGATCTTGCGAGGGTGAGTGACGTTAACGTAGTAGCCGGGGTCTAGCGTAGTAAAACCTAAGAATTTATGGTACGTACTTTTTAGCGGTTTGGGATACTCGGTAGTCTTATATAGGATTAAAGTGGTATGTTTTCTTTTTATGGATAAATACTAATTTTTATTAATTTTGATTTTATTATTATTATTTTTATTTATTTATTATTATTAGATTCTATGGTGGGTTTTCAAAAAAAATAAAATAAAATTGGTCACTTGTCAAGCATGAAGTGCCACTTTGCATCTTGCATGCACATTGGGGTATCTATATATATGGGTCTTGAGGAGGGAAGAATGTTGCTGAATTTTTTTTTTTCTCCTCCTCTCAGTTTCCCCAGCAGCAACATCATGTATTTTTTTCTTTTTGTTTTTTTTCTCCTTTTCCCTTATTGTCTTTGCTTTCTTTTTCTTTCTGCCGTTTTTTTCCCCTCTTTCTTGTTGCTGTTTTGATTCATTTGTGTGTCTTGCACAATCTTTTTCTTTTTTGTTAGTCATTTAGTAATAGTATGATTTGTTTCATTTTTTATTTTTGTGTTGATTTCTCGTATTTAATCTTATATAAATTTATTTGTTTAATTTTTCTTGGTACAATTCTTTTACCTAAAATGGTTTATATATACACCTAAAATTTTGGTCAATAATTTTAAAGTATTCTCATTTATACATATATATTTAGTACACGTAATTATAAATATTTTCAAATATATATGTAGTATATATTTTTGCATGTCAAGTTTTAGTATTTATATATCTTAGATACATGTTAATATGTGCAATTTTAATATATAACCTTTGTATCTATGTATATATGTTTACATGCATGGTGTTAACATGCATATTTATAGATACATATTTCAATTATTGATATATATGTATATTTTTTTCCCCACGTGAAACTTGAATATATATAAATATATTTGAGATGTTGTATATCTATATATTTGCATGCATGGGGATTTATACCTAATTGTAGGATATGAAGTCTTAATATATATGAATAATTGTTGTAAATGAATTTTAATATATAACTTTATATATATACATGTTTGTTGTATGTATAATCATTGCAAATAATTTTAATATATATAGTTGGTAAATATGTGTATATATATTTTTTAGTATTTATTGGATTTTCTTTTTATATAAAAAATTTTAGTGAATAAAGTCTTGTTTATATATATATTTTAGTACATAACTTTATATATATTTTTATATATATAACTTTTGTAACCAGTTTTAGCATTCATAAATTTGATACGTATTTCTTTAAATGCCCTTTGAAAATGATGTTAACTCTTATGGTTTGTATGTAGAGTTTTGATACACTTGACTTGCGTGACTAATCTTGATATATATACACCTAATTTTTTTTTTTTTTTTTTTTTGTATATATAGTGTTAGTATATATATTTTTGGTATCACTGGTAGGTTTATATGATTTTAGTATCATGGGATAAGAAGTGTAGGCTCGTTAGGTTATTATACGTCCAGTTATATCCTAGATTCGTAAAAAGTTATCATCTTTTATTTTTGAAGACGAATAGAAACATGTGGATTTGTGCTTAAAGTGTTTGTTGGTATCGTGTTTGTAGGATTATAGCACCAGAGCCGTACCCAGATGTGTCCACAAAATCTTGTTTTCTAATATTTGAAAATATTACGGGCCTTGTAAGGCGTTTTTCCTGAATCTGTTAGAAAATATTTACTACATTCAGCATGTACAGTTTAGCATGTTTTTCGGAGCTGTTCTCCACAATGTGTTATCTGTTTTCTTAGGCGATGCATAGGAGCCGTGCTCCATATAGGTGTGGTTTTTTAAAATGGTTTATAATTGCTGTGAAGCAGGATTTGACTGTATACAGGTTTTCTAGGAAAATTTATATATGTTGGTAAAATGTTCTAGTTAGAAAAGTTACACTGTTTTGACATGCGTGAGTATACATCCGACATATTTATGTGAATTTCGAATAAACATGGGGTGAACTGGTAGATGGGGATTTTTATTAAGTATTCATGACTTGATTCTATCCTGACGGCCGTTCAAGCGCCCTTTCTTTTTTGTAAAAACACATGAGAAAACCCTATTCCGACCAGAGGTACAGTTCAGGATTATGTTGAGGTGTTCGAAAGCGTCAGAGGACTGCGTTGTACATGGCTAGTCCCTCGTACGAGGGCCTTTTCCGATGGCGTAGATGATTTAGACTCGGGAGAGTGGATCCACTTGAAGAGGGGCGTAGATCGCAGAGGGTGTGGCCCAATCGGTCTACATAGACACCGCATCATGCTTTGCGGTGGGGTTCGACCAGTTAAGAGTCAGGAGGGACTCGACACCGAGGTTGGTCACCGGGTAGACTTGGTAGGTGCCCCAAGAAATCTGTAGCCTGATGTTTTGGCCAGTTTTGGGAAAGCAATTGTTTGGTAATCTAGCGCACTTATGGTGTTGAGCTGGTACTGACTACGAGATGCTGGACTTGTATTTTATGACCTTATTTTGGGATCCGGACCTTGTCCATTGAGCACGATTGTAGCTTTGCATGTTTCTTTGCATTCGGGTGTAGAACTGCGCTGATGTGTCTTGATTCTCTCAGACTTCCCACTTGCGCTCGAAACCTTTATTCTGATTCAAGTATCAGTACTGTTGAAATAAAATGTTTTTTTGAATATTGCATAAAATAGTTTCGTGAAATTGCATCATCATTATTTCAAAGAAATCACTAAGACGCACACACACATGGACTCACTGAGCGTTCGCGCTTACTTTTTTCATTTCTTGTTTTCTCCTCAGATCAACTCAGGATAAACAGAGGTATGATAAGTCGTTGAAGTTGCAAGCATAGAATCTTGGACCATGTCTCTCTAGAAGGACATGTTTATGCTTTGGTTGTCACGTATTATGTTCTGTTTTTCTTAGACTCGGGCCAGGTGTAAGGTTGTTCTGTTTATATTATCATAAGGTTTCGTTGGTATAAGGCTTTTATTTTGTATTGCAACAGTTTTAAGAAGTTTTTTTTTTTTTTTTTTTTTTTTTTTTTTTTTTTAAATCTTGTGTTTGGAACGAACTAGTGGTAACAAGTTTATTTAAGTTTTTCCGCTGCATATTTTGTGTATATACTTTTGGTATTGCCCCGGGGTTGGGCTCTCGTTATTTTGGGACTTATAGTCTATTGCCGAGAGGCACGCAGATACCTTACTCAACCGCAGTTGACCTAGTGGCAGGGTTAGGGTTATCATAGGTGGTATTAGTGCTTCTAAGATCATTCCTAGGTTTGAACTTTGGATTTTAGACAAGCTATAGGAGTTAACTGTTTAACCTTGATGTCAATCATTCGATTTGTTGGTTTGTACTAACCCTAAGATTCTGTTTTGTAGGTACTAGATGGTACATCATACCCGTAGATGGATATATCAGGAGGGTGTATTTGTGAGCAGGTCCAGTGGGACGACCCCCTCATCATCATACTCCCTTGGAGAGATCGTACTGGAGAGAGAGCCGATCCCTATTATTGACCTATCAGACAGCGAGACCGTAGAGGGACCGGTGGTGCAGGGAGTGGAGCTTGGGGTGTGGATCGAGGAAGACCCCAGCGAGGCTGAGTCTGATATAGAGATGCTACCTGAGGAGGAGGGAGCGGCACCAGCATCGGTGGATGCTGAGGGTATGGACACCCTCATAGCGGGTGGATCCCTGGTACCATTATTACCTATTTGTGGCTATTATTTTTGGAGCGGGAAGTAGATAGAGGCCACTGGACAGCAGATCACCGAGCTGAGAGAGGAGATTTCTAGGTTGGATGTCTTGTTCTATACAGCCCGCCAGGCGCACCGATAGGCGGCATCGAGCACTGCTATGCTGGAGGCGGAGCTAGTCCAGGTGCAGGAGGCGCACGCCGCCAGACAGAGGGAGATTCAAGAGCTAGCTGGCGAGCGGGACTGGCTTAGGCAATTTATCGCCCAGTTCCTTGGTACTATTAGGGGTTTAGTGGACAGTGCCCGCGCCGAGCTGGAGTCCCGGCCACGAGGTTTTGTTAGACGACACCCTTAGGCAGAGTAAGCTTGGGGTAGGACGTAGGGATTTTCGTGTATATAGTTTCTTGGATAGGTATAAGTGGTGTTTGATTGAGGCTGTATATAATAGCCTTAGGATAGTGGATCGGAGGTCCCCGGGTTTTTGGATGTGTATAGTAACCCGATCACATATTTTTGGGAGTGATTGGACCAGGATGATTTGTTTGTGACACCACTTGTACTGGAAATCCTGATTTTGAGATCTATATATATGTTTATGTTTATATAAACGTGTTAATGTTGGTGTTTGTGATGAGTTTATACATTTACTTGTTATAGGGTAGCTGCAAACTTATAAGTGATGAAACTTCTGGTGTTTAGAAATATGTCAGATTCTTGACCGTCCAACTATGCGGACGAGGCTATGTCCGAGAGTTCTCAAAGCAGACAGCTTTAACCCACTGGGGAAAACGCAGCTCATCCAGAGCGAGCTACACATACGGCAATAGAAAACTTCATGATTAGAATGATGGAGTTGTTAGAAATTTCAATGGCTACAAGGAGAAATGAGTGGGTACCTGCCATTGGGACAGATGAAGCACTAGAACGATTTTTGAAGTTTCGACCACCAGAGTTCTATGGAGAAGCAGAGCAAAAAACCAAAGTGAAACTATTTCTTGAACAACTAAATGATATTTATGACACCCTTAGGTATGAGGATGCCCTGAGAGTAACATTTGCAGTTTTTAGACTCTGTGGAATGACAAAGGATTGGTGGCTTAGAGATTCCGAAGCTCAGACACTCAAGAACCAACCATGGACCTGGATTGATTTTCAAGAAGAGTTCAAAAGAGAGTACATACCTCGATGGGTTTGTGAGCAGCGAGAGGATGAGTTCCAGCAATTGAGATAGGGTAATCTGACAGTTGCCCAGTATACGGAAAAGCTTAATAGGTTGGCTAAATACTGCTTAAGATTAATAGATATGGATGAGAATAAGAAGCGGCAATTTGTGAAAGGATTAAGGGTGGAACTACTGCGGGCATTGGCACCCTTACCAGTAATGGGATTCGCGGTAGCAGTTGAAGCCACCACAAGGACAGAAATGGTGGATCAAGCGGTTACTCAGAGGAAAGTAGTTGTTGGCTCAGCTACAACCCCCTATAAACGTCCTGTACAAGGACCCTAGAAATCTAGAGATTTTAAGAGACCCCGTGGTGAACAAAGGATTGGGAATGGACGCCAGCAAACCCTAACCCTTGGAAGAGTCCATAGAGTATGTACATACTGTGGATGAAGTGGACATATGGCAGACAAGTGTTATCGGAAGTTGAGGTTATGTTTCCAGTGTGGGAAGCCAGGCATACCAAGGACCAGTGCCCTGGGATACAATAAGTATCTCCGGAGATGTCTAGAAGACCTGGCCAACCCCCGGTTATAAGAGGAGCCACAGAAGGAAGGAGCAATAAGCCACAAGTGAAAACGAAAGTTTGTGCATTGGATGGACTACCCGTGAACACCGAAGCAGATGTAGTTGAAGGTATGATACCAATCTTTTCTCAACCAGCAAGAACACTCATTGATCCTGGAGCTACACATTCTTTTTTGAGTTTGCATTTCATAAAACACATTCTTATTCCCTCTATTGACATGCATTATCAGTTATTAGTTAGCACTCCTATAGGTGTAAGTAGGATGGCTGAGGTAAAGTACTGAAGTTGTGACATTTGGGTTGAAAATATGGTTTTAGCCCGTGATTTAATTGCCTTACCCTTTTAGGGTTATGATGTGATACTTGGGATGGAATGGTTGGCTAGGCATTACGCTCAAGTAGACTGTCGAAGTTAGTTAAGTTTAGTAGACCGGGTATGCTAATTCTGGTGTTCCAAGGGAAGCGGATGAAATGAGATAATCCCTTTTTGTCAAGCATGAAAGCCAGGAGGTTGCTACGGAAAGGATGTCAAAGGTACTTAGCATATTTACTCAACAAGCCTAAGAAAGAGGTGACATTAGAAATAGTATCTACAGTAAGGGAGTTTGGGGATGTATTTCCTGAAGAGTTAACGATGCTATCCCCAGAACGAGAAGTGGAGTTCAGCATAGAATTGGTACCTGATACTAAACCAATATCTCGAACTCCATACCGGATGGCGCAAGAAGAGTTGAAGGAATTGAAAAAGCAATTACAAGAACAGTTATAACAAAGATACATCCGTCCAAGTACATCTCCTTGGGGTACGCCGGTTTTGTTTGTAAAGAAGAAGGATGGAACCCTCAGGACGTGTATTGATTACAGAGGATTGAATAGTGTTACCGTCAAGAACAAATACCCACTACCCCTCATTGATGAGTTATTTGATCAACTCTGAGGAGCGGGATTCTTTTCTAAATTGGACCTAAGACAGAGGTATTACCAAGTCAGGCTAAGAGAGAATGATATCCCGATAACGGCCTTCAACACATGATATGGCCATTATGAGTTTGTGGTTATGCCGTTTGGATTGACTAATGCACCAGCGACTTTCATAGACTTGATGCATAGAGTCTTTAGTCCTTACTTGGATATGTTTGTTGTTATTTTCATAGACGACATCCTTTTTTATTCACCCAACCCTGAAGCTCATGAACAACATCTTCAAAAAGTGTTGCAAACCCTGCGACAGCATAAGCTATATGCCAAGTTCAGTAAATGCAAATTTTAGATGAGTCAAGTAACTTTCTTAGGACATGTTATCACCCAGGAAGAGATTTCGATGGATCCGGCAAAAGTAGAAGTGGTAACTCATTGGGCGTAGCCCAAAATACCAACCGAAGTATGAAGTTTCTTAGGCATGGCAGGATACTACCGGAGATTCATAAAGGACTTTTCTAGGATTGCTGGACCTTTAACACAATTAACAAGAAAAGCAACCAAGTTTGAATGGATGGAGAAGTGTGAGAGGATTTTTCAAGAATTGAAGAATCGATTGACTTCGACACCACTGTTAACCTTACTCGATCCGAACAAGGAATTTTCATTGTACACCGATGCTTCAGGAGAAGGTCTAGGACGCTTATATTTCGAGGAAGTTGAAGGATCATGAACGGAATTATCCCACACATGATTTAGAGTTAGCGACTATCGTGCTTGCGTTTAAGAAGTGTCGACATTACCTGTATAGAGCCAAGTATGAGATCTTCACTGATCATAAAACCTTAAAATACCTATTTTCTCAAAAGGACTTGAACATGAGATAACGTCGATGGATAGAATTGCTGGAGGAGTACCGATGCCCGATTAACTATCATCCAGGAAAGGCAAATGTGGTGGCGGAGGCATTGAGTTGAAAGGTAAAGATATCAAGTCTTAGCCTAACCTCTACCCTACAACGAGATATTAGAAGTGCCCAAGAGATAATAAGGAGTTCCAGGAGTTTGAAGACCGTGTGAAAACTAAGAAACTGGAAACTTTTTTAACATTAGAAGTTGATTTGAGCTTGTACTTCCGGAATCGGTTGTGTGTACCCAATGACATTAAACTTAAGCATAAGATTCTAGAAGAAGCTCATAGAAGTAAGTGTTCAATGCATCCTGGAGAGAATAAGATGTACAAAGACATATAGCAAAAGTTAGGGTGGAATGGAATGAAGAGAGAAATTGCGGAGCATGTAGCAGCTTGTTTTACATGTTAAAGAGTTAAGGTGGAACATCAAAAGTCAGCACGACCACTACAACCGCTATCTATTCCCCAATGGAAATGGGATCATGTAACAATGGATTTTGTCACGGGCTTGCCCCGGACCATGAGATATAAGGATGCTATTTGGGTAATCGTTGATTGTTTAACGAAAGTGGCCCATTTTATCGCTATTAGTATGACCTACCCTTTGGACAAGTTGGCGCGGATTTATGTAGACGAGATTGTTTGACTTCATGGAGTACCCGTCGATATTGTATCAGATAGAGACCTAAGGTTTTGGCCCAAATTCCAAGCAGCTATGGGGACCAACCTTAGTTTCAGTACTACAGCAAAACTCCAAACTAATGGACAAACCGAGAGAACAATTCAAACTCTAGAGGATATGTTGAGAGCTTGCGCCTTAGATTTTGGGAACAGATGGATTGACAATCTTGCTTGTGCTAAGTTTGCTTATAATAATAGCTACCATTTTCAATAGGAATGGCACCGCTTGAAGCATTGTATGGTAAGAAATGCAGAACACCCTTGTATTGGGATGAAGCTGGAGTTCGATCTCATTGAAAACAAAAGAACCTGATGCCAGAGTTAGATGAAATGCAGAAACAAGTTAAGAGAATACAAGATCGGTTTCGGGCAGCTAAAAGTGGACAGAAGAGCTACGTCGATAATCGAAGAAGGGACCTGGAGCTTAGTGTGGGAGATTGAGTCTTCTTGAAACTCAAGCCACATCGTGAAAAGCCTAGATGTCCAAGGGGAGGAAAGTTATGCCCCCGATACGTCGGACTGTTTGAGATTATTAACAGGGTTGGTAAAGTGGCATATCAGTTAGCCTTACCGAGTAAACTGATGGGTATACATGACGTGTTTCATGTATCACAATTCAAGAAATATCATCCTGCACCGGAGTATGTACTCGATGATGACCAACTGGAGTTACGTGCCGATCTGTCCTACGAAGGAAAACCAGCAGAGATCATACAACGTAGCATAAAAGAGTTACGTAGGAGACAGATTTCAATGTGTAAAGTTATAAGGAGGCATCATGGAATTGAGGAGGCAACCTGGGAGACTGAGGAATATCTGAAGAAGAAGTATCCAGAAGTTGTAGGTGTATGATTATTAAATTTCAAGGATGAAATTTTCTTAGGAAGGAAGAATGTAACGCCCCACTCGGTAAGCACCTCGATCTTGAGAGGGTGAATGACGTTAACATAGTAGTCGGGGTCTAGCGTAGTAAAACTTAAGAATTTATAGTATGTACTGTTTAGCAGTTTGGGATACTCAGTAGTCTTATATAGAATTAAATTGGCATATTTTCTTTTTATGGAGAAATACTAATTTTTATTAATTTTGATTTTATTATTATTTTTATTTATTTATTATTATCATTAGATTTTATGGTGGGTATTTTTTAAAAAAAAATTTGGCCACTTGTCAAGCATGAAGTGCCACTTGGCATCTTGCATGCACATTGGGGTATCTATATATATGGGTCTTGAAAAGGGAAGAATGTTACTGAAAATTTTTTTTCTCCTCCTCCTCTCGGTTTCCCCAGCAGCAACATCAGGTATTTCTTTTCTTTTTGCTTTTTTTCTCCTTTTCCCTTATTGTCCTTGCTTCCTTTTTCTTTCTGCCGTTTTTTTTCCTCTTTCTTGTTGCTGTTTTGATTCATTTGTGTGTCTTGC
This sequence comes from Catharanthus roseus, assembly GCA_028651295.1. NCBI lineage: Eukaryota > Viridiplantae > Streptophyta > Magnoliopsida > Gentianales > Apocynaceae > Catharanthus > Catharanthus roseus. The sequence continues at coordinate 15,489,818 of JAPQWS010000168.1, read as the reverse complement.
TCAATCTTTTTCTTTCTTGTTAGTCATTTAGTAATAGTATGATTTGTTTAATTTTTTTATTTTTGTGTTGATTTCTCTTATTTAATCTTGTATAAATTTATTTGTTTAATTTTTCTTGGTATAATTCTTTTACCTAAAATGGTTTATATATACCTAAATTTTTGGTAAATAATTTTAAAGTATTCTCTTTTTATATATATATATATATTTAGTACACATAATTATTAATATTTTCAAATATATATGTAGTATATATTCTTGCGTGTCTAGTATTAATATTTATGTATCTTAGATATATGTTGATACGTGCAATTTTAATATATAACCTTTGTATTTATGTATATGTATGTTTACATGCATGGTCTTAGAATGCATATTTATAGATACATATTTCAAATATTGATATATATGTATATTTTTTTCCTCACATGAAGCTTGTATATATATAAATATATTTGAGGTGTTGTATATCTATATATTTACATGCATGGGGAACTATACCTAATTGTAGGATATGAAGTCTTAAGATCTATATGTATAATTGTTGTAAATAAATTTTAATATATAACTTTATATATATACACATGTTTGTGGTATGTATAATCATTGGAAATAATTTAAATATATATAGTTGGTAAATATGTGTATATCTATTTTTAGTATATATTAGATTTTCTTTTTATATAAAAAATTTTAGTGAATAAAGTCATGTTTATCTATATATTTTAGTACATAATTTTATATATATTTTTATATATATAACTTTTTTAACTAGTTTTGGCATTCATAAATTTGATACGTATTTTTTTAAATGACCCTTGAAAATGATGTTAACACTTATGGTTTGTACGTATAGTTTTGGTACACTTGACTTGCGTGACTAATCTTGATATATATATATACACCTAATTTTTTTTTTGTATATATAGTGTTAGTATATATATATTTTTTGTATCACTGGTAGGTTTATATGATTTTAGTATCATGGGATAAGAAGTGTAGGCTCGTTAGATTATTATACGTGTAGTTATATCCCAGATTCGTAAAAAGTTATCATCTTTTATTTTTGAAGACGAATAGAAACATGTGGATTTGTGCTTAAAGTGTTTGTTGGTATCGTGTTTGTAGGATTATAGCACCAGAGCCGTACCCAGGTGTGTCCACAAAATCCTGTTTTCTAATATTTGAAAATATTACGGTTTCCTAAATCCGTTAGAAAATATTTACTATGTTCAGCATGTACAGTTTAGCATGTTTTTCGGAGCTGTTCTCCACAATGTGTTATCTGTTTTCTTAGGCGATGCATAGGAGCCGTGCTCCATATAGGTTTGGTTTTTTAAAATGGTTTATAATTGCTGTGAAGCAGGATTTGACTGTATACAGGTTTTCTAAGAAAATTTATATATGTTGGTAAAATGTTCTAGTTAGAAAAGTTACACTGTTTTGACATGCATGAGTATACATCTGACATATTTATGTGAATTTCGCATCAACATGGGGTGAACTGGCGGATGGGGATTTTTATTAAGTATTCATGACTTGATTCTATCATGACGGTCATTCAAGTGGCCTTTCTTTTTCTAAACACATGAGAAGCCCTATTCCGACCAAAGTTTAGTTCTGGATTATGTTAAGGTGCTCGGAAGTGTTAGAGGATTGCACTGTACGTGGCTAGTCCCCTGTACGAGGGCCTCTTCCGATGGCATGGATAATTCAGACTCGGGAGAGTGGATCTACTTGAAGAGGGGTGTAGACCGCGGAGGGTGTGGCCTAATTGGTCTACGTGGATAACGCATCATTATGGTGTTGGGCTGGTACTGACTACGAGATGCCGGACTTGTTTCCGTTGACCTCTTTTTGGGATCCGGACCTTATCTGTTGAGCCTGATTATAGCTTTGCATGTTTTTTTGCATTCGGGTGTGGAAGCTGCGCTGATGTGTCTTGATTCTCTCAAACTTCCCAGCTGCGTTCGAAACCTTTATTCTGATTCAAGTATGAATATTGTTAAAATAAAATGGTTTTTTTTAATATTGCATAAAATGGTTTCGTGAAATTGCATCATCATTATTTCAAAGAAATCACTGAGACGCACACACACACACACACACACGTGGACTTACTGATCGTTCGCGCTTATGTTTTCCATTTCTTGTTTTCTCCTCAGATCAACTCAAGATAAACGGAGGTATGATAAGTCGTTGAAGTTGCGGGCATGGAATCTTGGACCATGTCTATCTAGAAGGACATGTTTATGCTTTGGTTGTCACGTATTATGTTTGTTTTTCTTAGACTCGAGCTAGGTGTAAGGTTCTTCTGTTTATATTATTATAAGGTTTTGTTGGTATAAGGCTTTTATTTTGTATTGCAACAGTTTTAAGAAGTTTTTTTTAAAATCTTGTTTTTGGAACGAACTAGTGGTAACAAGTTTATTTGAGTTTTTCCGCTGCATATTTTGTGTATGTACTTTTAGTGTTGCCCTGGGGTTGGGCTCTCGTTATTTTGGGACTTATAGTCTAGTGTCGAGAGGCACGCAGATACCTTACTCAGCCGCAGTTGACCTAGTGGCAAGGTTAGGGTTACCATAGGTGGTATTAGAGCATCTAAGATCATTCCTAGGTTTGAACTTTGGATTTTAGACAAGCTATAGGAGTTAACTATAACCTTGATGTCAATCATTCGATTTGTTGGTCAATCAATCGAGCCTAAGATTCTGTTTTGTAGGTACCTTACTCAGCCGCAGTTGACCTAGGGCAGGGTTAGGGGTATCACAATATATACATACACCATAAGTTTTTTTTTAGTTTTATTTGGTTTTGGGTAACCTTAGTGATATGCTAATTCAAGGTTAGTTGTTTTCATTCTTTTATTATTTTTTAGTTAGATTATATATATAGTTTAAATTTGTGAATTTTTTTAGGATTTAAATGTTTTAAATGGGTTTTAGTATATAGTTAATTATGGTTTCCTAAGAGAGTATATTTCCTTAAGGGTATAGGATTTTCGATCTTTAATGAATTATTATATGCATATAAATATATTCTAAGTTTATTTCGTGGGATCTCGATATTGTATAGGGAATAGGGTTATTTGATTGGTACCCAAATATTAAGTATTTTCCTATTACTATATTTGTAGCATCTTAGCACCAGATCTACATCCAAGTGAGTCCATAAACCTCATTTTATTATGTTATTTCAAATGTTACGGGCTATATAAATATGTTTCTGAAACTCATCATAAAATATTTACTGTTTTTGGAACAGTACAGCTTGACATGTTTTCCTTAATTGGGGATGTTCTCTACCATGTGTTATATGTTCATTAGAAATGCATAGGAGCGGTGCTCCATATAGGTGTTTTCTTGTTAAAATAGATAATTATTGTTGTGAAATGAACTAGTCTGTAGAAGGGATTTCTTGAAATATTTATGAGTTGGGAAATGCTTTGGTTTTGAAAAGTTATATGATTCGGCATGCATTAATGTAGACCTAGAATATTTTAAAAAATTTGCATAAGCTAGAAAATGCTCTAGCCTTGAAAAGGTACATGTTTTGAAATGCATTAATTTCGATCTGACATTGGCGTAATAGTGAAATTTGCATAAGCATGTGATGACTGGTGGATGGGGATTTTTTCCGATCTAAAATGTTAATGACCTGATTCTGTTCCGACGGCCGGGCAAGTGGCCTTTCGGTTTGTAAATACATATGAAAACCCCATTCCGACCAAGGTTACAGTTCTAGTTATGATCATGTGTTCGGAAGCGTTAGAGGATTGCACTGTACGTGGCTAGTCCTCCGTACAAGGGCCTCTTTTGATGGCGTGGATAGTTCCAGACTCGGGAAAATGGATCCACTTGAAGAGGGGCATAGCATTGTGGAGGGTTTGGCCCAATCGGTCTACATGGACACTGCATCATGCTTGTGTGGTGGACGGCCGCCTTGTGGAGAGCTGGGAGGGGCTTATAAGTAAGGTTGGTCCCAGGGCAGACCTGGTTAGTGCCCCAAGAATCTGTAGCCTATTTTGACTAGTGATATGGGAAGAGTAGTTGTTATGGAAATCGAGCACTTGTATGGTGTATGGCTAGTATTGACTACGAGATGCCGGAACTTGGTTCTGATGACATTGTTATGCTATGGGATCCGGACTTTGTTTGTAGAGCCCGACTATTGCATTACATGTTTTTTGAATTCAGGTGTAGAGGCTGCACTAATGTGCCTTGATTCGTTGAGGCTTCCCAATTGCGCTTGAACCTCTCATGTAGGTTCCAGCATCAGTGGTGTTAAGACAACAAAAGAAAAATGTTTTCTTATAACATTGCATGAACTGTTTTTTTGAAACTGCATCACCATTGTTTTAAAGAAACCACTAACGCACACACATACGTGGACTCACTGAGCATTCGCACTCACATTTTCCCATATCATGTTTTCTTCTCAAATCAACTCAGAACGGTCAAAGGTACAGTAAGCCGCTGAAGTTAGGCGTGGAGTTTTTGGTTCGAGTCTCTCCGGAAGGATATGTGTTCTTATTTTGTTTTCTTATGTTCGAGCCATTTCTACAGTATTTCCATCCTTGTATTGATATGATCATAAGAAGTTTTCTTGAACATTGAGTTTTGAGCGCCCTGTCAGTATTTAGTTTGCTTAGTTTTTCCGCTATGTATGGTGTGTATATACTTATGAGTGTTATTCCAGGGTTGTGCTTCTTTGTTGGAACTCATAATTTAGTACTGAGAGGCACGCAGATACCCTACTCAACAACAGTTAACCTAGCGCCAGAGTTGGGGGTATTACAGGTAGTATTAGAGCTCTAGGTTCGATTTGTGGTTAGGGTTAGTAGATCCTAGACGAGTACTAGGGGATAACCGCATAGTTTTGCTCGAAGACTTTTAAGTTTTCTTTTGTCTTTCGTTTTGCTCATCGTGTTATTAGTTTTATGGGAACAATTCTCCTTTGCATATGATGTCATATCTTTTGCCATAATAAAATGAGAGGACATATAGATACTTCAAGCTTTTGAATTGATGATGGTTCAGGTGAGAATACCAAGATTATTTTAGTCATCAAAAGAGATTATTTTTAGACTTGTAGTTTGATCGAGGGATTTCATGGGACATAAGGTATTAGGGGAAAACTCTGATAACTTGCAGTGTATTAACTGCACAAAGAGTGAGTGTGAAATTCTTATTAGGTATAAGATGTATTTCGTATCGATTTCTGTCATCCCCACTTCAGTGACACCGAAGAACTTCATGCACCATGTAAAATTAACATTTTCATTACTGTTGTCATAATAGAAAGAGCTCCCCAGTCCTTAGTACTGTATTTGATATATTGGTATAGGTATTACTCCGTACTGACGATTGGTGGACGTAAAGATGGAAGTGAGGCTATTAGGATGGAGGTAATGATGAGTTCACAATAAGTGATGACGAGAGTGGGTAGACTAGAAGCTAAGTTTCTTAAGATTTGAAATATTAGTATATCTTGTGAATGAGAGATCATCAATCTAATATGAGAATGGGGAAATGATTGATATAGTTATTGAGATCTTTCCGTTTGTTCGCTATGAATTTCATCTAGAGTACTTTTGATAAGCTCAATGTTAGACCATAGTCTTTAGGAAGAAAATATACCTACACTGGGTTGGTATACTTGCATTTCTTCTAGGATTCTTTAGTTTACATTGTACATATGTGTTAAGTACAAATCTAGTCTTATGAGTGTGATTCTTTAATGCCTTTATATAACCAGGAAGAGCTTAGATCGTGTTGATTGCAAATTATGTTATGTATGGAATATCAATGGCTTATTTTGTATATACGCTCTACCCCGTGCACCTAAAACTATTTTTATTGGTTTAGAAAACATTCTACTCCTTATATAATATAAAGTTCTAGTGTGTGGTGTTCTATATGTAAGTTTTAATCTATAAATTAAGCTTTAGGTATTTAACATTGAGTAGATGCTTTCGAGAAGGACGGGGGAAGTGCAAAGGGATAATAATTGTTTCAATCATTTGAGGGATAAGGCATGCTAGTAAGAATGGATTGATTGACTAGACATTTGAATATATACATTGTGGTGAAACTCAGTTAAGTTTAATCAGTCAATGTTTCTAATCCTTAGAGTTAGGAAAAATCAAAAGATAGGGAATCACTGCATATGCAAGAGTAATACTAGAAACGCAAGATAGAAGATTGCTAAGGATATCTAACATACTTGTGTAACTAGTATGGCAGGAAGTTGAAGTTGGAATTTGTATCAGTGATAGAGAATTACTAGATATCTTTAAAAGAATTGGTGACCTCATCTCCAGAATAGGAAGTCGAGCCTAGGGTAGAATAAAAAACAGAGGATGAGTCGATATTTTGAACCACGTATCGGATGGACTGCCCTTAGACACCGAAGCAGAAGTGGTTGATGGTATGATTAAAATCTTTTCTCAACAGTAAGAGTACTTATTGATGCTGGAGTTACGCGTTTCGTTGGGAGTTTGCATTTTATAAAACATATTCCTAAACCTTTTGTTATCGTGCGTTATTAGTTAATAGCTCGCAATCCTATGTGTGTGAGTAAGATAAATGAGGTAAAGTACCCAGATTGTGACATCTATGTCGAGAGTGTGATTCTATCCGGCGGCTTGATTGCCTTGCCATTTGAGGGTTATTACGTGATGCTTAGGATGGACTGATCGTCTAAACATTACGCTCAAGTAGACTTTCGACAGAAGTTGGTTAAGTTTAGCCGACCGAGTATGCCAATCCTTGTGTTCTAAGAGAAGAGAACGGAACAAGAGAATCTCTTTTTGTTTGGCATGGAGCCACAAAGTTTCTATAGAAAGGATGTTAAAGGTACCTAGCATATTTACTCAACAAGCCTACGGAAAAAGGTAAAATTAGAAACAGTACCCGTGGTGAAGGAAATTGTAGACGTTTTTCCTAAGGAATTAAGAACGTTGCCCCCAGATCCGGAAGTGGAGTTCAACATAGAGTTGGTACCCGGTGCTAGACCAATATCTCGAACCCCATATCGGATGGTACAAAAAGAGTTGAGAGGGTTGAAAAAGTAACTACCAGAATTGTTGCAACAAGGATATATCCACCCAAGTATATCTCCTTGGGGTGCATCAGTTTCGCTGGTAAAGAAGAGATATGGGACCTTAGGATATGTGTAGACTACACATGAGGGAATAGTGTGACAATTAAGAACAAGTACCCACTCCTACTTACTGATGAGCTGTTTAATAACTTCAAGGAGCAGGATGCTATTCCAAATTAGATTTAAGACAAGGATACTATCAGGTGCGATTAAAAGAAAGAGATATTTCAATGACATTTTTCAACACACGACATAGACACTATGAGTTTGTCTTTATGCCATTTGGATTGACATATGCACCTGAGACATTTATGGAATTGATGCATAGAGGATTTTCAGTCCTTACTTGGATAAGTTTGTGGTGATTTCTATTGATGATATTCTTGTGTAACCTAACCTCGAAGTACATGAACAACATCTTTGAAGAGTGTTGTAAACCCTATAGGGGCATAAGTTGTACATCAAGTTTAATGGATGTAAGTTTTGGATAGCAACAAGTGACTTCCTTAGAGCACGTGATTACTCGTGAAAAGGTATCAGTAGATCCAGTAAGGGTAGAGAAATGACTGATTGGACACGACCCTAAGTACTAATTCATAACAGGCCTTTTTTTCATTAGACCTTTAGCACAACTTACAAGGAAGACATACTAAGAGCTTGCACCATAAATTTCGGGAACAAGTGGCTTGACAATCTTGCTTGTGCCGGGTTTATTTATAATAATAAGTACCGCTCTTCGGTACGACACTATTTAAGGCATTATGTGGTAGGAGATACAGAATAACCCTGTATTGGGATGAGGTTAATGTTCAATCTCATTAGAAACAAAGAAACTTGATGCAAGAAGTGGATGAGATGTAGAAACAAGTTAAGATAATTCAAAATCGGCTTGGGACAACTAAAAGTAGAGAGAAGAGCTACGCAGATAACCGAAGGAGGAATCTGGAGTTTAGTGTGAGAATCGAGTTTTCTTAAAACTTATGCCTCGTCGCAAAAATTTTAGGTATCCAAGGGAAGGAAAAGCCCCCGATATATCGAACTGTTTGAAGTTGTTGATAGGGTAGGTAAAGCAGCATATCGGCTAGCTTGGCCAAGTGTGCTGATAGGTATACTTGATGTGTTTTCATGTATCACAATTGAAGAAGTACCATCTTACACCTAATTATATTCTCAACGATGACAAATTGGAGTTACGAACCGACCTATCATACAAGAAAAAACCAACTGAGATAGTAGAACGAAGCGTAAAAGAATTACACGGGAGATAGATTCCAATGTGTAAATTTGTATGGATGCATCATGGAATTGAAGAAGCAACCTGGGAGACTGACAAGTACCTAAAAAGAAGTATCCAGACCTGATAGGTATATGACTATGAAATTTCGTGGACGAAATTTCTTTTAAGAAGAATAGAATGTAACGCCCCATCCAGTAAACACCTATCATGGCTTTAAAATTGAGGGCACTATGAAAGTAGGCTTTGGGACTTGATGTAGTGGAGTATAATGTTTTCGACAAAGTAGAGTTTGGGACCTGATGTAGTGGAGTATAGTGTTTTCGACACTTAGTAGTATTTTGGAGATACTTCGGAATGAGAGTAAAAATTTTATTATATTGAACTTTTATTAGCTCATGATATGGTGTGCTTTTAAGCAGCTTTGAGGGGGAACTGAACCTACTGCCCTTGTTGCTTCAAGCTCACTGACGCTGCTTCTTCTAAATAACTAATAAGACTCATTCAATCTCATATTGCAAGATATCCAAGAATTTCAAAATTTTTTTGTCTTTTTTGAATGATAGGGAGAGAAACCCTTCTCAAAGAAACCGTACGTGACACTCTCGACTTCAATGATTTTTGTCCTAAAAAAGAATACTATTTTGTCCCCGAGAAATTCGATGGAATAGATTCCATCATCGGTGCCTTTAGGTTAGAAGGAGTTCCCTAGTTTTTTAAAGAAGATTTTCGGGAATTGGAATAGCTTTCGCCCTGATTGGACAACTCATCGGTATCTCGATTCTTATATGTTGAGTTCATGGGGTTTGTAAGTGTCTTTAAGTGGGATTTTTTTTTAGAATACCTAGTATTTTTAGAAATTTAAGTACTTGACATTCACATATAAGGTTTTAGAGCAGTGTTAAAAAAAAATTAATGACTAAGAAAACTTCTGCCACCTCAAGCCTCCATTTCCACCTATCACAACCACCATTGTTTCCTTTTCTTTTTCTTTTTTTTCCGTCTACCACTAACCGCCAAAGCCATGTCCCTTATATATATATATATATTTCAAATCTCAAGTTTAGTGAGTGTATATATATACCATAATTTTTTTTATGTTTTGTTATGTTTTGGCCAGCCTTAGTGATCTTCTAAATCAAGGTTAGTTGTTTTTATTTCTTTTATTATTTGTTAGTTAGATTATATATATAGTTTAAGTTTGTGATTTGTTTAGGTTTAAATGTTTTAAATGAGTTTTAGCATATAGTTAATTATGGTTTCCTAAGAGAGTATATTTCCTTAAGGGTATAGGATTTTCGATCTTTAAATAATTATTGTATGTATATAGATAGATATATATATATATATATTATAAGTTTATTTCGTGGGATCTCGATATTATATAGGGAATAATGTTATTTGATTGGTACCTAAATATTAAGTATTTTCCTATTACTATATTTGTAGGATCTTAGCACCAAATATGCATCCAAGTGAGTCCACAAACCCTGTTTTATTATGTTATTTCAAATGTTACGGGCTATATAAATATGTTTTCGAAACCCATCATAAAATATTTACTATTTTTGGAACGGTATAGCTTGATATGTTTTTCTTAATTGGGGATGTTCTCCCCCATGTGTTACATGTTCGTTAAAAAGGCATAGGAGCGGTGCTCCACATAGGTGTTTTCTTGTTAAAATAGATTATTATTGTTGTGAAAAAGAACTAGTCTGTACACGGGTTTTCTAGAAATATTTACGAGTTGGTAAATGCTTTGGTTTTGAAAAGTTATATGATTCGGAATGCATGAATGTAGACTTGGCATATTTATAAATTTGCATAAGCTGGAAAATGCTCTAGCCATGAAAAGTTACATGTTTTGACATGCATTAATTTAGATCAGATATTGGCATAATTGTGAAATTTGCATAAGCATGTGATGACTAGCGGATGGGGATTTTTTCCAATCTAAAATGTTTATGACCTGATTCTGTTCCAATGGCCAGGCAAGTGGCCTTTCGGTTTGTAAATACATATGAAAACCCCATTCGGACCAGGGTTACAGTTCTAGTTATGATCATGTTTTTGAAAGTGTTAGAGGATTTCACTGTATGTGGCTAGTCCTTCGTACTAGGGCCTCTTCCGATGGCGTGGACGGTTTTAGACTCGGGAGAGTAGATCCACTTGAAGAGGGGCATAACATCGTGGAGGGTTTGGCCCAATTAGTTTACGTGGACACTGCATCATGCTCTGTGGTGGGATAATCGCTTTGTGGAAAGCTAGGAGGGGCTTGAAACTAAGGTTGGTCCCAGGGAAGACCTGGGAGGTGCCCAAAGAATCTGTAGCCTGCTTTAACCAGTGATATGGGAAGAGAGATTGTTATGAAAATCGAACGCTCGTATGGTGTTTGGCTGGTATTGACTACGAGATGCTGGAACTTGGTTCCGATGACCATGTTACGTTATGAGATTAAAACTTTGTCCGTGGAGCTCGGCAGTTGCATTACATGTTCTTTTGAATTTGGGTATAGATGCTGCGCTGATGTGTCTTGATTCGCTCAGACTTCCAAGCTATACTCAAACCCCTAATGTAGGTTCAAGCATTAGTGGTGTTAAACCAACAAAAGAAAAAGTTTTCTTATAACATTACATGAACTGTTTTTGTGAAACTGCATCACCATTGTTTTAAAGAAACCATTAACGCACACACACACGTGCACTCACTGAGCATTCGTGCTCACATTTTTCCATATCATGTTTTCTCCTCAAATTAACTCAGGACGGTTAGAGGTACAATAAGCCGCTAAAGTTAGGCATGGAGTTTTTGGTTCGAGTCTTTCCGGAAGGACATATGTTCTTGTTTTGTTTTTTTATGCTCGAGCCGTTTGTAAAGTATTTCCATCCTCTTATTGGTATATGATCATAAGAAGTTTTCTTGAACCTTGAGCTTTGAGCACCCTGTTAGTATTCAGTTTACTTAGTTTTTCCGCTGCTTATGGTGTGTATATACTTGTGTTATCCCAGGGTTGTGCTTCTGTTTTGGAACTTATAATTTAGTGTCCAGAGGCACACAGATACCCTACTCAGTCGTAGTTAACCTAGTGGTAGGGTTGGGGGCATCATGATTGATGCCATACATGCCCGATCATTTTGCAGTAACCACACATAAGTGGAGGCCTTCTAGGTTTGTGTTTCTTAACCATGTTTCTCTTCTCAACTCGACTTGACCTATCTTTTACAAACACTCCATCTAACCTTCCAAACGTAGTGTAACAGCTGTCACGTTATGCGTCATGCTTACATGCTTAGCTAAGTCCTGATTTCATTTCGGCTGGTCTTCCTTCAAAGATTATTTCATCAAGTTTAGCATTTCCAGTGTTTAATCCTTCTATTTTTCCTTCAGGAACATTTATTCTCTCCGTTGCATCATTGACTTGAGCCATTAGCTCATAATTTCTTTCTTCAAGAGCATCGTTTTGTTCCTTGATATTCTTTAGGCTATCCTTTAGATTTTGATGTAGCTCCACCAGTCTAACCCACTTGGTGTAGAGAAGGCTGTACGTATCTTGTAGTTCCTCGTATGAGACTTCTTCATCGCTGGAAATGGAATCATCTTCGTTGTCATCTTTGTGATCATTGTGCATTGATGTATCTTCCAAGGCTATTATCACATTAAATGCCCGTGTCTCATTAGAAACAGTGTCCTATTCCTTATCTTCAAAATCACTTTTCTCATCCTCATTACTAAGAGTAGTACATGGATATGTTCTTCTTTAATGTGTTGGCACATTCTGCCTGGATGTGACCATAACTCTCATATTATCTACACTGTATGCCTATTCTTTTTTTACTAGTGTCAAACTTCCTTTTCATTGTGCTTCCTTCAGACTTCAACTTATTAAGGCCTTTCCTATCCTTGTCGTCAGTCTTGAATCTCTCTTGAAGTTTAGATGCCTATCCAGTTCTACGAAGACACTTCCCAAAATCTCGAGTGAGCATCATAACCTCCTCTTCAGAGTAGGCTGTAGCACTGGATGAGTTATGTTCATCTTTCAGTGCAATACCCTTACCTTTGGATTCAACATCAAGATTCATCTCATATGTCTTCAAGGATTCCAAAAGATCATCCAAAGAAAGTTTTGTCACATCCTTTGCTTCTTCAATTGCTGCAGCCTTAGGACAAAATTGTGCAAGTAAGGATCTTAGTGCCTTTCGCACTAGTTTCTCTTTAGAGAATTCTTCTCCCAATTGATTGGCCTTATTTGCAATGTCTCTGAGATTGCCACTGAATTTATCAGTTGTTTCATCCTCTTGCATCCTTAATTCTTCGAACTGAGTAGTCAGCATCTGTATTTTGGAAATCCTCACAGTATTTATACCTTCTTTAATGGTTTCCAAAGTTACCTAAGCCTTTTTTGTAGACGTTCAAGTTGAGATCAGCTTGAATTGTTCCTCATCGACACTGGCAAAGATGGTGTTTAATGCTTTAGCATTAGCCTGAGCAAATTTCCTCTTAGCATCCGTCCATTCAAGTTTGGGCTTCACAACTACCTTAGTCAATTTAGTTATGTCATTTTCCTCAATCTTTGTAGGAGGTTTCTATTCAGTCTTAAAAGCATCCAATGCAGTTTCTTCCAAGGATTGAATAAAAATCCGTGTCTTCATCTTCGAGTAAATTGTAATTTGTGATTTCGAGCAGAGGAGGTCTAGTAACAGATCCACCTTCCTTGATTTTCATGATAACCTAAGCACAAACTTCCTATGATCTTCACTTGCTAGATGACTAGCACAACAAATGGTTTCGAAGCTCTGGTACCGATTATAAGTTAGTACTTAGGCAATCCGTGCAGTATGACTGATTTTGCTGTGTGCGGCGTAGTGTGATAGATAGTTTGAAAAGCAATAAACAACACATATAGAAAAGACACAACAGTTGGTAACACAGTCCAGCCAAGGCTACATCTGAGGGGCAACGCCCAAAAAGTAATCCACTAAAAACTATCAATACAGTACAAGAAAACTTCTAGCTCTTTTGCAGAAATAGAGTTTCCCTAGCGGAATCAGTACAAACTCCCTTTGCACACTACAAAGTTGAATCCCTTGAACTCTTCAAGTCTCCCCTTTGGTGTGTGGCTGTATGTACTTGAACTCCCTTCAATTATTAACACTGTTGAACCGCAACATAGTTGAAATCCCTTCAACTCTTCAAGGCTTCCCCTTAGTATGTGACCTCTTGATCTTGAATCCCTCAAGTCTTCAATTTTGTTAAACAGCAGCACAACTTCTATCCCTAGAAGTTATAATCTTCAAAACAAGAACTCCAATGAATTATGAATGATGAACAGTAAGCATCAATTGAGAATCACAACGTTTTAAGTTTGTGACTGCACAAACTCAACCACCATGAACCGTCACCTTCTCTTTATTAGAATGTCTTCGAAGAATTCCACAACGGCTAGCTTGGAACTTCAATTAGTTCCTCTATTTATAGATGTTAAAGCTGAACAAGAAGATCTTGAACCATAACTCCTTTTCCAATTAGGATTTTGTTTCCAAAAATACTTCTAGTTTTAATTCCCTCAAAGTCCTATTTAACCTTTCTTTATTCTTCTAAATCTCCTTAACTGGACTTCAATATTATAGCTAATAATCATGGATTCTTCATAATTCACCATGTTTCCTAAAATAATGCCAATACACAGATCCGCTGCAAACCTGTAGCTTTTGTGCCATCACATGATCAACCTGTGTGGCCACACTCAAGCTGTGTGACATGTTTCTACAAGGACTATTATAGACAAAGTTAAGTGTCTTATAGCCTCATTTGGAATTCCAAAACATTTTTAGGGGAAAGATGTTAACCTTGCTATTTATTTAACTAATAGGCCACCTTCTACTGGTATTAAATTTGAAACTCCAATTGAATTGAGGACTGGTATACTACCATATCTTTCAAACCCGAGATTTTTTTGTTATGCTGCTTTTGCACATCAAAATGAAGGTAAGCTTGACCCTAGGTCTGAAAAGGGATTCCTTTTGGGATATTCTAGTGGGGTTAAGGGTGCAAGGTTCGGCTTAGGGGTGGGAGTAGTTGTTAGTATGGATGTGGATTTTAGTAAGCTTAACATGTCTTGTCTTAAAAATGCCATTGATACCATTAACACAACTGATTGTCCCTCTATTGGGAGTGTTCCATTTGAGGTTGAGGACACCTCTGGTCACACTACTAAGCACATACTTGCCCCTGAGTCTATTTTAAACCCCAGAAACACACTAGATCAGGATGTCCCAAGTTTTGTGCCTAAAACTATTGGGCTTGAGTTAGAAATTTCTAATAGTGATGAGGAAAATCTTGGGCCCAAGCTCATGACCTTAGTGACTACCAATTTTCTAGAGATAGGGTTAGAAGGACTACTAGCCCCCTTTTTAGATATGGTTATTCATATGCTATCTCTTATACATTTGCTGCTGCATCTTTTGTTGAAGAAAAAGAACCAATGTGTTTTAATGATGCTCTTAAAAGTCATAATTACTCTTTGTGGATTCATACTATAAAAGAAGAAATGTCATATTTGCATAAAAACGAAACTTGGTTGCTTGTACCTAAACCCTCTTAGTAGAAGCTGATTGATTGTAAATGGATCTTTAAAATCAAAGAATCTGGATCAGTTAATGAACATCCTAGTAGGGCCAACTTGTTTAAAGGTTTTTCACAAGTAAAAGGCATTAATTTTAATGAAATATTTTCTCCAATTGTTAAATACAAAACAATCAAAATCATGCTTGCTATGATTTCATACTTTAACCTTGAACTTGAATAACTTGATGTTAAAACTGCATTTTTGCATGGTGAGTTGGATGAAACTATTTACATAGGTCAAAAACATGGTTTTGAGGTTAAAGGTAGTTTTTTTTCTTAGCTTAGGCAATTTTTCTAAAAATTCCACTAAAGTGCCCACAAAATTTTTTTTATTCGTAATTTGGCCATAACGCTTAATGGTTGTGCGTTATTAATTAGGACAACGAACAACAACTGTGCATTATCACTTAATTCTAATTTTTCTTCCCTAATCTACCGATGTGGCGGATAATGCGTAACCTTTGTGCGTTATCAGCCACATCATTTTTTTTTGTTTATGTTCATTAGAAAGAAAGAATTTTTTTAGGTATTTGGAAAACTTGAAACATGAATAACTCTGCGATTGGAAGTCAGTTTAATGCACATGACCATTCGTTTTGATGGTTCTCATAAAGATAAATGCAATGAAATTGGCGAAAAAGTAATCCGGATGCATTTTAGGGTAAAAAGTTCTTCTTGTAAAGTCGAAAACTTTGACGAGGCATAACTTTGCGTTTGGACTTCCCATTGAAGCGATTCTTGTGGGCATTTCATGTATTTTTTCGAGATCTACGCATAGGTCATTCGTGTATTTCATAAATAACCCATAGGCAGTTTCCATCAACCCTTTCCACAAAAACGTCCTATTTTCATTTTGATTTACTTTTTGCAATTTTCTAATACTTTCTTTCTTATTAACTAAGGAATTACGACGCCAATTTTTAAATTAAACAGAGGAGCAGTTCTTTTAGAGAAAATTTAAATGATTGAAGTTTGTAAATATTAGAATACATAAATACTTTATTATTAAACAAAATCTCGTGCACTTATTACAATAATGTTTTATGTTGGTCTATTGGTAAATCTTCTATGTTATTTTTCATGAGGTCAAGGGTTAAAATTCTTTTATAAAACTTTAAAAAAAAAATAAATGAAAGGATGATGTGGCATATAACGCACAATCAAGGTGCGTTATCTGCTGCATAGGATACTTACCCATTAAAATGAAGATGCGTTATCCAATCAACATGCGTTATCGCCAAAATTTGACTACAAAAAAGTATTGTGGCCACTTTAGTGGGTTTTTTAGAAAATTTGGCCAATAGTAGAAAAAAACCTTAAAGGTAAGGACAATATGGCTTGCTTGTTGAACCCTTGTATGGACTTAAACAATCTCCTAGGCAATGGTACGAAATCACCACAAAAGACAACTATCATAGCTAGAGTAGCTATGATAGTTGTCTTTACTTTTGTGGTGATTTTGTTGAACCTGTTGTTTATCTTTTGTTATTGTTGATGACATGCTTACACCTTATACACATAAAGATAAATTGGTTACGTTAAAATCTTTGTTAAAATGTGAATTTGACATGAAAGATTTAGGTTGTGCTTCTAGAATCCTAGGCATGAACATAAATAAGGATAGAGCCGACCACTCTTTGTTTACTTTCTAGAAATCTTTCCTGAAGAAAGTTGTTTCTAAATTTTCTATCGACTAGTACATGCCTGTTAGTACCCTCCTGCTAGCCATTTTCAGTTGTCCTCTAAAACTTGTGTTAAAACTGAAAAAGAGAATAATCTAACAAACCTTATAGAATGGCTAAACCCTTCAACTTTGTTGAACAGCAATGAGGCTTCATTCCCAAGAATGCTGCTAACATAGGACAAAAACGATTTATACAAGATTCATTAAATCCATGAACTTCTCAATTTATGAATTCATATACTAGATCTTCAAGTATTGCCGTCAAAAGCTTAGTGTTATGAACTTTGCTTGCATTAAAACAGCGAATCCTAAATTATCTTCATCATTAACTTTAAATACTTAGGGTTATTCTTTTTAATAAGGAATGAAAATCTTTTCCATAATCTTTAAGAGATTTGATTCCTTATTTAGTTTAGCTTCCTTAACAAGTCCTACACGTTTAGAGATCCAGTTTTCTAAACTGTCTGCGAGATATACAAGGAAGCTAGTATTTGCTCATTCTACAAAGATCCATGTGTTATCTTCCATATCCTTAAACAATGCCAACGTATAAATCTTTTGACTTCAAGTGGGTCTATGCTGTGTTTCGTGTTGTCCCGTCTCAACACAATTGTTTAATCAACATAACATCATCTAGCCAAAATCCTTAACAATCTCTCCTTTTGGAATTATTTTTGAGCAAATCCCAAAACAGACACACAACAGTTATAATGAGTACATAGTAAAAGTCTATTGCGTCCGCGTATACATGCAGTTGATCTACATTCTTCATGCTATTAATAACAGAATAACAATCATGTCCATATAATTTATACATAGCATTATAATCCAGAAGGGCAACACAGGGAAACCAGATTATCCAAGCATAGCAAAAAAATATCAAAGGCCTAAAAGATAGGCCATAACCGAGATTAAAAAAATCTCCAGGGCCAACCACATCATCACCTTATAAACATAAGAAAAAATGTTTAAAGAATTAAGAAAATAGAGTACCAATCAAACTGCAAACTGCCACTACCTCTACAATGTTACACCCTCTTTGGCTCAATAACTATGCCAGAGAGAGCCTATTCTTGATCTTCTAGACCTCTGCATGAAGATAAATTACAATGCCCATAATTCTGTTAATCTGCTCCTTGAAATTGCCCATCCTGCAGAAGAATTTGGTGCTTGCAATTGCCAAGGCATTTTTTAGCAGCTCGAAATCTTCAAATGGGGGAGGCGAGTCCCTTGTTTTAGATTATTCCAGAGCAGTGGCATGGAATGAAGGAGGTAGAGCCACTTTGCGAGAGGATACCTTAGGAACTGGAACAACAGAAGTAGACTGAGTTTGAGGAGAGTTCTTCTTGCAAAATTGCTGTCGTGAAGTTTGGTAGATAGTGCTGAAATATTATGGGCAGGAGAAGATGGCACAGCTTCAGATGATAGGGTTTTAGGTATCATGAGCAACTCAAGTTCTCTGCACCACGATTAGAAGGTATTGACGGATCCCTGCAACCAAAAACAAGCTTAGTAATTAGACAAGGAGAATGAATGTCAAGAGTTCTATCTTTCTTATGATCAAACTGCCTCATTACTTTCTTAAAAATCATAGTACATAGGTTGAATATATTCCTGGTGATAAGGGCATAGAGAAAATGAGCTCTTTCTTTTAGCACAACCGTGACATTAGTGGTTGGCATCCATATGACATAATAGAGTCTGAAAAGTGCATTACACACTGGAAGAAGTTGTGAAGCTGCAAGTCTACTGGTAGCTGACCATATTGCCTTCTTATCCCAAATCAGAGCACGAGCTACTATATTCCAGTCAACATCCCCTTCAAGACCAGTGCCTTCTATCTTCATAATGTGGACAGCTCATAAAAAAAGCAATGTCGCTGGGGGTGAAGGCTATAAGACTACCCCTCACATAGACAGCTCCAAAAATAGGATTAGTACTATCATCAACACCTTCAGATAAATTTGCATAAAGTTCTCTTACCAAATTTTCATTGTACTTGGATGGATACAAGCCCATCTCTGCACACCCCATGCCATTGAGAATCTCCAGTTCATTAAACATTGGTAAAGTCTGCTGACCGATCCTATTTTCTTCTGCATACCCCTTAGACTCAAAGTCCTTCATCTTCAGGACATTTTCATGGCTTTGGAATGATGATTCAAAGGAACATGCGATTGAGCAGCATGAGAAACAGATGCTTTTGCCTTATTTTCTTGGGTAAAGGAGGTGAACACTGTAGACAATAGGAAGAATTAGTTTGTTTTCATCCTTTCCCCATAGTATCAAAGACAGAATCACCAGTAGTCCTAGTGATTTCAACATCTGACTCATAAGATTGTACCACACCTTCATCATGAGTCTAATCTTTAGCATCTTCTTCCATTGGCACAACAAAGGTAATTGCCTCAGGTGGTAACACACCAATAGGAGTAAAGTCATCAGAGAAATGATGCACATGATGAGCATCAGGCGACAAGACTTCATAATTCAAATTTATTATAGTATGCAGATGATGTGTGTGTACGAAAAAGTAACGAGGACCATGAGCATGTATCATAACTCAAAAATCAAACAATTGAACAACAAAAACTTGCAGAAAATAGCAGGAAAAACCCTAGCTCCGGCTAAACTCAGAGACAACGCCACAAAAATAGATCCTCATTGCCAAGATAAGTTCCGAGAGTGGGACAGGGAGATATTACAAGAGGAGTTGTCGTAGCTGCTCGTGATGCTGCGATAGAGGTTGCAGTACTAGAATACTTAAGCGATGTATAAGCCGTAGAAGGTGGTGGAGCATTCTCAGTATATCCAACTGAGAGACAACGACGGGGTCTCAGAGATTGTTCGCCAACCATTGTAGAGGGTAGAGATGGTGTGATTGCAGAAAAGAATTTTTTTCTTTATTGTTGTTTATTGAGAACAAACGTTTTCCAGAGAGAGAAAACCCTAAGACCTCCTTGGGAAGAGGCTTGAGTGGATACTATCAAAATTCAAATTGATTTGATAAAAGAGAATTTGGAAGGTCTGTAAGTAACTTGATTGAATAGAAAAGAAAAACCCATGTATATATAGGCAAGAGGTCCAATTCCAATGCAGACTCTATTTTCTTCACACTAAGAAAGAGAAGGCCTTGTCGTGTTAGATATAGTAAATAGACAATCAACACGCTTTAACCAGATGTAACTTGAGAAAATATCACACATAAGTATGGAGCCCAGAGTATTTTGAGCTTGTGTGACATCCTGTTTATCCTATATAACACTACATGAGTACAACACAAATAGGAAATATATAGAACATATTTAGAGAACACAAACCCATAAGGCCTGTCGAAGAAGTTCTTTGAACCTCACTGCATCCAACAGTTTTGTCAAGATGTCTGCTATTTGCGTTAGTGTTGGCACAGTTCTAGTTCAACAACACCATGTTCTACAAGCAAAGTGATGTCTTATATCAATATGTTTGGTCTTATTGTGTTGAACAGGATTCTTAGTAACGTTGATGACACTTATGTTATCACAGTACATGATCAGCTGTTGTTTTGTTATCCCATAATAACTCAACATCTGTTTCATCCACAGTAGCTCTGTGCAGCAATTCCCAGCAGTAATATATTTTGGTTCAACTGTTGAAAGTGAGATGCAGTTTTTGCTTCTTACTGTACCATGACACCATGTTGTTTCCAACATAAAAGCAACCTCCTAAAGTACTTTCAGGATCATTACAATCTTCGGTCCAGTCTACATCACTGTATCCTACCAAGTGTGTCACACCCCGAATTCAGGCTTACCTGAACTCGAGACGGACAAGTTGTGCCCACAAGGACGCAAGGCTCAAAACTTAAAAGAGTATAAAGAAAGCAGAAATGGAAATCTCTTCCATTCTAACAAGGTTCAAAAGATGAACAAAACATAGAGTGGATGGAGTTCTTTTAACAATATAACAAAATCTAAAACAACTTCCTATTCTCAAGTCCCCCAAGCTCATTCTCAACTTCCTCCAACTCAATGCTTGGAATAAACCTATAGTAGAAGAAAAATAGAGCAAGTACAATGAGTCAGTAAGCGGAGAACAAATCATAATCTCTGGGATTGAACATGCGTTTTTCAATTATTCTACTTAGTCAAATAAAACATCCCTTTGAGGTTCAGAACATTCCTTGGGAAAAATCGTAATTTTAGGAAGTTTGAAAAATGAGCTTGACCTAAAAAATAGTATGTTACAAAGTTTAAGGGATAAATAATAAAATGCACAAACATGTTCCCCAATAAATAATTTCTTATATTTCAAGTATCCTTCAAAACAGTTTTTCAAAACTTTATTTTTCAAAATGTATCTTTGACACAATTTGACATTTCTCAAAAAATTCTCATACACTTAAACGTTCTCTTTCTAAACAGTCCTCAAACTAATATTCTTCAGATCATAATTTAACATTGAGCCCGAGATAGTACAGAGGATGATAATGGGTCAGATACGTGATATCGCGCTTGGCTGTTTATCCTGCCAAGTAATCCAAACATATAGGGTGGGGCATTTTGTCCTTGCCCAAGGAAACATAACCGATAGGTGGAAAATGTCCCCCCTCCCCCCCACTACTAATCCAATGATAATCAGAAGCTCAATGTAAAAATAAATACAAAATATTCCATTTCCAAAAGCCGTCAAATTAATCATAATCGATACATAGATCCATTTTCAAAAGCTTTTCATTTGACTGAAACAAATGTACCAGGTCCATTCTTCAAAAATTATTTCCCAATATTCCATGACGACGCTTATTCAAATTTTTTTTCAATATTTACACAAAAACATGTCACTTGTTCAACCTAATATTTATATTTAATTAAAACATATTCACATTTTCGTAATTAATAAACAATTATAAAGTTAGGATTCATTCTTCATTCTCCACTTGTCTTGAAACACAGCAAAACTCAAAGAAATGGTTCGAATTATCGAATATGGAACCTTCCTCGATACCCTAATATGAACCAAATAAAAATCCTAAACCAATTAATATCCTAAAAAGTTTCATCTCAAGAACCTAAATTCAATCCTAAGATTCTAAATAAATTATATAAAATAAGCAAAAAGAGAGAAAGACTTACCTATATTTATGTGTTATTTTGGAAAACAAAATTAGGCAAGGGAAAGAATTCATTCAAGCATGAGATTTATATATACATGGAGATGGAGAAATAGAGGCGGTGGGAGAGAAAAGAAATGGAGTGAGGAGGTAACAAATGGAGGGGTATGTGACTGGGAAATTAGGACACTTAGGGAAGACGGACACTTGGGGATTTTTATTTATTTATTTTTTTTGCAAGTCTTAAAAGTGTGTCGTGTTTTTGGTATGTGCCATGTAATACCACTTTATATATTTCTTTCTTCGTGTTTACGATGTTTTTAATGTATGAAAATGTATAATTTACACCATTTACCTCTACTCTTCTCTTAGGTGCTTCTTGATGAAGAAGACGGTAAATAAGAGCGAAAACTGTAACATCCCGACTAAGCACCTCAAAGTTAACATAAGCCACGGTGAGTTCAAACAAAAGTTTCGAGGTTATTTTATAATGAATAAAAAGTTTTGGGGTCATTTGGTAATTTATTTTTAGAAAAATTAAGGGAAGAATTTTTCATTAAAAAACTTTTTGGGCATATTTTAGAATTATTAGTGTTTAATGTTTTAAGTTAGAAATTGAGATTTTAAGTTTAAAAAGGATTTTTTAATGATTCTTAAGATTTGGGGCCAACGTAGAAGATTTAGAAAGTTGAGAGACTATATACATGATAAGCTGATAGTGATATGGCTGGTAGTAACATGTGGAGTGGAGGGCTGATAGACACATGGATGACGGAGACATGTGTGCTAGAGAATGAACGACACATGGCTGGCAAGTGCAATGTTTCTCATGCATGGGAAGGAAAAGCCTTGCAAGACAGGCTATGTAAAGGGGTCAAGTTGGCTAGAAAATTCCAACATCTCTCCCAATTTCTTCACCATTTTGTCACCACACACACACACACTCTCTCTCTCTCTCTCTCTCTCTCTCTCTCTCTCTCTCTCTCTCTCCACACTCTCTATTTCTCTTTCTTTTCTTTCTTATTTTTCTCTCGGTTTTTCTCCTCCTCTCCAAGTAAGAATTCTTTTGCTTTTTATTATTATTTATTATTGTTATTATTCCATATTTAGGAGAAATCTTATATAAGGTTATATTCTTCTCACATAATAGAAAAGTCTAGAGATTGTTATGGATTTATTTTTTTTGGGAGCCCATAATTCTTGAAGGGTTATTATGAATTTATTTCTTGGAGTTATTTTTCAGAATTTCTTTAGGATTGGAATAAATTTATGTGAACCCTAGGGTCATCTTGGGGTCAAAGTTATATTTTTATGGTGTTATTTAATTAAGTTTGGAATTATTATTTTTATGTTTAACTTATATCGCGGCTCCATGTGAGTTTACCAATCCTTTTTCTTTTACAGGAAATTTAATTAATTTCCTGAGAGCATATTTCTTCCTTGTTGGTTCTTAACAAAAGTTACAAAATATTTACTAGTGGTATATTACGGGGTTATGCTAAAAATGTGGTAAGTTATTAAAATATTTATATTTTAAATATTCTTTAATGGCCCTAAAATATATTTTAAGTTAGTGCCATATTTTCATGATGCTTTTACTAGAAATATTTTTACAACACTTTCATTTTGGATTTTGAGTTTTAAAATATTTTTGAGAAATTATTTTAAAAATATTTATTATTTCTTTTTGGAAATAATATTTGAAAATATTTTAAATTCTTTTAAAGGTTTTGAGTTTTAAGATTAGTTTGAGAAATTATTTTTAAGATATTTATTATTTCTTTTTGGGAAATTTTTTTTAAATATTTTATATTTTCGAGAAAGGTCTTGAGTCTTAAAATTATTTTAAGAGATTATTTTTAAAATATTTATTATTTCTTTTTGGAAATAATATATTTAAATACTTTAAGTTTTCTTAAAAAGATTTTGAGATATATTATTTATTTGGAGAAATTATTTTTAAAATATTTATTATTTCCTTTGAAAATAATATTTTAAATATTTTAAATTTTCTTTTAAGGTTTTGAGATTTAAAATTGTCTTTAAAATAGTTATTATTTCTTTTTGAAAATAATACTTTACATATTCTCTAAATATTCTTATAAAGGCTATTGAATTATTAAAATATTTTCATAACACTTTTATTTTAATTATTCTTATATTATGATTTCAAAAATGTTTACTATTTCCTTTTCAAAAAATTATTTCTCCACCTTTTTATTATTATATTACTTTAAATTTTGGAGGTATTTAATAATTCCCTTTTCAGAAATATTTATCATGATTTTTGGTGAGCATATTGGAATAACCTATTTTATACCCGGTAATATATTTTAAAGCCTACATTCCAAAGTCACATACCCATGATTTCATGGTGAACATGATTTTGAAAGATAAATGTTTTGAGAAAAACAAATATTTTCGTGAGTTTTACAAAATTACATTCACTATACATTTGTCCAGCGGATAGGGATTTTTCGATACCTAAAGAGTTTTGTGTGCCCGAAAGATGGCCTATGATTTTCTAAAAATAAATTAAAACCCTAAACCGGCAAAAAAGGGCTTGGTGTATATTTTTTATCAACATGTAGAGAGGACTTGCATTGTGCATAGCTAGTCCCCTGTACGAGAGCATCCTCCGAACGACATGCTTGGTAGGTTTACTCTTGATATGGATCCAATTGACAGAGGGCGTAGTACCGTTGGAGGGTTAGGCCCAAAGCGGTATTGCATTTGACTTCGTATCATGCTCTGCGGTAGGGGCTACTTCCTAGCAGGTTGGTTTCAAAAGGGACACATTGGCTAGGGTAGCACAGGGCGTCCTGGTAGGTATCCCTAGGGCTCGTTACCTGTTGGTATGTATGTCGTGTGAGGTTGAAAAATCGAACGTTCATATAGTGTGCTTTGGAGTTCAGGTTGGTATTGACTACGGGATGCCAAAATTTGTTCTGATGACCCTATTTAAGGATCCAAACTCTGTCCGTTGAGCCTATCATGGTGCTTGCATGGTCCTAAAAGTTCTGGTGTCGCGGCAGCGCCGATGTGTCTTGATTTGCTTAGTCTTCCCAGCTAAGCCCAAGCCCTTCAGAAATTTTATAACTTGCATACAAGAGAATTTTATGAAATTATTTCTTTTCTGGCATGTCAAAATGATTTTTAAAAGTATTTTACCTGTATGGACATCTCACGGAAAAACACACGTGTATGAGAACTCATTGGGCATCCATCGGTCATGCCTTTCAAATGACTTGGTAACCCGAACTGCTAGTTAAGCCATAGTAGGTCCACTCGATGCGTTATTATGGGAGGTTTCCACTTGTAGCCATAAGGTTTTCATCTATGAAGATTGTAGCCTCACGGCCTTAAACCTATGTATAAGTTTGACAAGCTTCAGTTATAAAAGTATATTCATATCTTGCTTTCTTCTTCCATTGCATAGTATACAGGGACGCATCCTAGTTCTTCTCGGATTTATTTTAGCTCAATTTTCTCTTTGTAAATCTAGTGCCGAGAGGTAGGCAAATACCTTACCCAGCCGCAGTTGACCTAGCGAAGGGGTACGGGGTATCAAAAAAATTGACAGAATGGAAGTTGTCGGCACTAAGGAAGAAGATCTACCAGCAATAGTAGACTGACCTACCGCACGCAGTAGGTACCAAAATGAAAGAAGATGTCCAACAAAAGTCTACTGCAGATAGTAAGCTACATCTACCGAACGCGGTAGGTCCAAATCGTTCAAACAAATTTTGGATAGAACCCTGCCGTACACAGTAGGGCTTACCGAAGGCGGTAGGTCCCGACAGTTGTGCAGTTAATGTGTCTTCAGCACTTATTTATGTAATTTTCCCCTCTTTTTCATGATAGAACAGTGTTAGGTTTAGAAAGGAGGAATTAGGAGCGAATATTGGCAACAAAAACACTTTCAATTCCTGTCCAATTAGGTAGTTTCTCAATAATTAACATCAAATTGAAGCTCTTGGGGGAAGATTGAAGAGATTTTATGGAGATTTCGGGTTTTATCAAGCGAATTCAGAGACGTGTTTAGGTGGCTTTCGGAACCTTGGATTCGAACCTTCTTCAGCCTAAGCCTTATTTTCTCTTGTTAATTATGAATTCTACTACTGATTTGAGTATTGTTAAGATTTTTTGGAGCTAATTTTGTATTGTTTGAATTGAGATATGAATCCTAACTTTTGAATGATATGAATTTCGAATAAATTTCATGAAATTGATGTTTGTTTTGCTTTCAATTGTTGTTCAATTATGTCTTTATGATAATTCATTTGCACCGAATCAATTATTTCACAAAAGTGGTTAGAATTAAATTAGGAAAACCAATTTAGGGCAACTAATTGAATACTAAACGTTGGTAATTGAATAGAGATATTTGTTGCACTTTTAGGTTATTAGATCATCGCAGTATAATTGCATTCATAATCGGTTAGAGAGAGAAGAGATTCTCTTCTGAAGGTTAGCGAGTAGAGTGGCATTCACCTAGAGATAGGGATTACCTGATTTCGTGTGATTATCCAACCTTAGTTTTCAAACGTCTTTTTATTAGTTTTCCAATTAAACAAAAGTTAGGAGAATACTATTATTCAAACTATTTTCCTAAATTTTATACCTTTTAAACTGTTGCTTCCATTTAATGGTTTTTAGTAGCTTTCAAAATAATTTCTCAAAAATCAATTTTTTAGATTGGACGTTAGTTGAAACGTGACTATTTGAGATTATCTGTTCCTTGAGTTCGACAACCCGAGTGTATCTCTATTATACAGTGATAGGAACACTTGCCTGTTGTATTAATTTTAGTTATGCCCCATAAGACACATCAAGTTTTTTTTTTTCCCCTAAACCTCCAATACTTCTTTTTTCCCCTCAAACACTCATTTTCTACAATTGCACCCAAAATCTAGCTCAAATTCCTAACTCTTTCTCTTCTTCTTCTCTTTTTCAGTTTTGCTTTCTTCTTTTCAATTTTCACCACCAAATCGGCAGTTATCCTTCGATTTCCTGCAAGCATCCTCCATCTCCGACGATCACCACCACTCCAATTGATTTGTATTTTCTCTCTTTCTCTTGGTCTTCCTCTTTTCTCACTTTCTTCTTCTTCTTCTTCTATTTTTTCTCACACCACCCACCATCTTCACCTCTATTTTCTCTCTCTTTATACTCCACCAAATCCCCCCTCCCCTTCACCCTCCTACATCCACCGTTCGAAATAGTTTCCCCCCACTTCCCTGTTTCTCTCCCTTTTATTCTATTTTCTTTTCTTTTCCTTTTCTGCTTCTTTTTTATATTTCTTCTTTTACTAACACTTGTGTTATCTTGTTCTTGGATTTCTAACAATTTGTTGTAAAATTCCAAAAAATATTTTTCGGCAGGACTCCGGCGATATTCCGGCAACTCCACCGGAACTCCGGCAGCACACCGTTCAAGGCAGAGTGCGCGTTTCACTGGAATTTCGGCGACAGTTTGTTTGTTCAAACAAACCAAGGCCAACTCTAATACCCTTTGATTCACTTTTTTTTAGTTAATTTTAATTGTTAATTGTGTTCGTTTTAGTTTGTTTTGTGCTTGGTGATTTGATTGTGTTTTCGTTATTACCGTTCACTTCATTTTCTTACTTGTTTTTCTGTTCTTTTACATTGTGTCACAATTTCATCACACACGGGCAATGTATAGGACACTTGAACACACATGGCTATGTTAGTTTTGATATATCTTTGTTTCGTGTGTTCTTTATTTTAGCGGTTCATATATGTTGTGTTGTGGTCTTTGTACTCCTCATGTTCTGTGTCTTTTGTTTAACTACTATATGGCACCCAAAAAGTCCACCGCCTCCTCTTCTAAACAAACAAACAATTTCAAAAAGGCTCGAGATAATGATTCCATGCCCGACCCCACCAACCTTGCTATTCCTCCTAATATGGAGCACCTCTCTACGGAAGCTTGAAAATTGATAGCCAATAGATAGTACCTTAAGTTAATAGTTGAAAATTCCTTTGATTCACTAGTTATAGAACACTTAGGGTTGAGTGCTGTTTTAGGTGGGTTAGGGTAAGAACCTCTTCTGCATATTTTTGGAAGCTACTATCCCAAGTTTGCCCGAGAGTTTTATGCTAATATGTTCCATAAAATGGACAAGGACCTCCCCACTATTATTTCAACGGTCAAGGGAGTGAGGATAGTTTTAGATAGGGAGCGTCTAGCTTCTTTTCTGGGGATTGTAGATGAGGAAAACATTATCACTGTCGACTCTAATAAAAAAAACCATCGATGAAGACCCGGACTAGAACTACGATACGACTTGCGATCACCTCGAGATCTGCCAACATCTGGATGATCGGCAACGTATTCTTCATGGGGGTGATTTTCTCAAACTCTTACCCTCAGTCCTTACTTATATTTCTTAGACACTTTGGTCTGAAAAGGGGGTGGGCAAAGAGATGTTAGGATTTTGATCTTTACATGATCGATAAACTCCAAAAGAAATCCCCCTTTTGCATAGCGTCCCTTATTATACATACCATGCGCAATACTGGTTGTGGCACTACTTACACATGTATGTTTTGTTATCCTGTGATTCTTTCACGTATATTTGCTATTTTAATTATTTATTTTATAGGTGAATGGAGAGCGACGACTAGGCAATTGCAGATTATAAAATTCACTACTTTTAACAACTGCGGCTATGATTGGGATGAGATCAAGAAGATTTGGATACCTCCAGCCGAGGAGGATCGGCTGAGAGAACGCAGTATTGCCATTTTTTCGAAAGATGAAAAAAATAAAAAACGGCCATTGGAGCATCCTCTTCACAGCCCGCCGATGATAAGAGTGAAGATGACGAGTCTTATGATCTCTCGGCCGAGGATGCACCTCCCACTGTCTCCATGGATGCTTTCAGGTTGCGTCACACAAGATATCCATGGAGCCCAACTGGTAGAGATAGTAGAGTCTACCCGCTGATCTACAGATGAGTTGGCACATCAAAGGGCATTCGTAGACCGCCAAGAGGTAATGCTAGCTTGGTTGTGCAGTCAATTCCTACCTGATTAGGACAGTCGTAGAGGTGGCGTTGGGCTTTGGTCTGTAATGAGGGAGTTTTTTCTTTTCCTTTTGTATTTTTGCGTTTTCCTTATTTTCTTTTCTTTTCTATTTTGTTTGTTTTCTTTACTGTTATTTGTTACTTTTTATGTTTTGAATTTTCGTGGAGATTGCTTCCCAATATGCTTGTATGCTTTATCTATACGAGATAGCATCCCATGTATATTCCTTAATTGTTTACACTCTTTTCTGGCCCCCACATTGAGGACAATGTAGTTTTAAGTGTAGGAATATTTGTGTCTTTTGCCTATTTCTTTTTGTTTTTGAGCTGTGTTTATACTTAGTTGTTGTTATAGTGCATGGAGTCATTTTTCTCTTTTTTACATTTGAAAAACCCCAAAAAAAAATTCTTCTTTTCTTTTTTTCATTTTCCTATACCAAGAAACATAAAAAAAAAAAAAATTTTGTTTTTTGGTCACATTTAGTGTGAGTCTTGATTGCGAAACCCAAAGGATTTGAAAAAAGGCGTTTAACTTGATCAACGTGAAGACCGTACTTTCTTTTTATTCTTACAAAATCAATGGTTTTTATGCACTTGTAAGTGTCGCTTAGTAATAGAAGCCTTGGAATCTTAGGGGATTAGCATAGTGAATACCTTTTTTAGTCTTCGCATTCACTCTTGCATTTTTCTTTGCTTTGAAGCAATAAGTCTAGGTTGATCCTAGAAATAATGGTCACAAGACTTCATTGTACCGTTTGTGTCTTTCTTGCCTATCCCTTATATAAAATCAAACCCTAGTTCCCCTTTTGCGCCTTCATGTCAAGGGTTTTAATTTCCTTCCATTCTTTGCCTTTAAAACTCATACTATATAAAACCTGAATGCATCGAGCTAATAATTGAGTACTTTTTAGCCGTTGTGAGTGAGGAATAGATAAGTGTGGGGGTATTTCTATAAAGAAGAGGATTTTTATATAAAGAGGGTATTCTAGGAAATCAAAAAAAGAATGAGTATTTGAATATTTCTTCATTTTATCCCTAAAAAATATTAAGCTGCTCTCTCTCTCTTATACTTGAAAAAAAAAGGTTCATAAGAAATAGAGAATTGTTAGGTGGATTGTGCATTATTTAAACGATATAAGGCGTTCAAGGTTAGATGGGAATGAGTGAAAAATGGCTAGAAAGTTTTCATAATTTTTTGTATCTTTCCTTTTGGTTGCATTAGTTCTATCTCAATTGCCTTTGTTTTTCCTTTTCCTTTGTTTGACACCCTTTATGCCCCAAGCCTAACATTACAAGCTGAAAAGTCCTACCTAATCTGGGAACGACTTAGAATAAATCTTAGAGTGTTTTCTTTGAAAGGCGATATGAGCAATTCACACACACACACACACACACACACACACTGTTGATTAGTAAGAATATTATTGAGATAGCAGTGGAATTGTTCATTCTCGTGATTCTTCCTTTGAAAGGTCCTTATGTGGTTAAGTAGTTATAATCCCTATTGAAGTGATGTTTTTCCTCGTTTTTATTCTTGTTTTTCTTTTTATTTTTTTTTGTTCGCAGAGTCTTGTGCTTCTTTGGTCGTTTGCATTTTCCTTCTGTGTGTCATTTTCAAAGAATAAAACTTTGTGCACTTCTCTTATTATGTTTTTTAGCTTTTGCCTAGTTTTTTCTTACTTGAGGGCAAACAATAGGTAAGTGTGAGGGTATTTGATATGCGTCATATAGTACTACTTTTATATATTACTTTCACCGTGTTTACGATGTCTTTAATATATAAAATGTACAATTTACACAATTTACCTCTATTCTTATCTTAGGTGCTTCTCGATGAAGAAGACGGAGAATAAGAGGGAAAATGGAGAGAATAGAAGCTGCCGACACCAAGGTAGAAGACCTACCTCCAACAATAGGCCAACCTACCGCACGAGATAGGTACCGAAGTGAAAGAAGATGTCCAACAGAAGCTTATCACGGACGTTAGGCTATACCTATTGCATGCGGTAGGTCCTGAGCATTCAAACAAATCCTAGATAGAAACCTACCGTGGATGGTAGGGCTCAACCTACAAGACGCAGTAGGTCTTAAAAGCTATGCAATTATTGCATTTTTAGCACTTATTTATGTAATTTTCCCCTCTTTTTCATGATGGAACAGTTTTAGGTTTAGAGAGGAGGAATTAGAACCGAACATTGCCAACAAAAACCCTCTCAATTCCTCTTCAACTAGGTAGTTTCTCAATAATTAACATCAAAGTGAAGCTCTTTGGGAAGATTAAAGATATTTAACGGAGTAATTTCGGGTTTCATCAAGCAAATCGAGAGACGAGCTCAGGTGGCTTTTGTTGCTATGTATTAAAACCTTCTTCAGCATAAGCCTTTTTTTCTCTCATTAATTATGAATTCTATTGTTGATTTGAGTATTATTAGTGTCTAGGGAAACTAATTGAATAGTAAAAGCTAGTAATTTTATAGAGATATTTACTGCACTTTTAGTTTATTAGATCACCTAAGTATAATTGCATTCATAATCGGTTAGAGAGAGAAGAGATTCTCCTCTAAAGGTTAGAGGGTAAAGTGGTCTTCACCTAGAGATAGGGATTGCCTGATTTTCGTGCGATAACACAACTTTAGTTTTCAAACATTGTTTTATGAGTTTTCTAATTGAAATAGTTCACAAAAGTTAGGGGGATTCCATCATTCAAACTATTTTTCTAAATTTTATACCTTTTAAATTGTTACTTCCACTTAATTTTTTTGAGTAGTTTTCAAAATAATTTCTCCAAAATCAATTTGTTAGATTAGATATTAGTTGAAACATGAGTATTTGAGCTTATCTGTTCTCTTAGTTCGACAAGCAGGGTGTATCTCTGTCTCTACAATGATAGGTACACTTGCCTATTGCATTAGTTTTAGTTATACCCATAAGACACATCAACTGTCTTTGTTGTAGAATATCCCATGTTGTGTACTCTCATTAACATACTTCAATACGCGTTTGATAGCCTTCTTTTGAGATTCCTTTTGATCAACTTGATATCTTGCATATACTCCTACACTAAATGCTATGTCTAGTCGACTGGCTATCAAGTAGAGTAGGCCACTTATTATGATTCTGTACTCATGTTGATCAACACTGTCTCCTTTCTCATATTTCATGATCTTGAGTGTTTAACTCATAGATGTTCTTGCCACTTTGCTATGTTCCAAGCCAAAATTTCTTAATCGAATTGTGAGCATACATGGCTTGAGATAGGAAATTTCGTTCTTTAATCTGTTTACCTGTAAACCATAAAGAAAGTTAGTTCTCCAACCATACTCATCTCAAATTAAATCTGCATAGACCTTGTCAACTCCTTAGGAAGTTCATGTGATGTTGAGTCGAACACTATGCCATCAACATAGATTTGTGCAATCAGCCCATAATGAGTTGTCTTCCTTATGAACATAATCTTGTCTGCACCTCCTCTCTTGTACCCTTTTTTTAGTAAATAGCTTGTTAATCTTTCAAGCCATGTCCTTGGGGCTTGCTTTAACCCATACAGAGCCTTCTTCAACTTGTAAACATGATCGGGATGTTCAGAGTCAACAAAACCCTTTGGCTACTTCACATATGTTTCTTCTTGTAGTATGCCATTTAGAAAAGCACTCTTGACATCCATTTGTTGCAACATGAAGTTCCTTGCCCAAGCAAAGGTAACCAATAGTCTCACAAATTGGAGTCTGGTAACGGGAGCAAATGTTTCTTTGAAACCAATGCCTTCTACTTGGTATGTCTTTGAGCGACTAGTGTTTCTTTATTTCTTGCGATGCTATTGTTCTCATCCGTCTTGTTTATGAAGATCCACTTCGTTCCTATTAGAGTAACTCCTTTGGGTCTCGGCATAAGTTCCCAAACATCATTTCTTTCAAACTGATGAAGTTCTTCTTGCGTGGATTTAATCCAGTACTCATCTTGAATTGCTTTTTTAATGTTCTTTGGTACTAGGTAGAGGTGTAGCATGCTAAACTAATCATTCTTGCCATTTCCCAATAATCAGCATATATTTTATCTCTTGTTTTCCTTCCCAAAGAAATATCACCTATGATTGTCTCTAAAGGATGATTCCTCTTTACTCTGGATTCAGTTATCTTTGGTTTAGTAACCTTCTCAGTCTTTGTGTTTTCCACTTTTAAGTCGTCATCTTGGCTAGTTTGATTGTTACTTACTGTAGTTACTATGTTGGGCAAGATATCATCATGCTCAATACTTATGTTCTTGCCCTTATCTTGATTAGACTCGGCATCCTCAACAACAACATTCACAGATTCCTTCATAACACCAGTTCCTTTGTTGAACACACAATCGCTATGACTATTTGGGAAATATCAAAAAAATAATCCTTCATCACTTCGTGCATCAAACTTCTTGAGATATTCTCTGTCATTCAATATATAACATTTGCTACAAAAGATATGAAAGTAACTTAACCTGGATTTTCTTCCTCTCCAGATCTCATATGAACTTTTCTCTATTAGAGGTCTGATGTAAACTTTGTTGATAATATGTACTGCTATGTTGGTTGCTTCTGCCCACCACCTGTGTGCCATGTCCTTTGCATTCAATATCACTCTATCCATGTCTTGAATTATCTTGTTCTTCCTTTAAACAATTCCATTTTGCTGTGGTGTCTTAGGTGTTGATAATTCATGTTTGATGCCAAATCCCTCACAAAAATCTGAGAACATACTATTGTTAAATTCTTTACCTTGATCACTTATTAGACGCTTGGGAACTGACCCTTTTTTTGTTTGAATACTCAAGCATATTCTCCTAAAGGCTGAGAAAGTGTCAGACTTGTTTCTAAGAAAGTCCATCCATGTAAATCTTGAGTAATCGTCTACATACTAGTATATACTTTTTTCCTCCAACGCTTTCAGTTTGTGTTAGACCAAATAGATTGATATTCATGAGCTCCAAGATCTGTGTTATAGTGATGTCCTTTATTTGTGACTGGGGAACTCTTGTAGGTTTTCATATCTTACAATCACCACATACAACTTTGTTATGATTCCCAAGTACATGTATGCCTTCGACTATTGCTTTGCTACCTAGTTGTTTCGGAAGCTTATAGTTAACATGACCAAGTCTCCTATGCCATAGTTCCATGTCATGTAACTTTACCTCCAAGCACATTGATTCTAGCACATTGTTCATCTGATAGCAATTATCTGAAGTTCTTTTCCCTGGTATGATGCATTCTCCATTGTGTTTAACTACATAACATCGTCGTTTATCAAAGTGTTCCTCTAGGACATCATCAAACAGGCGACTAACATTGATTAGATTTGACTTAATCCTCTCAACATGTATGATCTTCTTCAGCTTTAGCATTCCATTAATATTTAGTGTGCCATATCCCACGACTTTGTTCTTAACACTATCTCCGAAGGTAACAGTTCCTGATCTATTTTCAATATAGTCTGTGAGATACTCATTTTACCCTATCATGTGTCTTGAACACCCACTGTCTAGATAGCAGATAAAGCTCATGTTTACAAGCAAAGACAGATGTGCAACATTTCCCTTCAGATCATCCTTCCTAATCCAAATCCATCATGTGATCCTCATTCCTTTAGCATAGCTAGGAACAAAAGTTTGTAACTTTCTGCCTTGACTAAGGTCCTTGCTTTTGCAGTTACACTGATGCCAAACATGACCAATCATCTAATAATGCCGCATATAATGGGTGGTCTTCTTAGTTTGTACTTGTTATGTAATTTTCTTCTCTCAGCAATGTTATGTTAGCTTTTTGAAATGCTTCTTCATGAGAATCTGTTGTCAAGCTGAGTTGACATTTGATCTCCCAATAGTACTTCGCATAGTGTACTTCATGGTGTGTTTTTCAATTACATACCATAGACCAGTTTTTATGCCAGCAAGCCTTCCTGCCTGAAGTATCTCATCCAGGTTTACTTTCCTTGTATTCATCAGTACAATTCCTGACTCAGCATGTTAAAATCTTCTAGTGACGTCCTTGACTTGCGCAATAAGTGCATAATTTCTTGGTTTAGGAGCTTCATTTTGCTTCTGTATATCTTGCAAGTCCTTCTTCAGTGTTATTGCAACCAAGTCAATCCACTTTGCGTACATCATATTGTACTTCTCTTGAAGCTCCTCATAAGGTTTTTCTTCATCACTGAATAGTGACTTATCATTACTAGCACTGTCTTCAACGTGAAGAGAGGTATCTTTCATGTCAATTACACCATTGAAAGCCATTGTTTCTCTAGATTCACTGCTATCCTAATCATCATGGTCAGTTCCCATCTTATCCTCATAACTTAGAGTAGTGTTTAGTGATCTATTCCTTTTCAATATGTTGACATACTCAGCCTGTATATGTCTAAATCCTTTACTCTCTTTACATTGAACTCCTTTTCCTTTTGATGATGAATCATAATTCTTCTTGTCAATGCGAGGCTCGTTTTTTGCGAGTTAACATCTTCTTGTCTCTATTATCACTTCTGTATACACCTTGAGTTCTTGGATTCTTACCAGAATTTCGCAAAAACTTTCCAAAGTCTCGTTTTAAGCATTATGATCTCATCCTCAGAGTAACAACATTGTTTGATATACTGACTCCAGCTTTTAAGGCCGGTCCTTTATTTTTGGACTTTGTGGTCATGTTCATTTCATAAGTTGTTAATGACTCAAGAAGATCATCTAGTTTTAACTTATTTACATCCTTTGCCTTCTCAATGGCTACTACTTTGAAATCTAGTGGGCAGTGATCTCAGAGCTTCGTGAACAAGTTCCTCTTCTGGATACTCTTCTCCGAGCTGAAAGGCTTTATTTGCAATGTCTCTCAATTTTCCACTGAAAACAACAATGATGTCATCCTCTTGCATTCTTAGTTCCTCAAACTCTATGGTCAGCATTTGCTATTTCGAGATCCTCACCGTTCTTGTACCTTCATGCACCATTTGTAGAGTATGCCACGCTTTCTTTGCAAAGATACACGTAGAAATAGCTTGAACTGTTCCTCACCTACACCAGCAAATATGGTGTTAAGTGCTTTTGCATTTTCCAGGGCAGACTTTCTTTCAGCATCACTCCATTCAACTCTTGGTTTCGCACATTCTTAGTTGTCCTTGTTGTGTCATCTTCAATCATCTTAGTTGGTTCTATCTATTCAGTCTCAACAGCATCCTGGGCAATTTCATCAAAGGATTGAATGAAAATCCTAGTTTCCACCTTCTAGTAAGCATAGTTTGTGCCCTAAAGGAGAGGTGAACAAGTCGCCATCCACCTTCTTTAGTTGTAACCTAAGTTCCAACTTCCTATGATCTCACCTGTAAGTAAATAGCCTAGCGCGTAGATGCCAAGCTCTGATAGTACTTGTAAGTTGGTAATTAGGCCTATTTAACTATTTTGTGTGCAATAGTTACCATGTTGTGTCAAGTAATGTGTGCTGGAAAACATAAATTAAATTAACATAGAAATTGGTAATGCAATTCAGCCAAAGCCTATGTTTGTGGGGCCATGCCCAGAAAGAAATTCCAGTAAAACTGATAACAAACTATAAGAAAACACCCAACTAATTAACACATCTAGTGCTTTCCCAAGTAGAAAAAGTGCAAAGTCCCTTTGCACACAGCATAGTTGAACTCACTTCAACCCTTCAAGGCTCTCCTTAGAATGTGACTGCTTAGGCTTGAACTCCTTTCAATTCTTCAACTCTGTTGAACAACAATGAGACTTCCTTTCCAATAAGCAAGATGATCTTCAATGTAAAGCCCAAGGTAGAATGCTGCTAACACAGTCTTCTAACGCAGGACAAGAATGGTGTATGCAAAATTCATTAAATCTATGAACTTCTCAATCTATGAATACATGAATTGGAACTTCAAGTATTGTCGGCAAAAGTTTAATTCTATGAACTTTGATTACATAAAGACGGCTAACCCTAAATTGTCTTCATCATTAACTTTAAATACTTAGGGTCATTCTTTTCAATAAGGAATCCAAATCCTTTCCTAGGCTGGATATATCTAATCATAAAGAGATTTGATTCCTTATTTAGTTTAGCTTCCTAAGAAAGTCTCGTTTGGGGATCCAGTTTTTTAAACCCTGTGCGTTATATATACAAGGAAGCTAGGATTGCTCAATCTCCAAAAATCCCAATGTTATCTTCAAAATCCTTAAACAATGCCAACATATAAATCTTTTGACTTCAAATGGGTCCATATTGTGTTTCATGTTGCCCCATCTCAACACACTTGTTCAATCAATGCAATATGGTCTAGGGAAAATCCTTAACAAATGGTACAGTAAATAGGTTTTTTGTATTCATAATCTGACTAAAACTTTTGATTTTATGGGATATGTTGATTCTGACTTTGCTAGAGATAGGGACTTTATGAAGTCCATTACCTCTTAATTTTTCACTATTGCTAGAAATTACATTTCATGGAAATCTTAGCTACAGCCTATGGTTATTCTTTCAACTATTGAAGTTGAGTATAGGAACCCATTTGGCTTCATGGTGTTTTATGTGAATTGCATATTTCGTATTCTAAGGCTATTGTTTTCCCTGATAGTCAAAGTTGTTTGCAATTATGTAAGAACCCTTTTTACCATGAAAGGACTAAGTATATAGATGTTAAATATCATTTCATTAGATATAAGGTCACAAATGGCATTATTGATGTTAATAAAATTAACACTAAGGATAACCCTGTTGATTTTGGTACTAGGCTGTGACCACTAACAAGTTTGCTTTGTGTAAGGCTTTAATTCATATTGATAAAGGTTCGCACTTCAGAGTCATTTTGGTTAGTTTTATCTTAAGATGTGTTCAAGGTGGGGTTTGTTGGATTTTACCCACATCTTAAAGGCACAATCCATTTTTACGCAATGATGACCTTGGGCTTGGACCTCACATTTGATATATAGGCTCGCTTGATTAATTTGCTGATTGTCGAGCGAGTCAGGTTTGCCCAACCTGCCCCGATGGTTTCTCTATTTAATCTCCCACTCTTTCATGTGTTTGTCCTAATATGATATTCTCTCAACTCTCCCTCTCCCTTACTTGTCGCCCCATTTTTAAGGTTTTGCTCTCTTCTTGTCTCCTGGCTTTCCTCTTTGATTTTCTGACATCTTGTCTGCTTCCTTTGCTTGACCGACGGCTGAGGTTGCTTTTAAGACTGAGAGTGTAGCTGTGTTTTGAGGGTTTGTTGTTTGTGAGGTTCATCCATCTTCTGAGGGTTTCACTTCCTTGTTTCAATGTTTATTTGTTTAGGTTCTTACTAATCTGTAATTTGTTCTTTAATATTCTGATGATTTGTAATAGATAGGGATTTTAATATCGTAACTAATTCTCTTGGTTTGTAATCTATTGGTGGTTTGGGTTTCTCAGCATAACAAGTACTTTACAAGGAAAATATTTTTGTTCTTGACCAGCTGATGGGGATGGGCATGCCATTAAGTTAAAGGTCATTGCATGATAATTTCTAGAATGGATGACATACCTTTAGTTAATGA
This sequence comes from Catharanthus roseus, assembly GCA_028651295.1. Classification (NCBI taxonomy): domain Eukaryota; kingdom Viridiplantae; phylum Streptophyta; class Magnoliopsida; order Gentianales; family Apocynaceae; genus Catharanthus; species Catharanthus roseus. The sequence continues at coordinate 15,451,501 of JAPQWS010000168.1, read as the reverse complement.
CTGTCTTTCTTATGACTAACTATGAAAGTGTGCTTGGAGAACATAGATCTCGGCCTTGTGATTTTAGTTTCTGGGAAGTACTATTAAGGAAAAGAAACTATTCATATATTATTGCTTTGGCGAATGATTTATGGTATTCATGCATGTTGGCAGTCTAGCGAAGCTAAGATTATTTACTTTCGGATACTATGAGAGGAGAAACTTATGCATGGGATCGACGAACTCCATATGCTGGATAAATGAATTTAGTTAGCCAAGATGAGTACGGATGTTTGCTTTTATGAGAATCACCCCCTTTTGATTGTTCTTGTTAATCTAGAGACCAAGACTTTCACAATATGACTCTTATGTTTGCTTATAGGTAGCTCCCTGAGAAAGTGGAAACATTAAAGAGCTCGAATTAGCAGACTAGAGGTCTAAGGATGGTAGATATCGTTGAGAAAAGTGATAGTACATTATTCATATACACAATGATTGCAAACATAGAGCGGCATTATTGCCATTACACCAAAAAGTCAAAGACACTGTATCCCACACGTTTTGTTCTTGGGGTGAATATTTCCATATGGTGATAATTGGGAATATTTAGAATGGAGATGTCGCCATTTATAGAAGGGAATTTCAGTCATTCTATACAAGCAAAAAAACAAATGGCCTTCTGGTCCTCTAAGTAGCTCACGTAACCTGAGTGATTCTTGTCTTGCATTTCAGGAACCCAATGGCCGATTGTATAAGGGGCTAATGGAACCACAATTCCTCCAAGGATTTCAGCTTATGCAACCACAATTCCTCTTAGGAATTTCGACCACTCTTGTTCTCCATTGTTGGAGAATTCTCTTCTTCTCTTCTATCTTGTTTCTCTCTAGGAATAATTCCTCAGTTATCCCTAAATCATTTCGAGAGATTAGAGGATACTCAGGAAATTCATTAATTCTGTGATTGGTTTATGAGAATATAAGCCGACATTTTCAAGGACTATAACAGAAGCAAAAGGAAGGACTTCAAGGAGAAGAAGAGACCTAAATTCCTCAACCGTTTATTCAGCCACCGATAATAAAGGAAAATTTAAAAAGCCCTAAATGTATAATATTCTAATAATCTTTGTTTGGATGTTTTGTCCTATGATGAAACATTGCATTGCTAATAAATGTAGAGCATTCTTGCTATCAAAATGGAGGGGGATAACTTGAGTATGAAAGATCAACAAATCACTCATCAGATAAAGTAACCATTGAACTTCACAAGTTACAGTGGCCATTGCTCTACACTCCACTTCTGCTGAGCTTTTTGACACGGTTGCTTGCTTCTTTGATCTCTAAGATATTAAAGGATCTCCTAAGAAAACAAAAAATCCAGCCACAAACTTCTAGTTTTAACACATCCAGTCCCCCTTGATGTATCTCAATACCCTATGAACTACCTTTTCCATGATATACAGAGGGTTTGTCCAAGAATTGTTAAAGTTGTTGAAAAGTGAATCCGATATTAGGTCTTGCTGTAGTTAAATACAACAACTTTCTAATTATACTTATGTAACCAAAATTGTCTGAAACTAGTTCAGAATCTCCATGACTGTATTTGAAACTTGTTTCAAGTGGGGTAACAGCTGACTTACAGTCATAATATCCAGCATCCTTCAACAGATCAATAGCATACTTTTTTTGTGTGATCATAATTCCAGCTTTTTTTCCTATGATTTCTGTTCCAAGAAAATATCTAACATCTCCCAGATCCTTGATTTTGAATAAGTGATGCACGGTCCCCTTTAATTAATTAATCTCCTTTTCACTACAGTCGACTATCAAAATGTCATCAACATAGACTAAGCCATGAAAGAATGAGTACTAGACTTCACATTTAAATTCCAAATAAAAGATTTGTAATAAAGAGGCATATGATCAATAGCATGCACTGTGTTGATTGTGGGTGGTGAAGTGGTACTCATGCAGATGTAGTCTTGAAGATATGATGGCGGATTATGTGAACATGCTGATCTTATAAGGCTTTGATCAATGTTCTGAAAAGAAGAAGAAAAAGGAAGAGAAATAGATGAAGAGGAGAAGATGAAGTAAATTAAGAAGAATCTATGTTGGAAAAGGTGAATGAGGATAAGGAGAAGAAGAAGTAGAGGAATAACGAGTAGACTGAACATGTATTGATAAATGATTTGTTGATCTAGATAATATATATGTGTGTGTGTATGTGTGAAAGAAAAATTTCATCAATAAGAAGTGTGGAAGATGATGATGAATCTATCTCTATACATCTATTTTGAGTGGTAAAAGATGATAATGGAAAAACAACTTCCATGAATATATCATCTCTGGAAATAAAGATATCTTTGGTATGTACATCAAGCAAGAAGTATCCTTTTGTAGTATCTGTATATCAAGCATTGCTTGCCTCTTGGATCAGATTTGGTTCTACCATAGTCCATGGTACAAGCATAGGGAAAGGCAACCGAAGAATTTTATTCTGGAAAAAAAGGGTTTTAATTTGAAGAGTTCATGAGGTGTTTTCTTATCTAACAAAGGCGAGGGAGTAATATTTCTAAGTCTATTCGCATGTTGTTGTGTGGTTTCTCAACTAGAAACTATGGCTAAGGCAAGTATACATATCAATCTCCGGATTGTCGAACTCTCAAAACCACCAAGCACAAGTAATTATTATTCTTTTACTGTTTAACCAATCGATTAAAGTGATAAAGTTGTAAAACCAAATTATAAAAGCAATACAACACTATACTACATATTCAAACAATCTCAATCAACGATGTAGGTTTGGTTTATTAAATGTGTATTTAAATGGAAGAATCCTCATAGTTTCCGTTAACTGATTCGTTAGAGTGAATTAAAGTGGATATGGTCTATCGGTGGATTCATTCTCTTTCTTAACTTTATCTCTAGGCGAAAAATCATCTATTCCTTTAATTAATTAGAGAATAATATCTTCTCTCTCTAAGTCAAGGATGAATGCCTTAAATGCGTGAGTAAATTAGATTTCTCTAATTAAACCTAAGGACAACAATTATTATCTCTAATAAATTATTAATCATTAACGCCAAGTCCATTCCCTAAACTACTATTCTTTTCTCAATTTCAAGTAATTTATGTAAGTAGTACACCAATCATCGGTAAAGTTGGCTACAAATAAATGTAATTAAGCAACAACCAAATCACCAATGCATATCCAACAAGAATTATTCATCAGAAATACGAATTAACATTAACTAGGGTTCATCCTCATTCAAATATAAAGGAGATTTAGCTATTCATAATTCCTATTACAAAACCAAAATTCAATGCATTCATAATGGAAAAGAGTGTGAGAAAGCTTAGGGTTGATTTTAGAATCTTCGCAGCTCCAGAAAGTGGTCCAAACATTCCTCTTGTGCTGTTCTTCGTCATCGGAATTGATCCAATTAGATTCTTCAATCTCTTCTGAGAACCTAATCTAATCTACAAATTGTAAAATTTATATGGAATTAGAGTGTTTCTAGGGGGAATTTGTTGGGGAAAATTGCCCCTAAACCCTACTTTATAACCCTAACTCTGAATAATAATTAAAAGTACAGAAAAATACTATTTATAAAAGTGGTCTCTCTATGACGCATCCAGCCGCGGCTGGGCTGAAATAGTTGGCCACGACGACATTCTGTCCCAAAACTGGTTTGTCACCTATTCGGACTAGGATAGTGTAACTATTCGGATCCGGATAGTTGCTGTTCATGGAAGCTGCTTGTATAAACAGGCTATCTGGACAAGGATAGCTTATTTCCCGATCTGAATAGCTTGCTATTCTAGCCAGTTTGCTGCTTTGTCTAATTCTTCTCCATTTCTCTTTCGTTTTTGTTCTATAGGTCATGGTTTTAACTCGTTTCCATAGCAACTCATCCTAAAGGTACCTACAATAATAAGATAGGAAAGGGGGGGTTTATCAGCCCATTTTATTTATATATAAACCTAAAAAACCGATAAAAACTCTATATTCGTAAGCGTAAAATGAACTTATGACATGTAGAATAGAGTAACCCTAGTAGCTTAGATGAATAGATGATTGGAATTTTAAAGCTCTTTCTATGTTCATAGTGTGTTGAAGCTTGCATTCCACAACACCATTTTGCTGTGATGTTTGAACACATGAAGTTTGATGAATTATGCCCTTTGAGGAGTAAAATGAGGGCATGAAAAACTCTTGAACATTGTCAAATCTAACAGCTTTAATCTTGTTTCTCATTGTATTTGAACATGGGTATAAAAGGATTGTAACTTTGAACGTCCTTCGCTTTTATCTTTGAGTGAGACCCATGTAAACCTACTTAAATCATCAACCATTTTAATAAAATATCTCTCCCCATGAATTGTAACTTGTCTATAAGGCCCCAAATGTCTAATGAATAAGATCAAAAGGTTTTTGTGACTGTGTGAAACTGTTAGGGAATGATTTTCTGTATTCTTTAGCCAAAGGACAAATAGAGTAGTGACGTTCTCAATCAATCTTAATCTGAGAATTTTGAGCATTCAAGAGTTGTAATCTAGGATTAGAAAGATGTCCTATACGATAATGCCGCAATAACTTTGACACTCCTTTAGGATTTGCATGAAATTTAACAAAAAAATTCGAAGGATTTAATAAAGAAAAAGAGCTAAGCTACTGATCAGAAGAAAAATCATTTGAAGTGTAAAAGATGTAACACAATCGGCAATATTAGAAATCATAGTGCAAGACTTTTGCATATTAAGTTTGCTTAAAGAAATGAGATTAAAACGAAAGTTAGGAACACAAAGAATATCAATTAATACCAAGGAGTCATTCAAATGAACTGTCCCTCTATGAGTAACAGGTTTGACGTTCAATTCAGAAGCTGCACATAAACACCACATTTAAGAATGTATGAAGAAAATGTTGCATAGTCAGATACTCCTAAATCCAAGATCCAAAACTTTGCAAATGAATGTATAGAATAACCTTTTGTATTACCTTAAGCAGCACCAACAGTGTAAGAATGGTAGCTTGATTCATAGAAAGGGATTCTGAGAACTTAAAATAGAACTAGAACCTCCATTATTGTTCAACTGAGTATTGTTAATGAGAAACACCAATTTCTCTTACTGTTCTGGAGTGAAACCACTCATCAAATAGTTGTTAACCTTTGGTTGTTGCTGAAGGGTTGTATTTGTTTGATTTCCTCCACTATTTGAACCAGTTCCACCTTCATTTCCTCGTGTCACTAGTCACACCATTACCACCAATAATTTCCTGCAACAAAATTTTCAGCAAAACCATAATTTCTACCAACAATTGGATGCTCCATTTCCTCCAAATTTCTTACCCTTAAACTTATGGTTAGGAGGATAGCCATGTTTCTTGTAAAATCTATCAATTGTATGCCCTTGACTGTTGCAGAAAGTGCAATAGAAAATCTTCCTCTGAACAGTAAACCTCCTAGTGTTATTTCTGACGTTTACTGCATAATGGAACTCACTTCATTCTCTTCTTGCATATTTTGAACATACGATTCTGATCCACTATTTGAATATAACACATGATACTTAGGTAGATTAGGACTAACTTGTTGCACTCAAGAGTACGGGCCATATTAAAAGCCATGTTGATGTGAGGCAAAGGGCTCATCAATAAAACTTCAGATCTTATAGTTTTAAAAGAATCATTCAATCCCTTCCCAGATTTCATGATATATTGTGCATCTATAATCTCCCTTACTGATTTAAGAACCCCACATTTACATGCTGGTTCTAGATCACAAGTACACATAGGAATAGGTCTACGAATTAACATCTCATCCCATAAAATTTTCAACCTAGTAAAATAGGCATCAACCTACCTTGTTTTTTAGTGTGAAATTGTTCAAGAAACTGTAACAATCTATAAGCATCTCCATGTGAATATCTTTGTTTCAAATGAAGCCAAAGCTCACGAGCGGAATCAGTCCACAAAATGCTTTGTCTATTGGTAGGACTAACTGATTTATGCAACCAAGCTAAAACCATGGAGTTTTCTTGTTTCCAGGCATTAAAAAGTTTTTCTCCTTTTTTCAGTTTAGGAAACCCATACAAATCATCAATAAAACACACTTTATCTTTAGAATCCAAAGTCAAAATTACCTCTCTATACCAAGTATGATACTTAGGCCCTTCTAGAACAGATTGAGCCAACAATAGATTTGGACTCTCACTTCGATGCAGGTAAAACGGATGGCCAAGTGGTACATCTCTAGTAACAATAGCCATGAAAATAACTTCGGAAAGTATTCTAGAACAACAAACGATAATGGAGAAAAGATATCTTTGCTGAACAAATTCAGCTGAGAAAGGAATATATTCAAAAGAATAATTAAAAATTCTTCAAATAACAGTTGAAGAAGAAGATAAAACTTGCGCAGAAAGAATGAGCTAATGCTCTGACACCATGAACAAAATAAGGTTTAGTAAAGAGAGAGAAGAAACCGTAAAATTTGAGAGAGAAATTCTTATTCTGATTACTCTGTAGTGCCAAGTGTACTCAAATATGTACAAGGACAAAGAGATGGAAATTTTGAACCTGGTTTCCAATAAAATTAATTCCTAACGAATTGAAGATAGCTTACATACACGTCACGTGGTAACAAATACAAGTGGCCCCTGGATGAGCTGTTAAATGAATTCCCAATAAGCTTTTGCCATCTATCTGTTTTCGCTGCTCAGATTAATGAAGGCATTTCCCTTGTAAGCTTAATGCGTTCATCCCTCATCTTTCTTTCTATTCTTTGCGTCTGTCCTTCTTTTGCGTTCCTTTCTTTGTGATTGAACTGAATCTAAACTTGCTTGTAGGTAAACCTCCTTCCTCAACAAAGCTGGCCGAGCTACTCTTATCAAAGCCACCCTATCTTCTATATCTATCCATACTATGCAATGCTGTAAATTTCCTAAAATCATAACTTCCAGAATTGATCAAATTAGTAGAGATTTCTTTTGGGGCAGTACACTTCGAATTAGGAAGTGCCAGTTAGTAAACTAGAATACAATTACTAGATCAAACATGAAGAGGGTCTGCAAACAAAGTGTGCCAAAACACAAAGCCTCTCCCACTTAGCTGGCCTTGCTTGGAGATTCTTGGATAAGCATAACAAAAGCAGAGTATGGGTTAAAGTTTCTTTGACCAAGTACCGTGATATGTCTATTTTTACTTCTTAAGTTTTAATGTTTTTATCGATTTTTGAGTTTATTTGTTTAAAAAATTGACTTATTGATCCACGTTTCTTCTTTTATTATTCTAGGCGTCTTCGGGATGAAAATATGTTGAAACGAATCAAACAAAAGCCTTTGGAGCTAAAAACGAAGAAAACAAAGTAGAGAATACAAAAACTCAAGCTGTTGGAAAATCAGTACATCTGAATCTGGATAGTAACTATCTGGTTTTGGATAGTGATGTCGCAATTTGAAGAATCCATCCAGAACTTTCCTGATTTGAAAAGCTGCGCAAAGGACTTAACTTCAATTTTCTAGAATTCCTTTCTAGACTCTTATTTTGTTTCCCTTTCGTAATTTGATTCTAAATCTATTTAGGAAATAATTTAGTGCAATCTTAGAGTAGGACTTGGAGAAATTTCTCATATAAACACCTCATTAGCAAGATTAATCTTCAGCTTACGTTTTTTTAAGTCACTTATTCATATTTTCTAGAAGATTAGAAGACCCGATCCGGAGGCAATTTCAAGATTTCTTCAGGTGACTCGAGATACGAGTTCGGACATTCACCTAAACCATGAAATCTTCTATTCTTCTTCTGAGCTCTCTAAACTCTTTATATTATATGAATTTGTCTACGAATTTGTGCTTTAGAAACATGTTTAGTGGCTAATTTTATTTGTGATTGGATGGATATGAACCTTGGGGACTTTGTTAATCTTGATGTGAATTACATGTTTTGATTATTAATTCTGGTTTGGTTGTTACTCAATTGTTGTGATTGTTTACCGATTCTTCAGAGATTTGTAATTTCGTAAGGTTAATTGGAATTGGAAAAGGAAGATTAACCTAGGGATTAATTGATTAATAGGAATTAGTAATTGATACAGATACTAATTACAGTTTTTATATCACTAAAATCACTCCTAATCTATAATTCGCTCATAATCGTGTTAAGAAGGAATTCTTCTCTAACGGTTTAGTGAAGGAGGGTTTTCGCCTAGGATTAGAGATTATCTGATATTAGAGTGAGATCCAACCAATAAGTTTTGATAATTAATTACAACAGTTTTATTAAGAAAACTAACTAAAGGTTGTAGGGGGATTCTACCATTCAAATAGTCTTTGTATAAATTTATTCTAAAACCCTTTAATTTCTTGCTTTCTTAGTTGTTAATTATCTTTTAAATCGTTTCTTAATTTTAAAAATCGTTTAAAAAGGTTTTATTCAATTAAGCATTAGAGACGTAGTTAGTACTAGTTCTTGACTATCACGAGAGTTCGACAATCCGAGGATTTTTCTTGTCTTATTACACCGATAGGTACACTTGCCTAAAAGAGGAATTTTTAATATGATAAAAACCACACATCAAGTTTTTTACAACATTCCGAGGGACGGTTAAATTAAGAATTCTAGTTATTTACTGATTTAATTATTTTTGTGTTCTATTTGTTTTATTCCCTCGTTGGATTGTGGCGTGTGTTTGGATTATTTGTTCTTCTTATATTTTTTTAAATTTGCTAATTTTGTAATTCGTTTGTGTTAGGTCCTTTCGACTAGTTTATGTCTCATTACCAACAGGGTGAATTGGTTGAATACGATATGGAAATTGAGAGATCGCTGTGGAAAATCTGTCGCACCGTAAATTTCGACACGGCGAAATTAGTAGGCGACAAGGCCAAGGAGGAGGAACCAACCAATCTATCACCACCACCACCTCCAACGACAAAACGTACTATAGCAGATTATGTTAGCTGGTCGTCTATCATTGGAACGCAAATGAGCATAGAAAAATCGGCGGTGGATCCTAATAATTTTGAAATAAAGCCTAATATAGTACAATTAGTGCAACATCATGTCTAATTTGGCACGCTACCCGAGGAAGATCCCAACGCACACATCGCCAACTTCTTGGAGGTGTGTAATACCTTCAAAATCAATGGTGCATCGGAGAATGTAATTAAGCTTCGTCTATTCCAATTCTCTCTAAGGGATACGGCGAAACCATGGCTCAAATCACTACCTCCGAGATCCATCACAACTTGGGAATCCTTGGAAAAAAAATTCCTTGGATGATATTTTCTCCCAAGATGTACTGCAAAATTGAGGAATGAAATCGTTTCATTCCAACAAGTCAGTGAGGAAAGTCTCTACGAAGCATGGGAAAGATGGAAAGAATTAAGAAGTGCTCACATCACGGTTTGGACTTGGGAATCCAAATCCAATCTTTCATTAATACTACTAGCTTTGGAGGTAGGCAACTCATAGATGCTTCCCCCGGTAGATCTACTGATAGTGAAACGCCCCCAAGTATATGACCTAATCGAACAAATTGCTATGAATAGCTATATTTGGGGAGGGTTAGGGAGGGGGAGGGGAGGGGAGCAAGACCTAAAGAGAGGGCGACGAGACTACATACCGTAGATATGATAATGGCCATAGAATCTAGATTGGCTACCATGATTGAAAAGAACCTTGGGAATTTGATTTCGTTATTGACACCAATTGTTGCACATCAATGGGAATTTCTGTGGAGCAAGTGGACTTTGTACAAGAGAGTAGTCGAAGGGAATAATACACCAATGGCTGCACATCAACTGGACATATTCCAATACCTATAACCTTAGATGGAACAACCAACCTAACTTCTCATAGGGAAATCAAGTGAAACACCTACCATAAAATCCTCCAGGTTTTTAGAATAGAGGACCTCTGCTACTATTTCCCTATGATGCACCCTCTACAAATCCACCACTGAAGTCCAATCTCGAAGATATGCTTATCGACTTCATGAGTGCAATTGAATCAAGAATGCAAAATCAAGATGCTTCAATTAAAAACTTGGAAATTTAGATTGAGCAAATTTCCAAGTTGGTATCTAAAAGACCTCAAGGAACTCTTCCAAGCAAGACAGAAGTAAACCCGAGAGAGCATGTAAATCCTATCTCGGTGATCTAATATGAAGAGGTTCCTAGGAAGGAGACAACAGTGGTTATTGTAGAAGCAAGCTCGAAGAAGGCAGAGATTAAGGCATTAAATACTCCCACATCCCAAGAAGTAGAAGACCAAGGAAAGACGAATAAGGGTTGGAAGTTGAAGCTTGCAAGCCTAAGCTCCCTTATCTGGTAGCTCTTGTTCGTGATAGAAACAAGGATGAGATGAGGAAGTTTATAGAAATCTTTCAACAATTAAAAATTAACTTAACTCTCTGTGATTTGCTCCTGCAGGTATTCAAATATGTAAAATATTTGAAGGAGATACTTTGAAAGAAAAGGATATTAGAAAAATGTCGACGTTCACTTTTGGTGAAAAATGCTCAGCAATACTAATCAACAAGGAAAAACGAAGGAAGTTTTCCTTTTCCTTACATGATAAGCAATTTTTCTATTGACGAAGTATCAGCCGACCTAGGAGCTAACATAAACGTGATGTCTTTCAATATGTGTAAAAAAATAGGCCTAAGAAACCCAGCACCGGCTAGGATGTCCATAAGTTTAGCAGATAAAAATACACATCCTAGAGGGGTTATAAAACACGTTTTGGTAACGGTGAAAAACCTTATCTTTCCTGTAGACTTTGTGATTCTCGATATGGAAGAGGATGTTGATTTCCCTTTAATATTAGGATGACCTTCCTTAATTATATACATCTAAAGCTTTAATTGATATGGAGAAAAGGAAATTAAGCATGAGGGTTGAAGAGAATGAAGTAGTTTTTAAATTCCCGATAATTCTAACCCCCTCTTCTAATAATACCAATAATAATAATAATAATAATAATAATAATAATGACACGTTGTTTTACATAAATCATACTAATCATGATGTGTCTCGATATTTGCAAGAATCTGAAAATCCTAACAACTTAAAAAGCAAGGAATAATAGTATTTCTCCTAAACCAAAGAGAAGGTTTTAATGGCGTGGGGGCCAATATGGCAAATGGGAAAAGGATGAGCCAAACGACCTCAAATTCTAATGATTCGGAGGTGTCGACGGCACCTAAGAGGGAGTCTTATATCCCTTTTCTGTATATTGTTGATGTAACTGAAAAGCCTTAGAGGCGGGGTGAATAAGATTTTTGCTAATTAAAAAAATTTTGCACAATTGAAATATAGAACCTCCGATTTTGTTTGAAGACGAATTTAATAACAATTTTTAAATAAAATTCTTGACCAAACAAAATCTCTTTTATAAAGAATGTTCAAACAATAAACATAGAGGCTACAAACAAAACATAAAGACAAAGACAAAGAATTTATAGTAGATCACTCTATCAATAGAGCTACATCTATTACCTTGAGACTTAATGATTTCACAAATTCCACTAATCACAGGCTTTTACAAAAACACCACAAAAGAGAACCACCCTTCAAGGATTTTGCACATGAACTTCAAAGATCACAAATCAATACAAGATAACAAAATATCAAAGGATCACCCAAAGGGTTTTCACAACACCTTTTATCAAAATATAAGATGAGAGAATAGAGATGGAATAATATTACCAAAGAAGCTTGAAATAAATAGAATAAAACTCTGTGAACTGATTCTACAAGCTTCCTTTCTTCCTTTTTGAAGAATGATCAAACAATATAGCTCCAAGAAGTTTTCCTTTGAATTTTATGGAAGATTGAAATTGTATTCTTTAATGCTCTTAAATTTGTTGAATAAAACTTCTTCAACAACTCCAAATTTATGGCTGATCAAAAGCCCTTTTATAAGTTATGGTAGAAAACTAGCCGTTATAGCAGCAACAGTCATATTTTTGACAAAGAAAACAGAAACTGGACGTCCTATTTTTAAAATAAGTTGTCCGATTTTCTTAAAGTACAAAAATAGGATGATCGATTTGTCTAAAGGAAAAAAATAGGATGACCGATTTTTAAGATGCTTAAGAAACTTTCAGACGTCTGTATTTCTAAATCGAATGACCGATTATTGTAGTACTCAAAAGAGATTTCGAATGTTCGGTTTTAAATCAGATGATCGACTTTTGTTGTTTTCCAAAAATTATGAAATATTGTAAAACACATATTTTCCTTCACTCTTAAAACATGTATTTTTTATGCAAAAACTTATAAGAAATATAACAACTTTAAATCCTCAAACCTTTATCAAGAACACTTAGCTTTTCAAAAATAATTCTCAAAAACGTTTCTTCTAAGGAGATAATCATAATTGATCAAAAACTCAAAGAAACAAGTTTGGGAGTTTTACATATATACCTTATAAAGCTATCCCTAACCATTCTTCTTGTCTTTAAGGTCTTTAACTTGATCACTTCATCTTCATAAAATCTTGTAATCTTGAGTGATCTTTTGCTTCTTTGTAGATCATCCTTAAGACTCCTTTTGTGTAGCTTTCATTCTTCTTACAAAACTACTTCTATTATCACAAAGCACAAGTTAATCATAATCAAAACACATAAGCAAATATGCCCTTAGGGCTTACAATCTCCCCCTTTTTTATTATGACAAACAAAGTTGCAAGATGATAACCATATAGAACAAAAGAACACAGTTAATTCAAGAGAATGCTTAAAAGACTAATATTAAGTTCAAAGCATATCAAGAACATGAGAAAGACAAAGAACTCCCTCTGTTATTTGGAAAACATGCCAAGGTTTGAAAAACAGTTAGAAAAGAAAGTGCTCTCCCTTAAGACATGCTTTAAACAACAAATACGGCACCAAGCATCATCAACTAAAGCTTAAGGCTATATAAGCAACAAGGCGCTCAAAAGATCAAGGCAATAACAATGTATGCACATCATCAACAATATGCATGTATATATATATATATATATCTCCTTTAAAGCAACAAGACACCTCAAAGAATCAACATCATAAGGCATCAATATAATGCCATCAACAAAATACAAATAAGGCATCAACATAATGCCATCAACAAAATATATAATGCCATCAACAACATATTGCATCTTATATTTTGTCCCCCTTTTGTCATGAATCAAAAAGCATAAGAAATATAAGGGATCACTGAAATGGAACTTTAATTATTTAGATATCATCATCAAGTTTCAAAATAAGCAAAGAAGACAATTTTCATAGATAAGCAAAGTAAACATAAGTTCCAAAACAAGACTTCATAGATAAAACATAAACAAAGAAACATAAGGTAATAAACTTGAAAGCATAACACATAAGAAATGAGGATAAGCTAATAAACTTGAAACTCCTCTTTTTTTCTTGGAAATCCATATTGTCTTCTTCTCTTCCTCTTGCTTCTACCCTCATCAACCTTTCTTGAATTTTCGAAATTATTCCATTTAGAGCATCAAACACACTATTCATTTTGGCTTGCATAGAGGCCATCATCTCCATGAGTTGAGATACACCTCTGAATGATTGTCCTTTTTCAACCCTTTCTTGCCTCTTTTTCTATCTCATATCTCTTTTAAAAGTTTCATCTTCCAGTTCTTATTCACTAACCTCTTTATCCACAGTCATAGCATCTTGCCCCTCATCATCTTCTTCTTCTTCCTCATCACTTTCATCATCATCTTCTTGTCCTCCTCACTACAACATACCTTCCTCATTTCTTAAAAAGCCCATTCTTTTGAAGGTATGTTTGTTATAGATTTTCCCAATACCAATAGATCACCAACTCCAACAAAATTTAGCACAAAGTATTGGAAAAAGTTAGTGAGAAAACAACTATATGGCAAGCATTTTGTAGAGGAGGTCTGAGTAGCTAGCATATGTTCAATGGCCATAAGTCCAAAATTCATCCTTCTATGCTCATGTAAAGATTCCATATCAGATAAATCAACTTTGTGCCTCGGAGCAATCTTTCTCCTTTTTCTTGTCCATTCTTCAATATTTGTAGCTTCTTTGATCGAAATGAACCTTTCTGGTAGTCTCACTTCACTTGCCACTTTCTTCCCTTTTCCCTTCCAGTTCTTCCACCTCTGCTACTTCCTCCTTCTTCATAATTTTCTCCCCTTCGAACATTTGTATTCTTGACTTTCACCATTTTAGAGAAATTGAAGTAGGAAAGTGATTAATCTTTGAGAGAGAGAACAATTTAAGCTTCGATTTTGAGAGGAGAGAAAATTGAGTGGGTTTTGATATAGAGAGCGAGCGAGAGAGAGAGAGAGACAGAGGGTCGATGGTGAGTGGATTGAGAGAGAGAGAGAGAGCCGACGGTAGGGGTTAACATTGAGAGTCAGTTTTGAGAGTGATCAGTTTTAGGAGGGATAGAGAGAGACACAGACGATGAGGGTTCTTAGAGAGGGAGAGAGAGAGAGAGAGAGAGAGAGAGAGAGAGAGAGAGAGAGAGAGAGAGAGTAGTAAAAGAAAAATGAGAGATTTCTTCCCCTTTTTTGTTATATAAAACATCTGTCGGGAAACAGAAAAATCGGTCGACCATTTTTTAAAAACAATCGTCCGAAAATATTAAAATCAAAGAGAATCGGACGTCCAATTTTTTTTAATGCGTTTGATTTTGTTGTTCGAAATTCTCGGCTTTTTTTGTGAAGCAAAAAGAAAGAACTCAAAATTTTTAAGGAAAAGCAGACGTTCGATTTTTTCAGACACTCATCCGATTTTGTAGTTCGAAAATCTTAGCTTAAAAAGTGAAGAAAAATTTGAAACTCAAAACACATGTTAGTCATGGATTTTATCAATGCCAAGTAATTTACTTAAATAACAAAAATGATCTTTAGAAAGGGGTCTTCTAAAAATATCAGCAATTTGATCCCCTGTTCAAATATATTCCAAAACTACATATTCTTTTGCAACATGATCTCTTATATAATGATGTTTGATTTCAATATGTTTTGTTTTTAAACATTATACAGGGTTTACAGAAAGATTTATTGCACTAGTCTTATCACGTAAAATAGGCATGTTTTTGAAATCAAAACAAAAATCAAATAAAGTATGCTTCATCCAAAGTAACTGAACACAACAACAACCTGCCGCAGTGTATTCCGCTTCGGTAGTTGATAAGGACACGCATGATTGCTTCTTACTGAACCAATACACTAAGCATCCTCTAAGAATTGGCAATTTCCGCTAGTACTTTTTCTTTCTACCTTGCATCTGGCATAATCCGCATTGGTATAAGCAATAGGATCAAAGCAAGATTGTTTAGAGTACCATAACCCATAGTTATAAGAAGATATTAAATATCTTAAAATACTCTTAACAGCAATTAAATTGATTCCTTGTGGCAAGCTTGGAATCTAACACACAAACAAACGGCGAACATAATATCTGGCCTACTAGCGTTAAATAACGTAAGCTTCCAATCATACCTCTATAGCATTTTTCATCGACCTTTTTACCTTTTTCGTCTTTGTCAAGTTTTAACGATGAGCTCATTGGAGTTCCTATTCCTTTTGCATCGCTCATCCCAAACCTTTTGAGAAGTTCCTTTGTGTACTTCTCTTGGTTGATAAAGATACCTTCTTTGGTTTGTTTAATTTGAAGACAAAGAAAATACGTTAATTCTCCCATCATACTCATCTCAAACACTTTTTGTATTAATGAAGCAAACTCTTCATACAAACAAATATTAGTAGCTCCAAAGATAATATCATCCACATAAATTTGGATAAGTAGAAGATCATTGTTACAAGAGGTTTTTGTAAAAAAGGTTGTGTCCACCACACCTCTTAAAAAATTGATTGAAAGGAGAAAACCACTTAGTTTTTCATACCAAGCTCTTGGAGATTATTTTAAACCATATAATGCTTTTGAAAGTTTATAAACATAGTTTGGAAATTCTTCATGTACAAAACCAAGAGGTTGTTCAACATAAACTTCCTCCTCAATATACCATTTAAAAAGCACTTTTAACATCCATTTGAAAAAGCTTGAATCCCTTAAAATAAGCAAAAGCTAAAAGCATTCTTATGGATTTAAGTCTAGAAACTGGAGCAAAGGTTTCATCAAAATCTATGCCCTTTTCTTGATAGAATCCTTGAGCAACAAGCCTAGCTTTGTTTCTTACAAATTCTCCGAATTCATTTAGTTTGTTTCTAAAATCCCATTTTGTGCCAATAGTGGGGTGATCACAAGGTCTTGGGACTGAAGTCCAAACTTTGTTTCTTTCAAATTGATTAAGTTCTTCTTGCATTGGAATAATCCAAAACTCATCACATAGAGCATCATCTATAAACTCAGGTTCTAGTTGAAATTATAAAGCAAAGTTATCAATGAAATCCCTCCTTGTTCTTACCCCTTGCCATACATCACTAATGATTTCTCCTTGGAGTATCCCTTTGGATATATCACATCTTGAGGAAGATTTTGAGTTTCTTGATCATTCTCTTGTTTCTCCTTAATCTCCTCTTCCTCCTTTGCATGTGCCTCCATAGCTTGGGTGTGCAATGGTTGCTTGTTCAAAGAATTATCTATATCATCATCATCTTTCTTTTAAAAAATGTTTGATTCATCAAAGTTCGTATGAATCGACTCTTCAACACATAAGGTTCTTTTGTTGTAAATCCTATAAGCTTTCTTGATTAAAGAGTAACCAAGAAAAATTCGCTCATTGGATTTTCTATCAAACTTTCTAGGGTTGTCCTTGGTGTTTAAAATAAAACATTTACATCCAAAAACTTTGAAATTGCCAATTGAGGGAGTTTTCTAAAAAATAAGTTCAAAAGGAGTTTTATTAAAAAATGGTCTCAAGAGAAAGCCATTCATCACGTAGGAAGCGGTGTTAACGGCCTCGGCCCAAAAATATTTTGGTAGGGAGTTTTCACAAAGTATTGATCTTGCCATTTCTTGTAAAGTGTGATTTTTCTCTCCACAACCACATTTTGTTGTGGGGTTTTAACGCTGAAAAATTGTGTGTAGTACAAAAATCATCACATAGTTTTGTAAAATCTTGATTGTTAAATTCTATCCCACTATCACTTTTCATAGAGATTAATTTACAATCAAGGGAGGTTTGAACTCTGTTGAAAAGTTTGGCAAACTCTTGAAATGCCTCATCCTTTTGGCTTAAAAACAATGTCCAAGTGAATCTTGAAAAATCATCCACTATAACAAAAGCATACCTCTTACCATCAAGACTAGTGGTCCTCATTGGTCCAAATAAATCTATGTGAATAAGTTCTAAAGGTTTTGAAGTAGAAATCATCTTCTTTGGTTTAAAAGAGGTGTTAACTTAATTTCCAAATTGGAAAGCATCACAAAATTTAATTTTCTCAAAATTTAGCTTTTGTAAACCTCTAACAAGTTCTTTTGAAGAAAGATGGTTTCGTAAACCCATGCTAACATGGCCAAGCCTTCTATGCTACAAAAATGCATCATTATCATGAACCTAGAGACACTTTAAATTTTGAGGAATAAGATCTTCAAGATGAAAACGTAGACATTTCCAACTCTTTTTGCAACAAAAATTGTTTTGTTTTCAAGCTTATCAATGATAGAAGAAGAATCACTTTGAAAAACAACTTTGCAACCATTATCACATAATTGACTAATACTTTGCAAGTTGAACTTTAAGCCATCAATTA
Source organism: Catharanthus roseus (assembly GCA_028651295.1). Classification (NCBI taxonomy): domain Eukaryota; kingdom Viridiplantae; phylum Streptophyta; class Magnoliopsida; order Gentianales; family Apocynaceae; genus Catharanthus; species Catharanthus roseus. Next base: position 15,433,819 of record JAPQWS010000168.1, on the reverse strand, counting down.
AGAGAACTTGCTTAATTCAAGAAGAAGAATCGCTACTTATGTTACATATACTGATGATTTTTCCTTTCTTCTTATCTCCAAAACTGACAAAGCCACTTTTGATTTTCTTGAGCTCACTCATTAGAGATGCATTGCCAGTCATGTGTCTTGAGCATCCACTATCCAAGTACCATTTAGTTGAGCTTGGTTTCTGTTCTTACAATAGAAGAAGTAGAGATGACTTTTGGTACCCATATCCTTTTGGGTCCATGAATGTCAGTTGCCTTTTCTCTTACTTTCGAAATAGTTTTTACTCCCATTTCAATCTTTATTTTTATAAAAAATTTTGTTGCCTTATGATCATTCTTTTCACAATATGTGCAACAAAGATGTGAGAAAGATGAAGAAGTTTTTACAAAGCAAGTTTGGCTTGAAAGAGTATTGGAGTTATTATAACCAATACCGTTTTTGTCAAATGGTGATCTTTGAGAACCAAGAAGTTTTTCAAAGTTTTCTTTTCCTTTCATAAATTTTTCAATACACATGGTGAGATCATTTACCTTTTTCTTCAAATCATTGCAATCAACCATGCATTTTTCAAGGGAAAGAACTTTTTCACAAAGATTTTTTTTTTTCTAAGCCAAGTTCTTGGAATTCTTTGTTTGTGAAATCCTTTTCACTTTACGAAACTTCTAAAGATTCAAGAAGAGTTCTGTTTCACAAACAAGTTTTGAATTTTCATTCAATAAATCTTCATTCTTGCTTTTTAAATCCTTGTTTCTTTTGGAAATCATTTTGAGCTCATCATACATTTCAATAAGCATAGAGTTAGGATCATCATCATCATCAATAGAACTAGAAAAGTTAGAAGGTAAAGATTGTACCTCACTTTCCAATTCCATGAAGCACATGTTTGCTTTTTCTTCTCCTTCACTCTTACTCGAGTCTTGATCCCAAGCTCCTACTAGGCGTTTACCTTTCTTATTTTTCTTTATTGCCTCAAGCTTTGCCTCTAATGCTCCTTTTTCCTTTTCTATAGCTTTTGGGCAATCGACTACAAGATGATCGGTGCTATTTTATTCAAAGCACCTAGCCTTGAAGAGTGGGGAACTTTGTCCTCCTTTCTTGAAATGAGGTTTCTTTCCTCTTTTGCTAAAATCTGTCTTGTAAAACAGTTTGAATTTTTGAACCACCAAAGCCATATCTTCATCTTCATTACTTTCATCCTCATTTTAGATGAATTTTCTTGGTCTTCCTCATTTATTTTAAGCACCACACCTTTTCTTCCCTTGCCTTCTTCTTTCATTTCATTTAATCTCTTTATCTACATCTCATAGGTGAGAAGGGATCATATGATCTCTTCAATGGGAAGAAGTCTCAAATCTTTGAATTCTTCTATAGCAAGAGTTTTTCGTTGCCATGCCTTTGGAAGTGCATCAAAAACTTTTCTATTTTACCTCTCCCCTTGTGTATTCTTTTCCATATACCTTTAGCCCCTTTGTGATGTTGGTGAATCTTGTGAACATGTCACTTATACATTCATTTTATTTCATCATGAATAATTCATAGTCTCTTACCAACATGGCCAATTTTGATTCTTTTACTTGATTTGTGCCTTCATGAGTGAATTCTAAAAATTTCCACATTTCATGAGCCGAATCACATCTGCTCACTCTATTGTACTCATTTGCATCCAAAGCACAACTTAATATGTTCATGGCTTGAAAATTGAGAGTCATTTTTCTTGAGTCAAATTTGACGAATCCTTCAACCTTCTTGACTCTTCCATCTTTTGGGGGAACAAAAGTCATTTTTCTACAATACTCCAAAGATCAAAGTTAATAGAGCAAATATAGATTTTAATCCTTGAATTCCAAATAGTATAATTAGTGTCATTAAAAAGAGGAGGTCTATTTGTAGAAGAGCCTTCTACATAAGGTAAGTTTGAAATACTAGCCATTTTATAAATCATCTTTTGTTTCTTAGGATGTTAAGCGTGTTGAAAGAAGACCAGCTCTGATACCAATTGAAAAAGCTTAAGAGGGAGGGGGTGAATAAGATTTTTAGCTAATTAAAAAACTTTTACACCATTAAAATATAAAACCTTCGATTTTGTTTGAAGAAGAATTTAATAACTCTTTTTAAATAAAATTCCTAACCAAACAAAATCTCTTTCATAAAGAATGTTCAAATAATAAACATAGAGGCAACAAGCAAAATCACAAAGAGAAAGACAGAATTTATAATGGTTTACTCTCTCAATAGAGCTACATCCACTACCTTGAGACTTAATTCAAGGATTTTACAAATTTCTCTAATCACAAGCTTTTACAAAAATACCACAAAACAGGATCACCCTTCATGGGTTTTGCACATGAACTTCAAAGATAAAAAATCAATACAAGATAACAAGATATCAAATGATCACCTAAAGAGTTTTCATAAAACCTTTGATCATAATACAAGACGAGAGAGTAGAGATGGAACAATATTACCGATGAAGCTTGAAATAAATAGAATACAACCATGTGAACTGATTCTACAAGCTTCCTTTCTTCCTTTTTGAAGAATGATCAAACAATATAGCTCCAAGAAATTTTTCTTTTGAATTTTATGGAAGATTGAAAATGTATTCTTTAATGATCTTAAATGTGTTCGATAAATTTCTTCAACAACTCCAAATTTATGGCTGATCAAAAGCCCTTTTATAAGTAAAGGTAGAAAACTAGTCGTTATAGCAACAAAGATCATATTTTTGACAGAGAAAATTGGACGTCCTATTTTTAAAATAGGTGGTCCGATTTTCTTAAAGTACAAAAATAGGATGACCAAGTTTTCTAAAGGACAAAAATAGGATGACCAGTTTTTAATATGCTTAAGAAACTTTCAGACATTCATTTTTCTAAATCGAACGATCGATTATTGTAATACTCGAAAGAGTTTGGACGTCCAGTTTTAAATCGGATGACCGATTTTTATTGTTTTCTAGAACTTGTGAAATATTATAAATACAGGTTTTCCTTTACTGTTGAAACATGTATTCTTGATGCAAAAGCTTATAAAAAATATGACAACTTTAAATCCTCAAAGCTTTATCAAGAACGCTTAGTTTTTCAAAAATAATTCCTCAAAAATGTTTCTTCAAAGGAGATAATCATAAATGATCAAAAACTCAAAGAAACAAATTAGGGAGTTTTACATATATACATTATAAAGTTATCCCTAACCATTCTTCTTGTCTTCAAGGTCTTTAACTTTATCTTCATAAAGTCTTGTAATCTTGAGTGATCTTTTGCTTCTTTGTAAATCATCCTTGAGGCTCTTTTTGTTCCTCTTTTGTTCTTCTTACAAAACTACTTCTATTATCACAAGGTATAAGTTAATCATAATGAAAACACTTAAACAAATATGCCCTTATGGCTTATTGTAATGTTAGGTTTATGTTAGTTCGTTTTATAGTTTTACTTTAAGTTTTTGTTTATTTTTGTTCATTTCATTTTGGTTTTTTTTTTTTTTTTTTTTGTTTGAGTCATTAAAGTGAGTGGGAAAATGGATAAAAACAAAAGAAATCAGCAGCTTCCAACAGCATATAGGGCTTTTCGGATCCGGAGAGTAGCACAAGAGTCAGAAACATTTTTTCCCGAGGCTATCCAGATCCAGTAAGTCTTACTATTTAGGTCTGGATAGTTAGGGAACCAAAAGATATGGGTTAAAATTTTCGGATTTTCGGGTTGGGACTTCCGATTCCTTTTCAAATTAAACCTATTTTCCCGAAAACAGAATCTCGAAATCTCTTTCTCAACTCCCTCAACCTCCAAACCTTTACCTCCCTCTCCCTCACGAATTTCTTCCCAATCATCTCCATTTACTCTGGTATCTTTCTATCCTTCTTCCCTATTCTATCGGTGTCTTCCCTATTCTTTTGGTACTTTCTCACTGTTTCTTTTTCCCTAATCTTCTCTTTCCCTTCTATTTCTTTCTCTCTTTCCCCTCCGTTATCTTCCTTCTTTTCCAGTCTCACCACCGGTCACCTCTGTATCAGAACAGAGTACCACCGCCACACCTTCTTTTCTCTCTCTCTCTCTCTCTCTCTCTCTCTCTCTCTCTCTCAACTGCTTCTTCTTCCCTCGACCTACGACTCTCCGTTCTTGTGGAGCACCTTTTTCCTGCGAAATCTGAACATCAGAGTTCTGATTTTGGCCGATTTTTGTTACTTAATTCTTTATATTGATTTTTTATTTTCTTGTTTTCTGTCTACAGATCTTCACAATAAGCTCTCCTCAAGGAGGTTTTCTTCGAGATTCAAGATGCAAAGTCAAGTTATCTCTTTGATTGTTTTAGATCGTTTGTTGGCTCCATTTCTTGGAGTAGCTTTTCAACTCGAATCTAGTTTCGCCCCTCCCCCTCCCCCCCTCCCCCCTCCCAATTTCTACATCTCTCCGAGACAGTTTTCAAAGTTGCTAATATGCTCATGGGTTTGTAAATTGCCGAATTTTAAGGGAGATGATGATTCTAACCCTTTCTTGCCGATGTAATCCGAAAATTGCAAGAAGGACTCTACAATGAAGATTATTCTATGTTTGTTTTTTTAACTATGTTTAATATGTTTTGTCCACCGCCTTAGTGTAGTTTGTTTCTGTTACTTAATGTAACTAGTTTTAAAATGGTTGTTCCAATTTATCAGCTTTTCTCTTTCACTAGGTTAGAGAAAAAGTTGGAGAGTTGTTTTGATTGTAATGGTCTTGACCTATTTCATATCAATAGATAATATTCTTACCTAGTAACAAAAAAAAAAAAAAAAAAAACGAAAAGGGAAAGATGTAGTTTAGTTAAATTTTAGGGATGTACTTGTAGTTTCAACAAACCTCAAGAGGAGTTAGAGTAATTAGCTGAAACCAATATTGATAGAGAAGTAAGGAAATCATGATAGTGTTATTATGGGAGAGCGATTCTTTTCACTCATTTCTCTTCCTTCTCCTCAAACCAAGTAAGATTAAGGTGTTAATTGCTCATCAAAAGTTTTTAAATTCATAAAAAAAAAAGATGGATACAGGAACACTTAAGCTTCTTAAGAAAAATAGAAGTAGATTGAACTAATTATTGGAAATCGAGGTTGGAATTCGTAAAATGTGGGTAGAGGGCATAAACAAATTCTTTTCTGTTTTTTTCTTTTTGATCAAACTCAAAATTTTATTAAGAATATTAAAAAATTTACGTTGGGGTACATTTGAATTTTAGGGAACTCTTAAACTTCAGAGCAAGACCATATAAAGGTCACCAACCGGACAACTAACAGAGCCCATCGTCCAAGAATTCATGCATATCCGTGGTCATGTCATATCATACTCCCTCTCTTAAAAAAAGAATTCATCCCCGTATGCGTACCTTCATTAAAGTACAAAAAGCGGGCTACATTAGAAATAAAATGTTTCAAATAAACAATGCTATGAACATTATTGCTAAACACTAAAGAAATAGACAAATAAGTACAATGGTCATGTAAACAACAAGAAGAGCAAGATGTCTATAATTTCTTTGAAAGGTTTACGATAAGCAAAAGATGTGTTAATAAAGATGTTTAAGAAATGATGCTCTAAGGAGAATAGCACAAGCCGCCAAAAATATGCTCCTTCAAAAATGTTTGAAATGAAACCTCTTAGGAACAGTTTCTTTGAAATTTCCTCCAAGAAAGACTTAATACCATCGTCCATATAAGGAAAATGATATTGAAAATGCACTTTAAAATTAAGCTTAGAAGCATTTGACAATGAAGCACAAGAGAAATTATTCAGGTAAACTGATCAAATTTCTACGCTACTCCTTAAAAGGTAAATGGTAGGAAATATGTGTTTTAATGAAAGCTTTCCAAGATTTTGCAAAAGAAAGCTTTCTCAAATTATCTTTCATGAATTCACTAAAAATAACTTTAAACATTTCAAATCCGATTTCTACCATGTTTCTAAAATCTATTAATATGAAATCCTTAAAATGTAAATAGTAGAATTTTAAACCATGGTCATTTTCATTCAAAGTGTTCAAAAAATCAATTATATTTGGAAGCTCTTTTCTATTACAAGAAAACTCAAGTTGGACATTGTCAAATGCTAGAAATTGGTTTAAAGGAACAAAATCAACAAGATTCTCCATTAAAGTATCAAGGGAAGATGAAAAATAATCAACATTCTTAACAAACTTTTTTAAACACTTATTATGTAGAATATCAAGTATAACGCAATTAAGTGCAAAAGAACGTAATTTAGTTTCCATGAGAAAGTGATCAAAACTTAAGTAGGAGTAAAGAAGCTTATTGTATTTTTAGATATTGTAGTCTAGGATTCTTTCATTCTCCATGTTTTGTATCAAAAAATTCTGCACACATGAAGAATCGTCAAAAAGAAAAGAGTTAGTTTGTTTAGCAAAAACACTCACTACCTAATTCTTTTCAAGTGCAACGATCTCTTTTTCTTTTTTCTCTCCTTCTATATTCTCTTATTTTCTTAATAAAGCACTCATTTTCTTTTGTACTCTCACTTTTCTCAAGATCAATTTCTTTTTCTTCCTCACTTTCATTTTTTTACACTATCGAAATAAAGTAGACATGGAATCAAAGACACATAATCTTTCAACTAATCTCACTTTTTCTTCCACTCTTTTTCTTCAATCACAATGCTCTCTTTTTTAATATTATTATCACTTATGAGATCACAAGAATCCTCTTTGGATGTCTCTTCTTCAACATGTATTTAGCACTTTCTTCAACTACCTCTTGTGCTTGCGAAAGCTCATTCATTCTTTGAAGCTCATAAACTATTGATGCTTTCATGATTTCTACCTTTTCAACTCCTTGAAATGGAATGGCAAGTTGCTCTTATTTCTCACATCTTTTAGCCTTCTTGATGCTCTTTTCTTTTTTCTCATTCTCAAATATTCTTATCTTTTCTTTTTAACTTCTTTTGCTCTTCATAAACTTGGCGAGACGCCAAAGAATTTAGAAGAATCTCTTGCCCTCTTTGGTGAAATTGTAAGAATTCTTGTCCCCATTGTATATAGTTTTCCTATCATATATCCAAGGACTTCAAAACAATAACTGGCCTGCTTGCATGGATGCTACATCACATAACACATCATCTTTATATAACCCTTTAGAGATAGACATCTACACTTTCTTAGTGACTTTGATCTCTTCAGTACTTTTGACCAATGGTATATGTAAGGCTTAGGATGTTCAAGAAGAGATAAATTCAACTTTTCCACAAGGTAAGTACTAGCTACATTAGCACAACGACTACCATCAACAACAATATTGGCAACTTTGCCTTCCATATGGCATTAGGATGGACTACATGTTCACTTTGATTTTTCCTTCTGTTAGGGAAAAACCCTACTTAAAGGAATTCAACAGGTGTATAACAAACAAGATTAGAGATGAATGAGAGAAAAATATAGACACAAGAGTTTACATGGTTCAGCTTAATGCCTACGTCTACGGGCAAAGATGAAAGAACTTAACTAAACACAAAGAGATTACAAAAGCGAGCAAAATCTCAGAAAAGGATCTCTAAACTTTCTTAAATGCCTATAACACAAACGGCTTTAGAAAACCCTGTCTCTTTTGCTTAATATTGTAAGCCCATTTTTGTTCGTACTTGACAAAGATGCAACTGCAGCAGCACCTGTCAGAGTAGAACCCTGCAAAACATACAAACTGCCAACTCTTTTGCCTTCTAATATCACAAAAACACCTTTTAAAAATTTTCAAAACGCCACCTTCAGCTAAGTGTTTGTAGCCATTTTCGTTAAAAGTGCCTATGGAAATGAGATTCTTTTTTAAACAAGGCACATGTTGAACATTAGTTAATGTATAAACAAGGCCATCAAACATCTTGATTGGAATTGTACCAATCCCTACAATATTGCATGGTGAATCATTTCCCATCAACACGACACCACTATCAATAGAATCATAAGTAGAAAACCAGTCCCCATTAGGACACATATGAAAAGAATAACATGAATCAAGTATCTATTCCTTCTCAAATTTAGAATGAGACTCAGAAACCATCAAAACATCACCCCATTCTTCTATATAGTAGCTTCTGCTGAAATTTCTTCAACTTTTGTTTTTTATTTTTCTGACTTTCTCTTTAACTTAAAGCATTCGAATTTGATATGCCCCTTTTTATGATAGTAATTGCATACTTTATCTCTATTTTTATATTGGAATTCATGTATATTCTTGTTTCCTTTAGAATCCTTTTCTGTTTCCCTTCTTGTCACACTAAAGGCGGTCGCTTGATTGTCAATACTACTAGCTAATTCCTTATCAACCTTTTCTTCACTTGAAAAGTTTGTCTTAACCTCTTGCAAGGAAAGAGATTCCCTACTACTGTAGATCATGGTCTCCCTAAAACCTTTATATGAAGGTGGTAAGGAATATAATATCATAATAGCTTGATCCTCATCCTCTATCTTCACATCAATATTTCTTAACTCAGTAATGAGGGAATTATATTCATTAATGTGAGACCTAAGAGATGTACCTTCTGACATATAGAGCATGTATATATGTTGCTTCAAAACAACTCTAGTTGCAATTTAACTTGGTCAGGTACAACTTGTTCAATTTCTTCCACAAATCAGCTGCAGTTTCCTTCAATAGAACTTCTTGGAGAACAGAATCATCCAAACTAGACTGGATGACGGAATGGGTATCTCAAACTCATTCCAACTTTCTTCAGACATATCTGAAGGTTTGTTATCTTTCTCGTCCAAAGCTTTCTTCGATTTAGTTTGGGAAAGAGTGCCAAGAATTCTCACCTTCCACAAAATAAAACTCTTCAATTCATCAAACCTCTTATTTTTAATCTTTTTGGTGAACATAGTAACACTAAATCAAATGCACAACCTATCTCTAATACCCGTTTGTTAGGGAAAAATCCTACTTAAAGGAATTTAGCAAGTGTAAAACAAACAAGATGAAAGATAAACGAAAGAAAAATATAGACACAAGCGTTTACGTAGTCCAGCTTAAAGCCTACGTCTAGGGAGGAGATACAAGAGCTTCACTAGACGGAAGGAGATTACAAAAGTGAGAAAAATCTCACAAAAGGCATTTAAACTCTATTAAAATCCTATAACACAAAAGGCTTCACAAAACCCTCTCTCTTTTCATCCTCTACAAATGACTATTTATAGATAACAAAACTACCCATGTGACCAAAAGTAAGGCCACTTCATAAAGTAGTGGAAGTGTGGAAGAAGTGATAATCATGGGAGAGTAGTAGTAAAAAACATATGCTTTAAACCAAGCTTCCAAAGAGATCATGCCCACTCCACTTAGTGGTCAATTCCATGAGAACATGGCAAATTAACTTCAAGGAACTACTAACACCTTCCATAGACATTTTCATCATATAAGCTCTCAAAGTAAACTTCTGTACAATAACTATGATCAATAAAACCATAACTATCATGATACCCTTCAGAACAATCATAAGGACTATGCTTATAATAATCATACTTAGATCTATTACATAATCTCATAATCATCATAAGAAGTATTCTCAAAAGATTTAGAATAAGAAGAGAGGTTACCAACTCCAATATATCTTTTAGTAGTGAAGTTTCCATTTTAATGGTTATTTCCACCATAAGCATATACTCCTAAGCCACTACCATTATAGAAGTTAGGATTTTCTTTTCCAAGCTTTCAAAGAACTATCTTCTATAGATATTTTCATCATATAAACTCTCAAAGTAAACTTCTCTACAATAACTATGATCAATAAAGCCATAACTATCAGGATACCCTTCATAACAATCATAAGGACTATGCTTATAATAATTATATTTAGATCTCTTATGTAATCCCCCCCCGCCCCCCTCCCCCCCCATAATCATTGTAAGAAGTATGTTCAAAAGACTTAGCATAAGAAGAGAAGTTACCCACTCCAATATGTCTTTTAGGAGAGAAGTTTCGATTCCATGGTTATTTCCACCATAAGAATTTACTCCATAGCCACCACCATTATAGAAGTTAGGATTTTTTCTTTTCCAAGCTTGCAAAGAACCATCTCTTGTTTTCTCAAGACTTCCAACCTTTGCAATGATAAATGAGATAACGTGTGCTCTATCACTATATCACTCGTATATGCACTCTTCAATGTCTTTTATGAAAATGATCTCACCCTCTTCTTTTTTCCCAACTCTCAACTCACAAGGTTCTATAGATACTTCAAAATTCTTTACCAACTCAACCAAGAGAATCAACCAAAGTAACTATCACAATTAATTCACTTAGTTGGAAATAAAATAGTTCAAAGAGTAATTCTATAAAACACTTGTAGTATAAAGAGTTTAAAAAATTCGTCTAAGGAAAAGAGGCAATCAAAACCATTGATCATCAAAAAACGAATAAGCAGATTTAAGGAAGCAATTACAAACAAAATTCAGCAAGAATTCAAAAGAAATTAAACTAAGCAAGAAGGAAAGAATACTAAAATCAATTTCCAGAAAACAGGGATAATAACATTCTGTTACTAAAAACCCGACATCTCAATCATTATAGCTCCAAATAGAGCCAAACCAATTTTAAAATATATAAAACTCGAATAGGATGAATTTAAGAACATGATTCGATCAAATGGAATGGGTATATCAAGAGATATGATCGAATTCATCCACACTTTTCTGCAATCGAGAATTTTGTATCCAAAGTTTTGGTCTAATTAAGCAAGCAAATCAACTCCAAATTGAGTGAAATGTGTTTCAAATGATTCTTAACTCAAAGGAAATTATATCCATCAAATAGTTTGCGCACAAAATCACACTTATCATTCTTTTTCATTCGATTTGTCTGACATGATTTTTTTGTACGAGTTTTGCATGACCTTCATTGTTTTTCATAGATCATCAAGTACCATACTCTTTTTTTCACGAAATTTTAACAATTAAAACATTAAATGACTCATGTTGCTCTTATAATTTGATGTGAATCCCCAATTTGTTTGCAAATTGAATCTATCACCATCCGAACATCACACCTTGCTTGAAGAACTTCTATTGAAGATTTTGTAATTCAAACACTTCATTAAAGAACCTATGGAAATTAAAGCCCCATAAAACCAATAACGAGAGGAAGAACTCTTTCCCAACTTGGCAAAAAGAACCTTAGGGAAACAAAGTCCTAAAACCTAAGCTATACAAATTAAAAGACCTAGATCAATCACCCGAAAAAACAAGAACTTGTAAAATTGATTAAAGAAAGAATTGTTGATGATCAATTAGAATCCTTAGACCTTCAATCCAAGAACAATAATTAATCAACCTACTAAGGAAAAGAACCCTTACGAACTAGCTAAGGAGGTTGAAGAATCCCTAGAACACTAAAGAGAAACACTCTCAAATTACTTCATCATATTCCATTAACTAATTATAAAGGAGGCATAATGAGATATTTATAGGAGACCCCTAACTCCTCTCCTAGACCTAACTAGTTTTTAAAAACACCTAATCAACCTTTAATAAAGTTAATTACTCTCCTAACCCTAGTAAATGTTTAACATGCCTAATTAATCTCTAATAAAGTGAATTACAACATTAGGAAATAAGGAAACCAAAAGTTAGACTAAAAAGAACAAAATTCACTAATTGATATTGTTTTTGTCTAGTTTGGACAGAGAACAACCATAGATGGTAGGTCATTCTACCTTCCAAATGGAAGGCTCTATTTTAGTAGCCCAAACTTATGTGATTTTGAATCTTCTCGATTATCGGCTTTGTTTGACCTTCAAAATGTTCATCCTGGCTCTTAGTGTCTTCAGCAAAGTTGTAAGGATTCTCTAAGCTTTCTAATGCATTTTGAATCACATCATCGGACTCATATATCTCAAGTTATGTCTCTTTTATCGGATATATTATCCTTGTAACAGAAGGTAGAATGTTCGGTTTAAGATTGGTTATAGGAAACACAAATGAACTCATCTAGGAATGAGTTATACTATTCTGGAAACTTCAGCCTTCTAGAATCTTCATGAAGGTCACTTGTTCATTTGAGATATTTAAATTCCTAAAATAGAGATCTTCCAAAACCAGTCCAAAAATTAAAGAAATTCCAGTTTATCTTTATTTAACCATTCTTTCAGCTTTAAATCTTGGACTTGAATCTTTCAAAAATTCATGCATATCCGTGGTTATATCATAAGTTCAACTATATTAACTTCATACTAATACTACTAACAAACAAAGGAAAGTAAAACAAAGTTTAAAGAAACCCAAAGCTAACCAAGAAGGCCCAAATCAAGACCTACAGCTAGGCCTACAAGAAAGCCTAAGTCTCAAAAAGCCCACATCCCTGAAACTAGGGTTATCTTCTGTTGAAGAAGTTGCCGCCACCAACATCGGCAAACTTCGGACATCAGGTATCAACCTCATGTTACCAAACCAGCTCTACAAGTAATGAAACACCAGCAAAAACTTATAAACAACGAGCACCAACTTTCCTGAACCACTTTTAATTTCCTTTAGAGAGGAAAGTATCTGAAGAAGACAACAGAATTCAGAGAAAACCAACCCCACAAAGCACCACCAATATCACCATTCAACACGGATATTTACATATCACCAAGGACGTAACTAGTCTACGTCTAGAGGGGTCAACGGCCTCCCCCCTCCCAATGGTTGAAAAATCGCCTGAATACTAGTATTTCAGCAGGGGGCAGGGGGCAGCATCCATGCACAGCTGCTATGGCTGTCGTAAAAGAAGAATATGTTTCGGATTTTTCTGTTACGTTGAGAAAAAGGAAGCAAACTATTCTTTATTAAAACGTCCTTAGTAAAACGATGTCTTTTAGCTAAGGACTAAGGACTCTTTAATAAAAAAAGTTAAGTGCTTTAAAAAAAAAATACACCAGCTCAAATCCCCAATTTAAATCATCGATAACCTTACATTTACTCCCCCTCGCCCTCTCGGTTCTCCCCTCTCTGTGAGCGGTGAGCTTGCGACTTGCCACTGGCCATCAACGCTCATCGTTGACCATACCAAGGTAAGTCTATTTCATTTTTTTCAATTTCATTGGTAAATTTAAATTTGCAAATTGCAATCTTATGATAAGTTAGTAGAATAAGTAGCTTTTAGGAAAGTAATAGAAATTAGATTTTTTATCTATTTACTGATTGTGACTCTAAATTATTTGAAGAAGTAAATAAGGAGGAGGAATCAAGAAGTGTTGTGAAGGAATTAAATAAAAGTGTGCATTTTGATTTGGGTATTTAAATGTAAAAGAAGAGGGTGAAGTGATAGCATAGATGATGAAGTTTTTGTATAGTCTATTGGGGACAGAATTGGAGATTTGTTCCAAATTGTTGCCTAGCTTTTTGTATAGCCGATGTGGCCTTATTTTGGTATATATAATATATACACAGATCCCCTTTGGAGGACAAAAAAGCTGTATTTTTTAGGTTGAAAATGTATTAATGCTACTGCTACTAGACTTGGTAATAACTAATGACAATTGAAAGAATTACAAAGCGGATTTGAGGTTCTTCTTCTTTTTTTCTTTTTTTTCTTTTAACTTCTCGAGTTGTTCTATATTTATGGATATACAACCCTAACTAATCTAAACATAATGAATGAAAAATTAATTGATACTATATACAATTTAGAGATGTTTTTGTTTATGCTTTGTAAGTTGTTTTTGGCCTTTAGGGTCCACTATTTACATAATATTTGTCCATTTGATTTGTTGAATAATTTTCTAATCATTTTAAATTATTAAATAATTTAGTTTGAAGCTAATATGGGAGGTCACTTTTCCGTCGTGATCTTCGACTTTTGTAGAAATATTTGTCTCGTGAGTAATGAGTAATCATTCCTCGTAAGTAATGGATAATCACTTCTTATTGGTAATGGGGATTATCTATTTTTTTTATTTGTTTGTAAATATATTAGTTTAGTTGAAGAATATTGGAGAATAATTGATATTTATTTGTTAATTTTTGAATTGTTTGAGCTGCCTTTGTATTTGAAAAGTGTCCATTACATAAATAAAATTATGTTAAAATTTTTTAATGTAATTCCAATATCCCAACCTATTAATCTTAGTTTCGTCTCTGCATATCACTACCCAACACAGATATTTACAGGAACCACTAGTATTGGAGATCTAACCCAAAATGAAGAGAAAAAAAGAAACTCCCACCACAACTTCAAAAAAACACCGCGGCACTTAGAGAGCACTCTAGTGTGTGCGATTAGGTGCGATTTCACACACTAACCGCACACTTTGCCTCGGTACTTCTTCGGCTGCCTTCTTTCTTGGTTCTTTTGCTTTGGAATGTACTTCTTGCTGCTCGCCTTTGGCCACCTTTCAAGACTGGCAGACATTGCTTCCTGATTTGTAGTGTGCACGGAGTTCCGTTGGGTGGACCTTCAAATTTTCTTTTCCCGCTTTGTGCTCACTTGTCTCAAGTTTACCGAGGGATCATTGCCACGCTTTGCCGCAACAAAGGTGCTCTCCTGCCACCTTGCCGACCTCTGTGGAGCTGGTTTGGAGTGCTAATTGGGGCGTGGAAGCTTGGGCGGACTTCTCCACTCCGCACTTGCAGAATTTACTGTTCACTGCTTCGCGGCTGCTATCATCGGGCAACCCAGCTTACTGCCAACTTGCTGCAACCAGGTAACTTGCTTTCCCCTACTTGGACGGTGCTCGGTTGCTTGTTTGTGGGCCAATGTGTTAGCCTTGCCGGCTGCATTTCTGTTTCCGTTGTGTTTGTTGTTGTTTGTCTCTCTTCTTTGTGGTCATGGCTGCTTTGGAGGGAGGGGGGAATGTGGTGGTTGAGAAGTATGATGCTAGAGAGGAGGAGAGTGATGCCTCTATGGTACCGGAGACGTCCGACTCGGTGTCCCAAACTTTAGGCCCTGAGGACACTCCCTCGGTGGATAATAGGGGGAAAAGGTCCAAATCTTTTGCTTCTCTATTCCAAGATAATCGGAATCCGGCTAAAGGGATGACCTTGCACAAAGTTGAGTTTGATGCATTTGAGGTGGAGATTGGGGAGGATGACGTTGATGAAGTGGTCCAAGCTTGGGGTTATGCATTGGTGGGTTATGTGGCCGGGGGCTTTCCGGGCATTGATGCCCTCAATAAACTGAGGAATGCTTGGAAAGTTCCCCACACTTTTAGCCTACACAAATCGGGTTGGTTGGTTTTCAAGTTTGGCAATGAGGAGAATCGCCTCAAGGTCTTGGAGGGTGGACCATACATGATCTATGGCAGGCCCCTTATTCTCAAGAATATGCAGCCGTTGTTTGAGTTTGGGGCGTGCACAGCTACTGTCATTCCTTCTTGGGTGTTGTTGCCTGGCCTACCCATTGATTTATGGAATAACCGGGCCCTTGACAAAATCGGCTCTCGGGTGGGCACACCTCTTTGTACTGACCGCATGACGGGTTTGAAGGAGAGGATTTCTTATGCCCGCGTTTTGGTGGAAGTGGACATTGGCAAGGACTTGGTGGCGGAGGTGCCTATCAAGTTGCCAGGGGGGAGAGTTAGAATGCAGTCTATCATTTATGAGCGCTTGCCTAAGTTCTGCACCCATTGCCGTATGATGGGCCATGTAGTGGACAACTGCCGACGGGTACCGAAGGGAAACTCTACCAGTCAGCCGGCGGCTACGGACAGGATGGATGGCCAGTTTAAGGTGCCTACTTCATCGAGGGTACAGGATGAGGGG
Source organism: Catharanthus roseus (assembly GCA_028651295.1). Classification (NCBI taxonomy): domain Eukaryota; kingdom Viridiplantae; phylum Streptophyta; class Magnoliopsida; order Gentianales; family Apocynaceae; genus Catharanthus; species Catharanthus roseus. Next base: position 15,418,108 of record JAPQWS010000168.1, on the reverse strand, counting down.
ACGAGTTTAGGGAATGGGGGGTCTGCCTTGCAAGAACAGCCAGGAGCTGCTAACGGAGGGAGGACTCCAGCGGTAGTTGACGCGGAGGCTGCCAGTATGGCACAGACCTTGCCTAAGGAGGCTGCACCAGTGGCATGCCGCAGACCACCTTTGAGCACACATGGGGGCACAGAGGCCAAACACACTCAAGGGTTGATTCAGGGAGAAAGTTCCCGCGCAGGGGTAAGGAAGGCGGGTGAGCAGCCGAGCATTCCCCTTGCCAACTCTTTCCAGGCGTTGGAGGTCGATGTCCCTGCTGCCACCGAAAGGTTAGGTGCTCGTGTTGCCGATGGCGCTGCTGAGGGCACTGATAAACACCGAGAGGGCAGGGCGGATGGCAGGAAACGTATCACGCCCCTCCCCATCCAGGTTGGGCCTAAAGGGAAGAATAAAGGCAGAGGTGGTAATGGTAATCAAGCACCAGGTGCTACGGCTGGGGGAAGTGCTAAGGGGTCTACCCACAAGCTAACCCAATGATAGTCGGATGGTGGAATGTGAGAGGGTTCTCTAAAGCCCTCAAACATAACGAAGTTAGTAGTTTTTTGCTCACTAATAAAGTCGCAGTTTTTGGTATTATGGAGACGAAATTGGATGAAGGCAGGTTGTATGATATCATGAGATGGAAGTTTAAGGACTGGAACGTGGTCCATAACTTTCATATGCATGAGGCAGGTAGGATAGCAATTCTTTGGCATCCGGCTATGGTTCGGTTGGACTTGGTGCACACTGGTGCTCAAGTTATGCATGTTCAAATTACTTGTGCTATTTCGGCTACTAAGTTTTTCGCCTCTTTTGTCTATGGCTTGCACTCGGTTGTGCACCGAAGGCCACTATGGCAGTCCTTAAGGCAGCTGGGGGCTGGCCTCACTGAGCCGTGGGTGGTCCTGGGGGATTTCAACAATGTGTTGCATGGCACTGATAGGAGAGGAGCTACGACTGTCAAAGCCTATGAGGTGACGGATTTTCTAGACTGTTGTGTTGAGTTGGGACTCTCGGACATCACCTACACGGGCCTTCACTTTACATGGAGCAATCGAACGGCTTGGTCCAAGATAGATAGAGCACTTGGTAACTCACATTGGTTTGAGGCTGGCTTCAAATCTATCACTACTTTCCTTCCTCCGGGTTGCATTTCAGATCACTCGCCCGGGTTAGTGGCGCTTTTGGAGCAAGCAAGGGTTTGTCGGCCATCCTTCATGTTTTTCAATATGTGGACCAAGCATGAGCTATTCCTGACAGAGGTTGACCGAAGTTGGGCCGAACCGGTGTATGGTACTAAGCAGTATATCCTTTGCAGGAAACTCAAACGATTGAAGAGGGTCCTTAAGTCTTTGAACCAGCAGCATTTTGCACATATCTCGGCACGGGCAGAGACGGCTCGGCAGCAACTGAAACAGGCACAACTTCACCTTCATGACAACCCGGATGATGAGTGGGGCAAGAAGGAGGTTGCTCACCGACAACATGAAGCTGCATTCCTTCTTGATGCGGAGAGGAGATTCTTTGTGCAGAAAACGAAGTGTGAATTTCTTATGAAAGGGGATAAGTGCTCTAAGTTATTCCATTCCCTAGTCAAACGCCGCTCTAAGAAGAACTTTATTGCTAGCCTCATGAAAGATGATGGAACATGGACTACCTCAGCCAAGGCTATGCAACAGGAGTTGTTCGGGTTCTATGGTTCGCTTATGGGTACTTGCCAACCGGTACAGGAGTTTGATACTCAAGCTATGAATGATGGCCCTCAACTCTCGGCTCAACAGGCAGAACTTTTGGCAGCCCCGTTCACCAGAGAACACATCCGGGCCGCTTTGGAGGATATTGGGGAGGACAAGTCCCCTGGGCCGGATGGCTACACCTCTTGCTTCTTTAAGAAGGCGTGGAGTATAGTAGGGGAGGACTTATGTGAGGCGGTGATGGAATTCTTCCAAACGGGTCAGTTACTCAGACAGCTCAACCACTCGGTTATTGCCCTCATTCCGAAGGTTAGTAATCCTTCTAAGGCGGCGGACTTTAGGCCCATTTCTTGCTATAATGTGGTTTATAAGATAGTCACTAAATTAATCGCGGCTAGACTTGCTCAAGTCCTCCCGAGTATAATAGACAAAGCTCAGTCGGCTTTTGTCCAGGGTAGGAGCATGGTGGAGAATATTCATCTAGCCCAAGAAATTATGCGGGGTTATGCAAGAAAGAGGACGGCTCCTAAATGTACTTTGAAGATTGATATTCGGAAAGCCTATGACACACTTTCTTGGGAATTCTTGGAGAAGACCTTACTTACCCTAAACTTTCCCGGCCAATGTGTTGATTGGATAATGCGCTGTGTCACTACTCCCTCATATTCTTTAAGGGTTAATGGGGAGACTTTTGGGTTCTTTGAGGGCCGAAGGGGCTTACGGCAAGGAGACCCCATGTCGCCTTTCCTTTTTGTGGTGGGTATGGAGTATCTGTCCAGGCAGCTACTGTTGACGGCACAACATGTGGACTTTAATCATCACCCTAAGTGTAAGGTCCTGGGCATCACTCATTTAGCCTTTGCGGATGATTTGATGATCTTCACTAGAGGTGACTATAGGTCCGTACAATTGGTGTCCAATACGTTGCTGGAGTTTGGCAAGGCTTCGGGGCTGCAAGTTAATTTGGCTAAATCGGATATCTACCTAGCCGGGTTGGAGGAAGCGGACAAGGAATGCATTCTACAGAGCACAGGCTTTCATGGGGGCTGCATGCCGTTCCGTTACCTAGGAGTGCCTATGTCTGGTTCTACTTTAAAAGTGGTGGAGTATGCGCCGTTGATTGAGAAGGTGTCTAAGACCATCTTGGCCTGGTCAGGGCTTACACTATCTTATGCGGGTAGAATTGAAGTTATTAAGACGGTCCTTCAAGGCATCCAATGTTTTTGGCTCGGGGTCTTGCCTATACCGGCCACTGTGCTGGATAGGATCACTACACTATGCCGGAAGTTTCTATGGGCTGGTCATGCGGCTAGAGTTGCTTGGAGTACCGCCTGCCTTAAGAAAGAGCAAGGAGGGTTGGGATTCAGAGATACCAGGAAATGGAATGATGCGTTGTTGGTCAAAGTGCTATGGAAACTGTGGTGCAACAAAGAGGCTCTCTGGTGCCAATGGATCCACCACTTTTACCTCAAGAGCCAATCTATTTGGGAGGTGCAGCACAAAAAGGACTACCCGGGACTCCTTAAAAGGCTAATAGGTATCCGGGATACGTTGCTCCTGAGAGAAGGAAGTGCAGAGTTGGCTAGAGGCAAGCTAGAGTCCTGGACGACGGCCCGCGGCATTGAGACTGCCAAGGCTTATGACTACCTAGCCCCGGCAGTCCCGAATCAGGCTTGGACCAAGATTGTGTGGAATCCGATTACACCCCCGAAGTTTTCGGTTCACTTATGGTGCACTATTCTGGGCAGACTACCAACGGCAGATAGGCTTCACTTCTTGAACATTGACGACCAATGCCAATTGTGCAAGGGACCGGAGGAATCCGTGGCACACTTGTTTTTCCAATGTAGCTTCACAAGCAGCATTTGGCAGAGTATTAGGGAATGGGCAGGGATTCGACGAGCTATGACAACTATCCCTAGTTGTATAAGATGGCTTCGGAGAGATTGTAAGGGCTCCTCATGGCGGAATAGATTCACGAAGCTATGCTTGGCGGCTAGCATCTATTACATATGGCAGTGTCGAAACCGAGTCAGGTTTGAGGATTATCAGCCGGATAGGGACCATATAGTTCACAAAGTCAAAATACAGGTATACAAGGTTGTCTATGCCTCGTATCCCCATATTTTGACTCCTTAGACGTGCTTATTGTTTAGTTTGGGTGAATGTTGTGGCGTAAGCCTTAGTCTGTGTAAGCCGCGGGTATGCCCGCATGAACTTGTAAATTCTTTTGATCTTAATATAATTTTTACATTTAGATAAAAAAAAAAAGAAACTCCCACCACCATACCAAAAAAAAGCAAACCCAGAGATATAATATTTTCAAGCCAAATTGTAAATTATTGAAATTAGAGAAGCTCACCAAGGATCAAGGCCCAAATCAGAAAAAGCTCCCATATCTGCCAGACTCAAATGCCACCGCCTAGAGAGGATAGTGTCGGCGACGCGCCCTTCCCGAACCGTTATGAAGACGAGCCTTTGGAGGAGGGGGAGCTCCCGTTAGCTCTATGCAAATCTTTAAACAAAAGTGTTTCTATGTTAAATATGTAGATTCCTTTTATATCACTATTAATTTTAATTCAGGCATTCACTTCCAGCTAAAATCTTATAAAAATGTAAAAATATGTAGAAAATAAAAAGGATATATTTATTTATTATTGACCACGGTTAGAAGTTCAAATTTTACAGGGGCTTAAAGGTAATTTTTCTAAGAAAGAAAAATATAGCAAGAGGGAATATCCCTCACTTAGGTTCCTTTGCCTGACATACTATATGAGAAGTCCTGAGTTCAAATCACTAAGGAAGAGTTTAATACCACATGACAGCCTTGTATTTTTGTTTGAGGACTTTGTTGGTTTTTTTCTTTCTTTAACCCAATTTCAAGTAATGGGTACTAAATAGGCCCATAATTTTTTTTTAAATCCGGAAGTGACCATAACGCACAGTCATTGTGCGTTATCACCTGAGATAACGCACAATGGTTGTGCGTTATTGCTAATCACTGGCTTAAGTCGCGTTAAATAGCATTTTTAACGACGTGGTGGTGATGTGGCACTGATGTAGCGATATCGCACAGCCATTATGTCATTATCATTCATGATAACACACGCCCATTTGCGTTATTATAAGTGATAACGCACAATGACTGTACGTTATCACGTTATAAATCCTAGTGCTTGCCGCCGCCTCTTTTTTTCTTTCTCTTTCTTCTTCCTCCTTATTTCTTCTTTCTTCTTTCTCTCTTTCTTCTGCCTCTGATTTCTTCTTTCATTCTTCCTTCTTTCTTATTTCCTCCTGAAATTTTCAGCCCCTTTCTTATTTCAATTTCTCTTCATCCGAAATTGTCATTTTATCTTCATCCGCTCTCACTGCTCCGTCGCTGCCGCCGCTTGTTAAGTTCTTTTCCTCTTCCTTTTATTTTCTTCCTTCTTCTTATACCTTGACTTCTTATCTTCTAATACTTTTGTATTTTATTTCGAAATTTACAGTTAAAATTTAATTAATATTTAAAGTTCAAGTATGAATCGGCGAGACTTTCCTTGGAGTACGAAGGTTATTAAAGATTTGGAGTGGAAAACGATAGACTGGTGCTGCATTTTTAATTTTCGGTAAGTTTTTAGTTATTTAAATTATTTGGTGTATTATTTATTAATTATAATTATTGTGTGTTTGGGTTTGTTAATTGTTGTTTGTGAATCATTTTTATGAATTTTATTTGTTAATTTGAATTAATTCATTTTGTGAAAGTAGGGTTTCGGTTTATGACAACCAACATTTCTGAAGCACTTAACAGTGTGTTGAAGAAAGCTAGGGTTTCTACCTTTAAAAGCCCTAGTTGAACTAATATTCAACAAACTAGTTAAGTACTTTCACCAACACCGTGAAGAAGCTGAAAACTGTGTGCATCCATTTCCAACCCGAATTTTTTACAAGTTCTTACGGATTCAAATGAAATCAAGAGAACACAAAGTTACAACTTACAATCCACGAGAAGGAATATACATGGTCAAATCTCCAATCCGGGTTTCTGGTACGGGCAACAACGTCTATACATTATGAATAAATAATAAATCATGTAGTTGTGGAAAATGGCAAAGATATACATTGCCTTGTTATCATGTTCTTGTAGTATGTAGAGAAAATGGGTCAAGAACAGATACTTATGTGCCGGAGATATATTCGCGACAAACATACAGAAGAACTTATCAAGCGAATTTTTATCTGGTCTTGAGTGAGAACTTTTGGAGGGATGTTCCTTTTAATTTAACATTTTATCCTCCAAACATGAAAAAGGAACGGTGTAGGAAACAGGGCAAGCGATTTCAGGGGAAATGGATTATAGAAATTCAGATTCTCCCCCAAGATGTGACAGATATCGCATGCCAGGACATAATAGGAAAAACTGTAATAATCCCGAACCGAGCAATGTATAAGTTTGTTAATTATTACATCATTACTTTAAATTTTTACAATATCTTTAGTATTACTTTTTCAAATAACTTGAGATGAAATGGTTAAAAATTAAATATACTTTCCAAGAAAACGATATAAATATTATCATTATAAATATACTTAAAATAAGTTAAATAAAATAAATACAGTCTTTTTAAAAAAATTATATAATTATAAGTTTTTTCACAAAAATGTCATGAAATTTTCATTAAAAAAAATTTCATTAAAAAAAAGATATTTTCATTAAAAAAATTAATTACGTGGAATTACGTGATTGATAACGCACAGCGAGTGTGCGTTATTGCTTGATTATAACACACACTCATTGTGTGTTATCAGCCACATCGGCTGCTTAGGGGAGAAACACTTAATTAGGTGATAACGCACAACCATTATGCATTATGGTCACTTCCAGATTAAGAAAAAAAATCTGAACTTATTTAGTACCCATTTCTTGAAATTAGGTTAAAGAAAGAAAAAACCGACTTTGTGCCTTCCAATTTCTCGTGGATTAGTCAATGACTCTCAATTTGTGAGAACGAAATTCATGCAAATGCATTTCATTAGATATCTTTTTCTTTTTTTTTTCTAAGATAAAAGTGGGCATATTAGCATAATTTAGATGCACGTGAGTCTCGCACTATGTCACAGCACACCACACAGGTTTGTCCACTTTTGTCCTCTTCTTCTGCTATAGAATTCACGTGCTCGCAATATGCATGAGCTCAAGTTTCATGTCCTATTCAAAGGGAAAAACAAATATTTCAGAAGCTGGTAGATAAATACCCTCATAATTTTTTACACTCTCTAAGCAAAAGAAAACTATTTTTTTAATGCATTTTATCAAAATTACTCGAAAACACATAATAATAATAATGAGCAAGAACATTGAGTACAATACAAATGATTAACAAGCACATACTTTATAAAGAAACTAAAATTCTAATGAAAATAACTTTTTTTTTTTAATGATTTGAACAGCTTTTGGATCATAAATGGGTTGGAGCATTAGTAGAGTCCAAATCTAGCCGATTTGAACTCTTTAGAGAGCTCCGGTTGAGCAATGGGGACTTTCTAGGAGTCCTGATCGGGTGGCTTGATATTCGCCTAAGAGTCCATGTTTGTTTTATCGAAACTTCAATAGTATTCCAAATAAAGTAATTTTTTTTTTTAAGTCTCGATCTGTTCGATTAGGACTTGTAGAAGAGTCCCGGCCGATTGGTCAACATGGGACTCTCCGTCTAAAGTGTCCCGATCACTGAATTAGAACTCCACAAATATTTCCAATTTTGTGAACCCAAGTTGTTTATATAGTAAAAAAAAAAAATCGTATTTTTCAATAGATAAGTTAAAAAAACTCCGAAGTTAAGAAGTTTGGACAACTGAGATCCTAAATATTTTTTCTAGACAAGTGATCTCCAACATCTTATCATTAAGAAAAATAATAGAAGCAAGTTTATATTTTCTAAAATACCCTTTAATGCAAAGAACATTTTTAGGGATTTAAGTTCGAATTGTCAATCAAGTAGGTCATAATTATTTAACAAAATTGAATAATTTTGATCTTAATTGACAATCTTCAAATTCAGAGTTTTCAAATCTAAATTCTTTAAAAATTTCTCTCTATTATAAAGTATTTTAAGAATTATAAACGTATTTCTACTAATTTTTTTAATAGTAGGAAAATGTTGAAGATTATTTGTCAAAAAAATTAAAATCTTAATAAACTATATCCTCTAACTTCGGTCTTTGGGCTGGGTTTGACTAAAAAATTTTTTAATAAAAAATGTCATCCGTATTATACTCGATATTGTCTCTCATTATGTAGTGTCTTTCAAGTGAAATTTTCGTAGAATTGGTATAAGAAATTAGCTTTTTTTGTTAGACAGAAGGTAAGGGAATTTAGGATTTAGAGAGAAAATGATGATGAATTATGACGTTAGTATGTTCACTTTATATCTTAAAAGGTCGCTGCTTATTACCATGCATTTTTTTTGAATTAAAGGTATTTCTTAAAAGGACCCTACTCTCAATTGTCTACTCTCAATTGTAGGTAACATTCGCAATAATAACTCGCATAACATTTCTTTTTATAATTCGTTTTTTTTAAGATTTATATCTTTTCTTCTTACAGCACGTTTGGTATATTAGAGTGAAACAGAATGAAATGGAATGACTTTACACCAAAAATTGTTTCCAACTGAAATGTATTCAGAAATATTTTTCTATTATATTGTCTAGATGAAGAAGTAAGAACAGAATAAAGATTCCTTTTCTATAGTTGGTGAAACTATTATACTCAAAGTTTGAATGGAAGGATTTTCGTAGTATATAACTTAAATTTCTTGATTGTATAATTGTTAAATATTTAAAAGATTAATAGATAAAATATAGCCGTCAACCAAACATTGTTGGAACCTATATTTAGATAGTTTCTATATTTATATACTTTCTTTATTTGGATATTCCTAAGTTTAGCCAGTTTCCTAATAGTGATAATATCCTGTAGATTAGAGGATTAGTTTGTAACTTATATAATGTAATCATTTTGTCATAATAAAATAGGAAACATTAGATTGTTTTTCCCACCTGAAACTTTCATGGTATCAGAGTCAGCTTTGTCTAAATTCTCATAAAGAGTTACAACAAGGAAGATGATGGCAATATTGAAAATGATATGGTAGAAGAAAGCCATGTTCGTAGAATAAAAAAATATGCCTATTTTGTGACATCCTCTGATAGTCCAGGGCTGATCATAACGACAATCCAATTAGAGGAAAACGACAAAGACAATAACTATGCCGAATGGACAAAAGCCATAAGTTTGGCTTTACGTTCAAAGAAAAAATTGGGATTTATAGATGGAACAATCCCTATCCCACAAGGTGACCCCGACAAAGAAGAAGAATGGTGGGAAATAAACACTTTAGTGAATTTATGGATTTTAAACACTATCGAACCATCTCTCCGCTCTTCCATAAACTACTTTAAACGAGCTGATGAATTGTGGACAGATTTGAAGGAAAGATTTTTAGTTGGGAAAGGAACTCGAAAATATGAGTTAAAAACCGCTTTAGCAAATTGTAAACAAGGAGGCGACTCAACACAGGCGTATTATTCGCGTTTAAAAAAATTATGGGATGAGTTAGACAACTATACTCAACTCTCATCTTCTACAGATACAGATTTATTAGCGGTTATTATAAATGAAAGAGAGGAAGAAAAAATCTTTTAATTTTTAATGGGATTAAATGGTATAATTTATGGAAGTGTTCGATCTCATCTGATTCAACAGGAACCCATACCAAAATTGAGAACAATTCTTGCCCAAATTTACAAAGAAAAACAACACAAAAATTTGGCTCGAATGGACGACAGCAACAGCGACGGAGCAGCCTTCGCCGTCATCAAAACAGGCAGTGCAGGGGCGCCGCCGCGGCTGCTGCCGTCCTCTTCTTCTTCTTCTTTTTCAAGGCTGTTTTGCAGCCATTGTCACCGGTAAAGGCATGATGTCTCAGGTTGCTTCTTTCTGGTAGGATTCCCCGAATGGTGGCCCAGATCTGGAGCAGGCCGAACTGGAAGCTTCCATGGCAGCTTCCATGGAAGTGCTGAATCTCACCGCGTCGGCGAACGAAGAAGAGACGTAGCAGGCAAGTCTTCACATGGCAGGGGGAGCGTGGGTCACGAACGACGTCCCTCTGTTGGACCAACAAGCTTTGGACACAAAATAGCAGCAACGAACGACGGCCGAGGATGGGCTGCAGTTGTGAACGAAGATGGCAGCGACGCGTCTTCTTCTTCTTCTTCCATGAATGGCAGCAACAGTTTTGGAAACACTTCTATAAATGGCAGCAATAGATTTGGAAGCTTTCCAAATTTGGATTCCAAGCAATGGTCAAAATTGTTGACCTTGCTCAATAATCCCATTTCTACACAAACTAATACACTCTCTAGTATGAAAAATTTATGAATTTTAGACTCGGGCTGTTCTCATCACATGACTGGTAGGAAAGATTTTTTTAAACATTTAAACACCATACATCCATATACAGTTAGCCTGCCAAATGGTGCTAAGGCACTTGCTCGGCAAGAAGGAATAATTTCTTTGAACCCGAAACTAACATTACTGAGTGTGTTTTTAATTCTTGACCTCAACTGTAATTTAATTTTGTTAGCACAGCTAACACGAGATTCGAGTGCTTTATCACTGTCTCTGATGACCTTTGTGTGATACAGGACTGCACCTCGATGAGGCCGATTGGAGTAGGTGAGCAAAAGGAATGGGATATACTTCTACAAATCTTTGTTGTTGCCGGATATGTTAGCTTTTTGTAGTGTTGTTTTTTATTCAAGCATCTTGTGGCATATCCGATTAGGACATCCTTCGGATTTTATCGTGAAAATTTTTTTAGGACTTAGTAAGAAAACTACTACTTCTACTACTCCTTGCAACATTTGTTTACGTGCCAAAAAAATTTGAAATTATTTTCCTTTAAGTCTCAATAAAGTATCTGCCATTTTTTATTTAATTCACTGTGATCTCTGGGGACCTTACAAAACCACATCCACTGTTGGTGCTTCATAGTTTCTTACTATCCTCGATGATTGTTCTAGAGCAGTTTGGATTTATTTAATTGCTGAGGAAAGCCATATAGCCACTGTTTTAAAAGACTACTTTGCCATGGTCAAAACACAGTTTCACAAAACTATAAAAATAGCTCGCAGTGATAATGGCACGAAATTTCTTTGCTTAAAATCATATTTTTCCACACATGGAATGATACATCAAACCACTATTGCTGGCACGCCTCAACAAAATGGTCGAGTAGAACGCTAGCATTGTCATATTCTCAATGTTGCTCGGGCTTTGTGGTTCCAAGCTAACTTACCCATAAAGTTTTGGGGGGAGTGCGTCTTAACGGCAGGATATCTTATCAATCGTACCCCCTCCTCTTTGTTACACGGAAAGATGCCCTATGAATTGTTATATAACGAGAAGCCATCTTATTCTCACATCAAAAGTTTCGGGTGTCTTGCTTATGTCCATGATCATGATCTTCACAAAGACAAATTTCATGCTCGTAGTCGAGTTTGTGTTTTTCTTGGCTATCCTTATAACCAGAAAGGTTGGAGATTTTATGATTTACAAAGCAAGAAATTTATTCTGTCTAGAGATGTGGTTTTTTATGAAACCAAGTTTCCTTATAAAAACTATTCGGATACTGCAGCAATTTCCCCAGATTTTTCTCATTCTTACAATTTTGGGGCACAAAATTTAAATTATTTACACCCAGACCCAGCAGCTTCAACCCTTCCAGCCGATGGCCCAACCCAAGCCACAACACACAAGAACAGTAGCCCAGTCCCAGCCGATGGCCCATCACCCAAGCAAACCTCCCAGAACCGCAGCCTAGCCAAAGCCCCGCATGCTAGCCCATCTTCCGCTACCATAGTTCAGCCCAACGGCCCAGTCTCACCTGGCCCAGCTAAAGACCCGCATGATGCCTCCAATCTTCCAGATTCCGCTAGCCCAGCCCAGCGCGGCCCAACAACCCTACCTGATCCAGCTTCTTCTCTTCCTTCGCATGGGCCTCCTACACTCGGCCCAAGCCCTACAAGTCTCCTCCCTTCCCCAGCCAGCCTACCAACCTCTCCAAGGGCCTCTTTGCCTACATCTGGCCCAGCTCCCCTTAGCCCACATACATTTTCAGCAAAATATCCATCTCCACCCACCATGCCTCTTGCTTCTTTTGGCACTAGAAAAAGTACACGTCTTAAAACCATCCTGGCGCGGCTCTAAGATTTCGACTGTAATGCAGTTTGGAAGTCTTCTATATCCTCTTCTTCTGCTCTATCTTCCTCCACGGCTTTCTCAATTATGTCTTGTTATCCTCTTACAAACTTCATAAATTATGATAATTTTTCTACTCCTCATCAGCACTTTCTAGCATCTGTTACTACGGAAACGGAACCCATCAAATATTCTAAAGCTACGTCTAATCCTAAATGGCGTGCCGCCATGCGAGAAGAAATTAATGCCTTGTGCAAAATGGAACATGGTCTTTGACGATCTTACCTCCAGGTAAACGTTCACTTAGGAGTAAATAGGTTTTCCGCATCAAATATAAAGCAGACGGTACAATTGAACGGTATAAAGCCCGTTTGGTGATTTTATGAAACACACAGGCCGAATGCATTGATTTTACGGAAACTTTTTCTCCTGTTGCTAAGATGGTTACTATTCGTATTCTACTGTCTGTTGCAGCTGCTCGAAATTGGCCGATACATCAGATAGACATCCATAATGCCTTTCTCCATAGCGATTTACAAGGAGGAGTATATATAGCCCCCCCCCCCCCCCCCCACCTAAATTTCGCCCATGTTACCTCGGCCCGGTATGCAAACTCCAGAAATCCTTGCATGGTTTCCGCTAGACACCCCGGTGTTAGTTTTCGAAGTTCACTACCGCTCTCCGTAAGTGTGGTTTCTCTCAGTCCTATGCCGATTATTCTCTTTTTACTTACTCCCAGCATAATGTTTTTTTATGCGTGCTCATCTATATGGACGATTTATTAATTACTGGAAATTCTTTTACTTCTATCACTAAGTTTAAAGCCTCCTTGAGTGCTTGCTTCCACATGAAGAACTTGGGCCCCCTTAAATATTTTTTGGGTATCGAAATTTCACAAAATCCTTCAGGTTTATTTTTGTGCCAATGCAAGTATGCTTTGGAAATTCTTTCTGAGACTGGCTTATTGGGTGCTAAACCGGCCCCTACTCTTATTGAACCAAATCATCAGTTGGTCAAGGCTACTGGTCCTTACTTCGATAAGCCAGAATGGTATCGCCGTCTCATTGGCAAGTTGATCTACCTTACTCTTACTCGCCCTGAGCTCGTCTACGCTGTTCACATACTTGCTCAGTTCATGCACGCCCCGCGCTATGCTCATTGGGATGCTGCTATTCGTGTTGTTCGATATCTCAAAGGAAGTCCCGGTCTTGGTATACTTCTTCAAACTCAGTCTCCTTTGTTATTGACTGCATACTATGATTCAGATTAGGCTACATGTCCTCTTACGCGCAGTTCTATCACAAGATATTTTATTTCCCTCGGTGGATCTCCAATTTCTTGGAAAACGAAGAAACAACACACTATGTCTCGTTTTTCTGCTGAGGCTGAATATCGCTCTATGGCGAGACTTTGTGTGAGTTAAAATGGTTATCTCGTCTACTTCAGGATCTTTACGTTCCCATCACTTGGCCTATTCTTCTATATTGTGATAATCAGACTGCAATTCACATCGCGGCCAATCCTGTCTTTCACGAACGGACTAAGCATATTGAAATTGATTGCCATTTTGTCTGAGATGCCTTTCAAGATGGTTTTATTTCTCCCTTCTACATTCGAAGCGCGGTCCAACCAACTGATATATTTACTAAAGCTCTTCACCCTGCCTCCTTTCATCCACTAGCTTGCAAGTTGGGCATTGCCGACCTTCATGCTCCAACTTGAGGGGAATTGTTGGAACCTATATTTAGATAGTTTCTATATTTACATACTTTCTTTATTTGGATATTTCTATAACGTATATATCCTAAGTTTAGGCAGTTTCCTAATAGTGATAATATTCTATAGATTGGAGGATTAGTTTGTAACTTATATAATGTAATCATTCTGCCGTAATAAAATAGGAAACATTATATTATTTTCCCACTGGAAACTTTAAAACATAAATATGGCTTAAAATATAAATAAAGAAACTATTAAAAATTAAAAATAAGTTTTGTACGTTGGTTAGAAGTTAATTTTTTTGTACGAGTTCAATTCGCATACATTACAAAAGTTTTTGTAAGAATAAAATTCAAAACTATATTATAATGCCTTTTCATATAATATCATAGGAGTACAATAGTCACAGTATTTTTTTTTCCCTACTTACTTAAAAAGCCATTCCTAAATAATTTAGTGTAGAAAGACCTTTCCCACTTTTTGAATGGGCTTTGCTATGGGAAGACTTTTCCTATTTCTATTTTGTATATCAAACACTGGAATATTATGGAAAGATAAGTTAGAAAAGCCCTTTGATTTTAGTGTAACAGATATACTCAGATTTATATTTTATTTGTTAACCTTTATTAATAAAATACTACATTAGAAATGTTAGAGAGAGAGTTACAAAGAGGTTACAAACAATCCAAAGTTAATTGAGACTCATAATAAAACATTAATATATATCTTTTAACTAATATTTTTCTGTTAATAATTATCGATCGGGATTGTCTACTACATCTTCTAACGTACTCTCTAACTAGTGCATTCTTTCGATAGTAGGCATGAACTATTTTTTACCTCTAAAATATAACCATGAATTATTTTTAATAAATTACTATACTTGAGATGTAAAAAATAGTTCATGACTATTTCTAAGAAAAAAATATATAGTTCATATTAGAAAAAGATAAAATTAAAGTTTGTAATTATAAATAGGAAAGTTAAAATAGTACATGATTATTTATAACTAATTTCTCTTTTAGAAAATTGAGGTTTTTAAAGAATGCCTCTATCCTTCTCTCTCTTTAACCTCTTTGCTTTTCTAAAAGAAACTAAATTTTCTTTTATAAGAATTGATTATAGAAATCTTTTAGAGCAAGAGATTTTCTAATTTTGAATGTTTATTAGATATATATAATGTTGGTTACGATTCTTTAAAAAATAATTTTTATATCATAAGAATCAAAAGGTATTAAAGTTATTATATAACTGTTAAGAATATTATAATCAAAATATAAATTAAGAATTCAATTTTTTTGGCTAAATAAATTACATATTCTATTATCAAAATATAAAGTATAACTACTTAATTCACAATAGTTCTAAAGTTTAAGGGTAGTTTTATATTAACAAATTTATTATTATGCTAATTAAAAATTAGGAGGCACCTAATTGTGATAGTTAAAAGTTCAACATTTAGTTGACAAAGACCTCATACTTTAGGTGTTGTTTTGGATTCTAACGCACTTTATTTACAATATTTATTTTGTACTAGTTTTATTATATTAAATTTTATAAAATAAAAGATAAATTTTAAATTTTATAAAATAAATTATAAAGATAAAATTATTATTAAATAAAATATAATGAATATTGTATTAAATGATGTATTGGAAGATAATTAATGCTAAAAAAAATAATAAAAATTAAAGAGCAACCTAGCCAAAACTATCTCATTAAACATCTATAGCAACCTTTTTAAAATCTAATAGCAAAATGGAAAGGGAAGCTGTTTGATTTTATGATTGGTATAGTCTAAATAAACATTTTAAGTTTGAAGAGAGAAAATATTAAATAGGATTAATTTTTTAAAAAAATAAAAGCTCCCAAAGTCTAGGGTCAATGCAATTAGTTATTTTATCTTTTAATTTCGATGAGAGTAGTGATAAACGGATCAACGTTGAGTCAATTTCCTTGCTCAATGAGGGCAGAATAATCTTTTCTGAATGCAAGACCTATCATTAAGGAAGCCAAGTGTACTTTTTCCTTATTTTTCCATTTTCTTCCCTCATTGAGCCACCATATTTGACTCAATGTTAATCCTTTAAACATTTCCCCTTTGACAATTGAATATTCAAATCAAATTTTCATCTTTGAAATAACGTTAAAGCTCTCTAATCTCACACGTTAGTTTTAAAAATTTGAACATTTTTCTTGTTCTTGAATGAAAGAGTCAAAATTCCTAAAATATCACATCGATTTTTATAAATTCAAGCACCCAATTTATAAGAAAACTTTATTTAGGTACTCAATTATCCAAATTAAACGACATTGTACTCAATTGACAATAACTTCAGACTTTATTTATGCGTTTTAGATAAAACCTATTAAAAATCAATGTGTTATGAAATCAATGTATGCATGGTGGATGTCCAAATACATTCGCGGAAGAGAATTGAACTCTCAGAATAGTAATCCTATTTGGATTCATGATATCCCATTGATTTAGATAGATCATTATTCTGTAATCTTTTGTATCTTGAGCCTATAAATAGGCCATGTGAGATGACATTAATAAGAAATTTAGCTTTGATTCTTGAGTTTTACTTTTTTTTTCTATTGTACTTTTCGTTATCTATATTATTCCTCTTTATATTATATTATTATTCTTAGCAATCCTTCGTGTCGTGATCATCAAATTCATAACACATTATTGGCATGATTGTATGGACGACAACATTGTTTGAAGAACGAGGCTCTGAAAGTGATTTTTCAAAAGTCACTAAAGATAAAAAAAAACAAAAAAAAAAAGATTCTTGAAGCTTATTGAGGTGAGAAAAATCAAATTTTTTCTTTATTTTATATTTAATTTTTAATAAATGACTTGATGTCATGGAAAAATCAAATATTTTATTATTGATTATTGTAGAAATCCAACTTTATATAATGAGTCTTGAAGACAATATTAAAAGATAAATCACGATTATAAAGATTTATTTCCTTATTAATTTATGAGGCCCTAAAGGTTAAATAATCTATTAAGAAAAGATTTTGACAAAATCTAAAAGGAATGCACAATTACCAGAAGATAATCATTATGTCAATACATCTATGGCTACAATATTTTGATCAATTTATAACATGCAATATTATACCGGATCTATTCTTTCTCAATTAAAATAAAATAGAGATAATATTTCGTTTTACATGTATCAAATATGCTCATGTGGTAGTAATATTGAACGAAAATATCTCAAGTTATTGATCATATTTGAGGCTGAATAAATGATTGAGTCACTGTTGATGGAATATTATGATATTTCTAATAACTTCATGTCATTTCCTGAAGCGAATGCAATTAGAAATTTTATTTCTATAATTTGTTATATTCGTGATTGTATTTATTTAAAATTATTTGTAATTATTATGATGCATGAACCTCATATCTAAATTATCAACAGATGTGATAATAATGAGAACGAAAAGGGAATTTATAATCTCAAAGAAACATTATTGATACAATATGAAAGAGAATTCATAGCTAGCCTACTCATCGATTAGAAAAGAAAGATAATATGTGGGAGTTTTTTTTATTCACAATGTTATTCTATTATTGACCTCATATATTAATCATGTCATATAGATTTGTTAATGTAGCCAATTCCTTGAAATAATTAGAGGAAAGAAATTACATTTGTTTGTGAGTTTATATGAGTTTGTACATATTATATATATGCCCTTTTGATGTATTATATATTCAAGAATAGCGAAAGATATTATTGGGAGAATGAATAGTAGTATAAACTAAAGCTCCAGAAGAATTAATTAATAGAAAGTTCAGAAGAGCTAATAGATTTGAATTAAAAGTCCTCAAGAGTTAATCAATAAAAGGCTTCAGAAGAACTAATTTAAAATCTTCAAAAGAACTAAATATTTAGAAGATATATATATAGATATAATATCTAGAGATATCTGTAATATCTATAAGATATTTAATTAAAGCACCAGAAGAGCCAGACTCAAAAGAGTTAGTTAATAGAAAGTCTTTGGAAGAATTAATATTATTGACCTAGAAGGTCACATGATATTTATGCAATGCATTATACTCCTATAAGTCACATAAAATTGTTTTATCATTAAAATATTTTTATAGAGAAATTAGCTAAAACGAACCATAAACAATTTACACTTTTCTTATTCTATCCATAAACTATAATTTTAACAAGTTCTAACATAAAGATTTTTTGGACTGCTCATTCTAACAAATTAAAGATTTGATGTTGGAATGCACCAAATTTCATCATATGATGCCAGAAGAGAGGACAATTTTGTCTTTTCACCTAAAATATTAAGGGGTTTTTTAGGAAAATAAGGAATTTTCCTCCTCCTTCTCCAACCTCCTTCTCCAACGTCGTTCAACCCAAGCTCCTACAACATTTCTTCAACTCTATTTCCACGGTAATCAAGGATAGTTGAAGCATAAAAAGAATTTCTCCTCTTCAATTACCTACTAATAATTACCATCGTTGGGAGATTGCACAAAATTTCAAGACAGATCTGAGGTTTCAAGGCAGTGAGGTGGCGGCTCTTCAGGAGGCAGCTGAAGCTTACTCGGTGGGTCTTTTTGAAGATACTAATCTCTATGCTATTCATGCCAAGAGGGTTACTATTATGCCTAAGGCTATTTAACTTGCTGGGAGGATTAGAGGTGAGAAGGCTTAATTACCCTGTTCTCACTAAATTTTATCTCCGGATGATTTGGGTATTGTAGGGTAGATGGTAGGGATTGTTGTAGAATTATCATGTGGGTTGTTTAATGTGTGTATGGAATCAAAGTACGGTGAACTTGTTCATTTTTCAATAGATCAAGTTCTTTCTGAATATGGTTTATTAAGTTTGTGCACCTTTTTTCTGTTGCTTTTGTTTGAAAAGCTTTAATTAACTTGATATAAAATTACAAGCTTCATCTTTCTCTTTCTTTAAATGATGATGGTTGGAAGTGTCGGTTGAAGCGTCTACTGATACATACGTTTGTTGAATCCATTATTTGGTCTGATTGCAAGAAACTTGTATTTAAGCTCATGAATGAAATCAATTTGCTACAGTTGCATAGATCTAAAATTTTTCAGAAAATTCATGAAGGGGGCTTTGGTTTTTCAATCATAATTCAATTTGGACCAACTGCAGGAAACAGAATTTGCTCAGAGATAACCAGCCATATCTAATTTTCTTTGAAAGAAAATTTCAGGAGTAGTTTGTGAACACCTTGAGTCTTCTTACAATTACTGATGTGTCTGTTTCATCAAAATTGGTTTAGTTGCTTAGAAAACTCGTTGACGTTCGTAAGAAGAATTTCTCCTCTTCATCATGTGACAGTCATCATCATATGACAGTTATGGCATCGAAGAACTCTGCAGTAACATTTTTGCTCTCAGTTTGAAGTTTTGGTTTTGGAAGGAGGGTTGGTAATGCTAATTATTAATAGGTAATTGAAGAGGAAGGTTTCTTGTTATGCTTCAACTATCCTTGATTGGCAAGGAAATGTTGGAGGAGGGGGAGGAAAATTCTTTATTTTCTTAAAAAATCTTAATATTTTAAGTGAAAAGACAAAATTGCCCTCTACTTCGGCATCACATGATTGTCACATGACATGACGAAATTTGCTGGATTCTGGAACCAAATCCTTAGTTTGTCAAAATGAGCAATCCAAAAAAATTTTATAGGTAGAATAAGTTCAAATTAAAGTTTTTGGATAGAAAAAGTGTAAATTCTTTATGGTTAGTTTGATCCAATTTCTCTATTTTTATATATGGAGACAGTAAATTGATAGAATTTTTCAAAGTCTATGCATTATTCTCAAACTCATAAAATAAATGTGAATTACATAAATCATTATTTTCTCCCCATATAATTTCGTAATTTGCTAAAGTTGATGCAATTGTAATACATCATTAAGTAAACCTAAAGTTTACTTATTCAAAAATATTAAATGTTGGCATGACCGATTGGAGTACCCCGAATCATTGAAATATGAATTGTCATAAACAATTTTGTAATAATATATTTATGAAACTAGAAGTTTCTAATAAAACAAATTTCATTTGTACTACTATTTCCAACGCAAAATATTTTTATGAGTACCATCAATATTTATTTAGGGTTGAATGTGTTTTGTGAAGAATATATAGTTGATGTATCGACCCATGTTAATATATATATATATATATATTACTATTGAGTTGCAAGCTAAACTTGACAAGATAATAAGTTCATATTTTAGATTCTCCTATTAACATAATTTGTCCTAATAGTGTTGATGATTTACATTAATATTAACGTTCATATAGAACTTGTTAGAACAAGTAAATTATCAACAAAGGGTATAAACAAGTTTATTGAAAGAGCAACTTACTGAGTTTATACCTGAAGAGGATACTGGAACAGAGGGTCAGCAACTTCGGCTTCAGCAACTCTGGTGTCAGAAGCTTCGGTGTGAAAAGCTCAGTCCGGAGCATTGTCAAGCTAGAGGCGTACGATAGATGAGAGAAAAAAGGGAGAGAAGAGAGGTAGCAGCAAAGGGTGATAGTGAAGAGGCGCTGGTAAGATGGTGGCGGTGAGGAAGGGTCAAGTGTTCAACAGAGAAGGGGAGAAGGGCAGCTAGGTTTTTTGAGGAATGAGGAAGAAATGGTGAACTGGGTTAGCCTTAACCAAGCAATTTTTAAAGGTAGGCAATGGCTTTGTGACAGATGATGGCAAGTTTTGCAACAAAAGATATTTTATCGTTAAACGGTCGCAAACACTTTCACATTTGCAATGAAATTTGGTTTTGGTTGCCAAGGTCATCGCAAAGTATGGGTCAATCATGTTCTGTCGGTGTTCCGTTGCTAAATTTGTGAGGAAAAATTCCGTCGCAATTTCCTGTTGATATTTCTCGTTTTTCTTGTAGTATTCATAGACCTCGTAAATTGTTTTATGAAAACATATATGTGCTTTGAAATTTATTGAAGTATATTTTGTAGTAGTACTCTTTCGTATCTTACTAATATATTATAATTGGTTCATGGTGAGTAACCAAATATTTCTCTACCTAATAATTACATATGAAATATACAGATATATTATTCCACCATAATGTGTATTAAGATAAATATTGAAAAGAGGAGAAATTATATAGTCAGATAAAGAAATAAATTATTTGTCTTTATTTTCTAAATGGCTTTTACTACCCTCTCAAATTTTTTCTTTTTATAAAACATTTTATGGCTTTATGACCACTCTTTTCACAATAAGTGCAACAAGGGTGTGAGAGGGATGATGAAGCTTTTACAAAACGTATTTGTTTAGAGAAAGTATTAGTATGATTATATCGAATACCATTTTTGTCAAAAGGTGATCTTTGAAAACCAAGAAGCTTTTCAAAATTTTCTTTTCCTTTTGAAAACTTTTCAATACATAGGGTAAGATCACTCACCTTTTTCTTCAAATCATTATAATCTACCATGCATTTTTCAAGAGAGAGAACTTTTTCACAAAGAATTTTGTTTTCTAAAACAAGTTTTTGAAATTCTAACTTTGAGAAGTCTTTTTCCTTTTTTCAAAACTTTTAGAGATTCAAAGAGAGTTTTATTTTCACAAACAAGTTTTAGATTTTCATTTGAAAGGCTATCAATCTTATTCTTTAACTCCTTGTTCTTTTTGGTGATCTTTTCCAGTTCATGATACATTTCAATGAGCAAAGAATTAAGATCATCATTATCATCATTAACAAGATTAGATATATTTGAGGGTGAAGACTGTACCTCATTTTCTAACGCCATGAATCATAAGTTAGCCTTTCATCACTTTGAATTTCACTTGTATCTTGATCCAAAGCTCCTATTAGGCCCTTGCCTTTCTTCTTTATCTTTAATGCCTCAAGCTTTTATTCCAAAGCTCCTTTTTCTTTTTCGATGGCTTTGGGACAATCGGCTATAAGATAGTTGGTGCTATTATATTCATAGCACCTAGTCTTGAAGAGAGATGAATTTTATCCTCCTTTCTTGAGTAGAGGATTCTTTCCTCTTTTGCTGAAGCATTTCTTGTAGAATTTTTTAAATTTTCTCATTACTAAGGCCATATCCTCAATCTCATCTTCATTGTTTGATGAGCATGTTTGATCATCCTCATTCACTTTGAGTGCTACGCTTTTTCTTCCTTAGTGTTCATATTTTATTTTATCTAATCTTTTTATTTTCATCTCATAGGTGAGGAGAGATCCTATGAGTTCTTCAATAGGAACTTGTCTTAAATCTTTTGATTCCTCAATGACAAGAGTGTTTGGTTGCCATGCCTTTGGGAGTCATCAAGAATCTTTCTATTTACTTCTCCCTTTGTGTACTCTTTTCCAAAGCCTTGAGTCCATTTGTGAAGTTTGTAAATCTAATGAAAATTTTACTATTACTTTCATATTGCTTTATCACAAAGAGTTCATAATCCCTTACTAATAAAGCCAACTTTGATTATTTTACTTGGTTGGTTCCTTCATGAGTGACTTCCAATAGTTTCCACATGTTATGGGCCAAGTCACATCCACTTACTCGATTGTATTCATTTATATCCAATGCACAACTTAGGATATTCATGGCTTGATAGTTTAAAGTCATCCTTCTTCAATTATATTCATCAGACTCTTCTACTTTCTTGATTCTTCCATCCTTTTGAGGGACAAAAGGTCTTTTCTCTACAACCAAAGATCAAAGTGAATAGAATAAATATATATGTAATTCTTGATTTTCCAAAATGTATAATTTGTTCCATTGAAAAGAGGAGGTCTATTTGTAGAAGAGTCGTCTACATATAGTAAGTTAGAAGTATTAGCCATAGAAAATTAAAAATCTTTTGCTTCAAGGATGTTAGTCTTTTTTTAGAGAAGCCTGCTCTGATACCAATTGAAAAACCTTAAAGGGGTAAATAAAGTTTCTGGCTAATTTTAAAAAATATTTTGTGTGATTAAAAGATAAACCTCCAATTCTGTTCGAGAAAGAACTCTAAAACTGTTTTTTAATCAAATTCAAAAACAAACAAAATCTTATAGTTATGACAATCAACTAAAAAGCATAAAATAAAGATGCACAACAATTTATAGTGGTTCACTCTCTAAAAGAGCTACATCCACGACCTTGAGTCAACACCCAAGGATTTTTTAAATCCAGTATATCAAAGTCTAAAACAATCACAAGTTTGAGGATCATCCAACAAGGGTTTTGCAAGCAACCTCAATCCACAACACAATTACAATTAGAGGATAATCCAAGGTGTAATACCTCACTCGGTAGGCATCTCGGGTGATCTTGAGAGGCCAATTGTTGTGAATATAGAAGCCGGGGTCTAACGTAGTAAAATCTAAAAAGTTATGATGTGCACATTTTAGCAATATAAAATACTCGTTAGTCTCATATAGGGTTAAAATGGTATTTTCTTTTTATGAAAGGACTTTATCTTATTATTATTATTATTATTTTTTTTTATTAGATTATTATGGTTTGTAAAAGAAAAAATGCCACTTATCTAGAGGAGTGTGCCACTTGGCACTTTGTATGGCCCTTAAAGGATGGTATATAAATGTAATAAAGAAGAGAATGGCTGATGCAATTTTTTTTCCTTTCTTCTCCACCTCTCCTCTCGACTTCCATCAGGTAAGGTTTCCTTTTCCTTTTTGTTTTTTTCTTTCTTTTCCTGGTATTTCCTTCTACCGTTTTCTGTTTTTTTCCCCTTTTTGCTATTTTGATCATTTTTTTTTTGTCTTGTTCTCTCTTTTTCTTTTTTTTTAGTCATTTTACTGATTGTGTAATTTTGGTATGGTGTAGTATTATGAAGGCTTTAATGTTTACTAGTTAGTATATATATACCTACTTATATATATATATATATATGTTGTTACAAGTTTTATTTTTTTGAGCTAGGAGTTAGAATTAGCCTTTGCTTATCTAGTTGGATTAGCTAAGTTTTAATTTATTTTCTTCTCTTTGATGATGGGTTGTAGAGTTTGATTTTAGAGTCTTGAGATGAGGTATTTAAAGTTTAGTTCATTTTTGTTTTGGATTCTCTTATTTAATTTTATATAATTTTATTTATTTAATTTCCTTGGTATGACTTTCTTATCTAAAATGATTTTAGTACACATAATTTTTTGGCTAAATGATTTTAGTGTATTTCTTGTTGGACTCCTTAGGCAAAAACAAATAAAATAAAACTACGAAAATCCACCAACAGGATCTGCACATACTAGAAAAACCAATTGGATAGAAATTACCTTAATATTTTTAATTGTTCGGTGTGGAGGCGCTGCTGTTTACGCTTCGCCCTCTACTGGTATCCACGGGACGAACTACTCTGCAAGTGATCGGGATGCTAACCCCTTCTGTGTTCTGAAAACTGTTCAGAACTAATCCTGACTATCTGGTAATAGGTCGAATTTTGGAGAGAGGGAGGTAAATACTATATCGCCGTTCAAGGGTTTAGGGTTTTGTTTTCTTTTTAATTAGATAAAGACGGCCACAGAGAAAAGGTTAACATAACCTTTTATAGCTGTCAATATCAAAACTCTAATTGTCATATAATGACAGTTTAATCTCGTCCGTCTATTCCTATAATCTTCCAACGGTTGGATGAGTAATATTAAGTAATTAATTCATTTATTCGATAAATAAAATTAGTTACTTATTAACTTAGCAGAAAATACGTGGAATCTGATTCCCCTTTTGAATACGTTCAACGAATCTGGACACAATCTAGATTCATTGAATGTGGACATTATGCTCACAAGATCGTCTATGCGTGTGACCCTGTAGATTCACTTAACATTGGGAGTGAATGAAAAATGTCCTAGACATTTATTCACAAAACATAAGCGGCCTCTAGCAACACATTATTCTTACCCAAGTTAAGTAAAAGCAATAATAACCTAGCATCATATTTAATATTTAGTCCTTTTGTCACACGATATCCTAACTAAGTATAAGGCATGGACCGAGTCATCCTTATAAAACTTAATTAACCATTTACTCGATCACCAGGCAGACTGTTCCAACAAATAATATTAATAACACCTTATTAATACTTATTTGAGCATGGTCATGAATATTTTCCAGTCTTCCTTATCAAGGGGCCCATGGATATCTCTCTCTAAAAAGAGAGGGACAAATCCCTTTCACTATCTTCAATATTCAAGCCATGACAAGAAAATAAGTCAACCAATAGTAATATAATTACCTAATTAAAAGTGACGTTTGACTATGTCAAAATATATTTTCTCCCCTTGCAAGAAGGATTAGAAAGATTAGGTCAAAGGACACCGAATATAAAACTGAGAAGAAATACTTATAACTTAAACCCATGCAATATTTCTTCTTCACTTTGGGTCATGTCCAATACAATATTCTCAATATGTATTTATGAATTGATTTTATATCTCATATTCATGATCAGTAAAACTTGACCATCAATCAACTTCACACTAGTTTAATAATACAAGATGTAATAAAACTAGGGACAAATAAGAATACTATTTTATTCGCTATAAGGGTTTTACTATCAAGTCACGTACTTGATGACCAAAAGCATATAATACAATTCAAAATTTATGCTTCATAAATTGTAAATGTGAGTCAATTGGTCTTAGGGCATATACTAACAATCTCCCACTTGCCCTACTACCAATTTGACATGACTCTCAAACCCATTGACCTAGTATGACTCTCATGCTTAAGTTGTGGGAGTGGCTTTGTTAATGGATCTGCGACATTGTCATTAGTGCCTACTTTGCAAATTTTAACTTCTCTATGCTCAATAATTTCTCGAATGAGATGGAAACGCCTGAGATTATGTTCGGATCGTTGATGAGATCTAGGTTCCTTAGCTTGTTGATCGGGATTTTCTAACTAAGTTTTAAACCCAATACTCGCAAGTGCACAAGATCAATGTAATACGGAAGTATAAGGGTATCAAACCACAGAGAAAGACTTAACTACTAAAATTATAATCTTCCTAAATTAATTTTATAAAAAGAAGAATGAGATTTTATTATTATTCCTAAATTAATTAAAACTAATGAATAAAATAAATAAACTGAAACTACCAGGAGATTAACCAAAGAAGATGATTTAGAACCTTGAATCCACCACTAACCTACATAACAATGATTTAATTTTATTTAGGAGAAAAGATTAAACTTTTATGTGGTGATCTAGGCTACAAGCTTTGATTCACTACAGAAATATATTGTGTTTAAATCCATCTAACCATCAGCATGATTTATTCATCCCTATGATATAAATCATCTAAAATTAGCATGAACTATTCAATTCTAAAACTCACAATATACTTGCAGAAATTACATATCTCTCATACTCAAGACTACAAGAATCAAGCATGGATAAAAATATCAATTAACCCAAATAATTATTCTAGAAGAACAATTACAAAGAATTAATTGAATCAAACCAATAAACATCCCAAAATATGCAATCACATAAATATTATAATAAATCTCCAAAATTAAAATAAACCAAAGTCGCATGGCTAGGGTTTCATCAAGATTCTAAAAATAAATTTAGTTCATGGCTAAAGGGACAGAAGGAACCAATTTCTTGGAGTAGATCATGGCTTTCTTCTTCTCCAATTGAAAGTCGTTGCAGCTCCTCTCTCATTTTTTCTCTTCTTGTGTGGCTCTTCTATATATGGACAAAAGAGAAGAAAAATCCTAAACCTAAAAGGATTCTACTAAAATCCTAATCCTTAAAGGATTCAAATACTGCAGCTTTCCTTTACCAAATTTAATATGGAATCTTTATTTTCCATTCTTTTTTTAGAAATCTACACGAAGATAAATAAAATAAATTAAATATAATAATTATGACTAATAAATAAATAAAATATTTTCAAAGGCTAATAATTAAAACTTAAGGTGTTTATTTGTGCTAAAAATCGACTCTATCAACTCCCCCACACCTAAGTTTTGCTAGTCCTCAAGAAAAAATAAAAAAAAGAAAAAGAAAAACTAACTAGCCACTTTCGTAGGACTCACGATTACACTTAGCATGTGCAACAAGCCCTTTAAACCCCTAAGTTACCCCTAGTGGACGAGTATGGTCTCATGAGGGTTTGCAAACGACGTACTCACAAAATCAAAATAAACAACAGACTTTAGAAAAGATAGAGAATAGCTCAAATTAAGTACCCTCCATCAATATCTCAAACTTATCAAGACAAATACTCTTCCTTTCATTTTTAAACTTAAGTAAACAAACAAATATTCAATTATCTCCCATAACTAATGCAAAACTTGTGTAATGTGTGATCGTGGTCATCAGAGAGTATGAAATAAATACTAAATAAAAATTTCAAATTACATATAGAGAGCAAATATTAGCACGACTTCATTCCATAGGCTCACTCTTCGTACCTTCTCTCCACTAATCAAGGATTCTCAACTCAACTCAGATCAGGTAGGACTTTAAAGCTTGTAATGTAAGGTTAGGGCATTGGTTATCAAGCGAAGGTAAGGAATTCAAAATCAAAGAAAAGAGAGCTTACAAAGAAGATGGATACTTTAAAATTTCGACAAACTTTCTAACTTTGTTTTTGCTCCTTTTTTTTTTTTTTTCAGTAATACATTCACCAACTACCATCTTCTTTTTCTCAAAATTTCATCATTAAGGCCCTTCCTTTTCTTATATTCACAAATTCAGGCCTCTTGAATTTTTTTTTCTTTGCACCTTATGACTTGTAACAATCATGTATCGACTTTTATTTCTTTGTCTTTTTCCTTTTTTTTTCAGCTCAATACATTTTTTTTTTCAACACCACAAGTCATATATATATATATATTTTTTCTTCTCCTTTTTTTCAAAATAACTTATTCTCTTTCCATAACATAAAAAACAATAACACCATTGAAGCACAAGTTAGAAGTTTACGTTAAGCTCTCTACAAGATTAAGGGTTAGTATTTAAGTAGTTTAAAGAAAGAAAATAAGATTTAAGTCTAAAAAAGGGTACTAAAAAAAATCATGAGATTTGGTAAGCTTGAAAGGCACAAACGATTCAAAGCAGGCCTATGACCATCATCTCTGAGTCAAATCGAGAAAACCTTTCTATTGCGCCTCAAGAGGTACTCAAGTAAGTTCTAGAATGTAGGGTAGAGATTCATCAACTTTATGTAACTCAAAAATAATGTAAATGATTTATTAAATACTAACAATGACCCATGTGCTCAAGTGTAAGTCGTGCAAAAGTTATAACAAATATAAAACATAAGTCCGTCACCCTACTTAAAAACAAGAAAATAAGTACTTTTCTCAACTCATTCAAGACATTTTTAAAGGAACTCAAAAAGAATCATCCTTTAAGTGAAATCATACTTTTGATTTTTTTTTTAAAATAATGTAGAAAAATAAATAAAATTAAAAAAATAAAAAAAATAATTGAACAAGAAATATGAGAAAAACGAAAATACTAAAAAAATAGTAGATATCAGAATAAAAGTATCTTATCCCCCACACCTAAACCCAACATTGTCCACAATGTGATAAAAGAGTACCAAGAGTAGGAGAAGAGACAAAGAAAATAACAATACAACCTGGTAGAAGAGGCAGTATTAATGCATGTCTGCAAGAGTAGTAAACAATCTCTGTAATCTCCATGATAATGATAAGTTGTTTCATTACCCTACAAAACAAACATTTCATACCTTTCTACCAATCAATTGGAATAAAAAAAATAATAAATAAAAATAATATAAAAATATAAAAATAAAATAAATAAAATAAAATTTGGGTTGCCTCCCAAAAGCGCTAATTTTAAAGTCTTCAGCCAGACTCCCTAATTCTTTTGCATTCAGCCAGGATCTATTTCTCTCATATTAAGCTCATGATTCATAATCAAAGAAGAGTTTTCAGGTGGAGCAATGCAGGCAAGATTAGAATTAACATTTTCAGTGCATATAAGGATTTCTTTCTCAATAAAAGTATAATCTTTTGAACACATTAAAGGTAGAGTTTCTTCAATTAATTCATCATTTACATCTACCAAATAGCAATCAGAAATTATCTTCTATAGAAGGTTGTGAAGAAGTTTTAAAACTATTTAATCTAACCCTCATACTCATTACAGAGACATCCATAACCCCAGTTCTACAATTAATAGTGGCGTCAGCAGTAGCCAAGAAGGGACAACCTAGAATAATGGGGATATGATTTTGAGAAGATCTACAAGGTTCCATATCTAGGACTACAAAGTCTACAGGGAAGACACCTTTATTAATTTGAACTAGAACATTATCTATCCTTCCCCTAGGTACCTTGATAGACCTATCAGTTAATTGTAAGGTCATATCAGCTGGTTGCAATTCTCCTAATCCTAACTCTTCATAAATAGAGTATGGAATCAAATTAACACTAGAACCTAAATCTAAGTGTGCCCTATCTATTTTATGATTACCAATAATACATGAGATAGTAGGGACACAAGGATCTTTATATTTAGGTGGAGTGTTATATTGCAAAACAGAGCTCACCTGTTCAGTTAGGAAGATTTTCTTAGAAACACTGGTTTTAGATTTTCTTTTAAAAGTACACATGTCTTTAAGAAATTTTGCATAGGATGGGACTTGCTTAATAACCTCTAAAAGTGGAAGATTAATTTTAACTTGTTTGAGAGTTTCTAAAATATCTTCCCTTTTATTATCCTTTCTAAGAGGTGGGGGTGGCAATAAAGCTTCTGGATAAGGAAGCTTTGGTTTATATGAAGTCGTAGGAGATGATTCTAGAGTCTTAAAATTAGAGGAAGAAGCTAGTTCCTTCTCTATCTTCCTTTCAATTTTAGTCATAGAAATTCCCTTGTTTTCATTATTATTTGACTCACTATCTTTAATAGGTTTCCCTACTTTATTATCTACCAACTTCCCATTTCTAATAGTAATTACAACTTTAGCTTGCTCATGGTAATTAGCTCTAGGATTCTCTATTGGATGACTAGGAAGCTTACCCTCATCTCTTCTACTTATTGCATTAGCTAGTTGCCCTATTTGAGTTTCTAACTTAGCAATAGATTGGGTGTGTGAATCTAGAATTTGTGTCATAGATTCTAAACCTTTCAAAGTAGATAATACTTTTTCTTCAAAAATAGAGTTTCCACTTTGAGGAGGATGAGGAGGTACATACCTTTGATATTGAAAACCAGGGGGAGTATTCATACCAGATTGTCTGTTTTGTTGATATTGTTGTTGGCCTAGTTGAACTTCCCCTCCTTGTTGCCTCCAGGAGAAATTAGGATGATTTCTCCAGCCTGGATTGTACGTGTTTGAATATGGGTCATTCAGTCTGTGAAATCCTTGGGCTGCATTGACTTGTTCCTGCACAAATTCTAGAAATAGTGAAGCACTAGGACAGTCATGGATAATATGAGAAAGACTCGAGCAAATTGCACAATCACTTTGCACAGTAGGAGAATTAGTAGGCAATGTATTCAAAGCTAATAATTGATCAATTTTTTTAGATAAAGCATCAACTTTCGAAGAAAGATCAACATTTTGAGTAACTTCATACATTCCTCTATTTCCTATTTGCCTAGATGTGCCTACACGTGAGGAGGTGGCGTGTTGTTGTAAATTATCACTCAAATTTTCAAATAAATCCCATGCCTCATCTGCAGTTTTATGAAGAAATGTACCACCACAAGAGGAATCAAACATTTGGCGATTTCTCTCATCTAATCCTGAATAAAAGCTTTGTATTTGCTGCCATTTAGGGACTTCATAGTGAGGGCAACTACAAAGAAGTTCTTTAAATCTCTCCCAACTCTCATGAAATTGTTCATTATTTTGTTGGGAAAAAGTAGTGATTTCTCTCCTTAACCTTGTAAGTTTACCCATAGAAAAATATTTTTTTAGAAATTCCCTAGACATCTCAACCCAAGTACCTATTCTCTCACGTGTGTGCGACCAATGTTTAGCCTTATCCTTCAAAGAAAAAGGAAAAAGGCATAATCTAATAGCATCATCACTTACATTAGGCAGTTTAAAAGTAGGGCAAATTTCTAAAAACTCATCAATATGCTTATAAGGATTTTCATAATCAAGCCCATAAGAAGATGGTAACATTTGAATAGTAGAAGCTTTGATTTCAAAGTGATTAGCCTCAATTTCAGGTAGTCTATTACCTATTGGTGAATTATAAGTGTCAGGAGTAAAATACTCCCTTAATGCTCGTGGATTTTCAGCAATTTTAACCTCACAAGTATTAGTAATTTTTCCTTGTGCTCTAAGTGCCTTAAGTGTACGCTCTATCTCATGATCAAATTCTTTTAAATCAACCGAGAGTGAACGACGACCATGCATTAATAAACAAATTCAAGGAAGAAGAAAAAAAAAATTTACTACAAATAATAATAATAAAGAATAAATTACTAAATGGAAGAATATAAAAAATAATAATAATAAATAAAAAATGAAGACAACTAAGAAAACAATCCAAAAAAAAAATCTTTTTTTTTTAGAAATAAAAAAAATCAAAAAAAATAAAATAAAAAAATATTAACAAATTTAGGAGACAATAACACAAGCAATTAATTCAACCTTTCCCCGGCAACGGCGCCAAAAAAAACTTGATCGGGATTTTCTAACTAAGTTTTAAACCCAATACTCGCAAGTACACAAGATCAATGTAATACGGAAGTACAAGGGTATCGAACCACAGAGAAAGGCTTAACTACTAAAATTATAATCTTCCTAAATTAATTTTATAAAAAGAAGAATGAGATTTTATTATTATTCCTAAATTAATTAAAACTAATGAATAAAATAAATAAACTGAAACTAACAGGAGATTAACCAAAGAAGATGATTTAGAACCTTGAATCCACCACTAACCTACATAACAATGATTTAATTTTATTTAGGAGAAAAGATTAAACTTTTATGTGGTGATATAGGCTACAAGCTTTGATTCACTAAAGAAATATATTGTGTTTAAATGCATGACATAATCCATCTAACAATCAGCATGACTTATTCATCCCTATGACATAAATCATCTAAAATTAGCATGAACTATTCAATTCTAAAACTCACAATATACTTGCAGAAATTACATATCTCTCATACTCAAGACTACAAGAATCAAGCATGGATAAAAATATCAATTAACCCAAATAATTATTCTAGAAGAACAATTACAAAGAATTAATTGAATCAAACCAATAAACATCCCAAAATATGCAATCACATAAATATTATAATAAATCTCAAAAATTAAAATAAACAAAAGTCGCATGGCCAGGGTTTCATCAAGATCCTAAAAATAAATTTAGTTCATGGCTAAAGGGACAGAAGGAACCAATTTCTTGGAGTAGATCATGGCTTTCTTCTTCTCCAATTGAAAGTCGCTGCAGCTCCTCTCCCATTTTTTCTCTTCTTGTGTGGCTCTTCTATATATAGACAAAAGAGAAGAAAAATCCTAAACCTAAAAGGATTCTACTAAAATCCTAATCCTTAAAGGATTCAAATACTGCAGCTTCCCTTTACCAAATTTAATATGGAATCTTTATTTTCCATTCTTTTTTTAGAAATCTGCACAAAGATAAATAAAATAAATTAAATATAATAATTATGACTAATAAATAAATAAAATATTTTCAAAGGCTAATAATTAAAAATTAAGGTGTTTATTTGTGCTAAAAATCGACTCTATCACTTGTGCAATGGCTCTTGTATTATCACAATATAGTTCCACTGGGTTCACAATGCTAGGAATCACACCTAGTTCTGTAATGAACTTTCTGATCCAAACTGCCTCTTTGACTGCATCAGAAGCAGCCACATACTCAGCCTCTGTAGTAGAATTGGCCACAGTATCTTGCTTTGAACTCTTCCAGCTCACAGCACCTCCATTCAAACAAAACACAAATCCAGATTGCGATCTAAAGTCATCTACATCAGTCTGAAAGCTAGCATCCGTGTAACCATTTACAACAAGCTCTCCTTCTTGACCTCCGTAGATCAAAAACATCTCTTTAGTCCTTCTTAAGTACTTGACAATGTTTTTTACTGCAGTCCAATGTGGTTCACCAGGATTTGACTGGAATCTGCTAGTCATGCTTAATGCATACGAGACATCTGAGCGAGTGCATAACATGGCGTACATGATAGATCCAACTGCGGAAGCGTAAGGAATCTTACTCATGCGTTCTGTATCCTCCCTTATGGTAGGACTTTGAGACTTACGCCATGTGACATTGGCAAGAATCCTCTCTTAGAATCTTGCATACTGAACCTTTACAGTACCTTGTCAATATATCCACTCTGACTTCGGCCAATTAAGTTTTTAGATCTATCTCGATAGATCCTAATGCCTAGAATATAGGCTGTTTCGCCTAAATCTTTCATTAAAAAACACTACCCCAACCAAGTTTTACACTTTGCAAAGTGGGGATGTCGTTCCCAATTAACAAGATCTCATCGACATAGAGCACTGCATTTTTTGTAACCCTTTTGTACACACAAGGTTCATCACCATTATTGATGAAATTGAATTCTTTAATTGCTTCATCAAAACGAAGATTCCAACTTTGAGATGCTTGCTTCAAGCCATAAATGGATCTTTGAAGTTTACACACTTTACAAGAATTCGAAGGATGAATAAAACCTTCAGTTTGTGCCATATACACATCCTCCAGTAGATTTCCATTAAGAAAAGCCGTTTTAACATCCATTTGCCATATTTCATAATCATAATATGCTGCAATGGTAAATAGATTTCTTATTGACTTAAGCATTACAACAGGAGAACAGGTTTCATCATAATCTATACTATGAGTTTGTCTATAACCTTTTGCTACCAGTCATGCTTTGAAAGTGTGCACATTGCCATCTATGTCAGTTTTCTTTTTGAAAACCCATTTACACCCTATGGTCTTGCAACCTTCAGGTAAATCAATCAAAGTCCAAACTTGATTGTCATGCATGGATTGCATTTCTGATTGCATAGCCTCTAGCCATTTACTAGATTCAAAACTATGAATAGCATCTTGGTAGAAATTAGGTTCACCTTGATCAATAAGATCAACATTATGATCCTCAGTCACAAGACATCTATATCTCTATGGTATTTGAGGAATCCTACCAGATCTTCTTGGCCCTTGTGTCAAAGGTTCAGGCTCAGTATGAATACGTGAGTCCAACTGAGTGTCCATACTCGGTTCACAAATGGTCTACCGTCCTTGAGCTTCTTCAAGATGGATTCTACTCCCACTAACTCTTTTGGAAACGAATTCTCTTTCAAGGAAAACTCCGTTCTAAGCAACAAACGCTTTGTTTTCAGATGGAAGATAGAAATAATATCCTTTAGTTTCCTTAGGATATCCCACAAATAGACACTTATCAGATTTGGGTGCTAGTTTTTCAGATAATAATCGCTTCACATAAGCATCACATCCACAAATTTTGAGAAACGCTAAACTAGGTTGTTTCCCAGTCCATATTTCATATGGTGTCTTCTGAACAGCTTTAGATGGAACTCTATTTAATATGAATGCAGCAGTTTCTAGACCATAACCCCAAAAAGAAATTGGAAGATCTGTTTAACTTATCATAGATCGAACCATATCTAATAGAGTTCGATTTGTGCGTTCAGACACACCATTCCATTGTGGTCTTCCTAGTGGAGTTAATTGTGATACTATCCCACAATTTTTTAGATGTTCGTCAAACTCTAGGCCTAAGTATTCACCACCTCGATCTAATCAAAGTAATTTGATACTCCTTCCAAGTTGATTATGTACTTCACTTTGAAATTCCTTAAACTTTGGAAAGGAATCAGATTTATGTTTCATTAGATAGACATAACCATATCTACTGAAATCATCTGTGAATGTAATCAAATACTGAAAACCTCCTCTGGCTTGTGTGTTCATTGGTCCACATACATTAGTATGTATAAGTTCTAATAAATTGGTAGCCCTTTCACTTTGTCCAGTAAATGAACTTTTAGTCATTTTGCCCAATAAACAAGAATCGCATTTTTCATAAGACTCAAGGTCGAATAAAGATAAAAGTCCATCTTGATGGAGTTTAGATATGCGTTTCTCGTTTATGTGGCCCAAACGACAATGCCAGAAGTAAGTTTGATTTAAATAATTAGATTTAAATTTCTTTGTATTTATGTTATAGATGGGCTTACTAATGGAATCGTGTAGGTTAAGAATGTAAAGTCCATTACATAAAGAGGCATCCCCATAGAAAATACCATTTTTTATAAATAGAACTTTTACTATTCTTAGTATTAAACTCAAAACCATCAATATCCAAACAAGAAACTGAAATGATATTCCTACTCATAGCAGGAACATAATAACAATCTTTAAGTTCCATTACAAGCCCAGTAGGCAAAAGTAAATCAAATGTCCCTACAACTACAGCAGCAACTTTTGGTCAATTTACAACTCGCAGGTCCACCTCTCCTTTTGCCAAAGATCTACTCCTTTTGAGTCCCTGCACATTTACATAAATGTGAGCTCCACATCCAGTATCTAATACCCATGAAGTAGGGGTAAACATATTAATTTCTATACCGAAAATACCTGAAGCGGCAGTCTCACTGGCCTTTTGCTTCTTCTTTTCTTCCAAGTAGAGCTTGCAATTCCTCTTCCAATGATCAGGTTCATTGCAGTGGAAGCAAGTCCCTTCCTTTGGTGGTTTAACCTTGGGCTTGGACTTCTGCTTACCTTTACCTTTCTTGGCCATATCATTTCCCTTTCCCTTTCTCTTGTTCTTCTTGAACTGCCTCTTCTGAACTATCAGAACATTAGGAGTAGTCTTCCTAATGTTTTGTTCAGCCTGCTTGAGCATGCCGTGCAATTCATTTATGGACTTTTCTATATTATGCATATTGAAGTTCATGAAAAACTGATCATAGTCAGAAGTCAAAGAGGCCAAGATCATATCAGTAGCCAAGTCATGACTTATAGGTGCTCCAAGTTTTTCAAGCTGATCAAAATACCCTTTCATCTTAAGGACATGAGAACTAACTGAAGTGCCAGGGGTCATTTTACAGTTATTCAATGCCTTAGTAGTAAGATATCTCTCCTGACGTGCTTGCTCTTGCAACATTTCCATGAGCTGTTTTATCATCTCATACGCCTCAACTTACTCGAATTGCTTTTGCAACTCAGATTCCATTGTAGCCAACATGAGACATGTCACATTGTTAGAATCATCCTTATGCTTACTATAAGCATCCTTTTCGACTCTAGAAGCATTGTTAGCTGGTTGATTAGGGATAAGGTTCTCAAGTACATATAGCTTTTTTTCTTTTTTAAGGACAATCCTTAAATTTTGTGCCTAATCAAGAAAGTTAGTCCCACTAAGCTTATTCTTTTCAAGCACGGATCGCAACGAGGTGTTTGAATTGTTTGAGGCCATTATCTACATAAAATTTGCAAAGTAAAATTATATAAATGAAGCATTAATTTTTTCCTGAAATATTCAACACTTGATATAAATCATGGGTGGAAAAATTCATTTTACTCTAATCATAAGTAAGCTTTGGCTTAACACCCATAATTAGAGAAAAATGGATTAATGGGATTTACATCTATATGTACCGGCAAAATCCCATATGATTCCCTAGGCTCAAAACCGTTTTGATAGCCTAGTTAAGCCAAACCATTCCAAGCATATGGAGATCACAATTTTCCATCTTCCCCTACTTAGGTAACCATTTATCTCTTGTTTTGGCAATGAGACAAAATGATGATCCAAGCATGGGGAAGTACTTATGATCATGGGAGGCATTTTACAACTTAATTTTTACATGGTTTCAAAAACCTTCTTCCTTTTATTTATATATTATTTCATAAAACATATATCCAATAAAATAAAAGGAAATAAACTAAATATCACATGCATAATATATACATCGAATAAAACGTGTCATAGCATAGCCCCAATCCTATATTGACTTCCACGAGCCTTATGGAAGTCAAAGGTCAATCTAGGTAAGTCTTCATCTAGATGAGCTTGCCTCCAACGTCTTGGCCTTCTAATCTTGTTACGTAGGACAGAAAAACATACATAGGAGTAGGAAATAGAATTAACCTATTCTAGTAAAGCCTTATAATATTACATCAATGAAAACGATGACACGTAGACCGTATTTGAAAACATTACAACCCATTAACAAAACAATCAATCACAAGAGGTAAAGGGCCATGCTATGCACCATGCATCTAAAGATAGAAAGAAACATGTCAAAAAAACAAGGGGGTTCCCGGGGGCGAAGGTCCCGAAAGAAAACGGTGGCCCCACATTAATCGCATTAATCGCATTTTGTTTATTTAATCGCATTAATAAGTAAAATAGAATATGATATATGCGAATCCTATAATTCAATTTACTCTGATTATTACACTAATCAGAAACCTTACTATAAGACCGATAAAAAACAACAAATGTAATCAAAGCGGTAATCAAAGCGGTAACAGAGAAAATCAGTAAAACTAGTATGTACGAGGCTCTGATACCACTGTTGGAATCCGTAGGCAAAAACAAATAAAATATGACTACGGAAATCCACCAACAGGATCTGCACATACTAGAAAAACCGATTGGATAGAAATTACCTCAATGTATTTATTTGTTCGGTGTGGAGGCGCTGCTGTTTACGCTTCGCCCTCTACTGGTATCCACGCGACGAACTCCTCTGCAAGCGATCCGGATGCTAGCCCCTTCTGTGTTCTGAAAACTATTCAGAACTAATCCTGACTATCTGGTAATAGGTCAAATTTTGGAGAGAGGGAGGTAGATACTATATCGCCGTTCCAGGGTTTAGGGTTTTGTTTTTTTTTTTTTTTTAATCAAATAAAGACGGCCACAGAGAAAAGGTTAACATAACCTTTTATAGCTGTCAATATCAAAAACCTAATTGTCATCTAATGATAGTTTAATCTCGTTCGTCTATTCCTATAATCTTCCAACGGTTGGATGAGTAATATTAAGTAATTAATTTCATTTATTCGATAAATAAAATTAGTTATTAACTTACCAGAAAATATAACGTGGCATCTAATTCCCCTTTTGTATAGGTTCAACGAATCTGGACACAATCTAGATTCATTGAATGTGGACATTATGCTCACAAGATCGTCTATGCGTGTGACCTTGTAGGTTCACTTAACGTTGGCAGTGAATGAAAAATGTCCTAGACATTTATTCACAAAACAAAAGCGGCCTCTAGCAAGACATTATGTTTACCCAAGTTAAGTAAAAGCAATAATAACCTAGCATCAGATTTAATATTTAGTCCTTTTGTCACACGATATCCTAATTAAGTATAAGGCATGGACCGAGTCATCCTTATAAAACTTAATTAACCATTTACTTGATCACCGGGCAGACTGTACCAACAAATAATATTAATAACACCTTATTAATACTTATTTGAGCATGGCCATGCACATTTTCCAGTCTTCCTTATCAAGGGGCCCATGGATATCTCTCTCTAAAAAGAGATGGAAACATCCCTTTCACTATCTCTAATATTCAAGCCATGACAAGAAAATAAGCCAACCAATAGTCATAATAATCACCTAATTAAAAGTGACGTTTGACTATGTCAAAACATATTTTCTCCCCATGCAAGAAGGATTAGAAACATTAGGTCAAAGGACACCGAATATAAAACTGAGAAGAAATACTTATAACTTAAACCCATGCAATATTTCTTCTTCACTTTGGGTCATGTCCAATACAATATTTTCAATATGTATTTATGAATTGATTTTATATCTCATATTCATGACCAGTAAAACTTGACCATCAATCAACTTCACACTAGTTTAATAATACAAGATGTAATAAAAGTAAGGACAAATAAGAATAGCATTTTATTAGCTATAAGGGTTTTACTATCAAGTCACATACTTGATGACCAAGAGTATAAAATATAATTCAAAATACATGCTTCATAACTTATAAATGTGAGTCAATTGGTCTTAGGGCATATACTAACATTTCTTTTATATATTCTTTTAGTATACAGAATTGTTTATTTTTCATATATATATTTTAGTATATATATTTACATGTATAATTTTAATAGATATTTTTAGTATATATATTTTTACATGTATATTTTTAGTATACATATTTACAGGTGTATATTTCTATTGCTTACATATATATATTGGTATGTATGGGGATTTTATAAATAATTTTAGTATATGAAATCTTGTATATATATTTTAGTATATAACTTTGTATATATTTTTATATACATAACTTTTGTAAATAATTTTAGTTGTATACATGTTTTTAGTATAAAAGATTTTTGAAAATGATTTTAACATTTGTGGTTTTATATATAAATATATAATTCTAGTATACTTAATTTTTGTAACTGATCTTGGTATGAAAATAGTTTTGTATATGGTAATAAGATATATATAATTTTGGTATCACTGGTGGGTTTGTGATATTTTTAGTTTAGATGAATTAGGAAGTTTAGGCTCTTAGGATTAGTATATGTATAGAAATATCTCTGGTTCATAGGGAGATATGTTTCTTTTATTTGTTTTCGATAGCAAATAAAAATATTAGGATTTATAATTAAGTGTTTTATTGGTATCCTACTTGTAGGATTAGAGCATCAGATCTGCATCCAAGTGAGTTCACAAACCCGTTTTCTAATATTATCAAATATCATGGGCCCTGTAAAATGTGTTTCCTAAATCTGTTACAAATATTTACTATATTCAGCATGACATAATTTAGCACATTTTTCGGAGATGTTCTCCACAATGTGTCACCTGTTTCTTAGAAAATGCATAGGAGTCGTGCTCCATATAGGTGTGGCCTTTTCAAAACGATTTATAGTTGCTGTGAAGCAGTATTTGGTTATACACAAGTTTTTCTGGAAATATTTATATGTCGGAAAATGTTCTAGTCTTGAAAAGCTACACCATTTTGACATGCATGAGTATAACTCTGGTATAATTGTGTGAAATTTGCATAAGCATATGGTGAACTGGTGGATGGGAATTTTTGCTGAAAATATTTATGACTTGCTTCTGTCCTAACGGCCGGGCAAGCAGCCTTTCGGTTTATAAACACATAAGAAAACCTTATTCCGACAAGGGTTACAATTCTGGTTATGATCTTGCGCTCGGAAGTACCAAAGGATTGTACTGTACGTGGTTAGTCCTCCATATAAGGATCTCTTCCGATGGCGTAAACGTTTCAGACTTGGGAGAGTGGATCCACTTGAAGAGGGGCGTAGACCGTGGAGGGAGTGGCCCAATCGGTCTACGTGGATACTGCATCATGCTCTGTGGTTGGATAGCCATCTTGTAGAGAGTCAGGAGGGGCTTGAAACTAAGGTTGATCCCAGGGCAGACCTGGTAGATGCCTCAAGAATCTATAGCCTGTTTTGACCAGTGGTATGGAAAGAGCGGTGGTTTGGTAATCGAGCGCTCATATGGTATTTGGCTGGTATTGACTACGAGATTCCGGAACTTGATTTCGATGACCTCGTTTTGGGATCCGGACTTTGTCCGTGGAGCCCAACTGTGGCATTGCATGTTTCTTTGAATTCGGGTGTAGAAGCCACATGATGTGTCTTGATTCGCTCAGACTTCACAGTTGCGCTCGAAACTCTCATGTCGGTTCAAGCATCAATATTGTTAAAATAATAAAGAAAAGTGTTTATTATAACTTGAATGAATTGTTTTCGTGAAACTGCATCATCATTGTTTCAAAGAAATCACTAAGACGCACACATGCAGGTGGACTCACTAAGCGTTCACGCTCACGTTTTCCATATCATGTTTTCTTCTCAGATTAACTCGGGATAAACAGAGGCACAGTAAGCCACAGAAGTAGGCATGGAGTTTCGGACCAATTTTTTTTCCTAGGAAGGACATGTATTATGTTTTGTTTTTCTTAGACCTAAGCCGGTTGTAAAGTTTTTCTTTTTATTTTGTCATAAGATTTTGTTGAGGTAAGATACTTTTATTTTTGTATTAAAACAATTTTAAAAAGTTCTCTAAAATCTTATGTTTTGAGTGCTCTAGCAGCAACCGGTTTACTTAAGTTTTCTGTTGCATACTTTGTGTATATACCTATAAGTGTAATCCTGGGGATGGGTTTTTGTTTCGGGACTTATATTTTAGTACCGAGAGGCACGCAGATACCATACTCAGCTGCAATTGGCCTAGTGGTAGGGTTGGAGGTATCACATAAGGGGTTTTTCAACACAAACCTTTGATATCAATAAAAAAAGAGATGAGTAAGGAACAATGTTACCAAGTGAGCTTGAGAAGGAAAGATACAACACAATTGAATACTTCTACAAGCTCCTGTTTACTTCTTCTTTGATAGATGATCAACAACGAAGCTCTAAGAAGATTTTTTGTGAGATAAAAGATATTTGAAGAATGAACTTTGAAGCTCTTTAAATGTTCTTAAATGATCTCAAGAAACTTTTTATCAACCAAAAAAACTATTTACTGCTGACCAAGAACTCATACATATAGGAAAGAGAAAAAAGTAACCATTACAGTCTGTGTAACAGTAATATTTTTGCAGTAAAACACTAAAAATGGAAGACCGGTTTTAGAAAACGGACGTCCGATTTTCTTGTAAACGGAAAATCGGATGAACCCTTTTTATAATAGGAAGACCGGTTTTATGATATAGAAAGAATCAGACGATCTCCTTTAAAAATCGGACGACTGATTTTTCTAAAGCTAGAAAAATTGGACAACTGGTTTTAAAAATAGGACGTCCGATTTTTCTTTTCCTCCAGAAAAATCGGATGACCGGTTTTTAAAAAACGGATGACCTTTTATAGAAAGAAAACAAAGCCAATTTTCCTTAACAATAAAAGAGCTTTCCTTCCTATATCACAAACATGTATTCTTGATACTTTTTAGAGATAAGAGAATTTTCAAATGCATCCAAAAAACATATCAAGAATACTTGTGTTTTTCAAGAATAGTTCATAAAAAGGAATTTATCCAAGGAGCTTCACATTTGATCAACAAAAAAAAAATGAGAGTTAGGGAGTTTTACAAAATACCTTATTATATCCCTAACAAAGACACAAGTCTTCAAGGTCTTCAATAGCTTGATCTTTTCTCCTTCATTTTGCCTTAATCACCAAGATCTTTTGTTTCTAAGAATGTAGCCTTGAGACTTCGAAGATGATTCTTTTGTTCTACATAAACTAAGCTTAATAATCATCACATAAACATGTGTTAATCATAATCAAAATCATATGCAATAATGCCCTTAGGGCTAACAACAATAATTTAAGACGGTCTTATATGGTTAAGACGAGGAGATAAAAATTCTAGCAGAATTTTCCATGACATAACTTTATTATTATTTCCAGAAGAAATTCAGGTACCTGAAGTCATAATAATTATAAGATCTCATTGTATCATGTCATGATATAAATAGATGGAACCATAAAATAGCACAAACGTCAATGATATTTATGTGTATGTTTTGTATCAGAATGAGGATATTGAATTAAAGTATGTTGACTGGAAATTCTAGTATATTAGAGATATTTGGCAAAAATAGAATATAAACTTCGCATGAGAAAATATGTAAAGCCCGGCAAATTATTAAGTACACTTGAAGT
Source organism: Catharanthus roseus (assembly GCA_028651295.1). Classification (NCBI taxonomy): domain Eukaryota; kingdom Viridiplantae; phylum Streptophyta; class Magnoliopsida; order Gentianales; family Apocynaceae; genus Catharanthus; species Catharanthus roseus. Next base: position 15,375,777 of record JAPQWS010000168.1, on the reverse strand, counting down.
GTACATTTATTCCTTGAAGGAATTGTACACCTGACGTGACTCAAAAGGATAAGAATTAATAAATAAAGTGCGCACTTGTATAAGTTATAATACAAGATTCTTTGTAAAATTCTGGCAATATTGATATGAAGAAATAAATTTATGGTGTTGGATTGAGTTTATAATAGCACACTAATCTCTAAGAATTTATTTCCAGTCCTTGAAGGATTCAATGGGCATGCCTGAAGCATGTAAGTGGATTTTTCCTGAAAAACCTAATATTATTGTCTTAGTGATTAAGATCGAATATATACTCATGAAAGTTCTTTTAGAATTTGTTATGCTAGCCTCTTATCATTCTTTATTTATTTTTAATGTTCTCTACATTAGGGGGAGAAAATTAGAATCATAAAATGGTATATTCAATATTGAAGTATGTTGATCTATATACAAGTATCCGTGTGAACTAGAAGTTTTATAGATTATTTATTTGTTAAACTTACAAATTTACTTAGTATTTTATTAATTCTAGAAGAGTTATAAAATTGAATTTTAGATGCTTCTATATATGTCTCAGTAGGACATAAGTCTCATAACTAGTTATGTTTCATGCGTGAAGTTTGATCGACCTTTTATTTATAAAGGTTCTTTAACGAAATAATTAAATAATTGAAGTATTCCTCCCAAATAGTTTATGATTGGCAAGCAAATACTTAAAGTAAGTATTTCAAGTTCTTTTGTTTTAATTTACAAATCCAACATCTTCAAGAGGAATTTGTTTATCAATTTATAAAAGGTTTTACATGGATATATTATTGTACATTATTATCCAATAGTCATTTTATTATAAGATAAGATATTGGTAAATACTACATGTCTATATATGAGAAGGTAATAAATACGCTTTGGTATTGAAGTACTCTGTACAATTGGTGCACTAATTCTTCTCTAAATAAATTTTGATATAATATTATTATTATCCTTCAATATTTTTATGGATAATGAGTCTTGGATTAATGAAAATAATCTAACTCCTGTTGAGATAGATGAGCATCAAGTTACATGATTATATGATACACAAAGTCACATTCTCAAACAAACATGTTTTGTGAGGATGATATATATTCATATAGCAACCGCTCCTTCAACTATAATGAAGTAGTAAATTGTTATGTGGCTTAATGAGAATGTATACGATCATTATTGATAGTTAATTCTGAAATATTTATATTGTATCCTAAAAGGATGAAATTACAACCATATTGTTGGCTTGTGAAACTTGAGGACATGTTCAGAGATATGTGATAAAATAAATTTCACCAGCTATAAAAAAGGTGAAATTGATGTGCAATATTTTTAATCAAACATGATATATAATCCTGAAGATTTATTCACTAAGACATAAATTTATTGGTTTACTGATATTTTAAAAAAGGGGAGTATGTAGGCCAATTGGGCCAGTGTTCACACATTTTCTCTTCTCAGCCTATGTTCTTTAATCCCTGTGATGAGTTGGACTGAGCTTCATAACCCAAATAGGATGAGTTTATTTTTTTTAACCCAAGAGGTCGGGCAGACCGGGCTGGTTAATAACCCAATCTTCTTGAGTCTTCCCAGGTGACTTCGCTGTTGCTTCTTTGAAAATGTCTTCCAGGTAACGGGCTGTTTTGTTACTAAACGATCCTTCTAGGTGACTGTTCTATTGTTTGAATAAGTCCACCATAGAAACTTTATAAATACTCTTATCCTTTCTTGTTGCTAACAGATGAGACGTGACTATTCATTCTATGTGAAGCCTTCTTCTTTTCTCTGCAGATTCTTGTTTCTGTTTGATCTCTGTGAATTCTTCTGTTACTGCCATCATTAGTTACCATTTCTGGTTTACCACGTGCTTGGATAGTTTGTGAATGAGAGATCCGAATTGTTGTTGTGTGAGGCTCATCTATTGCTGAGAGTTTGATCGAGATTCTGACATACAGAGAAACACTGGTCGTCCGATTTTTCTCCTTCTCATTCATTTCGATCATCTGAATATCTCTATTCTCTTCTTTCACAGAAAAAGGTCGTTCATTTTCTTCTCTGTTGGCGTCTTTTTTTCATAACCGAATGTCCATTTTTGGTTTCGGTCGTCAGGTTTTGTCTTGTGGCAAAAATCAGACGTTCGATTTTTATTAGGCTCATCCTGTTTTGTTTATCTGTTTTGCAGGTATTTAAAGAAGAAACAGAAGTCTATTTTTCAAACTTCTCATCAAATTTTGAAGAGCTTTGATTAAGAGTTGTTACCTGGTTCCATCATCCAGTTTTTGTAATGGATTAGTAATTTCTTGTTCTTCCGCTCTTTTGCTGTTGTAATAGTTTTCTATTGAGGTTTTATGTTAATGTAACAGGGCTGATCACCAGAGCAACTATTCTTAATAGCGGTATCAGAGTTTAGGCTCTCCTAACAATGGTATCAGAGCCAGAAAGAAATGTAATCTTTCTAGTGTCTAGTATATGTTAAATTACACCAGCGATGCAAACATCATCCGAAACCTCCCAGGTTGCTTTTCAGACTCAAGGGAACTGTTGAGTTTCGTGAATCTGGCACAGGTTACTATTACTGTTTTTGCTTTTTCCTTTTATTTAAAGATTATTGTCCTAATATATACATATTTTGCTGGTTGTATCTCTGATTACAGACCAAATTTTTGTGATTTTTATTTTTCTCTGAAAAACCAAAACCCAAGCCTGGCTTAAGTCCTATTGAGACTTCAAGTATCTGTATCTTGGTGCTTTTCTTATTCAATTGCGAAACTTTTTTATTGTCTGTGATTGTTGAGATTGTTCTTTTGTCTGTTTGGGACTGTTGCTCAGCCTGTGATTATCTATAGTGTTTCTCTGTTGATCATCTGTTTGGTGGCTGTTGCCCAGCTTTTATTATCTTATTGATCTATTGTGAGTTTATTATCTGCATATTGCCTATTTCTAGCTGTATTGTTTTTCCGGGCTGTGTTTATGACAAAACTTTTTCTTAAATCTTTTATTTTTCGCACATTACTCTTATTTGACCCTATTTAACATGTCTGTTCAAAAACATGAAACAGAAAAGGTCGATGGCAAATCTGATTTTGTAATGTGGCACAGAAAAATGAAAGTTGTTTTAGTCCAAAAGAATATTGCACCCACTATTTCCACTTCTGACAAGTATCCGTAATCTTGGACAGGAGAAATACTAGCTGAAAAACTTGGTGTTACACATAGCTGTCTCACCTTGCATTTAAAATATAATGTTTCAAGAGAAATAAATGAAACAAACAATGCTTATGAAATCTAGACAAAAATTGAAAAAATTTACTTGAGATAGTCTTTATCAAACAAGATCTATTTAAAGGAACAACTCTTTGGCTTCAAAATGTGCAGGTTGAAATCCCTTTCTTAAAACATGGATGATTTAAACAAAATTATTTTAGAGCTCCAAAATGTTGGAGAAAACATTTTTGATGAAAACATTGTTGTTATTTTGTTGAATGCTTTGTCTGAATCTTATAATGATGTGATATCTGCTATCAAGTATGGTAGAGATAACTTAACTCTTTCTGATGTGAAAAACGCTTTGAAATCAAAAGATTTAGATTTGCGAAAAGAAAATACAACAAATGGAGAGAATCTTTTCCTGCGATGGAGGGTTGACCGGAGAGAACCTTCTCGTCACCGCTCTAAAAGTAAAGGGAGGTCTAAATCTCGAGATAAAAATAGAGTGAAGTGTTTTTATTGTGATAAAGATGGTCATATGAAAAACAAATGTTTTAAACGAATCAAAGATGAAAAATTACGTAAACAAGGTAATGGGAAGGATAAAATTGACAAAACGCACGATTTTGAAATAGATGGTAATTCTATGCTTTCTGAAGTTTTATATGTTTCCCCTTCCCCATCTACCTCTGATAAGTAGATTCTTGATTCTGGTTGCACTTTTCATATGACATCCAACAAGCATTGGTTTTCTAATTCTAAACCCCTTGATCATGGAAAAGTTTTTATGGGATACAATCAGGTTTGGGATGTCAGGGGAATTGGAAATGTTTTTTATAAAAATGCATGATGGTATAACTAGAAAATTGACTAAGAGTAAGGTATGTACCTGACCTTAGACGGAATTTAATCTCCCTTGGTTTTCTTGACTCAAAAGGATATTCTTATAAATCCAAAAATGGGATTTTACGTGTTTGTAAAGGATCTATAGTCATGCTTAAAGGTTTTAAGAAAAATAATTTGTACGCCTTACTTGGTAAAATTGTTTGTGAATCATGTGTATTGTTTTCTAAAACTATTTCTAATAAAACCATATTGTGGCATCATCGGATTGGCCACATTAGTGAAAAAGGTTTGCATTACTTACGCAAACAAAATCTTTTAAACGGTGATGAAATCACTTCTTTAGATTTTTGTGATCATTGTGTTCTTGGCAAACAACATAAACTCAGTTTTTCTGCGGGCACACACAAATCCACTGCTGTTCTTGATTATGTGCACTGTGATATTTGGGGTCCTAAAAAGGTACTCACTTTTGGTGGCAATGTTTATTTTCTTTCTATTGTTGATGATTTTTCTCAGTATGTTTGGGTGTTTCTTTTGAAAACCAAAGATCAAACTTTTCAAAAGTTTAATAAATGGAAACGTTTTGTCGAAAATCAAACTGGAAATAAGCTAAAGGTTTTAAGAACAGATAATGGTTTGGAATTTTGTAACAAAAAGTTTCATGATTAGTGTGTTTTGCATGGCATTGTTCATCATAGAACTGTTAGGCATAACCCACAATAAAACGGGGTAGCTGAGAGGATGAACCGAAGTATTATGGATAAAGTTAGGTGTCTTTTGGTATCATCTGGGGTTCCTAAACCATTTTGGAGAGAGGCTATTAGTATAGCATTTTACCTTATAAATAGGTTTCCTTCCACAGCCATAAACATTAAGACTCCCATAAAATTGTGGTCAAGTCAACCACCAAACCTTTCCAACCTTAGAGTGTTTGGGTGCTTAAAGGGAAGAGAAGTTAGACCCTATGTCTAAGAAGGGAGTGTTCATAGGCTATCCTAGTGGAGTGAAGGGTTACAGAGTGTGGCTTAGAGGTGAACCAGGTATAAGGGTAGTCGTGAGTAGAGACATAGTCTTTAACGAGCTAGACATGCTCTGTCTTAGAACTGAAAACAAACCCGAGAGTTCTTTTGGTAAACCCATATTTGAGAACATTCCTGTGGAGGTGGAGATCACCTCCGAACCTTCTCATAAGCATACACTAGAACCCGAGCTAGAACCAGAAACAAATGAGGAGTCTAGTGTTCCTGAACCCGATGAGCCAGTTTTAGATAATTCTAATGATGATGAGGATCATCCAGAAGCACAAGCACAAACTCTTAGAGATTTCCAACTATCGAGTGATAGGGTTAGAAGAGAGATAAGGAAACCTCCTAGGTATGGTTATTCATACATTGTCTCTTATGCTTTTGCTCCTGCATCTTTTGTTGAAGAGAAAGAACTTGTTTGTTTTGCTGATGTTTTTAAGAGTCCTAATCGCTTTTTGTGGATGCATGCTATGGATGAAAAAATATCTTCTTTACATAAGAACAAAACTTGGGTACTTGTGCCTAAACCACCTAAACAAAAATTGATTGATTGTAAATGGATTTTCAAAGTTAAAGAACTTAAATTTGTTAATGAACCTCCAAGGTTCAAGGCTAGATTGGTTGCAAAAGGTTTCTCTCAAGTTGAAGGTATTAATTTCAATGAGATTTTTTCTCCTGTTGTTAAGTGTAAAACTATCAGAATTATGCTTGTTGTTGTTACCTTCTTTGATCTTAAGCTCGAACAGTTGGATGTTAAAACTGCCTTTTTGCATGGTGAACTTGATAATACCATTTACATGAGTCAACCACCTAGTATTGAGGTGAAAGGTAAAGAGCATATGGCTTGTCTGTTGAAAAAGTCCTTGTATGGCCTTAAACAATCACCTAGACAATGGTATAAAAGGTTTGACTTTTTTATGCTTAAAACTGGTTTTGTTAGAAGTAATTATTATAGTTGCTTATATTTTTCTGGTGATACTGTTAATAATGCCATCTATTTGCTTCTTTATGTTGATGATATGCTTATTTCATGCAAGCATATAGATATGATTTTGCATTTGAAATCTTTTTTGAAATCAGAGTTTGAGATGAAGGATTTTGGATCTGCCTCTAGAATTCTAGGCATGAACATTGATAGGGTTAGAGCTTACCGTTCTTTGTTTATATCCCTGAAGTATTTCTTGCAGAAAATTGTTTCAATTTTTTTATGAATTTGTGTAAGCCTGTTTGTACTCCTCTTGCAAACCATTTTCTGCTTTCTTCTAAAATCTATCCCAAAACTAAAAATGAGAAGAATGATATGGCCAACATCCCTTATAGAATGGCTATAGGATCTGTCATGTATTCCGTGATTTCCACCAGTCCTGATATTGCTTATTCCGTAAGCCTTTTAAGCCGTTTTATGTCTAATCCAGGTAGGGATCATTGGGCCCCTCTTAAGTGGCTATTAAGGTACACTAATGGGATTCTTGATAGAGGTTTGCATTATCATAACTTGTCTGAACATTTTGAGTTGGCTGGTTATGTTGACTCTGATTTTGCAGGTGATAGAGAAGGTAGAAAGTCTACCACTTCTTATTTATTTACCCTTTCAGGTAACTGTGTTTCTTGGAAATCACAACTACAGCCTGTAGTCACCCTTTCGACTACAGAGGCTGAATATATTGCCATCATGGAGGCAATTAACGAAGCCATTTGGCTTCAGGGGCTTTTATATGAACTGCCTCTTTTACATTCTAAAGCTGTCATATTTACAGATAGTCAAAGTTTTCTCCATGTGTGTAAAAATCTTGTTTATCATGAAAGGACTAAACATATAGATGTTAAGTACCATTTCATTCGTGAAAAGGTTTCAAATGGTATTGTTAATATAGACAAAATTAGTACTAAAGATAATCCTGTTGATTTTGGTACTAAAGTGGTGACAACTGACAAGTTTGTTTTGCGTAGAGACCTTCTACATATTGATGCAGGTTGATTACTTCAGCTGAGAAGTTTACTAAAATGTGTTCAAGGTGGAGCTTGTAGCCGAATTGGGCCAATTGGGCCAGTATCTACACATTTCTCTTCTCAGCCCATGTTCTTTAATCCTTGTGATGAGTTGGACTGACCCTCACAACCCAAATAGGATGAGTTTATTTTTTTTAACCTAAGATGCTAGTTAGGCCAGGCTGGTTAATAGCCCAATCTTTTTTAGTCTTCCCAGCTGAATTGGCTGTTGCTTCTTTGAAAAGGTCTTCAAGATAACATGATGTTCTATTATTGAACGATCCTTCTAGATGACTGTTCTGTTGTTTGAATAAGTCTACCATAGAAACTCTATAAATACTCTTATCCTTTCTTGTTGCTAACAGATGAGACGTGACTGTTTATTCTGTATGAAGCCTTCTTCTTTTCTCTCTTCTTCTTTTCAGCAAATTCTTGTTTCTGTTTGTTCTCTGTGAATTCTTCTATTACTACCGCTATTAGTCACCATTTCTGTTTGACCACGAGCTTGGGTAGTTTGTGAAGGAGAGAACCAAAAATGAAAGATTAGATTGTTGTTGTGTGTGGCTCTCTATTGTTGAGGGTTTGATCGAGATTTTGACATACAGAGAAAAACCAATCGTCCTTCTCATCCGTTTTGATCATCTGAATATCTCTGTTCCCTTCTTTCACAGAAATCGGTCGTCCATTTTCTTCTGTGTTGGCATCCGCTTTTCATAATCAGAATTCCAGTTTTGGTTACGGTATTCCGATTTTGTCTTGTGGCAAAAGTTGGACGTCCGATTTTTGCCAGGTTCATCCTGTTTTGTTTATCTGTTTTGCAGATATTTAACGAAGAAACGGAAGTTTGTTTTTCAAACTTCTCATCTAATTTTGAAGAGCTTTGATTAAGAGTTGTTATCCGGTTCCATAATCTAGTTTTTTGTAATAGATTAGTAATTTCTTATTCTTCCGCTCTTTTGCTAATGTAATAGTTTTCTATAGAGGTTTATGTTAATGTAACAGGGCTGATCACCAGAGCAATTATTCTTAACAGTGGTATCAGAGCTTAGAGCTTAGGCTCTCCCAACAGAGTATTTAATATATAAATAAATAACATACTCTTTTTCCTCCACTAAACATTTTCTCCCATATGATTTTTCTCTAGTAAGATTTTAACAAGGCGTATTCTTTATGTTATATACATACAAGAGGGAGTGTTATGGAATTAATTCATACATGGTGGATGTCCAAATATATTCCTTGAACGGAATTAAACTCCCAGAATACTAATCGTATTTGGATTCATGATGTCCCCATTGATTTAGTTAGACCTTTATTCTGTAGTCTTTTGTATATTGAGCCTATGAATAGCTGATATGAGAAGACAATAATAAGAAATTTAGCCTTGATTCTTGAGTTCTACTTTTTTTTTTTTCTATTGTACTTTTCTTTATCTATATATTTTTTTTTGAACAATTCGTTGTGTCGTAATCATCAAATTCATAACACAATAACAATTGTGTCCTAATTATTGGTGTTGTTGTTGTTGTTATTATTATTATTATTATTATTACTATTATTATTATTATTATTATTATTATTATTATTATTATTATTATTATTATTATTATTACTACGACTCAACTTGGATTAGTTTTACTTTGAAAACAGTGGGGTTCTTTTAATCTTTGAGTTTGTGATAAGTGAATTATTTGTGAGAGGAGTTATAGGTTCCAAATTGAATTGATTCTTTTTTTTTTTTTTTAGAGAAGTGAATTGAACTTAAGAAGCACAAGTATTTTTTATTTCTCTTAAAAATTGAGCAGTTTGAATTTTGTTGTTAAAATTACAACTTGTATATAAAAGTGTTAATTTCAAAATATTTCTTAAAGTTAGGAGTTGGTACCACTTTAGTCCATAAGTTTAAAAAAAATACATATTTATTTTAGTCCAAAGTTAAAAATAAAATACTCCTATAAAGTTAGGACATTCTTACTTCAGTTCATGATATTAAAAAATAATCATTTACCCAAATAATTAAATAGTTTGAATAAATGATTATTTTTAATATATATTTTTCTAACTTATGGATAAAAGTGTTACTAACTCTGAACTTGATTCGAGGTCAAGCACGGAAGAAGAAGAAGAAGAAGAAGAAGAAGAAGAAGAAGAAGAAGAAGAAGAAGAAGAAGAGGTCAAGTATGAAAATCTTCCTTCAAACATAGAAGCCATAAAACATATGTAATGTTGAAGTAGTTAAACTTGCTTGGAAAAAGTTGGTTAAAATATATTATCCGCAATGATAACCACCATTTATTTTAAGATATACTTTGTTTAGACATATACTTTGTGTTAAAGTAAGGCATTATATTTAATATATATTGAATGGACCCTTTATTACATTTTTTAATATACATACATATATTTTATAATAATTTTATTAATATAAATTATATAAAATAAAACATAAATTTTAAATTATCAAAGATTCTTTTAAACTATCCACTCAATCCCACATATCTGCTTTTGACCGTAGTTTGAAAGTTTCTTATCTTATTGATTTCGAGCAACGTTCATGGAAACGGGACCTCATCCGAACCCATTTTAATCCTTATGAGCTGAGGAAATCCTCTAGGTACCATTATGCGATGATTGGCCTAGAGATGAGTATATATGGGCCTATGATAAGTCAAGACAGTTCATTGTACGCTCGGCTTATAAGTTAATCTTTCAAGCCAAGAACAACCCCACAGGAAGAGAAAGTTCTTCAACTTCTTCTACTTCGCATTTCTAGACTAATTTGTAGGGTCTACATACTACTCCAAAGGTGAAAGTGTTTCTTTTGAGATTGTATAATAACATTCTCTCCACAAGGAAAAATCTATCCCGGAGGATCACTACGATCTTGCCATGTTGTGCCATTTGTCGAGCAGAGGAGGAGGATGTTCTACATATTTTTTGTCGTTTTCGGATTACAATAGAAACTTGGTTTAATTCGGACTTTTCACACTTGGTGAACCTCTGTTTAAGTCCTATCACTCATCAAGCTATTCTTGAGCAAATGATAAGTTAGCCGGCTCATGACAGTGCTCGGCTTGTGTACTTCTTATGGTGTATTTGGAGCAATAAGAATAATATGTTTTTCCACAACATAACTCCATATCACTCGAAGATCATCTTGCAGGCAACAGGTTTTTGGGAAGAATCCTCAAGAGTGCACTGCATAACACTTGAAATCACGAGGACTTGGCCTCCCTTCTCCTCCTTCCCCCTCACCCCCCTCCCCTCTCCTCCAGTTGTATTGGTGGTTCCAAAAGGCCCAGTAGGAGGAATCTCTTGAAAAGGTAAAGGAATTCTGGAGTATCCTCAGGTGGTATCAGTAACAGCAGGACCTTCCAAATTCACCATGCAGTAACCTGCTGTGCCTACACAGGATGGTTGCCACTGGAGACCGCCAGGCATGGATCTTTTTAAGCTAAATATTGATGCAGCTTGGACAAGTGGTAGAGCAAGTGTTGGTGGTCTCATTAGAGACCAATTAGGAAGGGTGTGAATATCGCTCACAACTGTCTTAGCAAAGTTGCACTCTCCTGAGCATGCAGAGACAACTGCTATTCGAGAAGGTCTTTTTCGGGCTGGAAGATTTGGGTATACCAATTACAATGTTGAAAGTGTCTGCAAAGCTGTTATTGACCAGCTACGAGCCCAATCAGGTATTTTAGGTTCTCTAGGAAATATTCATCAACAAATTCTTTCCCTTGTTGATGGACAGTCTGTGTTTTATCTTTTTCTCGCTGTGATGCTAACATACCAGTGCATCTTTTAGCCGCTTAGGCTATTTCTACCTACTCCTCCAATGTTTGGATTGAGGTGGTTCCCTATTTTATTTCCACTGCTGTTCAAGCAGATTCAATATCATTTCTTTCTTCCTTTCAAAAAGGAAAACAGTAGAAGATAAACTCTAAGGGAAAGGTTTTTCTTTAATTTTCTTAAAGAACCCTAAAGGGAAGTTACTAATAAAAGAAGTGCGAGAGAGTGTATTAGAAGATGTACTAGAAAAGTGAAGTATGAAGTTTCAGCTGTGATCGACCATCTAATACATCTTCTAGTATACTCTTTTTATAATAGTTTTATTAATACAAATTCTATAGAATAAAAGATAAAATCTAAACTATAAACTATAAATGGTAAAGAAAAATTTAATACTAGAAGATGTACTAGACGAACCTGAGTGATAAATTTGCCATTATTTAAGTTGAATTCTAAATTTTAAATCTAAATATAGAATTTGAAACTAAATTTTGAATATAAATATTGAATTAATTAATAAATAATAACATTTATATGACAAGTAATATACATATATATAATACTAATAATAATAATTCACTAGGACCACCAGTGTCGAGTGCAGTTCTGATGCGTTTTACGAGTCTAGACCGGTCTGAGGCTAAATCAGGTCCCAATCCGAGTTGGTCCGAAGGGCTAGATTTTTCGTTCCAACAAAGATTGACTCCTTTAACCCGGACCGGCCTATAACCGATGCCATGATGTCGGTCCCAAGCCTCTGGGCCTAACCGAGTCGTTTACCTTCCCTAAACATAACTAGTAGACGGATATGTGCACTGCACAGTATGTTTCGGTTTGTATATTTTCTTGCCTGGATGAAGAAACAAATCCCTATTGAAGATAGGTTTTTATCTTCCTACATTTTCTTTCATTTGAAATACTTATTATAGTCCTTATAAGAACTCAGAAACTCAGGGCACTATGTTTCCAGCTTTTAGTTTGTCTTCCTAGTTTTGTTTAAGTGGAATTTGAATGAGGATCCCTTTGATTCAAAATAATACTAATAATAATAATAATAATAATAATAATAATAATAATAATAACGATAAATAAAATTATAAATATCTAATTTTGTATAAAAAAATAATTAAAATACATTTCAGGACATTGAAAATGAATTGAAACATGAAGCACTCATTTCACAATGGACCATGTCCTCAGCACCTACTGAGGAATATCAACTTTTAATAATATTGATCTAAACTTTCTTTCGACGTGGTAAGTAAGATATGGATATGTAGCCTAAACATATTTTATTTTATTTTTGAAAGGCTAAACATATTTAATTGGAATTAGCGATATATGTATAACCAATTGAATGTTTGACCCTTGCGTGATGTTCACATAACCCCAACACCCCCCACCCCCCCCGCCCTCCCTCCCTCCCTCCCGGGCCGCCGGCCTTCATTTCCAGCAAAAGTACAACCACTCCCCACATATAGTAATTCTTGAAAATATTAGGGATGTATATATATATATATATATATATGTAAAAGATCCACATCTACAACCCATCCTCCATTATTGCAATTGAATTTGGTGTTGGATTTCGTAGTAAAACATAAATAAAAACATAATAATATAACGTACGAAAACTCACTAACAAGATTCGCATATATCAATAAAATCAATTGGAAAGAAAAACTGTTTCAATAATTTCTGATGCCGCAAGCTACAGAGACGCTGTTGTTGACGCTCCGTCCTTTACTGATATCCACGCAATGACCTCTTCTGTAAGCGATCGGAATGCTAGCCCCTCGACATTTTGAAAACTATTCAAAACTAATCCTAACTATATGGTAATCCTTTAAATTTTGAGAGAGAGAGGCAAGAGACAATTATGGTCATTTTAGGGGTTTGTCCCCCTTTTTTAATAAGAAGTCGGCTGCGAAAAAAGTTCACATAACCTTTTATAGCTATAAACATCAGAACTCTAATTGTCATTTAATAACAATTTTAATCTCGTCCTTCTATTCATATAATCATCTAACGGTTGGATGAATAATATTAAGTAATTAATTTTATTTATTTAATAAACAAATTAATTACTTATTAACTTATCAAAATAGCTACAACACAGAATCTGTACACCTCCTCAGATCCCTTTTGTATATGGTCAACGAACCTGAACACGATCTAGATTCATTGGACGTAGACATAGTGCTCACAAGATCGTCTATGCGTGTGACCTTATAGGTTCACTTAACGTTGATAGTGGACGAAAAATGTCCTAGACATTTATCCGCAAAACATAAGTGGCCTCTAGTACGACATTATACTTACCCATGTTAAGTAAAAGATATGATAACCTAACATCAGTCTTAATATTTAGTTCTTTTGTCACACGATATCCTAATTAAGTATAAGGCATGGACCGAGTCATACTTATATAATTAATTAACCATTTACTTGATCACTAGGTAGACTCTTCCGATAAATAATATTAATAGTACCTTATGAGTATAATCATATGTATTCTATAGTCTTCCTTATCAAGGGATCGATGGATATCTCTCTCTAATAAGAAAGAGATAAATCCCTTTCATTATCTCTAATATTCAAGTCATGACAAGAAAATTGCACATCCAATAGTTATAAGAATCACCTAATTAAAAGTGATGTTTGACCATGTCAAAAAATATTTCTCCCTATGCAAGAAGCATTAGAAACATTAGGTCAAAGGACATCAAACATAAAATTGAGAATACTTATGACTTAAACACATGCATATTTCTTCTTCATTTTGGGTTGTGTCCACTACATTATTCTCAATATATATCTATGAACTGATTTTATATCTCATATTCATGATCCGTAAAACTTGATCATCAATCAATTTCATACTAGTTCATCAATCAATTTCATACTAGTTTAATAATACAAGATGTGATAAAATTAGGTATAAACAAAATTAGAATTTTATTACCAAGAAGAGTTTTACTATTAACTCACATACTTGATGATCAAGAGTATAGAATACGATTCAAAATACATATATCATAAATAACTATATCAATTAATTTAGGATATGTAACTAACATTTGGGAGGTATAAAATGGTAGAGGAAAAAGTAGAGAGAAAAATACTTCATATAGGAGCAATAATTGAATTTCTTGCACTTTCCCTTCCATATATTCAACTTGCTTTAGTTATATATAACTCAAGGATGAAAGGAAAGTAAGGAAAGTTTGTTATTTTTCTGCATTATATATTTGGGAAAAACTTCCTTGCAACTATTAGTCCCACGTCTAAGTATCTATTTTCTTCAATTATTTCTTCTTTTAAATTAAACAAAGAACTATTTTTTGTTTTTTTTAATTATCCTATAACCACTTATTATTCACAACATTAGTTGCAATGGTTCAAGAGCTTCCAAATCTTCTAATACATTTTTTATAATACATTTTTTTATAACTTTCCATTTATAATATTTTTATTAATAAATTATATAAATTAAAAACTAAATTATAAACTTTATTTATTTTTTAATAAAAAATAGACTCTGGAAAAAAGTATTGTAAAAGAATACGTAACAAATAATATATTACAACATATATATAAGAGGATCTTTAAGCCCTAGTTTGCTTCGGTCAGTGGGAAGGGAAGGGGAAGGGAGGGAGGAAGAGGATGGCACCATTTACTTATACTAAGAGAAGTATATTAATTTATTTTAAAATTATTTGGTAGGGGGTGGGACATTTACTTCCCTTCGTTTAGTTGGTATGAAAAGTAAAAGGTAAATAATTTTTATTATATATAATTTACTATTATATCTATTGCACAAAATTATAATGTTATATATGTGGGGTAGGAGTTTAGTTTAAGGTAAATTTGTAATAAACTAATTTGTAAAAGGATAAAATGGACTTTTTAACATCATTTACGTCTCAATTCGTCCGTTTTAGGATGGGCTAATTTGCTGATGTGGAGGAGGGGAGAGCTCGTGCTCCATATTTACATTCCCTTCACTTTTATATTGCAACCAAACAACGTAAATAGGACATTACATCTTGATTTACATCCCCTCCTACTCTCCTCCCTAATTTTACTTTAACCAAACTAAGACTAAGTGTCCAAAAATACCAATTAGCTCCACTAATCACCATATATATATATATATACACATTGGCGCATATATATATATATACATTGGCGGAACTACATTAGGACCCGACCCCCGCCATTTCGTCCCCCTTTAGAAATTTTTTATAATTTTAGATTAAGCCCCCAATAATTTCTTTTTTTAAAAAAAAAAAATCTTATACTTCTAATTCTTATGAATCCCCCAAAATGGATCTAAGTCATGCTCTAAACTTTTGATGATTCAACGAATCCTTCTTGGGTGAAAGAGAGGATATCTCTTTCATTTCTTTTCAAATTTCAATTTTTTAGTTCCCTTACTTTATCTTTTCTTTACTATCCTAAAAGTGCCCTAACGATTCATATTTGATTTACTCATTTTGATATATATATTTTTTTTAATAGTAAAATTGAGTAATGAGGATAGCTAGGAAGAGTAAAAAGGTAAATTCATTATATTTTAATAATCTTTTTTGCTAATCTTAATAAAAATAGTAATCCCATGCTTTAATAAGAAGAATAAGAATATTGAGTATATCCATTAGAATAAAGTATTAAATTCGAACCTTATTAACGTGAAATTAGTTAGTAATTTATTATGATAAAAAAATCACAAAAATAAATAAAAATAAAAATTATGATAAATGCGAATATGATTGATTTTTAGGATGTAAAATAACTAATAAGTTCAATTTTATAAAAATTTTATTACTTGCGAATATATGTGCACAATATTAGTTTTTTAAAAAGTCTTCTTCCATTATTTAAAAACAACATATACAAATAAGTAAATAAAGGGGTCCAACAGTCTATTAATAGGCCTTCGTAAAATATAATCTTTTTTAAAAAAATTCAAAATGGGTTTTTTTATTTTATTTTTTTAAAAAAAATCTTTCAAGCCACCAACACTAAAAATCTAAATTATTTTCTTTAAATCAGTCACTATCAATTCACTGTTGGTATATTAGAGTGGCCAATATATATATATATATATATAATTATGTCCTTGTCATAATATCATATGGGGTCATTTGTTTGTTAGAAAATATATTTCTTTTTCATTACCCCTTTTTGTTCCTTTTTTTTTTTTTCTCTTCCAATAAATATTGAGAGGGACTTTAAAAATAAATTAAAAAAAAAAAGAAACACGGCCATATATAAAGGCCCAAAGAAGTAATTAGGAACTCTCAAACTAGTTCCCCTTGGAACATAAGCAATGGCATCTACTGAATCATCAGCATATAGTAGCCGTGCCCTGATAGAGCCAAATGCTGAGACGGACGCCGCCGGACTATCGACGCCGGTTTTGCGGCCATCGTCGCGGCGGAATTCATCTTTCTCTTCATCACCATCATTTTCATCAAACTCATCTTCAGGATCATTTTCTTTCCAAGATTCATACGATTCTCTGTTTAGTCCAAACACCCCATTAAGATTCTCCTCTGGAATCCCATTTTCTTGGGAACAAATTCCTGGAATTCCGAAGAACGGAACTCCTAGGAAATTAAAGGAATTTTCCTCCCAAAGTGATCTCCTCCCATTACCACCAGCAGGGAATTCAAATTCCTTACGAAAAAATGGTCAAAACAGGGGAGAAGATCATCACATTTCTCCAAAGAAGTACAACACTAATGAGAGTTTTAGGAAAGATCCATTTTTTGCAGCATTAGTTGAATGTTCAAAGGATGATTCAATTGGGGATTTCTGGAAAAGTTCCTCAAAGGTAAGTAAAACTTTAAGTGATCGATTTGGATTTATAAATATGTACACTTCTTGCAAAAGGACTTGTACAGTTTCAGAGTCCATTGTTTATCTTCCTCGGTCAAGAGCATATAATATGCTAAACCGTCGACCCACCTAATTTCCGGCCGGCCACCGTGAAACGCCCTCCGGCAACCAAGATCCTCCATAGATAAGTGTTGTTTATGATTAATTAAGTTTTCTTGAATTTGGATCCTCTGTTTTTTTCTTTTTCTTTTTGGGAATTGGACATGGAATGTGAAAGACAAGTAAAAATGTGCCAATGTTTTTATAATATTTTAAGAAGTATATGTGTATTAATATTTACTAGGAAAAAGTGTCTAATCTGTCTTATTTGTATTATTTGTAGAAGATGTATTATTCATGAATAATGTAGTATTTGCTTCCTTTCTGGATTCCATGTGACAATTTGTGGCTATATGAGTAGAAGTTACACAATCCCCATGTGAGATTAAGTATTGGAAGAATTTGGACCACATAGATGGACAAAGGACAATAACCCACATTAGTTTTATATAAATTGCAGTCTTTGAATGGCTAGCACTGTAAGATGTGGTCAAATTTTATTACTATTCACAGTTTTAATAATGCGTAATTTTAATAGGTGTCAAAATGACTTATCAATTGTTCGATTTATGGAACACACTCAAGTTTTTCAATATGTAAATTTTTATTACTGTAACAAGTTCGATTATGATTCTGATAGAGTTATTTAAAAAAAAAACACACACATTAATATCGTAACAAGTATTATGATCACAAGAGTGGCTTGAGCTTATTGGAACTTGGAGTCAAATGGTTTTTAGCAGCATAACACCAAGTGAAAACATTAGCTAGCATAAAGACAAGTGCTGAAAAGAAACTTTAACTAATTTTGTTTTTTTTCACTTGGCTATTGATTCTTGCACACTTTAACAAGGAAACCTACATTTGTCCATCCTATCTTCATCCATCGCTACTGTTCCTCTGTGTGTGTGGGTTTTTTTGCCTTTTCCCTTGGATTTTTATGTCATTGCTCCATTTTAATCAATTTGATTGAATTTCATCTTAAGAATTCTAATTGTAAAAATAAAAAATTATTTAATTGCAAGATGAAAAATAAATTCAATATGTAAATATTTATATATATATATATATATCATCCCGCTTTTACAGAACAAATCTAAATACAATTTTGTCAGTCCTTTTTTCTTTTTTTTTTTTTTTTTTCTCAATCTTGAACTTGCAATGGCATATGCAACACAAGTAAAATGGGCTAATAGAAAATGTTAAGAAGTTTTAATATCTTTAAAAGGTTTCTACATCAAATTTAATGACTCATTTCATAAGAAAAGAGTCAAAGCAATCTTCCTATCACATCCAAAGTGGTTATGTTTTTGTTTTCTTCGCAGCTTTGTAAGAATTTTGTTTTCCTCAAGAAACTAAAGTTTCCTTAATTAGGATTCAAGTGTATCACTCACTTCTCCATTTCGATATTGATTTGGTAAGCTAAGCTAATTAATCACTTATAGTATGCCTATAAATATTTCAAGAAATCTAATTCCACCATGAACCATTTAAACTTAAAATGAAGATCAAGAAAGAAAAAGTAAGACTATATATAATTTTAAAATAGAAAGGAAATAAGTACTATCTCCTATCAGAAATATAAGTCTTTTTAAAATATGGATAATCAAAATTATAAGTTTTTTTTATTTATATATTTGAATGTTCCAATTATTGTCTACTTTCTACCCTCTTTTTAGTTTATTTATTATCTTCCTCCCTCTCTTTCTCTTTTCTTATCTATTAAAGGTATAAAAGATGCTACCTCCAGTTAAAAATATAAGTCATTTTAGACTTGTGTACAAAAATTAAATGTTTTAGAAAACAACACAATTTTAAAATTAAAGTACCCTGTATGTCTTTAATAATAATAAGAGAGATAGAAAATAAAGGTGAATAAATAAATAAAAAGATTGGTGGATATAAAAAAATGCAATAAATCTTTATTGAAAAGTGTAAAATGACTTATATTTTTTTTATCATTCTCAATTATCTTAAAATGGCTAATATTTGTGACTGGGGATATTATCTTATATAAAAAATTATATTATTTTCATAATTCTTAATTATTGTGTATAAATCCAAAATCACTTATATTTATCATCATTATTAGCAACAAAAGCAGCTCGAATTATCTGTACTATTTTGTGTGTTGCTCTTTGTATTTCTTCCAAATTTATTATGTTTTATTAATAAAACATATTAAATAAAAAGGTAAACTATGAGGAAAAAAGGTAAACTTTAAAAAAATTTATTATAAAAGAAAAATAGTACATAAAATGGTACGATCCTGAGTATAGCAAAAAAGTTTCATAAACCTTTTAAGCTATGATTCAAGATTTTTTGTATCTCTTTGTATATCATTCTATATATTATATTTCTTTTATAATATAATTTTTTGAAATTTATCTTTTATTCTTAAAATTTATTTTTTAATTATTAAATTTTATTAATAAAATATATTAAATTAAAAAGTAATATATAAAGTGATACACAGCAATACAAAACATTCAAGCATTCCAAATATAGACCCATTCATAGAGTTGGCCCTCAATTATAATGTACAAGCAGCTCTTCTACTACTTTTTTGTGCTCCCTGTATATAATGAAAGTTTATGTGGGTTTTCTTCTTTTTGTCAAATTTTGCGCCATTGAGTGCCGAAAGAAAATGTGGCATGATGAATACAAAGGTCCCTCAACACTTATTGCCATCAAAACTCATGAATCACATAAGGCGTGCGACTTCTTAGGCATCATAGCCAATAGGCAATAACATTAATTTTTCCTAACAATTGTCGGCAAGAAAGTTTTTGAATATGAGTAATTTAATTGTCCGGATTCTGTGTCTTCATTTTGTTTTTTAAATATATTTATATATGTAAAACGCGCACCTAATATAAATCAAATATAAAATCTATTGATTAATTGACAAAAAATATTTTTAATCAACTGAAATACTTTCTTATTACTTCTATTTTAGTCTTTATAGCACATGACCCTAACATAATTCATCAAAAAAATGATCCTAACATAATATATTATAATATTTTTATTAATAAATTTAAAAATAAAAGATAATCTTAAATAATTAAATGTTCTTATAAAAAAATATTATAGAGAATCCTAAAATAATTAACCACTTATATACATTTATAAAATTAATTATTTATCTGTATTATACTAATTAAAAATATATGTATATTCCATGTATGGTTTTACATAACATAGTATAACAGACTGTGTGCATATATATATATATATATATATATATATATTGATAAGTTAAAAGAGGTATATATAAATTCATTGAAGAAAACAGAAACAGATGCAAGTCAAAGAGAGTGCATTAAAATAACTCCAATGTACTTATTATATAAATTTTAGGGTTGTTTAGATTCTTGTTATCAATAATAATGAGAGTAATATAATTTAATAGTCTTCGTATTATTGACAAAATTGTTGACAAGTTGCTTCTGGTCTTCTTAACACCAACAAAATAATAATAATAATAATAATAATAATAATAATAATAATAATAATAATAATAATAGTAATAGTAATAATAAAACAGCAATCCTAATTGTAAGATTTTCATTTTAGAATAAAAACAAGAAGAAAAACATTTGAATAATTGCATGGACTTAGCATAAACTTGAGTCATGTTTAGCAGCTAATCTTGCTTCTTTGTCATCACGTGAACCATACATAGGCTGGCCTCTCTATTAATGTAAGTAAATTATGGAATTCAATTATTTTCACCTTATAATTTTTGCATTTCCTTTCTCTATTAATCCTTCTTTATACCATAGAACTTTTGGAGGCAATCAAGAGATTTGGCTATTTCGAGTAACGACAATTCAATTACAAAATTAACAAAGAAGGTGGGTCCTTTGTTCGAAGACTTTCTCCTTGACTCTGGCTCCGGCCTGGGTAGATGCCACTTATCCTTAATACATTGATTTGGAATTTGGGAACTAAGTGAGAGAATGGCTCTAATGAAACTAAAACTAATTGTATTTTAGCTCGCGCATACAAAGAATCATTCTATCATTTCGTCCCTCGCTGCCTTAAGGCACCCCTTTACACCCAAGACCAGATTCATTAACCTTCTCCTTCCCTTCCTTTTTGACTCGTGAAATTCTATTTATTCTTTCCTTTTCTTGTCTGTAAAATCCCTACTCATAAGGCGAGTATCTTTCTCAACTAGACGATAGCTTTTCAGCTTGACTCTTACTGTTTGTGAGTGGCACGTCGCGAAGAAAGTGGCTCCATACCTCAGCAATGCTTTCGTTGGAAATTTGAAATGTAGGTTCTAGGAAAGGTAAATTTTCAAGGGGAAATCGATGAAAAGCGGAGATAGTTCTTCAGGGTGGCGAGGAGGGAAATGGCGCTCTTAATTCTTTTGTCAAAAAAATTTTTTTTTCCGCTTGTTTTTTGGCCCGGTACCGGCCTTACTCTATTTCCTTTCTAATAGAAAATAGCGGCCGGCTCCACCCATGCTTCGCTAGAGAAGGGCATTCTCTCATGTACCCCTACGCTACTTCTTTTTGGGAATACGAGTGGGGGGGGCAAAATAGGCGCAAATTCTGACATCTCCACAGCCCACTTGGTTTTGTTCTCTCGCTGCTTTCCCGCGAAGCCACATACCGAAAAAGAGAGTGTTTGAAACACCCGAAAAGAGCCCTTTATCGGATTTCAACCGATGAATTTGAGCCTTATTTCTAAAGGGTGAGAGCTTGACTCTTTTTTTGGACACTTTATTTATGTTATTTAATTAAGCAATTCTTGAAAATTTTGTTTATATGATGAAGATGTGTTAAGCATATAGTTGAAGTAGCATGATTGGACCTTTCTCTTTATCTTATTTCCTTTTTCTCCCGTTCTAACTAATCCAGGATTTCTCCTACTAGCTCTGCCCCCCTAAGAACCGCACGTTCGAGTTTCCCCCATACGGCTCAAGTGGCGAAGGCCCTTTCCTTCGCGCTTGGTAAGCGCTTCGCTGTAGCCAAGCTTACTGCTAGCCTATCGGCTAGAGCCAAGCTTTGACCGCGACTGCTCATCACTTCTGGGCGCCTTATTCCGTCACCCGAGATCCAAGTCGGCACCGGCAAAGATCTCTTGATTCCTCGCGGCCGGGCCGGCTTGGAAGCAAGCTACCTCTTGCCTATCTCACCTTGTGGCATACTCTAATTCTATTTGGCTTAGGCCTATCGGGAGTGAAGAAGGAGAGTAGAGATTCTTCCAGCATGAGAAAAGGAGCCCCTATTTCTGAAATTTCTTTATTTGTCTTTCCAATCTGATCTGTCTGTAAATAATTACCTGTCTTCGATGTATTGCCTATGGAAATTTCCTTTAAAAGGAAATTTCTCCATCCCGTGAAAACTCTCGTTTGGTGGGTCTGGTTTTCAATAGGCTAAAGCCCCTGGTTCTGGAGCATATGCATGGGTGGGACTAATAGAAGCAAGCTCGAACTAGGTTGGACCATGTCTCCCGCTTATGCTGCCTCTTTCCTTAGATTAGGTTAGCGCTTATGCTGCTTGACGCAACTATTATTGGAAAAGCATCCAACAAGCAACAGTTCCATGCATCATCTGGCTGGGTCTTGCCGATATCAACAACGAGAAAGAAACAACCAAATGAAAACTGCAACTAACTATGGCTCTTAGCCCAGGCAATGTCCTAGGCGTAGGGGAGATCGGAGCAACAGGGAATGCCTATAAGACGTTTTTATTCCTGGGCTGTAGTAAGTAGATCGAGAGGTCGTTCCGCCCCTTGTCCCCAAATTTGGATAGTATTTTCTCTTTTCATCTTGCTCCAATCTGACCTAGTACTCCTTGAGCTAATCCCTCATTGTTTTCGTGCATTAAGCTCAGAAATACGTTTATTTGCTAATATGATGGTCGGTCATAGGTCAGTAAAGATTTTAAGTGGGTCTGCTTGGACTATGCTATGTATGAATGATCTTTTATATTTCATAGGAGATCCTGGTCCTTTATTTATAGTCCTTGCATTAACCGGTCTGGAATTAGGTGTAGCTATATCATAAGCTATTTATTGGAGCTCTTTGATGTTGATCCTTGAGAAGAAGCTGTGGCACTTCCCCGACTTTTGGAATAGAATACACTGTGTGTCCTAACCAGATGTCGTGGGGTGATAAGGGGTATTTTATCTAAACTAGGCAGGATAACTTGGCTAACTATGCTACTCCGATAGCATCTCTGAATGGCAGGTACCCTCAACCACTGTAACGAATAAATGAATCTATTAAGTGGGAAAAAGCCCTCGTAAGGCCTCATTCATCTCTTACCCGGTAAAGGCCCCTCTCATCCCGCTTGCTGAATCGAGATTTTCTTGGTCTTCTTTGACCCTAGGAGAGGATAAGCTCTTCTCTTATCTGCTCTTCCCGTTGTTCTCTTTTCTGCTGTTAGAGACGTAAGCGCAGCAGTTAGCTTGACTCTAAAGGTAGTTTCGTTCTCCCCAGGTGAGAATCGGTAGTTGTTAGAATAGTAGTCTCGGTGTGACTGTGACTTTATTCTTGAAAAGACTACTTCCCTTGGCCAGAAGGTAGTGAATGCATTGATGTAGAGAAGTTGGAATATAGTCAGTGTGCCACGAGTAACTCCTTTTTTTACTCTGTGGAAGGATCGACAAAGTGCATTCGTCAAAGGTCGCAGTGTTGTGGACAATGTATTCCTTGCAACTGAGATGGTTCACTCTATTGACCAAAAAATTACTGGTGGCAACATTGTTATCAAATTGGACATGATGAAGGCTTTCGATAGAGTCTCTTGGGATTTCTTGTACAAAATCATGGCGAGTTTTGGATTTAATCAGCACTTCCTCCATTTGATCCGCAATTTCATATCATTGAAAAAAAATTTTGTGTTGGTAAATGGCAAGCCATATGGCTTCTTCCACTCTTCTCGCGGGATAAGGCACAGAGATCCCTTATCACCCTCTTAAACATAAAATCAAACTCTTTTTAATTATTTTTTATTTTAAAATAAATATTTATAGTTTATTCTAATATCTTATATATGATATGCATGCTCCAATTTCCTTTTGAGCAAAATTAAATGTTATAATTTGCAAATTTTAAGAATATATTTTTTTTATATCGATTCGAATCTCAAACCTCTAACCTGATAACAATTGTTTTATCCCTTGAACTATTATATCTCGACACTTCAAGTTTTGTCACTAGCTTCTTTAACCCTAAAATAGATAAAATTATAAATAAGCTATAATTAAATAGTTACTCTTTTAAATTTTTGTACCAATAAAATAGATCATTAATCTTTGAACTGAGAAAATATTTATACAGTCCTTTTCGTTTATAGACACCGGTGTTATTGATCTATGAGCATTTTGTTTTTTTTTTTTTTTGATATATATATTTTTTTGCCAAACAAAGAGCATGAAAGGCACAACTTGAAATGGTGATAGTGCCACAAGCTGATGAATCGTCATTTTCCGAATGCCACAGTATTGGACTTATTTTAATTGTTGGCCACAACATTATATATGCACCATATATTTTTGTAAACAAGAAGCCAAGATATATTTTTTGTAATTAATTTTATATCACATTTTGTTTATGTTAAATTTTGGGCTTGAACCTAACTCACCCTAAAAGGTACTTCAAGAAGAGGGGGTTGCCTAAGTTTATTAAGGATTTATTAATTATTTAATTAGCCGATGAGATTCTCAACACACCCCTTCACGCTCAGGATTGGACATTTGGAGCGTGAAGTTCTTTCTTTTTGCAGGACTGGACATCTGCGTGGGTGGCCCAACAGCTGGCTCTAATACCATGTTAGAATTTGGGTTTGAGCCTAACTCATCCCAAAAGGTACCTTAAGAAAGGAGGACTGTCCAAGCCTTTATAAAGGTTCATTAATTTTTTAATTAGCCGATATGAGATTCACAACATGCACGGGTGGCCTAACACGCTTTAAAACCATGTTTTTGGGCCACCCGCAGATGATGTCTCCTGGCCCAAATGAAAAGCCTGGGCGTGAAGATGTATCTTTTTATGTAAGTTAGGCCCAAACCCAAATTCTAACACGGTATCAGAGCTAATTATTGGGCTGTTTGAATTGGGCCACTTGAGCAGATGTCTAGTCCTGCAAACTTCAAGCTCCAGATGTCTATTCCTTAGTACGAAAAGGCTAAATCTCTCGCCCACAGGGTCCCCACCAGACTGCCCGACACCCAAGTGGAAGATGTAAATCACGGTGACTCAGTGGCTCTGCAGACTGGAGGCTAGGCACTAGTGCGTACAAGGAACCACCCCCCACATTGGAGAAGTTGAAATTCTCACACTGCCGCTGCCAGCATTTGAACCTTGGACCTTAATATCAACTCTGCAACCCCAAAAACAACTGAGCTATGCACATGCAACGCACAAGGAACCAACTGATGTCTATTCCTGGGCATAAGGTTGTGTTGAGAATACCACATGAGCTAGTGTTTGAGAAATAATTATTCCTTATAAAGAGTTGAACATTCTTCCCCTCTTAAAGTACCTTTTAAAGTGAGTTAGGTCAAAGCCTAAATTCTAATTGTTTATTGGTTCTTTAACACTTTTTACACTTGTCATATTCAGAAAGGGTATTAATTAATATATTGATATCAAATATATCAAACTATGCACTGCTGAAATCAAGGAACGAATGGAGATTAAAGTTTAGAAATTAAAATATAAAATTTATATAATTTATAAGTAATTTATAAGTAAAAAAGTTAGTATAAATAATTAAATATGCATCTTGTTCTTTTTACCCATAAAAGTCATTTATAGAAAGTGAATTTACATTAAACTTCTTAGCAAGTTCCTTTCCATGTATACTAGTTAGTAAACAATTCGAGAGAAATATAAGTTATTTAATTTATACGTGCAATGGAATAAAAGATAGATTGATTTCACATCATAAATACTTTGTAATCTATGAATAAATGATGAAAGAAATAGCCACATTACCTCTATATCCGATCGTAGGAATCAATAACGTAGGTGATTTTGGTCACGAGTCGTACAAGTGTTTGGCCTTTAACAGTATACACACAAACAATTCTTGGATCAACCACAAGTTAATGACGGTTAGTTCTTCTAAATCATAGAGTTCCAATAATGACAAAGGCTTGTCAAAGCCTGGAATCTTCTTTTGTTTAGGACTAATGGTTAATGCTTATATAATAAGCTATCTACTAAGGTTTAGGTCAAAGACCTAATAATCTAATAGCTTATTTAATAATAAGTCTTTAGGATTAATTCATCTTATAAATTAATCCCTTATATTATCATATAATTTATCCAAAATATTGCTTTTTCTTCTGACCTTTTGAGTTCCTAAACACATTGACAATTTTTTTCTTTGTTTAATCCATTTTCGAAAAATGGATACTAAAGTGGCTCAAGTTTTTTTTTTAATCCTGGAATGGCCATAACGTACGACCATTGTGCGCTATCACCGCACAATGGTTGTGCATTATAACTAATAACCGCATTAACCCGCATTAACAATCATGCTTAAAGACGTGGCGTAATAATGGCGCTGATGTGGCATCGAGCTGGCGATAACGTACAGCCATTGTGCGTTATCAGTCACAATAATGCACAACCATTGTGTGTTATTATTGCTGATAACGCACAATGACCGTGTGTTATTACGTTATAAACCCTACTGCCCCCTTTTTTTTTCTTTCCTTCTTCCTTCTTTCTTCTTTCTTCCCGTCGCCTCCTTCTTTTTTCTTAGCTTCCTTCTTCCTGCCACCTCCTCATTTTTTCTTTGCTTCTTTATTCCCGCCGCCTACTTCTTTTTTCTTTCTCTTTCTTCTTTCTTCTTCCTTCCTTCTTTCCCGAAAGTTTTCATCATTCTCTACCGAAACACATCTAGTTCTTCTTTCTTTGTGTGCCCCTGCCGCTCTCGCTATTTCGCCGCCGCCGCTAGTAAGTCCTTTTCCTCTTCCTTTTATTTTCTTCCTTCTTTATCTTCTCTTCTTCTTACACTTTTGTATTTTATTTCAAAATTTATAATAAAAATTTAGTTCAATTTTTGAAATTCAAGTTTGAATGGGTGAGACTTTCCTTGGAGTACGAAGGTTGTAAGAGTTTTCGAGTGGAAAACAGTAGACAGAGTTTATCGGTACGAATGTGTATTTTTATTTTCAGTAAGCTTTTATTTATTTAAATTATTTGGTGAATTATGTATTAATTTTAATTATTGTTTATTTGAGTTTGTTAATTGTTGATTTTGAACTGTTTTTATGAAATTTATTTGGATTATTTGTTAATTTGAATTAATTTATTTTTGTGAAAGTGGGGTTTGGATTTATGTTTAAATTTTTTGTTATTGATAAATTTGTGCAAATTTGATCATTTTATGTATATAATTGTGTTTAACAACATCTAAATCGGAGGAATAGCTTGTTGTTTCTAAGGACTGTCCTCTCTCGGATGGATGTTGGTCCCGGCATAAACGGATTATGGATATGAATCGCCTGGCTACGGCTACATCCATTTCATTAGGAATTGATGATCTTTCTCATTTGCAAGTCATAACCATCGCTGGCTTGCAAAAGTGATTTTAGGGTGATGAATTATTTTGATGAATTTATCTTGATAATTAGGTAATTTTTTTTACTTTACTTTATAATTATTTGAATTTTTTATTTATTTAGATAATTATTTTGCATCTTTCTTTTAAGTTTTTTAGTAGAGAAGATGGGGACTTGGAATTTGGGTTTTTTTTCGCTTAACTTGTTTATCTTTTTTGTAATTAATAGAACCGAAACTTGGAAATTAGGATTTAATAATTAATTGTATGCCATTATTAATATGAAGACGTTTATTTAAAAAAAAATGTATATATAGGGACTAAACCCTAAAAACCAAAAATCATAATATTGAAATCATATAGCATAAATTAGAAAAACCTTACAAAACCCTAAAGACCCGAAAATTGATATTTTAAACATTATACCGTAAAACTATAAGCTTTATAACAGTAAACCCTAAAAATCCTAAAATTGATATTTTAAACATTAAACCGTCAAACTATAAACTTTGTAACCCTAAACCCTAAAATCTTTTTATTTTAAACAGTAAACTGTAAAATTCTAAACTTTGTAACAATAAACCCTAAAAACCCAAAAAGTGATATTTTAAATATTAAACCGTAAAACTCTAAACTTTATAACAGTAAACCATAAAAACACTAAAATTGATATTTTAGAACATTAAACCGTCAAACTCTAAACTTTGTAACAGTAAACCCTAAAAACCCTAAAATATTAATATTTTAAACATTAAACTGTAAAACTCTAAACTTTGTAACAATAAATCCTAAAAAACCAAAAATTGATATTTTAAATATTAAACCGTAAAACTCTAAACTTTGTAATAGTAAACCCTAAAAACCCTAAAATCTTAATATTTTAAATATTAAACCATAAAACTCTAAACTTTGTAACAGTAAACCCTAAAAATCCTAAAATTGATATTTTAAACATTAAACCGTAAAACTCTAATTTTTGCAACAGTAAACCCTAAAATTTTAATATTTTAAACATTAACCGTAAATTATGAAAACATTGAAAACCCTAAAAACCGTAAAAACAATAAACTTGATATGTTAAAAATCATACAAACCCTAAAACCCTAAACTAATTGTACCATAAACAACACAGCTTAAAGAGTTTGGAATTATAATTTATTTAAAAATTTTTACTTTAATTTATAGATATTGACCGACACTGAAACTATAAATAATGTAGATGGAAGAAGTCTCAGCCCACATGCATCCGGGTCCCATAGTCCCTGATGTTTTGACAAGACCGTACGAGCACCGGTCTGGGTAGATATGGAGTGGGGACCATGAGATGTGTTTCACTGATCTTCAGTGTAGGCGTTTCGGTCGCAATCTATTCTAGTGTTACAGTACGGCTTCCCGTAGGTTGGTAGAGCTTATTGACAGGACTGGTTTAGGAGGAGTGTTCAGATGTGGTTACATTGGGCTCGACCATGCTCTTATTACCGCATTAGTTGAGTGTTGGAGACCGGAGACTTACATTTCACATGACTTGTGGTGAAGTCAAAATAACTCTTCAGGATGTGCAGGCATTATGGGGTTTAGGGATAGTGGGTTTGCCGGTTACTGGTCCCAGTTTGAGTGTACACGGTAAACAGTATTGGATTGAGTTGATTGAGAGACTTTTGGTCTACGGTTGTCTCTTAGTCACTTTTCTGGTTACAAAGTGAAGAAGGAACCTTGGAAGCTTGGATCCTAAGAATGTTTACTAGTTCAGAGACCGATGATGATCTTATCTTGCACGCTAGTGGATTTATTTTTTTACTCCTTGGCGGTCATATGCTTTCCGACTTCTTAGGTAATTTGGGATTCTAAAATTGCAAGGGATACATATGGTCCCTATTTTGCGGGAGTAGTGCGGAAAAGCTGGACATTGCCAACGACCCGAATGATTTCACATAACAAACTGGTAAGGAAAATATTGAAATATCAAGATATGGATCCCAATCTCTAGATTGTTTGAATAACAATGAGGGTGCCTTCATACTACAAGTGCATCATATGTTTTACTTTAATTTATATAACATGAACAACGATGAAGAAATGCGTTATCTATGGACTATTCCACCTCACCACGTGAAGGAAGTGATTCATATTCTCGTTGAATTCGAGCAGATTCAGCAGCATAGCATTCCAATTACACATGATAGAAATACAATAAACATGACCGGACATATTACAGCTGTAACATAGATGGTTTCTGATGAACTATCTATGTTGTACACTACCATTAATAACGATGACGATGAGGTTGACGAATCGGACGAAGATGATGCCATTTCTAGTCAATCTGAATCAGATGATGACAATGACTCGGAAGAAGGCGAGTTACAAACTCCCATAAACCCTGTAAATCTTGTAAACCCGGTAATTGAAAATATAGTGCCCCAATAGGATAGCAGCCAATGGTTCAGCAGCGCTAGGTATGACTACACACATTCTAGAGCATTCCTAGATATGGGTTCGGGTTCTGCTATAGATGACCTTGTAGAATCTGGTACCATACGGTTACTCAATTGGGATGATTCCATGACTGACATACAGTTAGGCGTGAGATTCGTTGACAAAGTGCAGGCAATAAGTGCGGTTCATAAGTGGTCCATTAGTGTGGGACGTGAATACCAAATTGTGAAAAGGAAAAATGATACATGGACCACGAAATGCTACTATCACATTGATGATAATTACTATTCATGGTACATAAGTATAAAAAAGAAAGCAACACATAGTCTATGGGAAATAACCAGATTCGTAAAGAACACACATGCCTTGTCCAAATTGAACAAAACAAGCACAACAACTTGTCCTCAAAATTTATTTCAATGTTAATATCACACCTAGTTGCCAAGGATCCTGAGATACCTGTGTCAAACATTATTCAGGAAGTGCAGGTATTGTTTTAAACGGGTTGTACTTACAAGCGGACATGGTATGCTCGAAAATTTGCCATTAAGAGGGTTTTTGGTAGCTGGGAGACAACCTTCAATATTTTACCGAAATACTTACAAGCTGTACAGAATTTAAACTCGGGGACTGTATATGAATTTTCGCACCACAGAACAAGCAGTCCCCATAATTGTGTTTTCAAATTTTCTTTCTGGTATTTCTCGCCATGTATAGACGGATTTACATATTGTCGGACGGTGATTTCTGTGGATGGAACACACTTAAGGGGGCCATACAAGAGCGTGCTGTTAATTGCAAGTACGTGGGATGTCAATAATCACTTGTTCCCACTTGTTGTTGCAATTGTTGATAAGGAATCCTCCGAAAGTTGGAATTGGTTCCTTAAAAATCTGCGAGAATACATTGTCAAAGATCGCCACGTATGCCTCATTTCTGATCGCCACAAATGTATTTTCTCTACTATTCAAAGTCAACCTTTATGGCAACCACCATTTACAGTTCACCGGTTTTGTTTACGCCACGTTCGAGCAAATTTCAACAAGACTTTTAAGAACACAAACCTAAAAAGCTTGATGTGGCAGGCCAGAACAGAATCTAACCAATGGAAATTTGACCGTGTAATGAAAGAGATTCAAGAGATCGGATCATGCTAGCCAACCAGTCCCGAAATCCGTTATAGAGTATCGGATTACAACGCTCAGGGACTTGATAAAGTTGGACCCACAGAAATGGATATTCTTGCATGATGGCGGGCACATACACGGTATCATAACAACCAACATTTCTGAAGCACTTAATAGTGTGTTGAAAAATGCTAGGGTCCTACCTTTAAAAGCCTTGGTTGAACTAATCTTCAACAAACTAGTTAAGTACTTTCTCTAACACCGTGAAGAGGCTGAAAATTGTGTGCATTTTCCAACCCGAATTTTTGACAAGCTCTTGCGGGATAGAAATGAAATCAAGAGAACACAAAGTTACTACTTACAATCCACGAGAAGGAATATACATGGTCAAATATCCGATCCGGGTTTCTGTTACGGGCAACATCTATACATTGCGAATAAATAATAAATCATGTAGATGTGGAAAATGGCAAACATATACATTGCTTGTTCTCATGTTCTTGCAGTGTGTAGAGAAAATGGGTCAAGAGCAGATACTTATGTGCCGGAGATATATTCGCGACAAACGTACAGAAGAACTTATCAACCGAATTTTCATCCAGTCTTGAGTGAGAACTTTTGGAGAGACGTTTCTTTTAATTTAACATTTTATCCTCCAAACATGAAAAAGGAACAGGGTAAGAAACAGGGCAAGCGATTTCAAGGCGAAATGGATTATAGAAATCCGGATTCTCCTCCAAGATGTGGCAGATGTCGCATGCCGGGACATAATAGAAAAAATTGTAATAACCCCGGACCGAGCAATGTATAAGTTTGCCATTTTCTTGAAATTGTTGTAATAAAACAAGTTTCTATTAATGAATTTTTTTTTTCAATTTTTCTAATTACTACATCATTGCTCTAAAATTTTACAATATCTTTAGTATTACTTCTTCAAATAACTTGAGATGAAATGGTTAAAAGTTAAATATATTTTTCAAGAAACGATATAAATATTATCATAATAAATATTCTTAAATTAAGTTAAATATTATATATACAGTCTTTTTAAAAAAATTATACAATTATAAGTTTTGACAAAAATGTAAAAAAATTTTCATTAAAAAAAAAAAAAAACTAACGTGGCAGATAATGCACGACCAATGTGCGTTATTGCTTTGTCATAACGCACACTAGTCGTTCGTTATCCGCCACATCAGCGGGTTACGGGGTATATGCATAATTAGATGATAACGCACAACAGTTGTGTGTTATCAATAATGATAAGCACAAACATTGTGCGTTATGGCCACTTCAGGATTAAAAAAAACTTGGGCCGATTTAGTACCCATTTTTTGAAAATGGGCTGGATAAAGAAAAAAACCCACATTGACAATCAATATAAATTATAATCCTAAGTCAATTGGTTTTAGGACATAAAACCAACAAACTCCTATTTGCACTAAAGACAATTAGCCCATCAGGTCCTAGAAGTAAAGCTTATATTTATAGATCAAGATTGGCCTTTAGTCAGGCATCATGACCACCCAAGTGTCAGAAAAAGTCATGTGATTGACTTCACTTTTCCACGAACAAGATTCTGTGTAATTATTATCCTTTCACTATACTATATCCCAATAAGGTCAAGAGTAAGGATTTTTGCCAACTCTTAAAAAATAATTATATATTTTTCTTGTTTCCAAAATATGACTCCTTTAAAGTTGAATTTAGAAGACTTTGTAAAGACACTTTAGTTTGCGCAAACATTCTTAAGTTATATTTCAATAAGTAGTTATGAATATGATATATTATTGTTTCTATTAGAAGTGATGAATCATTTATTGATCATAAACTATCTATCCACATTTCATAATATACCCAACTCTCAAAGCACACATAACAAACTTAATGTTAAGGACCAAAAGAGTAAAAGTATAATACCCCACATTTTAGATACTCTCTTATGACCTCAAGTTGAAGGATCACTTACACTACTTTCATATAGAGATTAGTTCCATTCGTACTCAAATAGATTACCTTATGGATATCTCTGAGCGGGTCAATCCAATGAACTTGTTTTCTAATAAGCATCCACATATTTACTTTTGTGTCACCACAAAATAATTAATGAGATCAACTACTTTCTACAATAGAAAGAAGAATAACATGTGCTAGTCTATCTTCATTAACAATGTTCCATCTTGTTAAGGCTTTAACTCGGAATAACTTAAGAATAATAAATATATGTGAAAAATCTCATTATCATAACTCTTCTGATTTTTTTCTATACAAAGATTATTCTTAGGACTTTATCATTTAATTACATAAATGGTAGTAAAAAATAAGCCATAAATAATAATATCATTAAATTGCATAAATATAAATGTATAAGTATGACAAGACAAGATGGTTTTTGTCCATAAATTACATACATTAAATAAATCCCACTTGGACTAAAACCGATCATCTATTTGTTTTAAACTAAATGAATATACATGACCATCATCTTTTCCTAGATAATGGTTTAGTCAACGTATTAGATACATTATAATCCATAGGGACTTTCTCTATCTTTATTTTATGTCTACCAATAAATTCTCTAATTATATGGTAGCACCTGTAAATTTACGTACTTTTAATTTTGCTTTTCCAAACCAAGAATAATTCTTTAGTTAATAAAGTATTGACACATCATTTCCCACCAACAATATGTCATTCACATAAAGTATCAAGAAAAACTACTATACTTCCATTATCTTTTGTATACACAAGACTAATCTTTGTTTTGTATGAAACCAAACTCTTTGATTATTTCATTGAAACAAAGATTCAAATTTCCATAAACTTACTTTAGATCATAAAATGATGTTTGTAACTTGCATTCTTTATGAGAATCTTTAGATTTAAAGCCCTGTGGTTGTATCATATACACCCTTTCTTGCAATTATCCATTAAGGAATATTTTTTATAGCCATTTGTAAAATCTCATAATCACGATATGAAACTATGGCAAGTAAATCCGAATGGATTTGATCATGGAATTGGTGAAAAAGTTTTATCATAATTAATACTATATTATTGTGAAAAACCTTTTACAATCAATAATACTTTATAAGTAGTCACGTTACCAGCCATGTATGTTTTCTTTTTGAAGATTCATTTACACCCTATGGGTTTTACCTCATTGGGAGGGTCATTAAGGTCATACCTTACTATCGTACAAATCCCTTTTAGATTTCATGACTCATAGTCACTTCTCAAAGTCCTTGTCAGATAAGACTTCTTGATAAGTAGTAGATCTATTATCATCATCTATGATAAATATTTCATCATACCTTAGAGAATGATGACTTCTACTACTATTCTTATGAGTAACTTGTGTATCCAAAAATTCCTTTTTGTGCTACATCATCATATAGTAGAATTTTATTTTGTTCCATCTCATATGTCCTAATTGTTTGTGTTTCTTGAATTTCTTCAAACTCTACTTTACTCCCACTTGATTTTCTAAAAGAAACTCTTACTCTAGAAAAGTCACATTTTATGAGATTTTTGCTTATTGACAATCATTTCTCAAATTTCGCATTGAATTTATCTGGTACTTCCTTTTTAACAAAGGCAGAACATCCCAAAACTTATTTGATAAGTTTGAATTTCTACTATGTCATATTTGTAACGTCCCACTCGGTAGGCATCTGGGGTGAGTTATGAACGTAGAAGTTGGGGTCTAACGTAGTAAATTTTATAAATTTATGGTGTGCACTTCTTAGCGATTTATAAACTCAGTAGTCTTATATAAGGTTTAAAGTGGTAACTTTTTTTATGGAAGGATATTAAGATCCGTTTATAACTATTTTTTTTTTTATAGGATAGTATTAGTTATGTTAGACATTTTTTAAAATTAAGTTAAGGTTTTTTTTCTTCTATATAGTAATATTATCCTTATTATTATTAACATTATTATTTATTAATATTTATTAGAGTTATTGTGGTTAGTATTGATAATAGTTTTTATTACCAAAAAAAAAAAAAAAAAAAACTTGTCACTTTTTAAGAGAGGTTAGCCACTTGGCTTCTTGCATGGTCATCAAGAGGATATATATAAATACATAAAGGAGGAGGATGGCTGATTTTTTTTTTCACCCTTTCTCTCCTCTCCGCCTCTCGGTTCATCATCAAAGATTAACAGGTAAGTTTGTAGTCTTTTGTTACTCTTTTGTTATTTTTTTTTTCTTGCTCTCCTTTCTCCCACTTTGGTCATCTGGCCGTCTAGTGTTGGTATGGTGATGTGTTGTGTTGTTTTTTTTAATTACTAATAATTTAGTTGCTAGCTGCCCTATATATATATATATATATACTTATATATACATATAATTCTTGTTTTAAATCTAGGAGTTGGAATTTACTTTTATTTATTTAGTTATTTATTTAATTGTTTAGCTAAGTTTTTATTTATTTCTTCCTCTTTATTGATGATTTATAGAGTTTGACTACGGGTTCTTAAAATGAGATATTTTGAGTGTAAATTGGTTTAAGACTTAGTTAAGTTTATGTTCTTGGGTTCATTTTAATTAATTATATTTATTTAATTTCCTTTGTATGATTCTCTTATCTAAATGAGTTTTGTATACATAATTCTTGGTAAATGATTTTAGCGTATATTGTTTCTTATATATATTTTTTAGTATACATAATTTTTGTATATATATATTTGAGGGATACATAATTGTTGCAAATGATTCTAGTATATATAGTTTGTATATATATATATATTTAGTATATATATATAGGAATTTTATAAATAATTTTAGTATATAAAGTCTTGTATATATTTTAGTATATATATGATTGTTGTAAATAATTTTAGCATATAGCTTTATATATATATATATTTTTATACATAAACTTTGTAAATGATTTCAGTATTCATAGCTTTTGTACGTATTTCTAGTATAAGTGATTTTTGCAAATGATTTAAGCAT
This sequence comes from Catharanthus roseus, assembly GCA_028651295.1. Taxonomy (NCBI): domain Eukaryota; kingdom Viridiplantae; phylum Streptophyta; class Magnoliopsida; order Gentianales; family Apocynaceae; genus Catharanthus; species Catharanthus roseus. The sequence continues at coordinate 15,339,910 of JAPQWS010000168.1, read as the reverse complement.
TTATGGTTATATATATAATTCTAGAATACTTAATTTTTGTAAATGATCTTAGTATGTATGTATTTTTTGTATATGGTTATTAGCATATGTGGTTTTAGTATCACTAGTGAGTTTGTACTATTTTTAATATATATGGTTAAGAACTTTGGGCTCTTTGGATTAGTTTATGCGTAGAAATATCCCAGGTTCAGAAGGACATATGTTTTTCTTTTTATATATTATCAATGACAAATAAAAATATTGCGATTTATAATTAAGTGTTCTGCTGGTATCCTGTTCATAGAATCATAGCACCAGGTCTGCATTCATGTGAGTCCACAAACCTTGTTTTAGTATGTTATTTCAAATATTATGGGCTATGTAAATTTGTTTTCTAAACCTGTCACAAAATATTTACTGCTTTTGGAACGATATAACTTGGCATGTGTTCGGAGATGTCCTCCGCAATGTGTTACATGTTCATTAGAGATGCATAGGACGGTGCTCCACATAGGTATTTTCTTGTTAAAACAATTTATTATTGTTATGAAAGAGAACTAGTCTGTACATGGGTTTTCTAAAAATATTTATGAGTTGGAGAATGCTTTAATTTTGAAAAGTGATATGATTCGGCATGCATGAATGTAGACCTAGTATATTTATAAATTTACATAAGCTGGAAAATGCTCTAGCCTTGGAAAGCACATGTTTTGACATGCATGGATATAGATCTGACATTAGCATAATTGTGAAATTTGCATAAGCATATGTTGACTGGCGGATAGGGATTTTTGCTAAAAATATTTATGACCTGATTCTCTTCCAACGGCCGAGTAAGTGGCCTTTCGGTTTATAAACACATATAAAAATCTCATTCCGACCAGGGTTATAGTTTTGGTTATCATCATGTGTTCGGAAGCATCAAAGGATTGCATTGTACCTAGCTAGTCTCCTATACGAGGGCCTCTTCCAATAGCGTGGGCGCTTCAGACTCGGGAGAGTGGATCCACTTGAAGAGGGACATAGACCGCGGAGGGTGTGGCCCAATCAGTCTACGTGGACACCACATCATGCTTTGTGGTGGGGTCGGCCGCCTTGTGGAGAGCCAAGAGGGGCTTGAAACTAAGGTTGGTCCCAGAGAAGACCTGGTAGGTGCCCCAGGAATCTGTAGCCTGTTTTGACCAGTGATATGGAGAGTGTAGTTGTTTGAAAATCGAGCGCTCGTATGATGTTTGGCTGGTATTGACTACAAGATGCCGGAACTTGGTTCCGATGACCTCGTTGTGCTATGGGATCCGGACATTGTCCATGGAGCCTGATTACTGCATTACATGTTCTTTTGAATTCGGGTGTAGAGGTTGCGCTGATGTGCCTTGATTCGCTCAGACTTCCCAACTGCGCTCGAACCCCTCATGTAGGTTCAAACATCAGTAGTGTTAAAGCAACAAAAGAAAAATGTTTTCTCATAACATTGCATGAACTGTACTTTTGAAACTTCATCATCATTGTTCTAAAGAAACCACTAGCACACGTGGATGCACTAAGCGTTTTGCCCACATTTTTTCATATCATATTTTTTTCCTCAGATTAACTCAGGACGGTCAGAAGCACAATAAGCCATTGAAGTTTTAGGCATGGAGTTTTTAGTTCGAGTCTCTCCGGTAGGACATGTGTTCTTATTTTGTTTTCTTATGTTTGAGCCGTTTGTAAAGTATTTTCTTCCTGGTATTGGTATGATCATAAGAAGATTTCTTGAACCTTGAGTTTTGAGCGCCCTATCAGCATCCAGTTTACTTAGTTTTTCCGCTGCGTACTATGTGTATATACTTATGAGTGTTATCCTAGGGTTGTGCTTTTGTTTTGGAAGTTATAGTTTAGTGCAGAGAGGCACGCAGATACCCTACTCAGCCATAGTTGACCTAGTGGTAGGGTTAGAGGTATCACAGGTGGTATCACAGCCCTTGGTTCGACTCGTGGATGGAGCGAGTAGATTCTAGACGAGTACTAGGGGCCAACTACACAGCTTTATTTTGCTCGAAGACTTTTAAGTTTACTTTTCTCTTTCGTTTTGCTCATCGTGTTATTAATCTTGTGGGAATAATGCTCCTTTGTATATAATGTCATATCTTTTGCCATAACTGCAATGAGAGGATATATAGATACATTAAGCTTTTGAGATGATGATGGTTCATGTGAGAGAGTACTAAGATTATTTGAGTCATCAAAAGAGGTTATTTGCTCTGAAACTTGTAGCTCGATTGAGGGATTTCGTGGGACATAAGGTATTAGCAGAAAACTCTGATGACTTATGGTATATTAACTGCATAAAGAGTGAGTGTAAAACTCTTATTAGGTATAAGATTTAATTCGTATCGATGTTTGTCATCCCTACTTCAATTATATCAAAGAACTTCATGCACCTTGTAAAGCCAACATTTTTTTTTATTGTTGTTGTCACAACAGAAAGAGTACTCCGGTTCTTAGTTCTGTATTCGATATATATTGTGTAGGTATTACTCCACACTGCCGATCGGTGAATGTAAAGATGGAGGTGATCCTATTAGGATAAAACTAATGATATGTTTAGCTTAAAAAAGGAAAAGAATAAGGGATTACGAGGGTAAGTAAACTAGAATCTAAGTTTCTTAGGATATGAAATATTAGTAAATCTTGTGAGTGAGAGATGGGCAATCTAATATGAGGGTGGGGAAAACATTGATATAGTTGTTGAGATCTTTTTGTGTTTTCGCTATGAGTTTCATCCAGAGTACTTTTAATAAGCTCAGTGTTAGACCATTGTTTTTAGGAATATGATATACCTAAACTGGGCGGGTGTACTTGTATTTTTCTAGGATTCTTTAGTTTACACTGTACATATGTGTTAAGTATAAATCTAGTTTTGTGAGTGTGATTATTTAATGGCTGTATATAATCTGGAAGAGCCTAGGATCGTGTTGATCGCAAATTATATTAGGTATGGTACATCAATGGCTTATTTTGTATGTATGCTCTACCCCGTGAACCAAAAACTATTTTTATTAGTTTAGAGGATGTTCCACTCTTTATTTGATGTACAGTTCTAGTATGGGTGTTCTGTGTGTAAGTTTTAACCTATAAGTTAAGGTTTAGGTATTTAACATTGAGAAGATGCTTTTGGAAAGGACAGTGAAAGTGCAAGGGGATAATAATTGTTTCAATCATTTGAGGGATAGGGTGTAATAGTAAGAACGAATTGGTTGACTAGACATTAGAATATACATATAGTGGGTGAAATTTAGTTAAGTTTAATCAGTCAATGTTTCTAATGTTTAGAGAATCACTTCATACGTAAGAGTAATATTAGAAACTCACGATAGAAGACTACTAACGATATCTAACGTACTCGTGTAACTAGTCTGATGAGAAGTTGAAGTTGTAACTTGTATCAGTGATAAAGGAGTTATTAGATACCTTTAAAAGAAACTGACGACCTAACCTCCAGAATGGGAAGTTGAGCCTAGGATAAAATCAAAAACAGAGGAGGAACCGATATTTCGAACCACATATTGGATGGACTGCCCGTGGACATCGAAGCAGAAGTAGTTGAAGGTACAATTAAAATCTTTTCTTAACCAGCAAGAGTACTTATTAATCCTAGAGCTATGCGTTCTTTCGGGAGTTTTCTTTTCATAAAACATATTCCTATACCTTCTGTTGTTATGTGTTATCAGTTGATAGCTAGCACTCCTATAGGCGTGAGTAAGAGGACTGAGGTAAAGAACAAGGATGGAACCCTCAGGATATGTATAGATTACAGAGGCTTGAATAGTGTGACAGTCAAGAACAAATACCCACTTCCACTTATTGATGAGTTATTTGATCAACTCCGAGGAGCAAGATGTTTTTATAAATTGGACCTGAGACAGGGGTACTATTGGTATTAAGTTAGGAGAAGAGAAAAAGATATTCTGCTGATGGCTTTCAACATATGATATATGTATTATGAGTCTATTCTTATGCCATTTGGATTGACAAATGCATGTGACGTTCACGGAATTGATGCATAGGATTTTCTGTCCTTACTTGGATAAGTTTGTGGTGATTTCTATTGATGATATTCTTGCGTATTAGCCTAACCTCGAAGTATATGAACAACCTCTTTGAAGAGTCTTTTAAACCCTACAGGAGTGTAAGTTTACATCAAGTTTAGTGAATGTAAGTTTTGGATGGTGACAGGTGACTTCCTTAGGGCATGCGATTACTCGAGAAGGAGTATCAGTAGGAACAACAAAGGTGGAGCAGTGACCGATTGAATGCAACCCGAACACCAATAGAGGTACATATTTTTTTAGGTACGGAAAGGTATTATCGAAGGTTCATAACAGACTTCTTTTAGAATCATTAGATCTTTAGTACAACTTACAAGGAAATCATCGAGTTTAAATAGGTGAAGAAGTTTGAGAGAGGTTTCCAAGAAGTAAAGCCTCGACTAATTTTGGCACAAGTTGCGCTATTATCCAATTCAAGTGAGGAAGTTTCCCTATAAAGGAAGGCCTGAAGGCAGTTTTGCTGCAAGATAGATAAGTTGTTGCTTAGATTCCAACTAAATTGAAGGATTATGATAGGAGTTATCCGACACATGATATGGAGCTGGTAACTATAGTGCGAGTAGGGTATGGTGACTTCACTTATATGAGGAAAATATGAGATCTTTATTGATCATCAAAGTTTATAGTATTCATTTTCCATAGAAGATTTAAATATAATATAATGTCGATGGATAGAAATGTTGGAGGAATATCGATGCCCAATCAACTACCATCCAGGAGAGGCGAATGTGGTGGCAACGCATTGAGTAGAAAAACAAAGATATCAAGTCTTAGCTTAACATCCACCCTACAACAAGATATTAAAAGTGCCCAAAAGAGTAATAAGGAATTCTAGGAGTTTAAAGGCCGTGTGGAAACTAAGAAAATGGAGAATTTTCGAACATTAGAAGACAATGGGAGCCTGTATTTTCAAAATCAGTTGTGTGTACCCGATGAAAATGAACTTAAGGAAGCACACAGAGTAAGTGTTCAATGCATCATAGAGAGAATAAGATGTAAAAGGACTTAAAGCAAAAGTTTGGGTGCAATGGAATGAACAGAGAGATAGCGAAGTATGTAGCAGCCTGTCTTTCATGTCAAAGGGTTACGGCAGAGCATTAAACGTCATCAGGACTATTACAATAGCTACCTGTCCCCGAATGGAAATGGGATCATGTGACAATATATCACAGGATTGCCCCAAACCAACGTTGATCGTTTAGCAAAAGTGGCTCATTTTTTTGCCATTAATATTACATACCCTTTGGACAAGTTAGTGCAGATTTATGTGCATGAGATTGTCCGACTTCATAGGGTGCCCATTAATATTATATCAGATAGAGACCCAAGGTTTACCTCAAGGTTTTGGCCCAAGCTCCAGGTAGCTATGGGGACCAACCTAAGTTATAGTACCACAGCACACCCCTAAACCGATTGACAGTCTGAGAGAACAATGCAAACCCTAGAGGATATATTGAGAGCTTGCACCTTAGAACTTGGGAACAAGTGGGTTGACAATCTTGCTTGTGAAGCTTGCTTATAATAGTAGCTACCATTCCTCGATAGGAATGGCACAATTTGAAGCATTGTATGGTAAGAAATCCAGAACATCCCTGTATTGGGGTGAGGTTGGAGTTCGACCTCATTGGAGACAAAGAAACTTGATGCCAGAGTTGGAGGAGATGTAGAAAAAAGTTAGGATAATTCAAGATCGACTTCGGACAGCTAAAAGTAGACAGAAAAGCTATGCTGATAATCGAAGAAGAGATCTAGAGTTTAGTGTGGGAGATCAAGTTTTTTTAAAAAAACTTACGCTGCATAATTGAAAGCTTAGATATCCGAGGGGAAGAAAGTTAAGCCCCAATATGTCAGACTATTTGAAATTATTAACAGGTTGGTAAAGAGGCATATCGGCTAGCCTTGCCGCATGAGCTGATGGGTATACATGACGTGTTTCATATATCATAATTGAAGAAGTATCATCCTGCACCGGATAATGTTTCAATGATGACCAATCGGAGTTACGAGCCAATCTGTCATACGAAGAAAAACCAGCAGAGATTATAAAACGAAGCGTAAAAGGGTTACACAGAAGACAGATTCCAATGTGTAAAGTTGTATAGAGGCATCATGGAATTGAAGAGGCAACCTAGGACACTAAGGAATATCTGAAGAAGAAGTATTCAGAACTTGTAGGTATATAACTATTAAATTTCGAGGACGGAATTTTTCTTAGGAGGGAAGAATGTAACGTCTCAGTAGGCATCTCGGGCGACCTTAAGAGTGTGATCGTTATGAACGTAGAAGTCGGGGTCTAATGTAGTATAGTTTACAAATTTATGGTGTGCACTTTTTAGCGATTTAAATACTCAGTAGTCTCATATAAGGTTTAAAGTGGTAATTTTTTTTTTACGGAAGGATATTAAGATTCGTTTATAACTATTTTTTTATGCGACGGTATTAGTTACATTAGACTTTGTTCTTAGATTAAGTTAATGTCTTTTTTTTTCTTCTCTATAGTAATATTTTCCTTATTATTATTAACATTATTATTTTATTAATATTTATTAAAGTTATTGTGGTTAATTTTAATAATATTTTTTATTTAAAAAAAAAACTTGTCACTTGTCAAGAGAGGTTTGCCACTTGGCTTCTTGCATGGTCATCAAGAGGGTATATATAAATACATAAAGGAGGAGGATGACTGATTTTTTTTTCACCCTTTCTCTCCTCTCCTCTTGGTTCATCATCAAAGATTAACAGGTAAGTTTGTAGTCTTTTGTTATTCTTTTCTTCTTCTCTTTTTTTTTCTTGCTCTCCTTTCTCCTACTTTGGTCATCTGGCCGTCTAGTGTTGGTATGGTGATGTGATGTGTTGTGTTGTTTTTTTCTTTAAGTACTAATAATTTTAGTTGCTAGCTATCCTATATATATATATATATATATTTATACATACATATAATTCTTGTTTTAAAGCTAAGAGTTGGAATTAGCTTTTATTTATTTAATTGGTTAGCTAAGTTTTAATTTATTTCCTCCTCTTTATTGATGATTTATAGGGTTTGACTATGGGTTCTTAAGATGAGATATTTTGGGTGTAAATTGGTTTAAGACTTAGTTAATTTTAGGTTCTTGGGTTCATTTTAATGAATTTTATTTATTTAATTTCCTTGGTATGATTCTCTTATCTAAATTATTTTGGTTTCGAAAAGTGATATGATTCGGCATGTATGAATGTAGACCTGGCACATTTATAAATCTGCATAAGCTGGAAAATGCTCTAGCCTTGGAATTACATGTTTTGACATGCATGGATATAGATCTGACATTGGCATAATTGTGAAATTTGCATAAGCATATGGTGACTGGCAGATGGGGATTTTTGCTAAAAATATTTATGACTAGATTCTGTTCTGACTGCCGGGCAAGTGGCCTTTCGGTTTATAAACACATATAAAAGCCCCATTCGGACCAAGGTTACAGTTCTGGTTACTATCATGTGTTCGGAAGCATCAGAGGATTGTACTGGACGTGGCTAGTCCTCCATAAGAGGGCCTCTTCCGATAGCGTGGACATTTCAAACTCGGGAGAGTGGATCCACTTGAAGAGGGGCATAGACCACGGAGGGTGTGGCCCAGTCGGTCTACGTGGACACCGCATCATGCTCTATGGTGGGGTCGACTGCCTTGTGGAGAGCTAGGAGGGGCTTGAAACTAGTAGGTGCCTTAGGAATCTTTAGCCTGTTTTGACCAGTGATAGGAAGAGTACGGTTATTTGGAAATCGAGCACTCGTATGGTGTTTAGCTGATATTGACTAAGAGATGCCGGAAGTCGGTTCCGATGACCTCGTTATGTTATGGGATCCGGACTTTGACCGTGGAACCCGACTGTTGCATTACATGTTCTTTTGAATTTAGGTGTAGAGGCTACACTGAAGTGTCTTGATTCGCTCAGACTTCCCAGCTGCGCTCGAACTCATCATGTAGGTTCAAGCATCAGTAGTGTTAAAGCAACAAAAGAAAAATGTTTTTTCATAACATTGTATGAACTGTTCTTGTAAAATTGCATCATCATTATTTTAAAGAAACCACTAATGCACACACACACGTGGATTCACCGAGCGTTCGTGTTCATGTTTTTCCATATCATCTTTTTCCATATCATTTTTTTTCCCTCAGATTAACTTAGGACGGTTAGAAGCACAATAAGCTGCTGAAGTTTTAGGCATGGAGTTTTTGGTTCGAGTCTCTCTAGTAGGATATGTGTTCTTATTTTGTTTTCTTATGCTTGAGCCGCTTATAAAGTATTGCCATCCTTGTATTGGTATGATCATAAGAAGATTTCTTGAACCTTGAGTTTTGAGCACCCTATCAGCATTCAGTTTACTTAGTTTTTCCGCTGGTTACTATTTGTATATACTTAGAAGTGTTATCGCAGGGTTGTGCTTTTGTTTTGGAACTTATAGTTCAGTGCCGAGAGGCACGCAGATACCCTACTCAGCCGCAATTGACCTAGTGGTAGAGTTGGGGGTATCACAATATTTCATATAATGTAAAATCACACGTTTAGATAGAAGACTATATAAAACATAGGAGATAGTTTGAAGGGCATAAGCCAAAAATGATTTGGATAAATTTGTATAACTCAACATGGATCGAACTATATCTAACAGGGTTCTATTCCTCCTTTCAAACACACCATTTAATTATGATGTATATAGAGCATTTGAGGAAGAATCTCATTCTCCTCAAGATAATTCTGAAATTTTTGACTAAAATATTCTCTACCTTGACCAGATCAAAGCATTTTAATATTTTACTAAGTGGGTTTTCAACTACATTTTTATAGTCTTTAAACTTTTCAAAGGCTTTAAACACTCCCTTTGAAACGTGCACTTGACCATATTGAGAATGACTATCAGTAGGATTAATGAAGTATGAAAAATCACATCTAGCTTGAACTAAACATTATACGCTATATATTAGTATGTATAAGGCCAAATAATTCAATAGACCTTTCACTTTTTACACTGATAAGGCTTTTTGTCACTTTTATAAATAAATAAGGCTCGTATATTTCATATGAATCGTAATCAAATGAACCCCAAAAAAAATTTGGTATTTAATTTGGTTATGCGATTCTCATTTATATGACCAAGTCTACAATGCCAAAGATATGATCAATTCATATTACCAATTTTGAGTATTTTGATATTAATGTTTAAGATTGAATTTTGTAATTCAAGAATATAAAGAGAATATATTATCAATGTACCAGCACCACAAAAACGATTACGAAATAAAGAATAACAATTATTCTTTTGTGTAATAGTGAAACCATCCATATCCAAACATGAAATATAAATAATATATATTTTATGATAATATTTAGAACAAATAATTATCTTTTAATTCTAAAATCAATTCAGTAGGCAAATTAATAAAATAAGTTCCTACGACTAATGTAGCAACTCTTGCTCCATTTACCACATGCATGTCTATTTCTTCTTTTGTCAAATTCTATTTCTTAATTCTCAAATCTTGCATATTTTTATAAATATGAGATCCAGATCCAGTATCTAACACCTAAGAATCTTAATTAGAAGTAGAAAAATTGATTTCAAGCATGGATATTATACTTGAATTGAAGCTTCATCAAGCTTATCCAAGAACTCCCTTGCAGTTTCTCTTCCAATGGCCATCTTTGCCACAATGGGAGTACGTACCTTTATCCTTTTTATCCTTCTTAATCACAAGTTGAGCTTTGATGGTAGCTTTCTTAGTCTTCTTAATATTAGCTCTTCCTTTCTTCCACATTTCTTTGGAAGAACCAACCATCAAAATTTGACCATTTTGACCTTTTCCTTTAACACTGCTTCTTCACACGTCTTAAACATATTAAGCAAATAAGCCAAGTTAGTAATCTCAACTTTGTTCATGTAAAATTTTACAACAAACAAAAAAGCTTGGAGGAAAGGATTAAAGTATGGAATTAACATTTGAATCATTATACAAAGTTTATCTCAATGACTCTATTTTTTTAATAAGACACATTATCTTCATTACATCAATTGCAACTGAAGATCCTTCTACCATTTGATAATAAATAGAGGTTTCTAGATATATCATATCTTTCATTCCTCCTGCACTTGTCTTATAATAATTTCAATTGTTGCATTATTGTATAAGCATCAAGATTTTCATACTTTTTTCACAACTAAAAATTATATAGGCTAACATGATATAACAAGCTTGTTCATCAGCTTCTTTATATTGCAAATAAGCAGTTGGAGCTGCCTTATCAACATGAATAGGAGGCTCTTTAGGATTAGACATATCAAGAAATTAAGAATTTTTTCATATCTAAGAACTATTCTCAAATTTTGTTGCCATTGAAAAATTTGAACCATTCAAATTAGTGTCATGCAACAGATCACGCAAACAAACAACATGATTACTCATATCTTTAATAATAAGTAAAGACAGAATAAATAAAACAATAAAATTTATGCAATAAACAAAATTAAACATAAGATATAGATTATGTATATGATTTTGCTCCCACTATTTTATTCAAATCAATAACCCTTAAATATTCAATCGAAAATTATCTCATAATTCTTAGTGAGCTAGGATCCCCACTAAATTATATTAACCTTGAGGAATTCCCAACAAATTAAAATAACGTCGCAGAGTAGATACCATTAATCAATTATAACTATTACAATTCCTAAATCATTAGATTACCAACTCTTGAAAGCACATCAAATTTTTTTTCCTAACCCTTATCTAAAAAATATATAACCTTGAGAAAATCCCAACAAATTATATATTTTTGTTAAGTCCAACCCATTATTCATAACAAAATATATATTATCAATAAAATAACCTTGGATAGACCGAGTAAGTTGATTCTCACAATAACAAATATTATGTTATAATAATGGAAGACTAAAAAACTTAATATTTCATTAAGAGATTTTAAAATATAATTAGGTCTCATCATAATATGCAACATATAATATCGTGTTACAAATTGCAATCATATAATCTAATTACATGATCATTTATATATCACATATATACCATTTATATATAATTTATATATCACATATATATAATTATGTTGCATATTTAACAGGTAATCACTTAATCAATTAAATGTTACATGTTCAAAATATATTTAATATCAAATCATGGATCTATGAATATAATTTCATCTAATTAGATTATATGACACAAGTTTCGATAAAATCTTGAGAAGTTTTATGTAACTAGTAGAACGTTATTACAAAATACTAGGTGTAAAACACTTACAGACTTTAGATGGTATAAAGACCAATTCCATAACTCTATTAAGGAATTGGTCTTTATACCATCTAAAGTCTGTAAGTGTTTTACACCTAGTATTTTGTAATAACGTTCTACTAGTTTCATTATCATCCGAAAATTTTCCGGTAAAATGTTCTAATATAGTAACTATCAGTGTATAAACTGACTGTTCGCTAGTGCGACCATCTTCTTCCTATTTAACAGAATGATAAATTTCTTCTTTATCTTGAAGGGAAAGATAATGATCCCACCAACCTTTAAGTTGGCCAGTAAATCCTGCAACTATCATTTTTGCAATATTACTATCACTATTACCAATCAGTTTACTGACTGTGCTATACATAAGCATTCTATGGGCCAGATTATAAATCTGTTTTTCAGTATAACTATCTAAGTTCCATTCATAAATACTTTTACCATTATAACTATTATTATAAACATATTCTTGTTCCTCATGCAGAATATCTACAGGAGAGGGACGACTATAATAATGAATTCTTTGGGTTGGCCTATCAGCAAACCTATGTAACTTATTAAGTTCATCTCTAATAACTGGCTTATAATCCTTTGTTTCTGATAATTTATCAGAAAATTCATTTTCCAAAGTATTAATATTTAATTTTTTAAATTTCTGATCTAGCATTGATTCTAGATCTGACATCTTTCTTAATTTATAATCTTTAATTTCAGGAGGAGGCTGCAAAGGGGGAGTAGAGATAACTGCCTTATTTCCTGAAGATTCTATCGAAGTAGATTTATCTAACTTCTGTAATAATAAATCTATTCTCTTATGAAGAGAGAGAAGTTGTTCTCCTAAAACATTCAAATAAATGTTTGTATAATTTTGTTGTTCTATAATTTTATTAATTTGTTTTACAATAATGTTTAACGTATCATTCTCAAAGAGTTTCGAGAATGCTGCAAAACTGACAATATTATTTTCTTTTTCTAAAAGAAAATGTTGTTGAGGAGGCCATACTCCTTTAATTATATTTTCATTTAAGAGCTTATAATCTCTTTCTAAAACAGAAATGTAAGGTTCAATATACTTAGACATGAACCATGGAACAAAAGGAAATAGAATAGTATGAAAAGATAAGAATTTATAAAATTCTTCTGAAATATAATATTTTAATTTACCATCAAAATTATGGAAAAACCACTTCCTGAATGGTTCCCATCTTGGTAAATCAAATTCAGCTTTAACTTTTTTCCTGGCTTCAGATCCAGGACTAAAATCTATTTTTGGTCTATAATTCATAATGAAAAATTCATTTCAGATTCGGTTATATCCGGATCTTTAGTGTTATAAACACCTTTGACAATATTTTCTTTAGTTTTTAAAACTTTATTAACATGATGATTATGCTCATCACGTTCACTTACCTGTGAGGTAGAAACGCGGTAAGGAATATAATCCTTGTCCTCCATAAGAGGTGAGATATAAGATCGTTCAGATCTAGTTGAAAAAGTCCTTGGGATATTACCCAATCTGAATGGAGTATTATCCATCTGTATATAAACAATTCCTTCTGGAGTTTGCTCAATATGATCTATATCATGTTCAGTGTTTGACTGGATATAACCAGTTCTTTCCAATTTCCACTGTGGAGGCATAGGGATTTCATCCCATTTTATAATTCTTCTTGTTGAGATCTTAGATCTATTAAAGTTTGTTTAACAGTCTCATTTATCTTTTTATCTATTAGTTTACAATTAGGATTTAATGTAAATAATGGTTTATAATAAATGCGATAACAGATACATATAAGTTCTGATCCAGCAATATAATTATATCCATGAGTTTTAACATTTAATGTTAAAGAATCAAGTATATTAATATCACTTAAAGAAAGTGAGAGATTAGGATAAACATTAAAATAGACTGGTCCATGTGCCAGACTAGATTGAATTACACCATAAGTGATTGTTTCCAATTTAAGTTCCTTGCATCTCTTAGACATGCAATAAAACTTTCAGGTAAAACTTCTAAAGTGAGAGGTTTAAATGCAATTTGTACTAATCCAATATGGATAAATTTATATAAATCTTTATATCTATTTATATCATTGAATGATAATAATTTTAATTCAGTTTCTTCATTATCTAAGGAAACTGACTCCTCAGTAGTTTTAACTACTTGTTTTAAACCTAATTTTTCAAAGGTTCCTAACTGATATACAGTTTTTAAATCAACCCTTGGGATTGTCCACTTATTAAGTGCTTCTAAGTTTTCAGGAATATCCATTTCTTGTTTAGAAACATTTTTAATGTTTCTCTTTTCTCTTAATAAATTCATTGGAATTTATAATTAATTCATGTTCATGTTAAACTATGAATCATATATATCACATAATAACATGGCTCTGATACCATATCAGGTCCGGTGGTAGTCTTCCAATGTAAAATCTTAGGTTATAAGGTAAAAACGTTTTACAGAACATCTAGATCTGTCAACATAATTATAGAAAATAAAACCGGGATCAACGCCTTACCACGCCTTCACAACGGCTTAAAACAGGCTAACCCTTATCTTCCAATAATCATGGCCAGATCCAGAGTTTCTAACCCAAACCGTAAGTTCTTACATGAGACCACTAACCAACCAGACAAAATAAGGATCTTCACAACATAATTATAATGATATATATGATAGCATAGTTTAACATGAAAGGACTTAGCCTTCCATGAGGCTAATCCTTCAGAATATCTAAATTTATTTAAACAAAATAAAGAAAAGAAAAGGAAAGCTTACCAGGGATGTAGAGAAAACTTGAAAACTCTTGTATTAACTCTTATATTACAACTTTACAATGAGAGAGGGAAGGAGGAGGAGAGAATTCTAAAATGCTATGGTTGAGGTCCTGCCTCTTATGAAGAAGTCTCTTCCTTTTATAGACAAGAAGAGGGGCGGACGCCAACTTTTATCTATTCTATTACAAATGGATTTTAAATCCGAATAGTGCCTATTCACTATTGCATATAATGCGGTTACTATTACATGGGCCCATTTAAGGACAATAATTGCTATAATGTCGATGCGCATTTACTTTATTGCTTTCGTTGCGGCATCTTCAATTTCTTTGACCATGTGGTCAATCTGATCTTCAGAAAATTCATCCATATCTGGATCGTGAGATTCTCCCGCGAGACAGTCTTCATTTGAGGAGCCTGTCATGGATACATCCATTTTATCATCGGGGAGCAAATTTTTAATAAGCTTCTTTTTTAATTCATCCATATAAACTTTGATGAGATCTTCTTTTGGTATAATATCGTTTTGAAGTCTCAACATAGTGGTTAATTGAGAAAAAGGATTGGTAGATTTAACTTCACCACTTTCCTGCATTCTTTTATATAATTGAATTTTTTGTTGGATTTCATCCAAAATATTTTTCCCATGAATTTCTTTTGTCTCTGGGTCGATTTTAATCAACCTATCCCAAAACCTACTATGAGTAGCTCTTTTTAAACATGGCATATTTTGTTGGGTATAACCCACTTCAGGAGTCCATTTCCACACCCAGGGTATGGAAAATTCTATAAAAAAGCACATAGAGGCTATTTCCTCTGAATATTGGTCTAAACTGATATAATCAGAAACCTTAGGGGATATATTAATCCATTCTCCATATAATGTTTTAAAATTCTCAGGGAGTATTTTCCCAGATGTACCATATATGGTCCACCATTGAATAAACCAATTTGGAAAAGGGCTGTTATAAACATTCGCACAAATTTTTATCAACCAAGTATGTTTTTTGGTTGGATTTTCATATAAAAATGCTTTATAAAAGGCATCTATATAATCCCAATAATTATATTTTAAAACTGATTTAGTACCAGGAATTATAAATTCCTTTTCTCTGAGAGGAGAGATACCCCACTCTTCGATAGATATAATCCTTTTAATGATAATTTTGCTGAAATTATAAATATTCCCAGTTTTAGTACCACCAGGGTAAAAATGTGTGATATCACAAGAGCTTTCTTTAAGAACTTGCTCATAATGTTGCCTCTGTTTGTAAGAGGTAGCAGCATATGATGCTACATCTAAATATCTGTTCATTAACAGCCATGGATTATCTTTCCATTGTAAATCTTTATTTTCTAAAAGAAATATAATTTCTTTATGAGTATTATTATGATAAGAGGTTGTATTATCCTCTTCAGATAGAACCTGGGAATATGACCCCGAAGAAGAGGTTTCACCTGCCTTCTTTTTGTTAGCAATAAATTGCTTGAATTCCTCATATAAGAGGGCATCATCATCTGTCTTAGCAATTTTCTCAGCTATAAGCTGTTTGTTACCCATTTGTATGATGACATTTTTGCCCTTATTTTGAGAGGTATTACCTCTCCCACGTCCTCGTGAATTATGTCCTCTGCCCTGCATGCTGTAAAAATTCACGAGTTAAAAAATCAGGAAGATTATTATCTTCACATTTTTTATAAACAATATCAAAATCAAAAGGGGCTAAATGAGCTTGCCACCTTGCAAACATCTGCTTAGAGACATCATGTTTAAAATCTTTATTAAACATAAATTTTGCTGCTTGGCAATCTGTTTTAACAATAAATTTCTGATTATATAAATCATCTTGAAATTTTAAAATACATTTAACAATTGCTAAAATTTCTTTAGCTACAGTTGCATAATTTTTCTGACTATCAGTCCATTTATCATAATGATATCTGACTAAATGTGCTCTGTTATTAACAGGACAGATTTGGGTTTAAATACCGCCATAACCTATATCAGAGGCATCAGTTTCTATTATTTTCTGCCAAGTAGGATTGGCTAAAATTAAACAAGGCAAAGATTTAATCTTATCTTTAATCCTTTTAACTGTCTCAGTATGTTGAGAAGTCCAAGGTTTATGATTCTTTTTCAACCTATCATATAAGATGGCTGTGTCTGAAGCTAAATTTTTATAATAAGGAAGAATATAATTTAAACTTCCTAAAAATCTCTGTAATTGAGTTTTATCCAGAATTTCATCTGGAAATTTAGAAGCAAAATCTATACTTCTATTAATAGGAATTATTTTTCCTTTTTCAATATTATGACCTAGAAATCTAATATTGATTTGAAATAAAACCATCTTGGGTTTGGATATAACTAAACCATTTTGTATAACCAACTTTTTAAAAATATCTAAATGTTCAAAATGTTGTTGAATTGTTTTGGAAAATACCAAAATATCATCAATATAGACTAATATAAAGTCACTGTATGGAATGAATATATCATTCATAATCTTCTGAAATTCAGAAGGGGCATTTTTTAATCCAAAGGGCATCACTTTCCATTCAAAGTGGCCTATAGGAACATTAAAAGCTGTTTTATATTGGTCAGCTTCAGCTATCTGAATCTGCCAATATCCTGATTTTAAATCAAATTTAGAAAATATTAAAGCCTCATATAATCGGTCTAATAAATCCTTTTTATTAGGAATAGGATGCCTAATCCATTTTAATACTTTATTGAGAGGTTTATAATTAATAACCAATCTTGGTACCCCTCTTTCTATTTCACTATGTTTATTAACATAAAATCCTGTACATGACCAGGGTGAGCTTGACTCTTTTATTAATTTTTTGTTTAATAAAGAAGCTATTTCTTCTTTACATAATTCTAAATAGTTAGAATTCATTTGACAAGGACGTGCCCTTGTCGGTATCTGACTTTCATCAAAGTCATCTATGTAAGGAAGTTTAACTTCATGTTTTTTCCTGCTCCAGAAAGCATTAGGATGATCATTGCAAATTTCTACAGAAATATTATTCTGAAGTTTTTTAATTTTATCCTGTAATTTAGGATTTTGTAAAACTTCTTCTATTGTAGAAGGGTTAATTTCAAAATTTATAAAATTTATTTGATTTTGTTTTCTTAAAATAAAATCTTTAATTTCATTTACAAATCTTGTATTTGGTTCAGTTATAAACTGAAAAGAAACAGGTGTATTTTCAAAGGTACCTATTAGGCAATCCGTTCTTATATGAGTGATAGGAAAAATCTTTTTTATAAAAGGAGTACCAAGTATAACTTGGTTAGTGATATTTTTAGCCAATAAAAAGCTTTCAGGAATGCAAACTTTATTATTGCAAATGTATGCACGTGGTAGTTTGAAATTGATTTGTAATCTTTCACCACCTGCATGTCGTAAACTATGAGTTGTTTTTTGAAAATATTTCGTAGGAATTAATCCTTCCTGTATAACATTGATATCTGCACCTGTATCAATTAGTGCAGTGAATTCTTTAATTTCATCATGATTTATTAATAAAGTAATTTTAACATAAAATTTGAATGATGTAATCATGTCTAAAACAGTTAAAAACTGATCATTACCAATCTTATCAAGATTGTCAAACAAATTTGGTGTAACCAAAGTATAATCTTTTTTAGTTTCTAAATTAGAAACTCTAATGTCAAGATTTTTATTTAGTTGTTTTAACATCTTAATTTCTTCTTTAAGATTATTAATTTCTCCATACAAATCATTTAATGTAGTAGGAGATTTATAAGAATTATTATATCTTTGTTTCATCAGTTTATAAACTTCTGTCATTGAATAAGGATTATTATTGGGGATAAATTCTTCTTCTATCTTAGTACTATGAGTACTAGAAGAGGGAATATCATCTAAATTTTCTATGATCCTAGACCTTAATTCTTGGTCTTTTATGGATTTCAAAAATTCTAAAATATGATCTTTAGTTAAAACATTAATATCTGAATCTTTAAATTGAGATATTAATTTATAGTAATCATCTTCTGAATTTTCTTTTTCAGAACCACTATGTTCTTGTTTACAAGGACACATATTTTCCTCTGAATCATCAGAAGAATCAGATATATTATCAATTTCTGATGCTGAAGTAATATCTTCAGAGTCATCAGATTCTAAAAATAATTTTTCTAAAGAATCTTTTAATTCTTCACTAATATTAAGATTATTAATCTTTTTCTTCATCCTACACTTATTAGCGTAGTGGCCTATACGTTTACACTTATAACAGACAATATTACTTTTGTCTTTCTTACGTTCTAATCTATCAGATTTTCTCTTAGCTTTTTTCTCTAGCTTAGCTTGAGAATATCTTCTCTTCTTCTTGTTAATATATTGATCATCTTTTCTGTAATTATGAACTACTTTTCTTTGTGATGAATATCCATCCCAAATTGGCTACAAAATTGGCCTAGCTGAGCCCTTTCAGTCAGCCTTTGCCTTTTAAGCTGTTGATTTAACTTAATTTCATTAATAAGGCTATACCTTCAGTTTTACAAGTCGCTATAAGACTTCCATAAGTATAACTTTCATAAGGAATGGAGATTTTATCTTTCCTAAGAGCTTTTCTAACTCTTTCCGCAAATAATGGAGGTAATCCATCTATAAACTTAGATTTCCAATGAGAGCTATTACTCTCGGGTAGGTCTCATCATAATATGCAACATATAATATCGTGTTACAAATTGCAATCATATAATCTAATTACATGATCATTTATATATCACATATATACCATTTATATATAATTTATATATCACATATATATAATTATGTTGCATATTTAACATGTAATCACTTAATCAATTAAATGTTACATGTTCAAAATATATTTAATATCAAATCATGGATCTATGAATATAATTTCATCTAATTAGATTATATGACACAAGTTTCGATAAAATCTTGAGAAGTTTTATGTTAATCTAAACATGAATTAAATTTAAATTTAAATCATATTTGAAAAGAAAATGTTTTAAAGTTAAATCATATCTAAATTTAGAAATCTACAATTAAATTATTACAATAATAAATTCAGATGATTTTATAATTAAAAATAATGTATAAAACTCTTTTTTAAAAATTGTTTGTGAAAGAAATTTATTAACAAAATACACCAAAAGAATATTTTTGTAATAATTTCATAACATAAAAAGATGTAGTCCATGAACTCTTCATGGTTTAGAATCAATGTGGGCAAAGCAGAAATTAATTCTTAAAAAAATGATGTTGCACCATTGAACATGATTCCAAGATTCAGTTTATATATATATATATATATACACCATGAACTCCTTCATGTTATGTCTTGCCATTAGAAATCGTTTTTTTTTTCAAGCAAAGCATTGTCAATTGTTAAATTAAAACTGTTGTTCGATCAATTGCCAATCACAAGGCAATTTTTCGTTTAAAAAAATTTATATTTTTTTATAGCCCCAGTCTATTACACAGTGGCCTGATGTCCTTGCAATTATAGGGAGAAAGAACACCACCTTTAAAGAGTTCCAATTTCGTCTAACGGCCTCGGCAAACCAGCAAGATTTTTTTTTTTTTTTTTTTTTTTGTATTTGTACAATCAACTTGAGATATGCAGCCATGGTGGCAATCTTTAAATTGGAATTCTTTTTTATTTGAAAGCATCTTATATATCATTTATGTCAACCAATTTTAAGCAGGCCACAAAGCTTTAAATCAAATTCTTTGTACATTCTTCCAAGCAAATTTCTAACCCATTAATTTCACCAAAATAATTAAATCAATCTTTACATAGTCTAACAACGCATCGTACTGGTGCAGCAAAAATTTTCTTTTCTTAAAAAACAATTTTCAAAAGCCAGACTCATAAGGCTTCTCAACATGTTATGCACATGTGAAACAATTCAAATTCATGCCAATTAAATATCAGCAAATCAAAGATAGATTGACAAACTCAGCTTTGAAACCATCATAAGTAAATCAATCTACACGTACAACGAAAGAAAACATAAATTGATTTCATGCCAAACACACTTCGTAATCTATGAATATTATTAGCAAAGGAATAACTAAGTTACCTTTGTAGCAGATTCGCAGTAACCAATAATGTAGGTTATTCCGATAACGAGCCACACAAGTGTTCAGCTTCTAACGGTATCCACAGGCACAATTCTTAGATCAACCAATAGTTAATAACTGTTAGTTCCTTTAAACCATAGAGTTCAAACAATGACTAAGGCTTGTGAAAGTCTAACGAATTGTGGAATCCTCTTTTGTTTAGGACTAATGATTGATGCTTATATAATAAGTTATCTAATGAGCTTAGGTCAAAACCTAAGAACCAAGTAACTTATTTAATAATAAGTCTTTCAGATTAATTTATCTTATAAATTAATTCTTTTTATTATCTTATAATTGGTTCAAGATATCGCTCTTATGTGTGTGACCCTTTAAATTACAAAATTTGTTGGCAATAAATCTAAATTATAATCCTAAGTACATTAGCTTTAAGACATAAAACTAACAAGAAAATCATATTTCATCTTACCACAAAGTCTAATCTTGACTATCTTAAAAATGTAGAATTTGATGAGATAGAGGGTAAGTAAGACA
This sequence comes from Catharanthus roseus, assembly GCA_028651295.1. Lineage (NCBI taxonomy): Eukaryota > Viridiplantae > Streptophyta > Magnoliopsida > Gentianales > Apocynaceae > Catharanthus > Catharanthus roseus. The sequence continues at coordinate 15,319,151 of JAPQWS010000168.1, read as the reverse complement.
AAAAATTATTTGCATCAGGTCTTGTTAAATTAAATTTTTTATATAATGTAAGAGATATGTTTGAACTTATCTAGAAGTTTAGAGTTTAGAAGGGAACAATTGATTCGGGAGAAAACTTGATTTTTTTCATTGATTTGATCATATGCACTTTCATTGGTTTGATCATATGCACATGTTCCTAATTTATACATCATTCCTAAACTAAGTATCGTAAGTAGCCGGAATCATGTAAGTACCTATAATCATTTAAATTACATAAAGATACAACATAAATCCTGGGATTTCAATGTATAATGCCATAAAATCAACTTATATATTAATCTTGATTGATTCTTGAAACGAAAGCTTTTTTCGTGGCTGAGAAATTTTTGCTTCCTTTTCTGGTGAAGCTCTAACACCCTTCCCCTCCCCCTCGCCTGCATGCTAGGCGTGGTGAAGATACCCAGGAGACCAAGAGAATTGACCAAAAATTTGAAATCGTGAGATGTGAGAGATTTAGTAAAAATATTAGCCAACTATGAGTGAGAAGGAACTAGTAGAAGTTTAATGAGCAACTTGAGCTTTTTCATGAACCAAGTGATAGTCAAGCTCTAAGTGTTTGGTGTGTTCATGAAAAATAGGATTAGCAGCTATGTGGAGAGCACTTTCATGTCACCATAGAGAGAGACCGGATGAATAGATGGAATATCAAGATCACAGAGGAAATAAGTAACCAAAAAATTTTTCATTTTGGTAGTTGTCAAAGCCTGATATTCAGCCTCAGAATAACTTCTGGAAACGGTTGGTTGCTTCCTAGATATCCAAGAAATAAATAAACATCCAAGAAAGAGACAGAAACCAGTGATCATTGAGTATCAAGAACAACCTGCCTAATATGAATGAGAGTATGCAGATAGTTTTAGCTGAATAAGCCTTTACTTGGAGTACCCTCCAAATATCATAAGATACGAAGACAAGCTTGTAAGTGAAGTTTTGTTGGAGCGTCCAAGAATTGACTTAGCCTTTGTACAGCTTATGAGATGTCTGATCTAGTATCAGTGAGATATAATAACTTTCCAACTAATATGCGAGAAGAAGTAATATAAAAAAAAAAAAGTGGAGAATCATTAGTAGAAGGAATATAAGAAGAGTCGATGAGGGTGGCAAAGGGTTTGGCACCAAGAAAACCATGAGATTCAAGAAGGTCCAAAGTGTACTTTCTTTGGCTGAGATGAATACCCATGCTGTTGCGTGCAATTTAAAATCCAAAAAAATATTTGAGCTTGCCCAGATCTTTGATTCGAAAGGTATTATAGTGGATTGAATCAAGTCCATACTGTTTCCTGCTACGACAAATCATCCACATAAACGAGTAGGATAAGAGTGGAAGATTTATTGTGATAAATAAAAATACTGTGATCACTAGTGGCTTGGCAAAAGCCACGGTTAATATAGGTAGAACTAAGCTTGTGACTCCATTGTCTGTTAGCTTGCTTTAGATCGTAAAGAGATTTTTTGAGCTTGCAAACAAGTCGAGCACTATCAGATTTAAAATCTTGCGGAAGAGTCATGTAAAGTTCTTCATGAAGATCTCCATGAATAAAGGCATTATTGATATCAAGTTGTTCAAGAAATCATCTTTTAATAGAAGGAGTTACCAACAAGGTATGAATAGTTGTCTTTTTTGCTACAGGAGAAAAAGTGTCAAAATAGTCTACACCAGCTTTTTGATTGTAACCTTTGGCAACAAGACGAGCCTTGTACCTGATGCCACAGTCAGCCTTATATTTGACATGATAGACCCGTTTACAACCAATGGGATGTTTCCCTTGAGGTAACAGAACAACGGTCTATGTTTTATTTGCTTTCAGGGCATGGATTTCTTCTTCCATGGCTTTTCTCCATCCAGTATGTCGAACAACGTCCTGATAAGAACTATGTTCAACAATAATGAGAATGTTCAATGCAAAGTTTTTATGAAGGGGGAACAAATAATCATATGTATGCACTTTATCTAAAGTATGTAGTGTGAATGAAGAGAAGGAATAGAATCATTGGTAAGAAGGTTATGCGCATATTATTTAAGATAGGAAGGTGCATGTTATAGTTCTAGAAGAATGTAGGAAAGGAAGGGGGAAGGGATGGAGGAAGAACTTTCATGTCTTGCAGAAGAATTTAGTGGAATAGTTGGGGAAAAAGTGGGGTAATTATGCGTTGGATATTAAGGTCGTTGTGCGTAGTGTTTGGATGTGAAGAAAAGGGGAAAATATTCTCATGAAATTGAACATGTATAGAAATGAAAATTTCTTTTGTTTTCATATCGAGAAGAAAATAACCTTTGGTGTTAGTAGGGGATCCAAGAAATGCACAAGCCTTACTAGGAGGATCAAATTTACTCCGATTATTTACAAGAGTACATGCATGCCATACATCCAAAAACACAAAGGGGATGATAAAGAGGAAGAGAGGAGGAAAGTAGTTCATGAGGAGATTTATTGGATAACATTGGGGTAGGGGGTAATATTAACTAGAAAAGTAGCGTTTTAGATACAATATTTCCAATATATGAGAGGTAAAGAAGCTTGAAACCTTAATCCCCGAGCAACACTTAAAAGGTGTTGATGTTTTCGTTCAACAATTCTGTTTCTTTGTGAGTCTCAACACATGATTTTTTATGAAGAATACCTTTGGAAGCATAAAATTCATAAATGGAAAACTCAAGTATGTTATCAGTACGAATAATTTTTATGGATTTTTGAAATTGATTTTCAATGAAGGTACAAAAGGAATGATAATATCTCTTGTGTTATATTTATTTTTCATGAGAAAAGTCCAGGTATAATGGCTATAATCATCAACTACGGTGAGAAAGTAAGAGTGGCCATGAAGGGTTTGAATTTTAAATGGTCCCAAAATATCCATATGAATAGGATCAAATAAATTTTTGAATTTAATGAGCAAAGGGGAAGGGATTTTTCTTTTGCTTTGCTAAAGGACATACATTGCAATGTGTGGAATGCGGAAATTTAACAGAGGGATCAACCAAATTATTAATTTTATGTCTATTAAAAGATAAATGTCCAAGTTGGTAATGCCAAAGAAGAGTTTTATCAAAACTCTTTAAAACTACGGGAATTATTTCAGAAGAACAATAAAAGGGACAATTTTATTGGTGCTGGAATGGTTGCCCTCTAAGATGTAGACTTCATGATTTTTTTTAGCTAATCCAACCATCTATTAGAGCTCCTGGAGAATACAGTAGTAAAAAAGGAAGATACCGAAAACATTTCATTGATATAATAATTGACTAACAAATATCAAGTTAAGGTTGAAAGAAGGGACAAAGAATACATCTTGAAGAATCAAGGAGGAATTCAGAGTAACAGTGCCTTTGTGTGTAGCATGAACTAATGATCCATTAGGCAATCGAATCTGGACATTATTAACAAGTGTATAAGTATTCAAATTTGAAAAAGAACATGTGACATGATTACTTGCCACCAAATCAATAATTCAATGTATTAAACAATTAATTATACTTTTACCTAGGTTCTTAGAAGTTCCTGGAATGTTATTCATAGCTAATGCAACATAAGGGCCTGAAAAATTAGGTTGTAAGGCTATGATATGATTCGCTTGATGAGCAGTAGTTGTTGACCCATTTGGAGAGGTAGCATGTGATGTCTTTAGCCCTTGGAGAAGGCTAAGAATCTGTTGATATTGTGCCATGTTGAATCCTGGGGTATGATTTGGTGTAGTCACAACAGAAGCATAAAAAAGAGCAGTTGAAACAGGAAGGATTCCATTTCCATGAGATGCATAATTGGCCACCATTGATAGAGTGCCTTGTTCTTAGGAGGGTATCCATGTTTTTGTTGCATGTAGCTTCATTATGCCCTTGCTTTCTACAAAGATGGTTTTTTCGATTACCAAATTTATGATTTTGGACTACTGCCATTTGAAGTACCAAAGAAGAAGTCTGAACTGGTGAATTACTACTCAAAGAAACTCGACCAAAGGACGGATTAGTTGAAACATATTGCATTTGGCGTTCATGTGGAACTACCATAGAAAAAACTTGATTAATTTGAAGAAGGGTATCCATTAACAAATTTTGTGAGCGAACACCCGCATACCCCTCATTTAATCTGTTAGACATATATTTAAAATAGGATTACTATTAATCCTAACCTGTGTATAATTGTGTTTTCTAGTTGTATTTAGTTAGGACTTCTACTTCTAATCTGCTTAGGATTTGTCACTTGGACAAATCTATAAATTGTACACTATTCTCACATTAATGAGACAGAAAACATAAGATTGTTTTCCCTACTGGAAACTTTCATGGTATCAGAGCCAATTGTCTGAAATTTCTCAAAATGAGTAACGACAATATTGGCAATGTTGATAATGACATGGTGGAAGAAAGCCATGTTTACAGAATAAAGAAAGATGCTTATTATGTGGCATCCACTGATGGACCTGGATTGATTCTAACAACGATCCAGTTGAAAGAGACAGAAGCAGATAATAATTATGCAGAATGGGCAAGAGCCATGCGCATGGCCTTGAGATCGAAGAAGAAATTAGGATTCATTGATGGAATAATTCCAATTCCTGAAGGTGATCCAGATAAAGAAGAAGAATGGTGGGAGATCAATAATCTTGTAAACTCTTGGATTCTCAATATCGAACCCTCTCTCAGAGAGAGCTGATGAATTATGGATAGACTTGAAGGAACGATTTCTAGTTGGCACCGGCCCACGAATATATGAATTAAAAGCAGCATTGGCAAATTGTAAGCAAGGCGGTGATTCAGTACACGTGTATTTTTCACGTCTAAAAAAGGTATGGGACGAACTAGAAAACTATACTCAACTTCCGCCCAGCATAGACACAGATCTGTTGAATTTTATCATAAAAGAAAGAGAAAACGAGAAGGTTTTCCAATTTTTAATGGGATTAAATATTGTAATTTATGGCACTGTTCGTTCCCATATGATCCAACAAGAACCTATACCCAAATTGCGTACTGTTCTTGCTCAAATCTGTAAAGAAGAACAGCACAAAAATTCGACACGAAGAGAAGATTACTCTGGAGATGGCGCCGCCTTCGCCGCCGAAGACGCCGAAGCCACCGCTGAGCCGCCGCCGCCGCCCGAACAGAAAAAATTTCCAGAAATTTTTCTTCAACAAATTTCTGCTCCCACTGCAGACGCGCCGGCCACGATGTCACCGGATGTTTCCAGTTTGTTGGCTATCCGGATTGGTGGCCTCGGAATCCTCCCAAACCCGCCGGCAGCGGCTTCTCACCGGCGAATCACAGCTCTTGGCGAGGAGGTAGGTCTGGGCCTGGGCGAGGAGGCAGGCAGCCACTGGCGATGCCCAGACCGCGTGATGGAGGAAGATCGACCGAGGCGTGGGCCGATTCTGCAACAACAGCGGCGGCGGACACTCCCAGCAGTCGCCGGCGCGCTGGAGAAGACGAAGACCGTGGGCCGATCTACAGTAACGGGCCGGGCATCGGGCCGAGATCCAGCAGAAACGGGCCGGGCAGTGCCGGGCTGGGCCCAGGCCCCTTACCAGCTTTGACTGTTGACCAGTGGTCAACCCTGTTGACTGCCCTCCAAACGTCAAATAATCTGCAATCTGACAAGTTATCTGGTATGAAAAATTTTTGGATTTTAGATTCAGGGTGTTCTAACCATATGACTGGTAGGAAATTTTTTTTACAAAATATACATCCTATCTATCCGCATATTATTGGATTACCTAACGGTGCCAAAACTTTTGCTTGTGCACGAAGGAATGGTTCTTTTAGTCCTACATTACAACTCCACAGAGTGTTGCTAATTCCTGAACTGACATGCAATTTAATTTCTTTGTCTCAATTGGCAAGAGATTTGCAATGCTTTATCACACTCTCTGACAAATTTTGTTTTATACAGGATCGTATCTCGATGAGGCCGATTGGAGTGGGTGAGGAGAGGAATGGGATCTTTTTCTACAAACCTATGGAATTGAAGGAATTATACACCTTTTCTAGCACAGTCCTTGATTCAAGCACACTATGGCATATACGGTTGGGACATCCTTCAGATTATGTCGTCAATCATTTTTTGGATACTTCTAAAGACTCTACAACTAGAACATCACCTTGTGATATTTGTCTACGTGCCAAACAAACTCATTATTGTTTTCCTCTTAGCATCAATAAAGCATCTACAATTTTTGACCTAATTTATTGTGATCTATGGGCCCATATAAATCCAAATCCACTATAGGTGCTTCATATTTTCTTACTATCTTAGATGATTATTCTAGGGCTATTTGGATATATTTACTGTCAGAGAAAAGTGATGTTGCCTCTATTCTTCAAGATTACCTTACCATGATCAAAACCCAATTTCACAAAACTGTCAAGACAATCCGTAGCGATAATGGGACAGAATTTGCACCCCTAAAGTCGTATCTTGCTGACCATGGCATAATCCACCAAACTACTATTGCTGGCACACCACAACAAAATGGTAGAGTTGAACGCAAGCATCGCCTTATCTTAAATGTAGCTCGGGCATTACGATTTCAAGCAAATTTACCTATAAAATTTTGGGGAGAATGCATTTTGACGGCTGGCTATCTCATTAATCGAACTCCCTCAAAATTGTTACAAGGTAAGACTCCTTATGAATTGCTATACGATGAGAAACCATCCTACTCTCACATCAAAACTTTTAGGTGCTTAGCTTATGTTCATAACCACGATATCCCAAAAGATAAATTTCGAGCCCACAGCAAACCGTGTGTCTTCCATGGCTACCCTCTTCATAAGAAAGGATGGAGATTATATGACCTGCAAACAGAAAAATTCCTTGTGTCCCGAGATGTGATTTTTAATGAAACAAAGTTTCCATTCCACGAAAAATCAACTACTTCCATTTCTACAGACTTCACACAATCTTACAATTTTGGGGAACAAGTTTTGGGCTCCAAGCAACATAGTATGCAAGAGAGGGGGAGTTTAGCACATAACACACCTAGCCCAGATCAAATAAATCCTACCCACAGCACACCTGCAAACCCAGATCCACCAACCTCTTCCTACAGCCCACTAACCCATGGCCCAACTCCACTATACCCTTCCCACAGCCCATCTCCACTTTCACATCCTGATCCACACCCACAACCCCGCAGCCCAGTTCAGCAAAGCCCACCACCAACCTCTCCAGCCGCCCCACTCCAAACTAGTCCAAATAGCAATCCACATCCGCCTTCTTGCGACGAACCAACCATTGAGCCAACTTATAGCCCAATTCCGGATGATAATCCTACCAGCTTGCCGGAAGACAATCCGCCAATTAATGCCCCCAGACGAAGCACTCGAATTAAACATATTCCGACTCGGCTCCAAGATTATGATTGCAATGCCATATGGAAGTCCTCTATATCCCATTCCTCCTCTGCTCTCTCACCCTCTTCGGACCTCTGAGGTACGTCCCTTTATCCTATCACAAAATTTGTGGACTATAGTAAATTTTCTAACACACACAGGCAATTTTTAGCATCTGTAGCAACGGAATCCGAGCCTACCACTTATTCTGAGGCAGTCTCTAATCCTCTCTGGCGCACTACTATGCGTCAAGAGATTGATGCTCTTGAACAAAACGGTACATGGACTTTAACTTCCTTGCCTCCTGGAAAACGTGCACTGGGGAGTAAATGGGTCTACAGAATAAAGTACAAAGCCGATGGCACCATCGAGCGATATAAAGCCCGCTAGGTAATTTTGGAAAATACACAAATGACAGGTATTGATTTCACAGACACCTTTGCTCCCGTTGCTAAAATGGTCACCGTTCGTACTCTCCTTTCCGTTGTCACTGCTCGCAACTGGCCTATCCATCAAATGGATGTTCACAACGCATTTTTGCATGGAGATTTACAAGAAGAAGTATATATGCGACCACCTCCAGGATTTCGTACCTGCTACAAAGGAAAAGTCTGTCGTTTAAAGAAGTCTTTATATGGTCTTCGCCAAGCCCCTCGATATTGGTTTTCCAAACTCACCACCGCTCTCCGCAGGTATGGTTTTTCTCAGTCTTATGCAGATTACTCTCTTTTCACATATTCTCGAGGGAATATTTATCTATGTGTTCTTATTTATGTGGATGATTTACTCATTACTGGAAATTCCCTATCCACACTTGAAAAATTCAAAGCTTCATTACACAAGTGCTTTCACATGAAGGATTTGGGGTCGCTCAAATATTGTTTGGGCATAGAAATTGCGAGAAACTCCACGGGATTATTTTTATCCCAACAAAAATACACATTGGAAATTCTCTCTGAAATGGGTTTATTAGGTGCCAAGCCAGCATCTACTCCTGTGGAACCTAATCATCAGCTGGCAAAAGCATCTGGATCATTGTTTGACAACCCAGATCGCTACCGAAAACTCATAGGCAAGCTAATATATCTCACTCACTCGGCCCGAACTTGCATATGATGTACATACACTTTCTCAATTTATGCACACCCCTCGTCATGCTCATTGGGATGCTACTATCCGAGTTGTACGTTATCTGAAAGGGAGTCCTGGACGTGGCATTTTTCTTTCCTCTAATTCTCCTCTTTCGTTAATTGCATATTGTGACTCCGATTGGGCCACCTGCCCGATAACTCGACGCTCTCTCACTGGTTATTTTATCTCTCTTGGTGGGTCCCCTATTTCTTGGAAGACAAAGAAACAACATACTGTTTCTCGTTCATCTACCGAAGCTGAATATCGCTCTATGGCTATGACTTTATGTGAACTTAAATGGTTATCTATTCTCCTGCGATATCTTTGTGTCCCTGTCACTCACCCCATTCCATTGCATTGTGATAACCAGGCTGCTCTTCATATCGCTGAAAATCCTGTTTTCCATGAACGCACTAAACACATTGAAATAGATTGTCATTTTGTTCGTGATGCTTTTCAAGACGGTTTTATCTATCCTGCCTATCTTCGAAGTGAAGAGCAACCTGTCGATATTCTTACTAAAGCACTTCATCCGACACATTTTCATCGATTAGCTTCCAAGTTGGGCATTTCTGACCTTCATGCTCCAACTTGAGGGGGAGTGTTAGACGTATATTTAAAATAGGATTACTATTAATCCTAACCTGTGTATAATTGTGTTTCCTAGTTGTATTTAGTTAGGACTTCTATTTCTAATCTGCTTAGGATTTGTCACTTGGACAAATATATAAATTGTACACTATTCTCACATTAATGAGACAGAAAACATAAGATTGTTTTCCCCACTGGAAACTTTCATAATCCCTTTAAAAGTTTGATCACATGATCAAAATCCATAAATTTCTTAAGTGATCTAATAGCACCACAGGAACAAGATGGCAAGGGACGGAGCACTATCATTTCTTCCAAAAGAATTTTCATTTTTGTGTAATAAGTTGTTATATCTAGATTACCTTGCTTGGAAGCATGAAACTGTTCAAGTAATTTTGAGAGAGATATATTGTCACTTTTGGAGAATCTAGCTTCAAGATTATTCTATACCTCCTTAGTACTGTTCATCCAAATAATGCTTTGGGCAACTTCTGGCAAGATAGTACGAGTAAGCCATGAAAAAACCATGATATTGTATTGGTTCCTGCATCGAAGTTCTTGTCATTCTTCTCTGGTTTGGCTATGCTTCCATCTATGAAGCCAAACTTGTTCTTTGAAAGAAGGGTCGTTTTTGAGGATTTAGCCCAAGAATGATAGTTATGAGCACTCAAGACTGGGATCACAAGTACTAAAGAATGATTTTCTTTCAAATACAAATTATAGAGACTGCTAAAATCAATCAGATCTTGTTTAGCCATGTGGGTTGGGAAAAACGTAATAGAAGAAAATAAATCGTGGAAAAGAAAAGGGAGAGAATGAATAATCTCAAAACTTAATAGGCGTGCTCTGATACCATGTAGAAGCTTAAAGTTTAGAAGGAAAGAATTGATTTGAGAGAAAACTTTTGTTTTTCATTGATTTGAGCATATGTACATGTTCCTAATTTATATATCATTCCTAAACTAACTATTATAAGTAGCTAGAATCATGCAAGTACCTAGAATCATATAAATTACATAAAGATATAGCATAAATCCTAAGATATCAATGTACAATGCCACAAAATCACTTTACGCATTAATCTTGATTGATTCTTGAAACGGAAGCTTCTTTAGTAGCTGAGATATTTTTTTCCTTTTTTAGTGATGCTCTAACAACTTGAGGCCCAAATGTATAAAATTATAAAAAAATTATTATTTATATACTAATAGATATTTTTTTTAAAAAAAATGTTTGGGTGGAGTGTTCCGTCATTAGTTGAAATTGTATTTTTCAGTATAACTATAAACACAATTTTTTTCCTAAGCTTTAATATTTCTTATTCTAAACAAAAAGTGATTCACCCAGTTTTGACACTCAGGATCATTTCTTTTATAACACCTCTTGTTACATACAAAGTGATGAGAAGATGTTAAAAAGATCTAAATTGCAATATTTATTGGGAAAATATATTATTGATGAGTGATGGCCCATTATTTTTCTTAAAAAGAACCAGGACAGTACTGACAGACATCCCCGATTTATCACCTAGAAAAAAGAAGAAAGGAGTATGAAAGACAGTGTTTAAAAACTTACCAAAAAATCAAAATGAAAACATAAAGGGTTAATACTAAATAAGTACCTTTTCGTTTGAGCAATTGTCAATTTAGTATGCAATCCTAAGCAATTTTCAATTGAGTGATAATTTTCCATTTATGGTGAATTCAGTTGGAAAAAAAAAAGTAAATGTCTATCTTACCCTTATATTTTGTTGAAACCATTTTTACCTTTCAACGGAGGAAGAATATAGTAAAATATTATTCCTTCCCAATGAATTCATCTACCCCCTCAACAATACGAGCCATTTTCATCATAAATATAGGGAGAGAAACAAACATCTTCATCGTTATTTCATCTCAAGAGTAGTTTAGGAATTTCATATTTTTAAAAAATCATCTCTTAATATTAATTGTCAAGGGTAGTTTAAAAAGTTCATATTTTTAAACAATCATCTCTTTAAAAGGTAAAAAATAAAAAATAAAAAAATAGACAAGTGAGCCATTATGTTTCTTAGCAAAATTGGAGAACTTGTGAGAGATTTGACACACAATCGACAATTTCTTAAGATTCGGTATCCAATTGACAAAATAGCTAAACAAAAGGTACTCATTTGGTATCAATCGAATCATAAAAGCAAGACAAGGAACAACAAAAGGACTATAATATTGTCAAGACGCCTTGGAGTAAGGTTTAGGAGGCATAGACCTACGATAGTAGCTGAAAGATTGTGGAAAATAACCGAGCACTTTGAATAACAGTCATATAGGGGTTTTTCTCCTAAGTAATTTAAAAAAATGTTTTTTTAAAAAGTTACTTGAAAAACTTATTTTAATATATTTTATTTTAATATCATGGATTAGCAGAAGTAGTTTAAAAAAGCATCCGTTGTGTAACTTCTAAAAAAATAGCTCGTTTCAACTTATTTTAAGTTATAAGCATGTTTAATAAGTTAATTTAAAATAGATTATAATTTAAAATAAGTTAAAAAATGCTCATTTGAAGCAATGGAGAATAGCACTTTGTTGGCCAAAATATCAGCCACCCCATTAACTTCCTATTAGCAACAAATCGTAGCTATGCAAATAGAGAGCATGATAAATATGTTGGAAACTTTGATAAATTATATCGTATACCCCGAGTACCATGCATGAGGATATGATTAAATTATAGTAGAATGGTGTCGTTTTGGATCTGATTAAAAATATTAGGGTTTTATGTATTCACACACATCCTCCTCTGTCAAACTTTTTCAAACCTCCGCATCTCCTTCTCCTTTTCTTTGTTCTTCATTCATTTTTCTTATGTTCACCAATATAGTCTATATTTATCTAATTAAAGCTTTGTTTTCATATTATTTCATAATTTTCTTTTTCTTATTCAGTATATTGTGTAAGGTAAAATCCATGGATGGCTATGGGAAAATCGTTATTGGAGAAGATGATGAGGAGGAATTATTTTTCTTGTGCAATTATGTTTTTTCTTGGTATTAAAGTTATATATCACCGGAATTATAAGGTTCCATATTTCAATTGCTAATGTTTCATTATAATATAACTATAGTCCCATATTTCAATTGATAATGTTCCACAATAGTAGTAGCACCTTTGTTTTCATATTATTTGTTTTTTTTTTTTAACTTATTAAGTGTATTGTGTATAAAACATTATGGGAAAATCATTATTTGGAAGAGATGAGGAGGAAGATTCATTTTTACTTTGCGATTGATGGGGTTTCTGGTTGTTGAAGATGTACCTTGTTATATGTGAAAAACTCATGAACACCCCAAGAGAACGTATAGATCATATATTTTATTCCCATGCATCATTAACAGATAATTCATGAAATAGTATTATAATAAAGTAAACCTAGCACAATACTCATAGAAACCCATAGAGGACTGATGAAAAATCTATTATACTCTCATGTATTATATTTTAATAAAACATTAACAGATAATCCATGTAACATCAATGCTATTTCTATGAAACATCATTATTATGTCACTAGAGTTACAAAGTTTCATATTTCAATTTTTAATCCCATGGGATTATAACTATAGTTCCATATTTTAATTACTAATAATGTTCAATAGAAACCCGTAAAGTACTGATAAAAGACCTATTATATTCTCATGTGTTACATTTTAATAGAATAATCAATGAAACATCAGTACAGTTTCTATGGAACATAAGTACTATATCACCGGCTTTACGGAGCTTCATATTACATGGGAATATAACTATAGTTCCATATTTTAATTTCTAGTATTTCATAATGGCAGTAACATTTTTGTTTTCATATTAATGATATTTTCCTGTGAAATTGATGTTTTTCAATTGCTAATGTTCCATGAAAATATAACTATAGTTTCATGTTTCAACTAGTAATGTTTCATTGGAATATAACTGTAGTTCCTGAATGTATAAGCAACAGTTATGAAATATTAAATCATGATGTATTTTGTTTTCAGCATAGATAAGTGATAAAGTTACATTATTGGTTCTACTTAACACATAAGACGTGGCATATTATTATAACAAAGAAAAATTAGCACAAAACTTATGGAAACCTGCATGTAATTGATAGAATACAATATATTTTCATGGAACATTAACACATTACCCAAGAAACATAAATACATAATTTATCGAACATCTCATGCACGTATGCGCCACTTACTTTTGCTGCAACTAAGATAATTTTTTCACTTTTTAGATATTTTAGTGAGACGGTTTCATTTCTTCAATGGAGTATCCCTTGCCGGCAATAACTGGGATCCACGTGGGAAAATCCTTTCCATTTTCTAAAGTACACCTGTATCCCACAGTGGGAAAACTAATCATAATTCATAAGTGTAGAACCGTATTGGATAAGGACTATCATGATGACATCAGATATTTAAAGAGGGAATTTATAAATTCTAAGATGAAATTACAAAAATTCTACAAAAGATTGCATTCCACCAAACAACTCTCTCTCTCTCTCTCTCTCTCTCTCTCTCTCTCTCTCTCTCTCTCTCTCTCTCTCTAGCTTCTCTCTAAACTAACTTGACAGATGTTGAAGATTTATGAAGGTTTCGACATTGAAAATGGATAATTTTGAAGATTTTGTACTGGAAAATATCAATTTTAAGGTAAAAACGTACCAAAAAACCTGAAAATTGATGAACGGAAGAAACTGGTGCATTAGATTAGTTGCGCCAAGCACTCTTGCATGAAACAAATCCATGCGCGAGTGGCTGGCGCACCAGCTAGTTTGGTGCACCAGCTTCTTCCACTTATCATTTTTCAAGTTTTTTTTTAAATACATAAAGTTTAATTATGTATTATATTAATTGTTTTTCATATGATTAATTTTTTATGTTAATTTTTCATATTTAATATGGTTATGTTATTAATTATGTTAAAGTTAGTGTTTGCCTTGTTTATGTTATAATTAATTATTTAAATGTGATTATAATTAATATATTTTAATTGTTTAATTTTTACTATAATTAATATGTTGAGTATCACATGATGTTTATTTTTTTTATTTAAAATATAAGTTGTTTATATTTTTTATCTTCTATTATTGTGTAGGAAGATAATGAATTAGATTATGAAGAATTTGGGAATATTTTAAATACGGAGGAGTTCATAGACTATAGTTAACTATTTCAAACAGATTGTGAATTTAATTCGAAAGAGTTTTTGGTTGATTGGGTAAAAAAATAAGCAAAGGCAGTTAACATATATGTGACAACTACGCATTGGTTTACAAAAAAAGGGTTTAACGGTTAGGCTGTACATTTATATTAGTTGCCATCGGGGGAAGGCACCAAAAAAGGTAAGCTAATACAAAATTATAAGAAGTCGAACAAGTTGCTGTAAAACGAGGGGTCCATATGGAACAAAGAAATGTAATTGTCCATCTAAATTAAAAGGTGAGGAAGATGTTAGCAGAGCACATTGGAAATAGTACTATAATATTGCATAGCTTAATTTAATTATGTTAGACAAAATATGATATTATATATCATTATATATGTTTTATTTAATTTAATAATAAATTTATATCATGTTTTGCAGTTCTCAAACAATATATAATGCTCGGGCAAAGATTAAGAAGGATAGGATACAGGAACACAACATAGTGGAAGAAGTGCTACACGTGTTCCAATCTAGGATACACATGCTTGTGGAGGAACTGTGACGAGACCATAGTGCTTAGCAATATAGTTGTTGCACATCCGACATACATTCAGATGTTGAAGACGTGGCCTTATGTACTTGTACTAGAGACAACGTACAAAATGAAGAAGTAAGTACATTTAATAATAAAATATAATAAACGCTCTATTTATTAATTCTATAAATATTTAAAATTTGCATGCTAGTGAATTTTCTTTAGTGATATATTTTTTAAAATATTGTAAGTGTATGTTAAATGTGATTTAAAATTATCCAGGGACGTGTAAAGTAGCGGTAGCAAATTTCATCACAATATTACTGAATCGGCTAAACCAGTAGTTGAACCAAAACACAACTTGCGACTACTTTACTTAGACTACCCCCCACTGAACACCAAGCCAAACTCGCCAGAGGGGATTCGACCACTCCCAAACCATAGTGAAGGAGGACAACATGCCATTACTTGAGGTAGTCAGGATGACACCTACTAGAAATAATTTCTATATAGCTATTGCGTTCATGCATAATGAACAAGCGACTACTTATCAATGGGTGGTACAACAGCTTCAAAAATTATATTTTGATGTTCCCGAACCAGTAGTGGTAATTACTGATAAGGAAATAGGTTTGATACCAGTGATATCTGTAGTGTTCAATAAATCATACAATATATTGTGCCGGAGATATATTGAAAAGAGTATCGAGGGGAAATTAATTCCAGTGATTAGTAAGGAAGCAACTGAAAAATTTTAACATACAACTTAGAGAAGATTAGTAAACTGCTAGGACCCAGATGATCAAGCTAAGAGATTGGAAAAATTGAATACAAAATGGAGCAGCATGCAATGGTTCTTAGAATATTTGTATGATGAATGGTTGAGCATGTGTGCAGTTAAATTTGTAAGATCGTGGACCGGAAAAAATTTACATTTCGGGTCTGAGACCAGAAATAGGGTCGAGTCTGAACAATCAATCTCGAAGATGCTCCTTGAAACATGTCACGGCGACTTAGATACTGTTTTCAGTAAGATATATTCAAAGATTGAGTCATAGATATCTTCCATTAAGACTACACTTTAATATTTCCCGGTTGAAGGAGAAAGATAATGCAAAGTGTAATCATGAGTTAACCAATATTTGTGGAAATGTAAGTCATTTGGCACTGAAGATTATAAAAGAAGAGTTAATTAGAGCCAGAAGACCATGAGTGATCCAAAGAATCTTTATGAACATTAGCTCCAGACTTCACAAAGTCTACCATGTTCATGTGAGTTGATTTCTAAATACCTTAAGTACATTCCTTTAAAAGTTGACAGTCTTCACCATTTCTCGTCATCTCTTCTGATAGCGGGTATTGGGAATGGAGCATCCAGATTCTGCAACCCCGTGAGTGATTGGGCGTACTAGGAGAATGATATCACAGGCATTCAAAAGGAGTTTAGACAACAACCACCATCACTAGTATGTTAAAAAATGTTAGTATTGATTTATTTTACAAAATCTAACTATTAAGTTACACTAATAATACAATTTTTCTATATTCTAATAGTTGATGGAGTGGCGTCGTGCGGCTCGAGACATCTTACATCCTGTCTTGCCGTTAAACTCGAAGGACCATTAACTACTCCTTTGAACACGGTAATTACTAAAGGTTGGAAAAAGACGAAGTCGACGAGAGGGGAAAAAGCCACATTAGGAGCATATACAGGTTGCACATAGATCGTTCAAGAATAGTAGTAGATCTGGGTAAGGATCAGGTTCATGTTCGGGTTTAGGATCGGGTTCCCATGGAAGAGGATGCCCACCACGTCTAGGTCGCGAGTTTAGGGGTAGGGGACGCAGTAGCGATCGGAGTTCAGTACGACTATTTGTTGTGCAACCAAATGATAGAGGTACAAAGTGTGAGTTCCCTTATTTAAATGAATTCCTGCGTTTCTATATCCCTTAATTGACAGCTGTCAATTAAGGGATATAGAAACGCAGGAATTCATTTAAATAGTAACTGCGGGTTTATGGTAGTTTCATATTTCATGAACGGTGATATGGAGAAATAGGCTCTGGTACGTAAATCAATGTAGTGTGAGATGAGAAATAATCATGCTTTGTATATAAGCATACTAGGCAAAGAGCGGTTCTTACGCGTTTTAGACAGTTGTGTGCACTTCAAAGGTATAGCCCCTAGAGAATATTGGATGGAAGCACCTGATCATCTACATGTTGCTGCGACTCTTTACTGGGTGTGTGTAGTATTTATCGCCCAGCATCCTTCAAGTCGTACAGTATTGTCGTATACATCTATTTGGTAGGCCATTGCAAAAGATGATTGTCATTGGGCACCTTGCAGGTCATGAACACTTTATTGGGTTAATGATTATTTTATGTATCCTTTAATTAATTAATTTCTAATTATCATTTAATATAATTAATTATTTTTCTTGACAGTTACATTTGCAGTACGACTTTATGATGCCTTCTATAAATCTGTTGTGGAATTGGCACGCTCATCAGGACGTATGCGATTATTTGGTTTCATATCAATCACGGTTCAGAGAGTGGGCTCACACGTGTGTACGGATATATCCCCTTTTAGGGCCAGTTGATGGGGGTATTATTGGTTTATTGTATTCTTTTTTTAATTAATTAATGATTATGTTTGTAATTAAATTTTTACTTTATTAAGGATTATATTTTATGTATTTATCTACATGTAGTAGTATAATTTTGTTTGTTGTGATATTGGTTGACATAAATATAATAAACAAAGCATAATAATACATGTAAGATAAAACTCCATCATGATAAACAAGTACTAAAAATGATAATAAACATAATGATAGGGTAAGATAAGGAAGCCTAATCACTAAATAAACGCCATCTACGTATAAGACGGCACATCTCTCATACAGCACAATTTGGGTCTCTTAATCATTCAGATCATCATCTCCAACATAATGACCTAAGGATTCAACCAATGCAATAGCTGGTGGCTGAGATTGTTGTAGCCACTCAACTCTGGCAAGAAGTACTTCTAGTTATGTATCATCGGATGATGGTGGCGGTATACCACGACATATAAATCGGATGCAAGCGTGAGGAGGCATAACAATATGTTGCATATGATCAGCATGCACACATTGACTCGTAGCATCATACCAAAATGCCCTAATGAAAGTGTGCCTCACGACATATGATTTAATAGATGCAAGTCTACTGTGCTTGACTGGACCAAAAATAGGAACATGTGGAATCCCTTGAGTTCGACCAAACTGTCAAACATATCTCTTGGGCATTGCGGCTCTACACAAGAAAAGTAAGCTAATAAGCCGTGGTACGTAGAAAAACATACCCCATGTATCTCTACTAGCCTATAAGGTGTCCATCGAACCTCAGCCGCAATCATGACATCGAACCTCATCCGATAGTCAGATAATGCAATCGTACCAGATCTCTGTCCCATCATCACAAAATACTGATATATGGAATCCCTGGAAACATGGGCTCATTGGTTGTGCGAATTGCGAAAAATTATAAGTATATCCATGCCTATAACAGATAAACGTGCATATAAAAATATAAAGTATATGAATTAAACTGACATAATAAATTATATATAAGTTAATAGCATACCTCCATTAGTGATGAGAAACCCCCCTAACTCCCGGGCATCTGAACGTGGGGCTTGTCCAAGATTCCTGTATAACCACGCTAATGCTGCAGCACCCCATGCCATCTGCTTGCACCTCCGTAGATTCCTCACTCTAGGCCATAAATCGTAGCTTGCCACAGGGAGGTCACTCTTGTTGGGGAAGAGAGAATTACTGAGAATGGAAAGCAAGTAACAAGATGCCCTCATCTTCGTGGACAAACGTACACTATCACTAATCGTGGATATAACTGACATAAGCATCCTATGATGTGCATCACTACCCTTGGAAACGGAGAGGGAAAGCCTCACCCCCAGATCATCATTAATCATCTGGATGATCTGATCCTGGGAAAAAACCTCGTCCAGTGGCTCACTATATGCAGGTATCCCAAGTAAGCTCCACATCGTGTAGTGTGATGGTCATCTCTCCAAACGGTATGTGGAATGAGTTAGTGTTCTGCTAACATCTCTCCAAAAATATAGATAAAAGGGTAGTGTTCCCATGCTGGAACATGGACGACTGTAGATGAACCAATCTTGATGTAGCAGCCACCTGTCTAACATCAAGATCACTCGGTGTGTAACCGATAAGTGCCGCATGACAACCACGTAATCTCAATATAGGTCGCTCCTGCATTAGAACGATCATATATAAAGCTCCATTGCAGAAACATAAGAATATACTAAGATAAAATATAAAAAACATTTATAGTTCTTATAAAAATCATGAAATAATACATAATAGGGTCGTAAAAAATACCTGTCCACGCTATATAGTTGCAGCAATGTGTCCACTATATGATGGAATTATGTCCGACTCCTGTGGACCTCCAGAGGTGGGTTCGGTCTATTGCCAAACAGTCTCAAACTTCTTCAACCTCTTCTTTGCACCAGTAATTCCCGAAGGCCCTAATGGTCCTAGAGTCTTAGCAGGCCCGTCCTTAGATGGTCGGCTCTCTAGAATTTGTAAAAACTTGTCTCCAGTCGTGGATCATCTCCAGCTCACAATCTTCACAACTCTCTCTTTTTTGCACCAGCAATTCCCAAAGGCCCTAATGGCCCTAGCGTCTCAGTAGGCCCGTCCTTAGATGGTCGGCTCTCTAGAATCTGTAAAGACTTGCCTCCGGTCGTGGATCGTCTCCAGCTAACAATCTTCACAGCTCTTTTCTCACACTCAATAAGCCCACCTGCTCTCCATGTATGCCCTGAAGATGACACATATACAACTACTCTATCCTCATAACCCTCCTCCCCCTCATCCACCTCCTCATCATGATCCACCTCCTCCTCCTCACCCTGATCCCCCTCCTCCTTACCCTCAACATCCTGACCCTCACTATCCCCATCCTCACCATCTCCCCCTGTCTAAACTGTCATCTCATCACCATCACCACTCTAAAACTGTCCAGACCTAGGTTCATAAGAAGACATCTACTCTCATGTCTCACAATAACCCTGCTAATACAATGAGAAATCTCTTGTAGCTCCTACCAAAAAGTCATCTACAACCAATGGGGGATACTGCACATCCGGTGATATAGGAAGATAATGCTGATGGATGTCGTGCATATCAGTAGCATCAGGGTGGGCAGCCAAGGAAGATGATGCACGTGGAGGAGACTGACCAAGTGCCACTGAGGAATACTAGAAGGCTACAGGAGTATGCGAGTAGTAAGGCATCCGAACCCTAGTAGAAAAAGGTGGAGGCAGAACCGTTGACCCGGGTGCATCCAACCCATGAAACATTGCATGGGGAGGTGTGGTAGGTACATCAGATGGGCTATGCTACCCCTAAACCCTCCATATGAGGCTGTTACCGTACGACCGTGAGTCCGACCGCTCCTGTCTGCTACCGGATCTAATCTTGTATCTTTACCTCTAGGCTGCTCCGGATCCATCTAAATAAGTTTCAAATATTATTTTGAATGTTGAAGTCCGAGTATTTATTTATTAATTAATGATTATTCAATTATGAAATTAATTCTTATTTTATTTAAAATAAAATTATATTATTACACTAATTAATAGTTAATTAATTTTAATTATAATATAATTATTTAATTCTTATTCCACTATTTTTTTATGCAATAAATTTTTAAATGCTAAATCATTATGAAATAATTGATTATTCAAATATTTAAATTACACTATGATTAAATTAGGAAATAAGTAATTATTAAACTAACTAAATTCAAATTACTAAACCCTAAACCCTAAATCTTAACTCAATTCAAATTACTAATTAAAAATTCTTAAAATAACATAATTATTTATTCTCTTTACTTCCCATAAACACCTTTAAACTAATGCATATCCTAATGCATAAATTAACACATAATTAGGCATTAATTATTTTACAAATCATTACACTATTTAACTAAATCATAAAATAAATATACTACATAAAAAATTCACAATTCATAACTATGACAAGAGCAAAAAATTCATAATTATTACATGAAAAAACATACCAGTATATGAAATTAATAAAAAACTAATACAATAGACTAATATATATTAAGAACAATTAATATAATAATTTAAAAACAATTTATTAATTAAAAAAATATCAAAATTGGAAATGGGGTGAGTGGTGCACCACTCTGGTTTGTGCGCCACGGGGTCGCGCACCACACGTGCCATGCGCCAGTGAGTCGCGCATCACCCAGGCCGTGCACCGGTGGTTTGCGCACCATCCCATTTCAACGAGTGTAGATAAATGGTTGAATTTTTTTAATCTTTATTGGAAGTTAGAGAGACTTTAAGCGAAAAAGAGAGAAAAATGAGAAAGTATTTAGTAAAAATGAAAATTTTCATGAAATTTTTCCTGATTTTATCATAGTAAATTCCCTTAAATGTATACCATGGCAACTCCATTGGCATATCAGTGTTAGTCCTATAATCTCCTAACTAACGAGCAAAAGCCACAATTAAAAAAAAAAAAGAAAAAACCAACAATATTGAAAGCCCTCCCACAAGTAGAGCGATTGCTTAGCAAATCTCAAATATCAGTTTTTATGACCAATATTTTTTAGGGTCGATAAATTTAACTCGGGAATATGAATGTATAGCGCGAAAAAAATCATTATTTTCTGTCATCTTTCTCTCTCTACACAGTTTCTCTCTAACTTCTCTCTACTCTTTCTCCACTCTAAAACTAAAATCTTTAACATTGAACTTGAATTGGAGGTAGATATAGATCATTATGAAGAATTTGTATAAGAAAATATCAATTTAGATGTAAGAAAAGTTAAAATTTTTTTTTTCAAAACTGGGCTCGGATCGTCCGGATGGGCGACCCGAGCATGGGCGGATCGCCCAGACGGGCGACCAGCACACATTCGGGTCGTCGGCCCGGGCGACCGGCTCACGTCCGGGTCGCCAGCCCAGGCGATCCGAGGTGTTTTTAAGGAAGAAAGAATTTTTGTAGGTATTTGGAAAACTTGAAACATGAATAACTCTGCGATCGAATGTCCGTTTCACGTGCATGACCACTCGTTTTGATGGTTCTCGTAAAAAGGAATGCAACGGCATCGTCGAAAAAGTGATTCGAACGCGTTGCGGGGCAAAAAAATTGCGTGCAAAAAGAATTCCAATATTTACTAACTTCAATCATTTGAATTTTTAATTAGAGCAAAAAGAAGACTGCTCCTCTATTTAATTTTCAAATTGATGCCTTAATTTTTAAGTTAACAATAGAGAAAGTACTAGAAAATTACAAAAACATAAATTAAAAGGAAAATAGGACGTTTTTGTGGGAACGGTTGGTGGAAACCTCCGAAACGCGCCCGGATCACTTTTTTTTGCCAAGAAACGCGTTCGGATCACTTTTTCGACGATGCCGTTGCGTTCCTCTTTACGAGAACCATTGAAACGAGTGGTCATAAGCGTGAAACGGACATCCGATCGCAGAGTTATTTATGTTTCAAGTTTTCCAAATACCTACAAAAATTCTTTCTTCCTTTTAAAAAAAAAAAAAAAAAAAAAAAACCTCGGATCGCCTGGGCTGGCAACCCGAACGTGAGCTGGTCGCCCAGGCCGGCGACCCGGATGTGTGCTGGTCGCCCGTCTGGGCGATCCGCCCATGCTTGGGTCGCCCGTCCGGGCGATCCGAGCCCAGTTTTGATAAAAAAAACATATTTTAACCTTTCTTATATCTAAATTGATATTTTCTTCTACAAATTTTTCATAATGATCTATATCTACCTCTAATTCAAGTTCAATGTTAAAGATTTTAGTTTTAGAGTGGAGAAGGAGTAGAGAGAAGTTAGAGAAAAACTGTATAAAGAGAGAAAGATGAGGGAAAATAATATTTTTTTTCGCGCTATACATTCATATTCCCGAGTTAGATTTATCGACCCCCATAGTTCCTCTAATAAATAATAATTCAGCTAATTAAAATTTTAAAATCAAAATTCAACATAAAAGTGAAAGCAGACTTTTTAGCAAGGGAAAATAACGGGATTATAGTTTTCTACCCGTTCTCTCTCTTTTTTCTTTGAGCTAAAGTTCTATTTGTCCCGCAGCAACAACATACTTATCAAAATCTTGTAATAATGAATGTAGAGTTTGAGAGCACGGATTTGTAAAACGGATTTATTGTTTAGGTTAAGAAAAGATTATTACGATCTGAGAATTTTAAATGATTAATGTTTGAGAAATAATTATTTTTAAAAAAATCGATATTTTTAAAGTAAATTAGGTCAATTTTAATATTTTAAGCAATTGCAAATTACGACTACATAAAAAAAATTAAAACCGACTAATGTGAAATCATATTTTGCTACTCAAAGAGTCTTTAATTAATATCAATCAAAATATGGCCTTAGGTCCTACTTGGATTCATTTTTTTTAATAAATTATATTTTTTATCTCAAAGTTCATGAAAATTAAATTTTGTGCGAGTAGAGGGGTGGGACCCTAGATAAAAAATTGACGCAAAATTAAAAAGAAATAGCAATGAGAATTAATACAGGTGCTTAATAACTTTTCTTAGGTTAATTACAAAATACTCATATGAAATGGGGATAAATGCACTTTATCTCAAACTTAATAAATAGACACTTTTACCTCGTAAAACTAATCAATTTCTTTAAAATATTAAAAATATCCTCCATAAAGTTATGATTTATGCAAAATAACCCCTGAAGTTTGATATAAAAACATTTCATTACATACCTTAATTTATAATTAATTTTTATTATAAAATACTTTAATAAACTTTGTAATAATATTTTTATAGTCGATATAATAAATAGATTTATTAGTTAACTTAAAAATAAATTTATATTTTAAAAATAATAAAAAATGATAGAATTTTTCATTAATCTACTGTAATAATTACTAAAAATTAATAGTATTTTCTTTAAAGAAAAAGTTTTAGATTTTCATCTATTATTTTAAAATTTTGTTTAAAACTATTATTTAATCCTTGTTACAATAAATTGCTACAAATACTAACAAGTTAAAATTAAACATACATGTTATTTTTCTTTGAATAATCAAAAATTTTAAAAGTTAAATAATCAATTTTGAAAAAATATAAATTAAAAAATTATTATTACAGACTTTATAAAAAAATTTTATAACAATATATTTTTATTCTATATTACTCAATCCAAATTGAGATTTGATCAAGGCCAAATTTCCAAGGCCAAGGCATTGTATTTTGTCATTCCAGGCAATCAAATTCAATACAATCAATTACTATCTTCTATTAAACTCTTCTGTAGTAATAACTTAGGCATGAATTTCCCCATAATTGGATTCATTCCCGAAAATGATTAAAACAACCCACAATTGCATATTATATGAAGAGAATTTCAACAATAACGGATCCCAAAAAATGTATAAAATGAAGATGCATACGAAGCATAAAAAGAAATCATGGTTTCAGTGTTACTGCAAGACCCAACTGGCTGCACATACTTTAAACACTAAAAAAATATTATTACAAAATTTAAGAAAATATTTCGTAATAAATTATAAATATAAATTAAATTATGCATTAAAATAATTTTATATTAAACATTAGAATTTATTCTATAATAAATCTTGACTTCCATAAAAAGTTATTTTTGACATTTTAAATAAATTGATTAGATTTAAAAGATAAGTGCCTATTTATTAAGTTGGGGATAAAGTACATTTATTTACTAACTTCAAGAGGGTATTTTACAATTAACCCTAAAATTAAATCACAAATGCTTATTTCACCTTGAACTTTTAACTCGTTGCTTTTCATGTCTCAAATTTTCGTAAACTGAACAAAGAGTTTTTTATTTTTGAGAAAAAAAAAAAAAATTCTTTGTGAAGAAATATAATATTACAATTAAACGATAAATTAAATTGTATTGTTAAGTCTCTTGTACAACATAAGTTTCCTTCCTTACTTTATCTTTTCTTTGATTCACTCATAACATGTTTAGTATACTAGAATAAGTTTTAATTTATAATTAATTCATTTTCACCCAAAACTGGTTAGGATTCCCTTTTCCATTTCATTGTTTGGATGAAATAGTTAAAATAGAATGTGGATTCCTTTTCTATGTTTAGTAACATTATTATTCATTAAAGAGTGTATTGCAGCCCCCGTTTCGAGGATATCGAAGGTTTTCTCTTTAAAATTCAAAGTGGATGTTCCCGAGAAGATGACATGCCGCCACTCAGACTCGAACTGAGATGCCAAATTAATCCCGCGGATACATATAATTCAGACAGCTCCGTCCGAACTCGACTCTTCCCATTATCCGTTGTGATACACTCTATTTCCGATTAAGGAAATAGAATAGGGACAGTACTAGGCAAAGAAAGATGATGGAGAGTTGGCAAGGGTGGACACATGTTCCGCAAAGGAATAGCAAAAAGAATAAAGAAAAATGAATGAATCCTCCTCGACTCCACACCAAGGGGGCCACCTTTTCAAAATCCATCAGTTTCTTAAGCAATCCACGTGTAGCTGATGTCTATCAAAGTGTGATTAACGCAGAAATCAAAATGGGAATTCGGATCTGGCATGCAGATTAACTAGGTAACCACCAAGTTCAGGATGAATTAGATGTGGTTCCTCTACGCCTATCTCGAATTTGGTTAAAATGAAATAATGTTTTGTAGTATGTGACATAAATGCCCATTTAACAATAATTTTTCAATATTCAAACATTAATACAAATATGCCACAAAAGTACAAATAAAAAAATAGTAAAATTTAAATTAAATTTTACCATGAGTGGAAGTGAGCATGCGAACTACTAGATCCATTGAGCCTAGGCCTAGCTTCTGGCCCCTAACTAGGATCAGTGGGCTTGAGCTTAGGCCAGGCCTCGGTTTTGAAATCTTGGCTAGTACGACCCACGAGAAAAGAGTGAACCATGTGATTCGGTCAAAGGCAGGTCCTTAATTTTTTTAAAAAGAATAAATCTAGTTTAAAAGGCACATGTTAAATTAAACAACTGAAATTACATAAATTTAAACAACTTAAAAAAGAATAAGTTCATGAAATCGACAACATGAAAAAAAAAAAAAAAAAAAAAGAATACAAAAACATCCTTTAGAAAACTTAAGTTTAAATTGTTTAATGAACTAAAACACACTTCAAAATTATTAAGGACTTATATATATATATATTTATAAAGTAGGACCAATAGAGCTAGCCCGCAAGCTTGGTCTTGGGCCTTAACTAGTCTCCGGCCTATCCTAGGCGTTAACTATTCTCGGGCCGAGCCATTGTTCGGTCCAAGAAAATGTAATTTGACACGACTTAATATCTCTAACCTACACAGATTTGAGTGGGACTAAAATTGGCGGTGCCAGGCTAGTCCCAATTTTTTGATTGGTTAGCCAGCTCATTTCACTACAAAAATACAGGAAAATACTGACGGTCAAAGCCGTCAACATACCCTTGGTACTAAGTAATTACCAACGGCGAACCGACACTTGAGAGATCGTCGGCCTGTTGTCTTCGGTGACAACTGGTACCGTTAGTACATCTTGTTCTCGAAGACTTTACCGATGGTTTGTTATTGTTCCGTAGTATGTCAGGAGCCAACACTTCTCTTCTGTTGGTAACAAATACCGACGGTCTTTCTGATAGCCATGGTCTTCTATCGCTAATTTATACCGACGACATTATTGACAATTGTTCTCCGTCGGTAATGCCGACGACATTTGCTGATGGTCCTTTCAGTCAGTTGCTAGTTTTTTTAAAACTTGTTTGCTACAGTCTAGCCGTTAATAAATTTTTTGTTTATCATTTGCAAAACAGTCACGAACCTCTCTTAAATGCAAAAAAAAAAAATAAAAAAAAATAACAATGTATATAAACTCATTCTCATAACATAAAACATCAAACTCATAAAATATTCATAAAGTAAAACATCAAAGAAGCATAAAATGTACAAGTTTCAAACATTCTTGGGAAATTTTGACTGCAATATGAAATGTTAGTTGTATAATAAGTAATAAAATATTATATAAAATTTAAAATTATAAGTTATAAAACATTTTATAAACTTAAGTTATAAATTTTACTAAACTTACCCAGAACTCCTTTGACTTAAAATCCATTTACTGTCCTTCTTATCCCCGATCTGATGCTTGTGGAGCTCCTCCAAGTGCTTGCTCTTGGAGAATTTCTCTGTTAAATCCGCTTGTTGCAAAACAACACAGTTATTAATTAAATTACAATGAATTAATGAAATAAAGAAATGAAATAAAAAAGTTCTTACCTTTTACAATTGATGCTCTGTGAAGGAGATAGAACCACCTGTGTACTTCCCTGCTCCCAGACCTCCCGTCCCTCATTCCTGTTCCTTTTTGTTCACAAAAAGCTTTGTACTTAGGACTCTTCCAGTACTTCATCATCTGCTCCCGAGCATTGCTAAGCAAATCTCTCATCCAATCGCGACATTGATCTCCCAAGCATGCCTTATCTTGGTTATGGGGTCCTATATTGTCTTTTCTTAAAGTTCAATGAAATTTCAAAACATTCAAAAATAATATTTGTCTAAATATAAGTATAAAAAGTATAAGATTCAAAAAATTATTCAAAATATTATAAGTATAAAGACTTGTAAAAAAAAATAAGACAAAGTAAAACAACTACAATATTGGATTCATTTAACTGAAACTCTCCCCACCACATGTCACGGACATTCAGCGGGACCTCAGACCAACTGTGGTAAGGGCCGGTGAACCGCTCCTGCATGACAATTGAGATATGGATAACGGCTCTCGAAGAAGGATGTAGTATGTACATATTAATGTTAGTATATATTATATTTAATTATTGTTTATAAATGATAGCGATATGTTTTTATGTTATTGAACTTATCGATCTACATTCAGCATTAATAACTGTCGAGCATCATGGAAGGCAGCTTCCAAGCCGCAAGAATCGTAGTGGGAGTCGTAGATGATGACTGCTATGTCGTAGGTGCAGAAGATGAAGCAGGAGCATCAGAACGTGCAGATAACTGTGTTTGTGCCGATAGATCTTGATGTGTACGTGTTTTTGGACGCCTGCTGTGACAAAGTTAATGGATCCTGTTGTATCAGAGTCTGTGGATCGTGTTGTGTCGTAGGCAGTGGCTCTTGTTGTGTCAGGGGCGGTGGATCCTTTCTCTTACGTCCTTGGGCCATCAAACCTATAATATAAATAAGGAGGATAGAATTAGTTACAAATAATAAACGTAAGTATAATTATAACATAAGTATGATCACATAAATTATATGTAAACATATTTACAATGTTCTATGTGTCGAAATCTCATCAAAATCATTATCGGATGCAACATCGGAATCTTCGTCGGCTCTTCATCAAAATTCAATTCTATTTTAGTTTCATCATTTTATACTTCCTCGAAATATGTCTCGACCGCGATATCTTTCTTTCGCCAAACGAGACTCGTGGACAAGGGGTCCTGCATCTTCAATCGTCACATCTATTGCCAAGCCCTCATGAATGTCCACGTCCTCTTGGAACACATCATCTTAGTAGGAAACATCTATTAGTCAAGGTTGAGATTTCCTTACAGTAACTCAATCGGTCCTTAGTTTTTTAGAGCTAGCATATGGGAGGAGTGAAACTTGCTCGACTTGATTACCTAACACGAAAGAATCATATCCTCTATACCTCCGATTTTTGTGCAAATCAACAATTTTATATTAAGGATGAATCCTCACTTCTCTATTCGAAGAATCAAACCAATCATAATGAAACAAGACGACCTTTTGGATTTGTGTTTCAGTCAGTTCTATCTCAACTATTTCTTTTAAAACACCTAATATTGGTTTCACACACACACCATCATTATAAGTTTCTCCCTCCTCACCCCTATCTCTTGTGTGAAACCAAAACCCATTGACAATGTAAACCGTGCACGTCTAACTCTTTTAGAAGGACCCCAAAATAGATTTTTAAGAGTTGACTACAGTGTTGCATGGGCTTGTGCATCTATATACACATTTGACAAGGTTAATAAGGTTATGTAACAATTCTCGTTAATTAAATTTAAATTCTTTCAAAGAGATTAATTTACTTCAACTCTAAACCACTCTGCGAATCCCTCGCTTATTTTCTCTTGAATTTCATCATTCAATATCTTCGAATTAAGATTTCTCAGTTCTAATTTGTATTTTCTGCAAGTAAATTTAAAGTTTACAAGATATGTATATATGTATAAGAAACATTTGTGAAAGGAAGAACATTGATTAACTTACTAAAGATAAGGTTCCACTTCCTTGCAATTAAAGAGTATATAGTTCCTGCTAGCTTTCCATTCTCGATCACCCAAGAACATTTTTTTCATTTCACCGAATTTGCTTCCTTGTTGATTGCATATGGATAGAATCTCACCCTGATTAAGAGGATTCCCGACATCATCATTTCGTCTAACTCGTTTGTGGAGTGTAGGTACACTCTCTTCAAAGTAGTAGCGGAAGAATATTACAGCCTCCTTAATTAGGTAAGCATTGCAAATTGATCCCTCGACTCTTGTCTTATTTTTTATTATCTTCTTTATATATTTTATGCAAGTACCTAATAGATTGCAAGTATATTAGAATGAGTTATATAATTTAATTAAAATGACGTTTGACAAATAAATAGGTGAAATTGTGCAGGTTACCTCTCAAAGGGGTACATCCACCTGTGCGATAAATAAATCATCAAATGCTCCATAGTATCGAAAAAACCCATAGGGAATATGCATTCTAACTTGCATATCAAAATGGGAATGCTTTCCACTAATTTACACGTATGAGACTCACTTATCTTCGATGCACACAAGTCCCGGAAAAAGAGACTCAACTCGGCCAAGCAACTTAACTTTCGTCGGAAGAAGCTTTCTACAGGCGATGGGCATCAGTCATTCCATGAACACGTGATAATCATGACTTTCTATGCTAGTCATCTTCATTTCTTTATAATCAACACACCTTCCCAAGTTAGATGCATATCCATCCGGCAGGTGCAACTCTCTAACCCAATCAAGCACTATTTTTTTTTTGTTCTTTCATCAAGCTGTAACATGCCGTTGGCTTCGAATACTTATCCCCACCACTCTCTTCTATCAACAATTCCAGTCGGTTGTAATATAAACCTAGATCTTGTCTAGCCTTGATATTATCCTTTGACTTCTCTTTTACATCGATAACTGTCTTGAAAACATTATCAAATGCATTCTTTTTATTGTGCATCACGTCAATGTTATGACACACTAAAATGGTACACCAATAAAGAAGATCCCAAAATATATTCCTTCTTGTCTAGTTATGATCCTTCCCCATACCGTCTTTCTTGCCCAATTCCTTTCCTGTTTCTATGATTTTTGAAAAGTCCCGAACCCTTTCCCATATCCGATCTCCTGGAAAGTCTCAGTGGCAGCGGTGAGCGGTCTTTGCCTCTATGGCAAGAAACATCGATGGCAGTCGAACCAAGATTGTTTTCCACATTTTGCAATAGAAATGACTGTCTGTTCCAGGTAATACAAACAAGCCAATGCCCTCACTGTACTCTAACCTCTTAACATATCGAACGTTGGGAAGTCACTAATACTCCAAAAAAGTGCAATCCACATTTGAGAAATTCTTTTCTTCAATATGTCATAAGTACTTGTTATGACATTCTACAATTGATTTAATTCATTTGTCAACGGTTGCAAATAAACATTCAAGTTATTTTTCGGATTCTTCAGATTCAAGATAAGAACCGTAAAAAACATTACCTCCTTTTTCATACACATCTAAGGCGGCAAGTTATACGGAGTTACCGTTATTGGCCATGAAGAGTATGTCTTCCTGCCATTCCAAAAAGTGAAAACCCATCCGTACACAAGCCAAGTCTTACGTTCCTTGTTTCTGCCGAAAAATCTAAGTAAGTCTTATCAAAATGCTTCCAAGCTTCTCCATCTTCAGGATGACTCATCACATCCGACTCCTGTGAGCTTTTAGAATTCCATCTAATGTGTTTAACAGTTCTTTTCGACGAATATAATCTTTGCAATCTAGGAGTTAAAAGAAAATAAAACATTGTCTTCACCGGTCTCTTCGGTCCCGGTTTCTTCTCTTTCCTCTCTTCTTCCTACTAATCTTGTACCGGTGATTGCCAAAAAAACTTACATTCCGTTCTATCAGAGTTCTCCTTCCAATAAAGCATACAACCATTGGGACACACATCAATCTTTTGCATGGGCAATCCTAACCCAGATATCAATTTTTGTGTCGCATACCAATCTTTGACCATATTATTTCTTGGCGGCAAATGCTTCTTTATGAATTTACAAACATCATCATATGACTTTTTAGTCCATTTATTCTAAAACTTAATGTACAACAACTCCACACAAGCAGATAAGACTGAATTGAAAAACCTTAGAAAGGATGAATAAGGTTTTTGGCTAGTTAAAAACTTTTTGTACAATTATAAATAGGACCTCTGATTTTGTTTGAAGAAGAATTTAATAACTCTTTTTAATATAATTCCTAACCAGACAAATTCTCTTTTATTAACAAGAATTAAATAATAATCATAAAGATAATTTATAAACCACAAAGGAGAGACAAAGGATTTATAGTAGTTCATTCTCTCAATAGAGCTACATCCACTACCTTGGGACTCAACTCAAGGATTTCACAAATTCACTAAAACATAGAGGATCATCCTTTAAAGGTTTTGCACACAAACCTCAAAGATCACAAAACAATACGATATATCAAAGATCACCCGAAACGGTTTTTTACAAAAACTTTGATCACAATTATAAATGAAAAAGTAGAGATGGAACAATATTACCAAAGAAGCCTGATAAGATAAGATAAAACTTTTTGCAGTTTGCTTCTACAAGCTTCCTTTCCTCCTTCTTTGATAGATGATCAATAAATGAAACTCCAAGGAGTCTTTTTCTTTTAGTTTTTGTAAGATAAAGAAGGTTTAAAGTGTGCTCTTTAATACTCTAAAAGTTGTTCCTAAATGTTCTTCAACTACTTAAAATTTATGGCTAATCATCAACACTTTTATATGTAAAGATAAAAAACTAGTCGTTACTGTCAGCAGCAATGGTCATTTCTTTTAGGATAAAAGTAAAAACCAGATGACCAGTTTTCAAAGTAGGACGTCCAATTTTCATAACGATAGAAAATCGAATGACCGTTTTCTAATAGGCTTGAAAAAATTAGATGACCATTTTCTAAAATAGGAAAATCGATTTTTAAGTCTTGAAAAAATTGGACGGCCGATTTTAAAATTGGATGACCGATTTTTTTTTTTGTGAAAACTGGAAATTCAGATGTTCGATTTTCTAAGAAGTAGAAAATCGGATAACCAGTTTTTTGACATAGAACAAAAAATTGGACGCTCAGTTTTCCTGTAAAACATAGATTTTCCTTCACTTTTTAAAACATGCATTCTTGATACAACTTTAAAGAAGTGTAATACTTTTAAATCATCAAAGCTTTATCAAGAGCACTTAGTTTTTGAAGGAAAATTCGCCATCTAAGGAGCTAACATAATTGATCAACAATCAAAGAAACAAGTTAGGGAGTTTTACGTAAATACCTTATAACCTACCCCTAACCATTCTTCTTGTCTTCAAGGTTTTGAACTCGATCACTTCATCTTCATAAAATCTTGTAGTCTTGAGTGATCTTTTGCTTCTTTATAGATTAACCTTGAGACTCCTTTTGTGCATCTTTTGTTCTTCTTGTAAATCTATTTCTAATTATCACAAAGCACAAGTTAATCATAATAAAAAACATTACAAATATGCCCTTAGGGCTTATAGTCTCCCCTATTTCTCTGATGACAAACAAAGATGCAAAATAATGATTATATAGAACAAAAGAACATGGTTAAGCCAAGAGAATGCTTCAAAAGATCAATATTAGAGCTAAACATATATATATATATATATATTTATAAATAATGAAAGAGAAAGAACTCCCCCTTTCATTTTGAAAGCAAGCAAGATTTGAGAAATAGTTTAAGAACTTAAAGCTCCCCCTCAAAGCATGCTTCACAACAAATATGGCACCAAAATATCATCAATAAAACTAAAGGCCATATAAGCAATAAGGCATAATGCATAAAACTTTATACAACTAAAGGCATGTTGCCAACACAAAGTGTTCAAAACATCAAGGTAACACAACTCAAGTTATCAAGATGATCTCAACAAAGCATATGCATCTCATATATATATATATATATATATGTACATCCCCTTATAGCAACAACATAATGCCAACGTAAAACATCTCATATCATAAGGAAACATCAATATATCATATCAACATATCAATATATAAAGCATATCATAAAGCATCATCAACATATGGCATCTTATATTTTCTCCCCCTTTTGTCATAACTCAAAAAGTATAAGGATTATAAGGGATCATTGAAAAAGTCAAGGGAACTTTCATCATTAAGATATCATCATGGAGTTCCAAACTAAGCAAAGAAGACAAAAAGTTTAAAAGAAAAAGACTTCATAAGCAATAGTTAAGAAGTTAAAAGTAGTCAATAACCAAAAAGAAAAGAAAGCTATGAAATTAAAAACATAAGCTAACTAGCTTATGACTCCCTTTTGCCTTTCTTTATCGCCTCATTTGTCTTCTTCTCTGTCTCTTGCTTCCAATCTCATTACTCTTCCTTGAATGTCTGATATCTTTCCATCTAAGGCATCAAAATGACTGTTCATGGAGGCTTGCAAAGAGGCTATCATATACATAAGTTGAGACATGCTTCCGGATGATTGACCTTCTTCCACTCGTTCTTGCCTATTCTTTTGTATCATTTCTCTCCTATATGTCTCTTCTTTCGGTTCTTCTTTACTTTCCTATTCATCCACATTCATCACTTCTTGCCCCCTATTTTCTTTATCATCTTCATCACTCTCATCATTATCACATTTTTGTTGTTTCCAACATACCTTCCTTATTTTTTGAAAAACCCATTCTTTTAAAGGTATGCTTGTTATAGATTTTTCCAGTACCAATGTGATCATCAACTCCAACTAAATTAAGCACAAAGTATTGGAAGACTTTAGTGAGGAAACAATCATATGGCAAGCATTTGTAGAAGAAGTCAGAGTGGCTAGCATGTGTTCTATGGCCATATATCCAAAACTCATTCTTCTATGCTCATGTAATGCTAGCATGAGAAAAGAGTGCATGTTTGTAATGGAAGACTTGCGACCAGCATTAGGAATGACTATATTTGAAATCATATAGTGCAATAATCTTCTATATACATCAAGCTTATTAATGTTTCTATCATCATGCCTCTTAAGAACTTCTCCCTTTGTGAATATTTCTTCAAATCTTCTCTCACTATATAGGTCAAAATCAAAACATTTCTTGTGTTTGGTATAAAATCTTATATCATTTTCATGTGTTCCTAAGATGGTGTTTAGCAATCTATCATCAAAGGAAATATCTCTACCATCCTAGAGGTAATCCCCTAATATATAATATTTCCTTGCTTTCGAATTCTGCCTTTACGTAAATTTGCATAGAATTCATATATCATTCCAGAGTAATATGGTTCATTTACTGTAAGCAAGGGTCCCAACCAATATCTTCAAAAAGATTAGGGATGATTTCCATACCTTCTATGTCAGATACATCATTTCTGTGACCTGGAGCAATCTTTCTTCTCTTTCGTGTCCATTCTTCAAAGTTAGCAGCTTCTTTGACAGAGATGAACCTTTCTGGTGTCCTCATTCCAGTTGCCACTCTTTGCCATTTTCCTGTCCTTCCACCTCTGCTACTTCTTCCTTCTTCAAAGTTTTCTGCCCTCCAACATTGGCATTCTTCACTTTCATCGTTTTTGAAGTAGAAGAGTGATGGGTTTTGATAGAGGGTTTTGAGAGAGAGAGAGAGAGAGAGAGAGAGAGAGAGAGAGAGAGTCGATCGATTGAGAGTGTTTCAGAAGGATAAAACAGGTTAATTTTTTAGAGAGATAAGAGAAACGTGAGAGGGTTTCGGATGAGAGTAACGGTTGATTTTTTGGAGAGAGGTGAGAGAAATGGATGAGTTTTCTAGAGAGAGAATAAGCGGTTTTGTAGAGAGAGAGTGAGTAAGAGCAAATGAGAAGGGTTCATAGTTTTTTTATTTAAAAGCACAAAACCCGTCGAAAAAATAAAAACCGGTCGATCGGTTTTTGAAAACATTCATTCGATTTTTCTTTAACAAAAGAAATTGGACGTCCGATTTTTTTGGAGGCGTCCGATTTATTAGTCTTAAACTCTAGGCTTTTCTTTGTGAAGAAAAGTTTCTTGAGACTCTTTAAGGAAAAATGGACGTTTGGTCTTTCAATGCACGTCCGATTTTATGGTTCGAATATTTCAACTTAAAAATGAAGAAAACTTCTGAAACTCAAAACACACATTAGTGCTGAAATTTTCCAATACCAAGTAATTTCCTCAAATAACAAAAACAATCTTCAAAAAGGGTTTTTGTAAAGATGTTAGTAATTTGATCTTCTGTGCAAATATAGTCTAAAATTACATCTTTTTTTGCAACATGATCTCTTATAAAATGATATTTAATTTCAATATGTTTAGGTTTTGAATGTTGCACAGAGTTTACAAAAAGATTAATTGCACTTATGTTATCACATTAAATAGGTATATTTTTTAAAATCAAAACCAAAGTCAAGTAAAGTATGCTTCATCAAAAGTACCTAATCATAACAACAACCAGCAGCTATATATTCCGCTTCAGTAGTCCATAAGGATACGCACGATTGCTTCTTGCTGTACCAAAAAACTAAGCATTCCCCCAAGAATTGACAATTTTCGCTAGTACTCTTTCTTTCTATCTTACATCCGGCATAATCCGCATTGGTGTAAGAGATAAGATCAAAACAAGATTATTTAGAGTACAATAATCCACAATCATAAGATGATATTAAATATCTTAAAATATGCTTAACAGCTATTAAATGAGTTTCCTTGGGGCAAGCTTGGAATCTAGCACATAAACATACAACAAACATAATATCCGGCCTACTAGCCGTTAGATAAAGCAAACTTCCAATCATACCTCTATACCGTTTTTCATCTACCTTTTTACATTTCTCGTCCTTGTCAAGCATCAAATATGAGCTCATTGGAGCTCCTATTCCTTTTGCATCGCTCATCCCTAACCCCGATGGTCCAAGGACAAGGAGTGAAGTTCCTCCCGAGCCTGTGTCAGGAGCCCTCACGTCAATCCCACGAGCCTCTTCATTGAATCTTGCCAAGCTGATTGATGATATCCGGCAAAATAGTCACCAAAAGAAAGATAGACACGATGTAGTTGAAGTAGATTCTCTCTATCTGCAGAAGACGTGTGGCCTGGTACGCTATACGACAAGAACTCAAGCAAGAAGTCTTCTGTCAGCCTTGCACCTCTTTTTGAGAAGTTCCTCTGTGTACTTCTCTTGATTGATGAAGAAACCTTCTTTGGTTTGTTTTATTTGAAGACCAAGAAAATAGGTCAATTCTCCCATCATGCTTATTTCAAACTCCTTTTGCATTAGTGAGGAAAATTCTTCACATAAACAAACATTAGTAGCTCCAAAAATAATATCATCTACATAAATTTAGACAAGTAGAAGATCATTTTTACAAGAAATTTTTATAAAAAGGGTTGTAACCACCACACCTCTTGAAAAATTGTTTGAAAGTAGAAATCCACTTAATTTTTCATACAAGCTCTTGGAGATTGTTTTAAACTATAAAGTGCTTTTGAAAGTTTATAAACATAGTTTGGAAATTTTTTATGTACAAAACTGCAAGGTTGCTCAACATAAACTTCCTCCTAAATATCACCATTTAAAAATGCACTTTTAACATCTATTTGAAAAGCTTGAATCCTTTAAAACAAGAAAAATCCAAAAGCATTCTTATAGATTCAAGTCTAGCAACTGGAGCAAAGGTTTCGTCAAAATCTATGCCCTCTTGTTGACTAAATCCTTGGGAAACAAATGTAGATTTGCTTCTTATAACTACTCCGGATTCATTTAGTTTATTTCTAAAAATCCATTTTGTACCAATAGTGGGGTTATCACGAGGTCTTATCACCAAAGTCCAAACTTTGTTTCTTTCAAATTGATTAAGTTCCTCTTGCATAGCAATAATCCAAAACTCATCACATAAGGTATCATCTATAAACTTAGGTTCAATTTAAGATAATAAAGCAAAGTTGTCAATAAAGTACCTTCTTGTTCTTACCCATTATGATACATCACCAATGATTTCATCCTTGGAATGTCCCTCTCTCTCTCTATATATATATATATATGACATCTTGAGGAAGATTTAGAGCTTCTTGGTCATTCTCTTGTTTCTCCTCAATCTCTTCTTCCTCCTTTGCATGTTCCTCCATAGTTTGAGTTTGCAATGGTTTGTTCCTCAAGGAATTATCTATGTCATCATCATCTTTCTTTTCAAAAATGTTACATTCATCAAAATTTACATGAATTGACTCTTCAACAAATAAAGTTCGTTTGTTGTAAATTTTATAAGCCTTTTTGTTTGAAGAGTAACCAAGAAAAATTCCCTCATCGGATTTTCTATCAAACTTTCCAAGATTGTCCTTGGTGTTCAAAGTAAAGAATTTACATCCAAAAACTTTGAAGTAGCCAATTGGGGGAGTTTTGTTAAAAATGAGTTTAAAGGGAGTTTTCTTAAAAAATGATCTCAAGAGAACACGATTCATTACGTAGCAAACGGTGTTATCACCCTCGGCCCAAAAATATTTTGGTAGGGAGTTTTCACAAAGCATTGATCTTGCCATTTCTTGCAAAGTGCAGTTTTTCCTCTCCACAACACCATTTTGTTGTAGGGTTTTAGCGGCTGAAAAATTCTTTGTAATACCAAAATCATCACATAGTTAAGTAAAATCTTGATTGTTAAATTCTCTCCCATCATCACTTCTCATAGAGATCAATTTACAATCAAGGGAAGTTTGAACTCTTTTGAGAAGTTTGACAAATTCTTGAAATGCCTCATCCTTTTGGCTTAAAAATAATGTCCAAGTGAATCTTGAAAAATCATCCACTATAACAAAAGCATACCTCTTACCACCAAAACTAGCGGTCCTTGTTGGTCCAAATAAGTCCATGTGAATGAGTTCTAAAAGTTTTGAAGTTGAAATCCTCTTCTTTGGTTTAAAAGAGGTCTTAACTTGTTTTCCAAATTGGCAAGAGTCACAAAGTTTTGTTTTCTCAAAATGTAATTTTGGTATGCCTCTAACAAGCTCTTTTGAAGAAAGTTGGTTTAGTAAATCGATGCTAACATGACCAAGCCTTCTATACCACAAAAATGAATCATTATCTTGAACCGAAAGACACTTTAAGTTTTGAGAAATAAGATCTTCAAGATGAAAACATAGACATTTCCGACTCTTTTTACAACAAAAATTATTTTGTTTTCATGCTTATCAATGACAGAAGAGAAATTACTTTCAAAGACAACTTTGTAACTATTATAACATAATTAACTACAACTAAGTAAATTGAACTTTAATCCATCAATTAAGAGAACTTCCTTAATTAAAGAAGAAGAACCATTACCAATGTTACCTACACCAATGACTTTTCTTTTCTTCTTATCTTCAAAGGTGACGAAGCCACTTTCGGTTTCCTAAAACTCACTCATAAGAGATGAGTTTTCGGTCATGTGCCTGGAGCATCCACTATCTAAGTACCATTTAGTTGAGCTTGGTTTGTGTTCCTACAATAGAAGAAATAGAGATGACTTTTGGTAATATCCTTTGGGTCCATGAATGTTAGTTGATTTTCTTTTACTTTCCAAATGGTTTTTACTCTCCTTTCAATTTTTATTTTCATAAAACATTTTGTAGCCTTATGACCATTCTTTTCACAATAAGTGCAACAAAGATGTGAGAAGTATGAAGAATTTTTTACAAAACGTGTTTGGTTAGAAAAAGTATTGGAGTGATTATATCCAATATTGTTTTCGTCAAATGGTGATCTTTGAGAGCTAAGAATTTTTTTCAAAATTTTCCTGTCCTTTTGTAAATTTTTCAATATATATGGTAAGATCACTCACCTTTTTCTTCAAATCATTGTAATCAACCATGCATTTGTCAAGAGAAAGAACTTTTTCACAAAGATTTTTGTTCTCTATAACAAGTTTTTGAAATTCCAAGTTTGAGAAGTCCTTTTCCTTTTTCAAAACTTCTAAAGATTCAAGAAGAGTTTTGTTTTCACAAACAAGTTTTGAAATTTTATTTAATAAATTATCAATCTTATTTTTCAACTCCTTGTTCCTTTTAGAAATCTTTTTAATTCATCATACATTTCAATAAGCATGGAATTTGGATTATCATCATCATCATCATCAACACAATTAGATAAGTTTGAAGGTGAAGATTGTACCTCACTTTCCATGAAGCACATGTTGGCTTTTTATTCTCCTTCACTCTCACTTGAGTCTTGATGCCAAGCTCCTATTAGGCCTTTGCTTTTCTTCTTTCTCTTTATCGCCTCAAGCTTTGCCTCTAATGCTTTTTTTTCCTTTTCTATGGATTTTGAGCAATCGACAATAAGATGATCGGCGCTATTGCATTCAAAGCACCTAGCCTTGAAGTGTGATGAACTTTGTGCTCCTTTCTTGAATGGAGGTTCTTCTCTCTTTTGTTGAAACCTTTCTTATAGAACTTTTCAAATTTTCGAACCACCAAAGCCATATCTTCATCTTCATTGTTGGATGAACTTGCTTGCTCTTCCTCATTTAATTTGAGTATCACACATTTTCTTCCTTTGTCTTCTTTTTCTATTTCATTTAATCTCTTTAACTTCATTTTATAGGCAAGAAGGGACCTATGAGCTCTTCAATAGGAAGATGTCTCAAATCTTTGGATTCTTCTATGGCAAGAGTTTTTTGTTGCCATGCCTTTGGAAGTGCATCTAGAACTTTTCTATTACCTCTCCCCTTGTGTATTCTTTCCCATATGCCTTTTACCCATTTGTGATGTTGGTGAATCTTGTGAACATGATACTAATGCTTTCATTTTGCTTCATCATGAATAACTCATAGTCTCTCACCAACATAGCCAATTTTGATTCTTTTACTTGATTTGTGCCTTCATGAGTGACTTCTAGCAATTTCCACATTTCATGAGCCGGATCGCATCCACTCACTCTATTGTACTCATTTGCATCTAAGGCACAACTTAATATATTCATGGGTTGAAAATTTAGAGTCATCTTTCTTGAGTCAAATTTGTCGAATTCTTCAACATTCTTGACTCTTTCATCTTTTGGGGAACAAAAGGTCCTCTTTCTACAATACTCCAAACATCAAAGTTAATAGAGAAAATATGGATTCTAATCCTTGGCTTCCAAAATGTATAATTAGTGCCATTAAAAGGAGGAGGTCTATTAGTAGAAGAGCCTTCTACATAAGGTAGGTTTGAAATACTAGCCATTTTATAAACGATCTTTTGCTTCTTAGGATGTTAAGTCTTTGAAAGAAGACCGACTCAGATACCAATTGAAAAACCTTAGAGGCAGGGGGATATAGGGGTGAATAAGATTTTCGGCTAGTTAAAAACTTTTTGTACAATTATAAATAGAACCTATGATTTTGTTTGAAGAAGAATTTAATAACTCTTTTTAATAAAATCCTAACCAAACAAAATCTCTTTTATGAACAAGAATTAAAAAATAAGCATAAGGATAATGTGCAAACCACAAAGGAGAGACAAAGGATTTATAGTGGTTCACTCTTTTAATAGAGCTACATCTACTACCTTGAGACTCAACTCTAAGATTTCCCAAATTCACTAAAACACGAAGGATCACCCTTCACGATTTTTTGCACACAAACCTCAAAGATAACAAAACAATACAATATATCAAAGACCGCCCAAAAGGGTTTTTCACAAAACCTTTTGCCATTTCTCGAAGCCTAAAAGCTGTGAATGTTACTCTCATGGCATCATCGTACGTAAGGGTATCATAAATAATGTTCAGTTTCTCAAGGAATTAATGAGCTTTGATCTCCTGTTCAACATCTCTGTAGAACTTCGGTGGTCGAAAGTTCAGAAATCGCTCTAATACTTCATCCACTCCAGTGGCCGATATTCGTTCGTTCCTCCTAGTGTTCATTGAAGCTTCTAACAACTTCATTATCTTTACCATAAAATCCTTGATTATCTTGTGCATAGCTTGTTCTGGACGAGGTGTGGCCTCCCTTATGGGTCTAGACTGTCTGTTTTGGGAACTTTCAGATACGGCCTCGTCCCATGATTAGGAGATCGTGAACCCAACATATTTCTAAACAACCAGAAAGTTCAAACATTAATAAACCTCTAAGTTTGCAGAAATTCCATAACAAGATATTCCTCAATCAGCTCAAGGATCTCTCTCTCTCTCTCTCGGGCCGCATGCGCCTCACGTATCTAGGCTAACTCCATCTCCAACCTATCGGCGCTTGCCGTCTCCTGTCGACGAGCCTGGCGGGCCGTGTAAAGGAAGCCATCTATCCGAGAAACCTTATCCCTCAGCTGCTCGCGCCATAAGCAGTAACCACAAATATCATGTTCCCTAACCCAGCACCGAAGTAATGATGGTAATACTGGGAAGGAGGATACAGACTCCGCAGGTAGAACAGGGGTATGCAATGTTGCTATCGGGGAACCACCTGCTACAAAGGTGCCCATGCCCTCAGCGTCAGCCGGTGCCACTATCTCCGGCTCGGGTACCATCTCTGTATCCTCAGGATCCTCTTCTATCGACGCCCCAAGCTCTATTCCCTATGCCACTAGTCCCTCTACCGACTCACCATTTGAAAGGTCAATCACTAGAATCCGATCCCTCTCTGGGATAATCTCTCTAAGGGAATACGACGATGATGATGCAGTCCCACTGGGCCTGCCCACGAGCTTGCCCTTCTAGTATACCCACCTATGGGAGTGGTGTGCCATCTAGTACCTACAAAACAGAATCTTAGGGTCAGTACTAACAAATAAATCGTATGGTTGACATCAAGGTTTAAACAATTGACTCTTATAGCTTTTCTAGGATCCAACGATTAAAACCTAGTATCAAACTTAGATGCTCTGATACCACCTGTGATACCCCCAACCCCTCCACTAGGTTAACTGTGTGCCTCTCGGCACTAAACTACTAGTCCCAAAAAAGGCCAAAGCAAAACCTAGGACAACACTTAGAAGTATATACAGATAATACACAGTGGAGAACTAAGTAAACTGAATATCAAACGAACGCTCAGTGAATAAGGTTCAAGAAAACTTCTTATGGTCATCCTAATACAGGGATGAAAATATTTTACACAAACAAATCCACAAGAAGAGGTAAAAAGAAGAACTTTACAAACGGCTCAAGCGGAAGGAAATAAAACGAAAACACATATCCTTTCCGAGAATGACCCGATCTCGAAAACTCCATGCATGCTACTTCAGCGGCTTACTGCGCCTCTATTCGTCATGAGTAAACTGAAAACAAAAAATTATATGGAAAGACATGAGCGCGAATGCTTAGTGAGTCCACGTGTATGTGTACTTTAGTGATATCTTTGAAAACAATAATGATGTAGTTTTACGAAAATAGTTCATGCAATGTTATAAGAAAACATTTTTCTTTCATTGTTTTAACAACACTGTTACTTGAACATACATGAGCAGTTCGAACGCAACTAAGAAGTCTGAGCGAATCAAGATACATCAGTACAACATGTGCATCCGAATTTAAAAGAACATGTAATACAACTGTTGTGCTCCAGAGACAAAGTCTGGATCCCATAACGAGGTCATCAGAAAAAAGTTCTGGTATCTCGTAGTCATTACCAGCCAAACATCTTACGAGCACTCGATTCCATAACTACCGTACTCTCCATTAACATAAAATCAGGCTATAGATCCTGGGGCACCTACCAGCTCTGCCTTGAGACCAACCTTAGGTTCAAGCCCCTCCTAGCTCTCCATAAGGCGGTCTTCCCGCCACAGAGCATAATGCGATGTCTGACGTAATACCGATTAGGTCAAACCCTCACGGTGTGGATCCACCCTCAAAGTCAGAAACTGTCCATGTCATCAGAAGAAGCCCTATTACGGGGGACTAGCCACATAAAGTGCAATCCTCTGACGCTTCCAAACACATGATCATAATCAGAACTTTAACCCTGGTCGGAATGGAGTTTTCATATATATATATATATATATTTACAAACCAAAAGGCCACTTGCTCGACCGTCGAAATAGATTCAAGTCATAAACATTTTAGAATAGTAAAAACCCCATCCGCCAGTCAAGACATGCTTATACAAATTTTACAAATATG
Source organism: Catharanthus roseus (assembly GCA_028651295.1). NCBI lineage: Eukaryota > Viridiplantae > Streptophyta > Magnoliopsida > Gentianales > Apocynaceae > Catharanthus > Catharanthus roseus. The sequence continues at coordinate 15,275,893 of JAPQWS010000168.1, read as the reverse complement.
CCATCTCTATGTTCATGCATGTAAAATCATGTAACTCTTCAATACTAGAGCGTTACCAATCCAAACAAAAATTTCTAGAAAACCTGTGTACGATACTAATTCCATTTACAATAGTAATAACTCGTTTTCAAACCATCATAGTTTATTTTAAAAACAGATCACCACTCCTATGCTTTTCTTAAGAACATGGAATCATATTGTGGAGAACATCTCCAATATAAAAAAAAAACATACTATGTTATATCATTCAAAAAGTAGTAAATATTTTATAATAAGCTTAGAAGTATTATTTTTATAGCCTGTAACATTTTTGAAATAAAATAATAAAATGGAATTTGTGGACTCACCTGAACGCAGATCTGGTGCTATGATCCTACAAATATAGTAATAAAAATACTTAATATTTAAGTACCAATCAAATAATCATATTCTCTGAGTAACATAGAGATCCTACAAATGAACTTAGAATATATATATAAATATAGTAGTTCCTTAAAAGATCGAAAATCTTATATCCTTAAAAATATACCCTCTTAAGAAACCATAATTAACTATATGCTAAAACCCATTTAAAACATTTAAATCCTAAAAAAAAACTGAAACTATATGTATAAACTATATATATATATATAATCCAACTAAAGGAAAGAAAAAAAAATGACAAGAACTAACCTCAATTTAAGGGACTAAACATGGCTGCCAACCAACACTTAAAAAAAAAAAAAAAAGGCTTTCATGGCATATATATGTATATATATATATATAGGGGTGTTAGGCGGTTAGCGAAGAAAAAAGAAAAAACATACGGTGATGACGGGAGGAGGCTTAAGGTGGCGGCAATTTTCTTAATCAGTAAGTTTTTTTCTTTTTTTTTAACTCACTACCTTAAACCTTATATGAGAATGTCAAGTATTCAAAATTTTAAAATGCCGATGCCAGGTATACTAAAACAAATCCCACTTAAAGACACTTATAAACCCCACTAATAAAAGCTTAATGTAATAAAGTTTTACTCTCATTTCTAAGTATCTACAAATTACCACTAAGTGTCAAAAACACTATACTCCACTACATTAGATCCCAAACTCTACTTTCATAACGCCCACAAATTTAAAGTCATGCAAGGTGCTTACTGGGTAGGGTGTTACATTCTACTCTCCTTAAAAAAAATTTCGTCCTCAAAATTCAGTAGTCACATACCTATAAGTTCTGGATACTTCTTCTTCAAGTACTCCTCAGTCTCTCAGGTTGCCTCTTCAATTCCATGATTCCTCCATACAACTTTATACATTGGAATCTATCTCCCGCGTAACTCTTTTATGCTTCCCTCCACAATCTCAGTTGGTTTTTCTTCGTATGACAGATCAACTCGTAACTCCAATTAGTCATCATTGAGAATATGAGCAGGTGCAGGATGGTACTTCTTCCATTGTGATACATGAAACACGTCATGTATACCCATCAGCTCACTCGGTAAGGCTAGCCGATATGCCACTTTACCAATCCCATCAATAACCTCAAACGGTCAGATATATCAGTGTCTTAACTTTTCTCTCCTCGGATATCTAAGCTTTCTACGATGAGGCATAAATTTTAAGGAAAATTGATCTCCCACACTAAACTCCAGATGCCTCCTTCGATTATTGTCATAGCTCTTCTGTCTACTTTTAGCTATCCGAAGCCGATCTTGAATTATCTTAACTTGTTTCTGCATCTCCTCCAACTCTGGCGTCAAGTTTATTTATCTTCAAGAAGATCGAACTTTGACCTCATCCCAATACAGGGGGTTCTATAAGCAATGCTTCAAATGGTGCCATTCCAATCGAGGAGTGGTAGCTGTTATTATAAGCAAACTCAACGCAAGAAAGATTGTCAACCTACTTGTTCCGAAAGTCTAAGACGCAAGCTCTCAGCATATCCTCTAGGGTTTGAATTGTTCTCTAAGACTGTCCATCGGTCTGAGGGTGTGCTGCGGTGCTATAACTTAGGTTAGTCTCTGTAGCTAACTGGAATTTAGGCTAAAACCTTGAAGTAAACCTTGGGTCTCGATCTGATATAATATCAATGGGAACTCCATGAAGTCTTACAATTTCTTCTATGTAGATCTGCGCTAACTTGTGTAAAGGGTATGTCATATTAATGGTAATAAAATGCACCACTCCCATTTCTATTCAGGAACAGGTAGCGGTTGAAGTAATCCTGCTGACTTTTGATGTTCCACTTTAACCCTTTGATACGTAAGACAGACTGCCACATACTCCGCAATCTCCGTCTTTATTCCATTCCCCCAAAAGTTTTGCTTTAAATATTTATACATATTATTCTCTCCAGGATGCATAGAATACTTATTTCTGTGTGTTTTTTCTAGTATTTTATGCTTAAGCTCAGGTTCATCGGGTACACACAACCGATTCCAAAAGCACAAGCTCCCATAAGCTTTTAGTGTCCGAAAATCCTCCAATTTCTTGGCTGTCACATGCCTTTTAAACTCCTGGAATTCCTTATTACTCTTTTGGGTGCTTTTAATATCTTGTTGTAAGGTGGACGTTAAGATAAGACTTGATATCTTTCCTTTTCTATTCAGTGTATTTGCCACCACATTCACCTTTCCCGGATGGTAGTTAATTGGGCATCGATATTCCTCCAGTAGCTCCATCCATCAACGTTGTCTCATGTTCAAGTCCTTCTGAGAAAACAAGTACTTTAAGTTTTTTTGATCGGTATAGATCTCATACTTAGCTCTATACAAGTAGTGTCGCCACTTCTTAAGCGCAAATACGATAGCTTCTAATTCCAAATCATGGTTGGATAATTTCATTCATTATCCTTCAACTTTCTCGAAATATAAGGTTCAACCTTCCCGTCTTGCATCAACATGGTGATAGAGGTGCTAGGCGGTTAGTGAAGATAAAAGAAGGAACATACAGTGATGACAGGTGGCGGCTTGAGGTGGCGGTAATTTTCTTAATAATTTTTTTTTAACTCACTACTTTAAACCTTATATGGGAATGTCAAGCATTTAAGTTTCTAAAATGCGCATGCCAGGTATACTAAAAGAAAATTCCCACTTAAAGACACTTATAAACCCCACTGATAAAAGCTTTATGTATAAAGTTTTACTCTCATTCCTAAGTATCTACAAAATACCACTATATGTCAAAAACACTGTACTCCACTACATCAGACCCCAAACTCTACTTTCATAACGCCCACAATCTTAATGTCATGCAAGGTGCTTACTGGGTAGGGCGTTATATCGGATGATCGTTTTTCAAAATAGGAAGACCGATATTTAAAAGGCTTGAAAAAATCGGATGACCGTTTTTCGAAATAGGAAAAATGATTTTTAAGACCGATTTTTTTGGTGAAAATTGGACACTCGGATGTCCGATTTTCTATTCTTAGAAAATCGAATGACCGGTTTTTTGACATAGAACAAAAAATTGGACAACCGGTTTCCCTGTAAAACATAGTTTTTCCTTCACTTTTTAAAACATATATTCTTGATACAACTTTAAAGAAGTGTAATACTTTTAAATCATCAAAGCTTTATCAAGAGCACTTAGTTTTTCAAGGATAATTTTTCATCTAAGGAGCTAACATAATTGATCAAGAATCAAAGAAATAAATTAGGGAGTTTTACATAAATACCTTGTAACCTACCGCTAACCATTCTTCTTCAAGGTTTTTAAGTTGATCACTTCATCTTCATAAAATCTTGTAGTCTTGAGTGATCTTTTGCTTCTTTGTAGATTATCCTTGAGAATTCTTTTGTGCATCTTTTGTTCTTTTTGTAAAGCTATTTCTATATAATCAAAACATTAAAAATATGCCCTTAGGGCTAACAAAATCAATTAACCCCATAAATGAATTCACTTGTAAGACCCTTAACCCCGGGCACAAGTCATTCTCTATACATCCAACTATGACCTAGTATGTTTTCCATAGATTCTAAGAATGATTAGGAGAAAGAATTGTTAGTTCTTAAAAGTTTAAATACTCTTTAGTTAGTTCTAAAAAGTTCAAATAATCTTTAGTTATTAAAAGTTCCAACTTCTCCTTTCATTTTAAGTTTTTATGTTAAGTCATTACAAAAAAATTTAAGTTTTTCTTAAGATTGAAAAATGTTGGCAGAGTTTCCTCTTTATTATAGACATTTTCCAGGCATATAGGCCACTCAAACAAGCAACAAACACATATTAAATAAAAAATTAAGATTCAGGGCTCCCCATAAAGCTTTAAGGAGTCAGGGCTCTCCCATAAACTGTAAAGAGTAAAAGCTCCCCCGTAAAAATTTAAGGAGTCAGGGATCTTCCATAAAACAACATTTGATACTAATTAAACACATAACTCTAACGTGTATGTGATGAATAAGATGTCACCAAAATCCTCGCGAACAAAACTATAAGAAAATAAAGAGAATAATATTAAATTCTAAACTTAAACTACTATTTGAGCATATTCACTAGAATTGCAAACAAAAATACAAATTAGTAACAAGAAACAAATGAATAAAAAAGTTTTTAAATATTTGAATATTTGGCTTTTTGACTTTTTGAGGCAAATCCAGTTGAAAGGAGATTCAATGCCATTTTTGACTTCTTATTTGCTAAATGGAGATCTATATAATCACACGCTAGAGATCAAGATAAACTATGTACAAAATTAACTAGCATTAAAATTAACGTTACGTTTAAAAATCTCTTGATGTGAAGTTATTTGTCAAATGAAGACTTAACTTTTAAAATTTTATAAAGTTCCCCACCCCTATTATTGGAAAAATACTTTACAAAATTGAACTAGTTAGTCAAAGGAGGACGTGAACTTTTTTGGCAAAGAGACCCCTAAAGCTATATTGATTGTCAGTTGAAGATTTGAACTTTTTTTAGATTAAAAAAAAAGGCTTTAAAATAAACTAGAATAAAAGAAATGATAAAAAGACACATGTTAACTCTTTCTTTAATCTTTGATCTAATTCATTTTTTTTAAAATACAACTCTTTCACTTCAAATTTAATGTCTTTCTAGCTTTCCCTATATTTTCCTCCGACTTTATGACAATAATTGTTCCGCATGCTATATAATCATCGTTTACCACATTTCTATCATTCTCCTCTTCTAGTTCTTTTCTTTTTCTAATCTCATCTGTAGTGTCTTCTTCATTGTCACACAACAATTATTCATGTATGAAATATGTTTTGAAACTAATAAATATGTTTTAAATTATCATTCTCCTCTTCTAGTTTTTTTCTTTTTCTAATCTCATCTATAGTGTCTTCTTCATTGTCACACAACAATTATTCATGTATGAAATATGTTTTGAAAGTAATAAAATACCACAAGTAACATACTTTTGGCCAATATCCTTAATTTAAAAACCTTTAACTACAGTACAAATAGTTTTACTGTAGCTTCACCAATTTTCGTTGCTCCTCTGGTAATTAATGCCACCTTACCTTCCAACCTGAAATTAAAAGAGAAAAGAGAATTAATAAAACCATCATGTCATTTCTCTTGTCACAATAAGATGCTTAGGTTCATATAGTATAATAGTCAAAGCATTTAAACACATTATAGTACTAAATATTTTATCAACTTAATTATCATGGTCAATAAAAAAATAACTCAACTTAAGTACAATGGCAAACCAAAATTATAGTGAGTGAAGCCAGCCACCCAGTCATTTGGATTTCAAAAGCTTTAAAAAACCATCAAAGATTCCAATAACAGGTTCATAAAATTAGATTATTTTAGGCATCTAGGTTTAGAAGAAAATTCTATTTTATTTTTCTTATCTTTTTCCAATATTTTGGAGGTTAGGTAAAAAAGGAGTAATTAACTCCCTTTTTCCTTTCCCATCTTTGCATCATTTTATCTTAAGAGAGTTTATTTATTATATGATGGGGGAAAAAAGTTAGTTGTGTACTATTATTATCCCTTTGTAAGTAAAGTTGAGTGTTTGTTTATATTGTACATCCTATTTTTCCTTTTCTTTTTCTCTTTACTGACAAACTAATATTTGTTTAGAAAAAATAATCGAAAATGCTCTTAATCTATTTTTGGATCACTAATTTGAACTTGTGGTTAATTGTGACTTCGAACTATTTTTTCATGCCAAGAATCATCCAAGCACAGTAGAACTTAAAACTACTGGACTCTACTGTGTTCGGACAATTTCGGTCACGTGAAAATAGTTTGAGGTGATAATCAATTGTAATAAACGATTAGGTTCAGATTGACAATTCCAAAAGAGATAAAGGGTATTTTTTACCATTTTCCCTTTGTTTTTACAATGTGTGTCATGGTCTGTGTTCATTCTTTTCTTTGTTGTCAAGTTCAACACATACATGAATGTACATTATAAGATAGAAAAATCAGAATCTGAAAGATTGCCTTAAATTCATAGTGAATTTCGCTTTAAGCAAAAACAACTTTCATTAGGTATGAATTGAAAAGAACAAGTAATTAATTATAGATGATTTCAATAAATATATAATGCCATAAAGGTTATATATTCATTATTATTAGTGAAATGAAAATGATCTTATTTTACAGCTAAGGCATTGGCTTAAAATAATCATTACATATTTGATATTTGTTTATAGGGAGACTTATAATGATTTCTTCTTCTCATGAAACCATTCCTAATTCCCACATCTCACATTGCTTAATAAAATGTAACAACCAATATTATATCTAAGAATGATAGAGACAAAGAAGAGAAGGCTTTAACATTTTTAAAACTTGTTATTGGAAAAACTAGCAAAAACCAAGTAAATTTCTCAAAGAAAAAACTTCTATGTTGAGAATAGTAATAAGTAGGAAGAAAGAAAGGAAAAATTCACTTTTAATTTTACTGTCTCAATCTCAGATTTCCGGCGGCAGCAACGGCAATAGCGACAACTGCAGTCAGCTTCAATAGCTACAAAGAAGAAGAAGAAGAAGAAAAAGAAAACAAAAGAGAGAGAGAGAGAGAGAGAGAGAGAGAGAGAGAGAGAGAGAGAGAGAGAGACTTACCAGCGATAGGGGTTGGCACAGGAGAAGTTGACGGTCATCGATGGCCATCAATGACTCGCGGGAATGGGAAGGAAGAAGGGTTTTGCGAGAGGGGAAATGAATTTGGTAAGTTGGGGGAAATCGATTAGGGAATGAAGGGGTTTGCCAGTTTTGTAATTTTGGGACTTTATTGTAGACGAAATACAGATGGCTCATCCATCGATAACTAATTATTATAATGTACCGACGGCTAATAATCATCAGTACAACCCACGGTACAGAAATTAAATTATCGAAGGTGGCGTTTTCTTATTTAACCAATATTGGTTATTCATTTACAAACAGCTTGGTGTCGGCAATGTCGTTGGTACCTCATTTCCATTACCAATAGCCAAAAAATGTCGTCAGTACGATGAATTACCAAGGGCTACTGTCATTGGTAGCAATCATCCTCTTTTACCGCGAAGTTTTTCCCCAATTTTTTTTAGCTTAGTTGAAAATTCACCCGTCAAATTCCTTTCCGCATCGGTGAACCGTCGGTAATTTTTAACGATCGATTTGGCCATCGGTGAATACTAACAGTAAAAGCATTATTTTTTTGTAGTGCCTACATTGCTTTTCATAGAAATTATACTTTTATGCTACTCCCAATATAAAGGAGCGGCCGAGATTATCTAATAAATCTTCTAATACACTCTTTTTTATAATAATTTTATTAATAAATTTTTATAAAATAAGAGATAAACACTAAATTCTAAAAGATAGACACTAAAGGAAATTACAACTAAAAGAAGTGTACGAGAGTGTATTAAAATATGTATAAGATGGCTCATAGTGCATCTATAATTCACTCTCTAGTACACTTTTTTTAAGTAGTGACTGTTGGCATCTATGCTTAAAAAGACTACCCTATTATATAATATTTGGAAAGTAATACTACCTTCGCTTCATAATATAAGGTTAAGTTATTTTTTCAAACAGATTAAGAAAACATGAAATTAATGTATTTTTTATATAAAACACCTACTATACCCCTTTGTTAGTTTTAGTAAATTACATCTTTTAAGACTTTATCTACGCTTTCCTGTCTCCTCTCTCATCTCTTATCTCTTCATGTTTCAAGACTTTTTCAAATGTGAATGAGTTTAAGATTTTGAAAATTATAATATAGTGATGCATTAATTGAGCTTAGGTATTCTTGGGGGAAAAGTTTATAAAGGAAAGTTAACATTACATTGTGAGATCTCAAATATGAGACTTAACCTTATATTATGAAATAGAGAAAGTAAAATAATTTATTTCTTTAGTCAAGGTTTTGAATTTGAACGAACATATACTTACATAAGGTCCAAATATTTAAAGTAGATAATTCACGTGATGGGTCGTACTTCATAAAAAGATACGGACTATTATTACTTATTATACAAGTAATATTTTGTTCTTGGCCGAGTGATGAAGTTGAGGATGTTATTAGAAAAAAGGTAATAGTATGGTAATTTCTTAAATGAATGACTCATCTTTAGTCAATTAGTGTCTTTCTCATGGCTGATGATTGGTGCAAGTGTGCTTGGAGCAATTTAATTAGGAATCTATTTTCTTGACAAGTTTTATTAATAAAATATATCAAATTATATGAATAACACAAAGAATGCAATGTGAAAACGGTACGAATGATTCAAGGCGAATATAGCAAATAGAGTTGATATTGATCATTCATTCATGTCGGCCAAGATCGTTTAATATATTTTTTAATACACTTTCTAGTACACACTTTATATAGTAATTTATTAATAAAAATCTTGTAGAATAAAAATCTTGTAGAAAAAAAATAAACTCTAAATTCTAAAAGATAAACTCTTCGATTAAAAATAAAGTGTATTAAAAAATTTGATAGAGGATGTACATGTAACTGCATTTATAGCACATTGAATTCAATGAATTTTGTCTTCTGCAAATTGCCACGAACACGGAAAGAATTCAATTCTAAGGTTACATTGAATATCTTACAAGATCTTCTGCCCTTCAAGATGTAAGTACAGCAACAGACACCACCAAATTGGAGATCGGTTTCAGATTTTGACTGTTTGTTTTAACTCCCACATATCACAATACACTACTGCATGCAATTTCGATTTCTCACTTCTGAAATAAATGTTCTCATACTTTAATTTTCATATATATGTGTTGGATAGTTTTCTACTGCAGCATAAATAATTTATCCCACATTATTCACTAGACAAAAATTTTAATTGTTAAATCGAAAAGAGTCTACTTAACCTATTAGAAAATGTCAAATAACATCGGAACTGTTTATTATCCGACAATATTCACTATAATAGAAAATATTAATTCTTAACTTGAAAAGCGTCGACTTAAGAATTTTTTTTTATTAACGAGTCTAGTTAAGAATTGAAAATGTTCACCATATACTAAGAAGATGTCAATTAACACTGAAACTGAACCGCAAATTAGTCCTCCATGTGGACATGCCACATGAAGTTGGCTATTTAATGCTGGTCAACAAGGAAGTTCATGAAGAGAGAATGCATTACAAAAGGCTACTGCATTGAATGGGTCGTTTTACGGAGAATGATACAGGGTTGGGGGCGGGGTTGTTGTCTCTGGCTAATACTACAATTTTTTTAAGGATTAAGGATAAGATCACTTTATTCTTAAATTTTAAAAATATGCATTTTACACTTATCACTAATAGTCGTAGTCAAGGATAATTGTCTAAAATATCCGTTAACTCGGTTATAATTTATTGTAAAATAATTTCATAAAATTCAATGTAAAATTTTAATAATTTATTATAAAATATTTATTAAAAAAATTTTAATTATTTTTAAAAAAGTATTGTGATTTAAAATTTAGTTTAACGAAAAGATAAAATGTTTAGTTAGAATATAAAATTTTGTCAATATTTATCTTGAATTTTAATAAAAAATTTAACTTGTTATTGTTCTAAGTGATAGTAATTTCTTGGACAAAGATTAAATAATAGCTTTAAGTAAAGTATTAAAATAATAAAAAAAATTGAATTTTTTTAAAAAATATTATTAAATTTTAGAATTTATTACCATAAATTAGTGACAAATCATAATCATTTAATAAGAAAGTAATAATTTTTTGAGTTAAATAATTAATTTTTTAAAGAATATAGATTAAAAAATATTATTTTAAACTGGTAAAAAAAACAATTATAAATTATGATATGGACTAAATTAATTTTTATATTAAACTTTTGAGGTTAGCTTTAATACAAACTATAACTTACATTTATTATATTTTGACATTTTACTTAAATTGATCGTTGATTATATGGGTAAGGGAATAAAGTACAGATTATTTAAGTTTAGGAGATAAAATATCCTTATCTCCCTTACTTCAAGATGGTATTGTACTATTAATCTTTCTTTTTAATATGTTTCTTCTACAACATTGGAGGCATTATAGTGCACAATATTAAATTTTCTTGAACTCACATAAAGTGTTTTTGTGCAACCCTTTTGAATTGGTATATGCATATATACTTGGTAGACTTTTTTCTCTTCCCTTAATCTAAAATAAATTATTAAATCATACTAAATAAATCAAAATACTTCTTTTTACTTTATTTTTATTATTTTTAAATAATTTTATACTAAAAATACATAAAACTATTTAAGTTACTGATACCAGTTGTAAAATATATGCCTTTCTCAGCTATATCTTATTTGTGTTTATTTGTACAAGTAAGATTACTAGATATGTTTTTTTTTATGCATTTCTTATTGTTTCTATTGTACCAAATTTTACTACTTTTATTTTTAGTACATGTCTTCACTAAATGATCAATTTTTTTTTTGGAAATAGTAGGTAATTAAATAATTTTAAAAAATAAAAAGTTATCTTACCCTAAAACACATACAAAATAATTTAAATTATAAATGAGATATTATCTTAAAACCAATTTACATTTCCAATGCTTGTCACTGCTGAAACTTTTTTATTCCGAGAAGCACAACACAGTTGTACCTATCCATTAAAAAAAATTTCCTACAACTACTTAATAAGATGTGATTGATTTATATAAATGTTGTATGTAATATCTAATTTGATGCCTAGTTGCCATAATTAATTTAAATGTTTAGAATTTTTTTTATATTTTTACCGGATAGAAGAATAGAATTACTCTTTTATTTTATTGATGTAAATATTCGATAAATAAATAAATAAAAGGACGTGAACCAATCGATTTAATTGCCCGTTTCAACTTTCTTTTAATTAGAAAAAAATTAAAATTTTTATAATATTTTATTTATATTAATTTTATTAATAAATTCTATATTTTAAAAAAATAAACAACTATAAACTTTAAAATATTAAGGTATTACAAAAGAAAAAGAAAGTGTTAGGAGAAAATATACTTTAAAAAAATATATGAGAGGATTCTTGGAGAAGAAAACATGCAAGAGCCTTGGTACTTTTCCACAGGGCCTGAACGGAGGTGGGTGGGGTTATTTTTTTTATTAAAAAAAGGGAAATTAGAGGGATCGGATTGATCCTAATTAAACCCCACTTCTAGGCTTCTTCAAATGTGCGTGGGTTCTTTTTTAGGAATTTTTTTTGAGCCAATAGATTATACGTGGGAATTTTTTAAGATTCTAAAATTAAACATGAATATAATTATGAAGATGATTTTGTGCCAAAAAAAATATTTCACACAAAAATGTACTAAAAATTCGAAGAAAGATGGGCTGGCTCACAAGTGAATACGTGCGCCGATCCCAGCCAACGATATTTACTATGTGCGCTAGGCCGGGTGCAATATTCACTATGTGCGCCCAGCTTACCTTTTTTGAATTTCTGGTTTTTTTTTTTTTTTTTTGTATTTTTTGTGTGATTTTTAAATAGTGCACGATTTATTTGTATAAGATTTTTATTATGAAAATTTATATTCATATTCGTTGTTGTAGTTATTTATATTGTTGACATGTTCAAATTAAATAATTTATAATTATTATAATTATAAAAATTAACAAGAACACATAATATGAATTACCATATCAAACTAAACATAATATGAATTATATGATTAAAATTAAACAATTAATTATCTTTTAATCAATTAAATACTGTCATATACATATGTATAAATATATACAACTCACATTATAATATGAAATTAACTAAAAAATTAATATAATTATATAAAATATATTAAAAACAATTAATATAACAACATAAAACATAAAAGTAACGTTAATAATTGTAATTGGAAAAAATAAAAAATAATATTTGGTATTGCATGATTTTGCAAGCGACCCATAGAAAGATAAAAAAATAAAAATTTGAGCATACGAGCATAATGGCCTTGCATGAATTGGGGGTGGTGGCTGGGCGCACTAGAGGGCTTTGTGCGCTGGACTGGCTGCAGAAAATCACTTTGTGAGTTTGGCTTGGGCGCACAAAGAGTTCTTGTGAGCCCGGTCCCTATTTTTCTAATTTGGTGTATTATTTTTTTAATTTTTAAATTAATTTGTAAATAAACGAATACAGGATGATATATTAAGATTTTTTAAATTTTTAATGGTTTGATTTGCACAGATTTTTATTTAAAATTGTTGAATTATAGAGAGAATGAATAGAGAAAGTTTGTAAAGAGAGAACGTGAAGAGAAAATTTGAAATTTTTCGCACATAATTTTTATATTTTTACGCATAATTTATTGACCCCCTTCTTCTCTCTTTTTTATTTTTTTTTGTTGGTAAATTTTCAGGAAGGCAAGTTGTTGTTTTTTCCCTTAAACATTTATTGAAAGTGGAGTAGGTCAATAAACTTTTTCCAATATTTTTAAATACTCAAACATTTTATTCTTGGCAAACTAGGTACTTCCATCCATTTTTACTGTTAAATAAATTCTTTTAACTATTAAAACGAGGGCATTTCTGTAACAAAAAAATAATCCAAAACTCTCTAACTCTTAAGATTATTTTGAGATTAAAATAAAAAATTAAAAAGCATCAACGATCAAAATGAAATAACACTCTCATCTAACCTATTTTCTTCCTCTTTTTTCTTTCCCTCCTTCTCCAAGAGCACTCATCTCGCTGCTGCTACCTCAATCCTCCACCACCTCCTCACTCCTTATTGTTGTTCCTTATTGTTGTTGGTTTTATCTTCTAAAGCCAATTGACTTAGGGTATAATTTATATTTATTACCAACATATTTAGAAACTTAAAGGATCACACCCCCGTAACAGTAATATTTTTGATTAATTATAAGATAATAGAAGAGATTAATTTATTAGATAAACTAATTTTAAAGATTTATTATTAAATAAACTATTGAGTTATTAGGTTTCTGATAGAAATCCATGATTCAAGGGTTTCATAAGTCTTAGTCATTATCGAATTTTTATGATTAAAATGAACTAGTCGTCATTAAGTGGTGATTGATCTAAGAATTGTTCGTATGGATATTGTTAGAGGACAGCCACTTATACAGTACGTGATTGGAATCACCTATGGAATTGCTGCTACGAATCGGCTACGAAAGTAACATAATTATTCATTTGTTCCTATTATTTATAGATTACAGAGTGATTCTGACATGAAATCAATCTGTGTTTATTTTGCTATGTATAGATTAATTTACTTAGTATTATCATAGCAACCTATGTCTGATATGTTTTGATATTTAATTATCACGGATTTAAATAGTTTATGTGTGTATCATATATCCAGAAGTTTTAGATTTGTTTTAAATTGTTTTTGGAAAAATTATCGCTTTTGTAACTGACTGTTGTTAGATACTGGCGGTTTAAGATCGAATCCAATCGTTGAATTCAGTAGCGAAATTAGATTTAAAAGAAAATTTTGCGACGCTCACGGACTGTTTGAGAAAAAATCACAGTAATATTATGAAATTGATCAGAATGATCAAATTCATCAAATTCAATTGTTGAATATAGTTGCATAAGTGTCATGCAATGATAAATGATTCAACTTGATTGAACTTTAGTAATAATAATAATAATAATAATAATAATAATAATAATAATAATAATAATAATAATAATAATAATAATAATAATAATAATAATAATAAATGCGGCGCTGATTTGATGAAAAGAAAAGTGTTTTCGTGGATTGTTAAACCTATTCCCTTTGGCTTACCATGCATGCAAGGATCAGTCATTAATGACCCTCTTACTATATTGGTCAGGTTAAATGAAAACATCACCAGAGAATCAGTTTTTGTACTTCCAGTCATTTAATGACCCTCTTACTATATTGATCAGTTTTTTTTTTTCCTTACACTCGTATGGGCGTAGCCTAATGGATTATGGAGATGCAGAGTTGGTACCAACGTTCAAGGTTCAAATACTGGTAGCAGCAGCGTAGGAATTTCAACTTCTCCAATGTGAGGGGTGGTTCCTTGTACGCACCAGTGTCTGGCCTCCCGTCTGCAGAATTGCTGAATCACCATGATTTACATCTTCCACTTGGACGTCGGGCAGTCTAGTAGGACCCTGGGGACGAGGGATTTCGTCTGTTTTTGTACCAAGTTTTTGTAGTTGATTTTAGTGGAGCATTAAGGGACGGAACCAGAACAATATGATTGGGGTGCTGGAGGAAAAAAAAATTTTGCCAGAATTTCGTTTATAAAATGATGCATTCCATGTACAAAAGACACTCAAACAATTCCAAATTTACATATTATATAGCAAAAGAATAGGTAATCGTCCATTACCAATGAGGAGTGATCACTCATCACTCACGGGATAAACATTACAAATTCTAAATTTACATATAATATAGGGGAGAGAGAAGAAGAAAATTGAAATTTTTTCTATTGTTTCTATTTGGCGTGACTGAGGTTTTTTTTTAATTTTTTTTATAAATCAGCCCCTACATTTTGTGGGGGCTAAATTGAAAAAAAAAATTGGACTTAAATGTAAAAAACATAAATTTTTTTAAAAAAAAAAAAAAAAGATTCCCGGGGGGCTCGAGCCCACCCAGGCGCCTGCCTAGGTCCGTCCCTGAATGTCTGCCGTGAAGAGTTCTTGGAAGAAGAATTTTCTTTAATCTAAATCTATTGAGAAAATTATTATTTTTATAAAAGTATTATTTATAAAATAGTTTTATAAAAATAGTTTTATATATTATTTGTAATTAAAAAAATCATTTAGATTTATTATTGTAATAGTGTAATGGTAGATTTTCAAATTCAGATATGATTTAAATTTAGAGATTTTTTATTTTTTTTAAAATGTGAGTTAGATTTGTAGTTGATTCAAATTTTGGATTAATGGAAGACTTCTCAAATTTTTTCAAAAGTTGTATCATCTAATATGATTAGATGTGATTATATACATACATATATGATATGATATTAAATATGTTTTTGGTATGTAATATTTAATTTGATTAATTGACTTAGATATTATGATTGCAATTTGTATAACAATATTAGTATGTTGCATATTATGATGAAACCTAATTATATTTTAAGATTCGTTAATAAAATATTAAGTCTTTAGCCTTCCATTATTATAGCATAATATTTGTTATTGTGAGAATCAATTTATTAGGTTTAACAAAGATTATTTTATCGATAATATATAATATGTTGTGAATAATGGGTTAGACTTAAAAATATGTAATTCGTTGGGGTTTCCTCAAGGTTATATATTTTTTAAATAAGGGTTAGGAGACACATTTGATGTGCTTGCTAAGAGTCGGTAACGTAACGATTTAAGAATTGCAATAGTTTTAATTGATAAATAGTATCATTCTGCAATGTTAGTTTGATTTATAGGGAATTTCTCAAGGTCAAAATAATTTAGTGGGGGTCCTAAATCACTAGGAATTATGAGATAATTCACGAATCAATATTTAAGGGTTATTGATTTGAATAAATTTGTGGGAGCAAAATCATATACATAATTCATATCCTATGTTTGATTTTGTTTATTGCATAAATATTGTTTTATTTATTCTATATTTATTTATTATTATAGAAATATGAGTAATCATATTATTCGTTTGCATGATGTACTCCATGACACTAATTTAAATTATTCAAAATTTTAAAATGGCAACAAAAATATGAGAATAGTTCTTGAATATATATATATATATCCTTCATGTTCTTGATATGCCTATTCCTAAATAGCCTCTTATTGATGCTTATAAGGCAGTTCAAGATGCTTATTGCAATATAAAGAGTATAATGAATAAACTTATTGTATCATGCTAGCCTCTATGATTTTTAGTTGAAAAAAAAAAAGAGCATGAAATCTTGATGTTTATACAATGATACAACAGTTGAAATCATTGTATGACAAACGCAAGAGGAATGAAAGATATGAGATATCTAGAGAGCTCTATTCACTGCCATATGGTAGAAGAATTTTCAGTAGTATCTGATGTACTAAAGATAATGTGTCTCATTAAAAAGAGGCTTTTTTCTGGACTGGGCCAGCTTTGATTATTGGGTACTAAAGTGGCCCAAAAATTTTTTCCCTACTCAGGCCATAACCCACAGCGATTGTGCGTTACCAAAGATGATAACGCACAATGGTTGTACGTTATCCCTAATACGCGGCTTAACCCGCGCTAATTGCGTTAAAAAATGATGTGGATCCTATCTGCCGCTGACGTGGTGATAACAAACAATGACTGTGCGTTATCAAGCTTAATAACACACAGCCATTATGTGTTATTAAGTTTGATAATGCACAGTGATTGTGCGTCATCACCTTATAAAAAAAAACCCTAGCAGCCGCCGCCCCCCTCCTTCTTCGCTTTTATTTTTTCAGCCTATTTATTCTTCCCCCCTTTCTTCTCCCTTATTTCTTCTACTGTATTTTTTTTTTATCAGCCTATTCTCTCTCTTTCCTCCCTCATTCTTCTTATTTTTTTCAGCCTTCTCCATCTCATTTTTCTTCCTTTTTTCAGCCTTCTCCATCTCATTTTTCTTCCTTTTTTTAGCCTTCTCCATTTTCAATTTTTTAGCAGCCTCCTCCGCCACTGCTCGATAAGTTATTTTACTCTTCCTTTTATTTTCTTACTTCTTATTATTATGGTTTGACTTCTCTTCTTCTAATAATTGTGTATTTTATTTCGAAATTTACAGTTAAAAATTAGTTAATCTGCGAGACTTTCTTTGGAGTACGAAGGTTATTACAGATTTGGAGTGCAAAACGGTAGACTAGAGCTGTATTTTAAATTTTCGATAAGTTTTTAGTTATTTAAAAAAAATTTTGTGTATTATTTATTAAGTTTATTTATTGTTTGTTAATCATTTTTATGAATTTTATTTGTTAATTTGAATTTTTTTTTTTTT
This sequence comes from Catharanthus roseus, assembly GCA_028651295.1. Lineage (NCBI taxonomy): Eukaryota > Viridiplantae > Streptophyta > Magnoliopsida > Gentianales > Apocynaceae > Catharanthus > Catharanthus roseus. Next base: position 15,258,562 of record JAPQWS010000168.1, on the reverse strand, counting down.
TTTTTGTGAAATTGAGTTTTGGATTTATGTTTAAAATTGTAGTTATTAATAAATTTGTACAAATTTGATAATTTTATGTATATAATTGTTTTTGCATTTAAAAAGTGATATTAGGGTGATGTATATTTTAATGAATTTATTTGGATAATTATGTTTAATTTCTTACCTTACTTTATGATTATTAGAATTTTTTTTTAATTATTTAGGTAATTATTTTGCATATTTCGTATAATTTATTGAGTAGAAAATATGGGAACCTATAATTCGGTATTTTTAACTTTTTTTTTTTTTTTGTAAACAGTAGAAAATATGAAAACTTTTTTTTGTAACTTAAAAATTCTAAAATATAAATAATACAAAACTTAAAAATCTATTATTAAAATCCAAAATTTTACATTCATTTTTTTTTTTTTTGAAAGTGGGGTTTGGATTTATGTTTGAAATTGTTGTTGTTAATAAATTTGTACAAATTTGATAATTTTATGTATATGATTGTTTTTTTCATTTAAAAAGTGATATTGGGGTGATGTATTATTTTCATGAATTTATTTCGATAATTAGGTTTAATTTCTTACCTTACTTTATGATAATTTGAAAATTTTTTTAATTATTTAGATAATTATTTTGCATATTAGAAAATATAGGAACCTGTAATTCAGTATTTTTAACTTGTAAACAGTAGAAAATATGGAAACTTTTTTTTTATAACTTAAAATTTGTAAAATTTAAATAATACAAAACTTAAAAATCTATTATTAAAATCTAAAATTTTACATTCATTTTTTTTTTTATGTGAAAGTGGGGTTTGGATTTATGTTTGAAATTATAGTTATTAATAAATTTGTACAAATTTGATAATTTTATGTATATAATTTTTTTTCGCATTTAAAAAGTGATATTAGGGTGATGTATTATTTTCATGAATTTATTTGGATAATTAGGTTTAATTTCATACCTTACTTTATGATAATTTAAAAAAATTTTAAATATTTAGATAATTATTTTGCATATTAGAAATTATAGGAACCCGTAATTCGGTATTTTTAACTTTTTTTTTCGGTAACCAGTAGAACCGATACTTGAAAATTAATAGTTTAGGAATTAATACTTTTATTTAAACTCTAAAACTGTAATAGTGAATTTACGAAGTAATAAAATACTTACTTATAAAATATACAATAAGTAACTTTGAAAAACTTTAAAATTATAAAATTTAAATAATACAAAACTTAAAAATCTATTATTAAAATCCAAAATTTTACATTCATTTTTTATTTTTTGTGAAAGTGGGGTTTAGGGTTTATGTTTTAAATTGTTATTAATAAATTTGCACAAATTTGATAATTTTATGTTTATAATTGTTTTTTATCATATGTTTTTTTTTTTTTTGGTAAATAGTATAACCGGTACTTGGAAATTTATAGTTTAGTAATTAATACTTTTATTTAAACTCTAAAACCGTAATAGTGAATTTATGAAGTAGTAAAATGCTTATCTATAAAATATACTATAAGTAACCTTAAAAAACTTAAAAATTCTAAACTTAAAATACAAGAAAACATAATAATCTATTATCAAAATCCAAAAATTTATATCAAACAATAAACCGTAAAACTATAAAATTTTTAACAGTAAACCTTAAAAAGCCAAAATCATAATATTAAAATTCTACAGGGTACATTATAAAAACTTTAAAAACTCTTAAAATTGATTTTTGAAACATTAAAAAATAAGAGTAGAAACTCTGTTACAGTAAACCGTAATAAACACGAAGAATCTTAAAATTGATATTTTGAACATTAAACCGTGAAACTGTCAACGTTGTAACAATAATCCCTCTTGCATTAAAATCTTAATATTTTAAACACTAAACCATAAAACTGTAAACTTTTTAATAGCAAACTCTTAAAAAAAACGAAAATCATTCAAACCTAAAACCCTAAAATGCAGTGTACCATAAAGAACACACCTTAAAGAGTTTGGATTATAACATATAGATATTGACAGTATCTGAAAATATAATTAATGTAGATGGAAGAAATGCCAGCACACGTACATCCGGGGCCCATTATCCTTGATGTCTTATCCAGACAGCACAAGCACAAATCCGGTTTGATCTGGAGTGGGGATCGCGAGACGTGTTATACTGATCTTCAACGTAGACGTTTTGGGCAGAACTTATTCTAGTGCTACAGTACGGCTCCCCATAGATTGGTGGAGATTATTGACAGAACCGGGTCGGGAGGAGTCTTTAGATGTGGTTACATTAGGTTGGACCATGCACTTATTACATCATTGGTAGAGAGGTGGAGACCGGAGACTCACACATTTCACCTGACGTGTGGTGAAGTGTCAATGATACTGCAGGATATACATGCACTGTGGGGTTTAGGGATAGACGGTATAGCCGTTACCGGCCCTAGCTTGAGTGTAAACCCGAAATAGTACTGGATAGATCTTATCGAGAGACTTCTGGGTGTGCGGTTGTGTCTCAGCCACTTTTCTGAATACAAGGTGAAGAAGGAACCATTGGAAGCATGGATCCTGAGAGCGTTCACCGGTTCAGAGACCGATGATGATCTAATCCTGCGCGCTCGTGGATTTATTTTCTTACTCATTAGCGGACATATACTTCCCGACTTCTTTGGGAATTTGGTTCATGTGCGCTACCTCAGTTTATTAGAGGATATTGATGCTATCAGGACATATAGCTGGGGTAGATGCGTTCTTGGGTTTTTGTATAGGCAGTTGTGCACAGCAGCTTTGGGAGTTGCACGCCAGATTGGGGGAGCCTTAGTCTAAGTACAGATTTGGGTGTGGTCACGTATATCTGCATTGCGGCCTCAGCTGATTAGGGAGATTCAGGCCGACCCTCTTGCTCCTCTTGGAGCAATATGGTGCACATCATTTGACTGTAGCCAGCTGCCTACACACACTCTGGTGACCGACAGAGACTAGTTAGATTTTATGCCATCTGATCAGGTTCGCTTTACAATAGCTTGTATTATTTGACTTTTTTTTATGCACTTACATTTTTATTTATTTTGAATTTTGACATGACAGTTTATATGGCTCCCTTATTATGACCGTCCTCTGGTTCCATCTGACTTGTGGCGGGCAGAGGTCCCGCTCATCTGTTACGAGATAATGGAGTACTACTATCCCAGCCGTATGATGCGCTAGTTCGCACGGGCTCAGATGGTTCCAGATGTAGTTGATACTCGTCTGGACCTGTACCGGATCCAGCTGAGAGGGAATGATAACACATCCTGGGTTACACAGCATGCTATCCATCTCGATGCCTAGAACCAGTGGCGAGTTCGTGTTAGGGATGGTCCTGCTATAGCTGCTAAGGCGTTGTCATACCCCAGTGATGAGTACATTAGATGGTATAGGGGTATCACACAGGTTTACATCGTCAATCCAGCTAATCGTGATACCTATTCGCATGGATATCAGCCTGCCGGTATGGACAGACGGATAATGGTAAGTTCTTATGCATTTCAGTTATTTATGTTGATTTCTAACGTTTTAATTAATTTATTTATTTAATTTTTTAAATTCCTTTTTTTTTTAGACTTCTATGTTGCAGGAGGTGGATGATATGGCTTCAGTGATGATTCGGGAGCCACCTTCGTCTCCTTCCCAGATGGCTGTGGTTATGAAGAAAGTGCAGAAGATTATCCAGAGGTGTATGGTCTCCATCGGGGGTACTTTTGGACGCACTCCTTCGTAGCACAATATCCAACAGACGTTCCCTGTGCAGCTGTCGCATCGCCGTCCCTGGGAGAACGTACCGGACCGAGGTGCTAGTGGAGTTAAAAGGGGTGCTTGGAGACATCCTGGGCGTGGAGCTGGAGGTGGACGCCCTCCTGTACCTCCTGCTCTAGAAAGGCACGAACATGTCGACTCCGGCCATGCAGTGGTTGAGAAGGGTGAGAGATCTGGTAGTGGTCAACCGATTGGCGACCCATTTGATAGCCCGAACCTAGATATGCCTTCTTTTAGTTTGGGTTTGACGCCAGCTTCCCAGCCACTTCCTAGTGGATCCAGGACGTCACAGATGCCTCCCGCGCTCGGTTTAGGATTTGCATCATTTCAATCACCACATTCTACAGCGTACGGGTTTTCCAGGTTTTGGGCACCCCCTTCTCCGGGCACAGCCAGTTCATCTATGCCACATCAGCCTATATCGCAGGCATCTTCGTCTGACGAAGAGGAGCGGGAGGCTGGCATGGACGGTGTTCAGCATCTCGGCTTCGAACATCATGTTGGTAAGAAGACTGTGCGGTTCACACCATCCGACTAGCCTTGAAGATGTAATTTAAATTTCTATATAAAGTACTCAGCCGATGTTTATATTATTGATTTTTTTTATTTTGGGTATCTTAATTATATAGCTTATTCAACTTGCAGTCAATTAGGCTATATGATCTTTGCTTGCGGCATCTCTAACTATTCGGTTATTCTTATTTTGTTTTAGGTAAAAATCCAAAATTTCAAATTCTCCAGTTTAAACATAACATTTTCAATTTGATTTGAAAAATCCTAAATCAAAAGTTTATTATGGTTTAAAAAAAAGAAAATAGAATAGGGGGAAAAAATTAATACTAAGAATAAATTGCTGGATAAAAATAAAAATTGTAAAAAAAAAAAAAGAGGGGTAAATGTGTAAAAGAAAAAAAGTTTGCTCAGAAAAGAAAAGGGGGTACATGTGTAAAAGAAAAAAGTTTGCTTAAAAAAATAAAAAAACGGGTAAATTTGTAAAAAAAAAAAGTTTGCTCAGAAAAAAAAATCCCTAAACAGTTGTGCGTTATCTTGGAGATAACGCACAACCATCATACGTTATCTTCAAAAATAACGCACAACCATTGTGCGTTATCATTGAAGATGACGCATGATGGTTGTGCGTTATCTTCAATAATTTACTCACACCAACTCTTCCAAGGACAATAATTTCATCCAAAAGAGCTTGGATTCCAAGGACAATAATTTCATCTCCAACAAAGCTTCAAAGGGCAATAATTTCATCTCCAACAGGGCTTCCTGTGAACCCAGTTGATGGAAGGACACCAATTATTTTTTCCTCGTCCCATTACAACTTACTCCCTCATCCCTCATCCCACCAATTATTAAAAGTCTATAAATACATACATTCATTCATTATTCTCTACATCTTCAAAACACCCTTAGCAATCCACTTATTCTTTTTTCAATTCTCGAAGTTCCTAACATCTTCATTTTTCATCCTCCCTAAACACTTACATTTGAATCATTTTGAAATGGAATCAATCAACCTTGTTAGAGCAATGTTATTTTGGGATTCTGAAATTGCAAGGTATGCATACAGTCCCTATTTTACTAGAGCAATTCGGAAAATTTGGACATTGCCAACGAACCGAATTATATCACATACAGAACTTGTAGGGAAAATATTGAAATACCCAGATATGGATCGATCCCAATCTCTAGAATGTTCGAATGACGATAAGGGTGCCTTCGTACTACGAGGTGCATCGTATGTTTTACTTTAATTTATATAGCATGAACAATGATGAAGAAATGCGGTATTTATGGACTACTCCAGCCGAGCTACCGAAGGAAGGGATTCATATTCTTGTTGAATTCAAGCCTATCCAGCAACAAAATATTCCAAGTACACACGACAGAAATACAACAACTTTGCCCGAACATATTACGGCCGTAACACAGATGGTTTCTGATGAACTGTCTATGTTGTATAGTACCGTACATAATGATGACGATGAAGTTGACGTGTCGGCCGGAGATGATGCCGTTTCTAGTCAATCGAAATCGGATGATGACAATGACCCGGAAGAAGGAGAGTTCCAAACTCCCCTGAATCCTGAAAATCCTGTCAACTCGATGACCGAAAACATAGTGCAACAGTGGGAGAGCAGTCAATGGTTCAGCAACGCTAGGTATGACTACACATATTATGGAGCATTCCTAGATATGGGCTCAGGTTCTCCTATAGATGACCTTGAAGAATCTGGAACCATCCGATTACTCGACTGGAATGATTTCATGACTGACATACAGTTAGGCATGAGATTCATTGACAAAGTGCAGGCAGTAAGTGCGGTTCGTAAGTACTCTATCAGTGTGGGGCGTGAGTACCGAGTTTTGAAAAGTAAGATTGATACATGGACCGCAAGATGTTACCATCACAGTGACGATAATTACTGTGCATGGTGCATCTGTATAAAAAATAAAGCCATGCACAATCGGTGGGAAATAACCAGATTCGTCAAAGAACACACATGCCTTGTACAGATTGAACAAAATAAACACAGAAACTTATCTTCAAAATTTATATCAATGTCTATATCACACCTAGTTGCCAACGATCCTGAGATACCTGTTTCAAACATCATTCAAGAAGTGCAGGTATTGTTTCAAACTGGCTGTACTTACAAGCGGGCATGGTATGCTCGAAAATTTTCCATCGAGAGGGTTTTTAGTAGTTGGGATACAACCTTCAGTATTTTACCTAAATACTTACAAGCTGTACAGGACTTAAACTCAGGGACTGTATACGAATTTTTGCATCACAGAATAAGCAGTCCCCCTAATTATATTTTCAAATTTGTTTTCTGGTGTTTCTCGCCATGTATAGATGGATTTCCATATTACCGGCCGGTGATTTCTTTGGATGGAACATACTTAAGGGGGACTATACAAGGGTGTGCTATTAATTGCAAGTACGTGGGATGCAAATAATCACTTGTTCCCACTTGCTTTTGCAATTGTTGATAAGGAATCATCCGAGAGTTGGAATTGGTTCCTTAAAAACTTGCGAGAATACATAGTCAAAGATCGCCATGTATGCCTCATTTCTGATCGTCACAAAGGTATTTTCCCTACTATTCAAAGTCAACCTTTGTGGCAATCACCATTTGCAGTTCACCAGTTTTGCTTACGCCACATTCGAGCAAATTTCAAGAAGACTTTTAAAAATACAAACCTAAAAAGCTTGATGTGGTAGGCTAGAACGGAAGTAATTACAAAAATTCAAATGCTTACATTTACTTGATAAAGTTGGACCCAGAGAAGTGGACACTGTTGCATGATGGTGGTCACAGACACGGTATCATGACAACCAACATTTCTGAAGCACTAATAGTGTGTTGAAGAAAGCTAGGGTTCTACCTTTAAAACCCATGATTGAACTAATATTCAACAAACTAGTTAAGTACTTTCACCAACACCGTGAAGAGGATGAAAATTGTGTGCATCCATTTCCAACTCAAATTTTTGACAAGTTCTTGCGGATTGAAATGAAATCAAGAGAACACAAAGTTACAACTTACAATCCGCGAGAGGGAATATACATGGTCAGGTCTCCAATCCGGGTTTCTGGTACGGGCAACAACGTCTACACATTGCGGCTAAATAATAAATCATGTAGTTGCGGAAAATGGCGAACGTATACATTGCCTTTCTCTCATGTTCTTGCAGTGTGTAGAGAAAATGGGTCAAGAATAGATACTTATGTGCCCGAGATATATTCGCGAGAAATGTACAGAAGAACTTACCAAGCGAATTTTCGTCTGGTCTTGAGTGAGAACTTTTGGAGGGATGTTCCTTTTAATTTAACATTCTATCCTCCAAACATGAAAAAGGAACGAGGTAGGAAACAGGGCAAGCGATTTCAGGAGAAAATGGATTATAGAAATCCGGATTCTCTCCCAAGATGTGGAAGATGATGCATGCCGGGACATAATAGGAAAAATTGTAATAACCCCGGACCGAGCAATATATAAGTTTGACATTTTCTTGAAATAGTTTTAATAAAACATGTTTCTATTAATGAAATTTTTCTTTCAACTTCTTCTAATTACTACATCATTGCTCTAAATTTTTACAATTTCTTTAGTATTACTTCTTCAAATAACTTACGATGAAATGGTTAAAATATAAATATATTTTCCAATAAAACGATATAAATATTACAAAATAAGTTAAATATAATAAATACAATCTTTTTTAAAAAATTTATACAATTATAAGTTTTTCCAAAATAAATTTTCATTAAAACAAAACAATTCATTAAACAAAATACTAAAAAAAAATTATACAATTATAAGTTTTCCCAAAATAATTAAAAAAAAATTAAAAAAATTACGTGGCTGATAACGCACAACGAGCATGCGTTATTGTACTGATCATAACGCACACTCGTTGTGTGTTATCAGCCATGTAGGCTGATTAGGGAAGGCAGCTTAATTAATGGATAACACACATTATAGATAACGTACAACCATTGTGCATTATGGCCGGAGTCGGAAAAAAAAAATATGGGCCACTTTATTACACAATAATCAAAACTGGGACCAGCCCAGAAAAAAATCTTAAAAGGATAAAGTCTTTGGAACAAACTATGTATCATGATTCAAATGTTGATCTGATACTCTAATCTTTGTCTCTAAGTTTTTTCTCTATCTGTCGTGAATGTTTACATGAACAAAATTGAGACCACTACTACCTTGGCTTATTTTCTTAACATGTTTAAGACATGTGAAGAAGCAATATTAAAAGAAAAGGGTCATAATGGTCAAGTTTTGATGGTTGGTTTTTCCAAAGAAAATTAGAAGAAATGTAAAGCTATTCTTAAGAAGACTAAAATATGCTACCCTCAAAGTTTAACGTATGATCAAGAAGGATACAAGGACAAGGGTACATACTTCCATTGTGGTAAAGATGGTCCTTGAAAGAGAAACTGCTTAGAATATTGGATAACTTGAAGATGCTTGGTGAAGTTTTAAATTCAAGTATAATATCCATAGATGAAATGAATGTTTTTAATTCTAATTCAAAAACTTTCGTATTAGATACTAGATCTAGATCTCATATTTGTGAACATGTGTAAGATCAGAAAAGAAGTATGGAGTTGATAAAAGGAGAAATAAACCTATGAGTTGTAAGTGAAGCAAAAGTTGCTATATTATCCGTAGGAACTTATTTTCTTAATTTGCCTAATAGATTGATTTTAGAATTAAAAGATAATTATTAATTCTAGCTATTAACATAAAATATATATTATTAGTAGTTCATGTTCGGACATGAATGGTTTTACTATAGCTCAAAAAAGGATAATTATTATTCTTTATTTCATAGTGGTATATTTTATGGTGTTGTACATTGATAATGCTCTTTATATTCTCGAATTAGAAAATTCAATCTTAAACATTGGTATCAAAATTCTCAAAATTGATCATTTGAAACATTGATCATATATCTTTAGCATTCTAGACTTGATCATTTAAATGAGAATCGCATAATCAAATTAAATACTAAATTTTTGGGGGGTTCATTTGAGTATGAATCATATGAAATATGCGAGTCTTATTTATTTAGAAAAATGACCAAATCCCCTTTTAGTGAAAAATGTGAAAAGTCTATTGAATTATTTTACCTTATATATACCGATGTTTATGGTCTAATGTTTAGTTCAAGTTAGATGTGATTTTTCATACTTCACTAATCCTACTGATGATCATCCCAATATGGTCATGCGTACTTTTAAAAGTGCAAGTTTAATACTTTGAAAAGTTCAAAATGAAGCTGAAAACAACTTGATAAAATATAAATGCTTCGATCTGTTTGAGGTAAAGAATATTTTGGTCAAGAATTTTAAAATTATTTTTAGGAGAATGAGTTTCTTCCTCAAAGACTCTATATACACCATAAATAAATAGTATGTTTAAAAGGAGTAACCGAACCCTATTGAATATCATTCGATCCATGTTGAGTTACATATATTTATCCAAATCGTTTTTAGATTATGCCCTTGAAACTGTCTTTTATCTTTTATGTCTTTCCATCTAAACGTATTGATTCTACGTTATATGAGATATGCCATAGTAGAAATTCAAACTTATCAGATAAGTTTTGATACTGCCTTTATTAAAAAGAAAGCATCAGATAAGCTCGATGCAAAAAATCTGTTGAATGTTTGTTTGTAGATTATCAAAAGAAACAGTTGGATATTATTTTTACAATCTCAATGAGCAAAAAGTTGTTTTATAAATGCGATTTTCTAGAGAAAGAGTTTCTTTTAGAAAATGTAGTGAGAGAAGTAAAGGTTGAAGAAATTTAAGAAACACAAACAACTAGAACATATGAGATGGAATAAAATAAAATTCTACTATATGACGATGTAGTACGAAAGGAACTTTCAGATACACAAGTTACTTGCAAGAGTAGTAGAATATATATATCATCCTACTTTAAGGTATGACGATATATTTATCATAGATGATGATAATGAATCTACTTGTCAATAAGTCTTATCTGATAAGGACTCTAAGAGTGGCGATAAGCCATGAAATCTAAAATGAATTTCATGTATGATAATGAAGAATGACCTTAGTTGACTTTTCTTCAATGGGGTAAAACCTATGGGATATAAATAGGTCTTCAAAAAGAAAAAGTACATGGATGGCGACGTGTCTACTTATAAGGCATAATTGATTGTAAAATATTTTTCACAGCAATATAATATTGATTACGATGAAATTTCTTTTCCAATTTCCATGATTAAATCCATTTGGATTTCACTGACTATAATTGCATATCGTGATTATAAATAGATGTAAAGTATATTCCTTAATGGATATTTACAAGAAAAGGTGTACATGATACAACCTCAGGACTTTACATTTGAAGGTCCTCATAAATTATGCAAGTTATAAAGATCAATTTGTGGTCTTAAGCAAATTTCTAAATATTATAATCTTTGTTCCAATGAAATAATCAAAGAGTTTGGTTCCATACAAAATAAATATTAGATACAAAAAGATAATGGGAGTATAGTAGCTTTACTTCATACTTTATGTGGATTATAAATTGTTGATGGTAAATAATGTGTCAACACTTTATTAACTAAAGAATTATTCTTCGTTTATGGAGACACAGAATTAAAGTACACAGATTTACAGATGTTACCATATAATTAGAGAATTTATTAGTAGGTATGAAATAAAGGAAGAGAAAGTTCCTATGGATGATAATGTATCTAATCCGTTGAGTAAACCATTATCTCAAAACAATGATGGTCATGTATATTCGTTTAGTATAAAACAAATGGATGATCGGTCTTAGTCCTAGTGGGAGATTTTATGTAATGCATGGATAAAAATCATCTTGTTTTTCCATATTTAGACATTTATATTTTTGCAATTTAATGATATGGTTATTTATCATTTTTTTACTATTATTTATGTAATTCAAATGATAAATTCCTGAGGATAATATTTGTATGAAAGAAATTATAAGAGTTATGATGACAAGATGCTTTACATACTTACATATATTAATTCTTAAATTATCCCTAGTCATAGCATTAACAAAATGGGACAATAGTAATGCGGATAGACTAGCACATGTTATGTTTCTTTCTATTGTAGAAAGTAGTTGATCTCATTGACTATTGTATGGTGGCACAAAAGAAAATATGTGGATGTTGTTAGAGAAGAAGTTTATTGGATTGAACCACTTAAAGATATCCATAAGGTAATCTATTTGAGTGCTAATGGAATTATCTCTATATGAAAGTAGTGTAAGTGATCCTTCGACTTGAGTGATTATAAGAGTATATAGAATGTAGAGTATTATACTTTTACTCTTTTGGTCATTAACTTTAGTTAGTTATGTATACTTTGAGAGTAGGGTATAGTATGAAACGTAGCTGGATAGTTTATAATCAATAAAGGATTCACCACTTCTAATGGAAAGAAAGTATATCCTATTTATAGCCACTTGTTGGAATAGGACATAAACATTTACGCAAACTAATTATTTAGAAAGTGTTCTAGATTCGACTTTAAAAGAGTCATATTTTAAGAACAAGGAAATATATAATTAGTTCTTTAATAGTTGGCACAAATCCTTACTCTTGAACTCATTGGGATATAGTATGATGAAAGGATAATAATTACGTAGAATCTTGTACAAGGAAAGATAAACTCGATCACATGACTTTTCTTGACAATTGAGTGGTCATGATGCTTGGCTCGAGGCCAATCTTGATCTATAAATATAATTTTTAATTCTCAGACCTTATGGGCTAATTGACTTTAGTCCAAGTGGGAGTTTGTTGGTTTTATATCCTAAAGCCAGTTGACTTAGAATATAATATATATTCACTGGCAACGTATTTAGGAACCTAAAGGATCACACAAATAAGAGCAATATTTATGGATTAATTATAAGATAATAAAAAGAATTAACTTATAAGATAAATTAATTTTAAGAACATATTATTAAATAAGCTTTTGAGTTATTAGGTCTTTGACCCAAGCCCATTAGATAGCTTATTATATAAGCTTCAACCACTAGTCCTAAACTAAGAAGGATTCCATAATTATAAGTTCACAAGCCTTATTCATTATTGGATCTCTGTGGTTTAGAGGAACTAGACGTCATTAATTGGTGGTTGATCCAAGAATTATTTGTGTGGATACCGTTAGAGGCTGGATACTTGTACGGCTCGTGATCAGAATCACCTACGTTATTGGTTGCTGCGAATCTTCTATATAGGTAACATGGCTATTCCTTTTGCTCATATTATTCTTATATTACAATGTGATTCTAGCATGAAATTAGTCTTTATTTATTCCAGTGCGTATAGATTGATTTACTTACACTCTTCCTTCTTTTTTTGGTAAACCCATGTGTCATAAAGACCTCCGTAACTATCCCAACTAACTAATCTGATAAAATTATTTCTTCTTCAGATTCTCCTAAGAAACATAATTCTCCTCCTTTTAAGGATCACCAGAATTCCAGTTCTTGATATATAAATTTTTAGTGACTTGAGTGAAGCTTTTGATAGAGGCAGCATAATTTTTTCTATGACTTTTAACTTATATTCTTTTTTAATTATCTCTTAATATTTCTTATTAGATGATAGGGTTCTTGATTTTTGTTCATCTAAATCTAATGGGTATCCTTAATACAAACTTGGTAATCATTTTGAATCAATTTCTCAGCTTACTCATTTTGTTTCCTATTGCAATCATCTTTGGCATCTCTTTCTTTTGCAAATATGTAGAAGACGAGAAAGAAATAGATGTATTGAGTTTAACATCACCATTCTTGATTTTTTTTTTTTCTTGATTAAGTCATCCCAAAAAAACTCTAGAAAAAAATCCAAAATCATATAGATTGAGTGAGATGGTGGTGAGTGAGGAGGTGATGGACGCTACCAAAAAATAGGAATTTTCCAACTAAAGTTACCGATAAAATCCTTGTCGGTGAGTAACTCAAGTTATTTCCGACCGATCTCCGACTAAATCCTGGTGTGTTTACCAATAGATATGTCGGTCAGTAAAACAATGATTTTTTTTTTGTAGTCGGAGAAGTGAGGTGGCGGTTGCGGGATGGGTGGTCTGAGAAGGAGGGGAAGAAGAAAGAGGAGGAATGATAGGAAAAACCAAGACCTTTATTCCAAGAGGTTGATGGAATTTGTATTTCCAAGCTTTTCTTGAAAAAGCCCTAGATCGAAAGTCACATTACTTCTAATTTTCTCACTAGAAATTGAATTGAATCCAAAATGGAATTAAGACCTAAGTAATTGTAGTAGAAGAATCTACAACAAATTCAAACAACGAACCAATGAAATTAAAGAAATCACAAGACTTATTTGAGTAGAATTTGTGGAACCTTCATGAACTCTTGAAGAAAATCACTCAAGAACCCAAGAATTTGAAAGAAGAATACGAGGGTGGTTAATTCCTTGATTTAGCATTCATGGATAATCATTCACTTTCAAAGAAATGGAAGAACCTTAAGGATTTCTTCAAAAGAGAGCAAATACTCAAAGGTTCAAAACTAAATAAGTTTACCCCATAACAGGTATAAAATACGTGCTAAGACCTAATCCAACTAATCTCAAGTCAAATGTGACTATCTAAAAACCACAGAATTATATTATTTGGGAGTTAAAGTATCAATTAAACTAAGAAAAATCGAAAGAAGCAAAAATACAGCATCATGTGAGAATCCAGCACAGGATTTAACAAAATCGATGCCGATTTCTTGCAATTTAGTCAAAATTGCTTTGGAGAGTTTCACCTCGTAGATGGAGCAGCATTTGACTCTGCTTTCCTTTTAATACTCCAAACAACTCAATTAGCTCTTGGTGTCCTGATCGAATTTGTAGAGCTTTCTCTTAGCTTTCTGTAAAAGGTTGACTCACCTCAATTTGACTTGCATAACTTAAGTTATTGTCATTTTACCGAGATGTGTCATTGCTAAAACTCAAGTTATGAAGTCTCGATTGCACAATCCATGGGACATCCAATGAGCTCCTATAGATATGAGTTTTACCATTTTGGGAACCTCTAGAACTCTAATACAAACTTCATAAAGGATACTTCTTTATTTGAACACTTTAAGTACTTCAAAAATGCATGTAAAAAAATCTATCTTTGAACTACTAATTTTCTTCCATGGGTTGAAATGTTTCAACTCTCAAGACCTCCTTCTCCAACCTTTTTTTTTCATGATTTTGAACTCCTTTTAAAATGTAGGAAGTCTTCATAACATGGTGAAATTGGTCTTGAAGTGCCGCTCATGTTTCTTCGATTCTTCACTCTTGGAATATCCTCAAACTCCTATTCTTCATGACTGGTATTCTTTATAAGAAGCTGAAGACTCCCAAGAATTCTCTTGTGCATTCCTTGTTGTGGCCTTATCAAAGAAGATAGGTTTAATGAGAGTATTGTTTTATTTTGATCCCTATTGTTTTTTACTTTTCTTTTTAACCCCAAAATAATCTTAAAAGTTAGAGGTTTAGAATTTTTAGGACAAAAAATCGCCTCGCCTTAAAGGCCAAGAGAATTGTTTAACAGAAAAACTGAACAAAAGTACCTAGTTTACTAAGAATAAAATATTATGATACCTAAAAGTATTAAAAAAGGTTTGTGGACCTACTTGACTTTTAAAAATGTTTAAGGGGGAAAAAAATAATTTACCTTTTAGGAATTCTTCGAATGTGTTAAAAATTAGATAATTACTAGTCAATTTTTTCCAGTGTTAAATTAGAATTTTTATCATCTTTTATTTTGAAGCAAATTAATGAAATGAAAATTAGTAATAATGTAATAAATGCATATATAGGAAACATATGTAGTTTATATTAAATTGGAAAGGAATTCAAATAACCAATCTTTTTTAATATTGTCTACAGACCTACTTTTTTTGTATGATGTAAAAAACTAGCTTGGACGTGTGATTAGAACACGTTCTTTGTATTTTTGACTTGTGACGCATGTTTTGAGAACACATTCTGCAGTTTCTCTCTTGCCACATAGGTAGAGATATGATAGATAGTACTTTTCACTTTGTCTTAGGGTAATTACGTGTGGAGTGTGTTATCAAAACACACACTAAACAACGGTAAGAAAAATTTATTGTTGCTCAGCTATCTATTGCTGAAATTTCTGTATATATACATACACTCTCTCCCTGATCTCTTCAAACACTTAATTCTCACAAGCAAAAGAAGGTGAAGGAAAAAGGAAGAGAATAGTTTTTTGTGATAACAAGAAAAGAAGAAGAGAAGATTTTTAGAAAGAAGGGTTTTTTCTTTCATATTTAATTTTTTTAATAAATTATATTTAATTGTTGTTATTTTTATATGTTTAAGTTTATTATAATTATTATATGTTTTTTGTTATTTTTTTGTGATATCTTTCAATTTTCGATACTTTAATAACTTTAAATTTAAAATTATTATATTTTTTTATTTGATTTTTCATATTAAAAAAGAAGAAGAGAAAGAGAAGAGGAGTTTTTGGTGTTTAAGAGAAAGTATAAAAGAAGAGAAGAATTTAGAAGTAAGGTTAAGTTTTTTTAATATATTTTAGATTTATTATTTGTTTTAATATTTTAATATGTTACATTTTGTCTTTATTATATATTATTTTTTAATCCATTTAGTTTTGTTTGTCATATGTTTATGTTGTCATTTTAATCTTCTCTTTATTTAGTGTTAATTAATGTGTTAAACTATGGATTATATTCTCCTAAAAAAAAGTATTGGTTATGTTTGATTCGTTGTATTTTGCATATTATTATCTTTTAATTGTTATTTTTTAAATATGTGTAAATTTATTTTTGTTATATGTTTTTGTTATCTTTTATTTTAACATTTAATTTTGGTGTTTAAGTTTGTAATTTTTTAAGTTTATAATTATTATGTCCTTTTGTTGCATCTTTCATATACTATCTATGTTTAAGTTTATAGTTACATATCATTTTGTTCTCTTTCTAATATTTTTTATTTAAATTGTGATTATAAATATTATATTTAAATCTCTTTAATTAGTGTTAATTAATACGCTTAAATATGGATTATATTCACCTAAAAAAGTATTGATTATATTCTGTTTGTTGTCTTTTGAATATTATTATCTTTAATTGTTGTTTTTAATATGTTTAAGTTTATATTATTATATGCTTTTGTTATCTTTTAATGTTACCTTTTAATTTTGGTGTTTAAGTTTATAATTTTTTAAGTTAATAATTATTATGTCCTATTGTTGCATTTTTTAATACTATGTACATCTAAGTTTATAGTTACATATGATTTTGTTCACTTTCTAACATTTTTTATTTAAAATTTGTTTATAAATATTATATTTATACATAATGGAATCTTAGGGTTGGCCAACGGGTTAGACTCACGAATTTGGGTCGGGCTGGATTGGGCTACGATCCACGGACCAGCTTGCCGAGCTAGCCCATGGTTCTATCAGTTTCGGGCCGGTTCTGGATGTGGGTCAAGTTTGGTCGATTCAGCTCGAACTGCCTAAGGGGACCGGACTAGGCGGTTCGATCTTGGGTCGCTCCCGTTTTTTTTTTAAAAAAAATTAAATAACTTAAGATAAAAATAAACTTGAATATAAGTAAATAACACAAATAAAATAAGTTACATAAATGATAAAACTAACTTAAATAACCTATATGAAAGAAACTTAGATAATATAATACTTTCTTACTAATACATGAAAATAAACATGCATAATATTTTTTTGTATTAAGTTAGAAAAGTTAAGATTTTGTATTAAGTTAGAAAATTTAAGATTTTTGTTTTAAATTTTAGAAAACTTGAGATTTTTTTTAAGTTTAGAAAATTTAGATTTTTTTTTTAAGTTTAGAATATTTAAATTATCTTTATTAATGTTATTTAAACTTAAGGTTTTTTATTAAGTTTAGAAAAATTTAAATTAAATTTTTTTAAGAATTTAGAATATTTAAAGTATTTGTGTTAGGTTTGGAGGCTTAAAGTATTTTAGGTGGTTCCCCTTTTATCTCTACTAATATTTAAGCAGATTTAATATAATTTTATTTTTTCCCCTAAAAAAAACTTAAAGTATTTTTATTAAGTTTATAAAACTTAAAAAAATATTAGAGAAAGCCACATTGAATTGGTGGAGGTTTGGCATGAACCCCTACCAAATTTATTAATAATAAAAATAAAAATTACATAGGAGAGGGATTTAGGGCCTAAACCTCCCAAAAGAAATTACAATTTAAAATCTAATAAATTAATCATATATTGTCTGACTAAGTCCTAACTATTATAATACAAAAGTTAACACTATCCTAAGGCCTAACTATTACTATTTAAATATAAAAATATTATCTATTTGACCAAGTTTGACTAGAATGGACTTCTTTTCATCTTCTTCGTCAGATCTGACAGATACCACATCTACATTCGACTTATCGATATTTAACCCGGCAATCCTCTCTTTGTGAGCATACCAATCAGCTAGAGACATAAGAGCCTCTAATATGTTATGGGATGTCTGACTCCTAGATTCGTCGATTGTACGACGACTGTTGGAGAAGACTTTTAGAGTCACAGTAGAGATATGAGCTGTTAGGATATCCCGAGCATTCCAAGATAGGAAATGATACTGTGCCAAATTGTTCTTCCACCATCCAAGTATACCGAAATCATCTGCACGATATTGAACTCCAGAGGTGTATTCGTATATAGACAATTCGGTTAGAGTTGTTCTAGTCAATGATAAACTCGAGCACAGAGATCACAAATATTCATCATGTATCCAAATCTTCCTCCTTGACTGGAAGAAGATGGCATCTCTCCATATTGTGAATGACTTACACTTGCACACGAGCTCCCTATTTCACTTTCTCTGAAATAGAGATTAAATTAGTTTTTCAAAGTTTGAGATGTATCATCTTTTATTTTGTTGATATTTCTTTGGAAATTAAAAAATGAATCGAAGCGAATATCCAAACATGAATAAAAAAAATAAGTTAAAGTTTCAAACCTCTCACTTTTAAAATGAGGATAAAAAATAAAAGCAACACAATATATGACAGGAAAATTTTCGTAATAATTTAAAAAAAATTTCATATCAAACATCATAGGACCATACATGGCATATGGTCTAAATTCTCTAAAAGCACTTGCAACTTTTATCATTGTGAGAAGCATGTGATGAGTAGTGATGTAGTATTGTCCAGATAAAAGTTCAGTCTCTTGTGCAAAATTTTTTTAAAAAGAATAAATAACTACAGATTCATCAAAAACATTTGAATCAAGTGGTGGTCCATTATAAGTTGTTCTTTATAAGGAACACAATCTTGTAACACTAAAGTTGAGTTCCATCTTGAAGTAATATCTGTATCAAAAACTCTATAAGGTATTTTTTGGTCTCTACAAAGTGATTTAAATTATTGTCATCTGGGACCTGAAGATCTAAGGAACTTAATAAATTTTCTGTTAGCCCTAAGGATATTATTGCATATGATTTTTATTATGTTTAACATATTTTTGTGTGATGATTATAAGCTTAGTTTCTATAGAACAAAAGAATCATCTTTGGAGTCGCAAGGCTACACTATATAGAAGCAAAAGATCTTGGTGATTAAGGCATAATGATGAAGAAAAGATCAAGCCATTAAAGACCTTGAAGACTTATGTCTTAATTAGGGATATGCTAAGGTACTTTGTAAAACTCCTAACTTTTATCTTTGATTTTTGATCAAGTATGGAAGCTCCTTGAATGATATATGTCTTACAAACTATACTTGCAAAACCTAAGTATTCTTGATGAGATTTTGATGCTTTTGAATGTTTTCTTATTCTAAAGAGTATCAAGAATACATATTTCGAAGTGTTTTGAAATGTGAAGGAAAGTTCTTGTTGTTTAAGGAAAACTGGCTTTTAAATCCTTATAAAAAAAAAAGGTCATCTGATCTTAAAACCGGTCATCCCACTTTTCTAAAGCTAGAAAAATCGGATGTCCTATTTTAAAATCGGTGGTCCAATTTTTCTAAAAAATCGGTCATCCAATTTTTAAAGGGGATCATCCGATTCTTTCTGTAAAATAAAACCGGTCTTCCTATTTTAAAAAGGGCCCATCCGATTTTCCTTTTACAAGGAAATCGGACGTCCGATTTTATAAACCGGTCGTCCGGTTTCTAGTTTTTTTTACCGTTAAAAATTAACGTTACAAACTACAACGGTCGTTTTTCTACCTCTTCTATAAACTTAGCCTTGATGTACAGTAAATTAACCAAGTTGCTGAAAACTAAGTTGAGATCATTTAAGAACTTTTAAAGAGCTTTAAGATTGATTCTTCAAACATATTTATCTCACAATAAACTAAAAGGAAAATCTTCTTGGAGCTTCATTATTGATCATTCATCAAAGAAGAAGAAAGAGGAGCTTGTAGAAACATTGAATTGTGTTGTATCTTTCCCTTCTCAAGCTCATTTTATAACTTTGTTCCTTACTCATCTCTTTCTCTAACGATATCAAAGGTTTGTGTTGAAAAACCCCTTGGGTTATCCTTTGATTGTAATTGTATTGTAGATTGAGGTTGCTTGCAAAATCCTTGGTGGGTGATCCTCAAACTTGAGATTGTTGTAAATTTTGATTATAGTGGATTTGGAAAATCCTTGGGTGCTGACTCAAGCTAGTGGAAGTAGCTCTTTGAGAGAGTAAACCACTATAAATTGTTTTGCCTCTTTATTCTTTAAAGTTTAATTCTATGCTTATTACTTGATTGTCAAAACTATAAGACTTGTTTGGTTTGGAACTTTATTAAAAAGAGTTTTAGAATTCTTTCTCAAACAAAATTGGAGGTTTAAATTTTAATCACATAAAATATTCTTTTTTAAAAATTATCCAAAAACCGTATTCATCTCCCCCCTTCCCCCCTTTCCTCCCCCGCCCCTCCTCCCCCCCTCTCGGTTTTTCAATTGGTATCAGAGCGAGGCTTCTCTAAAAAAGGACTAACATCCTTGAAGCAAAAGATCTTTCAATTACTATGGCTAATGTTTCTAATTTACCCTATGTAGAAGACTCTTCTACAAATGGACCTCCTCTTTTCAATGGAACAAATTATACATTTTGAAAATCAAGAATTAAAATATATATTTGTTCTATTAACTTTGATCTTTGGAGTATTATAGAGAAAGGATCTTTTGTCCCCCAAAAAGATGGAAAAATCGAGAAGGTAGAAGAGTTTGATGAATATTATTCAAGAAGGATGACTTTAAACTATCAAGTCAAGAACATCCTAAGTTGTGCATTGGATGTAAATGAATACAATCGAGTAAGTGGATGTGACTCGGCCCATAACATGTAGAAATTATTGGAAGTCACTCATGAAGGAACCAACCAAGTCAAAGAATCAAAGTTGGCTTTGTTAGTAAGGGGTTATGAACTCTTTGTGATGAAACAAAATGAAAGTATTAGTGAAATGTTCACTAGATTCACAAACATCACAAATGGACTCAAGGCCTATGGAAAGGAATACTCAAAAGGAGAAGCAAATAGAAAAGTTCTAGATGCACTCCTTAAGGAATGGCAACTAAAATGTCTTGCCATAAAAGAGTCAAAGGATTTAAGAACTCTTCCAATTGAAGAACTCATAGGCTCTCTTCTCACCTATGAAATAAAAGTAAAAAGGTTGAATTAAATGGACCTAGAAGAAAAAGGAAGAAGAAGTATAGTTCTCAAAGTTAATGAGAAAGAACAAGCTAGTTCTTCCAACAATGAGGATGATCATGATGGTAATGAAGACATGACCTTGGTTATGAGAAAATTCAAAAGATTCTATGAGAGAGGCTTTAACAAAAAAGGGAAAGAAATCTCCATTTAAGAAAGGAGGACAAAAATCTTCATTATTCAAAGCAAGGTGCTTTGGATGTAATAGCATGGAACACCTTATAGCCGATTGTCCAAAGGCTATTGAAAAGGAAAAAAGAGCATTGGAAGCCAAGCTTGAAGCCTTAAAGATAAAGAATAAAGGCAAAGGGACTAATTGGTGCATGGGATCAAGATTCAAGTGAAGGTGAAGGTAATGAAAAGGCAAACATGTGCTTCATGGCAATGGAGAATGAGGTACAATCTTCACCCTCTAGCTCTTCTAGTCTCATTGATGATAATTATGATGATGATCCTAGTTCTATGCTCATTGAAATGTATGGTGAGTTCAAAAAGGTTTCTAAAAGAAACAAAGATTTGAAAAACAAGACTCAAGTTTTGCTTGAGAGAATTCAAAACTTATTTGTGAAAATAAATCTCTTCTTGAATCTTTAGAAGTCTTGAAGAATGAAAAAGAGTGTTCAAACAAAAATTTTCAAAAACTTGTTTCAGAAAACAAGAACCTTTATGAAAAGGTTTCCTCTCTTGAAACATGTTTGATTGATTATGAATTTTTAAAGAAAAATGTGAATGATCCCACTTTGTGAATTGAAAGATTTACTCAAGAAAAAGAAAATTTTGAAAAACTTCTTAGTTCACAAAGATCTCCTTATGATAAAAATGGCATTGGATACAACCACTCTAGTGCTTCTTCAAAGCAAACATATTTTGTCAAAGCTTCTTCATCCTTCTCCCATCCTCGTTATACTTATTGTGGTAAGAGTGTTCCTAAGGCCACTAGGTGCTTTGTAAAAAAAAAGTTGAAATGGGAGTCAAAACTATTTGGAGAATAAAAACTACTAACATTTATGGACCTAAAAGAGTATAGGTACCAAAAGTCATCTATTCTTCTACTATTGTAGGAACATGAATCAAGCTCCAAGTGGTTCTTAGATTGTGGATGCTCAAGACACATGACCGAAAACGCATCCCTCATGAATGAGCTAAGAGAAACCGAAGGTGGCTTTGTTACTTTTGGTGATAAGAAGAAAGGAAAGATCATCGATATAGAGAAATAATGACGACATAGATAACTCTTTGAGCTATGAACCAATACACACTCAAGCTTTGGAAGATAATACTAAAGAGGAAGAGGAGATTGAGGAAATACTAGAAGAGGATCAACAAACTCAAGATATTCCTCAAGATGTGATATATCCCAAAGGGGACTCAAAGGATGAAATCGTTGGCGATTTATCACAAGGGGTAAGAATAAGAAGGTATTTCATATATAACTTTGCATTATTATCTCAAATTGGGCGTAAGTTTATTGATGATGCCTTATGTGATGAGTTTTGGATGATTTTTGCTATGCAAGAGGAATTAAATCAATTTGAAAGAAACAAGGTTTGGACTTTAGTCCCAAGACCTCATGATCACAACACTATTGGCACCAAATGGGTTTTTCGAAATAAACTAAATGAATCCGGAGAAGTTATTAGAAACAAAGCTAGACTTGCTGCCCAAGGATTCAATCAAGAAGAGGGCATAGATTTTGATGAAACTTTTGCTCCAGTTGCTAGATTTGAATCCTTTAGAATGCTTTTAGCTTTTTCTTGTTTTAAAGGATTCAAGAATTTTCAAATAGATGTTAAGAGTGCTTTTCTAAATGGTGATATTGAGGAGGAAGTTTATGTTGAACAACCTCCCGGTTTTGTGCATGAAAATTTTCCAAATTATGTTTACAAACTTTCAAAAGCACTCTATGGTTTAAAACAAGCTCCAAGAGCTTGGCATGAGAAATTAAGTTGTTTTCTTCTTTCAAACAGTTTTTCAAGAGGTGTAGTGGATACTACTCTTTTTACAAAAACCTTTTGTAACAATGATCTTCTTCTTGTCCAAATTTATATTGATGATATTATTTTTGGTGCTACTAATGTTTCTTTATGTGAAGAATTTGCCTCTCTTATGCAAAAAGAGTTTGAAATGAGCATGATGGGAGAATTTCCCTACTTTCTGTACTACAAATCAAGCAAACCAAAGAAGGCATCTTCATCAATCAAGAGAAGTACACTAAAGAACTTCTCAAGAGATTTGCAATGAGTGATGCAAATGGTATATGCACTCTAACGAGCTCATCATTAAAGCTTGACAAAGATGACAAATGTAAAAAGGTTGATGAAAAAATGTATAGAGGTATGATCGGTAGCTTGCTTTACTTAACGGCTAGTAGGGGGATATTATGTTTGTGGTATATTTGTGTGCTAGATTCCAAGCTTGCCCCAAAGAATCCCATTTAATAGCTGTTAAACGTATTTTGTGATATTTTATTTCATCATATGATTATGGCTTATGGTACTCTAAACAATCTTGTTTTGATCTTATTGCCTACACCGATTCGAATTATGCCGGATGTAAGGTAGAAAGGAAGAGTACAAGTGGAACTTGCCAATTCTTGGGAGGATGCCTAGTATCTTGGTACAGGAAAAAACAATCGTGCGTATCTTTATCAACCGTCAAAGTGGAATATATTGCAGCTGGTTGTTGTTGTGCACAGGTACTTTGGATGAAACGCACTTTGATTGATTTTGGTTTTTCTTTTAAAAACATACCTATTATGTGTGATAATACTAGTGCTCTAAATCTTTCCATAAACCTTGTGCAACATTCAAAAACAAAACATATTTAAATCAAACATCATTTTATTAGAGATCATGTTGCTAAAGGTGATGTATTTTTAGAGTATATTTGCATAGAGGATCAAATTGCTGATATTTTTATTAAACCCCTCTCTGAAGAACGTTTTTGTTATTTGAGAAAATGGCTTGGTATTGGTAAATTTCATGACTAATATCTGTTGTTTGAGTTTTCAAACTTCCTCTTATTCTTTATTCCTACCGAAAATTCTTTTAAAAAATTGGATGCTTCTTTAAAAAACCGAACGTCCGGTTCCAAAAATGGACAAGAAGTTTTTTCTTCAGAAAAAATTACCGAGACATTCGGACGGCCTTGATTAAAATTGGACGTCCGATTTCTTATTTTCATAAAAGTCGAACGACCTCTTTTGAAAATCGGTCAACCGATTTCTTTTAAAATGTCAGGGCTTGCAGTTTTTAAAACCAGTTTTTTCTACAATTTTCAATTCTTTCTCACAACTCTTTCTCACTCTTCTTCTAAAATTCTTCAAATTTCTCTCCCCCACATTCAAGAAAGGATTATGAGAATGGAGGAATGAGATAGAGGTCAAGATCATTGAAGAGAAAAAGGGAGTGACTGGATAGTTCTTGGCTCTTGTTTCTTTTGTTTAGTTTCCAATCTTGAACTTCTATTATGTCTTTTGTTTTGAACTATGTTTTCTCTTGGTGTTTCCCGACTTTGGTATCTATGAAGCTTTTCTATATAATAATACTTTGATATTTATGAACTACTTTTGTGTATATCTCTTGCTTAGTTTGAAACTCTATAATGAAATCTTAATGATGAGAGTTTCCTTTATCTTTGTTTCTATGATCCCTTATCGACTCTCCTAAGTATCTTTTTGATTGATAGCAAAAGGGGGAGAAATACATGCAAAAAGTAAGGGGGAGAAATTGTTGAAGTGCAATGTTGCTTTATATGATTATGGCAAGACATGGTATGCTTTATTGGTGCCTTAGATGTTTTACATACTTTTGATGTTGCTCTATAAGGTTTTATGCACCACATGGGCTATATGGCTTGGTTTAGCCTTGATATCTTTTCTGATGCCATATTTATTGTGAAGCATATTTTTAGGGGAGCTTATCTTTCTAAACTATCTTCCAAACCCTTGGCATGTTTTCAAATTTATAGGGAGAGTTACCTCTCTCTTATGGTGTTTGATATTCTTTGCTCTATTGATGATTTCTTTGAAGCATCACCGTATTTTTATATTTGCTCTTTTGTTCTTTTGGTTATCATCTTGCGTATGTATTTGTCATAATAAAAAAGGGGGAGATTGTTAAGCCTAAGGGTATTATTGCATATGATTTTTATTATGATTAACATATGTTTGTGTGATAATTATAAGCTTAGTTTCTATAGAACAAAAGAAGCATCTTTGGAGTCTCAAGGCTACACTACATAGAAGCAAAAGATCTTGGTGATCAAGGCATCATAAAGAAGAAAAGATCAAGCCATTGAAGACCTTGAAGATTTATGTCTTAATTAGGGATATGCTAAGGTACTTTGTAAAACTCCCTAACTTTTATCTTTGATTTTTGATCAACTATGGAAGCTCCTTGGATGATATATTTCTTACAAACTATACTTGCAAAACCTAAGTATTCTTGATGAGATTTTGATGCTATTGAATGTTTTCTTATTCTAAAGAGTTTCAAGAATACATGTTTCGAAGTGTTTTGAAATGTGAAGGAAATTTCTTTTTGTTTAAGGAAAACTGGCTTTTAAATCCTTCTCAGAAAAGAGTCATCCGATTTTGAAACCAGTCATCCAATTTTTCTGAAGCTAGAAAAATCAGACGTCCTATTTTAAAATCGATGGTTCGATTTTTCTAGCTTTATACAAATTGGTCGTCTGATTTTGAAAGGGGATCATTCGATTCTTTTTCTAAAACAAAATCGGTCTACCTATTTTAAAAAATGCTCATCTGATTTTCCTTTTACAAGGAAATCGGACGTCCAATTTTAGAAACCGGTCGTCCGATTTTCTAGTTTTTTTTACCGTTACAAACTGCAACGGTCATTTTTCTCCCTCTTCTATAAATTGAGCCTTGATGTGCAATAAATTCACCAAGTTGCTGAAATCTAAGTTGAGATCCTTTAAGAACTTTTAAAAAGCTTTAAGGTTTATTCTTCAAACATATTTATCTCACAAAAAACTAAAAGAAAAATCTTCTCGGAGCTTCATTATTGATCATTCATCAAAGAAGAAAAAAAGAGGAGCTTGTAGAAACATTCAACTGTGTGGTATCTTTCCCTTCTCAAGTTCATTTTGTAACTTTGTTCCTTAGTCATCTCTCTCCCTATTGATATCAAAGGTTTGTGTTGAAATACCCATTGGGTTATCCTTTGATTCTAATTGTGTTGTGGATTGAGGTTGCTTGCAAAATCCTTGGTGAGTAATCCTCAAACTTGAGCTTGTTGTAAATTTTTACTATAGTGGATTTGGAAAATCCTTCGGTGTTAACTCAAGGTAGTGAATGTAGCTCTTTGAGAGAGTGAACCACTATAAATTGTTGTGCCTCTTCATTCTTTAAAGTTTAATTCTATG
The DNA here is from genome assembly GCA_028651295.1 of Catharanthus roseus. Classification (NCBI taxonomy): domain Eukaryota; kingdom Viridiplantae; phylum Streptophyta; class Magnoliopsida; order Gentianales; family Apocynaceae; genus Catharanthus; species Catharanthus roseus. Next base: position 15,232,149 of record JAPQWS010000168.1, on the reverse strand, counting down.
CTTATTGCTTGATTGTCAAAACTATAAGATTTATTTGGTTTGGAACTTTATTCAAAAGAGTTTTAGAATTCTTTCTCAAACAAAATTGGAGGTTTAACTTTAATCACATAAAAGATTCTTTTTTAAAAATTAGCCAAAAATCTTATTCACCCCCCTCCCTCCCCCCAAAGATTTTTCAGTCTCTAATCGTATTTGTAACATGTTCAATATGTAAATAACCGTCTTGTACACACAAATTCAAAATATGACATGCACATTTAACATGAAATAACTTTACATCTAAAATTGGTCTCAAATTATTTTTCAAAACTGAAACTAAAGAATCATTATTTGGAGCATTATCAAAAGAAATGGAAAAAAAATTCTATTATCAATTCTATAATCATGACATGTTTACGTAATAGTTCGTGCTATATTTGCACTAGTATGTGGGAATTCAAAATTTTTAAAACCAATGAATTTTTTTTTTGTTTAAATGCAAATTTTCATCGACCCAATGACGTGATGCACGAAAAATCTTCAGAAGTAATGGTTGTCCAAAAATCATAAGTTAACGAAAATTTACTAAGAATAGATTCAAAAATTGCAGCGAGGGAGTTTTTTTCTTCCTGAAAACTCTTAAGAATTTCCCTCCTAAGTGAAGTTCTAGGAAATCTCTTATAAGCCGATTGAAGTGTTATTTGCACTAATCTCACCAATGGATGGTTAGAAGGTAATGATAAACACATTCTACCAATTACCACCCACCTAACTATTTCTTTTTTTAGTAACTCACTATCATATTTAAAAGTTGTCATTGCATTTCCGGAAGTACTAGCCGAAAGTTGTGTTTGTGTAGTTAAATCTATCAAATAAGAAGGATGAACACGTTGTATATGTATTTTAAGTGTACCGGTGCCATCATTGATCATATGTGTGAATTCTGTTTACAAAGTTATATCTAGCTTTATTATTATTCATCTTATCAGAAACACCTCAAACAAAAGATCTTTTTCTACTACTACCACTAGGTGCGGTATCTGAAGGAGGAGGCATCTTATTTTCTTCATTTTTTTCATTTTCATTATCAAAGTCTACGGTATGGGAAGAAGCATGTCTTGAAGATGAATCTATAATAATAATAAACAGTAAAGTGAATAAATTTAATAACTAAACAAATCAAGTAAACAAATAATATTTAAAACAAAATAAAGAAATTCTAATAAATAAAGTAAACAAATAAGTATTAAAAATTAAATAAATGTATTATAGTAAATAAAGTAAAAAATAATTATTTAAAACTAATAAAGTTCCAAAATATAATAAATAAATAAATTAACATAAATTAAGGTAAAGAAAGCAAACTATAAATGATGAAGCTAGAAGTCCGAAGAAGAATTGAAGAAGCTTTGATTTTTGCCGATTTTTTTTCAATTCCTTCCTTCCTCCGAATTTTGAACGGATAGAAAACCTCCAAAAATATTTAATTCATGAGAGTTGATAGAATTTAGAGAGATTAAGGAGTTTAAGAGAAAATAGAAGAGAGAATGAGTGTCTTTTGGTGTGAGGAATGAATTACTTTAGAGGGCTATTCATAGTAAAAAAAAAAAAAAAAAACTGGTTGATTTTTTTAAAAAAAATAAATAAATAAATTGGACGGTTGTATATAGATGGTCAAATGATCTGGATCGTTAGATCTCAACAATCAAATGGTGGCCAACGGTCAAACCATCTAAACTGTTGAGATCAAACAGCTAGTTCATTTGGACGGTTGATCTGCAACGGTCCACGGAGTAAGGGTCAAAACCCCACAATCTTCAAATACTTTTTTTTTGGTTTTTTTGAAGCTGGCTCGTAGGCTAGACCGTGGTCTTGATCCCTGGTTGGGTTGGTCCTTGGTCGGTTTGTGGGCTCATCCAAATTTTGCATGGGCCCAGCCGATTTTGGGCTTGATATAGGCCGGTCCAGGCTTGGGTCGAGGTTCACAAAATCAAAGCCTACTACAAATCGGGTCGAAACGGACCGGGTCAGATGGATTTACAAGCCAACCCGCCCCATTGGCCATCCCTAGAATGGATCTCCCAAGCGCAATTAAATATATGTTTATTGGGATTGTGAGATACAATTTAATCATGGAAGTTCTTTTCAATGGGTTTTGATCTTCTACAACATCTTCTTTAACATTGATTGTGAGATACAATTTAATCATGGAGGTTCTTTTCAATGGGTTTTGATCTTCTACAACATCTTCTTTAACATTCTCTGTAAAATTCCTAAGGTATATTTTATTAATAAAATCTAATAAATAAAAAACCCTAAGGGGAAAATATAAAACCTACGAGAGAAATATATTATAAAAGAAAATGTTACAGACGATACTGGGTGATTTCACTGGTGCTGCAAAAAAAATGTTGGATTCAGAAACAAAATTTCATACTCATAATTGATCAGAAAAATTTGCAACTATAGAAACATAGATGCTTCTTAGTAGCAAGTTTTCAAGCTTGCATGCATATATCCTTCTCCCCAGAGTGCAACCAAACATTATGTTATACCAAAACTTTCAAGACATGGGCTCGGGAACATAGATAGATGATTTGGCGACTGATCGTGACAACTACTAGATCAATTATTGGAACGAATCAACAGAGGACCTACGATCAGTAATAAGGTTTCTTGACAAGGATTAAGCCATTTATGCGATAAGGAAATAATCAATTCGGATGGGTCACGAATTTAAGGTGATTAAAAGTAATAAGGAGAGGACATCAAAATATGCACAATCTATGGACTAGCAAATTTGTTCATGGAACATATGTATTATTAAGAAAGCAACACACGGCTAGTGGCTAATTACTGTTTATAGTTCGGAGAACACATGTCTCATACGGGTTCGAGAACAACCATCGAAATTCGCCAACTAGTCACATTGCAAAAAATTATACTTCACCTTATACGGGCAGATCCAACAACTCCTATAAGATGTATAACCAAAGAAGTTCAAGTCATATTTCATTCTAGATGTTCTTACAAAAAGGGTTGGTATGCCTGTAAGTCTATGACGAATTATATACGAGGATTGAAACATTACACTCGTTCTTCCTCAATACATGAGGGCGATTAAGGACGCTAATATTATTCATTGGTTACATCACAATTCAAGAAGTCCCATATAGAAAGTCTTTCATTTATTATTCTGGTCATTCCAACCCTCAATTTTAGGATTTCCACGCTGTCGTCCCGTTATAACTATTGATGAGACTCATTTGAGGGGAGATTACAAGGGAGTTCTGTTAATTGCAAGCTCTTGGGATGCTAAAAAAATCATATATTTCCACTTGCTTTTGCCATCATAAACGAGGAGTCTTTCGTAAGATAGAATTGGTTCTTGAAATTATTGCAAGATTATGTTTTGAAAGATAGACATGTTTGCGTCATTTTTTATTGGCAAAAGTGAATCTTGAACGCCATGACTCAACAAATACCATTAGCTAAACATAGGTATTGTCTTCGACTTATAAGAGCTACTTTCAATAAGACTTCTGATACCCAAAATCGAACAGACTAGTAAGTATACTAGATCGTAATAGAATAAACAAAGTCGTTCCACAGAGAATTAGATGAGTCCTTCTCCAATTATGAATTGAAAATTAACTTAGTCCAATAAAATCAATTAAAACCAATTTTTGAAGATTTGTAATTAATTAAACTAAATATTTAAACTACAAGAATGTAACTTTCTTAACAAATATTATTAGGTTTAAGGCACATTAGTTTACTAATTAATCATTATATTATCCTAATGATTCATTATTCTCAAATAAACCTCACTAATGGATTGACGTCCAAAATCGTTCAATAACTTTTCTCAAAACTTACCAAAGCTATTCTTATAAACAAACCAACTATATATGTATGTTGATTCTAATTCATAAGAACACATTCGATTATACCATCACAAAGATTGCACAAACCATACAAGTATATATCTCTATTCTTCGTGCAATTTATGGCCAAATTACTTAGCTTATTTGACTATGTCCTTTCTCAAGGATGCCTAATTAAATTTAAAACAATTTAAATGGTATATAATCATGAAAAGCACTAAGAATAGTAATTTTTCATTAAATCCATAAACTCTTAAATAATAAAATCAAAAAAAATAATATAATAAATTAAAGTAGCTACATCATGGCCTTAGAATAAAATATTAGCACATATTGAATTAATTAAAAAAATTTAAAATAAAGAAGAGAGTTATCGGAAACATCCCTTAATCGAATAATTCCTCGATACTTGAATCGAGAATAGTCTTTAATATTGCATCAAATAAAGCTCCAATCTTTGTCTTGAAAATTATAAAATTAAAAACTCAAATTTATGAAGAAAAACTACTCTAAAAACTACCCTAAACTAATCTAAAACTAGACTACACTAATCTAAACTAAGATTGGTTATCCCTAATAGTTGCCAAAATCCTCTATTTATAAAGGTTTATTAGAAAGAAATTAGAAGTTTACTTAAAAGAAATCCTAATTAAAAGTGGATTTTAAAAACTAAGGAAAATATTAAAAGAAAAAGGAGATTGCATCGCTGCACTTGTATGGACAAAATTCATATTCCAAAACTGGCATTTTCCTGCAATTTCTGCAATTTGCAATTTAGCCCCTGAAGTTTTTGAAATTATTCAATTTGATCATTCAATTTTATGAAATTTATGCTTCAGTCCCTGATCTATATTTGCGAGAATCAGCTCCTTTCTCACCTTTTGCTAAGTGCATTTAAGCCTTGAAAGTTATATTTTCTCTTCACGGCCATATAAATCCAAATAATCATAGAAAGAGTTATTTGTTCCAATTATGCCCAATTTACACTAGAATTAATACAAAATCCCCATCAAATAAAAATTATTTTTTAGTGTAAAATCTCATATATCGATTTCCCTATTGGCTAGTATCGATTCCATTAAACAAATGGCACTTTCTTATGATGGTTTATTTAAAATGGGAATAATGAGTACAAATCTTTCGGGGTCATTAAACACTATGTTGAAGACATCTCATGTATTGCCGTTAAGGCCTTGATTGATGTGGTACACAAAAAGATGATTCAATATTTCAACCAATATGGAGAAAAAGCTCAAAATTGTAGTTATGCATTCCCTAAATTAACGAATATGGGACAAGTTTGTGGGGAACGAAAGAAATTCTCGTACACTTAAAGTAATACAATATAATGCATACAGGAGCATTTGCAGTGTTCAGTCGCTGATTCGGGATGATGGCAGGGGGAATAATATGTATACACTTCATATGGGTTATAGATCATGTAGTTACAGAAAGTGACATCTAATGAGTTGCCTTGTTCACATGTCATGGTTGTGTTAAAGTTGATAGGTTTGGATGGTGCAACTCTAGTGTCAGAATTTTACTCGAAAGAATCATATAAGAAGAAATATGAAGCAAACTTTTATCCAGTCGCAAACTAAATTTTATGGAGAGAAGCATCATTTGAAATGATATTTTATCCTCCGAACATGAAATGCGGTTCTCCGAACATGAAATGCAGTTGTGGTCGTTACCAGAGCGATTTAGAGGTGAAATGGACTGTTGCAACTTTGACTCTCTACCGAGATGCAGAAATTGTTATGGGTATGGTCACAACAGAAGAAACTAGGTTTACAGTAACATTGATGCCAGTAGTTACATTTTTTTTTTTTTTAATTCCCTCTTTGTTTAGTACACTTCTTAGTGGTAAGTCATAAGCATTGCCCCATATGTATTCTCTTTTTATTTAATAAAGTCGGGAACCAGGATTCCTGCTTAGGCTCTATCCTTGTTATATTAAAGTACTTGTTTGGATAATATAAAGAAAATATATTACATGTTTCATAATAAGAATAAAACTAGCTATTGTGATACATAATAAGAAAAGTTATCTAGCTGTGATCAGTTTGTTAAAACTAGAAGTGCAACAATCTCTTTAAAAATTCAATTTTCCTCACGAGTAATCATAGCCCAAAGTCGTGAAGAATTAAAACTAAAGGGAAGATAGAAGATAGATTTATATAGTTATATAAATGATAGAATGTTTTTGTAGTTGTTTCAAAATTAAGTATCAACAATAAGGGAAAATATAATTAACCTATACATTAAGAAAAAGAAAATAAAGTTTCAATAATAATAAGAATAAATCTAATATGTTTCGTAAACAACTATAACACAAAATAACAAAAGTTTCATAAAGTTTCATAGCATGTTTCATAAACAGAAAATATTTATACAAAAAGACAAAATACATATAATCATATATACATAAAATATTACCTAAAAAAATATAACACAGAAATTCTACATTAACATTTTCATTTCTATCAGGAAAATTAAAAAAAATTACCTATCTAACAAGGTTAATTTCTACCACAAATATATAAAAATATTAAAATAAAAAAATATATAACAAATAAAAAGCATTACTTAACCAAAAACATAATATATTAGAAAACAAAATATAATTCAGTAATATAAATACAAAACACAAAATATATATAAACATGTAAACATCAAAATATTGCTTAAGAAATATAACACAAAAAAAAATTATATACTAAGTCTTTTAGAAAAATAAGAAAAAAGAACTTACCTTTCGTACAAAATTCTTTTTTCCTTCGTTCCTTTGTCCTCGTTCTTTTCTAAAAAAAATAAAAATTTGACCTTGTCCTCTTTCTTTCTCTCTTCCCTTACTGTTTCTTTCTCTTTGACCACAATAAATTACTATGGGAAAGAAACTCTGTAAAAATTTCAAGGGGGAGAGAAGAGCACGATTGGGTGGGTGGAATATTCAAGAGAAGAGAGTGATTAGAGGGTTGGAAAAGATGGAGGTAAATAAAGATAATTCAAAAATTTACAAGGATAACTCGAAAATATTTCATTTTAAACATTCAACTTTCTCTCTCTACAAACATTCTCTCTAATCTCTCTCTAAAAAAACTCAAATTTTGAACATTTAACCTAAATTAGCCTAACATATGGAGTCCCTGAAGAATTTCTGCAAGAAAATGTTGGTTTTGAGGTAAAAAAAATCGATTTTTTTTTTCAATTTCAGTAGCATTTTTGCCCTGATTTCGTCCAGGTGGACAAAAGTGAGCCACAACCTTTGCCATTCTGGGCGAAAGTGGCCCAGAATTTTTTTTTTTTTCATTTGATGAATTTAGGTTTTTTTTTTTTTTTTTGTAATGCTAATATTTTCATTTTACATTAACAGTCTGATGAAGATCCAAATACGTTTGAAGAGTTTTTAGAACCGGACGAATATATTGATTTTGGACATTTATTCACAACAGACAGAATTTTTAGTTCCAAAGATGAGTTGGTCAACTAGGCAAAGCAAACTACAATGAAAGCTAAGACATATTTAATCATAAATCGATATCAGAAATCAAGAACAGCTGCTGACTGTCGACCGTATGTCACATTGGCTTGCGAGCACGGAGGGATAGTTAAAAAGTATAAGAAACCAGTAGTTGATGATGAGGAAGAAGAAATTCCAATAAAATGACGGGGACCTTATGGGACCAAAAAATTTGGCTGCCTATTTAAACTAAAGGGAGAGCAAATGGTAACAAGCTAAAATTGGCAATTGTTTGTGCACGACGGGAGGCACAACCATAAAATAATTGTTTACCATCACGGTCATGCTCAGGCTGCAAAATTTACGGATGAGCAGTTGCAACAGACTAAAAGGTTCAGGAAAAGTCATGTGCTGCCTCGTAATATCTTACAATTTTTCTGAGAACAAGACGTTGGTTGTGCAGTTAGGTAAGTTAGAAGGGAATTGTTTTTAATACTTTATTAAAATATTATAGATTTGTTTTTCTTCAGTTAATAAGAACAATTTTTTGATGTATGTAGTGCACAGAATATTTACAATGTTGTTACAAAGATAAAGAAGAACCGGATGCAGGGAAGGAATACAGTAGAGGAAGTTCTCTGCCTAAGTGCACAAAGTGGTTACACGGTGTTCTACAGAAACCACCAAGAAAGCAACGTACTTAGTGATATTATTGTTGTACACCTGACATCGATTGCAATGATCAGAACTTGGCCATATGTAGTTATAATGGATACCACATATAAAACGAATAAGTAAGTATTCTAGTGGATCATTGTATTGTAAAATATCTTTACTAATTTATCCGCAAAAATATTTAAATTCATTAACTACTCCAGAGGATCATTGTTTTTTTAATAATTTTTTTTAAATAAATAGTTTACATTAATAATCCACCACACGCCATATGCAGATACCCCGAGAATCAGTTCCATATCGTGTAATGTCACGGTTATCTCACCCCATGGCATGTGGAAGGTGTTGATGTTGGGCTGCCACCTTTCAACAAACGCCGAAATCAATGCGAAATTTGGGTGCTGGAACATGCAAGATCGCAAGTCCGTAAGATCTGTACCGGCAGCCAATGAACGAACATGTGCATCTGTAAGGTCCTACCCTGTGAGTGCTATGTAACGCGATCGAACCCGCAATGTGCCACGATCCTGAAGATAAAACAAATAAATTTAGTAAATTTACTACCGTTACATAATAAATCCTTAACTATTTACATAAGTATAAATATTTGACAAATTAAAATATAGAAATAGCAATATTAACATGTAACTTTAAAATAAAGATATGCACCTGTTCACATCATATCGGACCCGTGACATGCATTGTATGATGGGATGAGTTCCGGGTCAACAGGACCTCCATCTACTGGGCCAGTCTGCTCCCAGTCTGAAGACTTGACTTTCTTCCTCCTCTGAGTTGGAGCCGGAACTTCACGAGCCACATCCGGTCTTTTGTTGTGAGACCCTGAAATCTTGCTCATCATTGACATAAAGCTCTCGATCAATCCTTTCCTTTTTCCATGTCAAGGACGCCCGTTGGATCCACTAGCATGTGCCACAAGCACGGGCTGCTCCTCATCACCGGCATCCTCACCCTCATCCTTACCATTATCGCCACCATCAGTACCATCATCACCTCCCTCATCTGCCTCTCCCTCAATATGTAGGGCCTGTACCCTATCATGCTCCTCGCTAAGCCCCCTATCACCCTCAAAGACCCTAACACCCTCACAAACCCTATCTACAGGCCTCCCTTCGTAGGACTCAGAGGATGAAACACCAAAATCAGCATGAGAATACCCATGTGTGCTGCATGAAGAATCATGAGGGGCGGCGCCAACCATCTGATAAAAAAACTCTACCCCTATCTGCCTCGGCTGACCATTAAACTCCAATATAGGCTCCTGGGCTGTAAATCTATATGGTATGCGTGGTCGTATAGTAGGAGTGTGTAAGTAGGGATCATATACTGTGTCTGGGGGATGTGAAGGTCCAGGATGTGCATATTCATATGCTTCATATGGCATAGGGGTGTATGACAGATGTGGTTGGAGGGGAGGTCGAGATCTAAAAGGTACGGTGGGTGGCTGAGTAAAAGAGCCAGGTACACCTATTCCATGATGGAAACCAGGTACGAGAGGGGTAGGAGTAGCGGGGAGGTCGGAGGTACTATGTCGCCCCTTAGTACCTCTAGAGGAAGCTATAACAGTGCGACCATGAACTCTGCCTGTCCTGTCTGTGGCAGGACCAAGATTATCATCGCCTGTACGTCCGCCTGGTCGAACCATCTATTATGTATTCAAACTAATTAATACTCGTTCGTCATATGTTTCAACATTTACTTTTACATATATTATTATGTTATTATTTATTATTATCGGGATCTATTATTTCATTTCTACTATTTCTTTCATACTATTATAATCCATCACTAATATTCTTTTGTAATACTTATTAATTTATATATTACTCGATCTTATCTCCTAAACCCTAAACCTAAGGCCAAGAATAACGAAGAATTCATATTCAAATTCAAATAGTTTAGCAATTACATAAGACATTTTCTTATTAAACACATAATTATAAGCAAACAATTTTAAACTACTTATATTTACTCTACATAGACAAAAATTAAATAACATCTTATTATTACTTTCTTATCACATAAAATAACTAGTCACACCCTTTTACATATACAAAATTAATTAACAATTCAAATAATCATTAAAAAAAATTGCACTTTTGCTCGGCCCGACGAAAGAGCCCGGTAACTTTCGTCCAGGCCTGCAAAAGCTTGTCACACTTTCGTTCGGCCCGACGAAAGTTGCTGAGCTCTTTCGTCAACCCGAGCAAAAGTGCCATTTTTGGCAGATTTTATTTTTAAAAGTTCGAATTTTTGCAAATTAAATTCATCTTTTCATGATCTAAACCGATAAATTTGTAAATAAATGAGAATAGATTGTAGAACTTACCTTTTTTTTCAATTTTGACGGTCGGATCTTCCTAGATCTGAGATTAAAATGAAGAGTCCTAGAGAGTGTTTAGAGAATTTTTTTTAAAAGAGAGGAAGTTTTTAGGTGAAAATGAAATTTTTTAAATTTTTTCGAGTTAACCATATAGATTCTCGAGTTGCCTTTATTGACCCCCGAAAAAGATTTGGCAAAAGGTAAAAAGGGTGAAAAAGCTGTCGTAAATTGAACCCAATGCACAAAGCATGTTTTGGCAACACGTTTGCATTCGGGACGTGTTTTGGTAACACGTTCCCATGGCTCTCCGTGGAGTTAGCAAAAATAAGGTTGAAGGGAACACGCTTTTAAAAAGACGGTTATTTGAAGAAAAAACCCTCATGCAATTAAAATTTATTCAAAAATAAAGATATTACATTTAACTTTAAGCGTCAGTTTGTTGCAACTGTTGTCAAACTTGATTGTATTAGTCGTACTTTTAGCAATAGTGGTTTTAAAAAATCAAAATCAGTTTTGGTGTTTGGAAACAACTTTAAAAATCAGTTTTTACAACTAAACCTGGTAATTCAAGTATTTGTCATTCATTATATAAACGTGATTTGAGTAACAAATGTCCAAAATGCCTATAGTATAATTCCTTTATAAATTATTACTCATTTTCCATTTTTAATTAATACGTTTTTTAGTAGATTTTTAATTAATACCTAACAACTTTTTTCATATATTAAGTTTTATTCCTTTAAAAAGAAAGAAATCAAGTTTTATTCTAAACTAAAACAATCAAATAATTAAATAATTCTTACCAAAACATAATTAAATAATAAAACTAAATATATCTATCATGAAATTATGCATACTTTCTTTTATTTTAAAAATGTAAAAATTATTTTTTGAGAAATTAGCTATGAGTAAATACGAACTCTTTAACTTTTCTGTTTGTAACCATAAACTTTTATTTTATCTTTTGCTCACCATGAACTATTTTTGTTTTGCTTAAAATAGCCATGAACTATTTTCGACTTCTCAAATATAACCATGAATTTCATGGCTATATTTGAAAGGTCGAAAATAGTTCATAACCATTTAAAAAAAAAAAGTAGTTCATGGGTAGAAAAAGATAAAATCAAAGTATGTGGCTACAAACAGAAGATATAAAATAGTTCATAGTTAGAAAAAGATAAAATAAATGTTTTTGGTTATAAACATAAAAGCTAAAATAGTTCATGGTTATTTATAGTTAATTTCTCTTTCTTTTTTTTTTTTTTTTTTTTGGGATTGTAAAAATTATCAGACGAATATAAATGTTTAAAATAAATAATGAAAAAGTTTATCCAACGAGGCTACACAAGAAATTTATCATTGGCTTCCTATTCTTGTGACAATCTCTGAAGCTAATTGATCTCGATATTCATTCATTTCTTTTTCACCCGGTGTCACAATAAATGCTAAATTTGACTCACATTTTGATTTTTTCGATGAACATATCGATCATATTCTAGTCTTCTATTGCCTTTCTTCTGATGTACTTATGAATCATCATAGAAGCAGTCACGATAGGTACTTGAATATCAAAACTGAAAGACTACATGCTTTCTAATAAATGCCATCTAGATTTCCAAACTCCGAATGTTTGTTCCATTATCCTTCTTAAAGAAGAATGAGCTTGATTAAAAATTTCTTCAGCATCTAGCTTTTACACCTCTTCGAAACTCGAAAACGTCTTCTTTCTCCTGTATAAAATGTAAGGTAGCCATCCTTTTATATTTATATATCTAGCATCAATTAAATAATATTTACCTACAAAAATATTTTTTTAAATCAAAAAAATTTAAATATAAATTTTTATTGCATAAAATATTTGCCGATTTTATTTTAAATTCATGACTTGGTGGTGAATGTGGAAATTTTAAATTTGGTTTTCTTATGGCTTGGTGAAAAAATACGTGAATCATGTGTTCTTCCTTCCCAGCCTGACCACACAACTGTAAAATACAAATCAAAATCACAAGTTGCCATAATATTTTATGTTGCATACATTTTTCGTCCTATATATGGAACTACTTGCTCATTTGTTGGAAGTATTGCTTTTACGTGATTTCCATCAATAGCTACAATGCAATCCTAAAATGTAAGTTGCACATTAGATAATAGCTTAGGCAAAAAGGTAATAAATTTTACTAGAAAGTGAAAGAAAAAACATTGTCTTACCTTAAAGTAAGGCCACTATTTTGAATTTTCTCATATATACTCATGGACAATATGAAAATTTTCAATTGGTTTGATTACACATCCATTGATAGAGCTACAACAGCTTCAAGGATATATTAGAAATGCCTACTGATTGTTTCCCCTAAGTGTTGAAATCATTCTTGCATCATCCTATTACTTTTTGCTTGACCATGCATTTGTAGAAATATTAACTCTTGCTCTTCACTTGAGAGTTCTCAGTCATCTCTCAAATTGTATTTCATCTTTGAATCTTGACAAAGTGTACAAAGTACATGCTTCTCCATCCTAAGTTGCTCTTGAGATCAACATTCATGAACATTAAGGACTTCAGTCAAAAACTTGTGACTAGTCCGTAGAAGTTCGACATGGCACTTTATCAATATAGTTAGAATAATTTCACTATTATTGAAACACCTGCTAATGCAAGGTCGCAAAAATATTCATCATTACCTATTTCTTCAATTTTATCCACATTAATTCATGTATAACAAATAAAAACAAGAAGCTATGAAAATTATTAACAATAATATAGAAATTTACCTATTCCAATGACATGTTAATATGAAAAGCCTTGACAAGAAAATGGATATTCACTTGGAAAAAGAAGAAATATAGCCAAAAATAAGGAATATAAGATTGTATTATTCAAATAAATAATGTAAATAATGTAACTAGATAATTAAAATGTTAGGAACAAGCACTCCAAATTGAACAGGAAATGAACTATTCAAACCATTCCAAGCCAAGCTTATATATGTAAATATAGTAATTATATATTATAGTTTTCAATATCATTATTCGCTTATGACCTAACTTATGAATCTAATTTGAATAGGAATAAACTATTTTGGGTGGCATATTATTGATGTTCTTCTTGTTTAAGCCAAGCAAACCAAACTATTAGAGTACAAAGTGCTTGAAACATTTCTCTATTCTCAGCCTTTATGAACAAGCGAGTTCCAAGCATATACAGTTCATCACATACTATAACTTCTGGAATTTCTGCAAGATAGTTTATTGCTTCTTCAATTGTACAACTAGAAGAGCTAGTTGATGATGATTCTATTCGAGATGATAGGATTTTATTCCAATTTTCTATATGTTGGAAACTAATTACTATTACACAAAACTATTTACTATCACAGAACCCAAATTAATAAGCAGCGAAAATTAAAATCCAACTCTATTACATAAAAGAACTTCTTCCTTCCCCATTTGCTGATCGGTAAAAGCCGATCTTAGTGTCAAACGGTTTTTCCAGTAAAAATGGTTAGCCGAAATGGAAATAAATAGAAAAACCACAAAAGAAAGTTTCTTACCCTCCGCCGCGGGTTGGCTCCACCGGCGACTAAATGACCGCAAGGATAGCGGCACCAAATAGCGAAGCGTCGAGGCGTCGGTATGGAGGTTAGATCCCAAGAAGCCTCGAAAATAAGAGTCACAGGTGTCTCCCTCATCCTCACCCTCTCATCTCTCCCTCAAGCACTCGCCGAAAACAGTGGTAAAGAAGACCACCAAAGGACAATCGCTCACAGCAAGAAGGCGTCACGGAGAAAAACCGAAGGTCGGAGAGGAGCAGCAGTGCAGCGGTCTGCGAAGAAGAAAGGGAGAAAACAGATATAGAGACGGCACTCCCAAAAAGTCAGAGATGGGGAAGAGCGAAAGACAAAGAAGAAGAAGATTCAGAGTGTACTGTGGAAACTGAGAAGGCACAATAAATAGGTAGAGTCACAACGGGCAGCCCGGGTTGGCCCGGCCCGGCACATCTGACCTAATCAAAACAGATCACCTACTCTTCAGCTGAGGCCCATGGTCATCATTGGGTTGAGAGAAGTGGGCTAGAAAATGGGAAAATATTAGGAAGACAAAGGCCCAAAAGGCCTACAACCTCCTTCTTGAACAATATTTTCCAACCGTTGTTTTAACTCACTAAGAATTAGACCGCGTCCAAATAAGGAAATCCTCTTGAAGCCAGAAAGCTTCTTTGATAGCTTCCTTTACTGCAATGTATTCAGCCTCGGTAGTTGATAAGGCAACTATCGATTGCAATTCAGATTTCCACGAGACTCAATTACCCGCTAGGGTAAAGAAATAAGATGAGGTGGATCTTCTACCATCCTTATCACCTGCAAAATCAGAATCAACAAATCCAATTAGTTCAAAATCAGACCAATTATAATAGTGTAAGTCTCGATCTAAGGTTCCGTTAAGAAAACGCAGTAGCCACTTGAGAGCAACCCAGTGATCTCTTCCAAGGTTAGACATAAATCTGCTGAGAAGGCTTATAGAGAAAGCAATTTCTGGTCGAGTAGATATCATTGAGTACATGACTGAGCCTATGGCCATTCTGTAAGGGATATTTGCCATATCTCTTTTCTCACTTTCGGTTTTAGAACGGGTTTTGTCAGAAAGATTAAAATGGCTCGGAAGTAGAGTTATAAAGGGCTTACATAAGTGCATGGAAAATTTGGATACAATTTTCTGAAGGAAGGGCTTTTGAGTTAGAAAAAGTGAACGATCAGTTCTATCTCTCGAAATACTCATCCCAAGAATTTTGGATACAACACCTAAATCCTTCATATCGAATTCAAATTTTAACAGAGATTTTAGATCATCGATCTTAGCTTTATGTCTGCAAGAAATTAGCATATCATCTACATAAAGCAATAAGTAAATAGCAGAATCAACGTTATTACCAGAAAAATAGAGACAACTATCATAGTTGCTTTTAGTAAAGCCAACTTTTTAACATGAAAGAATCAAACCTCTTGTACCATTATTTGGGTGATTGTTTAAATCCGTACAAGGACTTTTTCAAAAGACACCCCATGTGTTCTTTACCTTTAACCTCAAAGCCCGGTGGTTGTCGCATATATATAGTCTCTTCGAGATCAACATGCAAGAAAGCGATTTTAACATCAAGTTGTTCAAGATTAAGATCATAAAAAGCAACAAGAGCGAGAATAATCCTAATCGTTTTGTTTAACGACAGGAGAAAAGATTTTATTAAAATCAATACCCTCAACTTGTGAAAAATCTTTTGCAACCAGCCTAGCCTTGAACTTTGGAGGTTTATTAGAAGACTCAGGCTCTTTTATTTGAAAATCCATTTGCAATCAACTAGCTTTTGTTTTGAGGGTTTCGGAACAAAAATCCAGGTTTTGTTTTTGTTTAAAGAAGACATTTCCTCATCCATAGCACGAAACAATAAAACGCGATTAGGACTTTTCAAAACATCAGAAAAATATAATGGTTCTTTTTCTTCCACATAAGATGCAACAGCAAAAGCATGTGAAACAACGTAGGAGTAACCATATCTGTATGTTCCTTAGGTACTCTTCTAACCTTATCTCTCGTAAGCTGGTAATTCCTAAGGGCTTGAGCTTGGGCTTTAGGTTGCTTTCCTCCTCATCAGAACCTTCTAAAACAGGATCAAGGTTCTAGGTTTACTAAGAGGATCAGGTATGCTACTGGATGATACAGGTAACTCTTGGTTGGTTTCAGGCTCCTGAGGTGGTTCTAAAGAAGGTTCAGAGGTGACCTCCACCACTACAGGAATACTACTAGGAGTGGGAACGCTCGATGGACTATCGGAGACAGGTTTATCCTTAAGATAGGGCATCTCTAACTCCTTGAAGATAACATCCCTACTGATAACAATCCTTACTCCCTGTTCACCTTTTAACTACACTCTATAACCCTTCACCCTACTAGGATATCCTATGAACACTCCCTTTCTAGACTTAGGATCTAGTTTACCCTCCTTCTGATGTGCAAAGGCTGAACACCTGAAAATTCTCAGGTTGGAAAGGGTAGGGGGTTTACCACACCACAGTTCTATAGGAGTCCTAAAGTTTATGGCTGTAGAAGGGGATCTATTGATGAGGTAGACAGCTGTACTAACAGCTTCCCCCCAGAAAGGTTTTGGGACACCAGAAGAAACAAGGAGACATCTAACCTTATCCATAATGGTGCGGTTCATCCTCTCAGCTACTCCGTTTTGCTAGGGGTTATACCTAACCGTTCTATGGTGTAAGATGCCATGATATGCACACAAATCAAAAAACTTCCAGTTACAAAACTCAAGACGATTATCGGTCCTGATAGTTTTTAGTTTATTTCTAGAATGATTTTTGGCAAAACATTTCCATTCACAAAACTTTTCAAAAGTTTGATCTTTAGTTTTTAAAAGAAAAAACCCAAAGATGCCTTGAAAAATCATCAACAATAGACAAGAAATAAACATTACCACCATAAGTTGGAACTTTTTCAGGTCCCCCACAGATCACAATGCACATAATCAAGTATAGCGGAAGACTTGTGTGTGCTAGTTGAAAAACTTTGTGTTGTTTTCCCAAAACGTAGTGGTCACAAAAATCCAAGGAATCAATTTTTTCACCACATAAAAGATTTTTTTTTTGTAAATAATAAAGTCCCTTCTCAATAATGTGGCCGATCCTCCGATGCCACAACATAGTTTTCTCGGGAACAGTTTTTGAAATCAACGTAGTGGAGTTACAAACTGTTTTAGCAATGAGAATGTATAAACTTTCTCTTTTAAAACCTTTTAGCATGACTAGGTTTCCTTTGCAAATACGTAAAATACCATTTTTGGATTTAAAAGAAAGACCAAGAGAATCCAAATAACCGAGAGATAAGATTCTGACGAAGGTCGGGCACGTATCTCACCTCAGTGAGTTTTCTAGTCATACCATCATGCATTTTAATGAAAATATTATCAATACCTTTAATATCACAAACTTGATTGTTTCCCATGTAAACCTTTCCTTGATTTAAGGGTGTGAAATCAGAAAACCAGTGTTTGTTGGGTGTCATGTGAATACAACCAGAATCAAGAACCCAATAATAAACAACTTTAGAACACGAAGGGGAAAAGGAAACACACAAAACCTCTGAAAACATAGGATTACCATCTGAATCAAAATCGTGGGTTTTTTTAATTTTATTACTCCCTTTACCATGTTTACGTTGTTTTTCATCTTTAATTCATTTAAAACACTTATTTTTCATATGTCCCTCTCTACCACAATAAAAATATTTCACTTTGTTCTTCTCTCGAGATTTGGATCGCCCTTTACTTTGAGAATGGTGACTAAGAGGTTCCCTCCGGTCAACTCTTCCTCGCACGTAAAGGTTTCCACCGTGTGATTTATTTTCTTTTTGTAAACCAAATCTTTAGATTTCAAAGCGTTTTTAATATCGGAAAGAGATAAACCATCTTTGCCATATTTAATAGCATATTTTACATCGTTGAAAGAATCGGGTAAGGCATTTAATAAAAATGACTGCAATATTTTCATCAGAGATTTTCTCTCCAACGTTTTGAAGTTCTAAAAAGATTTTATTTAAATCATCCATATTTTCTTAAAGTGTTTTTGACCCATTCATTTAAACCTGAAAAGCTACTCTTTGAAATAAATTTTATTTGAAAATTGATTTTCCTAAATATCGTTTTTCCAGTTTAGTCCAAATTTCGAAAGCATTGTCTTTTTCATCGATTTCTTGTAAAACATTGTCAGTTAAATGCAAAGTGAGACAACTGTGTGCATCACCTAGTTTTTCTGAAAGAACTTCACCCTTCCAAGATTCCGAATACTCTTCGGGGCTACAGATAGCAGGTGCAATTTTATTTTGTACCAAAACTGATTTGATTTTCCTCCGCCACATTACAAAGTCAGATTTACCATCAAACTTATCAATTTCAATTTTTGGAACTGACATGTTTTCTAGGCAAATAAATGTAATTAAGTGACTGGGAAAATGAAAGATTTGAAAAAGGTTTGATTAAAATTAAAATACCCGGATTTTTCGCAAAAGAAAAATATATATATAATTTAAAGAAAAATAGCGTTGGTTTTCGTTTGCTTGATTTGTTTTTTCTTTTTTAAAAATGGCGCAACAACGTGTGAGGCACGAAACCCAAGTAAACACGTAAATTAAACAATATATAATTGAATAACGAGAAACACGGCAGAAATAAAACTGTCTCAACAAAGAGCAAAAAAAGACAAAACAGAAGGAATAAAAACAATAAATATTTGAAAAATAGAAAAACGTGCCAAGATACAGATACTTGAAATCTCACGGATTCAAGTCAAGCTTGGGTTTTATAGTTTTGTAAAAAAAAACTTAAAGAAACCCAAAAAAGAAAAAAAAAAAAAACTATAACAACAGCAGATGTACCAGAATAATATAAACAGAAGCAAGTATAACACAAAATAGTAAACAGAAAACTCTGAACCGTGATGCAATTTAGAGAAAAACACAGTAATAATAATCACAGACCGGTGGCAAGTCGAAGCAACAAACAGAACAGAAATAACCAGTGGCAAGCCGAAATGAAAACAAAAACAGAAATAATCGGCAGCAAGCCGAATCAAAAGGAAAAACAGAAGCAGTAAAAAAAATAATAATGATAAATGAAAAGGAAGTTTAGCAATACTTCACTGGTCAGTTCTGAGGAACTCAACAATTCCATCAGATCTGGATTCTTCCGAAGTTGTCAACGCCGACGAAGAACCGTAGCTCTGATACCACTTCTTGGAAACTAATTACTATTACACAAAAATATTTACTATTACAAAACCCTAATTAATAAGCAGCGGAAATTAAAATCTAACTCTATTACATAAAAGATCTTCTTCCTTCCCCCTTTACTCATCGCAAAAAGCTGATCTTAGTGCCAAATGGTTTTTCCTGTAAAAATGGTTAGCCAATATGGAAATAAATAGAAAAACCACAAAAGGAGAAAGTTTCTTACCCACGGCCGCGGGTTGGTTCCGCCAACGGTTAAATGACCTCAAGGATAGCGGCGCCGAACAGGGAAGCTTCAAGGCACCGGTATGGAGGTTAGATCGGGTACCCTCAGTCCAAGAGGCCTCGAAAATAAGAGTCACGAGTATCTCCCTCTTTCTCACCCTCTCGGCTCTCTCTCACTATACTCTCTATAAGAAAATCAAGATACTTTAACAATTTCTTAGAAGTAGTTGATCTTCTTGCACTATCCCTGCCAAAATCTCCATCTACTGATTTTCCTTTTTTATGCTTGCTAATCTCTTTGGTCTTTTCAGTTGCATTTGTATTAATTACTTCAATATCTTCTGCTTCTTCTTCATAACTGTTGTCACCATCATCTTTGTTGGTCTTATCTTGAGAAAATATTTCAGGCAGTACTCTTGAATTTGGAGCCTAGGCTCTAGAACCATTTGAAATAACATCCATAAATATCTCATCTAATTGAAAACAGTGCTCCAAACCTTTATCTTTAAATTTAGCAACCATTGGTTCCTTCTACATAAAACATTTGCAATGATTTAAAAAATAGAAAAATTTTAAAACTAAAAAGAACATCCTAATAAGTACATGTATCTTTTTTTCCCACCATTTGTCACTTTGAGTTATAGTCTATTTTTCAATATCCCGTCCAAGTCTTGTCTCCTCTCAAACTAAAAAGTCTCACAATTGCCATTCTTTTCTTATTATGTTGTAGTGATTCTTGAGTTGTTTCCTATTGTAGAACTTACCAGTTTATTTTGCAAATTTTGCATTTAAATTTTCCCAACGAAGTCTGTAAAAGACACCATTTGCTCTGTTTCTATCTTTTTCTCAGCAACACACAGGTTAATAAAATTTTCATGTGACTTAGCATCCTATGAAGCTTTTTATTTTTTCAATTGTTCTTTTTTTTGCTTCTCTATCAAGACTCTTTCTTTTCCTATATCTAGTGGTCTCTATCTTCATATTGGTAAAAACTAAAAATTATTATTTACTTGCTCAGTTTTGTTAAAGATTGTTTAAAATTCTATTTCCTATTGTATATTATTATTTCTTATTGTGCTTAGTTGTAGATTATATCCCATGTGAGACTAGAAATCTAATTGGCAAGAAACCATAATTGTATAGGTTTCCTATAAAACATCAAACTCATACAGTATGTCAAGAGGCCATTCTAGTCGTGTATAGCAGAACAGTAAGGAACAATATTTTCGTTCTTCCTCAAAACTATATTACTTCTTGTTTCTTTACATAGTATCAGAGTCTTCAACGGCTAAAGACAATATCGAAAGAGATGGAAACCGGTGAGGCTTATTCATTAATCTTTAACAATGGTCCGAGTACGTTGATCACTCACGTATAATTGAAGAAAGAAAATTACGATAAGTGGCCAACCTCCATTAAGTTGGCTCTTGAGGCCAAGGATAAATTAGGGTTTATTGATGGAACTATCACTAAATCGAGCGATAAAAATTCCAAATTGTTGAAAAAATAGTGGAACCTGAACACTATGATTGGCTCATAGCTACTGAACACCATCGAACTAATGTTGCGTGTGATACCCACAACCCTGCCACTAGGTCAACTGTGGCTGAGTAGGGCATCTGCGTGCCTCTTGGCACTAAATTATAAGTTTCATAATAAAACACAACCCTAGAACAACACTAACAGGTATACACACAAAGTACGCAGAAAACTTAAGTAAACTAGATACCACTAGTGTGCTCAAAACACAAGATTTATAAAAAAAATAAAAAATTAAAAAAAAAAACTTCTCATGATCGTTTCAATATAAAAACAAAAGTATCTTACATCAACAACTTTACAAGACAAAATAAAAAGGAAAAAAAACTTTACAAATGGTTCGAGTCTAGGAAAGATAAAACATAAACATATGCCCTTCTGGGGAGATTTGATCCAATAACTCCCAGCCAGCCTAAAACTTCAGTGGCTTGCTGGGCCCCTGACTGTCCTGAGTTAATCTGAAGAGAAAACATAAAATGGAAAAACGTGAGCGCGAACGAGTGAGTCCACGTGTTTGTGTATACTGTAGTGATTTCTTTATAACAATGATGATGCAGTTTCACAAAGCAGTTCATGCAATATGGTAAGAAAATATTCCCTTTTATTATTTTAACAAAACTGATGCTTGAACCTGCATGAGGGTTTCGAGTGCAGCTGGGAAGTCTGAGCGAATCAAGACACATCAGCACAACTTCTACACCCCAAATTTAAAAGAACATGTATTGCAACAATGGGGCTTTACGGACAAAGTCCGGATCCCCAAAACGAGGTCATCGGAACCAAGTTTCGGCATCTCGTAGTCGATACAAGCAAAACACCATACGAGCGCTCGATTACCAACAACCGCACTCCCATATCACTGGTCAAAATAGGCTACAGACTCTTGGGGCACCTGCCAGGTCTGCCCTGGGGCCAACCTCAGTTTCGATCCCCTCCTGACTCTCCACTAGGCGACCGTCCCACCGCAGAGCATGATACGATATCCACGTAAATACCGATTAGGCCACGCCCTCAAGGTACTACGCCCCTCTTCAAGTGGATCTACCCTCAAAGTCAAAAACCCGTCCACGTCATCGGAAGAGGCCCTAGTACAGGGGACTAGCCACGTACAATGTAATATGCTAACGCGTCCGTTAACTTGATTTTCACCAAACTTTAATCCTGGTCAGAATGAGGCTTTCATATGTATTTACAAATCGAAAGGCCATTCGCACGGCCATCATAACAGATTCAAGTTATAAACATTTCAGAGCACTAAAAATCCTCATCCGCCAGTCATCACATGCTCATGCAAATTTCACAATTATGTCAATGTCAGATCTATATTAATGCATGTCAAACATGTAACTTTTCAAGTTAGAACATTTTCCAACATATAAATATTTTCAGAAAAACTTTGGTACAACAAAATTCTTTTTCACCATAGTAATAGTCTGTTTTAAAAGAAACAACTATATGGAGCATCCGCTCCTATGCATTTTTTCTAAGGAACATGTAACACATTGTGGAGAATATCTCCAAAAATATGCTGAGTTATATTGTTCCAAAAACAGCAAACATTTTGTGACAAATTCGGAAAACATATTTATACGACTTGCAATATTTGAAATAACATAATAACATGGAGTTTGTGGACCCACCTGGATACAGATCTACTACTTAGATCCTACAAAATAATAATACGAAAATACTTAATACCTGGGTACCGATCAAATAGTCATATTCCCTAAATAATATCGAAATCTTACAAAATGAACTTAGGATGTAAATATACCTATATATAATAATAATTCTTTAAAATGATCGAAAATTCTATACCCTTAAAAAAATATGTTCTCCTAAGAAACCATAATTAATTATATACTAAAATCCATTTAAACATTTAATCCTAAAAAAAATCACAAACTTAAACTAAACTATATATATAGTCTAATGAAAAGAAAAGAAAATTAATAATAATAATAATAATAATAATAATAATAATAATAATAATAATAATAATAATAATAATAATAATAATAAGAGCATGCAAAGGACATGCAAACAATTGGAGACTATTATGGCTGCCAAAAAACTTAAGGGGAAAAAAAAAAGAGACTTATATAATATATATGCATATGGCTGCAGAAATGCTAGAAAAAAAAAAAAGAAAAAGACTTATGACATATATATATAGGCAACAATGGCAGTTGGGCGCGGGGGGAGAAGAAAGAAAAGAAAAGAAACGGGAAGGAATTGTGGTGGGTATAGGAGGTGGCGGCAAGTTTCTTAAAGACGAAGGTTTTTTTTTCTTTAATCCTTATATGAAAATGTCAAGTACTTAAATTTCTAAAATATACACACTAAGTATTAAAAACAAAATCCACTTAGAAGCATTTATAAACCTTAATAATAAAACTTCAATATAATAAAATTTTATTCTTATTCCTAAGTATCTCTAAAATACCACTAAGTGTCAAAAATACTATATTCCACCAATATAGATCCAAACTCTATTTTCATAACGTCTATAATTTTAAAGTCATGCTAGGTGCTTATGGGGTAGGGCGTTACATTGCAATCCTTACTTACAAAGCCATGCAAAGTTAAAATTTTGTAGGATGAATTAAAGGGGAGGTTTGTGTGGCTTATGGTTCTTGTCTCTACGAAATAAAATTAGAGATTTATAACTGCAAACAAAAGGGGCAAAATGTGGCTGCCTATTATGCTCATCTCAAGAAATTATGGGACGAATTGGCAACTACGAACGAGTTCTCGTATATGATTGTAAAAACACATGACCGCTAATCTGAGAAAATAAAGCGAGGAAGAAAAATTAATCCAATTCTTTTAGGACTGCACAACAACTTTAAAACTATTCATTCTAATATTTTGAACGAAGACCCCCTCCCCACTGTTCAGCATGCCTATAACAAAATTACAAGAGAAGAAAGACTGTGTGCCTTGACTAGTGATGGAGATAAAATTGAGATTGCTGCGTTGGTTGTGTACACAGAAGGATCCAACATCAATGTCCGAGGGTTCTCCACTGAAGATAACTCTGCAATTCTTTACACTATCTACAACAAGCATGGATACAACGTGAAGAATTGTTTCATCATAATAGGCTACCCCGATTGGTGGCCAAAGAAAAACCAACAGCAAAGGAAGGGTCACGGAACAGTCACTGCAGGCAGGAGAGGTCCCAGCGGCAATCGAAACGAACTCGGCAGACTCGGTGCTAGCAACGGTGGTCATGGCGCAAGCGCTGCCAGTAAGACGTAAGTCACCTTAGCTAATGCCACTGATGGTAGAACTTCATATTTTTCAGCCATGGGAGAAGGAGCTACGATGAGTGCTTCTAGAATTCCCTCTCCAAGGGTATTTTTGGAAGAACAATAGAAAAGCTTTGACTAATTTCTTTGGTAGTAATAATTTAGCGTCTTCTGAGAAGCTCTCTGGTAAAAATTCTTCCCCTTATAATTGATACTAGAGCCTCACACTACAATACTGGAAATTATGGAATTCTTAATAATTACACTTGGATAAGCGAATTTGCCCCATGGAAAGAGAATTTTGCAGTCAAAAGTGGTAGTGTGAAACTTGGATCGAATATAACTTTGAATAATGTTTTATGTATTCCCCAGCTCACATGTTATTTCTTATCTATATCCCAATTATTGAAATATTTAAATAGAATAGTGGTGTTCACATCTATCTATACTATACAGGGCCATACCTCGAGACCAAAGGAATGGGTTTACTATATTCGAGAAGTTCCACCTGCAAAAATAAATAAATAAAGTCTCTATTGATGATAATAGAGATTTATGGACCAAAGGTTGGGGCATTCTTCCAATTCTATTCTAAATTTATTATCTAATGTATCCAAGACTAAGTCTATTTTGCCTTCTAATGTTTGTTTTCGTGCTAAACAAACTCTTGTGAACCTTTTTCTGCTAATTATAATAAAGTTTCCACAATTTTCTCTTTAGTTCATTGTAATGTGTGGGGGCCTTATAATATTGAATCTCATGATAGGGCTCGATCTTTTCGACAATTCTTGATAATTATTCTCTTGAAATATGGATATTTTTAATGAGTAATAAAAGTGAAGTTCGAACCATTTTGCCTTTTTTTTTAAAATATTAAAACATAATTTCACACGACCATTAAATGAATTATCACTGATAATGGGGGAGAATTCACAAGTTTAGAAGATTATTTCTTGATCATGGAATTATTCACCAAACCACTATCCCTTACACTCCTGAACAAAACGGTCTTGTTGAATGGAAACACCGCTATATTTTATATGTGGCTCGAGCCCTTTGATTGCAAGCTAATCTTCCTGTTTCTTTTTGGGGGAAATGTGTTCTTACTATTGTTTATTTAATCAATTGCACTCCTTCCCCCTTGCTTCAAGGTAAATATTCTTATGATTTCTTGTGTGGAGCTATTCCCGATTATAATCTTCTTTGTACTTTTGGGTGTCTGTGTTATATGCATATTCAAACTCCAATGCATGAAAAATTTCACTCCCGAAGCCGGAAATTTATCTTCGTTAGATATCCCTTGAAAAAGAACGGTGGCATATTGTGATACCCCCCAACCCCTCTTTAGGTTAACTATAGCTGAGTAGAGTATCAACGTGCCTCTCTGCACTAAACTACAAGTCCCCAAAAGTCCCCAACACTAAAGCAAAACCCAGGATAACACTTAGAAGCATATACAAAGAATATACAGCGGAAATACAAGTAAGTAAACTGATTACTAATAGAACGCTCAAAACATAAGGTTCAGAGAAGCTTCTTATGATATTTCTAATATAGGGGAAAAATATTTTACATAAAAAATCCACCAGAGAAGAAAGAAAACGTTACCGACGGTTCGAACATGAGAAAAACAAAAACACATGTCCTTCCGGAAAACACTCAATCCAAAAGCTCCATGCCTAAAACTTCAATAACTTACTGCGCCACTGTGCGTCCTGAGTCAATTGGAAAGAAAAACATGATATAGAAAGATGTGAGCGCGAACGTTCAATGAGTCCACGTGTGTGTGTACTATAGTGATATCTTTAAAACAATAATGATGTAGTTTTACGAAAACAGTTCATGCAATGTTATAGCAAAATATTTTTCTTTTGTTGCTTTAACAATACTGATACTTGAACTATGTGAGGGGTTCAAACGCAACTGGGAAGTCTGAGCGAATCAAGGTACATCAATGTAGCTTCTACACCCAAATTCGAAAGAACATGCAATGCAATAGCTAGGCTCCATAGGCAAATTCTGGATCCTAATGAGGTTATAGGAAACAAGTTCCGATATTTTGTAGTCAATACTCGGCAAACATCTTATGAGCGCTCGATTCCATAACCACTGCACTCTCTATTCACATAAAACCAGGCTACAGATACTAGGGCACCTACCAGGTCTGCCCTGAGACCAACCTTAATTTCAAGTTCCTCCTAACTTTCCACAAGGCGGCCATCCCATCACAAAGCATGATGTGATGTTTGACGTAAATACCAATTGGGTCAAATCCTCCACGGTACTACGCCCCCTCTCTTATGTGGATCCACCCTAAAAAACCGTCCACATCATCGGAAGAGGCCCTAGTACGAGAAACTAGCCACGTACAATGCAATCCACTGACGCTTTCGGACATGCGATGATAACCAAAACTTTATCCCTGATCGGAATGGGGTTTTATGTATATTTACAAACCAAAAGGCCACTTGCTCGGCCATCCAAACAAATTCAAGTCATAAACATTTTGGCAAAAATCCCCATTTGCCAGTCAAAACATGCTTATGAAAATTTTACAAATATGCCAGGTCTACGTTCATGTATATCAAACATTTAACTCTTCAAGACTAGAGCATTTCTAACTCAAAGAAAAATTTTCAGAAAACCTGTGTACGATACTAATTCTTTTTACAACAGTAATAACTCTTTTTCAAATGTTAATAGTGTGTTTTAAAAATGGAGCGACGCTCTTATGCTTTTCTCAAGAACATGGTAACACATTGTGGAGAACATCTCCAATTAATAAGCATGCTAAGTTATATCGTTCTAAAAATAGTAAATATTTCATGATAGGCTTAAAAGTCATATATATATATATATCGCCAGCTTTGAAACAAAATAATAAAATGTGATTTGTGGACTCACATGAATGCAGATCTGCTGCTATGATCCTACAAATAGGATAACAAATATACTTTAATAAAATCACATACCTATTCGCTAACGGACATAATTATCTCTTTATAATCTTAGGATATACATATATACATATATATTTTGTCCCCTAAAGAAGATCCAAAATATTATAATCTCAAGAATCTTTAGTTTGAACACTTACCTGAAGTGCCTAAATTGCTTAAAATATAAAAACTAGAAATTAAAATTTTACCTTGAGTTTAGTTTGATCCGCCCTAAAGTGGCAATAATTTAAAGAGAATTAAAATGTTTATTAATAAGGGAAAGAGCAAGAGAGAATTGAAGAAAGAAATTCCTCCAATAGCACATCAAGTAGATTAGGCTTCTAACAAGACCAAAAGCTATAATATATATATATATATATAAATATATATTTAGAGGATCAACACAAGGCCTCCAAGTACCAAGAAGTAAGAGAAGAAAGAAATTAAAGAAGGAGAAAGTAAGTCGGTTAACTGGAGGAAGAAAAAGAATAAAAGAGAGTGAAAAGATAAGATCAAAATAAGAGAGTGGCACCTAGGCTCCAAGTGGCTCAAGGAGAGAAGAAGTGGCTAAATATACTTAGTGATAGATGTAGAAAGAAAAAGCTTCTATATTCTCCTAAATGGTATTTGGTGAGAAGCTATGAAAATATCCAATTTCTTGTCTAGATTTTTTTTTCTAATCAAACTAATGCACAATTGTTTATTATTATTATTATTACTACTACGTCTACTACGATTATCTCTTTTTTCCCTCCAAACTACATTTCTTCCGACTATTAAATCTATGTCACAATATTTGTAATAACTATTTACCTAAAGTGTATATTTTTAAGCTTAGAAATACTCCAATTCTCTATTAAAAATTCTCTGCCGCTAAATTGAAACTTCAAATATTTTCTATATAATGATTGTATAATAAGTACGTCTACCATTTAAATTGGATCCCAAATAATTTTAATAGTATGTTTGTAATCTTTATATCCTTGAACCACACTTAAGATTCTTATAGTTACACGTCTTGATATGGAAACTGAAAAAATTTTAATTTATGAGTTGTTTTCCATGAATATTTTTCCATATGCTACTGATTCTTCAAAATCACATATTACCAAAAATTGTGATGTTCTCATGGCCTCCAGCCCACTTTCTCACGATCCAGTCTTGTTCCCTCCAACAAACCTATCCATCTGAACACAAGATACATCAATCCAATCCATGGACAAAACCCAGTCCAGCCTACTACTCAAATTCTAACACAATTTCAGAAAATTTTCAGTCCTGGTCCACGTACGTCGGCCCAAAGCATGACAGTGCACGACCCAACGCGTCCCTCCTAGATGCTACACCCCACTCTTCTAATATTGGGCCTTTTTCACCTGTGTTGTCTCCTTAAGGGCGGCCCACTGCTTTTCCTTCATCTCTGCTTCACTCCATTTCCCCTCCAGTCTTGGATACCACTTCCAGCCCATCCTTTGTCCCGCAGTTCCTCTTGATGTCAGGGGGAGTATTCCAATTCGACGGAGTACTCATGTGACCCAACCACCAATCAAATGGCTTGATTATGAAGGTTAGAATGTACAATCTTCCATCCATTTCTATGTTGCTCCATCTGTTCCGTTAGTGGTTCCGGGTAAGTGTCTTTATCCTATAGCATCATATGATACTTGTGATCATTTTTCTGCTAAACATCAGAGAATTTTAGTTGTAGTTCAAACAGAAGTTGAACCAACTAGATTCTTAGAAGTAGTTAAATCTCCTCATTGGCATACTGCCATTAAACAAGAGATTGATGCTCTTGTCAAGGATGGAACTTGGAAAATTACCTCTCTTCCTCCTACTAAGAGAGCTTTGAATGCAAATGGGTGTGTAAAATCAAGCTTAAGTTGATGGAACTATTTAGCGATATAAAGCACGCTTTGTCATCTTCGGAAACAATCAAGTAGAGGCAGATGATCTGACAGACATTTGCTTCGGTAGCAAAACTTGTTACTCCGCATACCCTTTTGGTTTTGGTTGTGGTTGTGGCTAGACAATGGAAGATTTATCAAATGGATGTGTACAATGTTTTTTTGCATAGGGATCTTGCTAAGGAAGTCTATATAAAATTATCACTTGGGTTTTATTATCCTTTCTTAATCAACCTTGCTTACTTAGAAATCATTTTATGGATTACGATAGGCTCCTGGGTATTGGTTTTTTAAGCTTTCTGCTGCTTTGAAAAAATATGGCTTTCTGCTGCTTTGAAAAAAATATGGCTTTCTGCAATCTTATGCTTATTATTTAATCTTTATATATTTTCTCACGGAGTATTCTTATGTGTCCTTGTTTATGTTGATGATTTGATTGTGATTGGCAATGATTTACTTGCTATTACTAGCTTCACGGCACATTTGAATACTTATTTTTCATATGAAATAACTTGGTCGACTCAAGTATTTCTTGGGTATTGAGGTATATCGTAATGCTTCAGGTCTATATCTTAATCTGAGAAAATGTGCATTAGACATTATTTCTGAAACAAGGCTTTCTGGTTCTAAACCAGTCACTATACCTATTGAATAACACCACCATCTTGCCACAGTTACTAGTTCGGCTTTGTCATCTCATGAGAGATATTGTAGGTTGGTAGGACGCTTTGTATATCTTACCATCACTCGACCTCAGCCCAGCCTATTCTATTCATGTTCTAGCTCAATTCATGGCCAAACCAAGGGAAGAACATTGGGATGCTGCTCTTCATCTAGTCCGATATTTGAAATCCAATACAGGATAGAGCCTTTTTGAGTTCCTAATACTTACAGCTTATTTTGATGTCAATTAGTCTAGTTTTCCTCTAACTCGGTGATCTCTCACTGGATATTTTATTTTTTTGGGGAAATCTATTTCTTGGAACACCAAGAAGCAACCTATGGTATCCCGTTTTTCCGCTGAAGTAAAGTACTACTCCATGGTCAGGCTGTTTGCGCATTACTGCCAACCCCATTTATCATGAACAGACTAAACATATTGAAGTCGATTGTCACTTTTTTCGTGATGAATTTCAGGCTACTCGTATTACTCTTACATATGTCTCTTCACAATCTCAACTTACAGATATCTTTACCAAGGCTCTTGGTCATCGTCAATTTCATGATCTTCTCTGGAAGTTGGACATTCGCAATCTTCATGCTCCAACTTGAGGGGGAGTATTAAAGATTGTTCAGGATTCTATTTCCTATTGTATCTTCATTAGTTATTGTTGTGCTTAGATTTAGATTATTTGTCATAATAAACTAGAACTCTAATTGGCAAGAAACCATGACTGCATAGTTTTCCTATAAAACATCAAACTTGTACTGAATACCAAGAGGCCATTCTAGCCGTGTATAGAAGAACAGTAAGGAATAATAATTTCCTTTTTCCTCAATACTATATTGCTTCTTATTTCTTTACAAGTTTTACTAAATATGAATAAAACAAATAACTTAAATAGCAAATAGTGATTATCCATGAAATCAATTAAAATAAGGGTTACCCTCTATATGATAGATCTAGGGAGGAAATAGGAAGTGACGAATGGGCAGAGGAGATATATAGCATTATTATACCATCCAACTAAAAAAATAAAAATAAAAAAAGAGAGATAATCTATGAGAATCTAATTCTTACTAATTAGTAAAATTGATCCGAAGTCATCAGTTTAAATTACATTTGCAAAATCTAATTCTTATTCAAAGAAAGACCTAATCAAGAACTTTATCATCCCTTATGATCCTCACCAAATTTAACTACCTCGATGATCAAGAATATATAATTTAAAATTATGAAACCTTAGCAACAGATGTGAAATTATTTGTTCATGACTAATGGCTACTACTAAGAATATATCGAAAACTCAGAAAAGCATTCATAGAATACCATAAAGCAGAAAGCATACATATGATGATCTATTCTAAAGAGAGACCATATGTTTGTCCATAGGATCCAAGTACCTCAGATCGATCGAAAGTTCTATTCTATCTGAACTACTCATTTTCAAATGATATCCACATTATTCATAAACTCCCTTCTTACATTCTATCCTATTCACTGGTACTGATCATTGATATCGAAAAGTTTATTTTCTTATTTTTGTACCAACTCATGATATGATCTAAACGAACACATACATTTGAGTATATGTTCCTCGACGTTGAGGACATCCCCGAAGAGCGGGGGATTTCATGACATTTCTGATAGGCTATCTTGAACAGAGACTAATGCTACAATGAATAGTGGGAAAAAGAAACCATTATCTTGGATTACATGTGAGAATATACAGGCCATAGATAACCACTTGATCATGACATGATTATTGGAATCTAAGGTGAGAAGATCGCTCTTTATCTTTGTGATTTTCGATTATACTATATTTCCAATTCCAAAAAAGAAAAGTACCTGAATGATTGGAGGATATTTCCCCTATATTGCATTTCTTTCAAAAATTTTGTTGCTACTAATTTTACAAGTATTGTAAATTTTTAATTTCCAAAATTACACATTTTATAATAATTATTAAGTTTTTCACAACACAAAATTTTCAACACCAAAAAGTTCAAAAAGAAACAAATTTTAAATAAAAATACAATTCAAGGGGGATTTGGAATTCTTTTGCACATTATATGCATAGTGTTAATTTGGGACTTCTCACGCCTCTCTAATTGGCTTCCGTCAAATATCCTCGCAGAATTAGGCTCTGTTTCTTTGGTTGAAGAGAATGATAATTCTGATAAAATCAAATGTGAGTTGTCTATTTTTTATCAGTCCAATGTGAGTTGTCATCCAATGATAAAGTCCATTTTTGGTACAAATAAACATATTAAATTTTAATTATTGCCCTTTAAAAATATTTTATTTATTAAACATAATTATTGTATTTAATTTATTTTATTTTAGTGATAAAGGAGAAGCCCACAAGAAATAGAAACGGGCAAGTCG
This sequence comes from Catharanthus roseus, assembly GCA_028651295.1. Taxonomy (NCBI): domain Eukaryota; kingdom Viridiplantae; phylum Streptophyta; class Magnoliopsida; order Gentianales; family Apocynaceae; genus Catharanthus; species Catharanthus roseus. Next base: position 15,200,104 of record JAPQWS010000168.1, on the reverse strand, counting down.
ATGGTCAAGAAGGCAGCCCACAAGAAACAATCTAACGAGAAAAAAAAGAGGAGAGTTGTGGGGGGAAGATCAAGAAAAAAAGAGGGTAGCTGCAGGGGGAAACAGCAGCAGCTGCCCGACCTGCAATGAGAGAAAAAGAAAAGCAGCCGCAAGACGGCCACAATTTGAAGCAGCAAATCTAAAAAGCAGCAGCGAAAAATTATTTGGAAGAAAAGATCCATGATCTACTCTAAGAAATGGTTCTTCCTTTCCCTTTAGCCATGAACTAATTTTCTTTTTAAAATCTTGATGAAACCCTAGCCATGTGACTTTTGGTTTATTTGGTTAAGCTCTTGTTATCTTTAATTTAGTTATTTTATTTATTAGTTTTAATTAATTTAGGAATAATTTTTTAGATGATATAAAATTTCATTCTTCTTTTCATAAAATTTATTTAGGTAGATAATAATTTTAAGTGGTTAAGCCTTTTTATGTGGTTCGATACCCTGATACTTCCTTATTACTTTGATATTATGCACTTGCAAGTATTGGGTTTAAAACTTAGTTAGAAAAATCCCGATGAAGTTTTTGGTGTCGTTGCCGGGGAAAGGTTAAATTAATTGCTTGTGTTATTGTCTTCTAACTTTGTTAGTATTTTTATTTTTTATTATTCTTAAAAAAAAGGGAAAAGGGTTTGTTTATTCTCTTAGTTGTTTTCATTTTTCTTATTATTTTTATCTTTTTTATTTTATTATAATATTCTTTCATTTAGTAATTTATTCTTCCTTATTATTTGCAGTAATTTTATTTTCTTTCTTTTATTTGATTGTTAATTCATGGTCGTCATTCGCTCTCTATTGATTTAAAAGAATTTGACCGTGAGATAGAGCGTACACTTAAGGCACTTAGAGCACAAAGAGAAATCACTAACACTTGTGATATTAAAATGGCTGAAAATCCACGAGCATTAAGGGAGTATTTTTACTCCCAATACTTATAACTCACCAATACGTAATAGACTACTTGAAATTGAGGCTAATCACTTCGAAATTAAAGCTTCTACTATTCAAATGTTACCATCTTTTTATGGGCATGATTTCGAAAATCCTTATAAACATATTGATGAGTTCTTAGAAATTTGCTCTACTTTTAAACTGCCTAATGTTACTGATGATGCTATTGATTGCGTCTTTTTCCTTTTTCTTTGAAGGATAAAGCTAAACATTGGTTACACACACGTGAGAGAATAGGTACATGGGCTGAGATGTCTAGGGAATTTATAAAAAATTATTTTCCTATAGGTAAACTTACAAGGTTAATGAGAGAGGTCACTACTTTTTCCCAACAAAATAATAAACAATTTCACAAGAGTTGGGAGAGATTTAAAGAACTTCGTAGTTGCCCTCTCCATGAAGTCCCTAAATGGCAGCAAATACAAAGCTTTTATTCGAGATTAGATGAGAGAAATCGCCAAATGGTTATTCCTCTTATGGTAGTACCTTTCTGCATAAAATTGTAGATGAGGCGTGGGATTTATTTGAAAAGTTAAGTGATAATTCACAACAACACGCCACATCCTCACGTATAGGCACATCGAGACAAATAGGAAATAAATGAGGAATGTATGAAGTTACTCAAAATGTTGATCGTTCTTCGAAGGGTGATGCCTTATCTAAAAAGTTTGATCAATTGTTAGCTTTGAATACATTACCTACTAATTCTCTTAATGTGCAAGGTGTTTGTACAATTTGCTGTAGTCCTTCTCATGCTATCTATGACTGTCCTAGTGCTTTATTATTTCCAAAATTTATGCAAGAACAAGTTAATACAACTCAAGGATTTCATAGGCAGAACGACCCACATTCAAATACGTACAATCCAGGCTGGAAAAATCATCATAATTTCTCCTGGAGGCAACATAGAGGGGAAGGTCAATTAGGCTAGCAACAATATCAACAGACAAACAATTTGGTATGACTGCTCCCCTAGTTTTCAATCTCAAAGGTATGTACCTCCTCACCCTCATGAAAATGGAAACTCTATTTTTGAAGAAAAAGTTTTATCTGCTTTGAAAATTTTAGAATCTATGACACAAATTCTAGACTCACACACTCAATCTATTGCTAAGTTAGAAACTCAAATAGAGCAATTAGCTAATGCAATAAGTAGAAGAGATGAAGGGAAGCTTCCTAGTCATCCAATAGAGAACCCTAGAGCTAATCATCATGAGCAAGCTAAAGCTGTAATTACTCTTAGAAATAGGAAGTTGGTAGATAATAAAGTAGGGGAACCTATTAAAGTTGATAAGTTAAAGGAAAACGAAACCGAAGGAATTGATATGTGGACTAAAATTGAAAGGAAGATAGAGAAGAAACTAGTTTCTTCCTCTAATTCTAAGACTCTAGAATCATCTCTTATGGCTTCATATAAGCCAAAGGTTCCTTATCCGCAAGCTTTATTGCCACTCCCACATCTTAGACAGGATAATAAAAGGGAAGATATTTTAGAAACTCTCAAACAAGTTAAAATTGATCTTCCACTTTTAGAGGTTATTAAGCAAGTCCCATCTTATGCAAAATTTCTTAAATACATGTGCACTTTTAAAAGAAAATCTAAAAGCAATGTTTCTAAAAAAATCTTTCTAACTGAACAGATGAGCTCCGTTTTGCAATATAACACTCCACCTAAATATAAAGACCCTAGTGTCCCTACTATCTCATGTCTTATTGGTAAGCATAAAATAGATAGGGCGCTCCTAGATTTAGGTTCTAGTGTTAGTTTGATTCCTTACACCATTTATGAAGAATTAGGATTAGGGTAATTGCAACCTACTGACATGACCTTACAGTTAGCTGATAGATCAATCAAGGTACCTAGGGGGAGGATAGATAATGTTTTAGTTCAAATTGATAAAGGTGCCTTCCCTATAGACTTTGTAGTCCTAGATATGGAACCTGGTAGATCTTCCAAGAATCATATCCCTGTTATTCTAGGCCGTCCTTTTTTAGCTACTGCAAATGCTACTATTAATTGTATAACTGGGGTAATAGATTTCTCTGTGATGAATATGAGGATTAGATTGAATATTTTTAAAGCTTCTTCACAACCGTTTATGGAAGATGATTATGATTGTTATTTGGTAGATATGATTGATGAATTAATTGAAGAAACTCTACCTCTAATGTGTTCAAAATATTATACTTCTATGGAGAAAGAATGTAACATCCCGACTAAGCACCTCTCAAAGTTAACATAAGTCGCGGTAAGTTCAAACAAAATTTTCAGAGTTAGTTTATAAAGTATAGTAGGTATTGGGGTCATTTGGTAATTCTTTTTAGAAAAATCAAGGGAAGAATTTTTTGGTGGAAAACTTTTTGGACATATTTTAGAATTATTTGTGTTCAACGCTTTAAAGTATAGATTGAAATTTTAAGTTTAAAATAGATTCTTAGTCATTTTTAAGATTTAGAGCCAACGTAGAAGTTTTAGAAAGTTGGGGATTACTTACTTGGAGCGCTGGTAAGGATATGGCAGGGTATGACATGTGGAAGGGAGTTTGAGAGACATATGGAGGGGGTAGATATGTGGGCTATGGACTGAGTGACACATGGCTGGCAATTGCCACGTGTCTCATACATGCAAAGCAAAAGCCATGCAAGAGAGGCTATAAATAGGGGCTTTTATGGCTGGAAAATTCCAGCATTTCTTCCATTTTCTTTCTCATTTTGTCCTCTCTCTCTCTCTCTCTCTCTCTCTCTCTCTCTCTCTCTCTCTCTCTCTCTCCCCTACTTTTCCTGAAATTCCTCACCGTTCTCTCAGTTAACTCCAGCCCTCCCTCTTTCTCTCTCCTCTCTCTCTCTCCACTTTCTTTCTTTTCTTTCTTTTCTTTCTTTTTTTTCTTTTTCTCCACTCTTTCTCTCAGCTCTCTCTCCCTCACTTTTTCTCAAGGTATATATATATATATGTTGTTTCTTTTTAAGTTAAATATAGTTATATGTAGAGTTTTATTTTATTTTTATTATGGGTTATATTTTCTAAGATAAATAATATTAAGAGTTAATAATTATATATCTATTTTAAGAACCCATGATTTTTAAGGAATTATTATGAAATTATTTTGGAGTTTTTTTGGAATTCCTTTGGGTTTAGAATAAATTTAGGTACATCCTAGGGTCATCATGGAGTCATGGTTGCATTTTTATGGAGCTATTTGATTAAGTTTGGAATGATATTCTTTGTAGATTTAATTTATTCTACGACTCAAGGTGAGTTCACCAACCTTTTTCTTTTACAAGAGTTTTAATTATTTCTTGAAAACATATTTTCTCATCTTTGGGATCTTGACAAAAGTTACTAAAATATTTACCGGGATTATTACGAGTTATGCTAAATATGTTTGGGTTATTAAAATATTTATGTTTTAAATATTCGTTTATGGCATGGAAATATATCTTGAGTTAGTAACGTATTTTTATGATGTGTTTACTCAAAATATTTTTTTTTTGAGTTTCAAAAATTATTTTGAGAAATTATTTTTCAAAATATTTATTATTTCTTTTTGGAAATAATATTTCTAAATATTTTAATTTCTCTTAAGGGTTTTGAGTTTTAAAATAATTTTGAAAAATATTTTCAAAATATTTACTATTTCTTTTTGGAAATAATATTTTTAAATATTTTAAATTCTCTAAAAGGTTGTGAGTTTTAAAGTTATTTTGAGAAATTATTTTCAAAATATTTATTATTCTTTTTGGGAATAATATCTTTAAATATTTTGAATTCTCTTAAAGATTTTAAGTTTTAAATTATTTTGAGAAATTACTTTTAAAATATTTATTATTTCTTCTTGGAAATAATATTTTAAATATTTTTAAGAAGGTTTTGAGATATATTATTTATTTAGAAAATTTATTTTTAAATACTTATTATTTCCTTTGGAAATAATATTTTAAATATTTTTATAAGATTTTGAGATTTAAAATCTCCTTTAAAATATTTATTATTTCTTTTTGAAAACAATACCTTACACATTTTCTAAATATTCTTATAAAGGCTTTTTGAATTATTAAAATATTTTCATAAATATTCTTATATTATGACTTCAAGAATATTTACTATTTCCTTTTAAAAAATATTTCTATACGGTTTTATTTATATATTACTCTAAATGTTGGAGGTATTTAATCATTTCCGTTAGAGAAAACATTTATCATGATTTTTGGAAAACCTCGTAGCAAAACTTATTTTATACCAAGTAATGTGTTTTAAAGTCACTTATGCATACTACCATGGTGAACATGATTTTGAAAGACAAATGTTTTGAGAAAAACAAATGTTTCACGAGTTTTTACAAAGACATGATTTAAATGGCATTCATGACACATTTATCATGTCTACGGATAATGTGGTTTTGCCCTGCGGATAGGGATTTTCGATACACGAGAACGAGATTCGTGTGGCCGAGAGATGGCCTATGATTTTATAAAAATAAATTAAAACCCTAATCTGGCAAAAAAAAAAAAAAAAGGGCTTGGTATATATTTTTGATCAACATGTTGAGAGGACTTGCACTGTGCGTGGCTAGTCCCCCGTACGAGGGCATCTTCTAAACGACATACTCGGTAGTGTTACTCTTGATCTGGATCCAGTTGACAGAATGCGTAGTACCGTTGGAGGGTTAGACTCAAAGCAATATTGCATTTGACTCCGCATCATACTCTGCGGTAGTGGCTATTTCCTAGCAGGTTAGGTCATGAGGGGCTCACCGGTTAGGGTAGCACAGGGCGCCCTGGTAGGTACTCCCAGCGCTCGTTACCTGTAGGTGTATATGTCGTGTGAGGTTGAAAAATCGAACGTTCGTACAATGTGCTTTGTAGTTCAGGCTGGCATTGACTACGGGATGCCGAAACTTGTTCCGATTACCACGTTTAAGGATCCGAACTTTGTCCGTTCAGCCAATCATAGTGCATGCATGGTTTTGAAAGTTCGGGTGTCACAGCAACACCGATGTGTCTTGATTCGCTCAAACTTCCCGGCTGTACCCAAACCCTTCAGAGAGTTTATAACTTGCATACAAGCAATTTTTTTGAAATTAATTCTTTTCTGGCATGTCAAACCATTTTATAAAAAATATTTTACCCATATGGAAAACACACGTGCACATGAACTCACTGGGCGTCCATCGCTCATATTTTCCAAATGTTTCTCCCGTCTTTCAGATGACTTGGTAACTAGATCTGGCTAGTTGAGCTATGGTGGGCCAATGGGATCGGCAGCATGGAAGTTTTCCACTTCTAGCTAAAAGATTTTTTATCTATGAAGTTTATGACCTTAGCAGCCTTAACCTATGTATAAGTTCAGAAGCTATGATATAAAGTTATATTCATATCTTTTTCCATTGTTTATTTTAGAAGAACATGTTTCAGTTTCTTCAGATGGTATCTTAGTTTTGTATTTTTTTAAATCTAGTGCCGAGAGGCACGCAGATACCTTACTCAGCTACAGTTGACCTAGCGGAGGAGTACGGGGTATCACAAAAAAAACCTAATTTGCACTGAGGATATTAATTCTAATCTTGCTTGCATTGCTCCATTAGAAAATTTTTCTTGGATTGTGAATCATGAGCTTAATATGAGAGAAATAGATCCTGGCTGAAAGGAAAAGATTTAGGGAGTCTGGCTGAAGACTTTAAATTTAGTGCTTTTGGGAGGTAACCCAAATTTTAGTTTGTTTATTTATTTATTATTTGTTTTTATTTTACTTGATTGGTAGATATGTATGAAGTGTTTGTTTTGTAGGGTAATCAGACAACATATCATGGAGCCTACAGAGATGGTCCATTGCTCTTCTGAACATGCACTAATCTTGCATTTTCTACCAGGTTTTGTTGTTTTTTTCTTTGTCTCTTCTCTACTCTTGGTATTCTTTTATCACATTGTGGAAAATGTAGGGTCTAGGTGTGGGGGAGAAGATGCTTTTATTCTGGTGTCAATTACTTTTTTATTTTCGTTCTTCTCGTTTTTCTTGTTCACTTTTTACTGTTTTTTTTAATTTTATTTATTTTTCTAATTATTTTGAAGAAAATATATAATAAACCCAAAAATATGATTTCACATGAAGAATGATTCTTTTTTTAGTTCCTTTAAAAATGTCTTGAATAAGTTGAGAAAATTACTTGTTTTCTTGTTTTTAATTAGGGTGATGGACTTATTTCTATATCTGTTATAACTCTTGCATGACTTACACTTGAGCACATGGGTTATTGTTAGTGTTTAATAAATCTTTTACATTATTTTTGAGTTGCATAGAGTTGATGAATCTCTTCCCTACATTCTAGAATTTACTTGAGTACCTCTTGGGGCGAAATAGAAAGAGTTTCCTTATTTGACTCAGAGAAAATGGTCATATGCCTTCTTTGAATCATTTGTACCTTTCAAGCTTACCAAATTTCATGATTTTTACCTTAGTACCTTGTTGAGCCTTAAATGTTATTCTCCTTCTTTAAACCACTTAAATATTAACCCTTAATCTTGTAGAGAGCTTAATGCAAACTTCTAACTTGTGCTTCAATGATGGGTTGTTGTTTTTGTGTTATGGAAAGAGAATATGTTATTTTGACAAAAGGGAGAAGAAAAAAGAACAAGAAAAAAAATATATGACTTGTTATGCTGAAAAAATAAATGTATTGAGCTGAAAAAAAGAAAAGAAAAAAAATTGATACATAATTGTTACAAGTCATAAGGTACAAAAGAAAAAAGAAGAAAAAAATTTAAGAGCCCCAATTTTGTGAATGTAAGAAAAAGAATGGCCTTCAATGATAAAACTTTGAGTAAAAGAAGATGGTAGTTTGTGAATGCATTAATTGAGAAAAAAATGAGGAAAAACAAAGTTAGAAAGTTTGTCAAAATTTTAAAGTATTCATATTCTTTGCAAGCTCTCTTTCCTTTGAATTTGAATTCCTTATCTTTGTTTGATAACCAACACCCTTACATTACAAGTTTTAAAGTCCTACCTGATCTAAGTTGAGTTTGAGAACCCTTGATTAGTGGAGAGAAGGTACAAAGAGTGAGCCTATGGAATGAACTCTTGTTGAGATTTATCTTCTATGTGTAGTTTGGAAATTTTGTTTACTATTTATTTACACTATCTTATAACCACGATTACACCTTACACAAGTCTTGCATTAGTTATGGGAGATAAGAAGAAGAGTGCTTGTCTTGATAAGTTTGAGATATTGATGAAGGGCACTTAATTTGGGATTGTTCTATATCTTTTCTAAAGTTTGTTGTTTATTTGACTTTGTGGTTACGTCGTCTGCAAACCCTCACGAGACCTTACTCGTCCACTAGGGAGAACGTAGGGGTTTAAAGGGCTTGTTACACATGATAAGTGCAATCGTGAGTCCTACAAAAGTGGCTAGTTAGTTTTTCTTTTTACTCTTTATTTTTGCTTGAGGACTAGCAAAACTTAGGTGTGATGGAGTTGATAAAGTCCATTTTTGGTACAAATAAACACCTTAAGTTTTAATTATTGGTCTTTAAAAATATTTTATTTATACAACATAACTATTATATTTAAATTATTTTATTTTGGTGATAAAGGAGAAGAAACCCACAAGAAATAGAAACGGAAAGCCCATGGTCAAGAAGGCAGCCCACAAGAAGCAGTCCAACAATAAAAAAAAAAAAAAAGAGGAGAGCTGCGGGGGGAAGATCAAGGAAAAAAAGAGGACAGCTGCAGTGGGGGGAAACAGCAGCAGCTGCCCGACCTGCAACGAGAGAAAAAGAAAAGTAGCCACAATTTGAAGCAGCAGCGAAAATTTATTTGGAAGAAAAGAGCCATGATCTACTCCAAGAAATTGGTTCTTTCTTTTCCTTTAGCCATGAACTAATTTTTTTTTTTTTTTTTTTAGAATCTTGATGAAACCCTAGCCATGTGACTTTTGGTTTATTTTATTTTCGAGATTTATTATAATATTTATGTGATAGCATATCTTGGGATGTTTCTTGGTTTGATGCAATTAATTCTTTGTGATTGTTCTTGTAGAATCATTGTTTTGATTAATTGATATTTTTATCCATACTTGATTCTTGTAGTCTTGAGTATGAGAGATATGTAATTTTAGCAAGTATATTGTGGGTTTTAGAATTGAATAGTTCATGCTAATTTTAGATGATTTATGTCATAGAATTGAATAAGTCACGCTAATGGTTAGATAGATTATGTCATACATTTAAACACAATATATTTCTTTAGTGAATCGAAGCTTGTAGCCTAGATCACCACATAAAGGTCTAATATTTTCTCCTAAATAAAATTAAATCATTGTTATATAAGTTAGTGGTGGATTCAAGATTCTAAATCATCTTCTTTGGTTAAGCTCTTGTTATCTTTAATTTAGTTATTTTATTTATTAGTTTTAATTAATTTAGGAATAATTTTTTAGATAATATAAAATTTCATTCTTCTTTTCATAAAATTAATTTAGGTAGATAATAATTTAAGTGGTTAAGCATTTCTCTGTGGTTTGATACCCTGATGCTTCCGTATTACTTTGATCTTGTACACTTTGATATTAGCACAGAATAATCAGTAAGAGAAATAAGTAGAGGCTGAAGAGAGATACTTGTCAAATCTAATTGGAAGAATGTATTTGTTTTAATGAGAATATCCAATTGTTGGGGTAAAGGAATTCAAAATACTTGATCTATTACAGGATCAATTCATGGAAATGCCACAGAAAAAGACTTGTGCAACTATAAATGGGTATCATGAACCTCATGCTACTATTCAAGTGCTTTTGATTCTATTATTTCTTCTGAGTGTTCTTATCCCACTAACCCCTCATGAGTAACACTTATTGTGTATTTTTTCAGAAAGAAAGCATTTCAGCACTCTAGTGAAGTGGCATTTGCCCAATCAATGAAAGTGAAGAAGAAAACATCTTGCATGCCATAAGAGACTGTTCTAAGGTATTTGTCAAGAGTTCACAACTCACGCTTTTTTGCAAGATTTCCACTCCCTCTCAATGATCATTGTTATGGCAATTAAAAAAATCTTAAACATCTTTATTAAAAATATACATTTTAGTTAGAATCAGGATCAGAATATATGAATGGTAATCATTCAATTGAAGTATGAAGAGTGAAACTTACCTTAGCCAGAGTTTGCGTATTGATTTATGTATGGAGGAACCTTGGAGTTCTAAAATGATATATGGAGGTATAAAGTTTAAGAAACAAAAAGGTAGGTAAAACCAGCCGATTGACCGATAACAAAATGTTTATAAGGTAGTCTTGATATTTCTAATGAGAAAGAAAATTGAACTCTGAATGTATATGGTGAATGTGCTGGTGCTTCACCAACTGGACTATTTGACTTGTTGTGTTTTGTTTACACAATTACTTATATATTTTAGAATCTGGTGATATTATATTATACCTAGTATACAAATTAAATTTATTTATTGAAAATAGAATTAAACAAATTTTTTAAATGCATAACTATTAGATATAATATTAATATTTTACAAAAGACAATTTATATATGCATATAATAAAAATAAAAAATTAACTATAATATGCAATCATATATTTGTATCTTATATATAACTAAATATTTACAAATACTTTGTAATATAATAATTTATAATTACTATATTCATAAAATACAGTTTCAAAAACACAAGAGGTGTTACACTTTTATGTAAAATACATGATCATCATCATTAATATATCTTTTTGGTCTGAATTATCATCATGAATACATAAATAGTTCTGACAGAGAGCTAACCATAAGTGTATGTACGTGTGTGTATATATATATGGAGAGAGAGAGAGAGAGAGAGAGGAAAGAGAGAGAAAAATATGTATTTGTAGCTAGGAAATACTTTGGATGCCACTGAGCAACCTTTAGTGAGGAAAATAACATTTTTGTCACTAAAATGTATCTTTAGCTAGAAAATATATAGTTTGTCGCCGGGCATTGGTGACAAAATGAATATTTCGTCGCCAAAAGAAAGCATTAGCGAGGAATACAAATTTTCTTGCCATTTGATGTTATTTTTTGTCGCTAATGAGTATCCTTTAGTGAGAAAAAATGAATTTCGTCACAAAGCTTGAACTCAATAGTGACGAATGTTTTTGTCGCTAAAGGTTGTCTTTTGCGATAAAATATTTTTCCAAGCCAAAATTTCGTCACTAGAGCTCCATTTTCTTGTAGTATGTTTGGAAATTAGGATTTATAAAAGAAAGGATATGGCAGCTTTTTCAACACTTGAAAATATCACGATTTGAAAAGCTAAACATGATCAAGATCTGAGTTACCAAACACCCACAAAAACAACGATTTGCTTTCAAAAACACTTTTGGCCATAAAAAAAAGTTGTCTTAAACACCCACTAAGAAAACTAGTACAATATTTAATTGTTGTTCAGAGTGATTATTCGAGGTACCTATAGAAAGTAAAACTAGAGAGACAAAGAAGAAAGAAAGAAAAGAGATAGAAGAGATTTGAGAATGCTTAAGTGAGTATAACGCCTCTCAAACCTGGTATATTTACTATATAACATACTATTTTTACAATCAATCAATCAAGCTACAAATCTAGGATCTAATCAATCTCATCAATCTCCCTAATTAAACTATACAATCAAAGGTACATACAATCAGTTAACCAACACTAATTAAACAATCAAATCAATCAACACTCCCCCTCAAGCTAGAGCGCGCAAGTCATAGGCTCCAAGCTTGTTGCACATATACTCCATACTTAGTCCTCTCAAGGATTTAGTAAATATATCTACAAGTTGATCATTAGTACTAACAAAAGATGTTATGATATCTTTTGAAACCAACCTTTCCCGCACAAAGTTACAATCGATTCCGATGTGCTTAGTTCTCTCATTAAAAAAAATGGATTGGATGTGATACGTAGTGCAGCTTGATTGTCACAAACTAACTGCATTGGAGATACATTACAAAATTTAACTCGGCAAGCAATTACTACAACTAAATTAACTCACAATTTCCAATAGCCATATATCTATATCCGGTTTCTGCACTGGAACACACTACCATACTTTGTTTCTTACTTTTCCAAGAAATTTGATTGCACCAAATAAAACACAATAACTAGAAGTGAGCGTCTGAGTGTGGGACAACCAGCCCAATCAACATCTATATATCCAACAACTTGATATTGTCCTTTATTTTCATATAGCATTCCTTTCCTAGAGAACTTTTGATATATCTGAGGATACAAACAGCTATATCCCAATGACTATCACATGGTTAAACAAGGAATTGGCTAATCATACTTACTACAAATGAAATATCTGAACGAGTGACTATTAAGTAGTTTAACTTTCCTACCAACTGTCAATACCTGTCAGGATCTTGTAATGGCTCCCTATGTTCCGGAAGAAGTTTAACATTCAGATCCATTAGAGTGTCCACAGATTTAGAATCAAGCATTTCGGTTTCTTTAAGAATATACAGAGCATACTTCCTCTACGAAATGCATACACCATGTTTAGACTAAGCAACTTCAATCCCAGAAACCACTTTAGCTTGCCCGAATTCTCAGTCTGAAAATGTTGTCCAAGTGGTGCTTTAATTGTTCTATATATACCCTTGAATCATTTCCTATTATAACAATATTATCAACATAAACAACAAGGTAAATACACAAGTTAGTTTTATGCTGATAGAAGATTGAATGATCTGACTCACTACGAACTATGACAAAATGCCATACAACTATTTTAAATCGAACAAACTAAGCACGGACAGACTGTTTGAGACCATAGAGAGAATATTGAAGTCTGCAAACTTTACCAGACTTCCCCTAAGCAACAAACCCTAGCGATTGCTCCGTATTGAATTCTTCTTGTAAGTCTTCATGTAGAAAAGCATTTTTAATAACCTAATGATAAAGAGGCCACTACCGAATAGCTACCATAGCAAGAAAAAGACAAACATAGATCATCCTCGCAATGGGATAGAAAGTAACACTGTAATCCAAATCAAAGATTTGAGTATATTCTTTGGCAACTAGTCGAGCTTTCAGTCTATCAATATGAGCATTTGGACCAACCTTGATGGAAAAATCCCATCGACAACCAACTAAGACTTTTCTGGGGGTAGAGAAACAAGCTCCAATGTGCTAGAGAAATGAATATCCTCCCTCTCATCCATCATGCCATTCTTCTATACAAGATAGGATACTGCTTCCTAAACAGTCTTAGGCGATAGAAACTGCAGAAGACAGAAAACTGATATGTAATGGAGAAAGACAATGATAACTTGATATGTCCATTTTGTATACGTTTTTATAGCGATTAATCTTCGATTTTCAAAGTATTTTATATTTAAGATGAGATATTTACTCATCATTTCTGGTTAATGGGTTTTCATTCAAATAGATAAATAATTAATGTATATTAAAATATAAAATACTTTGAAAATTTTGTATACTTCTACATTAATGTATTTTAATATTTTTATTTTCCTTTTTCTTTTTAATGTAGTTTTCATTCAATTAGATAAATAATTAATGTATATTAAAATATGGAGCTTTTATATTGTTATTTGTTTTAAAAAAATCACATAAGTGTAGATATAATATATCTTAGTTGGTAGAAGTATTATTTACAGTCGGTATCGTCCGGTACATCTTCTAATATACTCTCTAGTATAATCTTTTAATTTATAATGGTTTTATTAATATAAATCATATAGTATAAAAGATAAACCATAAACTCTAAAAGATAACCCTAAGTCCTAAGAGAAAAGTTACTGCTGAATGAAGTGTACTAGAAAGAGTATTAGAAAATGTTTAGACAATCCTGAGTGGTATCATTTACTCTACCAATAGCATATAAAAGATTATCGTATTCATTTTGGTGTGTCATATGATCATCTACATTAAATATTTTAATTTAATATTAATAAGTTACTAAAGCTAATTAAAAATGTTTAACATTACTTTCTATTTTCAATATTTATATGAATTAATTATCTAATGATATACAATTAAATAAATTGTCTGGTACACACAATGAGAGAGTGAAGCTTTTGTAAATTTAATTAATCGTATATATCTAATATAATTATGACTATATATTTTCTCGAGTTCGAGTTCGCGAACTGAGTATTCGAGCTAAGCTCTTAACGAACTTCAAGCCTGGTTTCATTAGGCTTGAGCTCGGCTCGTTTAGTAATATGCTTGACTCATGTTCGGTTAACGTTGAGTTTTGACCGGTCTTTTCATGAACTAGTAAAAAGCTTGGTTCATTTGCATCCCTAGCGCCTAGGGACATAATTGCAATTTTCAGCTTCTTGTTAAATAGACTTTCAATGTGTATTTAATCTATCTTCAGTTAGGGTTTTTAGAGGGCTGAAAGATTGCAATTTTCGAGAGAAAATCCTTTCAAAAAACCTTCCATAACTTCCTTTGGTCATTAGTTAGTTTTTAAATTCAAGTTTTAGGGAGTAGATTGAATGTGTTCTTCCAAGCAATTTCGAGGTTCATCAAGCGAATAGAGAGAGGAGCTCGGGCAATCTTTTGGGACTGTGGATTCTTCAATCCAAACTGCTAAGTTTCCTAAATTTATCTATTATGAATTCATTGTTGAATTTGATTATTTTGATGTGGCTAGGTTTACTTCTGTGGTTAAATAGGGTTGAACCCTAGTTAATCTTAGCTTTGAATTCTGTGGTTTATATAGAATAATTGGTTGAATTAAAGTTGATTGTTGTTTAATTGTTGGGTTCGTGTTATCAATTTTTCAATGGTGATTGATAATTTTGCATTAAATTGTTTGGAACTGAAAAAGGAAAACTGATCTACGGCTTAATTAAATGATAGAAATCGGTAGTTGATTAGAGATCATGGCTACGGTTTCTATGTTTGATAGAGAAATCTAATTCACTCCGGCACTTTGTTCATTCATAATCAAGTTAGGGAGAGAATAGATTTTTCTCTAATCAATTAGGGGAATAGTGGGTTTTCGCCAAGAGATATAGCTAATAAACAAGTGAGACCTAATCAACAATTCAACTGTTTTTTCAAAGTTTTCCAATGAATTAGCTAAGGGATTCTAGGTAGATTCTATTGTTTAAACACTTCTTTCCAAACTTGAATCAAAAACGTTTTTCCGTTTCCATAGTTTATTTGTTTCTTTTTATAGTTTGTTCTTTGTTTTAAAAACCTTTCCAAAAGTTCTTATTGATTAAACAGTGAGAGAATAGTTATTATTATTGCTTCTCTATCCCAAGAAATCGACATCTGAGGACTTTCCTGGCTATATTACACCGATAGGTACACTTGCTCAAAGCGGTAATTATTTAGGTTAGAACCCACAATAAGTTTTTGGCAGTGTTGCCGGGGACGGTAATATAGAAATGCTTCTATTTTGCTAATTTAGTTATTTCTTTTATTTGTTTTATTCTCATTTATTTGTTTTGTTTTCGTTTTGTTTGAGTCATTATGTCAGTTCTGTTTAGAGTGTTTGTTCATTTGTTTGTGTGGCTTCTTGTTTGAAGTTTTTGTTTATTTTTATCAAGTCCTTGGTTCATTATCTTTGTGGTTGTTCATTTCAGGTTTCCATTCTACTAGCTTATGCCTCGCATTCAATGCGGTGAATTAGTTGAGTTTCTCCCAGAGATTAAGAGAACGCTGCAGAAAGTATGTTGTGCTATCAAACTTTGAAAAAAAGACTACTAAAGACGATTTGTTTATTGACAAGACAAAGGAAGAAATACTCTCACTTGCACCAATCATGTTGAATTAAATGATGGTAGATTATGCTCGGGCTTCTGTTCTTGGGAAACAATCAAGTATAACAAGACTGGTGGTAGATGTCAACAACTTCGATATAAAGCACAACATCATCCAAGTTGTGCAGAACAATGTATACTTTGATGGGCTACCTGAAGAGGATCCTAATGTACACATTGCCAATTTCTTGGAGGTGTGTGATACATTCAAGATAAATAGAGCATCGAAGAATGCAATCAAGCTTTATTTATTGCCATTCTCTTTAAGGGATAAAGTGAAGTTGTGACTCAAGTCTCTACCTTCAAGATCCATAACTACTTGGGAAACTCTAGTAGAAAAGTTTCTCAAATATTATTTTCGTCTCGATCATACAGCAAAATTAAGAAATAAAATCCTTTCATTCCAACAAACTGATAGAGAAAGTTTGTACGAAGCTTGGGAGAGATGGAAAGAATTGCTGAGGAAGTGTCCCCACTACGAGCTAGACTTGGGACTCATAAATGCACGTATTCTACAATAGAGTCAGTTATGGGGCCAAGCAACTTATTGACACTTTCGTCGGAGGATCCACAAAGGCTAAAACTTTCCAAGAACTTTATGATCTTATCGAGCAAATAGCTATAAATAGCTATACTTGGGGGAGCATAAGAGTAAAAGTTAAGCCAGCTAGAGTACATAGCATTGATGTGGTGACTGCAATAGAATCGGTTGTTAGCTATGATTGATTAGAAGCTTGGGAGCTTGAATCTATCACCTTCACCGATAGCCCCACAAACGGCAATATACTGTGATTTTTTCAATTGGGGGCATCCGATTCATGAATGCCTAAGCATGGGAATGACGGT
Source organism: Catharanthus roseus (assembly GCA_028651295.1). Classification (NCBI taxonomy): domain Eukaryota; kingdom Viridiplantae; phylum Streptophyta; class Magnoliopsida; order Gentianales; family Apocynaceae; genus Catharanthus; species Catharanthus roseus. The sequence continues at coordinate 15,183,500 of JAPQWS010000168.1, read as the reverse complement.
TGAGCTTATGGACTTCATTGCTTGGGGCAAAAGATAAGGCAACAGCCTTTACTCCAGCACTTATAATCCGGGATGGCGGAACCATCCTTACTTCTCATGGAGTAATCAAGGCAGCGAAGGCCTCCAAATCCTTCAGGGCTTCCGACAAAATATGCATCAAGGATTATCACAGCCTTTGCCATATGACTCTCCTCCTACAAATCCACCGCCTGCCAAGTCTACTCTTAAGGATATACTGAGCAAGTTCATTCAGTGCAACTGATGCCTGAATGAATAGTCCTAAGCTTCTCAAAGAAATCAAGAAGAATCAATCCATAACTTGGAGAAGCAAATAGGGCATATTGTAAAGTTGGCATTTGAAAGACCTCCAGGAACTCTTCCAAGTAATACGGAAGTAAATCCGAGAGAACATATTAATGTTATCTCGGTAAGATACAATAAAGAAGTTCCAAACAATGATACGATGTTGGTTGTTCAAGAAAAGAACCCCAAGAAGGAAGAAGTGATGGACTTGTCAATTGTATCATCTAAGAAATTTGAGAATGCCCAAGGAGAAATGAAGAAGAAGACGGCGGTTGAAGCTTATAAGCCCAGCATTCCTTATCTGGAGGCTCATGTTAGTAACCAAAGCGAAGACGAGATGAGGAGGCTTATAGAGATATTTAAGCAATTGAAAAACAACTTACCTCTTTGTGATTTGCTTTTGTAGGTGCCAAGTATGCGAAGTACTTGAAGGAGATTCTTTTGAGGAAAAAGAAAATGGATAAAGCATCTACATTCACATTTGGGAAGGAATATTGGGCGATTCTAATCAATAGAAAAAAAGTATCCACCTAAATTAAATGACCCAGGGAGTTTTTTTTCCCTTGCATGATAGGTAGTTTTCATGTTGATAGAGCTTTATCCAATCCAAGAGCTAGCATAAATGTTATGTCTCATAACATGTGTGAATGCTACATCTAGAGGGATTCCATCGTTTAAACGATTCTTTCAAACTTGAATCAAACCGTTTTTCTGTTTTCATAGTTGATTTGTTTTGTTTTATAGTTTATTCTTTGTTTTAAGAACCTTTTCAAAAGTTCTTTCTTGATTAAACAGTGGGAGAATAGTTATTACTATTGCTTCTCTATCCTAAGATATCGACATCCCGAGACTTCTCTAGCTATACTATCCCAATAGGTACATTTGCCTAAAGTGGTAATTATTTTTGTATAACCCACAACAACATCACTCAAATAATTATATATACGAAAATGATTACGAGTAGATCTATTACCTCGATGTAAAATTGGTAAAGGATCCAGAGATGAAGCAGGCAGAGAGGATTGCATCGGAGATGCATTAAAGACACTATCCCTAGGGCCTCGATGGTAAGTTTGTGGGAAAGGATATATGTGAGAGGATGATATTTGAGGGTTTGAAGTGGAAGATGATACCGGAAGTGATAAGAGACGAGAGGATCTTTGTTAAAGCAAGAATAAACATCTTTAAGAGGAACATTCGTTACATCTGTTGACTTAGAAGAGAAGAATGAGGTTAACTAAAAAATGTGACATCTCCAAAGACTACAAATCTATGAAAATTTGGGGAATAACTCTTGTACCCCTTTTGAAAACAAAAGTACCCCAAAAAGGTACATCTCAGGGATTTTGTGGATAACATATCTCGACCTAATGTCACATCCTATACAAAGCAAGAGAAAATTTATAAGGTTCATCACGTGGAAATAGAAGGGAATGGGGAATTTTAGAATAAACTGAAGAAGGCATTTAGTTACTGAGGTGACAAGTTGCAAGGACGGCATCACTCCAAAAATGGAGAGGGACATTATAGTGTATCATCATGGTATAAGCGGTTTCAATTACATGGCAATTTTTCCGCTCAAACATGCCATTTTGTGGAGGAATATAAGGACATAAGGACTCGTGAAGTATAACCTGTGAAGCTAAAAGGGAAGATAGAGGTTCAAAAAAGTATTCACGAGCATTATTGCTTTGCAAGATTTTAATGGATACCCAAAATTGGTTTTTTATCTCAGCGCAAAAGTTCTGAAGTATTGAAAATAATTCAAACCGATTTTTCATCATATATAACTAAGTGCATCTGTAAAAAGGATCTATAACTTGTCACCAGATATTGAACTCCCAAAATAGAATCCACATAACTAGGTCCCCAAATGTTAAAGTGAACTAAATAGAAGGGAGATTGATGGGACCAGCCCATCTAATTAATGAAATTGGGCCAATAGGAATTCTCTGCTCCCATTTCAAACATCTCGTCAAAATTTTGACATAAAATTCTATGTCAGCTGGGGGATGAATTGTTCAAGCTACTTCTAGAGCAGTTCCACCATATAGCAATCTACTTTTATTCTTGAAAGACCATTTTGGAAAAAAAAAATGGTTCTTCTTCTTCTTTTATAGCCCCAACTGGATGTCAATTAAGAATGCTATCTATCCTACTATCTGTGTCAGGAAGTTCTTCAGTAATAGATGGAAGCAGAGGAACTTGAGAAGAAGTTTTTCCTCTAAATGCATTATTTCTTCTATCAGCATTTTCACTCCTTTTTCCTTTTTTGAATAAATGGTTCTTCTAGCGAGCTCTCAATCAAAGGACGGTCAGCAGTGGTAGGATCTTCTTTCCTCTTGGTCCTAATCTCTCTGTTTTGGTCATCCACATCTCCTTGCTTATTCTTCATACTTTTACAGTATCAGGTACCCCTACATTAGACAAATATTACATACACTTGCTCTGTTCTATATGTCATTTACAAATACATATACATATACCTCATGGTATCACATTTAGCATTCTTTATAGCTTCTACTTATTTTTTTTTCCATGACCACAGTAGATACTTCACCTCAGTTGGAAGAATCTCATATGGTTTCCAAAAGCACCTATTCCTGTAAAAGAGATAATTGTCACATGTTATACTCTTTTCTTCCAAACAATCATACACACACACATATATATATATATACAAAGTATTTTCAAAGTATTATTACAATACTCACTTAACATTTCCAAATTAAGGTCTTGAGTATTTTAAAATACCGTTGCTTCCAATATAGATTCTAACCAGCTTTCTCAAAGTCTCATTCCAAATGAGTATTTTCTCAAAATTTTAGTGCATTAGGGCACAAACTTTGCTACCACTTTAACTTCTTTGTTTGGCAATGTTCGCAGTTTATTCCATTCATAAGTCATTGAGGAGTCGATGTCTTTGATATAGAAAAACCCATGTTTCAATCCATGGATGGCTGTGGGTAGTTTTTCAATAAAATTTCTTGACGTCTGTTTTTGCTGTAAATTGTACCATTCATGTCCATCTTTAAATGGTCTTATATAAAAAAAATGTTTCAAAAGATATCTAAATTTGTTGGAATCCCGAAAGATTTACAGATCAGGATAAAACCCACAATTTGTCTTACAAAATTTAGGGATAATTGTGCTAATGCTACTTCCCAGTACATCAGGATGTCTCGAATTAATAGATATAGAGGGAACCTAAGGCCAACTCCCAATTTTTCTCGGTATACCATGATATATCTTCTTAAGGGAAAATGGGCATGGTCATCCTAATTGAGGGCAATCAAAAAGTACACTGGAGGAATTCTATATTTACTTGCAATGTTAGGAAGCTGTCTGTAATAAACACCAGAGGAATATATCATGGCACTAGCTTTTCAAAGCTTAATATTTTGTCTAGTTCCATAATCAACCAATCTTATGAAGGGACGGACATTTCTAAGCATCAGTTGAGGAAGGTCTTTGCGATTTATAAAAAGGAAAAAGAACAGAAACATCACCTAACTCATATTTTTCATCACTCAAAATATCTTCATAATCAGAGATTATAGATTGAATGATGAGTTTTGGGTACTTACCAGAATGTGAAGATCCAAATTTGGGAGAAGCCATTTTTATTCGATTGGAACTTTAGCTAAGTTTTAGGGAAGATTGAAACAGGAAAAGGTAAGTCATCAAGGGAAAGAGAAAGACAAGTTCACCGTATGAATAAAAACCCTAAGTTGTTCAAGGAATTTTATTGAAATATATAGAAGATCGAAGATAAAAGTATCACAAAAATTTATGAAACTTTAAGGGAGCTTATGATGGGACCAACCTATTTTAATTAATGAAATTAGGCCGACAAGCCCGTAACCAAGGAATGAAGATTTTGAGGAAGTCAAATCTTTTGATTACCTCATACCAGAACCCGTTAACTTCACTGTCAGAGGGTCAAGAAGTTCACTTGCTATATCCCATATCAGTTAGGAAAACAAAGTTTTACATTTTGGTACTTTATAAAAGGAATTATTCATTATTTACTGATAAGTTGACTTTACTATAACTGTTACTCTGTTAATTTCACCACCTGACTTAAGCATCGGAGGTAAAACGGGGTTGAACCCGCCCTTGTTGTTTCCTAGTCTTTCAGGAGGATTCCTTGGCTGCTATCAGGATCATGGTCAGTGATCAGGAATCATCAGAGATGAAGCAAGTCTATTCACTCTAGATGGATAAGATGATTGAGAATGTTTCCCGAGTTGACAAGACTCACATTCCAAAGAATTTAATTTGGTGAGACTAAGGGCCAATTAACGTAATTTAGAAAGATTAAGATGACCATATGGACAATGAAGAAGAGATGGAGCATCAGTAATTGAAGGACAAGCTAAAGGAGAAGTTAGAGGAACAAGAAGGTAAAGTTCTTGTGATTCACGTCCGGTGCCAATCATCTGCCCAATGCTCCGATCATGCACCACAACAATATCAGAACAGAAAGTGAAGATCGAGTTAGTTGATGGACAGAAATCAAATTGAAAGGACAATTCAGTATGTACAAAACAGAAGATAATGACTTGGAAGAGGTGTAGTTGTGATAATACCTATGGTGGTGTGGTTAGACCCACCACAAAAAATGACAGAAGGTAAATTTTTATATAAAGTGTGATTGGTAAAAAGATTTGAATTACTAGAATCAAAAATCCATTAAGACTGACTGAGAGACTAAGGCAATAGAGGCTTCGATTTGTGCTAAAGAAGTAGTTGGTTTACTTGCTCCCTGAAACTTCAAAAATGCCTCAAATTCTTTTTTAAGAATTCACTATTGGATGTCATTGTCGGATGAAAAATTAGATTTAAGAAGAATGAATAACATTTGAACAAAATGAACGTCAACCACAAATGGACCGAAATGAACTTTGGCCTTTGAAAAAAGTAGATTGAGAACAAATAGACCAGAATGAACTTCAGTCTTTAAATGAAAAGATCTAAACAAACTGAGGTGAACATCAGTCCGGAGTGACTTAAACAAATCGTAATGAACTTCGGTTTAAAGTAACTTGAATTAATATTCTCTCTCCCCTTTCTCTAGTAACATTTGGAAAGTAAAACTAGAGAGAGAGAGAGAGAGAGAGAGAGAGAGAGAGAGAGAGAGAGAGAGAGAGAGAGAGAGAGAATAGAGCTGAGAGGTTTAAGAATGCTTGAGTGAGTATAATGCCTCTCAAGCCTTGTATATTTATGATATATGACATACTATTTACAATCAACAGGATCTAATCAATCTAAGCCATCTCTCTAACTAAGACATTCAATTAAAGATACAAAAAATCAACTAATCAACACTAACTATGCAATCAAATCAATCAACAATATTCGACCAAAAAAAAAAATTATAATTAGATGTATCCTCATCTATGTCATCAGATTCATTTTATTTTTTGTTTTTTGCTCTTTTGTCATCTATTGATGTTGATAGTTATGGTTTCCTCAAACTTTCGTAAAAAACCACGTTTTTTTTAGATTGACATCATGTTCGCATATGGATCTTTGCCATACTAGATCATAAATAAGAGACGGATATATAAGCATAAAAAAAGTATAGACAAATGAAAGAATATATAGATATATGTAACTCCATAGAAAGGGCTTTACAAGAGTTAAAAGACTAAATGATAAAATTAAGATAATAGAACAGAAGCACATAGAATATATATGTATATATGTATACATATATGTGAACATATACATATATATATACATGTATATACATATATAAATATATATACATATATATATATATGTATATACATATATATACATATGTGTGTATATATATGTATGTATATGTATATATATGTGTATATATATGTGTGTGTATACATATATATAGATATATACATATATATACACATGTATATATATGCACGATATATATATGTTTGAATATATGTATGTATATATACATATATATATATACATACACACGTTTCGGTGCAGTCGTAGAAGCAGTAATGTTGTGTTCTCTTATTCTCTTAGACCTCATTTACATCAGAAGCAGTTGTGTTCTCTTTTCCCTTTTTTATTCTGGCACCTCAATTTCATAGAAAGGGCAATCTCAATTTCACTTATCCACTTTAGATATGATTTTTTTTCAGAAGAGATGTTCGGAATGAGCAAATCACAATGTACATGGAGATAGGTAGAGATGTTAATTGTTAAAGACTTCAAGAACTCTCTTCAACTCCTCACAATGTCCTTCCTCACTGTCAAATATTACTTTTTAAGGTCTATTTCTCCTTTAACTTTGTTTATTAATAACACACATACGGGTGATTCTTAAATTTCTTTACATATTTATATTTCACGGGAAAGTTTTTGGAGATTGCTCATGTATCTAAGGTCATGTGCATGTGGGGACTCAAGGTTTATATCAATCAAGGGGTATGAATGATGCTTATTATTCTTCAAAGTGTATATATATATAGATATAATATATATGTACATTTTATATATATATATATATAAGAGCCCTAACTAATTTAAAGAGCCCTCCAAGTTCAAAAGATAATTTTAAAACCCTTGGATATTAGAATCTTAGGCGACCTTGAAAGAGATCAAAAAAAATATCTATTGAGTCGAGTTAAACTAGGACTCTTTCCTAGAAAACTCTCCAATCCTATGTCATAAAAGTTTTTCCAAGGGGTTCAGGAAACCCTCTCTTGGTCGTTGAACCCTAGGCGACAAACATTAGGGTTTTAATCACTTTATGTGGGCTCGAGCTCGTGCCTTTAACTTTTGATCAAACCCGGACTAGACTCTCATTTTTAAAATAAAACCAACAATTATTCTTGTGTTATGAAATTAATGTATACATAGTGGATGTCCAAATACGATCCCTCAAGAGAGCTAGAATTCCCAAAGCCCAATTATATAGACTCTAGTTCCTAGGCATCGTTTGATTGTCAAGAAGGTAAATTGGTATTAGGAATCTTATTCCTATGAAAATAAATCCTAGTAATACAATTCATGATACATTACATTCATATGTTTGGAAGTTTCAAAATAATGTTAAGGAAAGTAATGTAAAGTTGGTTATTTATTTTGTTTTAACATGTTAAAAAATAAATTATAATTTTAAAATATATTTAAAGATCTCATATGCTATTGTATATTTAATTTTTAAAAAGTGATCTAATGGTATAAATCATATAAATATAAGTTAATTACATATTTTTACATCATGCTTGTTAACTTGATACTCTTACAAATATAATGATAAATTATGTTTAAAAAAATCCACATACACGTGTGCATATAGAGAGAGAGAGAGAGAGAGAGAGAGAGAGAGAGAGAGAGAGAGAGAGAGAGTATTATTAATAAAAAATTAATAATAAAATATATTATTCTTTTGAGAAAAACTAAACATATTATTTTATTTTTTCTATCTATATTATTTTGTTGGGAGTTAGAGTGAAAAAAGGGTATAAGGGATAAATAAGTCAACAAAAAAATTATGGATAAATAATTGATAATATGTACTTTATTTATTTAGAAGAAATATTTATTAATTTTTTACTTAGAATGCTTGGGAAAGGAATTACAATACCACCTCCAACCAAGGATTCTCTTTCCCAGGACTGTGCACTTATTTTCCCAGATCTTAGGAATCGGATTACTTTCCCATAACATAAATATTAAGCCAAGTATAGTAATTTAGAAATTGAAAAGTGATTGCTTTCCCTAACCCACTTTCCTGGTCAATCAAACAAGGCCCTAATAATGAAGCATATTCCTTCTAGAGTTTTGTTATCTCTTGTATCTTGAGCATATAAATAGGTCATATGAGAAGATATTAATAAGATATATAAGTCTTGATGTATGGGTTATACTTACTTTCTATACTTTGTTCTCTCTTCTCTTTATTATTCTACTTTAGATTGTGTTATTATTCCAAGCAATCGATGCATCGTGTTCATCAAATTCGTATTACGTTATCAGCATGATTGCTTAGGCATGCAACATTGCTTGAATAATGAGACTCTAAAGTCGATTTTTCAAAAGTCCCTAGAGGTAAAAGATTCTTGGATTTTGTTGAGATAAGAAGAATTGAATCTTTTCTTAGTTTTTATATTTAAAGCTATATATATATGACTTTGATGTCGTTGGAAAAATCAAACTTTTATTATGGACTCTTGCACAAATTCATGTTTATATAATAGTCATGAAGAACCTATATATATATATATACTTGACTTGCAATATGAAATTTGCAAATTTGATAATGTGCTCATATTTTAGATTCTCCCATTAACACAACTTGTCCTAATAATATTGTTGGTGGTTCTCTATCTATATACATTCTAAACATTCCTGCAAAATGTGTTCATTGTATAATAAATGGTTTTATGAAACTATATATGTACCTTGAAATTAATTCCATATATACTTTGCATGTTGTACTTTGTATTTCACCAACATCTTATTTTGAGTTCTCCTCATTATAATTGGTTAACAGTGAGAAACTAAATATTTCACTATCTAATATTTATATCTCTCTATGTAAATATATTACTCTATTACAATATATTTAAGATGGATATTGAGAAGAGGAGAAAATGTGTAGTCGGATAAAGATAAAATTATGCATCTCATACTGCTCTTCCTACAAAGAAATTTGAACCAGAAATTCAAAACATGAATAGCCAGGCATATTTATTGATAAAAGAAAATCTGATATACAATACTCCTATTGACTGATAAGAAACAAGATTGAATGTATTTCCAAGCAAGAAACTTACAAAATGAGATTTGAAGAACTTTTTTGGCTTGTTTTTGTAGTGCCCTGTTTTCTTCAATTTTTTCCTTCTTCAATAAGAATTTTGGTTCTTGAATTTTCAGTACCCCTTCAAGCCAATGCTCTAATACCAACCGATAAGAAACAACATTTTTAGGTGTATTTTTTAGTGAAAAAAAATTCAGTTTTTTACTCCCCTTGATCCCCCAAAGATGAACAAACAAAAGCCTTTTAAAACTCCTAAAAATCCCTAGAGAGAAAAGCTCTAGAAACCCAAAGGAGACAACAAGAAGAGGGCTCGAATGAAGCTAAAAGAACCCTACAGTAACAAAGACTCTAAAACCTGATTAACATTCATCAAAGGATTCCAAATAACCAAGTAAGAACCCTAGGATAACTAAGACCCTAAAACTCCTGAATGAGTAGAAAATAATCTACTAGAATCCTTAGAACAAGAATTCTATAGTAAAGACGCCACAAGGATGATCAATCCTTGATAAGTCTAGCTAGAGAAGTCATGGAGAAAGTTCTCTCAAGCTCTCAAGAAGAAAGTTCTTCATATTTGAAAATAAGATGAAAGCTCAAGTTGCGTTCTCTCTCTTGTAAGAGAGTATTTATACATAAGAGGCCCTAGAATAATTAAAGTGCTAATACTAATAGTCTTAAGGGCTTTAAGCCCTTCAAATATACTTTAAAATAATATAAAAGATCTTAAAATCAATAACAAACAATCTGAAAATGTTTTCGCCAATTTGCAGAAACTAGAAAATTGGAGTAAGACAAGTTCGGCGTAGGTTGTTGGGAAAGACCGGCGCCAGTCGTTCTATAGAAAAAAATCCTTTACGAATTGGCTAAAGTCCAGCGCCTGATTTTTCAAGGACCGGCGCGGGTTGTTTGTTTCTTGTATTTTACTCTTCTTTTGCTTCATTTTGGCTCTCTAATTCCCTCCTTTGGTCCTTCACTTGTGTGGACATGATATTAAGCTCCTTTAGACCTCCCATTGGACTCTTTAAGCATTTGATCGCATTCTCTACTATTTTTCCAAGCTCATACATTTTCTTAGCATTCCTCCAAGCCCTCCAAGATTGATTTCTTCAATTCTTTGTCATTAGGAAATTGGAAATCTTCTTTTTTTTCCATCTTGATTCGTATCACTAATGTCTCGAAGGGAAATCTATCAATACTTATGATTTTGAAATATATTTAAAAGGTGATAGAATAATTTGTTCCAAAAAAAAATCCTCACATAAGAAAAGATCAATAAATTAAGATGGTTTATGTGGTTAAATCGAGGACATGAAAATTCTAGTAGAATTTTTCAGGGCATAATTTTATTATTATTTCCAGAAAAAATTTAAGTACTTGAAACCACAAAACGTCGATGATATTTATATGCACATTACATATTAGAATGAGGATCTTGAATTAAAGTTTTCTGACTCGAGATTATAATATTGTAGAGATATTTAATCAAAATAGAATATAAAAGTTTGAATTGGAAAATATGAAAAGTCTAGACAATTACCAAGTACACTTGAAGTGTATATGTATTCCCCGAATGAACTATATATCTGAAGTGTAATCCTAGAAGGATTTGAGTTAATATTTAGGGTGCGAACTTGGTTTGAATATTTGTTATGAGTTGTGATATAAAATTCTTCAAAAAATCCTAGTAATATTGATTACGAAAAAATAAAATTTATAGTGGTGGATTGAGTTTAGATAATAGCACACTAAACTCTTAAAATTTATATTATATATTAAGTCCTTGAAGAATTTGATTTACATGCCTAAAGCATATAAGTGAATTGTTCCTGAAGAATATAACATCATTGTCTTTGTGATCTTTTTTGAAAAAAAGATATGAAAGATCAAATCTAGCCATGAAACTTTTCTTAGAAATTTTGTTATGCTTGCCTCTTATAATTATTTTTTTATTATCAATGTTCTCCACGTTAGGGGAATAAAATTAAATTCATAAAAATATCATTTTCATTATAGATGCATTTTGATCTATATATAAGTATTCGTGGTCTAGAAGTTTTACAGATTATTTATTTGCAAAAAAATTACAAACTTGATACTTTTATTAATTTGGGAAGAGTTATAAAATTGAATTTATAAATGTTTCTATTTAAGGGGCGCTCACTATTTTGTTTAAATCAAATACCGAACCAAAATAAATTGAATTTTGCATTTTGGTTTGGTTTTTTGGTTTTCCAATTCAATTTGATTCGGTTTTTAAAAAGTATATAAAATTTGGTTCGGTTTTGAGTTTTTAATTTTCAAAAATCGAAAACCAAAATAAACCGAAATACCTCCCAATTTTAATTCCAATTTCAATTTCAATTCTACAAAACCCACCAACTCCAATTCCAATTCTATAAAACCCATCAATTTTCATTCCAAATAAAAAACCTAAGAATTACAATTCCAATTCTACAAGATTTTCCTATTCATCACTTCTATTATTAATTATATAATTTTATATTCATGTTTTCTCACACACATATCTTCTCTATAAAATTCATGACACTTTCTCTCTCTAAAATTCACGACTTTTTCTCTTTCTAAAATTCACGACACTTTATCTATCTAAAACTCACGACACTTTCTCTCTCTAAAATTCATGCTCACTTTTTTTTCTAGAATTCAAGCACTTTCTCCATCTAGAATTCCCGCACACTTTCTCTCTCTAAAATTCACGATATTCATATTGGAATGTCAATCGAACATTCCTATTGAAGAAATTAGACCTAGAAAAAAAAAAAAAAGAAACTAGACCCAATTGAAAGGTTATTTGATTTATTTCAAAAATTCGGTTAAAACTAAATTGAATTGAAAATTTGACTCAGCCAAAAAAGAAATTCAAATTTTCGATTTATTTGGTTGAAACCAAACGGAATTGAATTAAACCAAAAAGTTTTTTTTGATCTATTTGGTTTCAACTAAATATAATTCAATTTGGTTTCAGTTAAACAACAAAAAAAAAAAAAAAAAAACAAATTTCCAAGCAGAAAATCAAACAAAAAACCAAATGCCCCTATTTCTATTTATATAGATGTCCTAGTATGATAAAATATAAGTCTTATAAGTATCAATGCTAAGTCACGCCGAAGCGTTTATAAAGATTCTAGAAAGAGAGAATTAAATATTTGAAATATTCCTCATAAAGTGTTTATAATGGCAAGCAAATACTGAAAGTAAGTATTAAAATCAAGTATTTTAAATTTTGTCTTGATTAACAAATCGAACATTCCGAATATGAATTTCTTTATCTATTCATAAGAGGTTTACATAGATATTATACAACACATTATTATCCAATTGTCATTTAATTATAAGATGTTGATAAATATCATATGTCCATATATGAGAAGATAATTATATACCTTTTGGTCTTGAAGTACCATAACTATGCACAATTAGTGCACTAATTATTCTCTATATGATTTTGAGATTATATTATTCTCGTCCGATAATGTCTTATCCAAAGATAATTACTTAGTTTTGTATTCTTAAGAAAATCCAACTCCTGTTGAGATGGATAAGCATCAAGTTGCTTACTTACATGATCCTAAAAAGACTCATTATCAAACAAACAAGTTACACATATATGATGATGATATTATCATTTATATTGCAACCACTCATTCAACTATATTGAAGAAATAACTCTTCATGTTGTGGATTGCTGAGAATGTGTGTAACCATTATTTTTAATTAATTTCAATATATTTATGTAATGTCCTCTAAGGATAAAATTGTTGGGTTGTGAAATTTGGGACATATTGACAGAGATATGACAATTAAATTTCACTAAAGTTTCTCTATAAAAAATGTGAAATTATGTATAGTAAATTAGATCAAATATGATGCATAATCGTGAAGATTTAATCACTAAGACACCCAAATGTATTGATTTAATAATATTTTTAAACAGGGAATATAAACACATAAATGAATTAGTATACTCTTTTTCATTCACTAATGTTTTTCTACCACATGATTTTTTCTCTACTAAGATTTTAACGAAGCATATTCTATATTATATACATCCAAAGGGGAGTGTTATGAAATTAATGTATACATAATGGTTCCAAATATGTCCTCAGAAGAGAATTAGAACTCTCAAAGCCCAATTCCAAATGGACTTAACTTCCCAATGACAAAGTCCATTCCTTATAAGGTTCTGTTATCTCTTATATCTTGAGCATATAAATAGACTATATAAGAAGGCATTAATACGATTGAAGATTCTTCATTTCTCGGTTATACTTTGTTTCTTTACTTTGTTCTATCTTCTCTTTATTATTCTACTTTAGATTGTATTAAATTCCAAACAGTCGATGTGTCGTGCTCATTAAATTCGTAACATCTTGGGTCTTTCAATTAATAAATTAAACCCTAATAGTTATTAGTCCAATTTAGTTAATTGACTTAGCATGAGGAATTCTAATCTGGTAAAGAGTACTTTTACCACTTTGAGCTTCCACTTTGCCACAATTGCAAAGTAAAATGTGTTTAAAAAAGATTTAGAGCAAGACTGATTAAATATAAATAGTTAGAAGACATTTTTTTTTTGACAATTTTCTCTTTTTCCACAAAAAGGTTAATTCTAAAAATGCATGTGTACTTTTAGTCAATTGTTGATTGGGTATCTAACTTTTAATTTTGATAATCAAATACCCAAATTAGGATTCCGTAAAAAAATAACGGTTGACAAACTTTTAATTTTGATAATCAAGTACCCAAATTAGGGTAAAAATAGTATTTTTTTAACGAAACCCTAATTTGGATACTTAATTGTCAAAATTAAAACGTAGATATTCAATTGATAACTGACTAAAAAATATGGGCATTTTGGAATGAATGTTTTTAAAAAAACAATTAGGGTGCATTTGTTTCTCTTAACACTCAGAATTGTTTAGTACATTCTTTACTACACCTTCTAATACACTTTGTTCGGCTAATATCTTCTAGTACATCCTCTAATATACTCTCCCTTTTATAGCAGTTTTATTAATATAAAAAGTTGTTATTCGTGGAAGTCTACTAAAGAGTGTAACAGAGGATGCATTGACGATCCTAAGTACATTTCGTTTAGTAGTAACTTTTTCTTATACTTTATCTTTTATTGTATAAAATTTATAGGGAAATTGGCAAAAATAGTCGTCGAACTATTTTTTTAGTCTTAACTTGGTCCTTAAATTTTATTTTTAGATTATATAGTCCTTAAACAAAACTTTCTCAAAATATTAGTCCACACTACCGCTTCCGCGGCGGAATCCGGCAATAGTAAACATGTGACCCTCACATGACTTATAGGGCCAAGGGTAAAAGTGAAAGATCACTTTACAAACAATTTATAGGTGTTATATTGTCTTCATTTTAGGGTGTTATATTGTTATATAGTCTTCAATTTTGGGGTGTTATATTCTCATATTAACTTAATTTTAGGGTCTTATATTATCTTCATCAAGAACATAATTCTTCCATCTGAGCTACTAATAGTACAAATGCATTAACACATTAAAGACCATCAGGTAAGAAAGAAAAAAAAAAAAGAAATAGAAAGTAAGATCATCATTGCTCTTTATAGATATTACATTATCAACCACCATTAACATTGATACATTGGTAAAGTGATCTTTCACTTTTACCCTTGGCCCTGTAAGTCATGTGAGGGTCACATGTTCACTATACTGAATTCCGTCGCGAAAGTGGTGGCATGAACTAACATTTTTGAAAAAGTTTTATTAAGAACTATATAATTTGAAAACAAAGTTTAAGGACGAAGTTAAGATTAAGAAAATAGTTTGAGGACTATTTTTGCAAATTTCTCGAATTTATATTAATAATTAATAATGAAAAAGTTAGACTCAATTTTTGCAAAAGTTATAATTTTATTTGAGAAGAAGGTGTGATTCAAACAGTAAAAATAAAAGAATTTACGATAGTCCTACCGACCTTATACTTATTTTTTTTTAATGACCTTTTACACGGAAAAGATCTGAACATAAAGAAAGCTGCTCTCTCTCTCTTGAATCTCCAAATCAAATGCTAAAAAATTGTTCTTACTATTATTTCCTCACAAAATAAAGTAACTTCGCCAATGCCGCCACCGGAAAAACCCTCCCGGAGATTCTCATTCTTCGGCATCACCACCGGCAGCCACCGAGGCAGTCCTGGAGGTTACACTAAAACCGGTGATCCGCCACTACTGAAGTTGGAGGCGGATAGGGAAGTTTATAGGCCTGGTGATCCAGTCACCATTACTGTGGAAATCAAGAATCAATCGGATTCATTTTCGCTTCTGATCGAAAGACTTAGTTTTGAAATTAAAGGGATTGAGAAATTGGATACTAATTGGTTCACCACTCCTAAGCCCTCTCCTGACTCGAAGCAGCGCAGAGGTATTGTTGCTTATTTTTATGTAAGTTTTGTTTGAATGTAATTTTGTATCATATTATTCTTTTTTTGGTCTTTTCACTCTCTTCATTTTCAGTTTAAGTTCATATTTTCTAGCGATATTATGGGTATCATTTGAAGTTATTAATTGGTAGAAAATGGTGAAAAAGTAATGATACGCTCTTATACTGCTTCCTCTTACATACATTAAGGAAATGGAGAAAGAAAATAATGGCGTGCTCCAAAGCGCGCAACAATACATATACGCTGTACACAGTTTATCTAATATTCAAAGAATTGAAGAAAGAAATTGAGTCTTTGTATTAAATTAACTTTTAAAATCATCTGCATGTAAATGACAAATCTTTTATCTATTGATTCTCAGGAGAATATGTTTTCATGGAATGGTCATCCCCTGCAATAATTTCAAATCAAATCCTCACGTCTGGGGCCACTAAAAGATGTAAGCTGTATATAACTATTCTTGTCCCTGTCGAGAGATATTTCTTCAGACTCATGAAAGTTGGCTTATGGTTTCCTGCTTGCCCACTTATTGTACTGTAGATTGCGGATTCTCTAAATACACAAGCGCCCTTCTTTTTTGAAATAGCCTTTTTGGTCCATAGTTTGTGTAAGACACTGAGCTTTTGACTAGTAAAATGTGATCACACTTTTCTGCTGGAGGAAATATTTTGTTAACGGGAGGCATTAACTTGTTCTATGTGTCAGATTATGCACTGATTGTCCATAATCTAAATGAGAATTCAACAATATCTCTGCAATTCATTAAGTATCTTGTTGATTCAGTATTGTCTCTCTGAGTCAGCAAGTCTGGAAGATGATTTTACTCATTGAAATTATGTCCTGAGACGTAAGAAACTAGTGCATCACAAGTATAGGCCAGTTAGCTTCTATCAAGTATATGTATATCTTAACTATATTGGTAACTAAAGTAATACCTCTTTCTTTTTCCTAGCAAGTTAGGCAAAGTGTTATTACCCCTTACCTTTTTTGTTCTAATCTGATGATGAATCTATGTGAAAGTCAATAAAAACTTTCACAATTTATTTAACCCAGGCACTGAAAGAACTTTTTTAGATTTTGCCAATGCACTTTCAAAAGCATAATTTCAATGATTATGCAATTAATTAAGCAATTCCTCTGGGAAAACTATTGCAGATTGATTGTTTAGAATCTTGAGGTGGTTTGATCTTTTCATAGTTCCCAAATAGTTTTTTGGAAACCAGTTTCTGGGCATGATCATTTTGGAAGCCAAAATTAACATTTAGTGGGGGGGGTTTAGGGTTTTGCTGATAAAACTAGATAAGATAAAGTCCTCCCTCTGAATCAAATTTCCTACTTTGACTTGGCTTAATTGAGCATTTGACTCAATGCTAGTTTCTAGCTTACCCTTATTAATAACAAGGTTAGTGGTAGGGCCATGTGTTGGGGGTTACTTGTGGAAGTGTGGATAAAAGATACTACCTCCATTTCATATTATAAGGTGATTTGTTGTTTCACATAGATTACGAAAAATCTGAAATCAATGTGTTTTTTAAAGTAAAATACCTCTAATGCCCTTGTATTAATTTAATAAACTCCACCTTTCAAGGCTTTATTTTCTCTCTCCTCTCTCTTCTCTCCATATTTCAAGCTTTTATCAAATGTGAATGGGTTTTGGTTTTGGGAATTACTAGGTAGTGATGATTGAATAGGAATATTCTTGAGAAAAATTTTTTTGTAAAAGAAATCACCTTATATATGAAACTCCAAATATGACAATTCAACCTTATAATATGAAACAGAGGTAGTGTAGTTATTCTACAAAGGTAGATATTCACTTTAGGACATCCTAAAAAGTAAATATGGAAATTCAATTCCACACGCGAAGAGAAAAAGTGATCATTCAAAATAGCAATGACCCAAAATTACTCGCTACTTTGGATGATTACTTTATCTCTCTCTCTCTCTCTCTCTCTCTCTCTCTCTCTCTCTCTCTCTCTCTCTCTCTCTCTCTCTCCATTTTGGATGTCTTAATTTGAAGATCCACCTTCCTAGAATAAACATATCTTAGAAACTGCTATTAACATATGGTCCAATCACCCACCTTCTTGATTAATAGTGACAAGCTAGTAATTTTGTAGAGTCAAAAGCTCTCCCAAATCTTTATGCGTAGTCCAAACTGGATATTTGATTCCAAAGGGAGGGAAGCATTTTATTTTATATTGTCATTGTCTAGTGTATCAAGATCATCTTGATATCATGATTTGGAACTTTATAGTTTAAGGGTTTCATAATTTCAATAACTAAATAACTATTAGGACACTATTTCACTTTTAAGCTACCGTAAGTACATAGCTTTCGGACTCTTACCTTAGTCTTGGATACTTTTTCCTGCATTGTCATGTGTAGAGGTTCAAAACTTATCGAAATTGATAGCTTTTTAGGCTTAGGTGGCGAGTCTTCGGGTGGGGGTGGCGGGGAGTCCTTATTCCATGGCAGATAAAGTTATTCATGTAGTTGCTTTTCCTTCCAACATTGTTCAACGGGGCCAATGAGAACAAGTTTTCAGGTTCCCTGAGATTATCAGCTAAAGCTTCAGAGCAATGTTTGAACTGAAAATTTGGGAAATTGATTTGCCCAGCAACTAAGGTGCTTTTTCGTGTAATTATCCTGGTTAGTATATATGTATTGATAGTTGGTTAGGCCAACATGTGGTTTCTTGTTTTGAGAGCTACCATTGAGATGATAAGCTCTTTGATTCCTGATGGTCCTGATGGTGTCAGGCATCTGGTTACTCAATTCTTCTTTTCGGAAACTACTTGTTTCCATCAGATGAATCTATGCATCTGAGTGATACAAAACCGATCTAATCTTTTGATTGTATTAAATTTATAGTCGCTGGATGATGCCACAAACATGTAGCCCATCTCAGGCCCTGTGCAGGAGTTCTGTGCATTGCGTTAACATTCTCTATTGAAGTGAAAGATCAAGCAATATCTGCTAGATCAAAGGGGAAACAATAATTTCCCATTGGATTCTCCAATAAGTATAGTTTAATTTAGTCGGATTAGTTTTGAATCTAAGGCATCTCAGGACATGGTGTAATTCTCTCTCCACTTGAAGCAGCCTAACCTAAAGAGTTGCATTTAGGAAGATGGGGATTTTTATTAGCAAGTTAGAGACAAGCATAAGGTCTGACCTATTATTTTTACCTCTAAAAGATTATTTTGGTTGTTTGATTTTTTTCCTTCTTTAAGTTCTGTTTTATGGAGCTCGAGCATGAACATGTGAAGTGATTTGACCTGTTTGCATTTGTATTCACATATTGATCATATTATTATACTGTACTTATTTTCTCTATGGTAAGTTTTCCCTACTTTTCATGTCTAGCTGATGTGGTTACAGGTCCTTTTGCTACTTGAAATGCAGTTACTTCCCATTTTTTACATACCCTTGTGTTTCTTTTAAAATGTGCGTCATATTTGCAGATGTTCTGCGGACGCTTCTGCCTAATATTATACCACCATCATATAGAGGTGCAACCATTCGTTATTTATACTATGTTAGAAGTACATTATCTGGGCAATACTTGGTATTGGAGAATGGGCATTCTTACAGAGACTCAAAACTTGACCTTCCTGTGTTGGTTAGACTCTTTATATTTCTTGTTTTCTCTTTGCTTATTTTGATTGTTCTTGTTTTCTGAACTGTAAATTGTAGTCAGCTATGTACGGTCCATTTTATTTTTGATAACTGCTATGTAGTGACCATTATGCCCTTGTTCTTAAGCTATTATCCGAAGGCATTTTTCTAGTTTCTCTCTTTTACAATATATGTTTATTAAGGACAAGAATCAGGAAGCCCCTGACATTCATCTAGTTTCTTATGATCGAGAGATGCTAGGATAACTCGAAACGATTTCTCTTCCAGTTTAATTTATACCATAAGTGCCTTCTCATTGTTATCTTTTTTATTGTTGAAGTTTCTCATTAACAATTGGGTATGGAGTAGGTAGCTGCTAAATTTTTACCCATTGATCCTCTTCTAAACAAAACATAAAGGTAGTTGGCATCATTCTCTTCTATCTTACTTCCTGATTTGTAGTTTCTAGCAAATCATCCTCCTCTTTGTGGCTATACTTTAGAAGTTTTTTCTCTGGTTCACAAGGAGGATTTGGAGGAAATCAGTCTGAAGCTAGATAATTTAGTCTTTTGTTATGGACAATTGATTTTTTGTTTTGAATAACTTGGCATCTAACTTTCTTATGATCCTTCTTTCCTTAGGCTATTGTTATTGAATTTGTATGATCATGCACATATGCAGGAAGCCCGAGTACCACTGCAACTATGGGTTACTCAAAAGACAAATGGCTTGCTAAGTGAAGAAGGTCAAAGTGATGGTATACTTTATCTACTTTCCATCTGAACATTAACAGTTATATTATTTATAAATTTGTTTTTTCTAATTTATGCTTTTTTCTTTTCCAGATTAGTAGAAACTTCAAACTTATGCTTACCAATGTAAAGACAAAATTTAGTAATATAGTAAATCAGGCTTTAAGTTAGAAAATGAAAACAATGGAGTTTCTGATTTTTCTGCTTCTCTTTCTTACCAACATGGTTCAAACTGCAGACTTACTCACAACTGATGTTGCTCAGTCTGCATAATCACAGTTTCACTGTTACCAATTGCGCTACTGGAAGTATCCAGTGCAAGGAATTTTATGAATAATTTATGAATCAACTGCCGACATCGTAGCATTTGTAGATTTGAATGAGCTGTGTTGCGCTTGTGAAAAGTTTGTCTTTTGCCCTTTGTTTTAGGTATAAGATGTACAGCTGGAAAGGAAACAACAAAAGGGGTTGAGTAGTGATTGCATTTTAAACTCTGTTTTATCCAGTCATCTCTTCTTATTAAATTTTATTTCTACTGAAAAATGCTCCATGTTTTTGTTTAATCTTACTGAAAATTGAGTTACTAACAACCAATTTTCTTCCAAGTTTATTGAAGGAAAATCTCATCTCGGTGGAATTTAGTGTAAATTAAGAATATCACAATATAGTGTGTAAAAATTTCTGTGTTTTATTCCGAGTCATTCTGGCTGGTATCTCCAAAATTTCCGCATTTAATTTGATCAACCTAGTTGTTCATACTTTGTTAGTGCAAATTTTGATATTGGAACTGCTAATTGGTTGCTTGATTTTTCGTATTCCATGCTAAAGCATTGACATGTTTAAGATATTCGGTTTCCTATTCAGGTATTGTTCCTACAGAAACAGCTCTCCTGGAAGTATATTTCAAAGAGATGGATGGAGAATCTGAATGGGTAATGCGATCTGTGAGTGTTTTCTATTTCTTTCTTTATGTTCTCACTGTTTTGCTCCTATTTAGAAGCCTGGTCCTGTAGGTTTGCTTTCTTTGAGTGTACTAGCAACTCTGCAATTAGCATGTGGATCATCATTTCTTTTACATCTGTAGACAAAGGCAAATGAAATATTCGATGGCGTTGAGGAAGGATATGAAAGCTCAAAGGATGAAATCTTGTCTGTTTCTTCCTACAACCCAATAAAAGAAGGCCTGCACAAGAATTTTGGAAGTTCCTTATCACTGCAATCATCTATTGCTAGGTCCTCTAGTAAAGATTTGACATATGTTGAAGGACGGGCCAGCATATCTTCACATCTAGCATTACCTCGCTTATCTGTGGCCGAGGGTTTTCATGATTCTAGTGGAGGTAAGTTGTTCTTTGACTTCAATCAAGTTCATTTACCTGTGAGCTTTGTGCTTATGTCAGTTGGGGAGGTCTTGAATGACTCATGCTAGAGTTAGCTTCAGAACTACTATTGTCTTTTTTGTCCCCAGAAAAGCTTTGAGCATAACTAACAGAGATGTTTGTCGATGCTCCATTTATGATATTTCTTTAACGCTAGCAGGAAAATTTTCCCCCAGTCAATCTTCAGCTACCTCTCCAGTTCAACAACTCACGCATTCAAGATCACTTTGCACGGATGACGAGATAAGAGTAGCATCTGCCCCTGGGACTGTTGAATCTGGAGCATGTAAACTCGTGGTTCTTTTTCTTCTACACATTGATTAAATATCTTCCTTTTCGTTTACCTTATTTCCCATTTAATGTGGTGGAACCTCAAAACTAATTAGCTGCCAACGTTTCCCGCAGCAGAAGGGTTTGTTCGAGGAAGATCTTATAATATCAGGCTGGATGACCAAGTCTTGCTGAGATTTTCTCCAAAGAACTCTGATTCGACATATTACTTCAGTGATATGGTATTGCTGCTCTGTTTAGTGGCTCCTGCTGGTTTTTGTTCTTCATAAATCTTAATTCCAATATATTCGTCATTGTCAACAGATAGGTGGAACTTTGACTTTCTTTCATGAAGAAGGAACTAGAAGATGCCTTGAGGTATGCACAAAATTCAAGCTACATTTATTCTGCACCATAGTCTTAAAGCTTAGTTTTTTCTTGTGACACTTGGACAGCTCAAATGCAAACTACATTTTCTCGACACAATAGAATTAAAGTTTAGTTCTTTCTTTTCCACCTGGACTTGACCAGTCTCATTGGTGTTCTCCAGCTTTCAATAACGCTGGAAATGACCGAAACTATAAGTAGGCGTTTTGTGCATCCTTCTAGGAGACATTCTCCAACCATTACAAAGGTATACTTCCTTTACTACAGTTTCTATGCTTAGATACTGCAAATCCTTGTCTCACTGTCTTAACCATTATTCTTTGTTATTAATAGAAAAGGGAAAATGGCCAATTCAGCCCCTAAAGTTTAGGCCTTTACGTGATATGATCCTTAAAGTTTATTTTATTTGGATAGAATGACTTATGATACCTATTTTACCCTTCACATTACCTCGTACGAATAGCTCGTGTGGTTTTTCTTATGGATGTTAAGTGATTGACAGCAAAAGGATCTTATTGGATTTCTGTAAATTGTTTAGGGACCATTATGACAGAAAATCAAGGCCTAAACTTTTGAGATTAAATAGGCTATTTTTCTTAATTTAAAAATAAAAAAATAATAAAAGAAACCATTATACTTATTCTCTACTTGGATATTTGTTTTTTTTTTTTTTTAGTTTTTACTTGTTATTTCACTTTGATTCCCACCTCTTCTCTCACAAAAAAATTTAATTTCTCAAACTCAAAGGAAAAAAAATGAACTTTATCCAAAAAAAGTACTATCCAAGAAGAGCCTTAGTTACTACATGCAAAAGGGAGTAAAGGTGGGCATTTGGTAATTCTTTTTGAGATTGATAAATTCCCACATTCCATTTTGAATGTTCACCACTTGCTATGCTGGTTTCAATTCCGTCTCTCTTAGGTATTGAATTGTAAACAGGAAAAAGGGTTCATCTTGCATGAGACTGGAATACTATGTGTAAGGTTTTTCCACTAGCGTTGGTTGTCTAATTTAAAATGGACAGACTCAACATTAATTTTACGACATATTGCATCACCGGGTGAGGACATATTCTTAGTTTCCTTTAACAATTGAAACACAATAGATAATTGATTGCATACAGTTGATGAGGCTCGACTGATCCTTAAACTTTATTCTGAAGCACGACTGAAAATCACATCTACTATTTTATTGTCGATCTCAGTTGGAAGTTGCTTCAATTTATGATTGATATATGAGGGGCATGCTTCTTTCCTCATCTCCACCCTCCTCAATTTGAACTGAATTAATTTATCTAGTGCTATTAGAAATATATCCTTGATTCCTCCCTGAACTGCATCTTGAGGACCAACTTTTGGCATTTTATATATGCCCTCGCATGATTCATTCCTGCTATTCAACTGCATCACAACCACACACCACCTCTTACATTCCCACATAGACATACACTTGCACTACTGATGCTAATATTTAGATGAGAAGAGGAATATAAAACAAAAAATAAAGAAAAATGTAAAATTCAGCTTGAATTTTGTGACTTAAAAATAATGGCTTTTGATTTTTGAATTGTTTAAAACATTTAATTGGCTTTCTTGATTCTGTTCAAAAGGATCCTGAAAGCTGAATGTTTTAGTAATTGACTGGCACCAACTCTAAGTGAGGATTATGGGATTTATTAAATTTTCTATATTTATTAAGACAGGTGCTTGAACAAGTTTCGGAGGACCTTGCTGACTTGAATGTTTGAAATGAGAGTAGATCTGTGTGACAAAATGGAATTCAGTGGAATTTAATATGGCATGTAAATCCTAAAAGGTTGTGTTCCCTATGCAGGTTCATAGCGACCACCATCAGGTTGTTGCAGATTTGGTTCAGACAAGTTTTCTCTTCTCCATTCCAATGGATGGCCCTATGTCTTTCTCTACTCGCTATGTTTCTGTTCAATGGGCTTTGCGGTTTGAATTCCTTACCACTCCAAAGAATGTAGACTGGACCAGGTATAATTGCTAGTCATGAGGACTACCCTTTATTATTAACAAACATTTGAATGTGATTTGAACCATAATTACCTGCCAACACAAATCGCTCTATTCAATGGTGATAGGGTGTTGTCATCTGAACATCTGGGTTTCCTCTTCTTTGGAATGCCGTTCCGAAACCCTATTGACCTCTATTGTTTATAACACGTAAAAGAGTCATAATAGAGAAGAGAAGAAATTTTTAAAATTTTCACTTGCAATGTTTTGCTTGCTAAACTGTGTTGAGTTAGGTCCTCCTCTCAGATATTGTTTTGATTTATTGGGGCAACCAGATTACTCTGGGATTATATTTTTAAATGAATTTATTTAGTTTCTGTAAAAAATGCTTGAAGGATTGTAAAATTAAACAGACCTACTATTACATAATAACTATAAGTTTAAAAAGCTAAAAGAATCAGTTGTAGAACATTGGTCTGGAAAGTTGACCTTTTTTGCCCAAAAGTTCAACTATATGAATCTTATTAAGATGAAGGGGTAGTATATCTAGAATGTGTATGAACCCTGAAAGAGTTTGAATACACTTATTCTGTGTATAAAACCCCTACCTTTACCTTCCACATTTTACTCTATAAAGTGAATGGGTGTTGAGTCTTTTTGGCTTTTGATTTAAAGATGACAAGAAGTGATTTTTATAAGAATATTTGTAGATTTAACTCTAATGCTAATATGGTTAAATAAACTGAGAAAGCGGTGTACTGATCATTTTTGCAGTACAAATTGTTGATGTATCAGAAAGTTATCTTATGCCAAATCTATGACTGTTTCTTGTTTTTCCTGGCTTCTTTGTTATTAGTTTCTTTAGCATTTATATTTGCGTGTTGATTCAGTATAATGCAAGTATTTGTACATAATGATTCTTTTATTTTTCATCTATTTGCTAAAAGCTTTTTATATGTTCTTTTTTGCCTTCCTGTCAGATTTGAGCATCCTCTTCTGGTGGAGGGAAGAGATAAATGTGAGTGGCTTCTACCTATAACTATCCATGCTCCACCACTGGGGGCTGCTGCTGCTCAAATTCGAAATGAGAAGTCATTTTCTCTTGAACCCCTCTGGGTCCGAACTTGAAGGTAAACTTTAAGTTTGATTAGTTTAGTTCAGACTGTTCTGATCAATTATTTTTCTGCAATATCACATGAAAGGAAAGCAGCTTTTTGTGGTAATTACCAGTGTCTCAAAAGTCATGTTCGTGGAGTTATAAAAAAGAACTTGAAAGTTTGAGAACACTGTGTGCGCCGTGTAGTGACGGAAAGCTTTTCACTTGAAAATGAATTCTTGGATCTCTTTTGCAGCTATGGGTAAATTCCAGTAATATGTGTACAAGTATAAGCAGCGTAAAATCCCAGTCAGTGTACATTTTAGCCATTGGACTGGTCAGTCTCATCATACATTAAATTCAAATTTATGTAGATGCCTTAAATGACCTTAACAAGAATAGTTGTTTCTGCTAAAAGAGGCCTTAATTTTCAAATTAATGTTGCTTCACCAATGCAGTGCCTCAATAGGTATCTCTTTGATGCTTTTCAAGTTTCAACCACTCCATTATCCCAGAATTCCTCATAGAAACTAAGCTTAAATGCCTTTGAAATATTTTAATGACACTTCAAGTTGTTGGGGTTCTCTGGATTTTCAAGTGTTCTGAGCATGGTGATTTTTTTTCTAAATTTTGCAGGGATTGGAGTTATCTCACACCTTTGTGCCACAACCCGTTAGCGAATCATAATTAATCAGTGGAAGATTTTATATATGCTGATCATAGCACCCGGACGATTCTCGTATTTGCACAATGATTTTGATGAAATATCCTGTATACAGATACAGACATAATCTCAACCTTGTAAAGCATGTTGCCAGAAACTCAGGTTTGTGAAAGCAGTGAGTTGGAAGATGCTTCTTTCGGCACACTGTTGTACTCATAGTTAGTTCTAGCAATCATCAATATTTTTGTCTAGAATTACTTGCATTTCTCATATCTTTTTGTTAAGCAAAACTACTGTTTACTTTTTACATTTATTTTTAGAGGTCGCTTTACATTTATTTTTAGAGATCGGAGCGACCGTAAACAACCTTTCCCTTCTCTTTCCCTTTTCCTTTTCTCTTGGGAAAATTTAAATATGCCCCCAATTTTCCTTCATGTGTAAGGGTAAAGATTTTCAATTTTACTGGTGGTGCAAAATCTTCAGATTTCATTGTTACATGTGTTGGTCAGAACAAAATGCTATATATTATTTCACAAATTTTCATGTGGTGGTGAGAAATGATAATGTTGTTTTGGTAGCGCTATGCGAATGTATACCAGGTGGTTCGAACACATGTTAAAATGTTCAGGGTCACATCTTAATTTTTGGGTATGAATTAAATTTTGTAATTATTTTGTAAATTAATTTCGAATTAAATAGGACAATCATGCAAATTGTGCTTGAATCCAAGTTGGGTTAGGTATATGTCATAGCTAAAATAATCATATTCTTACCAAAATCAAAAATATGATGAGTTCATGTTGGTGATGTACATCATGAAGTTTCAGCAAACATATTTGTCACAATTCAAGTAGAGCCTTAAATTTGATTTTTGACAAATTTTAAAAAGAGAATATAGTATAAATGTGCTTCATCGTTTTATGTTCTGTGATTATGTTTTTGTCGTTATAGTTTACACCATTCAATTTTTTTTATTGCAAAACTTAATTTTTTACAAATGGTAAAAAAATATCAAAACGTAGAAGGTTTTTGGGCTTTTTTTATTATATTTGGTCAGTTTTCTAATCACTAAAGTGGCAACGATTTTTTTTAATTGGATTTTGACTATAACGTACACAGTATGTATTATCATTAAAGATAACGCACATGTTGTGTACGTTATTCATAAACAAGAGAATCTGATAGGCCCCATCATTTTTTTACACTTATAATTTTTTTTTTTTGGCAAAACTTATAATTTTTTTTTTTACAAAACTATAATTTTTTTTAACAGAACTTATAATTTTTTTTTTTGCAAAACTTATAATTATTAATTTTTTTTTTAAAAAAAGACAAAGTATTCTTTTATTTATGTAATTTAATGTATGATAATAATTATAACTATTTTAAGAAGGAAAATTTTTATTAAGAAAGTACGAAGAAGTAATTTAAAGTATTTTATTTTTTGTGTACTTGCTGTAAATTTTATTATAATAATTTATAATCGATTTAAGTAAAAGAATTTATAAAAAAGTACCTAGAAAAAATTCAAAAAAGAAACATCATTAATAGAAATCCTAAAAATATTACAACACTATGAAAAAAAGAAACTTATACATTGCTTGAACTAGGGTTATTACAATTTTTTCTATTATATCCGGACATTCGGCATCTGCTACATTTTAGGGGAGAATGTGAATTTTGATAATCCATTTTCCCTCAAAACCTTGTACCCTGTTTTCAACCCCGTTCAGTGTTCATATTTGGATGATAGAATGTTAAATTATAAGGAGCATCTCTGCAAAAGTTCTCATGACCAATCGAATAAAAATTGGATTGGTATGTTCGTTTGTAAGTTTTCCGCAAATATATATCCGATACATAAACATCGGTCTCGTACTATTATCCTTACAGACCACAAGAGCATGAGAACAAAACAATGTATTTTCTTGCCATTTGCCACAACTACACGATTTTTCGTTCATTTTTAAAGTGTAAACATTGTTGCCGCTACCATCAAGACGTATCGGAGATTTAACCATGTACATATCAACTCGTGGTTTATACGGTGTAACTGTGTGGTCTCTTGATTTCAATTCAATCCGAAGAAACTTGTTAAATTCTTGTTGGAAATGGATGCATACAGTTTTGGACCTCCTAACAGTGCTAGTGGAAGTACCTAACAAATTTGTTGAATATTAATTCAACTAGAGCTTTTAAAGGTAAGACTCTAACTTTTTTCAAGACACTGTTAAGTGCTTATGAAATGTTGGTTGTCTATTTCTCTAGTGGTATCTTGGCTAAATAAATTTTCTGTTTTGAATTTCATTCATGACACGTTCAAATTTTCATTGCTTAACTTTGGTTTCGACCATCCAAATTAAACTTTTTAATTCGTTGTTCTTAAAGGTCTTGGTGAAAAATTTACTCGAATGTGGCATAGACAAAACCTATGCACCACAAATGGAGGTTGCCACAAATCTTGATTTAGCGCAGCAGATAAAATCCCTTTGTGGCATACGGATATTAAACAAACGTGCCGATCCTTAACAGTGTTTTCCCCTAGAATTTTGAGGAACCAATTCTAACTTTAAGGCGACTCTATATCAATAATTGCAAATGCAAGGGGGCATAAATGGTTATTCGCATCTCATGTACTTGCAATTAATAGTATGCCCTTAGATGGTCCCCCAAGATGAGTGTCATCCACAGAAATCACCGGCCAATAATTTTGAAATCTATTTATACAAGGCTTAAAATACCAAAAAAGAAATTTGAAACCATAGTCCAGAGGAATGCACGTGCTATGATATAACTATTCGTACACGGTTCGTGGGTTTGAATCTTTCATTGCTTGGAGATATTTGGGTAGAATTGAAAAAGTTGTCTCCCAGTTGCCTAACACATTTTCCACTGCAAATTTTCGAGTATATCATGCCCTCTTGTACGTACAACCCGTCTGAAGTAATACTTGGACTTCTCAAATGAGATCTCGAAGATCGTTGACAACAAGATGTCATATTAATTTTGAATAAATTTTGAAGCCATATTTCGATACTTGTTTTGATGAACATGAACAAGGCACGTGTATTCCTTGGTGAATCTGGCTATTTCCCAATGACCATGGGTTGCTTTCTTATTTAACCATGAACAAAAATTAGAGTCGCTGTGATGATAGCATTTAGCTGTCCATTGGTCGCTCTTGCTTTTAACAACTATAAATTTTCGTCCTATCCGAATAGACCACCTTAGAACTGCACTAATTGCTTGGATTTTATCAAAAAACCTCATGCCTAATTGAAGATTAGTCATTGCATCGTTACAATCCAGCAATTTAATAGTGTCTGATTTGATTGATGAGATCATCTATCTGTTCTCTCAAGCCCATATCTAGAAGGCTCCAGATGATGTATAATCATACGGAGCGTTACTGAACCATTGACTATTTTGCCATTGATTCACTGTAGTTGAAGCTAGAGGGTTTACGGGGGTACTAATGTCATCTTCCTCATCATTATCATCATTGTAGTGGTCAGATGCACTTGATACGTCATAATTAGTATCTGCGTCTTCATCATCCTCATCATCTTCCTCTATGTCTGGATACAACATTGATGGTTCAACAGAAACCATCTGTTATTGTCGTGACATGTTGACGAATGTTTGAATGATCCTAATCCCTTGATATATGAGTGTGCTGGACATCTGAAAATGTCCGACTGGATCGGTTCAAATTCAACTAGTACGTGAATCTCTTCCTTTGATATATCAGGTCTAATAGTCCAAAGGTAACGCATCTCATCTTCGTTGTTCATATTGTACAAAGTAAAATTAAACATTTGATACTCTTTATAGAATGAAGGCACCTCATTATTATTCGAACATACCACTGATTTAGATGCATTTCTCGATATTTTAATACTTTTCTAACAAGTTCATCGTGTGTCACTAGTCGGGTAAAAGTCCATGTTTTCTTTGCCACTCCGGTGAAATAAGGACCATACGCATCTCTGGCATGTTCCGAATCCCAAAATAATACAACTCTAATAGGGTAAGTGGTATCCATGTTCATTTTTGTAATAAATGAACGAAAGATATTAAAAGTTTCAGAAATATAATAAAAGGAAAATGCTTCAATTTTGTTGTGGGATGAGAAATTGGGTGGAGGGGCAGTAGATGTATATATATATATAGCATCTAAAGTGATTAATATGTCAGAAAAGTATTCAAACATGTCCATTATTTTGAGTTGTCATGTTATGTAAAGGCGTCACATGGGGTTGTCGGAAAAGTATTCAAACCCGTCTATTATTTTGAGTTGTCATGTCATGTGATTAAAGTGTTCTCATGGGTCACATGGGATTGTCAGAATTGATGGTAAATAATATAAAAGAAATAATACACAAAATATATAAAGAAATAATATGAAGAGTAATATAAAGAAATAATATACATAAACCCTAACGATAATAAGATGGAATAAATTTAGTAGTCTTACTCCTAACACGAGGTCCAAAGCTAAGTTGTTGTGCTGGTGTAACGTCATCCAATGGGTCACCACTATGCTCCTCTGAATTGGAAGAAGATGCAACGGATATAGATATATGAGGTACAGATGAACCTGCTGTACTCGGTGGTAGAGGTGCATCAAATGATAACTCTACTGCACTCAGAGGTGGAGGTGCATATGGCACGTCTAGTTGTTAAATGGGTCACGTGGGACATATGTTGTGTCTGCTCCACTCGGATGTGACAGAGCATCTGGGGTCAAACCTAAAGTAAATATTAGAGCATCTGGACTGTTGAATGGGTCAAATATAACATATGAGCCAAGATCTCCAATCCCCGTCTACGAGATCCTCCTCCTCTCTCTCTTCCATGTCTGGGTACAACACGTCCACGTCCACGTCTGCCCGGATGTGGAGGGGCAGGCGCTCGTCCTTCGCGGGTCCTGCCACCTAG
Organism: Catharanthus roseus; assembly: GCA_028651295.1. Lineage (NCBI taxonomy): Eukaryota > Viridiplantae > Streptophyta > Magnoliopsida > Gentianales > Apocynaceae > Catharanthus > Catharanthus roseus. Next base: position 15,152,894 of record JAPQWS010000168.1, on the reverse strand, counting down.
TAATCTACGGGCACCCCTCTTCACTCCACGAGCAACATGCTCATGTACAGGCTCCCGGGGATGATAGTGTGATGGCTGTAATGCAAATGTCTGCTGAATATCATATTGAGAAGGGGTGCAACCCAATGTACCACCAATAGAAAATATGCACTGACAGATAATAGTCTTGACTTTCCTCATGATGCTACTCATCTGAGTCGGAGATGATGATGGTCCCTCCAACACCCCTGTAGTCATGTCATCTACCTCTTACAGTATGGATGTCTAAAAAAATAGTTAGAAAAGAATATAAAGAAATAAAATACATAAAAAGATAAATAAATATTTAATTACCATAATCCATTTGTAGACCCCAGCTGGCTGGTATCCATATGTCCGAGTATCACGACATGTTGGATTGTTGATGTAGACTTGCATGATATCCCTATACCATCTAATGTAATCATCTCAGGATGACGATAGATCCTTCATGGGTAAAAGAAGGCCATCCCTAATGTGTTGTCGCCATTGATGCCAGACCTCCACAAGAGTACCATGCTCTGTCGCCCAATAAGTGTGCTCATTACCTCTGAGCTGTAGTCGATGTAGATCCAGACAAGTATCACAGGCAATAGTTATATGCTTATCACGCCCAAACTGTCGTATCACGCTGCCTGGATGGTGATACTCCACTATCTCGTAACATATCACCAGCACCTCTACCTGCCACAAGTCAAAAGGCACCAGACCATGCTCAGGATATAGTAACCAGACAAACTGTGCAACAAATTTAAAAACCCTGAATAATAATCATATTATTAAATATATAAAAAAGTAAGAAATATAATTTAAAGTTGTACCTGATCTGATGACATGAAATAAGTAAGCAGGACATATGTAGGAGCTAGCTGAATCAAATGATGTGCACCTCATAGTACCAAGTGGAGCACAAAGGTCTTGTTCTATATGCCTATCTAATTGAGGACGCAGAATAAGAATACATAACCAAGCCCAAATCTGAAGTAGCACAAGGGCTCTCCATATCTGTCGTGCATCTCCGAAAGCTGTCCCGCATAAGCATCTATACAAAAATCCTAGTACACAAATCCCCAAACTGTAAGTGTGGATGGCATCAAAATCTTCTAACAGACTGATGTACCATTGTTAATCAAATTGCACGACATATCAGGGAGCATATGACCTCCAAGAAGTAAGAATATATACACCCCAGCACGCATGATAAAGTCATCATCAATCTCTCATCTGGTGAACTCTCTCAAGATCCAAGCCTTTAAAGATTTCTTCTTAACCTTATCTATAGAAAAGTGAGTGAGAGACAATCGAATGCCAATAAGTCTCTCAATCATATCAATCCAATACTGCATACAATATGCACTCCAACTAAGACCTCTAACAGGCAACCCCTCTATCTATAAGCCTATAAGACATGCACATCTTGTAAAGTGACTGTCACCTCACCGCAAGTCATGTGGAATATGTGGGTCTTACGCTTCCATTGCTCAACTAAAGCAGTAACAAGTGTATGGTCGAGGCATATGTCACTACATCTAAAAACTTTCGCTAATTCCATCATATCAATAATATCAATCAATCTAAGGGGAAGCCGTATTGTATGCCTAAAACAGATTACGACAGAAACGTCGACACTAAAGATCAGTAATACATGTCTTATGATCCCGACTCCATATCAACCCAGACCTATTCTCATGCTGCCTCATCAATACATCAGGGTTTATGGGACCCGGATACATATGTGCTGGGACTTCCTCCATCTACATTACATCAAAATGTTTTAGGGTTTTAGGTATAGTATTATACATTTTCTAAATTTAAATCTTTACGAGTTTAGAATTTAAAGTAAAACATTTTCTATTATTACACAGTTCATAAGTTTTAGGGTTTAGGGTGTAGTATTACACACTTTCTAAGGTTTATAGGTAAGGGTTATATGGTTTAGGATTTTAGGGTTTCAAGGTGAGGGTTAAAGGGTTTAGGGTTTAGACTTTTAGGGTTACGGATTTAGGGTCTCAAGGTTAGGTTTAGGATTTTAGGGGTAAGGGTTTAAGGTCTCAAGGTTAGGGTTTAGGATCATTACATACTTAATATTTCTTTATCACTACACATTGTAAAGTAATGGTCTTGACAATTTTTTAGGGTTATAACAGTCACTTTTCTATATTAAAATATAAGAATGAACATCCAATTTTATAGGAAAAATGTATATAGTTTTAGTATCTTATAACTAATTATTGTCTCATAAGCTGTTGATTTGGGTAATACAATTTTCTTTTAATTACACACTTTATCAAGTTTACATTTTAATATTATTTTTAGATTAGTATTTTTGGGTTTAGGGTTTATAGTTTTAGAGAAGGTTATATTCTCTTTTTTCCTATCGTTACATAGTTAATAAATTTTAGAGTTTAGGACAAAAATAAAATAAATTATAGAACCCATATCATCTTAATAGCAAAATTGTAAGCAAAATTATTAAAGACAACATTTTATCAAATCACATTTCCAGTAGAAACACACAATAGTCAAACAAAATGGTCAAATATACACAAATCTATCAAGAAAACAAGTAGTAAAAATAACCATAAAAACCATCTTTTAAAAATTAAATTACCAGAAATTGTGAAATAACCCAAATAAAATTCATCAAGAATATTCACAATCATAAGAAACAACAATTTTCATATACACAATAGAAATCAACACATAGTGCAAATAAATTAAAAACAATCAAAGAGTAAAATTTGACAGTAAGAACTTTACCGAAAAAGCAATTGGAAAAAATTGAAATCAAGTGTTGTTCTTTGGTAGAGCTTCCTCTACCGTTATTCGTACTCCGAGATTGGCTTCTTGAAGAAAAGCTTCATACTCCACAACTTCTTCAAATCCGAGAAGGCGAGAATGAGAGAAGAAGAGAAGAAGGAAGGAGAAGAGGAAGAGAAGAAGAGAAGGAAGGAAGGGAAGAGGAAGAAAGAAGAAAAGGAAGGAAGGAAGAGTAAGAGGAGGAAGAAGAAAACAGTTTCGGAGAAGGAAGAAGAAAAACAGTGCGACGAATTTTTTTTGGTAGAAGAAAGAAGAAAAAGACAACGAAGGTTAAACCCTTAAACATTCTAGATTCAAATAATACACTCTGTGTGTATTATCAGTAAAAATAACGCATTCAACAGGTACGTTATTCTTACTTATAACGCATACAGTGAGCGTTATCTTCTACCTCATTTGCCACCTCACGACATCAACTGCCATATCATTAATCATGATTCACGAAATTTAATTGGGGATTAGTGATAACGCACATGCTATGTGCGATATCATGATAGATAACACACTGTGTGCATTGCCAAAATAGGATTAAAAAAATGTTGAGGCCACTTTAATGGCTATTTTTTAAAAAGGGGCAAAACATGGTAAAAAAATCAGTTTTTTGTGTCTTTCTACACAAATCATCACATAAATATACCATGACTTGTACATAAAATGGTAAAATAGATATAATACCACCCTTATAAAGTGACAATAGAATGATACAAGTAAAATGTGAGGGAAAAATATACACGTGAAGAATGTATATTGATCAGCAAATACGCCAGTGTTATGTCTATTTTATGCTTTATTAACAAACTATGGGTAATTCACATAATGATCTCCGCCTAAAACATCATAAAAAACTAACGTGTTTTGGTATTTTTAGCTATTTGTAAAAAATTGAGTGACATAAGTGATGATAAAAAAAAAATTGAATAGTATAAATAGTGATTAAAAAATTAGGCGTTAAATTAAAAAAAATGTAAAAAGATGAAAGTCATTTTTTATTATATTCTTAATTTTAAATTCAAACTCTATTCTCTTTATTATTATCCTTTTTATGATGTAGTATCATGAGTGGGCCACATGAGTGAAGAAAACTTGTACGTTCTTATTTTATTTTACAATTATACCTGAAAATTATAACTTGATTAACTTTTTCTAACACAAGGATGGAAAAGGTGAAATGTTTTATATTATAACTTCTTAACCTCATTGACTAATAACAACTCTAAGTACGTAAACTATATATATCACTAGAAGTTTCAGAATTGAATAAAAATTCTTAAAATTAAATTTTATACAATTACACGACTTAAAATACTCCTTACCCCGCCGCACTCCCCCAAAAAAAAAACCAACTAACTGGAAGTACTGGTATATAATTTGCCATTCAAATTGGCATATGGTCTAGAATTTTTTATATAATGTAGGTTAATAGTACTTATTTTTAGCATAATCACTTTTTATTCACCTTTTTTAGTACGGGAAGTTTTATATTATTGTTGAATGTTATAAGTAATGATAAAAAGAAGTAAAACATGCTTATTGGGAGAGAACTAACTTTAGAAATGTTATTTTGCACAAATTGAAATATAACATTTCAAATATGAACCCCAACAACACGGTCCACTTTTTGATGTGGGAAAACCTTATGAATAATGCATAACTAGAAGATGTTTTTGACAATTCTATTAAAAATTAATAGTAAGACGGAACATTTAACTAATAGTTATATTGTGAGTTAATATTTAACATTAATAATCTACTATAACATAAGAAAATTTTGTTATAAAATTATTTTAATAATATAAGCCTTTTTTTAATTATAATAAATTATATTATTTCCTGTGATTAATACTTTCTCTTCTATGTTTTCATATATAAAAACATAATTACACAATAATTTAAATATTAACTACAATACAAAAATAATATAACTTCATATAGTTTAAAAGATTACTCTTTATTTATAGATCGTGTTCATAATTGAGTTTTTCTATAAGATAGGTAAAATACAAAGATCATTATGGCTCTATTCTACATTATTTAAAATTATAAGCATCTTTTAGTTTATTTTAAATTATTAGTTATTTTGAGTTGTTCTCAATTATTTATTATATATGTTTTAGTTTAAAATAAGTTGAAAAAAATAATTTTGAAAAGCTATCATAGAGGTGGTTTTTTAAATGCTTATATTTATTAATGCATTAAAATTTAAATATTAAGAGTAATTTTTTTAAAGTAGGTTTTTTTCTTTCAGCTCCTTAGTAAAAGCAGAAATAGTGAAGAACTGGCGTACATATGGTAGCAATTTATGAAATTGGGGTAAATATGTCTTTTAGGAAAAAAATATTGGCAGATGCATCTAAATAAATATGATAGGATAGGCGTGGAGGGTATTTTAAGATCTCTGCCGTCGGATTACGCGAACTCACAGCGGCAAAGCGGCACTGTGGCGTCAAGCAGAAAAGATTGTTTGACTAGTTATATAATGGATCCCAGGTATACCTCGCACATTCTACCTTCAAGTCTAAATGGCTTTAAAATATTATTTTTTTAGGGATTTGATTTATACAATTTTGATATTTTGAAGGATCTTTTAAAAGAATTTTACAGTTCAAGTTTCTCAATTGATACATTTTCATATTTTGAGGGACCAACTTAAAATTATTTTGAGAGATTACATTTTCAATGCTCACTCAATGGCTAAAATTGCCCTACCCCATTGCCTCGACAACATAACCAGTCATGAGGTTTTATAAACTACAAGGTGGTTGTGATACAAAATAGACACTACAAATTCGAATATGAAAAAGATTTGTTAAAATCTCTAGTTCCGTTTGAAGGTAAGTTGATTGGATCAATAAGCAATACTATACATTTGCTAAACTATGACGTACCAATGTTAATCTAAACAAATATCCAGGACCGTCAGAAGAAGAGCGGTTGAAACTTCCTAGTCATCTCATATGGGGAAAATGTCAAGAAAAGACACTATTATAGTCAGATGGAGAAATTTTTCTTGTTGACATAATATGTTCATCAAGATATGATCAAGAAAAGATAAGACAGGTAGAGGTTCATAAGTTAGCCTAAGGAATCGAGATGATCAATAGTTAACAATTTGAAGAATCAGATACTTTTCATAGGTACGTATGGATATAGCACATCTTGTTCCACTTCAAACTTTGGTGTACGAAGAAATTGCATCTATTGTGTACCTTCTGGGGACAAGAAGTTATACTCGTATGAGATTGAAGATTCAACTCTTACTATTATACTCCCATGGTCGTAACAGTTCAAGAAGTGGAACAATATCCTCTGGATTATAATCAAAGAGTTCAACGAATTATTTTATGACATGGGATTTGTACTTATTGTTATTTCCTGATTGTTTTATCAATTATTTAATTAAGCTATTATTTCTAGACTGTACTTTAAAAATAATATGGTGTAAATCGTAGAATCTAACCATATATAGAATATCTTTAAAAGGATATATATATTGTTCCTAATTTATTTGAATTATTTCTTGATTTTTTTGTTTAAAAAAGTATATTTGATTTTCTTGCAATTTTGAGAAAATTGAATTATTTGTAAAGAGAGACACTAGACCCTATTCCATGGCATGATAAGAGGTGTGTTGTCCAATAGCGCGATCTTCCCTAAGTTAGGTTCCTCCACCTAGTATGTCCAGTGAGAGGTCTTGAGTTCGAGTCATCTAGGCGACGGTTTAATATTGCATGCGGGCCTTGTGCTGGTTTTTTTGGGTTTTAGGCCCTCCGATCCCTTCTGGATTAGTTGATGACTCACAAATAGTGGTTTAAAAAAATTCAATTTGGTTTGTGATAAGAAAAGTATTGAGGAAAATCAATCAAGACAGGAAAGTATTGAAGAGGATCAATCAAGCCCTCAACCACCAAGGTTTCAAATATCAAAAAATAGGAAAGAAATCAAGGAGAATCAAGATCATGACATGTCTATAAGGAATCTCAATCCTCCCTAATTAGTCTTTCTCCTAATTAGTTTTTTTTTGCATCGTTAGACTTTTCCTAATTAGTCTTCTATGTATAAATATATACTTTTGTAATTCATACGGTCAAGATTTTTTGCTCTAATAAAAATTCAACTAAGTTTTCAAAGTATTTTCCCTATTGAAAACTTTTCATGGTATCAGAGTAGGCATCTTCCTCTTATTCAATCATGGAAGAACCTACACTCACAATTCAATCTTTTCATCAACGCGCTAGTTTCATATCAATCAAATTAGATACGAACAACTACCTTATGTGGAGATCATAGATACTCTCTTTGTGTCGAAGTCTTGGAGTTCTTCATCATCTTGAGAAAAATGGTATAAAACCCAAGGAATCTCTGGATGATAAAATAAAAAATCCGGCTTTATTCAAATGACAGACAAATGATGGACTTCTCGTTTCATGGCTCCTCGGAACCATCAAGGAAGAAGCTCAACCATCCATTGCGGAGGAAGATATGACTTGTGATTTGTGGAATTCTCTGGAAGAACAACTACTGCTAACTATGGTGGAGAAGGAAGGTCTTCTCAATAATATGTTGATGACCATAAAAAATGGGTCACAATACCTAGATAATTATTTGAACGAATTCAAGTCAATATGTGACAATCTTGCTACTAGTGTCCGATATTAACAAAGTTTTTCAAATTGCTCGCGAATTAGGAGAAAAATACAAAGGCTTCAGACTAGCCATGGTAACTAAATCACCTTATAATATTTTTAGTCAGTTCGTTCTTGCCCTTCAAGAATATGAACTAATTTTACCGCACAAAAAGAAGCGGAGAAGAGCTATACTGAATACAATATAGCCTTCTTCAGTTAATGCAGTCGTGGCAGAAGCAGTAGAGTAGGTAGTCTAGGACGAGGTGGCTTTAGTTCCAGGGGCAAAGGTTTTACTACTGCTCATCGCTACAAGACTGTCGACACCAGCACAAGTATTGTCGATAAAGATAAAAATGGAGCAGACAACAAGCTCACCTGCCAAATTTGTGGGAATAGGAATCATGTTGCTCTTGCATGGTGGTATAGATTTGATTATTCATATCACTCAGAGACACTTCCGCAAGCCTTAGTAGCTCTCAATTTAAGCAACAGTGATCCTTCTCTTTATATGGATTCAGTAGCTACATCGCACATGACAAATGATGCAGGTATTTAATCTGATTTTAAACCTTACAAAGGGAACGATGGTATTTATGTTAAGAATGGTAATAAACTTTCCATAACACATACTGGTGAAACTTGTGTTGAAAAATTAAATTTACGAGATGTTTCTGTTGTGCCTAAACTGAAAAATAATCTGGTTTCTATAAGTAAAATTATTGTTGATAACTCATGTATTATTGAATTCATGGCTTTTGATTTTGTCATTAAGGATCGAAGCAAGAGGACCATTAGGAAGGGGTATGAGAAAAATAAATTGTACGCTTTGGACTCAAACTTTCATGCAACGTTGCCAGCAGTAAAAGGCAGCAACCCATCTTCTGTGTGGTATCATTGGCTGGGACACCCTAGTCAACGGGTTACGTAACTATTGAAGGTAAAGAAAATAATTGATGTAACTAATTGGCAATATAAATCTTCCATTTGTATCGGTTGTCAATTTTAAAAAAGTTGCAACTTCCTTTCAGCCTAAATAATAAAATTTTTTATTTTCCTTTGCAAAAAATACACTTTGATCTCTGGGGACCCGCTCCTGTTACTTCTAACCAATGATTTTGTTTTTATGCTATTTTCATTGATGATTATTCCCATTTTAACTGGTTTTACCCCTGAAGGAAAAAGTCGAGTTTCTTCTCATAGTTGAAAATCAATTTGACACAAAAATTAAAATTTTTCAATGTGATGGGGGTGGAGAATTTAACTAAAATCAATTTCTTAATCATATCAGTGACTGTGATATTCAGTTACAAATTTCATGTCCAGGAACACCAAAACAAAATGGCGTTGCAAACGAAAACACAGATATATTGTGGAAACTGGCTTAACCATGTTGTTTGATGCCAACTTACCACTGTTTTTATGGATGGAGGCATTTCCTACAGCCTCTTATGTCATCAATAAAATGCCTTCTGGAGTCCTTCAAAATACGTCATCGTATTCCAAGTTGTTTGCAGAGATCCTGACTACAACAACTTGTGAGTTTTGGGATGTTTGTGTTTTCCTTCTCTATGTCATCAAGGGGGAAATAAATTTGTCAAGAAAACTTATCCTTGCATGTTTATTGGATATAGTCCACAGCACAAAGGATACCAATACTATGATCCCTCTACAAAGTGGGTATATATATCATGGCATGTTGTCTTTGATGAACGCAAATTCTTCTATCTACTATCTTTACTAGAGGTAATATCTCCATCTCTAGAGCTTTCTAAATTCCCCAGTCATGATGAATGGTTTCACAAGTCCACTGCACATGATACTATATCACCTTCACCAATAAGGATGGATACAAAAAGTAGCAGCTTCAACTTCTACTATCTTCAAAGTCGACAATATTCTCCCCGTGTCGACACTGCTTCTCTCACTATCGATGTGGACAGTATAGAAGATATTGTCGTAGTCAATTATGCTCCTACTGGCACCAGTACGCTATCTCCAAATACTGTTGATACTATCGATGATGATGGCATTACTGTCGACAGTGACAATGCTTCTACTGTTGATATTGGTACTCTTTCTACTGATGCTGCAGATATTGCAATAACCATAACCTTACTGTCAACACTGCTTCTCCCACTGTCGACATAGACAGTATAGAAGATACTTCAGCATCATCTCAACTGCAATGAACTCGTTGGCCCCAAAATATTTGTAGGAATGTTACTGTAATCTAGCCGAGGATACTTTACCTATTGCACCACGATACTATTATCAAGCACTCAAGGACCAACATTGGGTAGAAGCCATGAAAGAAGAATTAGAAGCTTTTCATTTAAATAGAACATGGTCTTTGGTTCCGCGACTTACTGCCACTAACGTTGTTGGTTCAAAATGGGTGTTTCGAGTGAAACAAAAAGGAAAACGACTCTCTTGATAGATTGAAGGCTCGTTTGTTAGCTCAAGGTTTCAGTAAAGTCTTTGGCACTGACTTTGATGAGACCTATAGTCCAGTCATTTGTCACACCACCATTCAACTGGTTCTTGCTATCTTGACCCCTCTAAATTGGTGTCAACGGCAGCTTGATGTAAAAAATGCATTTTTGCACAGAGAGCACAAGGAGTTGGTATATATGAAGTAGCCACCTGGCTTTGTAGATTCAAGTAAACCTGATCATGTGTGTCTCTTTCACAAATCTCTTTATGGGTTGAAATAAACACTTCGTGCTTGATTTGATCAATTGTCCAAGTTCCTTCTCCATCTTGGTTTCTATTGTAGCAAAGCTTATTCTTCTCTATTTTTGTATCATCACGATACCATTATTGTTTTGCTACTCATCAATGTCGATGGTATTTTGCTTACTGGTAGCAATGCATGAGTTATTTCAAAATTAATTCACCATTTGAGTTCCTAATTTGCTATCAAGGATCTTGGTTCTCTTCATTATTTTTTGGGTGCTGAAATTGACGAGTTTGATTGCAGTATTGCTCTCTCACAAAGCAAGTATCTTAAGGAGCTACTTCGACATTCTGGCATGTACAGTTGTACTCTAACCGCAACTCCTATGGTACTTAAAGAGAAGACACCTGTTTTAGATGATTTGGCTGATGCTACAATTATTGACACATTGTTGGAGCTCTTCAGTATCTCATATTCAATCGTCCGAAAGTTCAACATGTTCTTACAAAGTCTACCAATTCATTAGCCAACCTATAGAACATCATCTTCAGGTAGTTAAATAAATCATTTGGTATCTCAAAGGTACTTAGGAATATAATTTAAGATTCATTTTTCGCGGTCCACTGTCCTTATATGCCTTCTCATATGCTGATTAGGTAGGATGTTCCTTAACTCGCCAAAGTACTACTGGTTTTTGTGCCTTTTGTGAGTAAATTCTATTTCCTGGAGCTTCAAAAGCAACCCACAGTTGCTCGATCTAGTTCTGAAGCAGAATATCAGTCTATGGCATCCACCACTACTGAACTCCCTTGGCTCACATTCTTGTTGTTCGATATTAGGATTCATCTTGCTCATCCTCTTCAACTCTTCTATGATAACCTTAGTGCCCTCCATATGTCTATTAATCATGTCCTCCATACACGAACCAAATATATCGAAATTGACTATCATTTTGTTCATGAGAAAGTGGTAATGGGACACCTTGTTACACGGTTTGTGCCTTCCTCTCAGCAAATAGTCGACGTTTTCACCAAGTCTTTGGCATGATCTTCTTTTTCGCATCTGCAGAGCAAGATGGGACTTTATTCTCATTCCGCTTCTATATTGAGGGGGAATGATAAGGAAAGTATTGAGGAGAATCAATCAAGAAAGGAAAATATTGAGGAGGATTAATCAAGAGCCCAATCACTAAGATTTCAAATATCAAAAATTAGGAAAGAAATCAAGGAGAATCAAGATCATTCCATATCTACAAGGAATTTCAATCCTACCTAATTAGTTTTTTTTTTTTTCGTGGTTAGTCTTTCCTAAATAGTCTTCTATGTATAAATATACACTTTTGTAATTCATATGATCATGACTTTTGGCTCTAATAAAAACTCAGCCATGTTTTCAAAGTATTTTTCTTACTTGAAAACTTTTCAGTTTGAATTTGTTTTTTAATACAAAAAAAAAAAAGTGATCATTTTTCCCTCATAAAGTATTGAAAATTGATTTCATTTATGGCTTTCCAAGTATTTTTCCTCTTCTTTGTGTATGCCATGAAAAAGAGGCAATTACACAGGGATCTTGATGTCTTCTTTGCTTGTTACAAGCTTCCCCATCATCTTCAGTGCAAAATCATAGTCACGGTCAGTGTTCTTTTCTGTATGTAATTTTAAAAGTATTTTTCCTTGTTTTTAATTTTATATGTATTTCGTTGTTGGCTTGGGTTTTTCTCATTCTAAATTATGCAATTTATCATGCTCTATTATCCTCTACTTTCTTTTATTTCAGGCATGACAAGGGAAATCGAGGAGAAGAAGGCACAGGTTCCAAGAAGCCAAATCAGAAAAGAGAGGAAGCCATCAAAGGTCATTAAAGTTGATTAGATAAAAGCTTTATCTTTTATCTACCCATCAGTCTCTTCTTTGAAATAAAACAAATAAAAAAAATTTAAAAAGTGGTGTTTTTCTGTTACATAAATGAAAATTTTCCTATTTCTTTGAAATTTTCCTGTCATTTGCCTAGCGCCCAAATGAGGAAACAAGAACTATGTTGAATTCTTGTATTCTTGATCCTAATGTATATAAGAAACATTTTGCCTATGGTCATGGTAGTCTTTTCTGTTATTCTATTATGTATCTAGTTTTTTTAGTAACAATACTACACATTGATTATGAAAAACTAACTCAGGCCTTTCATTTATCTTCTGGAAACCCTAGAATTTAGGAGATCATAGGCGTTATGCACCTCTATAGTGAAGAAATTGCCTCTTCCGCCACTGATCTCCATGTATGCTTCATTCCTGCTTATTTATAAAAAATAAAATTAAAAAAAAAATCGTCCTCTTTCATTCTTTTAGGGTAATCATATTTTGCTTATGATTGTTTTTTTCATTTTTCATTTTTCAATTTTCTTTGAACATAATGTTTCCAGAATTTACTGCTAGAAGACGAGGAAGAAAAAACTTCAGAGGCAATTGAGAAAGAAATTAACAAAATCCGACAGATCAAAAGAAATTAACAAAATTCGATTGATTATTCACATTGAAACCAAACAAACATCCAGATTCACAAAAACCAAACACGAAATCACATATATATATATATATATATATGCCATGGACCTAGAAATCACATCTAGAAATATTCATCAAATGAGAAATCACATCTGTAATATTCATCAATAAAAGAAATCACATCTAGAAATATTCATTAAAAGAGAAACTGCATCCAGAAAACAGTAATTACATAGCTAGACCTAAAACACATTAACAAGTTTATTGTAGGTTCAATAGAACTGTAACTTTGAATTTACTCCAAATGGCACAAAAACTTTCAAATCTGGAAGTAAAACCTTGAATTTACTCCAAAAGAAACAAAAAAATTCGGATTCGAATTCACTCACTTCTTACTTTTTGGCCTTACACTTGAATTTCTTTTCAACTTTCTTTTTATCACAGTTGCAACATTTTTTTTCTCCGAACGACACATGGCACGATCCACAAGCTTTTCTGTTGGATGTACGCTTCTTAGAACAAGAAGCTTCATTGCAACTATAGCAGTCCGGCAGCGGCATACTTAGGAACTTCTGAGGATTTCCGTCCATAGCAAATTCTGAGGATATCCTTGGAATAATAGGCAATAACTATAGCTTTGCTAGATATGACGTTACCAACGTTAATATAAGTAACTATCCTAGACCGTTAGAAGAAGAGTGTTGAAACTTCCTCGTCCTTCCATGTGGGGAAATATCAGGAAAAGACGCCATTAGATTCAGATGGAGAGATTTTCCTTGTTGACATAATACGCTCGTCAAGATATGATCAAGAAAATATAAGACATATAGAGGTTCATAGGTTCGAGCCTAAGGAATTGAGATAGTTAACAATTTTGGAAATCAGATATTTTTCATAGGTATGTATGGATATGGCACGTTCTGTTCTGCTTCACAATTTGGTTTACAAAGAAATTTTATCTACTGTGTACTTTCTAGAGACAAAAAGTTATAGTCGTATGAGATTTAAGATTCAACTCTTATTATTATACATGTTCACAACAGTTCAAAAAGTAGAACAATATCCTTTGGATTATACTGTAATCGTTAGGAGATTGGAAGGATTCAATTCAACAGAGTTCAATGATTTATTTTATGGTATGGGATAATATGGCGTAAACCATATTATATAAGACATATATAGAGTTTTCCTTAAAGGATATATATATATATATATATAGAGAGAGAGAGAGAGAGAGATTATATAGGGGATCGATAAACCGAACTCGGAAATCTATATGTATAGTGCGAAAAAATTCAAAAAATTTTCATTTTTGAATGTAAAAGTTTTTCAACTTCAACCAATCCTCTAAACTCTCTTTAAACCCACAAATTTCAACTATAGAGTTTGGAAGATCGACCGTTGTAATCTGAAAAAAAAAAGTTAGTACTTCGATCCTTATTCATTTACATTTTTAGCGGGTGAAAATTTGAAAATAACCATTGGATTGAAAAAAATGACTGTTTTTGCATAACCCATTTTCTGGCCAGAAGGACGTCGGGTCGCCTAGACCGGCGACCAAATCCATTGCGGGTCGCCTGGTCGCTTGTAGGTTGATTGCTCGGTCCAGCATCTGGGCTAGTAACTGACCGCCCGGTCCAGCGAACCTGTTCTTTTGAGGTCGCCAGTTCACGCAGTTTGCATCGGTTTTGGAATGTATTTTTTTTTTAGATTATGTTTTTTTTAAAAGTTATGATTTCGTTTATGTCTATTTGTTTAATTTAGAGTTTATATTATGTTACTTAATTTGTTTAATATTTTTTTTAGCATTTGTTTATGATTATGTTGTTATAATTAATGATGATATTAATTTTTTTAAAATTATGATTACGTTTATGTTTATTTGTTTAATTTGGATTTTATATTATGTTCTTTAATTTGTTCTTTTTTTTTTTTTTTTTACATTTGCTTATGATTATGTTATTATAATTAATGATTATGTTATTTTTTTAAAGTTATGATTATGTCTATGTTTATTTGTTTAATTTAGAGTTTAGGTTATGTTATTTAATTTGTTTAACTTTTTTTAGGATTTTTTTATGATTATGTTATTATAATTAATGATTATGTTATTTTTTAAATATTATTATTGCGCTTATGTTTATTTGTTTAATTTAGAGGTTATATTATGTTCGTTAATTTGTTTATGTTTATTAGGGTGCCTGTGGATTTGACCGATTGTATAATTTTGTTTATTTAGAGTTTCGGGTTAAGATTTATATGAATAATACGACTTTATAAACAAATGTCATAAGCAAATTGCATAAATTAGGTTTATGGTTTTCAGGTAATATATTGAAAGAGTTTATGTGTTTAGTGTTGACACAATCTAATAAAAAGGTGTGAAGTGTTCAAATGAGGTAATAAATATAACTATGATCAATTTAGCTTAATGCACGACTTTAACTTAATAATATAAAGATGAAGAAAAATGCATTACTTGTATCGTATAAAAAAAAGAATTTAAATAATATAAGAGATGAATTAGACAAATATGATGTAATGTTATTGAGGAAAATGTTTGATAATTTGTTTAGATGGTTCGGCTAAGAGCACGTAGGGGAGATGATGATTTAGGTCCTGTGACAGACATGACCGGTTGGGTTGAAGGTCGAGCAGTGACTGCATCATCCCGTGGTGTGAGGGGACGCCCTAATACCTCAGAAATATCGTCCACTCCTGCACCTCTTAGACCAGGGATAATTATGACCCTGGTGCACTGGGGTCTTCCACCCAGCCACCTCCTATACCATTTAGGACCCATCCTCCTACCACATCACATCATCTGTACACCCCCATACCCTATGACTATTATGGATATTTTCGGCCACCACTTACATCATATGATCCATATGCACATGCTCCCTCTCCGCCTCTCCGTATGCCTGGCCATGATTGGCCACAGTTTTTTTCTAAAACTCATATTCCATTAATGAGGTCAATGGTCCAGGATTGCAGTTAGGTGCCCAATTTTTTGAGCAGCTTGTGGCATCCGTCCCAGTAAACTCATCTTACAGCGGTGCTAACTATGGAGCCACTAATTGTGGCAATCCCTCATCTGATGCTGGGTTAGGTAAGGATTCTGGTACATTTGGGGATGGTGAAAAGACCCTATCTAAGGAGTCTATCAGAGTTGGTTTCCTTCGCATTCATTACAGTGAAGACGATGAGGATGAGCTTGAGGATGATGGTGGAGATGATGATGATGATGATGATGATGATGATGATGATGATGGCGATGGTGACGACGATGATGACGAGCCTGTTCTTGTAGCTCATGCCTCATCGTTCGGTCATAGGCCTGCTGTCGGTAAGGGGAAAGAGTTGACTGGCAATTTCATGTCAGTGATGAGTAAGATTGCTGGGTCGCGACGAAAAAGACCCGAGAAGTCGCGTCCTCCTTAAAACCCTACGTAGAGGAAGAAAGCAAATAATGACGGTTGGGAGCAGACTGGTCTAGCTAATGGAGGTCCACAGGATCCAATCCTTGTCCCTTCATATAATGGTCATATCGCTAGTAGTATATGACGTGGACAGGTAATTTGAATATTTTGTTAATTTTTTATTTCTGATTATAGATTTGAATATTTTGTTTATTTTTTATTTATGTTGTTTACATTATTTCTTTTATTTGTTTAAATGCAGGAGAGAGGCATTTTGAAGTCGAGGCCCCGCTATGTGTCCCTGACTGGTTGGACCCCTAGTGATCCTCCTTGCTATATGCTTTTGTGGAGAGGTGGCAGCTAGACACCAACAGTTTCCATATGCCTTGGGGAGAGATGACAGTTACATTGTGTTATGTTGAGTTGATTCTAGGCGTATCATTTTACGATAACGTTGTCGACCATCATTATTCTCGGGAGTAGTTGATTGCAGTTATCCAGAGCGAGCTCGATATTTAATGTATCTATATGTCCTCTCGTTGCGGTTATGGCAAAAGATATGACATCATATACAAAGGAGAACTATTCCCACAAGATTAATAACACGATGAGCACAACGAAAGAGACAAGGGAACTTAAAAGTCTTCGAGCAAAATAAAGCTATGCATTTGGCCCCTAGTCTAGGATATACTAACACTAACCACAAATCGAACCTAGAGCTTTGATACCACCTATGATATCCCCAACTCTGCCACTAGGTCAACTGCGGCTGAGTAGGATATCTGCATGCCTCTCGGCACTAAACTACAAGTCTGAAAACAAGAGCATAACCCCTTGGGCAACACTTTGAGGTATATATATACATCCTAAAGTTCATTTCGTAGGATTTCGATATTATTTAGGGAATAGGACTAATTTGATCAGTACCTAGATATTAAGTATTTTTGTATCATTATTCTGTAAGATCTTAGCACCAGATCTACATCCAGGTGAGTCCACAAACTCCATTTTATTATGTTATTTCAAATATTACAAGACGTATAAATATGTTTTTTTTTCCGAACCTTCATAGAATATTGCTATCTTTGGAATGATATCTCTTAGCGTGTTTTTTTGTGGAGATGTTCTCCACAAGGCATTACATGTTCCTTAGAAAAAATTCATAGGAGCGGTGCTCTATATAGGTGTTTCTTTTAAAACAGACTATTACGGTGGTGAATAAGAAGTTTGTTGTACGTAGATATTTCGAAAAATATTTATATGTTGGAAAATGTTCTAGCTTGAAAAGTTACGTATTTTGACATGCATGAATATAGATCTGGCATTTACATAATTATGAAATTTTCATGAGCATGTGATGACTGGCGGATGGGGATTTTTGCTGGAAATATTTATGACCTGATTCTGTCCTGACGGCCAGACAAATGGCCTTTCTGTTTACAAATACAAATGAAAAACCCCATTCCGACCAGGGTGTCAATTCCGATTATGATCTTGTGTTCGGAAGCATCAGAGGATTGCATTGTACGTGGCTAATCCCCTGTACGAGGGCCTCTTCCGATGGCGTGGACATTTCAGACTCAGGAGAGTGGATCCACTTGAAGAGGGGCGTAGACCACAGAGGGTGTGGTCTAATCGGTCTATGTGCACACCGCATCATGCTCTGTGGTGGGGTTCGGCCGCCTAGTGGAGAGTCAGGAGGGGCTCGAAACTGAGGTTGGTCCAGGACAGACCTGGTAGGTGTCCCAGGAGTCTGTAGCCTGTTTTGACCAGTGATATGGGAGTGTGGTTGTTTTGTAATCAAGCGCTCGTATGGTGTTTGGCTGGTATTGACTATGAGATGCCGGAACTTGGTTCTGATGGCCTCGTTTTGGGGATCCGAACTTTGTCCGTGGAGCCCCACTGTTGCATTACATGTTCTTTTAAATTTAGGGCGTAGAAGCTGCGCTGATGTGTCTTGATTCGCTCAGACTTCCCAGCTGCGCTCGGAACCCTCATGTAGGTTCAAGCATCAATTTTGTTAAAACATTAAAAGAGAATGTTTTCTTATAATATTGCATGAACTGCTTTGTGAAACTGCACTATCATTGTTTTAAAGAGATCACTACAGTGCACACACACACGTGGACTCACTGAGCGTTCGCGCTCACGTTTTTCCATATCATGTTTTCTTCTCAGATTAACTCAGGACGGTCAGAGATACAATAAACCGCTGAAGTTTTAGGCGTGGAATTTTGGTTCGAGTCTCTCCGGAAGGACATATGTTTTTGTGTTGCTCTCTTGTACTCGAGCCGTTTGTAAAGTATTTCTATCTTTGTATCGGAATTACCATAAGACAAGAAGTTTTCTTGAACCCTATATTTTGAGCTCCTTTTTAGTGTTCAGATTGTTTATTTTTCTGCTGCGTATTATATATATATATATATTTCTAAGTGTTGTCCAGGGGGTTATACTCCTGTTTTCAGACTTGTAGTTTAGTGCCGAGAGGCACGCAGATATCCTACTCAGCCGCAGTTGACCTAGTGGCAGAGTTGGGGGTATCACACCGACTCCAGTATTGGCATAAATGGTCAGGACTTAGCATTAGCTGCAAAATCACCTGGTAGTGAACTGTTTATGGAGCAAAGGGTCGCCTATTACGTTCTGTATTTACTTGGCAGTTCTCTCTTCATTTACAAGAGTGTAAATATTGTCTCTGGGAAGCTGTGGCCGCTCGTGAAGAATGTTCGTTCAGTTGGTGGATTTGTATGGGTACGCTATACTGAACACATCGCCGATCACGGGCATAAATCATTTTCCCTGTCTGTAATAATTACCTTCGGCTCATGAATACAAACATCTTCTTGATTCTCTGTTGACATAGCATTTGAAAAGTATAGATGCTTAACCTGTTGAAGAACCCATCTATAAGTTGTAACCTCCTCATTTCGCATAAAAGTAGTGGCCATAGTGAAATTCTTACTAGTCGGGGTCATCCCTACGACTTCTAACAGTGGCATATTGTACATTTTTTTAAAAAACACATAAAGCAGATAACTTGTTTAGAAACTAAACATAAAACCCAATAAACTTAAACCAAACCCAATTAAATATGGCATATTTCATTCAAGTATTCATCAAATATTAACTTAAATATGTATGGTTAATCTTAAACTGTATTTATAATATGACTTTAAACAGTCAATTTGCAAATAACATCTAAATGTACAATTAATATAATAAATTTAATACAACTTACTTATTTGTTTTATATGTCGTATCTATTATAAGTACATATGGCCATGTTCTCATTATTTCAATTGATGTAGGGTGTGCAACGACAATGTCACTGAGCATGTTGCTGTCCTCACAGTTTCTATAGAAGACTTTGTAACCCCGTTTAGCACTTAGGCAGAGAACTTCTTCAACTTTATTTCGCCCCTGCATCCTATTCTTCTTAATCTTCGCAACGATGTTATATATTTTCTAGGCACTACAAAAAATCATGCAAATCATATTATTAGAACCTCAATTTAAACCCTAAACATAAAACCAGGATGCATTACAGTTAATGCAACATACCTAACGCACAACCCACGTTTTGTTCCCGAAAAAATCGTAAGATATTACGGGGTGGCACATGGCTCTTCCTGAATTGCTCAGTCTGTATCAGCTGCTCCTCCGTCAGTTTCACTGCCTGAGCATGACTGTGAGTATATACACCTATTGCATGGTTGTGCCTCCCATCGTGTACGAATACTTGCCAATTTTCACACATTGCCATTTGCTCGCCTTTTAATTTGAAGGGACAACAACACTTTTTAGTCCCGTAAGGATCCCGCCTTTCTACTTGAACTTCTTCTTCTTCATCGGCAACTACAGGTTTCGGTCTCGGGTTATTTGCACCTCCACGCTCGCTACCCAATGTAACATGCAGTCGGGGGTCGTATGTTCTTGAACTTAAATACCGAGTGGCAATCAAATACGTGTTCACTTTCATAGTTGTTTCTTTTACCCAGTTCACCAACTCTACTTTCGAATTAAAGATTCGATCAATTGCAAATAAATGTCTGTGATCCACGTATTCTTCCGATTCTAAAAATTCTTCAAATGTATTTGGATCTATGTCATTCTGTTACGATATAGTACGAAAAAATTAAAATATGAACATATTTCATATTAAAAATAAAATTGTAAAAACAATGTAATAAACAAAGATTTAATATACTAATATATAAAAAAATACAAAAATAAATCATATACTAACATTTTAAAAAAAACATACACAAATTTCATATACTAAAAAAATTAAATAAAAAATAAAAAATTCAGCGTCTCGGGTCGCCCAGGCCGGCGAGCCGGACCTGAGCAGGTCGCTCATCTGGACGATCATCGCTGAGAACGGACCACCTGAATTATCCGGTTCGCTGGTCCAGGCAATCCGAGCTCCAGTTCCGAAAAAAAAAAATTTCAGCTCTCCTTACCTCAAAATCCATATTTTCTTCCACAAATTCTTCATAATGATGCATATCTACCTCCAATATAAGTTCAATGTTAAATATTATAGTTTTAGAGTAGAGAGAGAGTAGAGAGAAGTAAGAGAGAAATTTTGTAGAGAGAGAAAGAGTAGGGAAGAGGATGGAAAATAATGAATTTTTTCGCGCTATACATATAGATTCCCGAGTTTGGTTTGTCGACCCCCTTTTATATATTGTTCCTAATTTGTCTGAATTATTTCTTAATTTTCTTTGTTAAAAAAAAGTATATTTGATTTTCTTGCAATTTTGAGAAAATTGAATTATTTGTAAAGGGAGACACTAGACCCTATTCCATGACGCGATAAGAAGTGTGTTGTCCCATAGTGCAACTCCCTTAACTTAGATTCCTCCACCTGATATGTCAAGTGAAAGATCCTGATTTCGAGTCACCTAGAAAACAGTTTAATGTTGCATGCCAGCCTTGTGCTGTTTTTGGGGCCTTGTGCTCTCCGATCCCTCCCGGATAAGTCGATGACTCACGGATACCAAGTTAAAAAAACATTAGTTTTTGTTTGAATTTGATTTTTAAGACAAAAAAGTGATCATTTTTCCCTCATTAAAAAAAAAAGACAAACCTAGCTTAAAACTAACTCTAAACAAAAATCCCAAAGGAACCCCAAAATTACACAATCGCACACAATCCACACTTAAATACAATAGTGGTGATGTTTTTAATCGAAATTGACAACAAAAAAGTCTACACCTCAATTCCTATAAAGATCAATTAACAATTAACAAACCTATCTGTAGCCCTCTTCCCAAAACCTTGAAGTTTTAAACACAATAGAAAACCCTAGACTAGATAATGGCTCCGAAGAAGGAAAACAAAGAGAGCAGCAGCCCCACTTGCGGATGCCCCCATAACAGCCCAAACTGCTGCTCCGGCTTCAACTCCGAAGAACAAAAAGCACAAAACAACTAAAGACAAGTATGGAAAGTGTCACGACCCAAAGTTAGTTCACAATAGAAAGTCCCTTGTCTAACATTCAGTTTGGTTTAAGTATGATTTTTAAGATCAAAATAATGATCCTTCTTCCCTCAAACAATAAAAAACCAAGAAGATAAATGGGCCCAAAACTAACCCTACACAAAAATCCTAAACGAACCACCTAACCTATATAAACTACACAACCCACCCAACCTATACCTAAATTAGGGTAAATAGTTCACTAGTGGGATATTTTAACTGAAATCAACAATAAAAAAGTCTATCCACAGATTCTAAAATAAATGCAGCCCTATTCCTCAAGACTTGAAGTTTCAAAACAAAAGACAACCCTAGAGAATGGCCCCAAAGGAAAAAATGATAATGGCGGTGATTACAAATATAGAGTAAAAAGTGAAAAATATTTTGGGGTTTATAATAAATTCAGATAGACACAAAGTTATTTGAATTTTTAGAAAGCCCCTATTGTAACATCGGTGGTTTAAGTATGATTTTTAAGATCAATATAGTGATCCTTTTTCCCTCAAACAATAAAACACCATTCAACTTGGTTTTAGTGTGGTTTTTTAAGATCAATATCATCCTTTTTTTCCTCAAACAATAAAAAACCAAAAAATAAACTGGCCCAAAACTAACTTTACACAAAATCCAAACAAACAACCTAAATTACATCGCCCATCCACCCACACCTATATTAGGGTAAACAGTTCAATAGTGGGATGATTTTTTTAATTGAAATCAACAGTAAAAATAAACTAACCTCAATTACTATAATTAACACATCCCTCCTTACCAAAACTTGAAGTTTCAACACAAAAGACAACTCTAGAGAACGGCCTGAAAGAAAAAAACGATGAAAGCGATTATAATTCAGAGTAAAAAGTGGAAAAAAGTTTTGGAGTTTGTAATAAATCCAAATGACTCAAAGTTAGTTGAATTTTTAGAGAGTTAATTTGGTTGAGTATGATTTTTAAGACCAAAATAGTAATCATTTTTCCCTCAAACAACAAAAAACTAAAAGATGAATTGGCCCAAAACTAACCCTACACAAAAATCTAACATGAACCACCTAAACTACACAGCTCACCCAAAGGGTAAACCGTTTAATGGTGGCATAATTTTAATTGAAATCGACAGTTAAAAAAACCTATCATTAGTTCCTACAATTAACGTAGGCCTCTTTCACAAAACTGGAAGTTTCAACACAAAAGACAACCCTATAGAATGGCCCTAAAGGAAAAAAAGAAGTTTTGGAGTTTATAATAAATTCAAGTACACCCAAAGTTAGTTGATTTTTTAACAAGTCCCTATTCTAACATTCAAGTTGGTTTAAATATGATTTTTAATACCAAAATAGTGGTCCTTTTTCCATCAAACAATGAAAAACCAAAAAATAAACTAGCCCCCTATACAAAACTCCAAAACTAACCACTTAACCAACACAACCTGCCAAATCCACACCTAAATCAAAGTAAAGAGTTTAATGGTGGGGATGATTTTAATTGAAATCGTCCGTAAAAAAAAACCTATCCTTAGTTCCTACAATTTATTTTCCTACAATTAACACAAAAGACAAACCTATAGAATGGCCCCAAATTAAAAAGTGATGAAAGTAGCGACCTAACAACCACCTACTCGGGAGCCTCCACGATAACCGAAACTTCAGCTTCAACTTCGCATTGTCACGAGCCATTTGGGAAAAAACATATTATGACTGCGAGAAAACCAAAGCTGATAGAAAACGCAAGAGTCTTTCTATAAAAGTAGAAGGGGCTTGATAATCTTCTACGGATCAACAAATGTTTAGTTATTTAGGGTTTGATTTTATGTTTTATCAAGAGTATTTGTATAGGGCTAGATCTAATAAAGATCATAAATAAGCTAACATCGTTCTTTAGGGCTAGTTCAGTTAGATTGGTATATATTCTACGTTTTTTCGAGAAATGATTTTGAGACCATTAACACATTAACAGACGGCTGAGTGTTTATGTTAGTAATGATATTAAATGATAGCAACTCATCTTGTTATTTGGTTAAATTTGTTTGTTCCACAAGGACTTTCTTTGCAATTCCATCTTTATAACAAATAATAGTATTAGCAGTTTCTATTTTTCAGCCTTTGAAGAAACGAAAAAGTCCAAAAAACGATCACTCACTCTAGCTGTAGAAATCAACTTGGACAAAGTTAATTAGTCAAAAATTGGTAGACATTGTTTACTCCACTTTCAGGAGCATCTTCATCAACTGGTTAACAAAATAAATTATGGCACTTGATGGTAAAACATGAAATGATCTACGCACCATATATTATACACCTTCACTACATATGCATCTATCTAAAATCACTTAAAATATTATACACTTTCACTATATATGCATCTGTCTAAAATCACTTAAAGTGAATGAATCTCCTACTCTTTGACAAATAGATAAACAAATATTTTTTTTAAAACTTTATAAACTTTTAAAATATTTTTAAAAAATTAAAATGAGTAAGTATTTAAAACATTTTAAAATTTTTAAAAATTTAAAAAATCTCCCATCCTTCTCCTTCTCCTTTTCCCCTCTCCAACCTGTTTGTTTTTTTAAAAAAACTAGTTTGTAATCCATATTACGGATGAAAAATTTACCCAATCTCAAAAATATTCTATAATAATAAAAATTATTTTATAAATATTAATTATCTACGTTGAGAGTATTATATATATGCTGCAAGGTATAATAATATATAACTTCACTTTCGTAAATGAAACATAAAATCCTTTTTAAAAATTATAGAGGATATTTCTTTTTTTCTTCTAAATATAAAATAAAGTCCCAAATATAAATTTTTAGAAAAAGATAATGTACAATTTTATAAAATTACATTGAAAAGATTACAATAGAAAATAATGATTGTCTAATGCATGTCCCGAGGCATAGGTTAATATGGATTAACGTTCCAATTTAAGATTTAAGTTTCCTTAATGATTCAACAATTTCTATTACGTTTTTAGATTTTATAAGATTTGATGACTATCATATATAATATGGTTTATTCATATATATGGTACATTTTATTCATACTAATATGTACTACAAGACAAGAGCAACATTAAACCGAGCCTAAAAGTATAACGCGATTTTAAAAAAATAAAAATTGCAAATAACTCATCATCGTAATGAGTTCTTCATTATAGGACAAGAGCTAAAAAAAAGTTCGAAAAAGAACAATTTGTGAAATAATTCATTTTATTTAATGCAAGAGGCTTACCCAATTACAAAAATATTGTGTAACTTCTAATTGTGAAAAGAACTTAAATGGACTTATTTTTCCTAAATCTTTTAAAAGGTGAATATTTGATTAAAAAAATTGGATTCGACTTCTCTTTTTTTTTTATAATTTTAAAATATGATACATAAATAATTATATATATATTAGGAGCCCTCGTTATTATAAAATTTTATGTAAAAATATAAATGTTTTCGGAAAGGTAAGAAGAAATAAAATCTAAGAAACCAATAACAAAAATATATTCTAATATTTTCCAAAAAAATATCAAATTTTTTCAATATGTTGTTTTAGTTCTTGAAAAATGCATATTAACTATCTATATTGCACTCTTTGGGTAAAAATTTTGGAAAATACATTACGAAAGTGGTTCTTCATGAAATTGACCAAAAAAATTATGTATATATATATAAATCTTTGTATAAGAAGAAAAAAGGTAAATACAAAATTATAAAACTCATTATGAGTTTTTGAAAAAGATAAAAGAGTGGATAAAACATTAGTTTGAAAAACTCATTACCATAACGAGTTCTTCAAAACGAGACAACTTTGCAAGAACAAATCTCAACCCTTGGATTTGCGAAAAAGAAAAAAAAATGGATGAGATTAAGTACTATCTCCAATCTCATTTACCTTTAGTATATAGGGGTATAGATAAATGATAGATATGTTTAAATAAAAATTTTAATATAAATTGGCAATGATAATTATTAAACTTTTTAAAACAATTTAACTAGTAACCTTTTATCCATAATTAGTAAAAATATTAAATATAATCTTCTGATAAGTTTTTAAAATAAATAGTTATAATATCATTGGAATCGAAATGATATTGTAAATAATTAAGGGTAAAAGTTATATACTACCTAAAAAAGTAATAAATACCTTCACAATATTTATGGGCTGCTTAAATGCTCTTAAACTTTACTTTTCACAAATTTTACCTTCCAACTATTTTCAGGCTGCTAAAATTGCCTTTTCTGACATAATTATGTGGTGGTTTTTGGTCAAATTTGTGATGGTTTTCTATCAATTTTTTATGGTCTAGGGCCGAAGACAACCATATAATTGTTCGAAAGGATAGTTTTAGCAGCCCGAAAATAGTTGGAAAGTAAAACGAGTAAAGAGTAAAATTTAAGGACATTTTAAGCCGTTTTTTAAATAGTGTGGGATATTTATAATCGTTTACCCAATAAGTAAAAGGATTTCAACTATACCATAAATTCAATATTAAATTGTCTATATAAATTTTATTTGGTTAATTTATAATAACTCCAATATGCAATCCGTTCATAATAAGGCTCTGTCCAACCACTGACCCGACTCACGATAATATTGTCATTGCACATGCAAAGGAGGCAATGGACATTCACCTCGCATCTGTAGCTGAATAAGATAAAAGAAAATGTAAAATAAATATCTTATTCAAACACGTTATTAGTATACGAAAAGACATGCATAAACAAAGGCAGTTAACTAACCTTTATGAAATGTTATTGTTTAGAGAGGTGCCCGATACACAGAGTTCCCACAATACAAGTCGAATTCGAATACAAAGACAATAATGTCATGGATCCTAACCGTGCAATTAGTACCATGCACAAATTGATTGCATTTGCAATGATATAAAGGTGATCAGGTGTACCCAAGCAATGCTCTTGAGGCATACGTCCATCCCACCACTGTGTCCTTTGTATAAGCTCATAAGGCCGTTCTAATGATCTGAACAGTAAAACATACATATTCGTCATATGCTGCAACTCAAAAGACATTCGTATATGGACCTCAGGCCATTGGTTTTCATCCCCAAACACAAAGTCCGCCATAACCATAAATCCACAATTACTATCACCTATCATATTCTTCCAGTTCTCAATGAACGGATACATGAAACTGGAGAATGCATCGATGTACGAGAATGTAGAAGGGGTAGATGGATCTATAACAGAAGATAAACTGCTTCGTGCACTGCTACACCTCTACCCCTACCCCTAGGCGCTCGTGGCAGTCTGCCCCTTCTATGTGAAACAGAACCCGACCCAGAACCGGAACCTGATCCAGATCCGGAACCAGACACGTTCCCCCAGTATGGCTTGTCCCTTTTAGTTGAGTTCATCTTCTGTCGTCCCTTCGTTGCTACATGCTCAGGGGGAGTTGTCAATGTTGCACTAGGAACTTCAGGAAAAATTGAACTCAAAACCCCTTTTATGATACTACGTACTTCCTTGACCTTCGACATTAGACCTGTACTTATTTGATCTAATAGGGAAGCAAGATCACGCGTCTCAGAATCCATGTCCTGCACCTGCACAGAAGGAATGTCAACCCCAATTTCTAGTATTCTCCAAAAGACCACAACATCTTCCAACTGGAGCAGAAGAAGATGTTCGCACCGTGCAATCATCTCACATGAACATGGTAGTCCATGCGATTTGCTTAAATAATGTCCGCACTTATTTTGCGGAACATCAGTTATCTCACTAGCTCTCTTTATCTCAACCTATATCTTCTTCAAAGCCAAATGACTTATGTTATTACTTATATTCTTCAATATGGGATTACTCTTCGCATTAAACTTTTCTTTAAGTTTTGAAAACTCCAATGAGCTCTTAATCTCCGCAATTTGACTTTCGATAATAGAGCCAACATTAAGGAACACGGTGTCTAAATCACTATGGCATGTTGAAAGCCATAGCTTCAGGACCGAATGTTTTTTCTCAACACGGTTCGTGGTCTCAACCCCAAAATGCAGTACCTGAGATGTCCAAACTCTGCAAAATTTATGCGCAAGTGGATTCAACCATGTGTTAAATAAATAATGTAAAAAGAGAGGCTTTTTTTGCCACTTTGTCTTCAATATATCCAATTTTCTAAGGTAGTCCGCCTCATCAATTTCATTTATTAATTTGTGCCAAGAGCCATTAATGAACTGAGATGTGAACTCTTCATCTTTAATCACTTCGGTTAATTTTGCCAACACATTTTGATTGATGTGCCTTCTGCATAACATATGATATGATTTATTGAACACATCTTTGATCAATGGCATCAGGCTGCTCTCCCTATCAGTAATAATCACAAGTGATTCATCATCATTAAAAACTGACTCGTTCTCGGTTGATATAACCGATGAAAAATATAAGTGCTTAATTTGTTAAAAGACTCATCTGTATGTTATAGCCTGTTCATTGTGTATGAAAGCAGTTGCCACAGTGAAGTTCTTACCAATCGGAGTCAACCCCACGGCTTCCAACAATGGCATATTGTACCTTTTTAAAATAAAGAGGACACGTTATGCTTAAATCTAATTTATCATTTCTAACCCTAAAACCCTAAACCATAAATTATTTTAAATTATAACTTAAAAATCAATATACATTTAAATTAATATAGAGAGTTAATAGCACAATGCCTGATAGAGAACTTACTTGTTCGTTTTATACGTGGTATCCATTATCAGTATATATAGCCACGTTCTGATCATTGCAATTGATGTAGAGTGTGCAATGACAATATCACTATGTACGTTGTTGTCCTCGCAGTTTCTATAGAAGACCATATAACCCCGTTGAACACTGAAGCAAAGAACTTCCTCCACCGTGTTTCACCCTGCATCCTATTCTTCTTAATCTTAGCAACGACATTGTATAATTTATATACACTACATACATCATAAAAATCATTTTATTAGAGGAAGAAAAAAAAATTTAAAATATTATAGTAAACTATTAAATGTAATTTTGACATACCTCACTGCACAATCAACATTTTGTTCTCGAAAAAATCGTAAGATATTACGTGGCGACACATGACTCTTTCTAAATTGCTCGGTCTGTGTCAGTTGCTCCTCTGTTAGTCTTGCAGCCTGAGCATGATCGTGACTATAGGCACCTATTTTATGGTTGTGCCTCCCATCATGTACGAACAATTGCCAATTCTCACTCATGGCCATTTGCTCACCTTTTAATTTAAATGGATAACCACATTTTTTAGTCCCGTAAGGACCCCGCCTTTTGATGGGAACTTCTTCTTCTTCATCGTCAACTCTAGGCTTCGTTCTTGATTTAATTGCACATACACGCTCGCAAGCCAATGTAACATAAGGTCGACGATCATATGTTCTTGATCTTAGATACCGAGTGATGATCAAATATGTGTTCACTTTCATCGCCGTTTCTTTTGCCCAATCGACCAACTCCACTTTCAAATTGAAAATTCGATCTGTGTTGAATAAATGTTCGTGATCAACATATTCTTTTGTTGGAATCCGTAGGCAAAAACAAAGTAAAATAAAACTACGGAAATCCACCAACAGGATCTGCACATACTAGAAAAACCGATTGGATAGAAATTACCTCAATGTTTTGTGGAGGCGCTGCTTTGTATGCTTCGCCCTCTACTGGTATCCACGCGACGAACTCCTCTGCAAGCGATCGGGATGCTAGCCCCTTACGTGTTACAGCTGTTCGGGAATTGATCCTGACTATCTGGTAATCGGTCGTTTTTTTCGGAGAGAGGAGGCTAGATACTATATCGCCGTTCTAGGGTTTAGGGTTCTGTTTTTCTTTAATGAGATAAAGGACAGCCAACAAGAAAAGGTTAACATAACCTTTTATAGTCTGTCAATATCAAAAACCCCTAGCTGTCATCTAATGACGAGTTCAATCTCGTCCGTCTATTCCTATAATCATCCAACGGTTAGATGAGTAATATTAAGTAATTAATTTCATTTATTCGATTAAATAAAATTAATTACTTATTAACCTACCAAAAAATACAATATGGAATCGATTCCCACTTTTGTATACGTTCAACGAATACTGGACACAATCTAGATTCATTGAACGTGGACATTATGCTCACAAGATCGTCTATGCGTGTGACCCTGTAGGTTCACTTAACGTTGGCGATGAATAAAAAAAATGTCCTAGACATTTATTCACAAAACATAAGCGGCCTCTAGCAAGACATTATGCTTACCCAAGTTAAGTAAATGTAATAATAACCTAGCATCGAGTTAATATTTAGTCCTTTGTCACACGATATCCTAATTAAGTATAAGGCATGGATCAAGTCATCCTTATAAAACTTAATTAACCATTTACTTGATCACCGAGCAGATTGTTCCAACAAATAATATTAATAACACCTTATTAATACTTATTTGAGCATGGCCATGCATATTTTCCGAGTCTTCCTTATCAAGGGGGCCCATGGATATCTCTCTCTAAAAGGAGAGGGACAAATCCCTTTCACTATCTCCAATATTCAAGCCATGACGAGAAAATAAGCCAACCAATAATCATAATGATCACCTAATTAAAAGTGATGTTTGACTATGTCAAAACATATTTTTCTCCCCATGCAAGAAACATTGGAAACATTAGGTCGAAGGACACCAAATATAAAACTGAGAAGAAATACTTATAACTTAAACCCATGCAATATTTCTTCTTCACTTTGGGTCATGTCCAATACAATATTCTCAATATGTATTTATGAATTGATTTTATATCTCATATTCATGATCAGTAAAACTTGACCATCAATCAACTTCACACTAGTTTACAAGATGTAATAAACTAGGGACAAATAAGAATAGTATTTTATTAGCTATAAGGGTTTTACTATCAAGTCACATACTTGATGACCAAGAGCATAAAATACAATTAAAAAATACATGCTTCATAAATCATAAATGTGAGTCAATTGGTCTTAGGGCATATACTAACATCTTTCAGTTCTATAAATTCTTTAAATTTATTTGGATCTACGCCACCCTGTTAATATAAAGCATAACACAAAACAAGTTACTAATACGTCTTTTATTAATAAAAAAACTAAAAGATTAACATTTAAAATATTAAAAAAAATTCCGGACTGACTGATTTTTGCACAGGTGGGCGAAACTATCCAGAAGTCTCTCCCATCTGGGCGAAATTTTTATAAAAAAAAATCATTCAGAAGGGCGAAACTTTTGGATAATTTCGCCTATCTAGGCGAAAGTACTTCAGAAATGGAATAAAAAAAATTAAGCACTTTTCTTACCTCAAAATTATATTTTCTTGCAAATAATCTTCAAAATGATTCATATGTATTTCCAAATTAAGTTGAATGTGAAAGATTGATGTTTTCTTTTAGAGAAAAGTTAGATAGAAAGTTTAAGGTAAGAAATGAATTATTTTCACGCTATCCTTATAGATTCTCGAGTTATATTTATTGACCCCTTTTTTAAAATTACAAGTACAATTTCCTTTCCAATTATTAATTGTGTCTCTCATCAACTTTCAACTAATTAATTCAACGTCGTAACAATATTCATCCGATATTAGAAAAAAGAATCATCCCACGAAGGCAAAAACAATATTGAATCTAAAGAAGGGACCATGGTTGTTTTACACACATGGAAACGAGAAGGTATCAAGACAAACATCATTTAATTTGACATAAAAATAAAAATAAAAATAAAAAAGTCTAATGAGGCAAGTCTAGACATTTTGTGCAACATAGGCATTCTTATTCATGTTCTCACAAATGAATTTTCATATTTGAATTTTGTATACACTAGTGATTTTTGTTCAATCCTCACTCAGTAGATAAAATGTTCTTACCTGATTAGCCTGATGACGTATCCTCCATGGACTTAAAAGGTTGCAATGTCTTGCTTCCTCCCGACGATCTAAATTCTATATTTATCGTTTTATGTAGTAAGCCAATTCCAGCTATGAGGTTTTGTAAACTATAAGGTGGTCTTGACACAAACTGGACACAATAGGAATTCGAATATGAAGAAGATTTGTTAACCTCTTTAGTCCCTTTTTGAAGGTAAGTTAATTGGATTAAAAGACAAAATTGTTCTGGTGCTAGATTACAACGGTAACAATGTTAATATAAACAACTATCCTGTTCTTTCAAAAGAAGAGAAATTGGTACTTCCTCGTCCTTCCATGTATGTAAGTTGTCGGGAACCACAATTATTTAGAGTCAGATGGAGATATTTTTCTTTTGGACATCATACGCATGCTCATATATGATCATGAAAAGATAGGACATATAGAGGTTTATAAGTTTGAGTTTAAGGAATCGAGATGGTCAATAATTAACAACTTAGGAGATAGAGTGTTATTCGTAAGTACATATGGATATGGCACGTCATATTCTACTTCAAAATTTAGTTTACAAGAAAATTGCATTTAGTGTGTAATTTCAGGAGACAACGAGTTATACTTGTTTGAAATTAAAGACTTTGAAATTGAAGATTCAACACTTACTATTACACTTCTATGTCCACAACAATCAAGAATTGGTGTAATTGCTTTAGATTGTCTTGTAATTGTGATTGGATGGATTCAACATATGCTCAATGAATTATTTCTTTTTATTTATCTGTTGTCTAAGATTTATTGCCTAATTCAGACATATATTTATTTCTGACATGATTTTTTATTATTTTTATTTTATTTTGGGCTAATTTTAAAAATACCTTTGTACTTGTAATTAATTGTTAATTAAGTAATTAAACTTTTAATTTTGACAATTAAATTTTTAAATTAAGATTTTACTAATAAAATAAACTTTTAAATTTTAATTTAAATTTCACTGTTATTTTTATTAATACAATTTTAGTATAATAATTTAATTATTAAAATTAAAAATTTAAGTATTCAATTGGATGAGTATCCTGTAATTAACTAATAGGATTGATGGACCAACATTGCAAATTGTCTCCATTCCATGTTTCCGCGGTTCAAATACATTACATTTTCTGTTTTTAAATATTCAAATTCATTACATCGAATACTTTAAAAGATATTTGAAAGGAAAAAAGAAAGAAGATAAAATGATAATATAGGAGGGCCCACAATATCAAAATATGTCTGGTTGACTCATTAGCATACCACCAAACCCCATATTAAAGAAGACCACATGCAACCAAGTGGGTACTCTTTTTTTTTTCAATTACTATTTTTCTAAAATCCCCAAGTGGGTACTCAGTCTTTTGTTTATTCTATTAAGTTCTATATTATTTTGATTTTTAAAAATAATGTTCTATATTATTGTAACATCAATTTATCCAAAATGTATTTGATAACCCACTTTGGGCCTACCCCTCATTATAGAATTTATTGCAACGCAATCATGCAAAAAACACCCCATTTTTTCTGAGAATAATCCAGCAACATATGGCGGTGGTGGATAATTTTGGATCAAATGGATTATTATTATTATTATCAAATTACATGATATTTCTCCCTCTTTTCTTTAGTTACAAAATTCATCTTATTGCATGAAATTATACAATAATTAAGAATAAAGTTAATAATTATTGCGAGAAAAAGTTATTTTAATAATGAATATGAGAAATATTTTATATACTCTTATGACATGAATTTATGACATGAATTCGTCATTATTCGTCATTGTATAATTTATTTAATATAACTTGCATCATTTTATAAATTATTATATTTTAAAAAGTACATATTTAAATTAGAATCATTATTTATATTATACAAAAATGATAACCACCACTTAATAATGACAAAATTTTTACATTACAAATTTGAGATTCTCCAATTTTTATTATTTATTTTTTATTTGATATTTATATATACTTATTTTCTCATTTTCTGTATTCGTCAACTCTATCTGACCATTTTTCCCCTCCTGGTACGTCTCTTGCATCACAGGCTTTTTAGAAAGATAGACGAAGTAGTCCGAACCTTTTACATAAATCCAATTTTTAGCTGAAAAGACGCCAATGAGCACATTGAACTATCTATTGAATCCAGTATTGAATAGATGTATGAAAGAAGAATTCCCAGAGATAGGGAGTGAATTAGGTGTATTCTCAATATGCAAACTATTAAATCAGCCTTTTTCCAGGAGTAGGAGCTAGAGCAAGAGTTAGTAAGCCTGCAAGGATAGAGCAAGTAGTAGAAGTCTTGAGTCCTCCAAGCAACTAGCCAACTAGTCCCTCTAATCCATAAGCTAATGAGCAAGGAAGGAGAAAGAAAGCTAAGCCAAAACCTATAGGTTCTTACTCCCAAAGGCTGTCTAAAGTAAGTTGAGATTGTTAATTTCATTTCATTAACCAGCAACCCTTCTAGCCCTAGATGTATCGTTAGGATTGGGATCTTTTGCAAACCAGCTCTTAAGCTAAGTCTCTGTCCCAGCGAGCAAGTCTACCATCGTATGAACAAGCTAACCAACTAGCCTTTGGTTGTATTGTACTATAGGAGTCACCAAATCAATCAAGTTCTAGAGTAGGTAGATTAATAAGAAGGTACGGGAAAAGAAGAGAATGGGTAGCTGGTTCTAGACTAAGCTTTTAGAGCAATTCTTAGTGAGAATAGTGATACGCTAATCCTGTTTGAGTAACTAATTCCCAAGGGATATGAATGATATAGAGGAAGGAAGTCTACCCTCATAACCAGAGCTCAAGGAAGGTACTAATTTTTACTAGATAGGACAAGCAGAAGTTGAGAAAGATGCCTCCCAATATACAGTAGAAAGTCATAGAAGAAGTCATGAAGCTATCACAAGCAAGGTTCATCAGTACGGTGGATGATTCTGATTGAATATCAAAAAAAGTTCACGTTGCAAAGAAAGATGACGCGTGAGAATCTGCATCGACTTTCACAAGTGTGTGTCCAAAGGCAAGTAGAGCTTACCCTCGTCGACTCAACCGCCGAACATGAGAGGTTATCATTCATGGACAGTTTCTCAAGCTACAACCAAATCAGGTCGAGGGAGATCAGACAAAGACCTCCTTCATCACCATATCAGGTAGAGGGGAACATTATGTAAAGCGTTTCCCTTTTGGTCCAAGATCTAAGAATAGGGGAGAAGTGAAAGGTTAACCTAGATAGTTCCAACCTTTAATGGCCTCATCCCCCAAGACTGCGAATTATGAAAAAGATTTTACGCAAAGCTAAGGCTAATTGGTAAATCAATTCCAACTTTTTCTTGACTCTTACCTTACCTATGGTTTTTAAGAAAGCTCCATCCTTTCTTTATCCTATTTTCATGTCTAAATGGTGGTTTAGGAGTGCCAGAGAACTTGGTCCACCAGAAGCTCATAACTATGTGAGGTTGAAGGCGCTATACAAAGAATACAAATAAAAAAACTTGAAACTTGGAAGAAAGAAATCCCCTTTCCTAATTTCTGAGTCAATAGTCCTTTCTTCTCGAACTCCTAAGATCGGTCTACTGATTTTATAGTTCTTGGTTGAAGTCTGAATTACAACTTTAGCTTTGTCTTTGATGCTCTCTCTTTTATAACCGAAACAATCAAATTAAAGTGTGCCTGGCTTCAGAGAAGGATTTTTTCTATATTATTTATTCATTCAGTCAAATGAATCAGTCGATCACACACACGCACACACTTGGAGACCATTGGACAAGGGAATATCATCCCTGAAAAAGCCATATTTACATAAAAGTAAATGTATATGGACGTTCCCTTGTAACCCTAAATTTCAAACCAACGCTATCAGGAATGCTGTCGTAAACATAGAGTATATTGCCGCCTAGGTATGCACTGACCTAGGTGTGGAGTCTTTTTCAAGCAAGAATAACCAAAGATATCTAAGCTTCACGAGCTCCCCTCAAAGAGGAAATAAAGGAGGTGAAAGAGCATATCTTCTTTGAACATGGGAAATCACAGCTGATGAAAGAAAAGACTAAGCCATTCTTAT
Source organism: Catharanthus roseus (assembly GCA_028651295.1). Taxonomy (NCBI): domain Eukaryota; kingdom Viridiplantae; phylum Streptophyta; class Magnoliopsida; order Gentianales; family Apocynaceae; genus Catharanthus; species Catharanthus roseus. The sequence goes on along the minus strand of JAPQWS010000168.1, from coordinate 15,117,398 downwards.
TCTTGGCTTAATCACACTAAACTAACTCTTTCTCCTAGCCCGATGACAGAAGAGAGAAAATGCCCTATTGAGTTACCTACCCTAAGGTGCACATATCCTCTTTTAAAGAGTCAATTTCCTATATTCAAGCTCAAAGTAGTGAAACCAAAGAAGGAATGGCAGTCTAGCAATCAACAGGTCTTATCCCTTGATATCAGGTATATGGCAACAAGGAAAGCAGCTAATTGGCTCTACCTGACCACCATCTTGGGTACCATGATTGTTGTCGTTGTTTTAATGCTACTTAAAAATTAAAGCAAGGTCTATGACCGTGAACTCAATGAATCGCAGTAACTGCAGGTCAATTTGTCGGTCAAGGGAAAGGTTGGAAAGCAATTAATCGATACATAGAATTAGTTCCCCCTACTTTTCCTTAATCAGTATCATGGGTCAGAGTAATTAAGCCTTTCTTTTGTAGTAAGTTTAATAGTAGCTCGTACTGCTCCTATAGTTCAGGTAGTTTAGGAGTTAAGCTAGCTTATATAATCAATTTCGATGCAAGGATTAATTTAATAAGGATCTGTCACTACTGCCAAATCCTCTAACCCCTTTTTGATAGGGGTACCAGCTTAACAGCTTAAAAAGAGTTAGAGACTTCAGCTTTTGTCAATGCCTGCCCATTTCCTGTTATGGGCTGGGAACAAAAAGCTCTAGTTGCCCTGGTTCTGCTCATTCATCCCCTTCGTTTTCTTGGCTTGAACGTTTTTGCAAATGGATAATCTTTGGGATTTCTGTCTTCTTAGTCTCTCTTCGTACTATGCTATCATTTTGTTCTACGACATTGTGCAGATAAAGTACACCTTTCTTGGGTATTCAGTAAGTATGCTCTCTTCGGTAACAATATCGTCATTTCGAATCTTGTAGTGAAATTGAGACTGCACTACCTCGAAAGCTGATTCTCGTGTAGGCAGCACTGTTTGTCATACCGTTGACTCTATCTATTCGTAAAATTGTCTTTATTGCTTTTATATAGGATCACCTCTCTTTTTCCAAGAATTCGTGCACTTCCCTTTACTCCACTCCATAGGGCCTTCTCTAATAGCTTCGCTCTGCTTCATTCGTTCGTTCTGTTTCCATCAAATGACCCGACTTTCCCTGGCTCTTCTACCGTTCGGATTCCCTTTCCCCCCTCTCCCGGCGGTAGGCCTACCACGTTTCTACCTGGTCCAGCCTCACAACTCTTCACGTTGAGCTCTATAGAGTGAGTAATCCTCCCTCCTTCTTTTCTTACTCTCAAGCTAATAGGGTTATACGCCCCTATTATTTCTTCGATCAGGGAGTATAAGTTCTTATGTCTATAATTTTTTATCTTTTGAAGAGAGCCGGCTTTTGCTTTGTAAATAAGCTTGTGCTTTGTACCACTATTTTACCCGCTTTAGAAGTGCTTATAGCAAGTGGTTTTGTAAGAAGCCCTGTCACGGAGTAATCTCCTGTTTTAGGCATTCCTACTCCTCACATGAAAGTGCTCAGACTTTCCTATCCTTTCACCTTAGTGGAACTATTGAAGACAACTCAATAGGGAATTTTCTTTATAGAACCAACTTGTGAGATGACAGCGATTCTTTAATCTCTAAAGAGAAGGGTCTTTTTCGTCTCTTGCGATAGGACAAGAAAGGAGAAGACTGAATTCATTCACCCAAGTTTGGGTGCAATTGAAAGAGGTCAAACTCTTTTAAGAATTAACTCAAACCATCCCTAAGAGATTGAAGAGTTAATTCACAAGAAATCGAACTTTCGCGATGTCCCTTTTCACTCCTAAATAAGTTAACCGTCACTCATCCTGCTATGGCTATGAAAACGTATCTCAAACTTACCGATCTGGCTATCTCGAACGAGTTCAAAGATCTCTCCTCTATGTCGGCCTTACGAGTGCTAATTTCAGTATTCCCTGCACAATTTGTCGATTACCGGAATTTGAGAGAAAAGTCACCATCCCCTTTTCCTATGTTACGTAAGTAGTAAATCAGTCTATTGACTTCCTTACAAACCTTGCAGCCCAGTAACTATAGGAGAATGGAAAACTCGTTAAAGAAAAGTGGCTAGATGTAGTGGTCAAATCTAAGGATGAAATTCCCCCTTCCAACCTAAAAGGAAATCTGAGGATGTGGGTGCTTGGACCACTTTCCTTTTAAATACTTGATTTCCCTCTCCCTTTTTATTTCAAAGAGTCTCACTTAGGTCCCTTGCCTCAACTGATGAATTCTAGCTTTACCTTTATAGGTCTGTATTCGACGCTTTGGGGTTTCCAAAGAGAGAAGGAAGATGATAACCCCCGATAAGGCCCTTCTTTGAAAGATGATAATTTCCCTCCCATGCTGACCGAATGGTAGCTGTTAATGAGCTTTCCATCTAATCTAGAGAAAAGTCATAGGGAAGTCTTTCTCTAGCCCCCATATTTTTATAATTCAAATACAAATAATAGGATTGTGCTGGTTGCTTTTCCTTTCTCCTTTTGGGGTCCGCTGGAGCAATTCCTTTGCTTTTCCTTCACCTCCTGGGCTTCTACCTCCTTAATTCCCCTAGAGGTCAATAACCTGCTTGGGAGGGAGGAGGAAGGGGGAAGAAAAACTGGAAAAGCTACAAGTGAAACTTCAATTAAAGCATCCTTTGAGAGTCCAAAAGAAGGAGAAGAAGTAATATTGAATTTTCTTGTCACCTATCCGCAGAAGAGCCCTTACCACCTTGGCATTGAGTTTGATGAAATTGAGAAAATAATACTAGTAAGGAATTCTTCCCATTGATGAACATCTGTCAAGTAAGGGAATGAGCCTTATTAAGCTACCCAGCAGGGGTCTCACTAAACTAAGGGGTACCGACTTTATGCGCAAGAAAGACTAAAAGTCATACATAAACTGGCATATAGAGGAAGGGGTCAGCATTCTTGCAGTTAAGGAAGACGAATAGTCACTTTTCTAATACAGTCTGATAAGAGATAGGCGGGAGTCAGCCTGGAATCCATTTCGTTAATTTTTCATTTCTCTTGTATAGTCTTTATGCTGCACATTTGGAACCTTTTGCAGTACTATTGAAGTATGAGTTTAGCTATTTCAGTAGTTAAACACGATTTCAGTATTCAATCTATCCCAACTTTCTTCTGGAATTCAGGACTTCTTTTCTATGGTATCTTTTCTTTAAACTTCAGCCCTCTTTAAGCTCTCTTTTATGGACATTCCTCGCTTCGTCAAGAAAAAAAAGCACTTCTTACTGTGGAAAGGGCACTCTTGACTGTTTTATTTAAATTCGATAAAATTTCCTTTTTTTTCTAGAAAAGGCAGTGGCTGGTAAGGCTATAAACGAGGTGAATCTTACTCGTACCCGCGCAGGGTTATACCCGTTTATAGCGGGTAAGATTAACATTTTATACCTAAAGACCTGTACCCGTACCCGTATAGATTCTATTAAATGGGTCTGGGCAGGGTATGATGATACCCAGACTCATATACCCGTTATAATAAAATAATAATATATATTTATATATTATATTATTTTTTTATTAATACATAATTTATATATTTATGTAGGAGACAAATAGGAGCAAGGGGTCTCCAAATGCTCTGATTAATATATTGTATTGAATTAGGATTTTTGTTTTTATTGGATCAATGTACTGTGAGGATTTTGTATGTACTTGAACTTTTAATCATTTGAATTAGAGATGTTAAATGATTGTATTTGTTGAAAGAAATGTTGAGAAAATTATGTTAGTCATGTTATAATTTTTATTTAGGGTTATACATTGTTTTATATATATTTTTGTTTAATATGGAAAAAATAGAAAAATGTCATACGGGGGTATACCCAGACCCTACCCTAGACCCTGGAGGGTCGGGTCTGGGTCCATAAATTTTATACCCAAAGGGTCTGGGTCTGGGTCCATGTTTCACTAAAAGGGTCTAGGTCTGGGTATGGGAGTACCCAGAGGGTCTAGACGCATTTACACCCCTAATGGCTGGTATAAGAGGCAGATACGTTCCCGACCAAAAAAGCGTTGTGCAACGAGGCTAACTCCTAAAAAAAGAATAGGCTTACTTTCTATTTTATGTCAGGCAGAGGATACGATATTAGATCAGCACTATTAGGAAGGGCGTGGGGTATCACTGTACATGAAGGGGGTAGTTAAGTACCGTAGTGCTAACTCTGTTGTAAACCTAGTTTAAGTTCTTTGATCGATTCTGTGGCGCTTTGCTTCAAAATAGCAATCCAGGATTGAAAATCTCTGCCCAGAGATCATAAAAGGAGGAGAGGAATTCCAGCCCAACATACTCCGGTGAATGGGTCGAGAGAGATAAGGGAGAGTATGAGAAACCTTTTACGAGATCGAGGCATTAAAGCAAAGGCTACTCGCTAACCAATGCGCTTTTAGGTTCCTCTTTTACCCAGGTTAGAGATTGAAAAAGCTGCTTCCTTATTTGTAGCATGAGCACTTATCTTTAATTCCTGTGTGCAACAGCTGATCTTGCGACAACCAATTATGCGACATCCATAACTTCATATACAAGAGTGCCATTAAAACTAGTTCATCCTTTCTCGTATAAAAGATATATTATTTCTGATTAGAAATATGAGTTCTTTTAGAAGGATTAAGAATTTAAAAAAAATACAATTTTTAAACTAAAGTTTTCTTCAAATAAGGAGAGAGATGAAGAATAGTGGGAGAATAAATAACTAAAAATAAGAGAAAAATAGAAAAAATGAAATAAATAATTATTAAAAATTATACATAGATTTATTTTATATCCTTTACCATCCTAAAACTCCCTAAAAAGACTTATACTTTCACTAGTATTTTTTTATCTTTTAATTTTCAATAGATAAATATTTGAATAAACCAATACTCTTTTTTTATTATTTTTTGTTTTTGATAAAAAACCAATACTCAATATAGGATACATGAGCTTAAAAGAAAATATATTTTTTTGCTGAGAAAATATAGGATACATGAAATGAAACTAACTATCCTCTAATAAAAAGAAAAAGAAATGAAACTATATTATCTTAAACATTTTTTTTTTTCAAAGTAGTATAATTAAATTTAGTAAAGCATTCCTATTTTTAACATGATTTGCATTCCTAATGATGTTTAACTAGGATTAGATGCAGATACATCTCAGTCCCTTGGGCATTTTTATGATTTAAATGACAAAAATATCCTTCAGTGTTGATTTTCTTTTTGCCACTGTTATTAGTATCATAAAAAATCCAAAGAAGGTCAATCATGTCAATTCAAAAGCACCAAGTTGCAAACAATTTCCTCAGCGCTTACCCTGGTTTGTTCTCTTTCCAGTTATGGTTATCTTTGGACCGAAACAGATAATCATTACAGCACACCAATCAGACAAAGATCCATCAGAATTCCTTAAATATTTCTATTTTTCCTTTTTCCTGATTTCTTAAAACTGCATAAACCCCATTTCTCCTCTATCCCAAATATTCGATTTAAGGAATAATCCCTTTTTCATCCTTTTCTGCAACACCCAATTCTGGAATGAGAAGGAAAAAATAAGAACATGGAAGCTGATGTTTCTATTGGGTCAAGAAAGCCATAGTATTTCTGTCTCGCTTCAATATCCAAACGTTTGAGGGATTTTTCGGAATTGGGTTTTCTTTTTCTGTTTAGAAGATGAATCTTTCGCTCTTATTTTGCGGGTTAGTATGTCTGATGGCATTTACGGCTTCTGCCAGTGTGGTTGTGATTGGAAATAATGCTTCAGCTCTATCGTTTCAAGATATCGAAGCTAATTTTGGTGAGTTTTACACATTTTAATTCTCTTTCGTTTTAATTCTTTCTTTTTGGTTAGCATTTTTGGGTTTTCGGGATTGTACTGAATAGAAATTGAAACATGGGATTGTTTGTTTGTGCGAAGCTATTTTAGGGCAGCGGGGACCTTATATTACTTGTTCTTTGGGAAATTTTGGGACGAGGCACGGGTAATTTGGGTTATAAAGGATCTTTTGGGTTATAAAGAGAAAAAGTTATCTGAATTTCATGATTGGAACTAGAATCAGAATTATATGGAATTAATTTAGAAACTTGTAAGATCTTCACAGTGACTTAATCATTGTTCATAAAAATATTTGCTAAGCAGTATGGCTTTGCTTGTATTTTATTGGCAGAATAATGGTTTTCTGCAAAGTTCCACATTTCTAAGTGGAGATAATTGTTTTCCCCCTAGAATTACTAATCAGATAGCAATTTATGACCATGGTATTTTCTATCCCTTCCCTTCCCTTCCCCCTTTCTTCCAATCCCCTTTATTGCTGATGCTAATATGTGATCTGCTGACTGATTTCAACACAAATTTCAGCTCCATCTCTGAAAGGAACAGGGAAAAGTGGTACATTGTATGTAGCAGAGCCGTTGGATGCATGCTCACAGTTGACTAATAAAGTTGACACAGATAAAAATGGCACTGTCGCCCCGTTTGTGTTAATTGTTAGAGGAGGGTGTAGTTTTGAAGAGAAAGTCAGAAGAGCTCAAGCTGCAGGATTCAAAGCTGTTATTATTTTTGATAATGAATATGGTGACCTAGTTGCAAGTAATGATCTTCTTTTTCCCTGCTGTTTTGAGTTTGGTGTTTCTAACTTTGTTTTATATGCAAATCTACTACATGTGGTATGGCCTACATTAGGCTTGTCTTTTCTCACTGCTAGCTTGGTCTCTTTGCTTAGACTTGAAATCGCTACCATATTGTGAATAAAGTTGGCGACGGTGATTTTGCGTGTTGAAAGGATATCGTTTCATTGCATTAGGATAAAAATGAAATCATGCAAGGGTTGACGCCAGAGGACTCAGCTGAGTAAGACGATGAAAAGCTTTACATGCTTTATCATGAGATTAGATAAGAGGAATATCTGCTTAGTGTCGTGATAATGCTAGGCTGTTTATCTATGATCCAAGCTTAAGACACAAGCTAGAACCAAGGAATATCGTTTCATTGTATTAGGATAAAAATTAAATCATGCAAGGGTTGATGCCAGAGGACTCAGCTGAGTAAGACGACAAAAAGCTTAACATGCTTTATCATGAGAATAGATAAGAGGAAATATCTGCTTAGTGCTTCGAGATAATGCTAGGCTGTTTATCTATCATCCAAGCTTAAGACACAAGCTAGAACCTTGAGATAATGGTAGTGGGAAACCTGCAGTAAATCTGAAGACAGTCATCCATAATCAATAACCTTGTAGTTGATGCTTCACTCACTTTCTTCTCGTGAGATCTTTAATCTAGCTAAACAGGCTTCTGTGTATGATCGAGTTTGCCAGCATTCCAAGTCAACAGATTAGAATTTGCACTATACTGAAAGATAATGGGGTAGAGTGCGTAGAAAACTAACATGTTTCAACTAGTGGATTAGATTTTGCTGTCTCTCTTGCTATTTCAATAAATCTTGAATTAATAGTGTGGGAAAAGTGGATTTACTCAAACTATGCCACTTGTGTTGACTGTACATTGTCAGCATTAGGTTTGTTAGAGTTGGGATTATTGTCACCTGTTATAGGGACATGCCGGGAAAGTATTAGAAGAGAGGAATACCTTCTCCACTGGCAATATAATGAGGATTCATTGATAAGAAAGCTTACTCTTCTTAAGTCTGTCATCTTCCTAATGTACATTTACGTATATTTTTTGCATTTTTGTTATTTTTTACTATCATGGCAGGCATGCATATATGATGTAAACACATATATAAACATATATGGAATTCAAAAGTCCAATTTTGAAGCTTTGAAAATGTCAAAAGTTTAAAACCATTTTTATACAGTTTTTTCTCATATGAGTTTATATTCCAATAAGTACCAATTTGGTGTTAATATCTCAAATTGAACATGTAATTAATGAGGACAGAAAGACGTATCAGTTTGGCAGCTGCAGCAACTGTAAAAGAATTTCATTAAGCGAACATATACAATTTCAACTCTCAAGTTTGGAACTTTAGACTTTTCTTTGAATTGTTTATTATTCCTTTGAATGGGTTATAAATACAAAAGAAAGAAAATTGAATCAAATTTACCTTCCTACTTCTCCAGCCTGCTTGCCCACTCATTCATCCCCCCTCCCCCACCCCCACCCCACCCCTCTCGTTGGATGGGGGCAGAAGAAGGGTGGATCTTGAAATCTTTTGCAGCTTTATTTCCGATGTAGATAGTCTGTGTTTCTATCTTGAATTTAATAACAGCAGAAAATTGCAGTGGCAGGGAACTCAGCTGGAATTAGAATACCTGCTGTCTTTGTTTCAAAAGCATCTGGAGAAAGTCTTGCAAAGTATGCTGGTGTTCCTGGTGTTGAGATATGGCTAGTCCCGAACTTTGAGAACTCAGCATGGTCAATCATGGCTATATCTTTCATCTCATTGCTTGCCATGTCTGCAGTTCTGGCAACATGTTTCTTTGTACGAAGACATCGTATCCGGAGAGAACGTCCTCGAGCTTCTCGTGTTCGTGAGTTTCATGGTATGAGCAGCCGTCTGGTGAAAGCTATGCCAAGCTTAATATTTACAGCAGTTCTGGAGGATAATTGCACTTCAAGAACCTGTGCCATATGTCTTGAAGATTATAATGTCGGAGAGAAGCTAAGGATTCTTCCATGCCACCATAGTAAGTCTTCTTTTTCTATTATAGAGAAACGCCATTTCCTCCAGTGAATTATATTTTAATTTCAGTATTTGAAGTTCCACTTGTTATGTGTTCCATCTTTTTCTGTTTAGGGCTCAAGAATTTTGCCTGCAATCATATTGATGTCAAATAGTTGGGTACTTGGTTTTGCTAGATGCAGATAATTAATCATCTCTAAAAAAATATAACATTCTTACCAGATAATTTAAAGACTTGAGGGAGTTTTGCTATCTGCGGTTGAGGACTATAGAGAACTTATCCAATATCCTTTTAGTTGGCATGAATGTCTGTAGAGTAAAACTCTGTTACTCCATTTCAGATTCTAAAAGCAAGGAACTTTTGAATTAAAAAACAATGTTATACCCTTAATTGATAATGAAAGAGATAGACAGAAAGAAATTAAATTAAGAGAGAGAAAGGGATATTAGAGGACAAATTGTCTGGGAAAAGTATAAAATATCTTATATTATGAAACTCCAAAATGTCCTAGTATCTTGTATTATGAAATGGAGGGAGTACTTATTATTTTTCTTTATGTTCGTTAGAGATTCAGTAATATGGAGAAGTTTCTTTATTCCTTAATAGTCAAGATGAAAAAGCAAATTGACTGACATCTAAAAAAACTCAGGGTCTGGTCATGTTGAAATACCTAGTTCATACCTGGTGTTCTATGTTTTCTTAAGTATCCGTGAATGCCCTGAAGAAATGAAATGGTCTATTGAGACCTCAAAATCAGTTGGGAGGGTGTTGTGACCTGTTTGGATGAAACATATTGCATTCCCGGTCCACAATGTTTGGTATTTGTCTAACTATGAATTGATGTTACTACAGTCACTTTTGTCCCAAAAAAGGAAAGCATGTAACCATTTGGCCCTTCTCTATAGTACACGCATATATATGCCCTTGTAAGGACCGTTTTTCTTATCTTTCAAGTGTGAGGTAATAACTGCAATTTTGCCTCAAAAACCCTAATTTCTACTCCTGCACTAACCCACCTCACTTTTTTCACCTCTTTTATTTTCTTTTTTTTTCTCTTTTGTTGATAATTACCACAATTTTTTGCTCACCTCCAGAACGTATTTCAACAAGCATTTTCTTCCCTCAAACCTACTTCTCCAACTTCCTCCTCTCTGCTACACCTTCTTCAAAATCTTCTCTTTCAATTTGTACTTCTTACACCACTGAAATTGTTTCACCTAGCTGTCCATTGTATTTATTCCACTTTACTGAAATATCTGCTATATCATCATTGTTTATAATGCTTGGTCTCTCTCTCTCTCTCTCTCTCTCTCTCTCTCTCTCTCTCTCTCTCTCTCTCTCTCTCTCTCTCTCTCTCTCTCTCTCATCATCATTTCTTCTGATAATAATGATCATCATTTCTTCTGATAATAATGATCTAGGCGTTCTCATAATTGAAAAACTAATCTTGCTTTCTACAGAATTCCATGCAATGTGCGTTGATGCTTGGCTTACTTCATGGAGAACCTTCTGCCCTGTTTGCAAAAGAGATGCGAGGACTAGCACAGGTGAACCACCAGCTTCTGAATCTACACCGTTGCTGTCATCGAGTCCAGCTTCTATGCCATCATCTGCATTGTCTTCTTTTAGATCATCTTTAGCATCATCTTCAGCCATAAGAATAGCTTCACCATCTTCTCGGTCTGCTTCAGTATCTCGTCCTCATTCTGTTTCCAGCACTCCTTATAACCAGCAGTCTCTCCGTTCATTTAACCAATCTCCACATCTTAGTGCCAGCCGAAGCTCAGTTGACCTTAGAAATGCATCTACTCAATCTCGTGGTTCCTATTTAATTCCATCTCACTCATTGGGCTACCCTTCTTTGTCACCTCTTAATTCCAGATACGTGTCATCCTATGTTCCTAGTCCAGGTAATGCTTCATCAAGTTATATTGCATCAAGTTATGTTGCATCTACTAGCCAGCAGCAACATCCACTTCATTATAGTGAATCAGCTACGAGCTTTTCACCGTTTGCTTCAGCTCAGTCTCTCCCAGGTTGCTAAAATTGGTACTCTATAGATGATTGTTTGGTAAAATCAGATCAGTCAAGCTAATTTAGCCAAAAGTTGCTCAAGGATTGACTAGACAATGATGCAACACGTTTGCAAGTGATCAGAAAAAGGTACCACATATATCTCTGCCTGATGCCAAGTGCTGCCATGTTGAAACAGATGAAGTTACTTTGTAAATTTGTTGGTACTGTTGACTAGGCGGCTCTTTGCCATGAAACTGGGTTTCAATTTTATTGGGGGTTTCCTTTTGAACCGTTATTGTTGGATGTTATATATACACTCATGAGATGTATGTTGAAGCACAGACAGGGAAGGCTGCTGTATATAAATATATATATATATATATATATATCTTGAATTCAGAAAAACTTCTTTTTTCTGCTGAATTGCTTAACAACTCTCAGCTTGCTTCCTTCCTTCATTCATTCTCATTCATGGTTAAAAGGATGGCAGTGCTATTTGTTGAAGTTGAACCAGAATTTGTACAAATTGGGTTTAAAAGTATTCAGAAGGTTACTGTATATTCTTTTCTGAACAATTTTGCCCCACCTTCCCGGAAATTTGGATCAACTTGAGCATTTTGCAGCAAAATGTTGACGTATGTGTGAAAATCTTGCCTCTTACTTTCCACCCAGGACTGTCAATAGCATTTTCTGTCATGTCACTTTTTTTTCTTTTATAATTGTTTCTTTTAATTTTTTCTTAAGGAGGGTTTACTTTTCCTTTAAAAATTCATTTATTATTCGATAACTTTTTTAGTATTCTGTTTTCATAGGTTAAGTTATTTTTTCACATAAATAAAAATATAAAATCAATATACTTTTTATAATAAAATACTACAGTATCCCTTTATTAGTTTTAGTAAACTTTATCTTTTAAAATTTTTTTTCATTCTCTCCATACTTTAAAATTTTATTAAATATAAATTAGCTTAAATTTTGAAAATGGCTAGATAGTGATACATTAATTAAAAATATTTTTTAAAAAAAATTATAAAGAAAACTTAACCATAAGGTAAAATCTATATAAGGAAATGTTCCCTCCCTCCAATGCTACACTAGAATATTATGTTCCAGTCAAACCACCAAAAAAAAACTCAGTTAAGGAATCAATGATTAAGTATATGCTAGAACGTTCCCAGTGACATATTTTATATATATATAATATTCTTTTTCATTTAAGATTTATTTTTTTCTCTTAAATTTATCTTAAATTTAAAGAATTTTATTAATAGAATATATCAATTTAAAAGTGTTCCAAAATATCTTACAAACAATCCAAACCCTTTATTTCTATTTTGAGTAAGGAATTAATAATTCACTTCTCTTTCTCTTAATACATTATCTTAAATATTCTAAAGAAAAAGAAAGAGTCTTCCAATTGGAAATTTGTCGTCATAAAAGTAAACGGCGCATAAATAAATAAATAAATATATATATATATATATATATGTGTGTCCATGAAGCGTTTAATTCATTTCCAGCCGTGGCTGTCAAGACTAATAATAAATATGGTCAAACAGTTCCAATAATTAATGATATTTGAGGAACTATCTCTTATGCATCAATTCAAACACCTCCAAAGTTTTTTTTTTCCTTTCCCTAGCACAAAAATTGCGAATGAAAAAGAAAAATTTCTCTAGCCACCAACTCCTTCAGTTCCGTACATCAAGAGTATCTGCTGCCAATCTTTCCTCACTGAAGGGTTTTCTGAAATAACATTTATCAATTAACCTCCACAATCAAAATAATAAGTATTTCCCAGTACCAAAAGCTGTCCCCCAAATACAATGGGAAAAAAAAACAGTTTTGTTGTACCCGATGCAATCCACAGCGTTGCAATAAGAAATGAAAGAGGATTCCCACTCTCCCCCCTTTCTTTTGTTGTTTTACCGATGCATGAAAACAGAGATAGGACATTTTAAACACGTACATGATCAGTAAGTACTCAGACAGGATTAGCAAAATAAATTAAAGATACCATGTTAAAGATCTTACACTATAAGAAACTCTCCAAGTTGAGTTCCACAAAGGAGCAGGGATCTGGAATATCAAAGTTATCCAACACCTGGGATCATGAAGAAGAATATATAAGAGGCTAGATTTAAAAGTCAGAAATCATATAGCAAATTGATCTATATAGAGTAAAATTGGTTTTTTGGATCATCAGTCTGATGAATTAGTATGAATCCCTGTGTTACTCACAAAATGTGTGAATTTACATGGTAAGTAAAATCATCTAGAACATATTAAGTGCATTAACCATTAACCACATTCCTCTCCCAATGTATAAAATTTATAAAAAATTAAAAGAAAAGAACACAAAAACCCATTACGTTTTGAAAACACAATAGCATCCATTGCATTACGAAACTGGGGCAAACATAGATTGATATTTGGATTATACTAGACAGTGGCACATCATTATTTTGGAAATGTTTTGGGTGGTTTTCACCACATTGTACATGAAAAGTAACCACTTTCTACATGAAAAGTAACGTACTTCATAATCAGAAATCAAGGAATATAAGATCCTGTGTTTGGTTGCTCGTTGCTACCACCCACCATGTCCACTTACACCAGTACAACATTATAAACCTACTACACTAACCAAAATTTCAAGCAAAACCCTCGAATCCACTGATATAGGGACAAATTAATAAATAGGGCTCATGTTTTACATATAGTTCTCCTAAACAAGGGCATATCACGTGAAGAAATGAAGATCTTCAGCTAATGTACATTGGCTGTAAATCTACTTGTGTTTGAATGACAATTCATGTACCTCAGGATGCACAATGCCAAAAGTGCCTAGATGCTTTCCTTTGTAGATGATGCTTGCTTGTCTGCCCGGAAGAAATTCAGGATCCTTCACACAGCCAGATAAAAAGTATGTACAGTTATCAATTATGGCGTTCTAAGGATGAAACTCAAAGAAACACTTACATCTGAGCTTTCTATGTAGTAACCAGACTTATCCGTAGGTGACACAAAAGGAGTCCCAGTCACTTCCATGATTCTGTCAACTAGACCATGTATCAACTGCAAAAGGTAAAATATAAAATCAGTCCATAGCTACGGTTATCAGAAGTAAGATGAACATCATCAGAAGGGAACAGGAGGAAAGAAACTATCTTAACCTCTTAAAACAAATCCAGCTTTTTGGCTGAATAAGGTTAGATGAACAAGGCCAACTTCGGGTCTCCATTCACAAGAACTCCTAAAGCCACCCCATTTGATTATGAAGCTACTTCTCTATTAATGTCAATTATTGGACTATTCTGGCAGAACTGTAATTCCATCTCTACATTCTAGAACTAATTTTGGGCTCATAGGTCGCCACAATTTAAAGGCATAGTATTATGATCTTCGCACCAATCTGAAATCTTTTGGCAGCCATGAAAAGGTTTACCACAAAGCAGAAAGCATTACTTTTAAAATATACAGACTACCCTAAAACTCTAGCTTAGGTCTTGTAACAAAATCTTTATACATGGTAAAGATTGGGAGAAGAAAAGAGGTAAAGATTGGGAGAAGAAAAGAGGCAATACCTCAAACCCTGAGTTAGCACCACAATATAAAGCTGCAAGGTGCCGACGATTTGATGCACCGACATCTTTTGTCTTATCCAATAGCACTACATCACCCACTTCAAAAATCTAATGTAGTAATCCCATGTTAAGAGCAATTAAAAATCAGAAAAATGTGAATATAAGCATGTTAAACCCATACGAGTTGGCCATGAATATAGTAAACTAAAGCAGAAAACTTAAAAAACAGATGATACTATCACCTTTTATAAATGTGCAAAACATGGAAGCCAAATAGCCAGAGGAGAAAATAAAAGGAACAGATATAATTCTATCAATTTTGAATGCTACACAGATATCAATTCAGTTTTTGAAAAAATTCTGAAAACTGAATTAAAACTGAATTTTGGCACCAGATACAGAATGAAAACTCTGCCTGATATTAAGATTACAATAGAAATGGGCACACATCAAAAACATATACACAAAGGCATTTACAAGTATATGAGTTTTGCAACATACTACATGAAGGTAGTATGTGAGCGTCATACCCAATTTTACTACATGCTTCCACACAAAGTCCAATGACCTGACATTTTTAAGTGTAATATTTAATGAGATTAAAGTTTTGGTATATAACTGGGAAATTCAGTGAGTTATATAGTCAAACGCTTCAGTAAGAGTTATCTTTAATGCGATTAAGGCTCCAGTGTATAGTCAAATGATCATTTTCTTTATTTATTTATTTTTTTCCTGGATGAATAAGAATCAAAGCCTCTTTAATGAGATTCATTTTCGATATAATTATGTTCATTCTTTCAATTAACAAAATTATTCTTAAATTTGGGGTAGCAATTTTAGCATTCCCTTTTTAGCTTCCTGCACTCCCTCCCCCCTTTGTTTATAAATAAAATCTCTCATACCAATAGCTGGTTTTTTTTGGGAGTGAAAGGTTTCAGTTAGATTTTTGGAGTCAATTTTGTTACTACAATATATTTCAAGGTAAAAAGGAGTATTAATAGGGGTATGAAAATCACTTTCCTAAATTTAACAGCAACTGATATTTTTTTTTTTTTTTCTTCCTATCCTGTGAAATTGGTCAACAATACGAGTACCTTTATGTAGTATGTCAGCACTGTAGCCAATATAATGGGGAGGGAAAAGACAGCTTTCATTTGTTGCCTTGTAAGCATAGCTCATACATATACATATCGCACAGTAAAATTCAAAAGATCAATCAAATCCCATCAATAAAGCACCTTTCTTTATCTTGCTCATTTACCTTTCTAATCACCAGTATAAGTCAATAGATTTAACTCAAAAAGGATTTAAGATTTGTCACAAATCAAGGAAATTCAGAAATAGAAATCACATGAGAGGGGGGGGGAGGGGGGGGGAGAGAGAGAGAGAGAGACTTTTTGGCTACTGGGATCACAATTCAGAGAAGAATCACATTTAACTGATCAAACTATGCCTAGAGAGTTAAATGATCCTCTTATGTGATTATTTTACTCTTATGTGATTATTTATGTACCATATGGATAGAACAAATTTAACATGAGTAGATGATGAACGTAAAAAAGGAGTCCCAGAAGAAAACACAAAGATTTAGGAAGTTCTTAGGGCTATTTCTTGATCTACACGGTAACAAATAACAAAGACAAACCATTTGAGAGTGATTGACTATCATTCATAAAGAAAGATGAAATGGGCAGTTTTCATCTAACAAATGAGAACCTCTGAACCCCGAACCCATCATTAGGAGATGTATCAATAGGGAAATGAATGCAACCCAAGGTCTATCGCTTAGAAAGAGGAACTTCCATTCACAACCTCCCCACTACAAAGGCCCCAAGAGAGAGAGAGAGAAAGTCACACTATACACCTACAAACAGGAATGTGCAAAATCGAGTTTTGGTGCCAACACTCGTCTTAATGTAACTTCATGATTTTTTAACCCCAAAACCAAAACTACATTCATGCAGGAACTGAAATTCATTGAACCGAATTAATTTTGGTTGGATTTGGAGCAAACCTTTTTGGGTTGGGGATAATCATGGGCTCCTGGTCTAATTGAAATTAGACTTCTACGAATTTTTGGTCCAATTCATGCATAATCTTAACCCAGAATATCTCTAAAGGGGGTTGTGACGGATGCATAAATTGGTTAATGGTTAATTCACTATTTCAAGATTTTATTCCTGAAATAATAATAGTTATTATTAATAATAAAATTAATTCTTTCAAAAAAATGACGGGTTTCAAGAACGGGAAATAAAAACACAAACCGAATGTTTGAATAGTTTTCAAACTGAACCAAAAGTTAAAATTCAGCTTGATTTGGTTCAGTATCTCATTTTAAACCAAATAGTGAAAGCACCTATAAAGCACCCATAAGCTGGAAATATGGGATCATCCTCTCAATATAATCCAAATCCCCACCCAGCTTTCCCACGAAGTTATGAAACAGTGAACCTCATCCTTTACCTTTATAGGTTTTGGGTGATCTTTGTTGTGTCCAACAGTTTTCAGTATTCCAGGCATGAGACTGGTTCGAACAACCTGAAAATGACATGAACTGGAATCAGCTAAGTACATAAGAAATCTGCTAGTTCTCTGAAAGAAAGGTTATCGGCAAGTGCACAAAGGGATAGAACCACATCCTGCAAAGCATTTGACTGAAATCAAATGATCATCCTCACGTTCCAAGCAACAAGAGGCTTTGAAGTAAACTTAAAAACCAAATCATTCATGAAACAGCTAAATTCACCAGAAATCAAATCAACCACTCTAGTGACGTAGAAAGTAATTGAGTACTTTGAACCAACCAAAATAGCAGATTGTCACTTTCTTACACAAAAAGAAGAATCCAACAATAAGTGTCGTCAGGATAAGAAGCCAATTACAGACAACAAATTCCGGACCATGCAATGTCTGCAAAGAAGCCTACATCTGCAAGTAAATAAATACAAGAGACCAAATCGTTTTCAGCTTATCCCATAGTAGTAGTCTTATTTCCTTGACATTTTCTCATAAGACCTAATTGATCTAGTCTTCATAAATGAAGGAAAGAAAATCTGCTTAATTTGCAGCCAGCCCTGGAATTTGTTTTTGTCTTGTATACTTCATATACTTGCATTTAGTTATCTTTCTAAAGTTTAGATCATAACTACTTTATGCCAACAAAAACTAGACTTCACCCAAGCTTCCAAATTACTGTCTTCACCAAGTGCGCGTGTAAAGATCCTGACAATCCCATTGCATGGTGACTCCAGTCAATCCACTAGAGTGAAACAACAAATAAATCCAGAATGAACAAGTGAAAAGATAATATTATTGGCCAAGCTAAACCTTCTGCACCACCCCCAATTGAGTGGCATCATAAATATCCAAATTGAAGAATTAAAGAACACCAAGAATATGGTAACGTATGGCCTTTTTATGCGCAATTTTGTAATATTATTTGGTACATGCCTTTGAAACACTGAAATCCAGACCCACCTCAAAGTCGGCAGAACGGGGATTTCCATTTATTACTGCTGTTGATTGATCATCCTTGCGATTCAGCATTGTGAAATTTTCTTTGTAAGAGCATAATATCCATGTTAGCACCTCCGTGTAACCAACCATAGCAATCTGAAACAGCAGGAAAAGAAGAAAAGATGAAAATTAGTTTAGCTGAAAATAATAATGTCCAGAAATAATGGTATAGCAGCTGACTGGGAACCATTACCCATGATTTGGAAGAATGGGGGAAAACATAGGGATGTGGAAGATGCATAGCATATCGTATTTCAGTTACTGGCAACTTTGATCAGTAGTAATTAGCAAAAAGGAATAACAACAGTTATTCATTTTCACATTGGATATGACTACCAAGGCAATAACTTACAATATATGAACTTCAAAGAGAAAGAAAAAAGATCCCATTGTTTATTCTAGTTGGGCATGAAACAAGCATTGATAAATTTATCCCATCAACAAAAATGATTCCCAAGACAATCAAAAACAATATATGAACTTCAAAGTGAAAGAAGAAAGAACCCATTGTTTATCCTAGTCTTGAAACAAGCATCTACCTCCATTCTGATTAGGTCACTAAGCTGGTTCAGTGTGAGTGGCTTCAAAGATGAAGGTCTTCTCTTTGGTATTTCATTGAATCCGTATGCAATTGCGACATCCTTGCGAAACAAAGAGCAATGTTAAATTTGCATCTAAAGCCTGAGCTCTTATTAATTTTTCACAAGCTATTAACACAAAAAATATAAATATAAAAAAATTAAAAATTAAATATATAAAAAATAAAAAATAAAAAAAAACCTCAGCCACATCACAAGGATGAAGAATATCACTCCTAGTAGGAGGTACTGCTACAACAAAATTCACCGAGTTATCTGCGGGTACAGACTTCACAACGTGTAATTGCATTTTATTTAACAGCCTGGCCACCTGATATATAATTAAGCCATGTTAGATTTGGAGGACAAAGCCAAAAGCCACAGCATAAAATATAAGCAAGATATCTACCAGTGTTATCTGCAAATAGATGACAGGGAAATTCAAAAGACAGATTCAGAAAAAAAGATGGCGTAATGTCAGCCAACATAAGTAATTTATGCCACAAGAACAGAGCATTGTCATTTTGATTTAGAAGAAAATTTAAAACTATTTATTATCCATAATGTTAGCAGAAATATGTAACTTATGCCACAAGAACAGAGCATCGTCTTTTCGATAGAGAAGACTATTTTAAATGAATATAGAAGACTATTAAAACAGTGTGTTAAAGATCCAAATAACAATGAGAAGCTAGAACCAAGAGGGAAGATCAGAAATAAGTTTCTCACAAGCAAAGCCATGCAGAGACACAATCTAGCAAGGTCTGCAATATCACAAGAGAATAAAGCGAAAAAGAACAGTGACAAGAAAATTTTTGCACCTGAGTTTCAATTTCACAGTTATCTAACATACATACCAATCAGACCAAAAGATTCTCAGCAAACAGTAGATCTTTCGATTCAGGTTCTCTAGCAAATTCAGAATCGAAGATTCCAAAACATCGAAAAGGATAAGGGAGAGAGGAACAAAGTACCTCATTTTCCTGAAGATGGACTCCAACTATACTCATTATGTACGGCAGAGGCACATCCATATGGTACACTGATAGATCAGGGTAAACAAATGATCTTCCATCAGGATATATCACTTTCACTGGTTCAACTTCGAACTTTCTTTTACAATACACTGAAAACATAGTTACCTAGAGCATAAAGAAAATTATTTTAGAAAAGAAAAGGAAAAAGAAATAAAGGGAAGTTCAAACATCAATAGAAGTACACCCAGAGGTGAAGTTTCTCACCATTGTGTTCAACACAATATTTGCCTTCGTCAAATCTGTGGCTGTACATTCAACAAAAACATTCTTTGTTTTCAAAGAAATGGCAGAATGAGCACCATTGATAATCGGAGGGAGAGACAAAACAGTCCTGCAGAAAGAGAAGTTATCAAATCAACGAAACTTCAAATTTCTTTTTCATCTAAATATTCCAAGTCTGCAACCAATACACGTACAAGTGTATGCAATTAACATGACGGATGTGGGGGCAAAACTGGATATAAACTCAGCAGGAAAATTCAACTACTCAAAAACTTAAGTGAATTATCTAGATGCAGTGTTCATTTCAGTTTTCAAGACTTTCATTTCAGTACAACAAAATACATATGCCGCCTCACTCTAAGAAATTCTAAAAACTGTAAAACTTATACAAGAGTTTTGAAATCTAAGCTATACCATTCCACCCTTTAAGTATTATAAATCATGAATTAGAATACAGATGCAACTTCTGTATCATATAGCTAAGCAGTAATTCTAAGTATATTTGACAAAAAATACGTAAACAGTCCAACTAAGAAATATTATATTCTACTTGGATTGCTTTTTAATTTGTAATTTTTTTCATTTTTTCACTTTGGGTCTCATATCTCCTCTCACAAACGATTTAACTTTCACGAAACCCAAGAAAAGACATTTTTTCCAAATTAAAAACCAACCCAAGTGTAGCCTTCATATTTCGCAGCATTTCTTACTATATTATTTAACTAAAACTGGTAACAAGGGTTGAATTCTAACCAATTCTCATTTATTAAGGGTCAAAATGCAGTTACAGAATTAGTGCGTCTAATAAAGAAAGAGAAATTTTATTGTAACTTGATTAACTGGAAGTTTTAAAGAGAAATTTCATCCGCGACTTTGGTAATTGTAATTTATTTTATTCAAGAAAAAATGAATAAGAAACAAGCTAGCCCATAAATAGAAATGATCCACCAATGTCATGAGACAAGCTCAGGATGCTTATACTGGCAAAAGAAGTGTGTATAATAATATATAAACCCCGCTGGCTGATGCACAGTTTTTGTTTTTCTTTTTTGTGTTAATGCACAGTTTGGTTTGCAGAAAGGGGAGGGAGGGAGATGAAAAGGAAAGAAAAATTTACTTTTTTTTCTTATTCATCATTGCCTCTGTTATTCAATTTCTAGAAACTACAACAGTCACAATTGTCATTAATGCTATCATTTCCTCCAACTCCTAGCATTCAGTTCCGGAGGAGAAGAAATATCACTGTTGGAGGTTGGGGTTAGCACTCTTGATATATTTCTTTACCCCATTTATGCTATCCTTTCCTGTAATTTTCAATGTAGCAGTTAACACAACTTTTAGATATAAAAGAAAACGTCCTTGGCAGTTTATATGTTCTTTTTTCAGTTCAGACTTCTTTCAAAAGCTGGTTTTAGTTTCCTGTATCCAAGCCTTAGGGTCACTTTGGTAGTTTTACTTGAAGTGAAGTTAATTTTTAGTTATTCGCAAGGGTATGATAGGTTAAAAATTATGCTAGGGTTTAACTGCAGTCAACCTGCAGCAATGTTTTGGTATCAGATCTCAGCCTTCATGTTTCTAAGGATTTATTTACGTAGTTATGAAGTTTTCTAGCAGCCACCACTGGAGCAGTAAAGGTGCAGCTTCTCCTCCCCCCTCCCCCACAAAAAAACCCCAAAAAATATTCACTTTTCACCCAACCATATCAATGCCTTACATGCATGAAATTAAAACAAGAATTGCCAACAAAGCAAAGATCACGAGAACTGTGGTACTTGAGAGAACGACAGTACCTATTACGGTCATATATAACAGGGAACACAGGGGAATGCTCAATAATGTGCAAGAACTTCTTCAATTTTAGATCTGACTGCCAAAATGAAAGCAAAATCATTGTCAAAACCACCACACCAATGATAAATAACAAGAAAGCCAAAAATGACAAACCACAAGAGAGTAAGATGATAGTAAAACCTTCAGATACAAAAGGAAGTTACCGTCATATGTACATACATACATACGAGAAAGAAGAAACATAGAGAGTAAAGAAACAACTCACTTTGTAAAATTCCATCAGCTCATCAGCGCAGAAGTTTCTTGTCTAGGGAAAAAAACTCGCAGATCAGTTTCAGAACTAGATATAGCATAACACCACGCAACCAATAATAGCAAAAGTGGACAGTAAAAAGAAGTTCAGGTCAAAGACAACAGATGCAGCGAAAAATTGTTTTAAAAAATTACATGACCAAATAAAAAAAAAAGATGGGAAACTCCATTACAGTGAGCTAACCAGGATCCTGTAAGAAGAATAAGGTTGCAGGGAGAACAAAGATTAAACACAGGTTTATTTCTATAAACAATAATGCAACTTCAGAGTTTCCTTAGGTGGTTGATTTCCTTCTAGTTCCAGGCTATATTCAAATACTGTTTCCCTGTTAGTTCAGGATCAAAAGTAATTCAGTTTCCTTGGTTTATCACTTTGGCTCAGGACTCTGCAGTAATTCAGCTTTCTGGTCATTGCTTTCTTAGAGATTAAGTTAGGGCAGGCCTTACATTTTGGTTTTCCAGAAACATAACCAACAATTATGTACCTTCTACAGTAAGAATGATCCGTTAGTATTTTTCTCCATCTGTTCAAAATTGAATGTTCCATTTTGTTTTGGCACAAAGACTAAGAAAAATAGTTAAACATAAACAAGTTACCACCTTATTAATTAAAGTTAGGTGTAGGACTAAAGTGGAACTTATATCCCATGAATAGAGGTTAGTTATGGAGTTTATATCTAAAAATGGATTTTAAACTTTTTGGCAAACTAAAATGAATTTTGTGGATGTTCAAATTTTGGATGCTTAAAACCTAGGTAACTAAACTAGCCTCTGCATGGTTTTTCATCATGTGAATCAAAACCCTTCTCTTTTTCCAAAAAATTTCACTCCCATCAATTACTGTCCATCATGAGATAGTAAATTCTTTCTCAGTCTACTTGCGGAATAGAAGTAAAAGCAAAAGTGGATAACCATGTCTAGAAAGAATCAAGCTTCACTTCTTTTTTTTTTTTTTTCCTTGTAATAAATTACTTTCACAACCTTATTAGAATATTTGTTATCAGAACAGAGCTCTTAGAACTAGGTTCCAGTGGGAACAAGATACTGTGAGCTTAGCTGCAATGGCATTCTAGATGTTAGATAACCAAGATTTCATGCCAAGCTAGATCAAGAGCCATTTTAGGACATAAAAGAGCAGAGCATCCTATATGTAATCCCATCAGCATGCTGAAACTGTACATGAATGCCAAGAGGGGAATCTTAATCATATAAGTTTGACTTGTTCAAATTACAAAACCTGGATAAAAGAAAATAGCACCAAGCAGGTTGAATGCAAACATTTCACAATTATGTTATCCTCGATACTTTTGGAAACAAAAAGAGAGTAGCCAAATAGATTAATGAAGATGCGGCTGATTTTTTCCCAGAAGATTAGATTGTTCTAATGAAATGAGCAAAAAATATCAGTCTTAATACATTCATTAATAATTCCGATTACCAGAAAGCCATAACCAATAGTGTACTTGTGTCCTGCACTTACCCGGTTCCTTCCCTTTCTTAAAGGAGATTGTAAAAAAGACAGGTAGGAAGGACTATGCAACTACTTTGGAGCATGGAGACTCAGAGAAACATGCAGCAGAGAGGGTCAATGTCAAATTTCTAACTGCAATTCTTTAGACCAGCAAGTTTCGACTCTTATTAAACAGCATATCATAACAGAGTTAGTTATGAACTTTGTGTCAATTCCCTATTCAAACAGCAAGTTTCACAAGATATCCATTCAAAAGGTGACAACCCAAAGTTTCTCGAGATATTTCTGCCTCCAACTCAACAATACACCTGTTTTGATCATCAATGTAACGCAATACCAACTAGAAGCTCCCAACATAGATCTATTTATAAAATAGAACCTCTTACCTGCTTCAGTGGCACAAAATTTATTTCTGAAGGTTTCAACGCCTGAAACATTAAAAAAAATATGAATAAGTACCCCCAGTATTAGGAACCATGATGCTAGGACCAACAAGATCAACTCTCAGATAGAAAGTAGAGAAAAATCCAACTTCATAAAAAAGAAAAAAATAAGAGCAATATAATTGGGACTTAAGCATGCCATTGCACAAAACCAGATGCAGAATCTCCACCTCAAACAAAATAAGTTATACTAACAGCAGCATAAACTAATTTATATATCCATTCAATAAAAAGAATAATAATTATGCTCAAACCAGCCCAAAAGGACAAAAAGAATGCTATCAAATAAATCATTAAGAGATCATCCACAGAGGGAATTGAGAACAGCATACCTCATATGAAAAAGGTCCTTCTATTGTGTCCAAGTCATGTGTACCAATTGCGACCAATGTTCTCCGCCTAAAAGGAGAAGAGAGAGACCATAAAGTCAAACTTCTCGCAGAACCAATCTTAGCACATCAAAAGTTTGTCAGCAGCTCAACTTATAAAAAATTAGTTTTACCCCTCTAGGGTTGATTGAGCAATAAGGTCAACTATCAAACTTTATTTTCATAAAATTTGTGGAGAAAAAGGACATGATACGATAGTCTCAAGAAAGGATGAATCTGAGAAAACATAAGTAAGCTCAACTATCAAACTTTAATTTTCATAAAATTTGTGGAGAAAAATATGTAGCAGACTTCAAGATACCAACACTAAAAATTTCATCTGGGGTCAGGAACTTCTCTCAAGTAGTTGGATCTCCCATTTCCTCTCTTTGATTTTGTAGTTAGTAATGGTAAGAATTGAGTTAATAGGATTCCAAGAATCATCAGACTACCCAAGATCCATGCACTGCACATCCTTGTGAAAATCTTTTATTTCAATCTCTTACATCTTTCCTGCTTGTTTCCAGGACCAACGACTTCTTGTCCAGCAAGAGCATCACACTTTCAACCGCTATAAGCGTATGCATGAGATTGACTAACTCTTAAGAATAAACAGCATAAAAAAGAGAGCTACATTCATTAACTAATCATCTGCTAGGAATAATTAAACAAACGAATCTACTTGCACTACCAGATCCAAGGTCTGTTAAGAAATGTTTCATCTGTTGAAGCTTCAAATCAAGAAGGAATCCCATACATAAACACAAATATAGAAGAAGAGCACAAGAGAGGGGGAAGAAAATAGAGACAGAGACGAGAGAAATTGGGGGGGTTGGGGGGGGAGAGAGATATATCACCGACAGATATTCTGATGCAGCCGATCTTGGAGATCAATGAAGCTATTATATCTAGCTTCATCAAATGTTATGCCCCTTAAAACAGCACAAACAACATACTGACGGATCCTAGATGTCTGCATGACAAAAGTGAATGTTTATCAAGATCATTCAACATCTACAAATTACCATACCAGAGACATCATTTTTATCTAATATGTGAACTTATATTTCGAAAATAGATTTAAGTTTATGAAGCAGCAGTTACCTCTGGCTTTACATGCATCTCAAGCATCGATCCCGTACTAAGATCTTTAACTCTATAAGTAGGAATTGGATCGACCATGTTGAATATTCGAAGAGCTTGAGCCAGCCCCTCAAGGCAAAGCAAATCATACCTGCATTTTCATAAATTGGAGAAGTTAAGAAATCCATACATAGCCCTGCATGCACTTAATACAGTGAACTGTTTATATTTCTGTTTTTTCCCTTCATTTTCCCAGATTGTAGCCTACAAGTGCCCAAACCATCATAAACATATAATAACATGAAACTTAGGAAGAAAAATTTAAACTTAACTATGGCTAATAATAAAATAAACAAGCACAAGCAAAAGCCCCTTTTCTTCTTCTATTCAAATCTTGTTTCTGCTGAAATAATATGTCTGCCAACATTAGGGCACAAAGATTACATGCAACAAAAAGGGGGAAAAGAAAGCATGCTATCAGAACTATGATGCTTCATTTCTCCTTTAACCACCCCCCACCCCCAAAAAAAAAAAAAACCTTTTCGCATTATATTGTTAAATTTGATAGTGTTTAATTGTTGTAGTCATTGACATTTATGATAAACAAGTTCCCTCCAAAAAAGATACATATACAACCCAGCTAAGCACAATTACAACTATGATTCCCTTCAAATGATAATAAAGAAATCAACCTCTTTCTGGTTCTATTCTCAGTATTTCTAATATGAACTAATGTATATATCAATAATCAATCAGGGGAAGCTAGTTCACATAATAATCATTATTTTTTAAAAAAAAGGAAGAGAATTACCCATTACAAGCAGAAGATAGATAAAGCAGTGTGCTTCCATTTACTTCCGTTTAACAAATTCATACCAGATTCATTGCATACACAACCAAAAGTACCTGTTGGCTGGAACCTCGATTTTGTATATTACTTCTTCGTCCTCTGATGCTTCTTCCTCGTCCAAGTGTTTTTCTTTCCTTATGATTGCCTTCTCTGTTGTCTGCATTGTCGCCAAATGGTGTTAAGAATACACAAGTTAACTTTGGACATACCATTTCAAGAAAGATAATCCCCGCATTTATAAGTACATACAACGTCATCCAGCTCGATGCCGAATTGGAAGCACAGTTCATCAAACTCTTCCTTAGCTATGAGAATTGGAACCATTGCAAGCGTAAGAATTACGAACATAGCATATCCATACAAATTTTTTGTTATGCAATTTGGGGGGTGCTCGGGGACTTACTGTAGGTACGACCAAGTGCTTCGAAGAGCCGGTCTCTTCCGACGCTCACGGTGGGCATAGTGGTGGCGGCGGAGTCGGCTGCGGCGGAGAGCGAAGTGTAGAGGATCAAATAGGTTCAGAGTCAAATCTGGAATAAAAATGTAAACCCTGCTTGGACCGTTGTTTTTCACCGCTTCATTTTGGTTTTTCTATTTCTTCGCTATTTCCTCTGGTTCCCAACTTAGGTATCGGAGAATGAAAACTTTCTAACGAGACCTTATATTTTGTTTTTTCCTAAATGAGACCTTGCGTTTTAAAACTACTGAAAATTCATCTAAAGAATTCGAAAAATCAACAGAACGGGCATACAAGTCATCAATAACAATACACTCCAAAAAAAACCTAATAGCTTGAGGTAATAGATTGAGGCAGTGAGTAAGTGAGCTACTAATACCAATGCAAAATATAAATTCGATCCCTGCATGTAACTTATTAGTGCGGCCATGCCTTCGTGGATATTGAACATCTGTCAAAGGTAATAAAAGAAATACATTCGAAAATTTTTTTCTTGCGTACATTTGGAATTAGATCCCAGTGCAGCAAATTTAGTGTACTTAGATAAGTTTGATTTTGAGATTTTTATTTTAGGTTTCATAAAAGCTTACTTATTTGTGAGAAGAAATATGGATTCAAAAAATTAAATTTGAAATTTTAGACCTATCTAATTTCTTGGTAACCCATCACTCCCATCAAATAAAAAAATACTAAAAATCTTCTAATCCAACAAGTAAGGGCACATATTTTTACTAGCCATAGTTATACACATATATATATATATATATATATATATTAGAGAGTAAATGTGGCTAGAACTTAGGACTTCTATCCAAATAAAAAGTATTTCTATCACTGAACTAAAAAGTTCAATATTTTCACCGAGTTGTACTTGTTTTATTGTATAGGGTATACTTGGAAAACAATTTATTTTAAGTTTTTCTCTATTTTTTATTTTGAAATTATTCTTTCACAACTAATTTTTACTCTCACAAAATTTAAGGAAAAAAACCGTAATAAATAAAAAAAAAAAATCCAAACTAAATCACTATCCAAGTTTGGCCATAATGTGTTGTGTAATCTTATTATAATTTCTAATTATTATCTACGATTAGAGACGGATTAAAGGAGAATAAAAACTCAATGTGTATCGTAATGGACTCTCATAGGATGTGTTTTAAACCCAAAACTTCTAGTGGGCCCAGTAAAGACTACTTATATCATTGATTTACTGTCTTGCCACATGAACTCTCCTGGTTTGAGAATATAGCCTATTTCACCCCTCACCTATTTAGGATTTGCCCATGAAGTCCCTCAACTTTGATTTCTAAATTAAGAATCCTCAACCTATTTTCACATGTCCGACTCAGTCCATGCAACCGCTTCCAGGTCAGAGTCCTATAAAAAATTGTAAAGTGCGACCACGTGAGTTTTTTTTTCAAGGGCAAATTGGTTAGCTTCCTTTGATAACGACTCTCTTAATATTAGTTACCCAAAAGCTCTCACCCAACTTCTGTTTCCCTCAATTTTCTTAGTTTTCTAAGGTTCTTCATTTTCAAACCAAATGACCATTGATTCAACATTGAAGGTTAAGATTTCAATCGATTCGTATGAGGTTTGTGTTCTTTGTTCAAAAATGGCGCGTCAAGCTCCAGAAGCTGCTCCTCCAAATCACGATAAGGGATTAGTTTCTTTATACTTACAATATGTATGTAAAATAGAATGAAATACTTGAGCTTTGTAAGTGTTTTGGTTTGGTTTATTCTCTTTTGCTAAATTTAAGGGTTGTTGTTGTTTTACTACTTTAGAGGTCCCATGTGTTGTTTTGGTTTTCCCTATTTTTGCTATTTGGTTTTGAAAGTGTCTAGAATGTTTTATTCTTAATTATAGGTTGTTTACAAGGTATTTTTACAATTAAACTGTAGCATGGAGGGATACTCCAAGATACTCTTGTGTATAAAAGATATATTGGAGGCTAATTGATTACTATAATAATTTAATTGTAGCAAAGTTGTCTCTTTCTGCTCTTGACAAAATGGTACACAATTTAGATTTAAATTGTGGTCAGTATATTGGGTACTATTGGAGAGATCACATTATTGATAGTATTTTGGGTTGGAAATATTTGGTGATTGGTGATGATATGATGGCTATGTGTAAGGCTACTGAGAGAAGTCAACAAGTTGACCTATTTGTGGCACATCATTTCAGGCCAAGAAGTCCAAACATTTATGCAAATCCTCTAGATAGGCACACAATTTTACAACTTAAACGGAAAGGGAATGGAAATTATGGTGGTTGTTCAAGGGATGTTGGAAGGGAACAAGTGACTCCCAAAAGCACTGGTAGGGTAAAACATATTATTAGGTCTAGGTCAAGTACGAAAAAAATTGTTGCTGGTAAGAAGAGTGTTGGTAAATCTAAGGCAAATAAGTTATTTACTGAGGTTCAGGAATCTTCTTAGGTGAAGTGTTTAATGATTTAGATTATGAAAAGAGAGATGATGGTAAGATGCTTGGAAAGATATTGTTGAAGGTGATGTCCAAGAATTTGAGAGAAATGTGAAAAAAGTCGTGAAAAATAAACGAAAGAGTGTTATGAATCATCAAAAGAGGACTTAAAATGTCCAGCAGAGAACTGATAAAGTAAAGAGTGTTATGAATCAACAAGAGAGGACTAGAAATGTCTAGCAAATGACTTAAATGGAAAATCAGCCTAAAGCTAACATGGATGAGTCCCAAGCTCAAAGAAAGCAACTTGAAACTGTTGGAAAGAGTTGAAAAAATGTCCAAAAATAGCCTGAAATGCCGAAGACTTTTGGACAAAGTTTAGAAAATGTCCAAAAATAGTCTGAAATGCATGATTCAGCTGGCCAAAGCATTAAAAAGGCCAAGAAAATGATGATTTCAAAAGAGGCCCTAAGAAGAAATTGACCTACAATTTAGATCCAGGCCTGGATTTCTATGAGCCTAATGAATATGAAGGTAAAAATGGATCAGAAACTGTCTCTAAGGATTTTAATTTTTTGGTTTCTGAATCCCGTGATAAAGATGAAAATGGGGGTACACACAAAGTTTTCTAAGGTTCAATGTGGCTAGGGATATGGAAAATCCTAAATTTAGGGTTGATATGATATTTAGGTCAATAGATGAGCTTAAACAAGTAGTCAAATGGGAGAAAGAGATACACTTCTTGAAAAAATGAATGTTGGAGAGTTAGGGTTATATGTAAATGTGAAAATGATACTTGTAAATGCATTTTTTTTGCATTACAAACTAAAAATAAGACTAAACTGAGAATTAAGACTGTGTACCCTAAGCATACATGTTCTAGAAGCTTCAAACACAAATAGTGATCATATGGGTTTTTGGCAACGAAATAATTAGGATTGATAATGGTGTTGTGGTTGCTGATTTTAGGACAAGGTCCACAAGGAGTTGAATACCTTCCTTACAAAGAACAAGGTGTATAAAATCATAGCTGAGACAAAAAGAACCATTCATGTGAAGTATATAAGGAATAGTATAAGATGATTTGGGATTACTGAACTGAGTTAAGAAAATTAAACCCTGATTCCACAGTTTGTGCCACATCATATTATGATGATGAGCTTCGTGGTGATGTTTTCCATATATTGTATGTTTGTTTGAATGCTCTAAGAGTTGGACTCAGCTGGGTGTAAAAAGATATATGGGTAGATGACTGTGTTAGTTATATACCCTAGACCAATTGACTTACATTGTAATGGATTTTATGAGGCATGTATTTTGAGTCGTATTTTATGCTTTTAATCATCAAGTATGTGACTTGATAGTAAAACCCTTTTGCTAATAAAATACTATTCTTATAGGCCCTAGTTTTATCATATCTTGTATTATCAAACTAGTAGAAAGTCAACTATTGATCAAGTTTTACTAATTATGTATATGGGATATAAAATCAATTCATAAATACATATTGAGAATAATATATTAGACATGACCCGGAAAAAAAAGGAGAAATACTGCATGGATTTAAATCATAAGTATTTCTTCTCAGTTTTATGCTTTGTGTTCTTTGACCTTATATTTCTAATTTTTTCTTGCACGGGAGAATTACGTTTTGACGTAGTCAAACATCACTTTTAACTAGTTGATCATTAGGACTACACGTTGAACATTTTTCTTGTCATGGCTTGAATATTAGAGATAGTGAAAGAGATTTGTCCCTCTCTTATTAGAAAGAGATATCCATAGGCCCTTGATAAGAAAGACTGTAAAATTACGCCTGGCCATGCTCATATATATATATATATATATTAATAAAGCTTATTAATATTATTTGTCAAATGACTTTTTATTTCATCAAATAGTTGAATTATTTCTTGATTCGAATAAATTTTCTTAGTCTGCTAAGTGATCAAGTAAATAATTAATTAAGTTATATGAGGATAACTCAGTCCATATCTTACACTTAATTAGGATATAATGTGACGAAAGGACTAAACATCAAAACTGATTTTAGGTTATATAGTTATATTTTTACTTAATTTGGGTATGCATAATGTCTTTCTAGAGGCCACTTATGTTTTGTAGATAATGTCTAGGACATAGTTTCATCCACTTTCAATGTCAAGTGAACCTACAGAGTTACACGCATAGACGATAATGTGAGTACTATGTCCATGTCCAATGAACCTAGAATTTGTCCAGGTTCTTTGAAGATAAATAATAGGATCTGCGAAGGTGTCTAGATTCTATGTTCAACTATTTTTGTAAGTTAATAAGTAATGAACTTATTTATTTGATAAATAAAATTAATTACTTAGTATTTTTATTCAAACCTTTTGATGATTATAGGAATTAAAGGACGAGATTAATTATCATTATATGACAATTAGGGTTCTGATATTAACAAGTATAAAAGGTTATGTTAACTTTTTGGGCCAAATTAAATCTCAAAAAAACCCTAGAGGAGCTAGACCTTCTGGTCTAGTTTCATTTTGAAATTCCGAACACCACGAAACCAGCAGTTGTTCTGAAGAGTTCAGAGAACAGCTAGGGCTAGCTTCTCATTCGCTCGCAAAAGAGTTTGTCGCGTGGATACCAATAGAGGGCAAAGCCTAGAAACAGCAGCGCCTTAACACCTCCACAGAATCAAAAAACTCACAAGGTATTTTTCTATTGAATCGATTTTATTGGTATATGTGGATCCTATTTGCGGCTTTTCATAGGTCAATTTTTTTCCTTTCTGTTTTTCTTACAAATTCTTACAATAGTATCAGAGCCTCATACATACTAGTTTTACTGGTTTTATGTGTTATCGCTTTGACTACATGTGTTATTTTCAATCGACCTTATAGTAAAACATCTGATTAAGTGTTATAGTCAGACTTTAATTATGGGATTCGCATATATTAAGTTCTGTTACATATTAATGCGATTTAAATTGCTTAGCGTACAATGTATAATTTGAGCAGTTTAATTGTTAAACTAGTATACTGAATCACATAATTTATTGTTTAATTGTGAAACATAGTTTCTGGCAGCATGATTATTAGGGTTTATGACGGCAATAACTCATTCAATGAGTTAGAAAGAAAACTCGTTTTTTCTTTCCAAGGGAGCTGCCCCCTTGACCCTACTCGCTAACCGGCCCACGGGACCGCCATTTTTGTTCTGGGGACCCTGTGAAGGGTGTTATCCTTATGATCTCTTGGTGTTTTTTTTTTTTTTTTTGGAGGGGGTAGGACCTAGGAGAGGGGGGCATATTTCCTTTTATCTTTGGATGCATGGTTCATAGCATGGCCCTTTACCTCTTGTAATTGGCAAGTTAGGCAAGCTTATGGAGATGGAGATTTACCAGATTGATCTTTGACTTCCATGAGGCTCATGGGAGTCATTATAGGATTGGGGCCATGTTGTGTCACGTTTTACTTTATGCCTTTCTTATGATATGATGCTTAGTTTGTTTCTTTTTATTTTATTGTCTAAACGTTTTTCTAATAAAACAAAAGGGAAAGGTTTTAAAACTATATATATATATATAAAAAAAAAGGATCAAGTCATCAAATGCCTCCCATAATCATAAGCACTCCCATGCCTGGATCATCATTTTGTATCATTACCAAAGTAAGGGATAGGTGGTTACCTAAGTAGGGGAAGATGGAAAATGGTGATTTTCATATGCTTGGAATGATTTGACTTAACTAGGCTATCAAAATGGTTATGAGCATAGGGCATCATATGGGATTTTACCGGGACATGGAGATGTCAATCCCATTAATTCATTTTTTTTAATTATGGGCGATAAGCCAAAGCTTACTTATCATTAATATTAAATTGATATTCTTCCGCTCACTATTTAAGTCAAGAGTTGAAAATTTCTAGTGGATATTTATGCTTCATTTGATTTTACTTTGCAAATTCTGTATAGATAATGGCTTTAAACAATTCAAACATCTCATTGCGATCCGTGCTTGAAAAAGGTAAGCTTAGTGAGACTAACTTCTTTGATTGGGCGCAAAATTTAAGGATTGTCCTTAAACAAGTAAAAAATTTATATGTTCTTGAGAACTCAATCCCTAATCAACCAACTAATAACGCTCCTAGAGCTGAAATACATGTATATAATAAGCACAAGGATGACTCTAACGAAGTGACATATCTTATGTTGGCTACGATGAACTCTGGGAAGCAAAACCAATTCGAGGAAATTGAAGTTTATGAGATAATGAAATAGCTTAAGGAAATGTTCCAAGAGAAAGCAAGCCAAGAGAGGTATCTTACTGCTAAGGCATTAAATAGCTGCAAAATGACCCCGACACTTCACTGAGTGCTCATGTCCTTAATATGAAGGGCTATTTTGATAAGCTTGAAAAACTAGGAGCACCTATTAGCCATGACATGGCCACTGATATGATCTTGGCCTTACTGACATCTGAATATGATCAGTTTGTCATAAACTTTAATATGTATAGTATAGAAAAGTCCATAAATGAATGGCACAAGATGCTCAAGCAGGCTGAGCAAAAAACTTTAGGAAGTCTACTTCTAATGTTCTAATGACTCAGAAGGGGCAGTTCAAGAAGAACAAGGGAAAGGGAAAAGCTATGGCCAAGAGGGCAAGGGCAAGAAGAACCCAAGCCCAAGGCTAAGCCACCAAAAGAAGGGACTTGTTTCCACTGCAATGAACCTGGTCATTGGAAGAAGAATTGCAAACTCTACTTGGAAGGAAATAAGAAGCAAAAGGACAGTGAGACTGCCGCTTCAAGTATTTTTGTTATACAAATTGATATATCTACTCCAACTTTATGGGTATTAGATACCGGATATGGAGCTCACATTTTTGTAAATGTGCAGGGCCTCAAAAAGAGTAGACCTTTAGCAAAAAGAAAAGTGGACCTTCGAGTTGCAAATGGAGCAAAAGTTGCAGCAGTAGTTGTAGGGACATTTGATTTACTTTTGCCTAGTGGGCTTATTATTAAACTTAAAGATTGCTATTATGTTCCTGCTATGACTAGGAACATCATTTCAGTTTCTTGTTTAGATATCAATGGTTTTAGTTTATTACTAAGAATGGTAAGTGCTCCATTTATAAGAAGGGTCTTCTCTATGGTGATGCCTCTTTATTTAATAGACTTTACATTCTTAACCTACACGATTCCACTAGTAAGCACATCTATAACATAAATACAAAGAAATTTAAATCTAATGATTTAAATCAAACATACTTCTAGCATTGTCGTTTGGGCCACATAAATGAGAAACGTATATCAAAACTCCATTAAGATGGCTTTTGTCTTCATTCGACCTTGAGTCTTATGAAAAATGCGATTCTTATCTATTAGGCAAAATGACTAAGAGCCCATTTACGAAACAAAGTGAAAGGGCTACTGATTTATTGGAACTTATACATACTGATGTATATGGACCAATGAACACATTAACTAGAGGAGGATTTCAATACCTCATTACATTCACAGATGATTTCAGTAGATATAGCTACGTCTATCTTATGAAACAAAAATCTGATTCCTTTAAAAAGTTTAAAGAATTTTAAAATGAAGTACAAAATCAACTTGAAAAGAGTATTAAATCATTTCGATCAGATCGAGGTGGTGAATACCAAGAGCAAGAGTTTAACGAACATCTCAAAAATTGTAGGACAGTCTCACAATTAACTCCACCAGGAACACCATAATAGAATGGTGTATTTGAAAGCAGAAATCAAACCCTATTGGATATGGTTCTATCTATGATGAGTCAAACAGATCTTCCAATTTACTTTTAGGTTTACGCTCTAGATACTGCTGCATTCAGAAGACATCATATGAGATATGGACTAGAAAATGACCTAGTTTGTCATTTCTCAAAATTTGTGGATGCGATGCTTATGTGAAGTGATTATTATCTGAAAAACTAGCACCTAAATCTGATAAGTGTCTGTTTGTGGGATATCCTAAGGAAACTAAAGGATACTACTTCCACCTTCCATCTGAAAAAAAAAAAAAGTGTTTATTGCTCGAAATGGAATTTTCTTCGAAAGAAAATTTATTTCCGAAAGACTTAGTGGGAGTAATTCGTCTTGAAGAAGTTCGAGAACTTAAACTATTTTTAAACCAAGTATGCACACTCAGTTGGACTCACGTATTCATACTGAGCCCGACCCTTTGACACGAGGCCCAACAAAGTCTGGTAGGATTCATTAAGTACCACAGATATAGATTTCTTGTGACTGAGGATCATAATGTTGATCTTATTGATCAAAATAAACCTACTTCCTACCAAGATACTATTCATAGCCTAGAATCTAGAAAATTGCTAGAGGTTATGAAATCTAAGATGCAATCCATGCATGACAATCAAGTTTGGACCTTGATTGATCCACTTGAAGGTTGCAAAACCATAGGGTGTAAATGGATTTTCAGAAAGAAAACTGACATGAATGGCAATGTCCACACTTATAAAGCACGATTGGTAGCAAAAGGTTATAGACAACCTCATTGTATTGACTATGATGAAACTTTTTCTCTAGTTGTAATGCTTAAGTCAATTAGAATTCAATTAGAATTCTACTTGCCATTGCAGCATATTATAACTATGAAATATGGAAAATGGATGTTAAAACTACTTTTTTTTTATGGAAATCTTCTCGAGGATGTGTACATGACACAACTTGAGGGTTTTATTCATCCTTCGAATTATGGGAAAGTGTGTAAACTTCAAAATCCATTTATGGCTTGAAGCAAGCATCTCGAAGTTGGAATCTTTGTTTTGATGAAGCGATTAAGGAATTTAATTTCATCAAGAATGAAGATGAACCTCGTGTGTACAAAAGGGTTATAGAAATTGCAGTAGTTTTCTTAGTGCTTTATGTCGATAACATCTTGTTAATCGAGAATGACATCCCTACTTTGCAAAGTGTGAAAACTTAGTTGGGAAAGTATTTTTTTTATGAAAATTTAGGTGAAGCAGCGGATATTCTAGGCATTAGGATCTATAGAGATAGATCTAAAAAGCTAATGGGCCTAAGTCAAAATAGATATATAAACAAAGTATTGAAAAGATTCAATATGCAAGATTCTAAGAGAGGATTTTTGCCAATGTCACATGGCATTAAACTCAGTAAATCTGAAACTCCTTCTATAAAGGAGGATACATAGCGCATGAGTGAGATTCTTTATGCTTCCGCAATTGGATCTATCATGTATGCCATGTTATGCACTCACCTTGATATCTCTTATGTATTGAGTATGACTAACAGATTCCAGTCGGGTCCTGGTGAGCTATATTGGACTGCTGTCAAGAACATTCTTAAGTACTTACGAAAGACTAAAGAGATGTTTTTGATCTATGGAGGTCAAGAAAGATAGTTGGTTGTAAATGGTTACACGGATGCTAGCTTTCAGACTGATGTAGATGACTTCAGATCTCAATATGGATATATGTTTGTTTGAATGAATGTGTTGTGAGCTGGAAGAGTTCAAAGCAAGATATCGTGGTTGATTCTACTATGGAGGCTGAGTATGTGGCTGCTTTTGATGCAACCAAGGAGGCAGTTTGGATAAGAAAGTTCACCATTGAACTAGGTGTGGTTCCTAGCATTGTGAACCCGGTGGACCTCTATTGTGATAATACAAGAGATATTACACAATCTAATGAACCTAGATCTTATCAGCGATCCAAACATATTCTCAGGCGTTTCCATCTCATCCTAGAAATCATTTGAACGTGGAGATATGAAAATTTGCAAAGTATACACCAACTACAATATTGCAGATCCATTGACAAAGCCACTCCCACAACTTAAGCATGAGAGTCATACTAGGTCAATGAGTTTGCGAGTCATGTCAAATTAGTAGTAGGGCAAGTGGGAGATTGTTAGTTATATGCCCTAGACCAATTGACTTACATTGTAATGGATTTTATGAGGCATTTATTTTGAGTCGTATTTTATGTTTTTGGTCATCAAGTATATGACTTGATAATAAAACTCTTTGCTAATAAAATACTATTCTTATAGTCCTTAGTCTATCATATCTTATTATTATTAAACTAGAGTGAAGTTGATTGATGATCAAGTTTTACTGATCATGTATATGGGATATAAAATCAAATCATAAATACAATATTGAGAGAATTATGTTTTGACGTAGTCAAACATCACTTTTAATTTGGTGATATTATGACTATATGTTGGTGGCATTTTTCTTGTCTTGGCTTGAATATTAGAGATAGTGAAAGAGATTTGTGCCTCTCTTATTAGAGACAGATATCTATGGGCCCCTTGATAAAGAAAACTGCAGAATTACGCATGGCCATGCTCAAATATATATATATATATTAATAAAGGCGTTATTAATATTATTTATCGTAATAGTCAGCCTGGTGATCAAGTAAATGGTGAATTGAGTTATATGAGGATTATTCAATCCATACCTTATACTTAATTAGGATATCATGTGACGAAAAGACTAAACATCAAAACTAATTTAGGTTATATCTTCATATTCTTACTCAATTTCGGTAAGCATAATGTCTCGCTAGAGGCCACTTATGTTTTGTGGATAACGTCTAGGACATTATTTCCATCCACTACCAACGTTAAGTGAACCTACAAGGTCACACGCATAGACGACAATGTGAGCACTATGTCCATGTTCAATGAACCCAGAATATGTCTAGGTTTGTTGAACATAAACAATAGGATCTGCAAAGGTATCCAGATTCTATTTTTAGCTATTTTTGTAAGTTAATAAGTAATTAACTTATTTATCTGATAAATAAAATTAATTACTTAGTATTTTTATTAAAATTGTTGGTTGATTATAGGAATTAAAGGGCGAAATTAATTGTCATTAGATGACAATTAGGGTTCTAAAATTAAGAGTTATAAAAGGTTATGTTAACTTTTTCAGACAAATTAATTCTCAAAAAAACCTAGAGCGGTCTAGTCTCATCTCGAAATTCCTAGCACCATGAAACTATCAGTTGTTTTGAAGAGTTCAGAGAACACCTAGGGACTAGCATCCCATTTGCTAGTAAAGGAGTTTGTCATGTGGATACTGGTAGAGGGTGAAGCCTAGAAACAGCAGCGCCTCCACACCTCCACGGCATCGGAAAACTCACAAGGTAGTTTTCTATCCAATTAGATTTATTGATATGTGCGGATCCTATTGGCAGTTTTTTGCAGGTTGTTTTTTTTCCTTTCTGTTTTTGCCTACGAATTCCTACAGAATGCTATTTAAATGATCGACACCTTGGGATACTATTCACAGTAGTTGGACTTGATGCAAACAATGTAGTATATCCATTTTTTTATGCAATTACTCAGGCTGAAAATAAGGCAACTTAGAAATGGTTTTGTGAAAATTTTAGAGAGGACTTTAGGACATCAGAACCTACAGAGTGGTGCATCATGCTAGATGCAGAAAAAGTAAGTGACTACTTTACATTTATATTGTACTTGAGAAAATAGCCCATTCAGCCCCTCACAAATGGGCTAAATTTATTGAACTGTTTTGAGTGTTACACAACAATTTGTTGAATTGATTTAGGGCATGTTCAAGTTGTTAGTGGGGCTTTACTTGGGATAGAACATAGATTTTGTGTAAGGCACTTACATAACAATTTCAAAAGGAGATTTAATGGTGAAGCTTTGGAGACTAGGATTTGGAGTCGTACAAAAGCCACATATCGCAATAAATTTGAGAAGGAGATGGAGGCATTGAAGGATTTTGACTCAAAGGCACATAAGTGGTTGGTCGAAACCACTCACGTTAGGAATTGGACTAGGGCCCCACTTCAACCTCATAATTAAGTG
This sequence comes from Catharanthus roseus, assembly GCA_028651295.1. NCBI lineage: Eukaryota > Viridiplantae > Streptophyta > Magnoliopsida > Gentianales > Apocynaceae > Catharanthus > Catharanthus roseus. The sequence continues at coordinate 15,078,751 of JAPQWS010000168.1, read as the reverse complement.
TGGTGTTCTATTGGAAAATCTGTGTGAGGGTTTAATTCTAGCATTCTGCCTGCAAGATCTAAACTTATTTTGGGATGCTTAAAATAATAATAGTGTATTTGATGTTGAGACTTAAATCTAGAAGGAATTGGATACAAAGACATAAGGGCAACTTGTGCCCAAAAATTGTGGAAAAGCTTGACAAGTTAAGGAAGTCAACTGTTTTCCCTCGTATGTTGGAGGTTCAAAATTTTAAATAAGGGAGTTATATATAGATCAATTTGTGATTGATATTGCAAATAGAACTTTTCTTGCAGAAAATTAGAGTTCTGAGGGAACACGTATGTACATGCAGTTGCTGCTATGGCAATGGATGTAAAAAATTTAGAAAACTTTGTTGCTCCTTGTTACTCTAGAGCAGTATTCCTAAAGGCATATGAATAAGTCATATGTCCTATCAATGGCCCAAATAACTCGCCAAAGACAGGTAAACCTATTCTCCTTCCATTGGAAAACATAAAAACACCAGACAGACCCAAGAAGAAGAGAACCTATTGAGAAGCTTCAACCACCATTACCAGACCAGCCACAAAATTTCCCAAAAAAAAAAAAAAAAAAAGCTTGATGAAAATGACTTGCAAGCTTTTTAAGGAAAAAATATCACAATTCAAGAACATGTACTCAAGGAAACAAGGGCAACCTGTTGCGAACAGTAATAAATGCTCAAAATGTAAGGGATATGGGCATAACAAGAGGAGTTGCACTGCCCAAGCTTCTTCAAGTAATCAAGTTTCTAAAGCTCCTCCTCAAGTCGCTAATGAAACTCCTCAAGTTCCTCAAAATCTAGCTATTATCAGCTAAGAAGATCCATTTTCTAGCCAAGCATCTCAACTAACATGTCAGTAAAATCAGGTAGTTTTTCTCACTTAAAAATGTAGAATTGCTTAGACACTAGTTTCTAAACATATTCTTTGTATTTTTTGCAGGTTTGATGATGGATAAAAATGTTTTTTGACATGAAGAAGAAGATAAAATTATAGAGTGTTGATAGACTAAATTTTGTAAAGAAATCTGGTAGTAGAGCTCTCAAAGCCAAGAAGAAAAATTGTTTTTGATTCTTTTTGTAATAGTTGATAGTGTTGGGTGACAATTTCTATTTTAATGATGTGATAAATATTGATGAGCACTTACTTGTTTATCTCTGATGTGACATAAATAATATATTTGGAAGATGAATTCATTCACACTAAGAAGCTACTATGGAAAGGCAAGAATCCAAGACGTGAAATAGTACAAGACTAGAAGATTAAAGAGGATTCAAGTTTCCAAGAAGAGAAGTAATAAAGACATAGTATAGGGTTACTGAGTCTAGAGGTACTTTTCTATGCAACCCTCTATCTATATCGTCTTTACTTTAATACGCTCTAGTAAAGCTCATGCTGAAAAGATTTTCAAAAAAGGAGGAAAATGTTTTCAAAGTCTATATGTATTTTAGAGTCAAACTGTTTTTACGAAAAAAGGTTTTTGAATGTTTTCAAAATAAGATCCTAGTTAAATGATTGATTTGATGTGATTTAGTATGTCATGATTATATTATCTTAATTGAAGAATTAGAAGTGTTAATTTTTTATTTAGAAAGTCTATGAATGAGTACTTAAGTTACCTTCAGTTGATTGTTTGATTTGAACTTCTAAAAAAGTTTTGAAAGTAAGTTCAGAAGTCTGGAACCTAAGTTTTGGACGTCCTAATATGTTTTAAGAAAAAGGGAAGAAGCTTTTTATTGAAGCTTCGGACGATTGAGAAGAAATCTCAGACGTCCGAAGTGTTGGTTTCTGGGCTGATATTTTGAAGGTTCGGACGACCAGATGTTTGGATGCCCGAACTTTAAGTGATTCAGTCAAACTAGCCATTTTCTAGGTGTTTTTATGAACATTGGAGGCTTCCCTATTAATACCAGACATTCCTGGAAGAGAAAAGATAAGAGTTTTCAAGCCTAATCATTTCTAAAGATTTCAATTATTTATTTTAGTGATTTTTCACGAGCTTTATTGGTGTTTATTGTAAGAGATTGCGAGCTTCATTTGGTTGTAATATATTCTTTTCATCTCTTATTTTTGTCTTTGAGTTGTGAGCAAGGTTATGAGTTATAAAACTCTGAGTGACTGGGTGAATCATGTGTATGTGTGTGTAAGAAAAGTGTGGTTGAGGTGTAAAACGCTTTTGGGGGTGATCCACAGTTGTGTATTAGGTTTCCCTACCTTTTTGGTGAGAAAGGAAAGTTAGTGATTTTGATAGATTCTTGGTTGACGCTTAAGGTAACGAATGTAGATCTTGGTTGGATCGAACCACTATAATTGCTTGTGTTTCTTTTCTCTTACTTTCTCATTTATGATCGTATTCTCAATGTCTGTTTTTATTCCTTCATATTGATTTGTTTATAATTCTATCCTTTCTTTTTGTTGTAGTTATTTTCTATATAAATTTTTATCACACTACCTTTCTTAAATGAAAACTAAAAAGTGGTTGCATTTGTCCTGAACCTAATTCACTCCCTTCTTAGGTTCTTTCAGATAGGACTTGGCTCATTTTGACTAGATTCCTCTTTTATGGCACTTTAATTTTTTTTTTTATCAACCTCATACCTCACAGTCTTTATGTAAAACAACTTTGCATTATTTAAGTTAGTTTTGCTTTATGAAATAGGAATATACCATGTGATGGTTATTACTTTATCTTTGTAACTTTATGTATGTTTATTTGGATGTTTTGACTTCATCTTTATGATGTATAGTGTCTATTCATATTCTCATGTTTAGATTAATATTGGCAGGTTTAGATAATCCACGGTATAAAACAGTAAATATCCAAAATAAAGGGAAACTCTTAAAGAATTTTTCATTGAATACATTGTACATTATAGCATTTGGCCATAAAACATCAGCATCATAACAATTTAGTCAAAAGTTTACATTAAAAACATAAAATACACCCAAAATCAAGATAAACAATGCATTCTATAGATATAGGACCATATTTATTGCAGCCATCAATTCATTTACAAACCAAATTATTATACTCATTAACCAAGAAGCGATCATCACATCCACATTTTCTTATGAGGCATTTCTTCCTCCTACTCATCAATCTTTCTTATTAAATCAGGAATAAGTTCAGTAACTCTTTCACACATAGGGGTCAAACCGGAAAAAAAAAAAAAACCCTCTAGATTTTAATTAATAAATAGGTGGATTGGCGGGCATAACTTCGTGGTAGAATCCATTCATTTTCCTTGCTGATCGAGCACTCCATGTCAGCTCAATTGAGGGGAGCTCTGGTGAGGGGAGGAAGAAGATAGAAAAACTCGTGCAGGTGCACATGACAATATTTTACGAACTCTGCAATAGAAATTGTGGTAGAAATTGAATTGGACACACAAAAATAGGTTAAGGATTCTTAATGTAGAAATTAAAATTGAGGACTACATTAGCAAATCGTAAATAGATTAAGGGTGAAATAGGCTAAATATACTATCTTTTTCTCTTTTCAAATATAAAATAAAAAACAATTGGTTTTATATATAACATGCATTCCCAATGAGACGGACCCTATTTTCATCTCCATTTTGCCTTTAATATTGAAACACACTTTTTACAATATGACCATTCGAGAAAATGTTCTTTTAGAAAGAAAAAATATACTAGTCTTCCTGTGAGGAAAAAACTTTAGTAGGCTCTTCTTCCTCCTTTTGTAACACATATTTCTTCTTAATTGATCTAATAAAATCCTTCTATTATTAAAAAAAAAGAAAAAAAAAAGGAAAAAAAGAGCACGCTTTAACCTATTCATATCAATCCAGCCCTTCATAATCATTAGTGAAGCACGCTTTGATGTTCCTCTAATGTTCAAAAGCAGAATGAATACGGTTATTTTTTTCCCCTTTTAAAACGTATTCTTCTAAGCAAAACTATCCCAACTTGGTACCCGAAAACCAGCAATTTCCAACAGCCAGAAGGACAACAATACTAAATTCATTACGTAAAAGGAACAGTGAAATCGGATTGGAACAAATTGCTATGATTCGCCCCGCCAGCAGATTAGTCAACATTTTTCACAAATTTTAAGAAGTATCACAAATTTTACGAACACACTTCTTGACACTGCATCGAATCTATCATTGCAGTTTAATATCCAAAATATCTATCACTAAAACCTAAGACTGGTCTCCATCCTCAACATTATACATCAATGGGGTTTCGCCTTTAGATATTCAGTGTAATATTTGCTTTAAAGCTGCCTGCACCTAGTTACTCACCGAATTACATAATGATTCTATTGCAGATCAATCTTCTTTATCCCCTGTCCGATGAGCTTCTCTGGTCTCCAGTGTAGAGGCTGAACTGATATGCTGATCTGACTGGTCTCGTGTACCGACCGTCAGAGGTTCCTCTTTACCAATCGTTAGAATCAAAATGAACACTCCGACCACAAAAACAAGAATAAAAATACTTCTAACCCCAAAGAGAGAGTTTATGAATCCCATTAGGGAAGGACCATTAATACTTTTCTGGACTACACTCCCTTCTCTGTATCCTTCAAGAAATCGTGTTATTTGTGATCCCTGATCCACCTCTGTAATGCTCTCAGAACCAATAACCTGGGTGTTACAACATAAAATAAGAATCCAAATTAACTATTTTACGATCATGTCAAATCAATGTGCTGAATTATATAACCAAAGAAAAGCTTCCGCCCCCTGGATTGAAATCATCTAGATCACGAGTATCAATGCCAGAAAAAGAGAATTATTCAAACCAATTCAGTATACTGAGAATGTGATTAAGAATGTAACACTTGGATAACGAGATGATCATGTATCTAAAACAAAGTAAAGAGATCTTGAAATGATAAAGTCAATTCTCTAGTTCGATCTACATAGAGATATAACATACCTGACAAATGAAAGAAAGCAAACTACAAAAGCACCTGAAAATTATTGTTTCGTCATACTAATATTACTTTTTTTTTTGGAGTAAAGAAAGGAATTACTAATATTATTTACAGTAAACATGCATGTAAAAACGAATGTTATGAATGAGACCACCCTAATTCTAGGCACCTGAAAGCAATTAAAGCAACAAAGTAAAAAAGGAGCATTTACATGAAGAATTCATAAATAACAGGTGATACCTTCACTTTTTTCATGTAAACACCAAAATAAATAAATATGCTGATAAAGGAAATTCAGAAGACTACATGGATGGACTTGAAAAGGGCCAGTTAATAACCACAATGATATTTTACCTTCAAGTTTAGATGACCTAAAATTTTTCAGTGCTTAAAGTAAGATTGATCAGTTATCATATAGTTTAATAAATAATAAATAAGAAGAAGCACATAATATTGTAGTGAATGCCTAAAAGAAGACCCTTGTATGTGCAGAACAGCATTATCTAAAGAACCACACGCAAGGCCTGACTTCACATCTATGTAAGAGCAGGCTAGTCAATTATTGTTCTTAACAATGTTGTTGAATTAAAAATTGAGCAATAACTTAATCAACTCAAAGAGGGGGTTAAAAGATGAAACTTACTGAAAAGTAGTCTTCATTTCCATCCCAAACAACCATCTTTGGTAGTAGTGTCTTCTTATTAACCTCAAATGATTCAGCAAACTCCTCAAATTGCTTGAACCCCACATAACCAAATATCAGATCACGATTTGCAGATGCTGCAGCTTTCAAAAGTTTGATTAACTCCTTAGATTTGTCTTCCGACACATCGTCCACTATTGTCAGGACAACTTTCCTCTTATCATCTTTTAACAATTTCAGTGTTTCTTGGCTTATTGGCAATGCAAGGGGCAACAAGCTTTGGATTATAAAGTCTTCAAGGAATGTTTCTGTAGTTCAAATTGGCCAAAAATAAGATACAGTAAAATTGCAGTCCACTTGGTTTTTGGCAGAAATGAAGAAAAACAATTACATTGAGTATAATACAGAAACGATGACATACTTAAACATGCCTGTCCAGAAAAGAATGTTTTTGTTTCTGTTTTGAAATGTATAAAAATAATATCCACCTCCTAAAAATAAACCCACTTTCCGAGCCACAATTGAAAAGAAAGGCAGGAGGAATTCTAGCCCTATGATCTCATTAACAGTTTGGGGTCATACTCATACTCATGCTACATATTCAAGTGTGCTCCAAAATCCTTTTGGTGAATCAAGTATCAGTATTCATTTTGAAAATGGAGCAAGTAGAAACAAAGATGGGCTAAAGTTTAGACCTAGCAGAGAAGTGGTGGAAGAAAAAACAGCACATAAAGAGAAATTTAAGAAGATTTCAGGTCAGTATAATAGGTTGGAACCTGAAAATCATAAATAAGACAATATATAGGTAAAGATCATGAAGAACGGAGATCAAAGAGACAGCTAAGAGGACAGCCCATGATCAGATAAAAGGGAAAACAAAAAAACATCTAGATATGCTTGCAGCCTTGACTTGCCATCATTTTCTTTTTTTCCATTAACAGTCACTAATGGCTAAATGAGCCACCAGCACCAACCGACAGTACTGGTCAAGCCTTCACTTTGACATCCTGTTCACTCTATCTAGAGTTAGAAGATAATTCTTTATCTTGATCTTACAGAAATTTACAACAATACACTAAGCTTCAGCATTGGCAAACTCCCAAACTTAAAACTTATACAAGTATATGTAGCAAACACTTCCATTTTGGGCTAGATGGGTACAAAAGTTTTTCATCAATCTTTCACCATATTCTCCTTCCCTTTCTATTTGCAGCAGAATGCAGTAACATCCCCATACTTCACTTCCTTTGAATATTATATCCAAATAGAAAATTACAGCTAAGAAAAGGATAAATGTTGGTTTCAAACTATTGCAGCTGTTATTTCTTGGTGGAGCCTTTTATAAGTGTTCATCAGAAACCTTGGTAAAGGCCTCTAGTGTTCCACAAAGATCCTCAATTTGTACCAATTCAACGATAATCTTTCAGGCAATTTAAACCACCAACACTACAGAGCTTTTCAAAGGATAATGTTTTAGATGCAATAACATTTGTAAATCTAGGAACAAAGTTAAAGACAACAAAGTCGGAGAAGCTGATTACTTCAGTTGAAAGACTGAATAAGTAAGGTTTATTTACCTTCAAATGGACCATAGAAAATACTCTGCTCATTGTAGTTTGGATGAAGTGCTACTAATGCAGGTACCTTATCAAAGTCATAGAAGGCCATGATTTCATCTGAAAAATCCTTAGCCACAGAAAACCAAGCTTTCTTCTTGTACTTGACTGCCAAATTTGATATCATGGATTCCTCCATTCCAAAGCCTATGAATATAGGAAAATTAGTGTCAGCTGCTTCAACAAATTCTCTAATAGCAGAGTCGGAACTGAGAACAGCGACATCTGGAGCAACAAATTTCTTCAAGAATCGAACAAGTAAATCAGCTTTTCTTGGTCCGAAGTATTCTGTAGAAACTCCATGCATAAATATCTTTAAGGTTGGGTATCCACTGCATAACAAAGAGGAGAAAGTGTCAGCAGTACACACACCTTCTCTCTCATTTTTTCTTCACATTTCACTCATTCCTTTAGAGGTAACAGACTAAAAAAGTAGCAAATTTACCCAACAATCTGATGTCCCTCATTGTTCAAGTTTTTACATCTTATTCAAGACTATTCCTAGTTCCATTGAGCACAACAATCTAGAAACTCTTCTATTTTATGAGTCAATATGGTAGCATTTATGCACAGCAACCAAATTAGAGCACTTTTGAAACTTACTCAATTTCGTGTTTATTAGCAAGACGTTTGTATTTGTCAGCATTAACTTTTGCGACGACTATTGGCTGCTTCAATCCAGCGAGAACTGGAGCCGCTTTCTCTAACTGCCATAACAACACCCAAAATTAGCCAGTCAACTCAAAATCAAGCAGATAAATTTGGACAGAAAAAATTTAAACGAGAAAACAAGCAATCCACAAAATAACATATTGTAACAGCTTTTTGCATATGACGAATTACGCTCAGCAAAATAACGCAAAAGAACATTTAGCAGAACTTTAAAATTACTTTCAGCAGATCAAATAACTGAAAAAAAAAATCCAAATTTTCCTTCTCCCTGGTATGAGGTTTATAAAAAATACACGACTCGACAATGGATCAAGTTAAAAAAAAAAAAATGAAACAAAAGAAGAGACCTCAGGAGCGAGACGCTTGCAGTGGCCACACCAAGGGGCGTAAAAATCGACGAAAATATAATCAAAAGTGGAAATAGCGGCATCGAAGTTAGATTCATCGAGCTCTATAACCTTCCCGTCCTGGTTCACATCAGCGAATTGTTCTGGTTGTTGCTGCGCAGATGACGATGCAATCGAAAATAATAGTGAGAGGAAAAATAAAATACAGGTACTTGCAGTGGCAGCAGACACAGCGGCGGCGGCGACGGCAGCAGCTGCCGTGGACCGAGGAAGCATATTCGTCATCTTCTTCGACTGCGTAGGATGAATTTCAGAGTGGAAGAGCAGTTGGATTGTGTAACATGACAAATTGCCAGAAATAGATCAGATTTTGAAGTTGGAGTTGGAGGCGTTCTTTTTATTTGTTTATTTTTTTAATGAACTGTTCCCGAAAATAAGAAATTTGGATTTTTTTAATAGAGTAGAAAGTTATATTGTTTTTATTGATTTTTATTATAGAAGAATAAAAGGAGGTTAAAATTTATTATTAATAAGAGGGTATAAAATTATAATGTGATAAGTAAAAAAATATAAGAATTAATAAAATGTGATCAGTAAAAAAAATAAAAAAAGTATTTTACTTCTAACTCCAAATACTAATTCAAAGGGGATTTGAATCTTTTTTCTTTAAAAAACTTTGAAAATGGTAAGAAATGATTTGCAATTTACTCTCGTGTTTTGTGCCATAAAATTGGGGAATTAAAAATTAGAATTCAAATTCCAATTCTAATTCTTTGGTTTGGTTGAGCCCATTCATATTCATCCTTCCCATTATTAATTATTCAGATTTATATTAATATTTTTCACGCACTCACATACATTTTCTTTCACTAAATATTCACAATACTCTCTAAAATTCACGACATTTTTTTCTATAAAAAATTCATGACACTTCTCTCACTAAAAATTCACGATATTTTCTCTCTTTAGAATTCACGACACCTTCTTCCTCTAAAATTCACGACACTTTCTCTCTCTAAAATTTACGATACTTTCTCTCTCTAAAATTTGCGGCACTTTCTCTCTCTAAAATTCGCGACACTTTCTCTCTCTAAATTCCCGATACTTCATCTCTCTAGAATTCAGACTACTTTCTCTTTATAAATTATAGACCCACACTCCCACTCTTACATATATATATATATATTTTTTGAGTAAATATATATTTACATTTTAAATTCTAATTCTATAAATTTTTTTTACTTCAAACAAAAGAATTAGAATTAAAAAATAAATTCCACAATAATTTTATAGTTTTACCAAACAAAGGAATAAGAATTATAATTTTTAAAATTCTATAAGATTCTAAGTTTATAGAATTTCAATTCTAATTCCAATCCAATTCTAGGAACAAACGCAACCTAAGTATAATTTTCACTTATTGCACAAATGTTAAGGATTTTAAAATTAAGAACGTATTATATACAATATATATTTTTTATATACCTCTCACAAATATAGAAAGAGAAATATAAAAAAATAAAAATGAAAGAAATATATAAGAGAAGAAATGAGGATAAAATTGAAAAAAATATAATAATTATTTTTTAAATATTATATAAACACTTATTAAGAAACAATATAACTTCATAAAAATGTTACTCTTTGTTTACTTACACATCTAGCGGTGTTTATCTCTACGTTCTTATTTATGTTGAAGATATAATGATATACTGACCGCCATCACTCGGTTCAAACATCACTTAAGCACTTGTTTTCATATGAAAGATTTGGGTTTCTCAAATATTTCCTTGGTATTGAGGTTGCTGGATTATATCTCAATTAGAGAAAGTAATGCCCATGATATTATATCAGAAACTGGCCCCTGGTGCTAATCCGGTTACTACTCCGATTTAGCAAAATCATCACTTGGCCCCTAATAAAGGGTTGTTCTTCTCATCATCTGATCAATACCGCTGCCTTATTGGATGTTTGATTATCTCACTATTACTCAACTAGAACTTGCATACTCCGGTGCTAATCCGGTCGCTATTCTGATTTAGCAAAATCATCACTTGGCCTCTAATAAAGGGTTGTTCTTCTCATCACCTGATCAATATCGCTGCCTAATTGGATGTTTGATTATCTCACTATTACTCAGCTGGAACTTGCATACTCTGTTCACATTTTGGCTCAGTTTATGCAAAGCCCCGTTAGCAACATTGGGAGGTGGCTCTGCATGGAGTTCGATATTTGAAATCTTGCCCAGGTCAATGTATTTTTTTGAATTCTTCTAGTCCCCTGACTCTAGTTGCTTATTGGGATGCTGACTATGCCAGTTGTCCCTTGACTTGCCGATCACTCACTGTCTACTTCATCTTTCTGGGTTCTTTCACAACTTCTTAGAAAACTAAGAAGCAACCTGCCGTTTATCGATCTTCGGCAAAGGCTAAGTATCGCTCTATAGCTGTTACTTGTTGTTAACTAAAATGGCTCTGGAAAATTCTTTATGATATGCAGGTTCCACACTCCTCACCTACTCTTCTATTTTGTGATAGTCAAGCAACGATTTACATTACTGCCAATACTGTTTATCACGAGCGTACCAAACACATCAAGGTGGACCATCATTTTGTGGCATGACGAATATCATGCTCACGGGATATCCCTCACGCACGTCGTCCCATCTTAATCTCAACTTGCTGATATAATCACTAAAGCACTTAGTCATTCATTATTTTATGATATTTTCCGTAAGTTGGACATTCGTAATGTGCATGCTCCAACTTGAGGGGGAGTGTTGAAAAATATCTGGATTATCCAAAATCTTGCCTATTTCCTTACCTATTAAATTTTGATTGTCATTCATTAGGTGTAAATAACTTTCCTATTCTTCCTAGAAGTCTAGATGTCAAGATAACAAGTTGTATAGGTTTCCTATTATAGACCAATTTGTACAGTAATATGAATGGCTTCTCTCGTCCAATTTGTACAGTTAGTATTTCCTCTTCTCACATATTTCTCTCTTATTCTTTATTCTTAGTTTATTTACAAGTTGAACCTGCTTTGCTATACAAGGAACGTCGAAGAAGACTTCACATCGTCATACTGGAGAAGTCTGTCTCTCCATAAGAATTTTTAAGTGATAAGTATTAAGTACTTATCATTTAAGTAATATAAAAAGAACAACTGTCACGGGGAGAAATTTTAAATCAAATTTCTCAACACCGTTCGACTTACCTTAGCCAAGGTAGTTAGCCTACTCACCTCCAAAACACAGAGGTTCCTTTGCCTTTAATATATCTACAACGCAAGTCTTCACAAGACAAAGGACTAACCCCTGCCACACAACAACAAACAACAAGATGGCAACAAACGAATTTATAAGTGAACAAGGTTCAACCTTTATAATTGTCAAATATAAGGAATACACTCTAGAATGAGAATTCTCCCACTTTTTCCAACTCTAAAACTCTTTCTAACTTCTTGAACTCCCCTCAAAACTGTGGCCAACATGGCCTATTTATACACAAATCAATCCTTAACCAACCCCTACAAATCAACTATTATGGTGGAGCAACTAGTGCCCACTATCCCCTAAAATCGTTCAACTTTCCAAGACATGGAAATCTGCCAATCGTGGCCCTGGACATGGCCTGAAATGCTGGGTCGCGTAACTTGCTAGCGTGGGCATACCTGGGCCTTGGACTTGGCCGAGCCGTCCGTTCACCTAGACGGGCTACCGCCTAATCCATTGGAATATGGGCACCGAGGCCACAAAAGTCGGGCACCGTGGCTTGGTTTGACGGAGTCTTGCTCCTTAGCCGTTGGGTGCTTAGCACTGCCAAGCTTGGTCGTGTGGGCACCACAACTGCCGAGTGGGATGCATGACCTATCTTTATGGGCACCACCTTAACACATGCCCTATTCTCATGGGCATCATGGCCTAGCCTAGTGGGCTTCATGCGTGTCTATCTTCATGGGCACTACCTGTTGAACATGCCTTATTTTCATGGGCATCATGGGGTCATATGTGGCACTTGTTCCTACAATAAAGGAAAACCGTTACAACTGCCTACAACTTTGCCTTAAGTTGATCTTTCATTATTCCAACTGTCCGTGGGTCATTGGTTCGCCTTCAAAGGACGTGGGTGCCACACTAGGCGCCTACTTGCTCTTCTGCTAGCTGCCGTCGTCTACCATGGCCTACCAGCTGCCTACCAATTGCTGGGCACCAAGTCCCTGGCCATCTGGGACATCTCTCAGTAATGGCGCCAAGCGCCTAATCATGCTAGGGTTGTTGAGTACAAGTAACATAGCTAGTCTATAGTGTTAGATAGGCTCACATGAGCGTCTCGAAGTAGGAATTCTGCTAGAGGCTCCACGGTGTTATATGACCCTTTTGTAAGGCTTGCTAGGCATGATGCTCAGGCAAGGCCGAGAGAGAGAGAGAGTTGCATGTTTTCCGACAAGATTGTTCCTTGTATTTATGTAAATAAAATATAAGGTTTAGGCAACTTTTGAAATATTAATATAAAGTGGAGGCCACAAGGTGAATTGAACTATTTCATACCCAAAGCACATCATTTTGCATCAGTAATATAATCCGACATTCACTGAAAAGGACTCTGATCTGGACATTTTATCCAATTAGGGGGTGACTTTTGCAAAGTATATCCACAATTGTATATGTTAATGATGAGCAAACTTCTTAAAATGGGCTTATAATTAGGTGAAATTTAGAATCTTAGAGCAAGATGAATACAAGTGGCCAGATGGAAAGAAACTGAGACCAACCTGATATTACATTCTACACATTTAAATGCCAAATAGGTCTGACATGAAAATAATGAAGAACCAGAAAACTGATACTCACAGTTCATATATCCTTCATGAAATGAGAAAGATACCAGCCTGTTATTTCATAGCAATACGAAATATCAAATTGCGAACAAAGTTATGATAAGGTATACATGAAGACCAAATCATCAACATGTGCACATACATCATTAACTGTGAATGTATCTGATGACTTTATTGAGGGCAATAACCATTCAGTCAAATAGATCTGCTGACTTTGATGCTTGCTGTTCTCATCTGCATTAAGTTCAGTTAAAAAAAAAGAAGCTTAGAGATCAAATTTATCACAACTGTTTAGGATCAGAAAAAGCAACATATTCTGGCCAGATACCTGATGGTCGTACGTGTACTCTGTGAGTGACAAAGGACTGCAGCAACCGCAAACAGGTCTTAGCAATGTTATTCATGAAGCCAACTTTTGTTCTTACAAGTGATGGAAATCTTTACAGATTTAAAGTAAGTCCAACAAACAAACAGAAGCTTTTGAAAACCCACGCAATGCATAACCAATAGAAAAGTAAAAGATGCAGCTGACTAATAAATCTCAGTCCACATTCAAATTGACTAATTTCTGTTAAAAGTCACTTCAGGAAGTGCAATTCGTTATGGGTAAAAGCATGCGTGGCTATCGTCTAATCTTATAGTAGAATATGAATGTGAACATTTGAATTTCTTAATCAGGTGACATATTTTGCAACTTACAGATATAAGAATAAGCACAGTCTACCTACCAAGGATGTTTTACTATATTTCTAAATGTATTGCGAACTGTCAAATAATTAGAGCAAGGATGTAATAGCAGTAAAGCATGGATTGCAGGAAACCTAACAATTCATTTATGCAAAATGCAAATTAGTGGGGCGCCAGACATAGTCGTGTTACCTGCCAGACTAAAGGCATGTATTCACGATATAATAGGGCCTGGATGCCCCTGCTCGCATTATTCAAACCCGAGGCCTCAGCTGTAGGCCATCTTCTTGGGTTTCTGAAAAAGAACAACCACTGGAATAAATCATGATTAGAAAGCAATAAATTCCAGAAAAGAAACCCAGGGAAGAGTTTGGTTTCCTAGAAAAAAGATTGTAATTACATGTTAGACTAGTTTAAAAAACAATCATTACAAACCGAAACAAAACATAACTTCCAGAGAATGCTGTCACAGGAAGAATGACACAAACAAGATATCCAAAGATTAGCACTTCAAATCTTGAATTGGAATCTTTTGTAGGAGAATAGGCAGATCAGTAGTCGAATAAATGCAGACAACTTACCAGGATTACCTGTAGAATGATGAATTGAGAGAGACAACAAGGTCGAAGACATAAAGAGAGAAGATCAACCCATTCCTTGTTACAAAATGAACAGAGGAATACATGATTCTTGAGTATGTGTTGCTTTCTACAAAAGCAAACCTGAAAACTCTACATATATAAAACAAGAAGAAGAATTCTTTCCTTGTCTTATTGTAAGCGAATCAGAGGGAGGGGATGGGCACACTGCAACCGTCTTATTTCATTAATGAATTGTTGTCTTAATACTGAGGTCATCAGGACTTAAACTTTAAGGTTACTTGAGAGTGATAAGCATAACTGCTGCGCCCCTAAACAGATGCCAAGCCATATTATGATTCAATGATTATGGATCTGTTCACAGATTTTTTGTTGTATAATTATCTGATGGCAACCAAAATCTATCAATGGGGTCTATGAGATGTAATGCATGATGCTGCCTACAGTTTTGGCTTGTTTATTGAGCAGCTGGAAACATACAATAAGTAGATTAAAAGCTCTCCCACTGAAGAGTCTGAATGACCATTTTATTTTCAAATTTAGAGTTGTTCTCTTTTGCACACAGTGGTGTGTGTGCCTAAGCGAGACAAAGGAACTTTGCTAATCTTTCTTTTTTCAAGATTTGACATACCAGACAGAAACAAATCATATTCAGGTAATTAACTCCTCATTCAACAGGAAAATACATCCAAAGAAAACAATATAGATGTGTAAGAATTAATATTCATCTAGTTAAAGGTGACAAAGGTAAACTCACCTGTCATCCAATGACCTCATCGCTTCAGTTTTTGAGTGCTTCTCCCCAAGACTTGCCCTCTTGGAAGCCAAAACAAGCATTGGATGCACCAAAAGGAGTTTCTGAATCTCCTGAACCACATTTTCTGTCACACTTTGTAGAGAAAAACTTCTCCTGCAAATTATTCGGATTAATTTTTTTTGTTTTTAAAAAAAAGAACCATCAGTGCCAGGAAGTTGTGAAATGATAACATTGCGTAAACAGCATAGAATAGACAGTATTCTTCCACTTGAAATTTAATGTTTTAATTAACTTGAACTATCTCTTAGAGCGAGTCAAACTTTATTATTTGACAAGAGCTGTGTGGTCCAATGGCTTGACCCCCCTCACTTAGGATCCTCCACATAGCATGCCAAGTGAGAGGTCATGAGTTCGAGTCACTTAAGAAGCGGTTTAATCTACATGCCAGCCTAGTGTTGTTGTTTGGGGGCCCCTCCGATCCCTCCCGGATTAGTCAATGACTCTCGGATGCCGGGTTAAAAGAAAAAACTATCTCTTAGATGATAAGAATGCATATATTCTATTATTTGTAAAATCAATCTCCCTAAAACTATAACATTGCAATTACAGTCATTAATGTAACAAGAACTTTGATTCTGAGACAAGAATCAGTATACAATATTTCTTAAAATGTTAGAAGAATTCTTCTAAACAAGTAAGCATCCCGTTGAGTGACTTTAATTGTGATTAGAGTGAAAATAAAGACGTAAAGATTTTAGTGTCAGGTTCACTATCTCACATGCTACTCTTCAAGATGAGATAAATCAAACCAAACCTTTCGAACTCTTCAGGAAAATCATGAAACTTACATGCACCCTACATTCTATATATACAATAACAGACTTGTCCAAAAAAGTTCAAGCTTGAGGCCGAAATGGAGGCTTTAGGTCCAAAGAAGAGAACAGAGAATTGCCTCTCATAGCATTGGTCAATCTTTGAAGCTTTCTACCATACAAGTGAGAAAATTAATCTTTTTCATTAGTTTCAAAAGAAATTTTGAAAAACTGTTTCCCAATAAGATCTTCTGCGCTTTTTATTATGTCTTTTTGATATGTACATTTCCGATTATTGACAATGATTCTGTCTGACATGAGTTTTCTTTCTCTGAACTTTTGTTCAATTCAGAAAAAAAGTAATCAAATCTAATCTGGGCAACTTCAAATTTCTGCTTCTAAAGGCGTGTTACTTCCTTTAAGGGTTTAGTACTTTTTACTTATCAAGTCACATTAGCTACCAAAAACGTGAACCCAATTCAGACCAAACTGGCTTACCCCCATATGGTCTTAAAGTATAGAAATGACAGCATATTTCAATTTCAAAATTGAAAATATAAGCCACTAAATGAGGTCTAGCATAGATATAAACTAAACCAAGAAACAAAATAGTTCAAGTGTTAAACGTCATAAGACACAAATCAGTCAAAGCGTATCACTGGTGTGATGTATAAATATTATATAAGCAGTTTATAGAAAAATTTCCGTTATCTTTGTAAAAAATATTTGGAAGTGGCAGGACAGGAGATGCACCATTTATAAGCATCAAGACATTTTCCTTCGAATTTTACTTTTATCCTATCACTTGGAATGACCCTGGCTAATTTGTACCTGTTTATTCCCCCAAGAGATAATGCTGGTAAAGCACGATCCATCCAGTAGAAAGCTCCAATACTGGTTATGATAAATAATTTCAGTGTTAGTTAATCTGCTATAGTTTAAAACCAACAAAACTTCATCATGAATTTTAAAAGAAGTAAATTGGACTCTCAACTGGATGCTGCAGACGTTTAGAGTGATTCATGCCGCTGCATGTGATTATGTTAGTGAACATGCATAGAATACAATTTTGTTACTAGCACTATTCTGGCAGTTGTGACTATTCATTTTATTGATAATATACATGAAATAGCTTTTGATATTAATGGTGTTCTCACTTCCTTTATATCCAAGTGCAGCAACATAAAATTTAGTTTCAATTCCAAGTATAGCCTAAATTATCTTCTGAAGATACACACCAGAAAAAAAAAAATTTGAATATAAATTTAAGTTTCTGAAAGTTTTTGCAATGCCTTTACAAATCAATTCTCATGATTTACTGGTCCATGAAGAATTAGAAGTTTGCGATGATGCATACTACACCTTAAATGCAAACAAACCTGTCAAGCATCAGCAAATGAACAGAAACTCCTTGTATTTCCTTCTCCTTCTGAAGTTGATAATTCATGGTCTACATTGAAAGACCAGAAATTCATTTACCGTTTCGCAATGCATTAATGTAGAATGGCATAAATTAGCAAGGTCCATAAACCCCTAAGAAGGATAACCTCTATGAGCTAAGCAGAGATGAATTGATAATTTATGCTTTATACTAGTCTTAGATGGAAAAGGAACGTATATATAAAGGGCCTGTCTTGAAATATGACTTTGGGTAAAATATAGTATAGATCTCTAAAAGTTTATCCATATTTATTAGCTTTCATTCTCTTGAATTATGAACGATATCTAAATTATTTCAATTAAGTACCATTACATGTTTTCTAGGGTAAACTGACACTAATAGCTGAGATAGCAATGATAAAGATATTGAAGGGCTCAAGTTAAATTCGTTTTAAGTTTGAAACAAAATGAATCAAGTTTTGAGATGCTGAGAACTGAATAATAGGAATTAAGTGATACTATTTCAATCTTAGTATGAAAGAAAAACATGAATCCTAAATGGACTTTACTGTACTTTAAAGCCACTTGCATGGCTGGTTCCCCAAACAGTTGTATAAATTGTTCAGTTGGCAGGCAGCAACAATTCTCAATACAAGAGTTGAGAAAATACTGATTTCCAGATTTGATGAACGATAATAAACTGTTACCACTTTATATGATAATTATTAGGTAGAATGAGCAAGAGTCCTCAAATACATAAAATATGAAATCAGACATTCAGTTTCCAATTTTCAATCAAGGAAAGAATAACTTGTTGCTCAAAGATATCTAAATCTCAATATTTCCTCTCACCTTAAGAGTGGCTAGAAATTCAAAACTGTCATAACAACAAATGTACAAGAAACGC
This sequence comes from Catharanthus roseus, assembly GCA_028651295.1. Taxonomy (NCBI): domain Eukaryota; kingdom Viridiplantae; phylum Streptophyta; class Magnoliopsida; order Gentianales; family Apocynaceae; genus Catharanthus; species Catharanthus roseus. The sequence continues at coordinate 15,060,563 of JAPQWS010000168.1, read as the reverse complement.
CTCATGCATGCTGCAAATAATTCTTGATCATATTCTGCCTGTGGCTTCTTGTCTGAGTCATTATCATAAACAAATCCCAACTCAATCTCAAGTTCAAATTGGTTCTGGATCCTGAACAAAATCAAAATCAAATATGGGAGAAATAATGTGTGGATAGTTACAGATTTTTCTTTTTGAGGTAAAATATCCATTTAACAGCCTCAATATATTCCAATAGTAACTTCAATTGCTTAGGAAGGGAGAAATTTTTCGTTTAAGAAAAAATAAAAATTCAAGGCAGCAATTTGCTGATAGTTTTAACAACATGAGATAGTTACTACTTATATCAGTATAAAAAAGAAACCCACAAAAATGAAAAAGAAAAATGTTAGTAACACTTCTAATCTGAAAGCAAGACTGCCTAAACCTATGAGGTAGCATACTAGTGGCAAAAAATTAAACCCACACCATTTTTTTTTTCAAAAGAAGAGTTTTTTTTAAAGAAAAGATCGTTAGTTCCTTTCTTACCATTACTGTTAGCTCGAGCAATTTGATGCTTTAACAGTTGAGAGAATCGTAAGATATCGAAACGACAATCCAAATCAACAAAAGCAGCTAAGCGTTCCATGCCTCCATAGCGTACGCCCTTCCATTCCTTAGGCAAAATACAACTGATAGCCGCCTAAACCATACAAAAATACTCGATTTGGATAATCAAACGTAAATAGCCCGACAAGATCTTAGTACAAAGGCTAAATGCGAGAGAGATATTGGGGTAACGGTAACCTGCATTAAGATATGGGTTTTGGTGGAAGACGACGGTCCAACAATTTCGACGACATTGCCGGCTCGCAGAGGAAGCTTATGAAGCGGAGGTGGAAGAGGCAAAAATGGCCGCACTGTGAAGACGCGAGTAAGCATTTCCTTGGCAGTTTCGTCCGGTTTGATCCAATCTTTCAGAGCAGACGCCATTTATCTCTGGCTTCTCCTATGCTGGTGGATGTCGGGGTTTTCATTACTTAATTACTGATGAACGAACAACTTTCAGGCAGGGGGAAGATGAACGCAGCCAACCCGACCGGAGTACTAAGGTTTTTTGCCCATTTGGCTGGTTCTTTTAAAAAAAGTCACTGAAATGCCCAGTTTTGTTTTTTTTCCTTTGGATTCTAGATTGGCCACAATAACTAGGGCGGTAAACGATTATAGGTACAATATTTTGTCTATCTATAAAATTTATAGATTCAGTTCTATTTTTTAGCGCCTTTCGAGTATAATTATACTTGTATGTTATTTTTTTATTTATATAAAAGTATATATAATCTTAAAACGAAAATTATAATTTGATTAACATAATTTTTTGAGTTAAATCTAAAAATACTTTTGTAATTTTAATTGTCAATTAAGTACTTATATTTTTAATTTTAATAATTAAATGCATTATTTAATCCTACTAAAACAAAATCGAAACATATTTACTTTTACGCTTCAAATTTTGCCGCCGTCGTCCCGTCTTCACGATCACTACCGTTTGTGTTTTGCCTATTTTCACCGATCTTCCCTAAAACCCTCTCTTTCCCTCTAATCATCCTTTCTATCCTTATAACTTTTACTTCTCCCTCCCTCTCTCATGCAATAGAAAAAAGCATTTAAATGTGTGATATTTTGATCTAGAAAAGAGGAGGCTAGCTCAAGTAGTTCGCGTGAGGTGGTGGTGGAGCTGGTGAATTGTACTTTAAATTTCAGAGGATTTGTTGCGAATATGGTAGTGGTTCTATGACGGTGGATTGCTGATGTGATATAGAGAAGAAGCCATGAGTCAGAGGTAGGGTTAAGATAGAGCTTTGTGGCAGTAGGACAAGGGAGAAGGAGAAAGTTTGGGAGGAGATGGTGGTGAGAACGTCTAAATCGTTTGCTCCGAGAAGACGATGGTTTTTTTTTTCTTTTTCTTTTGAGTGGTAAAAAAATGGAGAAGAATTGGAAGGAGATGGTCGGAGAATTTGATCAGATAAAACCATATTTGAACATAGCTGAAGATGACGATGTTGGAGGAGATGATTTTTGAGAATTGTTTGGGAGGGACAAATCTCTTAGGAAAATTAATAAATTAAAATAAAGCTATTATGTCATTTTTGGAAATCAAAATAATTTTAAATAAAATAATTCAAACTACCGTTACTTTACAGAACCCTAAATTGAATATCTGATTGTCACATTATAAGTATGTTTTTGAATTTAACACTAATTTCCTTAACCTCTCTTTCAATCTTTCAATATAATTCTTAAACATCTCTAAAATTTTAATTATATTTTAAGAGCAACTCCAACGCAACGGTAAAAACGTCTTCTAACCCATACTTCGTTTTTTACTGCAAATGGAGTGATATTGTTCACACACAACCAAAAAAATCCCCCCTTTTTTATAAGATATGTCCAATTAGTTACTACATATATTTTTATTTTTTTAATAATTGTAATTAAAGAATTTTAAAAAATAAATTGATCTGAACAAATTAAATAATCAAAACATATTAAATGATACATACTTATACTAATTATTTCAACTTAAACACAATAACAAACTTTTAATATTTTGAATTAGTAATATTTAATAAAATTTGGTATTTTATAGTATATTATTATTTATTATATTTAAATTTATTTTTTAAATATATTAATAACATGCATTAAGAAAATGAAGGACTTTGATTATGTATAAATAATATAATAATAAAAAATTGAAGGTTAAGGAATATTAAGTAGAATATTTTTTTTGGAGGGAAAATAGAGTAAATAGATTGGAGTAAAAATACTATGGATACTGCATTTTTATTTGATCTGTACTGCATTTTAGAGTATTGGGTTGGAGATTGTCTAATTCAAATGATTAAAAGTTCAAGTACACACAAAATCCTCACTAATACATTAATCCAATAAAAACAAAACTCCTAATCCAATATAATATAAATTATTTATTCATAAAAAATATATAAAAATAATATAATATATATAAATATATTATTATCTAATTATAATGAGTATACAGTTAAATAGGTCTAGGTATCATAATACCCTGCCCAATCCCATTTAATAGAAGTTATACGGGTATAGATATGTGTTAGAGTCTGCGGGTAAAAATTTTAAACTTTACCCGCTATAAACGGGTATAGACTCACTCGGTAGTGATAGAACTAGGACAAAAAGGTTGGAGGGGCTGAAGAACAATAAAATTTTGGCTAGAATTTCGTCTATAAAGTAGATGCATTCCAAGTATAAAACTATTCAAACAATTCTAAATTTACAAATAAAATAGTAATAAATAGGGAGGCTTGAACGTAAAATACTTATAAATTTTAAAGTTTTCAAAATTTACTGAGGGGTCCCGAGCCTACTTGAGCTCCCTATTTGTTCCGCCACTGCCGCTCGAGTATAAATAAGACCTGTTTCATTTACAACCCTAGCCATAATGCCCACATGACATATGCTTTATACTTAATCCCGCAATTAGCTATCAATTTAATGATTGGCCAAAATTTATGGCCGATGTGTTGTTGACGTACCGTTGATTCGACATATTTGTGGACATGGTGTATAAATGCATATACAACATGTGATATACTTAATTGAAATGTACCTCGCACGTGCCTTATTCTAATCAGAACTTTACGCCCAACCCTGCGCAGCTTCTTCTTCCTCTTTTCTCTTCTTCCTCTTGTCTCTTGTTCCTGCAACTTTTTTCTTCTTCCTCTTCCTGCAACTGCGACTCTCTCTCTCTCTCTCTCTCTCTCTCTCTCTCTCTCTCTCTCTCTCATTCTCTCTTGGTGGTATTAGTGATCTTCGCGACAGGCCCACCAAGAAAACCGAAGGAAGCTGAATTTCAAGCTTAAATTAAGGTAATGATATGTTCAAGTAAGTGTCTGTCTTGAATTTTTCATATTTCAGTTTTCAAACTTCAAATTTAATTTGTGTTGCATATCCTGATCTAATTGTCAATTCTTGAAACCCTTTTGGTTTCTTAGCAATTGGGTTATTAATTTAAAGTAATTGCAGAAATTAAAGAGTGAAAACAACTTGGTTTCTCAATTTGAAACTTTTTTGAAAGAATTTGAGATATTCTGGCGGCAGCGAATTCCGAAAGTAGCAAATTCTGGCAATGGTGAATTCCGGCGGCTGCGAAGTAATTTTTTCTATTTTTTGTTTTTGTATTAATGACCCTTTCCCAGCTTTGTTTTTTTTTTTTTTTTTTTCCTTCTAATGAATGGTATCATTCCTGGTCCTTAATTGGCGCGGATTATGGAACTTATATACTGACTTGATAGTTTTCCCTTTATGAATGCCCAAAAGATCAAGGAATTAATGTCTGTTTCTATACTCTTTTTGCTTGTGGAATGAAAAATTGTAGTTTATGGTAAACTAGGCAGAAGAGAATCATAATTTACAGCTTAATATATCGATGACATTTGTTATAGGACTGAACATCAAGAGCTTATGTTGTTCTCTTTGGATACTGTCCGGAAATTATTTTAATTTGCAAGTTCAAATTACGGAAAAGATATTATATTTCTAGGATTAGGTGAGATAACAAATATAATGAATAAATACAATTATAATGGAAGTAATTTGGATATCTAACATCCTAATCTCAAAAACCCTAAACTCTAAATACGAAAACCCTAAACCCTAAATTCGAAAATTATAAACCCTAAATCACTAATCTAAAAAATCTTAAACCCAAAAAACCCTTAAAAACTAAACCCTAATCTAAAAAACCTTAAACCATAAACCCTAATCTCAAAAACCCTAAACTCTAAACCTTAAAACACTAAACACTAAAACTCTAAACCCTAAACCCCAAAATCCAAAACCCTAAACCCTAAACCTAAAACCCTTAAACACTAAATCCTAAAACTATGAACCCTAAAACAAAAAACATAAAACATACACCAAACCATAAATCCTAAAACCCTAAATCACCTTAAATTATAAACCCACTTATATAACCTTAATTGTAAACTATATAACTCTAAACCCTCATACAACCTTGTCATGCAATGTAGTTAGAAGAGGTCCCAGCATATGTATATCTTGGGCCCATAAACCCTGATGTATTAACGAGGCAGCATGAGCATAGGTCAGGACTCATATGGGGTGAGGATCGTGAGACATGTTTTAACGATCTTCAATGTCGACGTTTTGCTCGTAGGTTATTTCAAGCTTATAGTACGGCTCTCTGTCGATCGATTGTGATGATTGATAGGATGGGTCTAGGGGAATTTTTTAGATTTGGTTACATAGTCCTCGGCCACGCATGCATTACTACATTGGTTGACGATGGAGACCTAAGACTTACACATTCCATTTGATATATGCTGAGGTGACAGTGACATTGCAGGATGTGGATGTGTTATGGGGACTTGACTGGTCCAAGTTGGAGTATAGGGAATCAACCGTGTATAGATAGGATTGAGAAGCTCCTAGGTATCCGATTGGCAATGGCTTACTTTTCTAGGTACAAGGTAAAGAAGAAACACAGAGGCGTGGGTCTTGAGGGATTTTAGTGATTCATAGATTGATGATGATTATATTATGCAAGCCCTGGTTTCATTTTCTTACTTCTAGGAGGTCAGTTGCTCCTCGATATGTCAGGCAACTTGATTAACGTCCGTAATATTGGGCTGCTTGAGGATATTAATGGTATCGGGAGGTACAATTGGGTGAGTTATTTACTAGGATACTTGTATAGATCCCTATACAGAATAGCATTAGGGGGTGCACAACAGATAGAGGGACCCCTCATACTTCTTCAGATTTGGGTATGGTCGCGTATTCTTGTACTGTATCCCTAGTTAGAGAGGCATGCAGCCACGCGTGCTCCTCTTAGAGCTATGTAGTTTACCTCATTTGATCTTAGCTAGCTTCGTCCCATGTCCTGTTTGCTTATCGAGATCAGTTGGATTTTATGCTATTCGAGATAGTACAATTTCAACTGCTTAGTTTCATTAAATTAATTTTTTAATCACTTTGTATTATTGGACTTTAATATATTATTATTTACATTTTCTACACAGTTTTTCTGGCTACCTTATGTTGGGCATATTACCGCACAGTCTAATCGGTGACGGGCAGAGGTACCGCTGATATGTTATGAGATAGTTGAGTATCCCATCTTGGCCGGGTGATGAGATAGTTTGGACGAGATCAGTTTATCCCTGTGAATCCGACAAGGCCATGTGATCTACTTTAATTATTACTTTTGACACAATGGATGACAAGCCCATGTGAACCCACGACACATGAATTGACAACTCGAACACGTGGAGATGCCAAAAATATTGAATTCATATCCGACAAGGTCATGTGATATACTTTAATAGGATTTTTTTTCCTTATATATATATTATATATGGATCGAAAATCACCTAATTCTCATCACACCGCAAATTTTCCTTCAATTATGTTCCCAAAACTTCGAATACTTTTCCTTTAAAGCCCTAGAATTCATAACAAAGAATGAACATGCATGACACTCACCCTGGAATGGTCTTATTTTGGGATTCCAAGCATGCAAAAGACGCATATGGTCCTTGTTTTCCTGCAGCAACAAAGAAAACATGGACATTACCCAAAAAGTGCCACATGCTCAACTTGTTGGAAAGATTTTTAAACTTCTAGGAATGGATCCTAATCAGTGGCATGTTCGAATGACAAAGAGGGTGCCTTCATTTTCTGAACAATATAACAAGTTTACTTTCACTCTATGCAGTATGAACAACGACACTAAGATGAGTTACCTTTGGAAAATCCCACCCCATATATCCAAAGAAGGCATTCACATCCTAATTGAATTTGAACTGGTCCAGTCCTAAACAATTTCGAAGGTTGAGCATACTCATGAATTGGAGCATGAGGATTATTAAAATTTTCCTCAACATGATACGACAATAACCCAGATGGTTGCCGAGGAACCATCAATGTTGTACCAGACATACAGGAATATGATGAGGACAACGACGAAGACGATGACATATCAAGTGAATCTGACAACGACAATGGTGATATGATGATGAAGGTGACAATAACACTACTCTAAACCCTTCATCTTCAACTGAAGTCAATCAATGACAAAATAGCCAATGGTTCAGTAGCGCTCCATATGATTATACATCATCTGAAGCCTTTCTATATATGGGTTCAGGAGAGCAAATAAATGATCTTATCGAATCAGAAACTATCAAATTGCTAGACTAGAACAACGAAATGACTGATCCTAAATGCATAATAAGGTTTTGTGACAAAAGCCAAGCAATTGTGTAGTTTAAAAGTGGTCTATTCAAATGGGATGAGAGTTCAGAGTTGTTAGAAGCAAGAGACATGAGTGGACAGCAAAATATTACCATATAAATGATGAAATTTTTGTAAATGGTATATTCAAATCTCAAAAAGGCAACTCATAGTCGTTGGCAGATCACTAGATTCATCAAAGAGCATAATTGTCTTCCTCAAGTTAGTCATAAAACGCATTGAAATATGACGTCAAATTTTATTTCGAAGCTAACCTCACATCTTATTGTGAATGATCCTGAGATCCTTGTACAAAACGTGATCCAAGAAGTCCAAGTCTTGCTTCAAGCAGGTTGTATGTACAAGAGGGCTTGGAATACTAAAAAGAGAGCAGTCGAGAGGGTGTTCGGTAGCTAGGAGACCACTTTTTTTATTCTCCCCTAAGTATCTCGGTGAAAGATTCTAATCTGGGAACCGCCTACAAATAGTTGCGTCATAGGACAAGCATCCTCCCAACTACGTTTTTAAATTTCTTTTTTGGGCTTTCCAGTCTTGTATAATGGGTTTCTTACATTGCCGATCGATCATTTTTATTAATAGCAATCATTTGAGAGGACCATATAAGGTTGTACTATTAATTGCAAGCAGATGGGATATGAACAACCATTTGTTCCCTCTAGCATTTGTAATTGTTGACAAAGAGTCCTCAGAAAGTTGGAATTGGTTCCTGAAACTGCTACATGAAAATGTTGTCATGGATCAACATGTTTGTTTAATCTCCGATTATCATAAAGAGAGATTATCTGCTATATAAAATCAAAGTGTGTAGCAACCTCTATTTGCCGAGTATAGATTTTGTCCACGTTGGGGCAAATTTCAATAAAACTTATAAGAATAGTGATTTAAAAAGTTTAATGTGGCAGGCTGGAACCGAGGCTAAGCGATGAAAATTTGATTGTGTGATGAATGAAATTAAAAGTAGAAATGTGGAAGTGTATAATTATTTAGTTAAGATCCTGTTGGAGAAGTGGGCACTTGTGCATAATGGTGGACATAGGCATGGAATGATGACCACAAACATATCAAAAGCACTAAATAGTGTAATTAAAAAGGCTAGGGTCTTACTATTTAAAGCCCTAGTTGAATTGATATTCAGCAAAGTGGTTAGGTACTTCAACCAACACGGTTAGGAAGCCCAAAACTGTGTCTAGCTGTTTCCGAAGAAAGTGTTTGACAAGTTTTTGCAAATTGAAGCAAAATCAAGAAAGCACATAGTTACACCGTATAATGCATGGGACGATATTTATATGGTTAGATCTCCCATACGTGTTGATGGTCATGGCAAGAGAAAAGTCATGCAGTTGTGGGAAATGGCATGAATATAAATTGCCTTGTTCACATACTTTTGTGGTTTGTAGAGAGAGTGGTAAATTAAGTGATAAATTAGTGCTGGACATATATTCACGAGCAACTTATAAACAAACAAATCAATCTTTTATCCAATTGCTCATAAGGACTTTTGGAGAGAGACTCTTTACAATATGACATGCTTTCCTGCAAATATGAACAATAAATAGGGTCAGAAATAAGGTACAAGGATTCGGGAAGAAATGGACTATCGAAACTCGGGTTTTCCTCAAGAAGTAGCAGATGCTGTATGCCCAGACATAATAAAAAAAATTTGTACTAACCGCCATATAAGCAATGTGTAATTTTCTTTTTTTTGAAGTGTTGTAATATTTTCATATTTATATTAATGATATTTTTTCGAGTTAGTTACTTCTATGTACTTTTTATAAATCCTTTTTACTTAAATTGATTGTAGATTATTATCATAAAATAAACACTAAGTGACATATAAATTTTTTTTACTTAAATCGGTTATGAATTATTATAATAAAATAAACACCAAGTGACATAAACAAAAAAAATACTTTGTCTTCGTTTTTGGAAAAAAAATTACAGTTTTGATTCATTCTTAAAAAAATTATGAAAATCCGATGTGGCGTATAACGCAGATAATGTGTGCATTATCATTTTCGAAAATGCACACATTGTGTGCATTATATGCCACCTAAGAACGTTCTACCATCTGAGAAAATTACAAACCACCTTAGCCAATCACTTGGATAAATCTCGGTTTACCAATAACGCCATGTTGCATGTGTCATGAACAACCAGGAGACAAAAAAGTACCCGACCATTTTTGTGATATTTTTCAAAACACAGTCCAAATAGGGCAAAAATCGAGTACTACTTTTTCTAGTTATTTTACGGATAAATGTCAATTTCGTCCCTCCAAATATAGGATTTTCTCAATTAAGAACCTTTTATTTAAATTGCCTCTAAAGAGTCCCTAAAAAATGGAAATCCGTCTTAATTAGGTCCTCCATCCAACTTCTGTCAAGACCTAACAGGTCAAACAAACTAAAGGCAACTTATGGGGGAAAATTTTGAAGAATGAGCAATTATGAGGAGGAAAACATCATTTCTTTCATATCCCTTCACTCGTATTCAGTAGTATCCATTCTGCATTTCTCATTCGCCTATTTCTCTCCCACAAACAAGATGGTACAAATGATCAAATATATTGAGGAGATCGATTCTTCTTTAAAACTAGATATTTTTTTCTCATCAAATTGAATAGAAAAAAATCTTGTGAAACATGACATCATGTCTAAGCTTAAAACTTGAAGTTTTTTTGAAGAAAAGTCTAAACTAAGGTTGAATTCTCAAAGTTGCAAATTTAAAGAAAGCTTGGTAAATTAAAATTGAAGATTAAAGAAATTCATGGAAAAAGCTAGGGATGGCAGCGGTGTGGTTTTTCCGATTCTGAAAGGTAACCGTCTGATTATATGACTGATTATGTAATCGACGGTAATTTCGTCAGGATTTGGTATTTACTAAGGTCGACTGATATTGAAATCGATAGGTTTTGGTAAAAGAGTTTACCGATAGAAAATCCGATACCGATATGGAATGTTATATTTTATTATCTTTGTATTGTAATCAAGTTTTATGTTTAATATATTTTGGAATTCATGTACTTTCATTTGAATTTTTATTATTTTTTGGTAGTTATTTGTTTACTCTCGTTTAGATTTTGTTGTTGTTTTGTTGTTTAAACAATTAGATGTAATTTGAGACTCTTTTAGAGTTTTTTTGACATTTTTAGAATTTAATTTTGGTTTTAAAAATAAAAAAAAAAAAATTTTAATTGGTAACCGATTACCGAATGGTTTTGGTATTGTTAACAAGAAAGGTTACCGACTAATAAACCACACGGAATTGGTAATTGATCGAATAAATGGTAACGGTAACGGGTAATTTGTCGGTTACCATACCGCTGCCATTCCTAGCAGAAGCTTCAATTATTTGGGGAAAAAAGGAATAAACAGTTTAGAAAGCTCGGAAGAATGCTAATATTTTAACGCAATCACTTCGAAAACAAAAATATACTTTTTCCAAAGTTTTTTAGCCTTCTGGTAGTGTCCCATTTACTAGTCCAAATTAGCAAAGGAGAGGAGACATGAAGCTATTGATCAATGATAAAAAAAAAAAAGTAAATAATAAATTTAAGGACAACAATGTGCGGAAAGCTTTCCTCAGATTTTTCCTATTTTGAATCTATTGAACGAGTCCCAAATGTTCATCAGAAGAAGCCCTCTTTGAAATTTTCCAACATCAGAAAAGATGTTCTTTAACTCACCTCCGTGCCTCATCCGATGCCAAAAAATCCTTTTTCACAACAGCCATATCGCCTCTCTTTTGCGCAAGGACTTTACTATCTTTCTCCAATCTCATTCCCAATCCCTAACCACTTCTACTAAAATCCAATTGATTCATGTTATCCAGTACATGGAGCGGGGTTGTGAACTATAATAGATGGCGAGAGATAGAATGGCACTGTGGGTTGTAACGATTGACGGCGGTGCTGCATTGCCAATCCCTAACAATGGCTCAAACGGCCTAAACAAGAATAAAAACAAGGGAAATATATCATCTTTAGTTTGGTTGTTCAATTTAGCCCATAAGATAGATGCTTTTGTTGAAATTGTTGACTTTCAATTGTTTGACCATGAAATGCTTGTCAGAATATGGATAAGGTCCTTGATTTAGACAAATTTCCATTTCTTAAGAACTCTTTAGAAACAGTTAAATTTCAAGTCCTTGATTAAGATAATGCTCTATTTTCAGGGACCAAATTGGGATTTATCCTTATTTTACAGTGGACAAATTTTTAAGGGTTTGTCTATTTATAGGGATGGCCAATGGGTCGGGCTGGCCCGCCTATCCACACAGACCTGCCTGGGATCGTCAGGCTTAGCCCATCCCGCGTTGAGTTGGTTCAAAGGGGCAGTCCAAGTTGGGCTTTAATTTTGTGAACCGCGATTCAAGCTTAAATCAGCTCATCTAAAACCCATATTGGCCCAACCCATCAAAATAATCGGACCGAACCGTGAACTAGCCCAGCCTTTGAACGGACTGGCCCAGGACCAAGACCGTGGTCCGACCTGTGGGCCAGTTGCAAATTTTCGAAAAAAGATAACAAGAATAGCTGTCTAACACGACAAAATAATTTTTCAATATAGAGTTGAATAATTTCTACTAAACTTTTTCTTACATTTTATCAAATTTTTTATATTTAATCCTTAAAAATATTTATTACATTTAAGCTATCATATATGTGTGTGGGTATATATATATATTTGATACATTTTTCTCATATTAAATATACTCAAATGTCAATAGATTACCGAACCGTATAACTTTATCTCGAATTCAATTAAGGATCTACATTTATTTTTACCCAAAAAAATTTACACTGATAAAAAATTAGGAAATTCTCTCAATATAACAGTAAACTATTCTTTTGGTCCAAAAGGGATCTGAGTTCTATTGCATAATGTCAAAAAAAAAAAAAAATTATTTACAAAGAAGTAGCCCTAATTTGGGTGCGTATTGGACACAACTGTTATGTGCACTCTTTATAGAGTGTTCGAGCATAATCTAAAATATTGTTAACATATGTAGTAGTATCTGTGCGACTAAACTCCACATCACGTACCCTTAGATTTTGTATTCTCCATGCCAACTGACATCCAATTCGAAATATCATCCACCAATCCAACTAACTGTACCAAGTCTTGGTACTTCCCCCAAGATTGAAATCAACCCAGTCTAAAACATTCTATTCCATGTACTTTTCTTCCAAGGCCTTCTATGTGTGAATGGAATTGTGTGTTGCAACCAACGCGATTGGTAGAATATGAGATGATATGAGTCTGAGACGTAAGTGACCTCATAGGCTTACACTGTACGTACCTGTCTAATATTAAGAGTGTGATGTAAAGGTATTGTTAGACAGGTATCTCTTGCACTAATTGATCACACAGATCCCTAATGTCTGTCTGAGTTCTTTGAATCTAAGGCATCAAGGGACTTTATGAGAATATCAACCAATTGTTTCTGAGTGTTCACATACTCCATGCTCACTGTCTGTTGCTCGACCAATTCACAAATAAAGTGGTGTCTTATATCAATGTGCTTGGTCTTGCTGTGTTGCACAGGATTTTTTGTGATGTTGAGGCACTGGTGTTGTCACAATACATGATTAGTTCTTTCTGTGTAATCCTATAGTCACTTAGCATCTGTTCATCCAAAGGAGTTGTATGCAACATCTGTTTGCAGCGATGTACTCAAGTTCTGCAGTGGATAGAGAGATACAATTTTGCTTCTTGCTGTACCAAGAGATCAGATTGTTTCCAACATAGAAGCACCTTCCAGATATGCTTTTTCTATCATCACAATTACTAACCTAGTCCACGTCACTATAGCCAACGAGATGACTGGTGGTATCTTTACTGTAGAATAACCCATATTTATTAGTTCTAAGTACTTATCTTCATATACATTTCACTGCTTTCTTGTGTGACTCTTAGGATCTGCTTGATATCTTGCACACACTCCAACACTATATGATTATCAGGTCTACTGGCTGTTAAGTAGAATAATTCATCGATCATGCTTTGGTACTCATGCTGATCCATACTGCTTCCCTTCTCATCCTTATTGATCTTGAGTGTGGTACTCATGGGCGTTCTCACTGTCTTTTAATATCCAAGCCAAACTTTTTTACTAAGTTTTATGCATATTTTGTTTGAGAAAGGAATGTACCTTTCTTTATTTTTTTGACTTGTAAGCCAAGAAAGAATATTATAACTCTCACCACACTCATCTCAAATTCAGTTCTCATGGATGTGATGAACTATTCTGTGAGCTCCTTTGATGTGGATCCAAATACTATGTCATCAACATGTATCTGTGCTATGAGAACGTGCTGAGCTGATCTTTTGATGAATATGGTTTTGTCCACATTCCCTCTAATGTATCATTGTTGAGCAAGTAGTTAGTGAGCCTTTCATACCATGCTCTTGGAGCCTGTTTTAGTCCATAAAGAGCCTTTTTCAGCTTGTAGACATGATCTGGATACTTTGGATTCACAAATCCTTTTGGTTGTTCAATATAAGCTTCTTCTTGTAGTATTCCATTTAGAAATTCACTTTTAACATCCATCCGCTGGAGTGTGAAGTTCCTAGGATATGCAATGAAGACCAATAGTCTTACCGAAGCAAGACGTGTGATTGGGGCGAATGTCTCATCAAAGTCCAGTCCTTCTACTTGCGTATATCCTTGTGCAACCAATCTTGCCTTATTACGTATGATGTTACCCCCTCATCAGTTTTATTCCTGAATATCCACTTGGTACCTATCACATTCACATCTTCTGGTCTTGCGACCAGTTCCCACACATCGTTTCTCTTAACCTGTTGCAAATGTTCTTGCATTGCTTCAATCCAGTATTCATCAGTGATAGTGTTAGCCCTAAGGGCATTATTACTTGTGTTTTGATTATGATTAACATGTGCTTGTGTGAGTATGTTAGCTAACCCTTCATAGAGAACAAAAGAAGAACATATGAAGTCTCAAAGTCTCAAGCAAAAGATCTTGATGATGAGGGCAAAATAGAGAAGAAGAGATCAAGCCATACCAAGATCAAATCAATTGAAGACATTGTATTTGTGAACTAGGTATTATCTTGTAAAACTCTCTAGTCTTAGTCTTTGATTCATTGATCATACATGAAGCTCTTCTCATGTTTTTCTAAAATATAATCCTTTGATAAAATCCAAGTATTCTTGACTTTAAGATGTTTTGAATAGTTTTTCTCCTCTTTAAAAGTTGTCAAGAATGCCTTTGAAACTTGGAAGAAAGTTTTGTTCGAAAAAAAACTTGGGTCGAGGAAAAACAGAAAAATTCGGAAGTCCGTTTTTTAAAAGGGGGAGTCCGTTTTTTAAAAGGGGGAGTCCGTTTTTAAAACCGATAGTCCGTTTTTTAAAACCGATAGTCCGTTTTTAAAACCGATAGCCTGTTTTCTAAAACAGATCGTCCGTTTTTACAATTCGGCAGTCCGTTTTTCAGAAAACCAAGTCCGAATCTTTCTGTCCAGAAATTCGGCAGTCCGGTTTTTAAAACCGATCGTCCGTTTTTACAATTCGGCAGTCCGTTTTTCAGAAAACCAAGTCCGAATCTTTCTGTCCAGAAATTCGGCAGTCCGGTTTTTAAAACCGATCGTCCGTTTTTAGCTGTCAGTATAAAAAATATTACCGTTGCACAGAAGCAACGGTCAGCCTATTTCTTAGGCAACGGTCTTAAGCTTAAAAAACCCTATATATACACTCAATTATCAGCCATAAATTCAAGAAGTTTGGGAATTATTCATTGAGAACATTTAATACATTTCAAGAGCTTCAAAAATACATTTTTATTACAAATCATTTTTGAACCCAAACAAAATCTTCTTGAGCTTCATTATTGATCATCCATCAAAGAAGAAGAAAAGAGGTGCTTGTAGAAGTATACCATTGAGTTGTAATCTTCCTCTTCTCAAGCTAAATTGGTAACATTGTTCCTAACTCTCTCTATTCTATTATTGTGATCAAAGGTTTGTGGAAAACCCTTTGGGTGATCCTTTGATTAACTAGTTGTATTGTTGTGATTGAGGTTTTGGTGTAAAACCCTTGAAGGGTGAACCTCATTGTGTAGTTGTGTAATCAACTTGAAGTTAGTGGATTTGTGAAATCCTTGGGTTGAGGCTCAAGGTAGTGGATGTAGCTCTTGGAGAGAGTGAACCACTTTAATTCTTTGCTCATTTCTTAATTGCCAATTCTATAAGATTATGCTTTGTGTGAATTCTTACTAAAAAGAGTTTTAGAAATCTTTCACAAACAAATTGGAGGTTTATCTTTCTAATCAAACAAAAGATTTTTTAAATTAGCCAAAAACCTTATTCACCCCCCCTCTAAGGTTTTTCAATTGGTATCAGAGCGGGGCTTCTTTAAAAAGGGACTAACATCCTTGAAGCAAAAGATCTTTATTTTACTATGGCTAATGTTTCTAGTTTACCATATGTAGAAGGCTCTTCTACAAATAGACCTCCTCTTTTCGATGGTTCAAATTATACTTTTTGGAAATCTAGAATCAAAATATATATTTGCTCTATTAACTTTAATCTTTGGAGCATTGTAGAGAATGGACCTTATGTTCCTATAAAGGATGGAATTGTCAAGAAGGTCGAAGACTATGATGAGCTTGATTCAAGGAAGATGACTCTAAACTTTCAAGCTATGAACATATTGAGTTGTGCCTTGGGTGTTAATGAATACAATAGAGTGAGCGGATGCGACTCGGCTCATGAAATGTGGAAGTTACTTGAAGTAACTCACGAAGGCACCAATCAAGTGAAGGAGTCTAAATTAGCTATGTTGGTGAGAGATTATGAGCTATTCATGATGAAACAATATGAAAGCATTAGTGACATGTTCACAAGGTTCACCAACATCACAAATGGCTTAAAGGCATATGGAAAAGAGTACACAAGGGGAGAAGTAAATAGAAAGATTCTTGATTCACTCCCAAAAGCATGGCAACCAAAAACTCTTGCCATTGAGGAATCAAAAGAGTTAAGTCAACTTCCTATTGAAGAACTCATAGGATCTCTCCTTACCTATGAGATGAGAATAAAAAGATTAGATGAAATGGAAGATGAAGACAAAGGAAGAAGAGGCATAGCACTCAAAGTGAATGATGATGATCATACATGCTCGTCAAACAATGAAGATGAGATTGAGGATATGGCCCTAGTGATGAGGAAATTTAAAAGATTTTACAAAGAAGACTTCAACAGAGGAAAGAATCCTCCATTCAAGAAAGGAGGACAAAGTTCATCATTCTTCAAGGCTAGATGTTTTAAATGCAATAGCTCCGACCATCTTGTAGCCGATTGTCCCAAGGCCCTTAAAAAGGAAAAGGAAGCTTTAGAAGTCAAGCTTGAGGCATTGAAGAAAAAGAAGAAAGGCAAAGGCCTAATTGGAGCTTGGGATGAAGAAGTGAAAATGAAGAAGAAGAAAATGCCAACATATGCTTCGTAGCACTAGAAAATGAGGTACAATTTTCACTTCCTAACTCTTCTAGTATCATTGATGATGATTGTGATATTGATCCTAGCATAATGCTTTTTGAAATGTATGATGAGTGCAAAAAGGTTACCAAACGAAACAAAGATTTGAAAAGCAAAACTCAATTTTTGTTGGATGAAAATTCAAGACTTATTTGTGAAAATAAAGCCATTCTTGAATCCTTGGAAGTCTTGAAGAAAGAAAAAGAGAGCTCAAATGATGACCTTCAAAAACTTATTTTAGAAAACAAAAATCTTTGTGAAAAGATTTCCTCTCTTGAAAAATGTTTGATTGATTATGATGCCTTAAAGAAAAAGGTGAGTGATCTCACTCTATGTGTTGAAAAATTCACAAAGGGAAAAGAAAATTTTGAAAAACTTCTTGGCTCTCAAAGATCACTTTTTAACAAAAATGGTATTGGATATAATCATTCCAATATTTTTTCTAAACAAACACGTTTTGTAAAAGCCTCCTCATCCCTTTCACACTTTTGTTGTACTTATTGTGAAAAGAGTGGTCATAAAGCCACAAAGTGTTTTATAAAGAAAAAGATTGAAAGAGGAGTGAAAACCGTTTGGAAAATAAAAGAAAATCCAACTAACATTCATGGACCCAAAAAGATATGGGTACCAAAAGACTTTGCTACTTCTTTTTTGTAGGAACACAAGGCAAGGTCATCTAAGTGGCGGATGCTTAAGGCACATGACCGGATATGCATCCCTCACGAATGAACTAAGAAAAACCGAAGGTGGTTTTGCTACTTTCGGAAGGATCATCGGTATAGGTAACATTGCATATTGTTTATCTTCTTTGATTAAGGAAGTACCTTAAATTGATGGTTTGAAGCATAGTTTATCTAGCATTATTCAATTGTGTGATTATGGGTACAAAGTTGTTTTTTAAAAGTGAATCTTATTTTATCATAAACAAGCTTGTGAACAAAACAATTTTTTCAAAAAAAAAAGGGGAGTTGGCATTTGTCTGTCTTTTATCTTGAAGTTCTCATTTCTCAAAACTTATAGTGTCTCTTGGTTCATGATGATGATGTATTTTTGTGGCATAGAAGGTTTGGTCATGATAGTATGGATTTATTAAACAAACTCTCTTCAAAAGAACTTGTTAGGGGCTTACCAAAACTTCATTTTGAGAAAACTAGACTTTGTGATGCTTGCCAATTTGGAAAACAAATTAATACCTCTTTTAAACCATAGTAAATGATTTCAACTTCAAAACCTTTAGAACTCATTCACATGGATTTATTTGGACCAATGAGGACCACTAGTCTTGGTGGTAAGAGGTATGCCTTTATTATTGTGGATGATTTTTTTTTTGGACTTTGTTTTCAAGCCGAAAGGATGAAGCATTTCATGAATTTATTAAATTATTCAAAAGAGTCCAAACCTCCCTTGTTTGCAAATTGATTTCTATAAGAAGTGATAATGGGAGAGAATTCAACAACCAAGATTTTACAAAAATTTTTTTGATGATTTTGGTATTTTACAAAACTTTTTTTCGGTAGCCAAAACTCCTCAACAAAATGGATTTGTGGAAAAGAAAAAATAGAACTTTACAAGAAATGGCAAGGTCAATGCTTTATGAAAATTCCCTTCCTAAACTTTTTGGGCCGAGGCCGTTAACACCGCATGCTACATTTGAATCGTGTTATCTTGAGACCTTCTTTAAAGAAAACTCCCTTTGAACTCATTTTTAATAAAACCCCCCTCAATTGGTTATTTTAAAGTTTTTGGATGCGAAATGCTTTATTTTAAACACCAAAGACAATCTTGGGAAGTTTGATCGAAAAATCCGATGAGGGAATTTTTTCTTGGTTATTCTTCAAACAAAAGGGCTTTTAGAATTTTCAACAAAAGAACCTTATGTGTTGGAGAGTCTATTCATATATATTTTGATGAAACTAACTTTTTTGACAAGAAAGATGATGATGACATAGATAACTCTTTAAGCTACCAACCTTTGTACACTCAAGCAATGGAAGAACATGCTTATGGAGGAAGAAGAGATTGAAGCAACACAAGAAAATGATCAAGAAGCTCAAATTCTTCCTCAAAATGTGATATATCCAAAGGATCACTCTAAGGTTTTTTCAATTGGTATTATTTCTAATCCTAATTTGCTTTTGTCATGCTAAGTGATCTGTTTGTTGCACTTTTTCTTTGTTGATAGGCCCTTCTTGTTATGGACTTCATGATGACACTTTAATGTTGAAAGTCCTACTAGTATCTCTTCCATGATCCCTTGATACTTTTCTCCTACAATTTTTTGATTTATGACAAAAGGGGGAGAAAATAGTGCAAGATGTAAGGGGGAGAAATTTTGTTGATATCATTGATGCTTGTTTACAATGATTATTGATGCAAGGGGGAGTTACCTCCTTTTCTTGGTGATTGTTATGCTTTGCCTCTTTGCATATTTTGATGCATCACCATATTACTCTTGTTATCATTGATGCTTGTTTACAATGATTATTGATGCAAGGGGGAGTTACCTCCTTTTCTTGGTGATTGTTATGCTTTGCCTCTTTGCATATTTTGATGCATCACCATATTACTCTTGCTCTTTTGTTCTTCTTGCATATGTGTTTGTCATAATCAAAAAGGGGGAGATTGTTAGCCCTAAGGGCATTATTACTTGTGTTTTGATTATGATTAACATGTGCTTGTGTGAGTATGTTAGCTAACCCTTCATAGAGAACAAAAGAAGAACATATGAAGTCTCAAAGTCTCAAGCAAAAGATCTTGATGATGAGGGCAAAATAGAGAAGAAGAGATCAAGCCATACCAAGATCAAATCAATTGAAGACATTGAAGACATTGTATTTGTGAACTAGGTATTATCTTGTAAAACTCTCTAGTCTTAGTCTTTGATTCATTGATCATACATGAAGCTCTTCTCATGTTTTTCTAAAATATAATCCTTTGATAAAATCCAAGTATTCTTGACTTTAAGATGTTTTGAATAGTTTTTCTCCTCTTTAAAAGTTGTCAAGAATGCCTTTGAAACTTGGAAGAAAGTTTTGTTCAGAAAAAAAACTTGGCTGAGGAAAAACAGAAAAATTCGGAAGTCCGTTTTTTAAAAGGGGGAGTCCGTTTTTTAAAAGGGGGAGTCCGTTTTTAAAACCGATAGTCCGTTTTTTAAAACCGATAGTCCGTTTTTAAAACCGATAGCCTGTTTTCTAAAACAGATCGTCCGTTTTTACAATTCGGCAGTCCGTTTTTCAGAAAACCAAGTCCGAATCTTTCTGTCCGAAATTCGGCCGTCCCGGTTTTTAAAACCGATCGTCCGTTTTTACAATTCGGCAGTCCGTTTTTCGAAAAACCAAGTCCGAATCTTTCTGTCCCGAGAATTCGGCGATCCGGTTTTTAAAACCGATCGTCCGTTTTTAGTCGTCGAGTATAAAAAATATTACCGTTGCACGAAGCAACGGTCAGCCCTATTTCTTAGGCAACGGTCTTAAGCTTAAAAAACCCTATATATACACTCAATTATCAGCCATAAATTCAAGAAGTTTGGGAATTATTCATTGAGAACATTTAATACATTTCAAGAGCTTCAAAAATACATTTTTATTACAAATCATTTTTGAACCCAAACAAAATCTTCTTGAGCTTCATTATTGATCATCCATCAAAGAAGAAGAAAAGAGGTGCTTGTAGAAGTATACCATTGAGTTGTAATCTTCCTCTTCTCAAGCTAAATTGGTAACATTGTTCCTAACTCTCTCTATTCTATTATTGTGATCAAAGGTTTGTGGAAAACCCTTTGGGTGATCCTTTGATTAACTAGTTGTATTGTTGTGATTGAGGTTTTGGTGTAAAACCCTTGAAGGGTGAACCTCATTGTGTAGTTGTGTAATCAACTTGAAGTTAGTGGATTTGTGAAATCCTTGGGTTGAGGCTCAAGGTAGTGGATGTAGCTCTTGGAGAGAGTGAACCACTTTAATTCTTTGCTCATTTCTTAATTGCCAATTCTATAAGATTATGCTTTGTGTGAATTCTTACTAAAAAGAGTTTTAGAAATCTTTCACAAACAAATTGGAGGTTTATCTTTCTAATCAAACAAAAGATTTTTTAAATTAGCCAAAAACCTTATTCACCCCCCCTCTAAGGTTTTTCAGAGAGCTTCTTTGACATTGTTGGCTTCAAATATGGAAGTGTAATATGTCATGTTGATCATCACCACCATTTAATTGTAAACTACACCTTTCTTACTTCTGGTTATTAGACCTTCGGTGATGTCTTTGATGATAGCATCTTTGGGGTGGTCCTTCAGAAGTCTTATGTCTTTTCTTCTTGCTATCTCATTGCCTTGAGTGTAAGTCGCACTCCCATCGACTGGTAAGTTAGAGAAGTCTTCAATACTGCTTTGATCCTTTTAGATTACTGTCACTCCAAGTGTGTTGTCTTCCTCATCAACAACTTGATCATTAACACTTACTCTCCTGATGTCAACATCCTCTACAGTCACATTTACTGATTCTATGACCACTCCTGTGCATCTGTTAAACACATGATATGCATGACTGTTTGTGGAGTATCCCAGAAAAATATTCCCTCATCACTTCTAGCATCGAATTTTCCTAAGTGTTCTCGATCATTTAGGATATAACATTTACTTCCAAACCCATGTAGGTAACTCAGCTTAGGGCTTTTGCCCTTCCATATTTCATAAGCAGTCTTTTTCATCAAATTTCTTAGAAATACACTATTGATGATGTGAACTGCTGTTGATAAGTGCATATTTGTGTATATTTTTTATATGTTAATTTCATCGTCTTTGGTATTTTTAATATGTAAAAGTATATATTTTAGTTAAATATCTCTTATTCTTGTCTTAAGTGCCCTCCAAAAGTGAAAATGATGAAAGGAAACAAAAACGGGAAGAAAACAGAGCGAAAACAATTAAAACGGAGCTGTCGACAAAAATTCAGCACTACCGCGCGAGGTAGGCTAACCTACCGACGCCGGTAGGTGCCGAGAAGCAACGGGCATTTGGAAACAAAGACCTACCACGGACGTTAGGCCTCACCCTACTGTCGGCAGTAGGGTATGATTGCAAGGGACAATTGAGTCGAAAACAAACTCGATTTTCTTGATTTCTTCTCCAATTTCAACTTAGTTTTATTGTATTTTCACCTCTATATAAGGGGTCTTTTTTGCAGCTATTGTATACATAAATTAGAGACAAGTTTTTAGATACAATTAGATAGGTAGATATATAGTTTAGGATTTAGATTAGATTAGTTATGTTAGATTAGATTAAACACTCTTTAAATTCCAGCTTTTATACATTTAATTACTTAGTAAAGTTTCAAGATTTCTGCAATTTAGTTTCTTGGATTCAAGACTTGAAGACTTATTTTCAAGATTTCGATCTTCAACTTGGCGACTTGAAAGACGAGCTTAGAAGACGTTTGGGATTCAATTGTGGCTTCGATTTTCAATCCTAAGCTTTCTTTTCCTTTTCTTGTTATTGAATTTTATGTTAATTTACAATTTCATTAATGAATAGTGAGTAGTTTTTATTGTTTAGTTTGGGGTTGAACCCTAACTCTTGATTATGAAGTTATTGGTTTAATTTCTTGATTTCGATGTTTGTTTTAATTTAAGTTGTCTTCCAATTGCATTTGTTTGTAATTTAATTATTGTGAGATTAGATTATTCGCAAGGTTGTTTGGAATTGAAAAAGGAAGAACAATCTAGGGCAACCAATTGGGGGTTAATTGGGGAAATTGACTAGATATAATTTTGCACTTTTTTAGGTATTTTAAATCACCTAATGATAATGCACTCATAATTTGTTAGGGAGAAAGGAGGTTTTTCTCGAAGGGTTAGTGAGTAGGGTGGCTTTTGTCCCAGAGATAGAGATTGCCCGATTTGAGTGATGACCTAACTTAATTAATTCAACATCGTTTTCATTAAAATTTTTTCCAATTGAATTTGTAATAAGGATTAGGGGGATTCTACCAATCCAAACTCTTATCTTTATAATTCTTCTAAAAACCTTTTTATTTTGCTTGCTTTTAATTCAGTTACTTGTTTTCAGCTTTTATTTCTTTTTAGTCAACGACCATCTTTTCCGACTAAACATTAGAAACATGATTAGTACTTGAGCCTTCCCTGTCCCTAAGAGATTCGACACTCGAGTTGAAACTCACCTCTGCATTGTTAGTCCACTTGTCTTGCATTGTAGTAATTAGGATTTCACTCCCGTTTTATTTTAAACACATCAAGTTTTTTTGAGACGTTGCCGGGGACGGCAAGTTTAAGGAATATCATTTTGTTTTAGTGCTTTAGTCATATTTCTTTTATTTTTCTCGCTCCCTTTTTGCGTCCTTGTTGAGTTTTGTGGTATGAACTTTGGAACATTTTCCATTAGCTTTTGAAACTCTTGTTAAGTATTTTAATTAATTATTCGTTTCAGGTTTTGGACTATAAGACATGGACATTAATGATTCCATAGAAGCTCGACTTGCCATAATATTAGAACAAGGGATAGAGAACATGGCTGTTAGACCCCAAAACACATATCATTAATAGGCCATGTTTCAAGGAAATTGGAGAGGATACAATGCGTATCCTAATCAAAATGATTTGGGTTGGAGAAATCACTCGGGAGTTGTGTGGAATGGCGATAATAAAAAAAGACAACAACACCCCCCGGTTTTCAAACTTGAATTCTAGATCAAAATCTACTATCTCCATCACCTAGCTTAGAGGATCTTGCATCAAAATACGTAAATTCAGCAAATAATAGGGTAAAAAGTATGGAAGAGGTTCAACGGAGCAAAACGCCTCTCTCCAAAACATGGAGAATCAAATTGGGAAATTAATGAGAATGATCATGGAAAATCCTCCTATTAATAAGTTAACCGAAGATGCAAGGGCGGTCACAGTGAGAAGTGGGAAAGAGTTAGTACCCACACCAATTGTAGAAAAGGATACAGGAATGACCCAAGCACAAAGGGAATCCATTCTCCCTAAAAAAAATGAGGGTCAATAAAAAGAAGTAGAAAAGAGAACATCAGCCCCTCAGCTATATAGACCTCCTATCCCATTCCCAAGAACAGTGCTAAAGGCGAAACAAGATGAAAAATATGGTAAGTTTCTAGAAATCTTTAAACAACTATATATTAACTTATCTTTGGTGGATGTTTTAATGCAAATGCCTAAATACGCAAAGTTTTTAAAGGAAGCTGTCTATGGAAAGAAGAGGTTGGAGGACATCTCTTCGGTAATGATGAATGATGAGTATTTTGAAATTCTCAATCCTGAACAAAAGCTTCCAGAAAAACTAAAAGATCCAAGAAGTTTTACTATTCCTTGCACTTTAGGAGATATAATTGGTTCTAAAGCTTTAGCTGATTTAGGTGCTAGCATAAGTCTCATGCCTTATGATTTCTTTAAAAAATTAGGAGTGGGAGAGCCTAAACCTACTAGGATGAGTATTCAACTAGCAGATAGATCTACGAAGTATCCTAGAGGTGTTATAGAAGATGTGTTAGTAAAGGTAGGAGACTTAGTGTTCCCGGCAGATTTTGTGATTATGGATATGAGTGAGGATATTGAAGTCCCACTCATTTTAGGTCGCCCTTTTCTAGCTACTACTAAAGCTCTCATGGATGTAGGGGAAGGGAAGCTGACCATTAGATTAGGGAAAGAAAAAGTGGTTTTAAGACTTCCTAATGCCACGCGTAGAACGGGAGATCATGACGATACTTGCTTTATGGTAGATTTTATGAATCCTTATATCTCTATTCATGTGCAGGAATTTGTCAAAGACGACCTATTATTGATAGCCTTGCAACAAGATTCCCAAAACGAAGTGGATTTTGAGAAGGTTCGGGTTCTAACTGAGAAATTAGATGAAGCAAAGGAGGAAAAGGCCATCACTATAAAAGAAGAATTAAAGGTACCTCCAAAACCCTCTCTTAAGACTTCTTTCGAAGAACCCCTAGAATTAGAACTTAAGCCCTTGCCGGATCACTTAGAATATTCTTTTCTTGGGAAAAATTCAACACTTTTGGTCATTATTTCTTCTAAATTGAGCCGGCCTAAAAAACAAGCTCTATTGTGGACTTTGCGAAAACACAAGAAAGCTATCGCTTGGAAGATAGTAGATATTCAAGGAACTAGTCCATCCTTCTGTACTCATAAGATTAGATTAGAAGAGGATTCTAAGTCCATGATTCAACCTCAAAGGCGATTGAATCCAAACATGCAAGAAGTAGTAAAGAAGGAAGTTATTAAACTCCTAGATGCTGGAATTATATATCCTATCTCAGACAGCTTCTAGGTTAGTCTGGTACAAGTACAAAAAAGAAAGATGGAATGACTATGGTGGCGAACGAGAAAACGAGTAAATTCCAACAAGAGTGATCACTGGATGGATGGTGTGCATAGATTATAGAAAGTTGAACGAGGTAACTCGAAAGGATCACTTCCCTCTTCCATTCGTTGATCAAATGCTAGAAAAGTTAGCCGGCCATCCATTCTAATGTTTCCTCGACGGATTCTTAGCTTCCAGATTCCCATCGCCCCAGAAGATTAGGAGAAAACAACTTTCACATGCCCATACGGGACATTCGTATACAGACGTATGCCTTTCGGTTTATGTAATGCTCCTGCTACTTTTCAACGTTGCATGATTGCTATTTTTGAAAGGTTGGTGGGGGATATTATGGAAGTCTTTATGGATGATTTTTCTGTGTTTTGTAATTCTTTTGATGCTTGCTTATCTAATCTAGAAAAAGTTTTAAAAAGATGTGAGGAAACTTACCTTGTTTTAAATTGGGAAAAATGCCATTTTATGGTTCAAGAAGGAATAGTCTTAGGACATAAAATTTCTGAAAATGGCATTGAGGTAGATAGAGTTAAATAGAGGCAGTTGAAATATTTGCCTCCGCCTTCCTCTGTCAAGGGATTAGGAGTTTCTTGGTGCATGCGGGATTTTATAGAAGATTTATAAAGGATTTTTCAAAAATTACTAAACATGTTAAGAAAGATATGCCTTTCAATTTTCATGATAACTGCTTAGCTGCATTTAATCTGCTTAAAGAAAAGCTCACGAACTCTCCAATTTTAGTCTCTCGAGATTGATCTCTTCCATTTGAATTGATGTGTGATGCTAGTGACTATGCTATAGGTGCTATTTTGGGCCAAAGGAGGGGTAAGTTTTTCCAACCGATATACTATACGAGCAAAACTCTAACAAATGCCCAAGCAAATTACACAATAATAGAGAAGGAGTTGCTTGCAACAGTATTCACGTTCAACAAATTCCGTCCTTATTTAATACTTTCTAAAGTCATAGTCTATACTTGACCACTAATTATCTTCTTTTGAAGAATGATGCAAACCTCGACTCATTAGATGGGTACTTCTTTTACAGGAATTTAACTTGGAGATTAAAGACAAAAAGGGAGCTGATTGGGATTTTTCTAACTAAGTTTTAAACCCAATGCTTGCAAGTGCACAAGATCAATGTAATACGGAAGTATCAGGCTATCGAACCATAGAGAAAGACTCAACTGCTTAAATGATTATCTTTCTAAATTAATTTTATAAAAAGAAGAATCAAATTATCTTATCTAAAAATTATTTCTAAATTAAGTACAACTAAGAAATAAAATAACTAAATTAAAGATAACAAGAGCTTAACCAAAGAGATGATTTAGAACCTTGAATCCATAACTAACATATATAACAATGATTTAATTTTATTTAGGAGAAAAGATTAGACCTTTGTGTGGTGATCTAGGCTACAAGCTTCGATTCACTAAAGAAATATATTGTGCTTAAATGAATGACGTAACCCATCTAATCGTTAGCATGACTTATTCAATTCTATGACATAAATCATCTAAAATTAGCATGAACTATTCAATTCTAAAACCCACAATATACTTGTAGAAATCACATATCTCTCATACTCAACACTACAAGAGTCAAACATGGATAAAAATATCAATTAACTCAAATAATTATTCTACAAGAACAATCGCAAAGAATTAATTGCATCAAACCAAGAAATATCCCAAAATATGCAATCACAAATAATACAATAAATTTCCAAAAATAAAATAAACCAAAATTACATAGCTAGGGTATCATCAATATTCTTGGTTATTTAAATTAAATTAATAAAAGAAGTCTTTTGAACTATGAAGATTGAATCATCCGATTTGGGCCATGAAGATTGGATCATTCAAATTGGGCTATGAAGATTAGATCATTTTAGTTGGACCATTTAAATTGGGTCGGATTTGGAATTATTTAAATAGTATCCAAACCCACTTTAAGTAAATCCTAATACAACAAACCTTGAACCATCCATAAAAGGTAAGGCTTCATGCCCGGTATTAGCATCAATCATTATCTCTTGGATGGGAAGTGGAAAATCATCCTTTGCATATGTGTTGTTTAAATCTCTGAAGTCAACACATATGCAGATTTGGCCATTCTTCTTCTCACATGAACAATGTTTGCAATCCGTGTGGGATGCTTGACCTCGCGGATAAATCCAGCTTCAGTTAATTTGTTAACTTCTGCCTCAATTAATGGAAGCAGCTCAGATTGAAAAAGCCTTTGAGTTTGTTTATTGGCCGAGACCCACTTTTGACAGCTAATTGGTGGAAGACCATCTTTGGGTCTAAACCAGTCATTTCCTTGTATGTCCATGCAAAGACGTCTTTGTATTCTTTCAAGAGATTATCATAAGCTTCTTGTTCTTCAGGAGTGAGAAGGGCATTTATGTAGACAGGGCAGGGATCTTCATTCGTGCGAAACTTAACTTCCTTTAATTCATCCACAGTAGCTTTTATGCCCTCTTCAAGTTTTGATGGAGCATCTTCAACATCTTCTTCAAAAACTCCTTCCATGATATTGAAATGAGGTGTTGCAATAACTTCTTCATTTTTAGTTCCATCATATTCTTTAACATTCGTGGGGTTTTGTCTCGTAAAAATGATGGTTCTTCAGAATACTCCCCTTCTTATTCCACATTATGTAAGCGAATGTCCTAGTTCCCCACATTGTAAATGTATCCATTTTCAACTAATGTTGTAACTTCTCTGGTCAATACATCTCTTTGTCTATGGGTGTGGACCATTTTCCTAAGATTTAGATTTGGTAGGATGATCCTACACTTTCGTCATCCTCTTTGATTCAAGGTGTGACATGTATGTCCATATGAACCTTAGCTTTTAAATCTTTATTGCAGTTCACTCTAACCTATATTTGGAAAGGTGTCTTGATCACACATCTTGCCCCACGAGGATGCTTCTCTTACCTATTTCTTTTTGATATGGTACTAACCCCAAGGCGTTTGAAGACAGACACATAGGAAAATATTTCTTTTGATCTCAAGTAGTTAAAAACTAAAATTCGAGTGGTTGCCTTTGCTTCGTTGTTCAATTTAAATTTTGAGGTAAATTTGTCCTTTGTAGTGAGGTATTGTGTAGTTGCTCTCTTGATCTTAAGATGTATGGGAGATGCACATTTGTACCCAAAATAGCGTTTCCATTTTCTCTAAAGGCTTCCTGGGACAGTTTATCCAACAAACTTTGACTTTTTGAATTGTATCCTGTCTTGGCAAGAAGTCTGTAGGCATTAGGATCGAATCCATCACTTATACGTGAAGTCAGAAGCTTGTCAAAATCTTTGGAGGAAGTATCCAGTACTTTAACAGTCTTACTACCCTCCATCTTGGCATCTTCTGTGGATCGGATAAATCCTTTTAAAGGAGTACCTAAGGCCTTCACAGGCTCAACTTTGGTAAGGGGGATAGTGAGATCCTGTTGTTTCGCTAAATCTTCCAGAGGCAATTTCTCATCTCGACTTGTGGATTCGACTGCCAACTTTTTCTTACTTAAAGGATTCCTTAAGGAGCTAGCCTCTTAAACTTTTCCTTCTGTCGATGAAGAAATATTGGATGACTCCATTTTCATTCTGACGTAGTACTTGGCATTAGCAATGGGAGCTTCAGCTTCTGTGAAAAGTTTATCATCGGCAGCCACCTTCTTAACAATTCCATTCTTGCAATACTTGAAACATTGATGGAGGGTAGATGGAATAGCATCGTTCTCATGTAACCATGCCCTTCCTAAAAGAATGTTGTAAGAAGTCTTAGCATCTATTACATGCTGGAGCTTTCTTCAATCTTTGGGAGGAAGAAGGCAAGGAACACTGCGAGGAATGCTTGAACTTTGAGGAAAACCTTTGTTGGAGAGCTTTTGGGAAGAGTTTCCGGAGAGCTTTTCACTTGCCTCGAGCTTGAGTGTGTTCTGAATGCCTTTCAACCTTGAAAGACCCTTATCTATAGTGAAAATAGGGCATTGGGTTGCTTAGCTACTAAACGACCCATCAACAGTGTTGGGTCAGCCCATTTCCTTATTTGATGAGACCTAATGAGTTTAACCCGTCATTTAATAGATTTAATTTAAAATGACTTTGGGGTAAATTTACTTGGGGCCCAAAGACAATATGCAACTTTATATCCACTAAGTCCAACCATCCAACTAAACAATATTGAACATATTTAATTTGTAGTAATAGTAACTTTTCTTAAAAAAAAAAAACACGACCATTTTTTTCATTTTTTTCCCGCAAAGTAGGCACACTTATATGGAGCACCGCTCCTCTGCATTTCTAAGATACAAGCTAAACACGTTGCGGAGAGCATCTCCAATTTAAAAGAACACCAGGTCATATCGTCCTAAAAGCAGCAAACATTTTATAACAGGCCTAGCTATATACATATATATATATATATAGTTATAGGTATCTCCGGCAATATTTACAATCAAATAAAGATGGAAATGCAAGATGAAGAGCTAACTGTATTCTGCACACGTAAAGGCATCTACTAATGTAAAGTAATGCCCTTCGGACTGAAGAATGCTGGTGCAATATATCAAAGAGTTATGCAAAAAATTTTCGATAACATGCTACACAAAATGGTGGAATGCTATGTTGATGAGCTTGTAGTTAAGTCACAAAAACACGAAGATCACCTCAAAGAATTGAAGATCACTTTTGAGCAACTTCATAGATATCAATTGAAGATGAATCCCTTGAAGTGAACCTTTGGTGTTATCTTTGGAAAGTTTCTTGGCTTTATTACTGGTCACAGAGGAATTGAAATTGATCAACAAGATTGATGAAATCTTGAAGATTCTTGAGCCTCGAAATATTCATGAGCTAAGAAGTTTGCAAGGAAAGTTAGTCCATCTCTGAAGATTTAACTCAAATCTTGTTGGACGGTGCTAACCATTTAGCCACTTGATAAGGAAGGGCATACCTTTCGAATGTGATGAAGCTTGTAAAAGTGCTTTCAAAAGCGTCAAGTTATATCTCATGAAACCTCTCGTGCTAGTTACGCCTACTCATAGAAAACTGTTGGTCTTATGTATTGCTGCTCAAGAACATCTTGTGGGTGCATTACTCACCTAAGAAAATAAAGATGGAAAGAAAAATTCCTTGTATTATTTAAGTTGGACCATGATGCCTAATGAACTGAATTATTTTATGATAGAGAAGCTCTGTTTAGCCCTGATATAAGCTATTCAGAAACTGAGGCACTACTTTCAGGCACACACGACGCATCTCATCTCCAAGGTAAATCTAATAAAATATGTAATAGTAATGCTTATGTTATTTGATCGTCTAGCGAGAAAGCTTGCAAATTCAACAATTTGAAATTATTTATGTTCCCCAGAAAGTCGTTAAGAGGCAAGTATTGGCAGACTTCTTGGCTGATAATCGTATACCTGCTGAATGGCAGTTGAATGATGAGCTACCTGATGAAAATGTCTTGGTGATAGAAGTCCTTCCTCCGTGAAAAATGTTCTTTGATGGTGCATCACATCGTGAAGGGGCTAGAGCTGGTGTAGTATTTTTTACCCCCAAAGGTGATGTATTACCATATGCCTTTACTTTAAGTCAACAATGTTCTAACAACATGGTTGAGTATCAAGCTCTCCTACTTGGGTTAGAATTGGTTGTTGATATGAAGCAACTACAACTTGAAGTATATGAAGATTCTCAACTAGTGGTCAACCAATTACTTAGAGTATACAAAGTTAAGAAGCCTAAATTGCTCCCATACTATAAATATGCAATGCACCTCATGGAATGGTTAGGTGACATGACAATATCACATGTCTTGAGAAATGGAAATAGAAAAGGTAATGCAATGGCTAAACTTGCTTCAAACTTGAATTTGTCAGATCAGCACACCAAAAGTCCATTGTGTCAAAGATGGGCAGTCCCATATGTTCGAAGATAAAAAAGACGAAGAATGCGAAATCTATTACGTCTCAGTCTTCGAGGTTGATAAGGAGGATTGACGTCAGCCATTCATAGATTATTTGAAAGAAGGAAATTTGTCAAATGATTTGCAAAGAAGAATTGATGTTCAGTGCCGAGCTGCTCGTTTTATATATTATAAAGATACATTGTTTCAGCAATCTTTTGAAGGCATTTTTCTAAGATACTTGGGCGAAGAAGAAATTGTTCAAGTAATGAAGGAAGCTCATTCTGGCATTTTCGGAGCTCATCAATCTAGTCTGAAGCTTCACTTTCGCATAAAGAGAATGGGGTACTTTGGCAACAGTGGTGAAAGATTGCATGGACTATGCACAAAGATATCAAGCTTGTCAATTCTATGCTAACTACATACATTAACCTCCTAAGCCTTTCTATCTAATTGTAGCTTCATGGCCTTTCGACGCATGGGGTCTTGATATTGTTGGGCCTTTACCAAAGTCATCTACTGGACATTTGTAAGTCTTAGCTGCTATAGATTACTTTTCTAAATGGGCATAAGTCATAGTGTTGAAGGAAAAGAAGAAAGAGAATGTTGTGGACTTTATCGGAAAAACATTATCTACCGTTATGGAGTTCTAAGATACATAATCACTGATAATGAGAAGCCATTCTACAACAGTCTAATGAACAAATTGTATGAGAAGTTTGGTTTCAAACAACATAATTCCTCCATGTATTATGCTCCTGCAAATGGACTTGCTGAGGTGTTTAACAAAACTTTTAGTAAACTCTTACAAAAGGTCGTGGATAAATCTAGAGACTTCCACATTCAAATTGGAGAAGTGTTGTGGGCTTATGAACCACTTATGACATACCAACCCAAGACACTCCATATATTCTCGTCTATGGTGTTGAAGCAGTACTTCCATTGCAGCAACAAATCCCTTCTTTGAGAATTTCTATTCAAGAATGCTTGACAAAGGAAGAAAATGCTCACTTGAGACTTGAAGAGTTAGAAGCACTTGATGAGAAAAGGTTGGAGGCACAACAACGTTTGGAATGCTATCAAGCTCTCATCTCTAAAGCTTTCAATAAAAAGGTTCGGCTTCGCTCCTTCTAAGTTGGAGATCTAGTGCCTGTTGCGAAGAGGCCAATCATCATTGGACACGAAACTAAAAAATTCACATCAAAGTGGGATGGTCCCTATGTTGTCCAAGAGGTCTATTCAAATGGATCTTACAAGATAGTTATTGAAGATGGTCTAAGGATTGGTCTTATTGACGACAAGTATTTGAAGCGATACTAAGCATAAAGTAGATGCTCCAGGATTGCACGAGCCTAAACTGTAAAGTCTCACCAACAAATTTAAAATGATGAAAATGAAGTTCCTTAACTGCATAAGCCTAAACTGCAAAGTCTCACCAACAAATCCAAATTGGTGAAAATGAATGTTCATTGATTACACGAGCCTAAACTGCAAAGTTTTGCCAACAAATCTAAAATGGTGAAAGCAAAGCTCCTTGACTGCACAAGCCTAAACTGCAAAGTCTCGCCAACAAATCCAAAATGGTGAAAATGAAAGCTCCTTCACTACACAAGCCTAAACTTCAAAGTTTTGCCAACAAATCTAAAATGGAGAAAATGAAGCTCCTTGACTGCACGAGCCTAAACTACAAAATTTCGCCAACAAATCCAAAATGTGAAAATGAAGCTCCTTGACTGCATAAGCCTAAATTGCAAAGTCTCGCTAATAAATCTAAAATGGTGAAAATGAATGCTCCTTGACTGCATGAGCTTAAATTGCAAAGTCATTCAAATCCCAATTATCGAAAACAAACACTCCTTGACTGCACGAGCCTAAACTTCAAAGTTATTCCAAGTGATAAAAATCAACACTCGACTTCACGAGTTCAAACTGCAAAGTCATCTCAAGTCCCAAAGGATGAAATATATACTCCTTGGCTGCAAAAGTCTAAACTGCAAAGAATGAATGAAGATTATAAAATAGAAACGACAAAGTTAAAATAAATTTGACAAATTACTTTAAAAAAAATGCTAAAGTACATCAAGAAAAGAGATGGAAAAATTCCTAGTTCTGTCGCAGAACCAACAACTACTCTTTTGCTTCCTCAACTTTGACCTCTTCGTCCTCGCCCATTGTAGAAGTACACCAACCATGCAAGATGCTTCTAAAAAGTTGAAGTTGTGGGCGTAGGTAAAGAGTACTACTACACGTTGTTGTAGATCGTTGCAGTCGTCAAATCTTGGCAACAACTCGAGGTATCTTGCACACATTGCTCTTATGTGGAACTTGCTAGGCAACTCAAAGGTTGAATTCCATTGAACCCCTTCATTGATTGTTGTTTGATCGAGTTAAAAGAATTCTGTCAAAGCAATTCAGAACACGGCGAGTTGAGGCTAGGAGGATCTAAGCTTTATAAGATCGCAAACTACTAAAGGAGATGCTCGTTAGCAAATCCTTCATAGGACGTATCATCGTTATTTCTGGTAGCAATTCCTTCATCGGACAAATCTTCATTGTCTCTAGAGGCAAGTTCTTCATGGAATGTGTCGCTGTTGTCTCAAAAGAATGATTACTTCTGAGGTTGATGCTCATTGGCAAATCCTTCATGGGACGAGTCATCATTGTTTCTGGTGACAAATCCTTCATGGAACGAGTCATCATTGTTTCCGGTAGAAAATCCTTCGTGGAATGAGCCGTCATTTTTTCTGGTGGCAAATCCTTCATGGAATGAGTCGTCATTATCTCTAGTGGCAAATCCTTCATGAGATGTGTCATCATTGTCTTTACTGGGAAATCCTTCATGGAATGAGTCGTCATTGTTTCTGGTGGCAAATTCTTCATGGAATGAGTCGTCATTGTTTCTAGTGGAAAATTCTTCATGAAATAAGTCGTCATTATTTCTGGTGGCAAATCCTTCATGGAATGAGTCGTCATTGTCTCTAGTGGCAAATCCTTCATGAGACGTGCCGCTGTTGTCTCTGGTGGCAAATCCTTCATGGAATGAGTCATAATTGTTTCTGGTGATCATTCATGGGACGCACGTCATTGTCTCTGGAGAATGAGTACTTTTGAAGTCGGTGCTCATCGACAAAACCTTCATGTGGCGTGTTGTCATTCTTTCTGGTGACAAATCCTTCATGGAACGAGTTGCCATTGTCTCTAGAGAAGGAGTACTTCTAAATTTGATCAATCCTTCATGGGATAAGTGGTGGTCGTTTTTGGCAATAGGCCCACATATCTGCCAGGATCGTCGTAAACGTCAAAATTATTGTCGCCTTCATTGGATTGTGGGAATTGGCTCGAATGACTAGGAAATGTTGGTTGGATGAAGACTTGGAGTCCATGAAGTGCACCATGGTTGGTCTAGAAAAAAAAAATTTAGTCTCAGAAGAAAAAAAAAAGTTTGTCTTAGAAGGAAAAAAAAAAGGAATTTCTCAGAGCTGCTCGTGAAACATGATTGGCATCATAACTCCTTGCATGCACGAGAAAATGGTTTGAGAATATTTTGCTAAAAAAAAAAAAGAAGAATTCCGAGAACTTTGTCTAGACAAATACAAGAGAGGAAGAGACTCTTGAATTGGGATGAAGAGATCGCGGAATATGGGCTTGAGAGGTAGAGATTGGTCCTATACAAAGATTCTAGTTAAAGTTTTATAAGGATTCAATTTCAAAGTTTCACAATGATTCAATTCTTTCAAATCATATGAAGATTCAAGTTCAAAACTTTACAAGGATTCAAGTTTCTATATTTGATGAAGAGTATAATCCTTAGTTTGAAATGAACTCAACTTCCTCAGATCTTCAAGGATTTTAGCTTCTTAATATTTGATTGGAATTCAAGGCTCCAAGTGGGTGTAAAAAAAAAAAAAAAGAAAATCACTGACCAAAGATTCGGAGATTGCACGGTTGAACTCCATAAGGATTGTTGCGGAACAATTTTGCACAATCATTTTGTTTGCTAAAAGAAAAAAAATTGCCACACAAAAGGGTTTGGTTAAACATTTGGCAATTTAGTCAAACAAAAATGATGCAAGTCTTTTGATCACAGAGAACTTCCCCAGCCAAGTGGTTTCCGAAATAAATAAATAAAAATTTGCATCTAAGTACTTCAAGTCTTGTCTTCAAAGTTTTAGTCCTGTAACTTTTAATCAAGTCTTGAAGTGGGGGCATTTTTTAGACATATTTAGTTAATCAAGGATTAAAATAAAATAAATATTTTTAGTCTTGGTTATTTAAATTAATGTAACAAAAGAGGTCTTTTAGACCATAAAGATATGATCATTCGAGTTGGGCCATGAAGATTGGATCATCCGAGTTGGGCTATGAAGATTGGATTATTTTAGTTGGACCATTTAAATTGGGCTGGATTTTGAATTATTTAAATAGTATTCGAACCCGCTTTAAATAAAGCCCAATACAACAGACCCATGCCTTTGGGCCCCAAGTAAATTTACCCCAAAGTCATTTTAAATTAAATCCATTATATGATGGGTTAAACTCATTAGGTCTCACCAAATAAGGAAATGGGCCGACCTAACACCGTTCATGGGTCGCTTAGTGGCCAAACAACCCAATGCCCTATTTTCACCTATAAATAAGGGTCTTTCCATTGTTAGTATATGCCCTAAGACCAATTAACTCACATTTATGAGTTATGAAGCATGTATTTTTAAATTGTATTTTATGCTCTTGGTCATCAAGTATGTGACTTGATAGTAAAACTCTTATAGCTAATAAAATACTATTCTTATTTGTCCCTAGTTTATTACACCTTGTAAACTAGTGTGAAGTTGATTGATGGTCAAGTTTTATTGATCATGAATATGAGATATAAAATCAATTCATAAATACATATTGAGAATATTGTATTGGACATGGCCCAAAGTGAAGAAGAAATATTGCATGGGTTTAAGTTATAAGTATTTCTTCTCAGTTTTATATTTGGTGTCCTTTGACCTAATGTTTCTAATGTTTCTTGCATAGGGAGAAAATATGTTTTGACATAGTCAAACATCACTTTTAATTAGGTGATTATTATGACTACTGGTTGGCTTATTTTCTTGGCATGGCTTGAATATTAGAGATAGTGAAAGGGATTTGTCCCTCTCCCTTTAGAGAGAGATATCCATGGGCCCCTTGATAAGGAAGATTGGAAAATATGCATGGCTATACTCAAATAAGTATTAATAAGGTGTTATTAATCTTATTTGTTGGAACAGTATGCCTGGTGATCAAGTAAATGGTTAATTAAGTTTTATAAGGATGACTTAGCCCATGCCTTATACTTAATTAGGATATCGTGTGACAAAAGGACTAAATATTAAATCTGATGCTAGGTTATTATTGCATTTACTTAACTTGCGTAAGCATAATGTCTTGCTAGAGGCCGCTAATGTTTTGTGAATAAATGTCTAGGACATTTTTCATTCACTGCCAACGTTAAGTGAACCTATAGGGTCACACGCATAGACGATCTTGTGAGCATGATGTCCACGTTCAATGGATCTAGATTGTGTCCAGATTCGTTGAACGTATACAAAAGGAGAATCAGATTCCATATTGTATTTTCTGGTAAGTTAATAAGTAATTAATTTTATTTAATCAAATAAATGAAATTAATTACTTAATATTACTCATCCAACCGTTGGATGATTATAGGAATAGACGGACGAGATTAAGCTGTTATTAGATGACAGTTAGGGTTTTGATATTGACAGCTATAGAAGGTTACGTTAATCTTTTCTTGGCAGCCGTCCTTTATCTGATTAAAGAAAACAAAAACCCTAAACCCTAGAACGGTGATATAGTATCTAGCCTCCTCTCTCCGAAAGACGACCGATTACCAGATAGTCAGGATTAGTTCTGAACAGTTTTTAGAATACAGAAGGGGCTAGCATCCCGATGGCATGTAGAAGAGTTCGTCGCATGGATACCAGTAGAGGGCGAAGTGTAAAAAGCAGTGTCTCCACACCGAACAATCGAAACATTGAGGTAATTTATATCAAATCGGTTTTTTTAGTATGTGAAGGTCCTGTTGGTGGATTTTCGTAGTTTTATTTTATTTTGTTTTTGTCGACGGATTCCAACACTTCCAAGGTTGAAAAGCATTCAGAAGACACTCAAGCTCGAGGCAAGTGAAAAGCTCTCCAGAAACTCTTCCCAAAAACTTCCAACAAAGGTCTTCCTCAAAGTTCAGGCATTTCCTCGCAGTGTTCCTTACCTTCTTCATCCCAAAGATCAAAGAAAGCTCCAGCAGCTCCGCAATTCATCAACCATCCTCAAAGTCCATTCAATTTGAGAAAAAGCTACCAAGCCCTCAAGTCAACACTTTGCCGAAGAGAAGAATTGGAGGATTATCCTACGTACTCGGAATTCCCCAAAGATTTTGTAACCACTACTATATCATAAATCAAATCACATTTTTTGCTATTTATCTTTTGTTCGATTTTCAGGCTTAAGATTTTGTTGCATATAATAGCATTTATGATTTTTTTTAAAAAAAATAAAAAATAGGTCAAAAGCTTGCTAGGTACAGGACAGACTGGGCTAGGTGCAAGATAGCCTGTTCTGTAGCACAGCTGGCCACCAAACAAGCTGTTTTGCAACTCGGTTGGGTGAAGGAAAGCCCTCCCCTGTGCCTGGCCCAACTTTTGACGTAAAACTTTAATTTTTTTTCTTTTTGGTGCGATTTTTACCTAAAAAAATTAATTTTTTTCAATAAAATCTTCAAAATTGTCCAAATCATACATGTTTATCTTCAAGATCTTCCAATACCTTCAAAAACTTTAGAGAGAAGTAAGTTTAGATGAGAGAAAGTGTTTGGGGGAGAAAATTTTTTTAAAACTACTTTGCGTGTCTATTTTATTTTCCCGCTCGTTTTTTATCGATACCCAATCACCTATTTTTTTTAGTACACAATTTTGTATATTTGGTACATGAGAACACATAGTAGTATATGAGTCATCATTCACTGGGTGAAGTGTACATTCATTTGTGTACCGATATTCTCTACCTAGAGAAAAAGTGGTTGCCACCACTATAGTTGAATCCATAAAAATCGTAAAATGGCATATTGGTATAACACTATTCGTCCCACCATTTTGAAGTACCATTTTGGTGTTTTCCTTGAAGCAATTATTTTACTCCAAAAAACAAAATTTAGTATTTGGCGTCATCCCACTAATTTAGTATTTGGCGTCATTCCACTCGTGAGGCACATTAAATACTATTTTGGTGTGAGTTACACTATGATGTCAAATTTAATGTGACATTGTAGTATAATGCTAAAATGGCGTTTTGCCTTATTTTTTAAAATTCTTTTAATTTTTTCCTTTAATTTTTTATTTTGTTTGGTTTGAAAAGTTCTTATACTTCTATATTCGATGAAAAGTTATTTAAAATTTTATGTGTGTTCTTTTTATTAGCAATTTTTAATTGAATCAAATTTTATTTTTATTAAAAATATATTACTTAAACATTAGTAATTACTTAAGTACAATTAACTAATTAAAATGAATTGATTCAAAACAATTAAATGAAAGGTAATAAGGAATATAAATGGAATATTTTTTTATGTGAATAATAAATTAGATAGGTTGGAGTAAAAATATTATAAATAAGTGTAATCTATACTGCATTTTAGAATATTGAGTTGGAGATGACCTAAATAACCAATATAATCTTGATATATTTATCGATATTTGTGGATATAATATTTCAATTTTATTATAAGTATGGTATTAATAATTTAGAAATATTTTACATAGCTAGCCGAAGATTTTTATGGTATTATTGTATAGGATATAAATTAGTTTTTTTTTTTTGGTTTTAATTTCCACATGGTATTCATGACACAAATTAATATTTACTCAATATGATTATTTTCTCAAAAAAATATGGAAATATCATGGTATTTGACTACTGATGGTGAGAGTATTCGCCTTGCTTCCCACCAATATTGTTAAAACTGAGAAAAATTGAAGATTAAACTGGTCAAATTATTAGGTTATTGGTTTATTGGTGCAATTAGTTTAATTTGTGTATAATCTGGATGACGTTATAATGACATTATAAATATATAAAAATTATAAAATATGAATTAGTTTAGAGAATTCTTTTATGTCCAACTAGGAATTTCTATTAAAACATATTGAAATTCTTTTATCCATTTTAAACATATATAATATAAATAAAATATAATCTGTTTACTTATATGTATCATACATGTTATTTAACACTAAATATAATTAAAATAGTTTAGTTCAAGAATATGAAGGGCTTTTTTTAAAATTTAGATAGTAAAAATATTTAAACCGTAGGTTTTAGATTACGTATTTTGGATTTGTTCTTGAAATGGAGAATCTTAAAAGAACCATTTTGAGTAAGTGACTTCTTTTTAAACTTCAATGTGTTTTGAAAATGAAGGAGTTCAATTTTTTAGTAGATCTGTTCACATTGTTTTTCGAGTAAATGTAATCTTTAGTCCTCAATATGTAATCGTTGGTTGAATTTGGTCATAATTTTTAATTTTAATTTTTTTTCGTCTCAACATATTTTATTGGTTAGATTTGATTTCTAATTATTAATTTTACCTCTTGTCATCTTGAAAATATTTTTGTTTGTTAAATTTGGTACATAACTATTAATTTTAACTTTTTTCGTCACCAACTAATTTACGTGTGATATTTTTTACCTCTTAGACGATTTTCGGTAATTTTAAACAATTTTGAAGTTTTTGACGTTGACGATTTTAAATCCTAGAGGGGAAAATTAAAAATTCACCAAATTAAAGTTTTTTATATATATAAAAAATAACAGATAACATCACTCAATCTATATGCATATTTATTCTAAATCTAACGTTGTTTACCTCTCTAGGGTTAAGGTTTGACAAAATCAACTCAACAATCTCTATTGATTCTTCATCTTTGCTACGATTTGAGAGCGAGAAAATACTTCAAAATTCTACCGTGTAACTCTATTGAGAAATGGAGAGTTAGGATTAAGTGGTATTCATTACTCCTAATAAAAAGTTGGAGGCACTTTTGAGTTTTTCAACAACCCAAACTTATTTGATGACAATGAAGGAGATTGCATTGTGTAAACTCAAATTTGTTCTCTAAAAATGATATTTTAAAAACAAAACTCAGTTTATTGAATTTTTAATTTTACCCTTTTAGTTTTGAAATTCCAAAAGTCAAAATATTCAGAACCGGTCTAAATTACTGGATATCATCCAATAGGACAAGAAGATTACACGTAAAGTAGTTGAGGATGAAAAAGTAAAACTAATAGTTGGGGACCAAATCCAACGGGTAAAAATATGTTGGGGACGAAAAATTTTAAAATTAATAGTTAGGGACCAAATCCAAGAAAAGAAAATATGTTGGGGACGAAAAAAGTTAAATTAATAGTTAGGGACCGAATCCAACCAATGAAATATATTTGGAACGAAAGAAGTGAAAATTAATAGTTAGTAACCAAATTCAGCCAATGAAAATATGTTGGAAACTAAAGTTGACATTTACTCTATTTTTTCCTCTAAAAAGATATGTTCACATCTTTACTTCAAGAAAAAAATTATAATTTATATATAACATATACTACTCAAAAGACTCGTGCTGTGCACGCAGATAGAAATTTTATAATAAAAAAATTATCATTAGTTTTTAAAGAAAATTTAAAACAAATTTATACTATCTATATATAGCTTAACACCTCAAAATATAAATAATTTTCAAGCTTTGTATTTTAAAAAATAACTTTCAAACTCATATTATGCATAGGTAAATTAAAAATGCTAAATATTATTTAAAAGAAAAGACTAAATACTTCTTCCCATCTTTAAAAAGTTCCCAAAAAATGATTTAATTTAAAAAAAATAAAAAAATCATTACCAAGGAGCGGCCGAGATCGTATAGTACATCTTCTAGTACACTCTATAGTACATACTTTTTCTAGCAATTTTATTAATATAAATCATATAGAATTAAAGATAAACCATAAACACTAAAAGATAAATCTTAAGGAAAATTACCACTAAAAGAAGTGTACTAGAGGATCTATTAGACGATCCTGAGTGTCCAAGGAGACTAAAAGCACATGTAATACAATTATTTTTTTTTTTCTGTCTATAATTAATATACTTATACTTCTTTTATATACATTAAGGAAGGAAGACATTACTTGAACGTAGACATTTTAGTGCAAGTATAAGATAAGGTATTCAAGTAAACATATGTAAAAAAAAAAGGAAAAAAGAAATACTCAACTAAAAAAGTCATTTATAAAATAAAAAATATTTTATTTTGAAATTGAGTTTACACCTTTTGGAATCTATATATATATATATATATAGTTCAAAATCTACCTCTATTATTTTCAAAACTTTCCTTTTGACATGTGTATAGTTC
This sequence comes from Catharanthus roseus, assembly GCA_028651295.1. NCBI lineage: Eukaryota > Viridiplantae > Streptophyta > Magnoliopsida > Gentianales > Apocynaceae > Catharanthus > Catharanthus roseus. Next base: position 15,019,066 of record JAPQWS010000168.1, on the reverse strand, counting down.
CGCCTCTGTATTCCGTGTATTCTGTCTTTGAAGGTGGTATATTCAGAAATTTTGAAACCTTAAATAATGATATTATAGATTAATAATTAAAAAGAATATTAAAGAAAGAAGTATAAAAATAAAATAAAAAAAATCATAACACTTCTATTTTTCTATTTATAGCTAATATCCCTCCTTGACATGTCCCACACCCTCAAACCTCTCCCTTCTCACCCTCACTTCGCAAACCCACTCCTCACCCCCTGCCTTCCCCAAACCCCACACCCCTCTTCCCTCCTCCTCACAAAAAAGAAAAGAAAAGAAAAGAAAATCACTCCTTCTCCCACACCCTCAACCCTCTCCTCTCCTACACCCCCAAACCCACTCTTCACTCCCCTCCTCAACCCCGCCCTCCCCCCTTCTCTACCATAAAAAGAAAAGAAAAAAAAACTCTCTTTTCCCCACACCCTCCCCTACCCAAGAAACACCATTCTCTCCCCCATACCCTCCAAAACCCTATTCCCCCTTATAACACCACCTCTTACAAAAGGAAAGAAAAACCTCCAAACTAAAAAATTTAATGGGGTAAAAAAGTTTTATAAATACCTATTCTCCCACACCATATCGTAGATATTCTAGAAAAAATATTGTCAAATGCACTTTAAAATACTTCCAAAAAGTAATTAAAAATAGATATTTTACATTTATATTTGTATGTTATCAAACATACTTCACATAATAATAAGTGTTGAATCAATTACTTTTAAACACTTATAAGTAGGTCTTAATTTTTTTTTTAAAAAAAACAGGTCTTAAATAATTAAGGTGTATTTGAACTAAATTTTAAGAAAAATAATTTTATTTTTTTACTTTGGACCATACTTTATCTTTCATGAATTCGAAGAAAAAAATCTTTACTTTTCTTTTTAAATTTAAATATAATCCAATAGCACTTTAAAAATTACTTCTAATAAAAGTAATTAAATAGGTAACTAATATATATTTTGAGTGAATATTATTAAACATAATTCAAATCCCTTTAATTAGTGCATTGCAAATTAAATTTAGGTTAAGTTCTCTACTGTAACAAAAATGTTTGGAACAAACTAAATAATAAAAAGATTTGTCAGGAGAAACTTTTTTAGTGCTTATATATTTTTTGGATAATGTTTTTCATTAAAAAATATTTCTTTACGTAATACTTCATTAATGGAATAAAAAAGATACAATTATTGTAGGAATAATATAAGTGGTACACGCTAAAGTATAAAAAATGGGCTTTCATTTGGAAAAGACAAATCTATATTAGTGTTTGTTTTTCATGAATTCGATGAATGATATATTTCATTAAGCTTTAAAAAATAAAAGATGTTATGAAATTACTAAATGAATGTTTAGGATAATACTCGTGAGATAATAGTGACTAATATCGTAGTTACCTTTTATCGTATACTAGATAAAGACAAAATTAAATATGTCCTTATCTTACTCCCTACATTTGTATCTTTTATATTTATAAATAGGGCACTATATTCTTATAAATTAGTAGTAGTAAAAAAGGTTGATAAGATTCTGTAGTTTCTCCCTACTCTTGTCGTCTCTACACTATTGTTTTCTTTATTTTAGTTATTCTCTATTTTAATTAGTTCTTTTCTAGTTTATACTTTATTCCGTTATCATAATATTTTAACACGTTATCAGCATGAGTCTATGCCGTTGGTTTTTTGGAAATTTATATTCAAGACAAGGAGTTACTCTTTTACTTTTCTTTTATTTTCATGGTAAATCTCACTAAACTCGAATTTCTAGCTCTTTATATTTTTGATAAAAATTACTTAGCGTGGATACTTGATGCCCAAATTCACCTTGATGCAATGGGTCTGGGAGACACCATTGTAAAAGAAAATGCATCATCATCACAAAACTGCGGTAAAGCTATGATTTTTCGCTGTCATCATATTCATGAAGATTTAGAAAGGGAATATTTAACTATGAAAGATCCACTTATTTTGTGGAATAATTTAAAAGATAGGTTTGATCATCAGTAGATGGTTACTTAAAGCACGATATAAATGGATGCATTTACGATTACAAGATTTTAAATTAGTCAGTAAATATAATTCCTGTATGTTTAAAATTACATCTCAATTAAAATTATGCAAAGAAAATATCATTGATGATGATATGTTGGAAAAAACTTTTTCTATTTTTCACGCCTCGAATATTGTTCTGAAGCAACAATATCAAGAAAAGGGTTTTAAAAAATATTATGAATTAATTTCTTGCCTTCTTGTGACTGAACAAAATAATGAATTATTAATGAAAATTCATGAAGCACGACCAACGAGATCTGCTCCATTCCCAAAAGTGAATGAAGTTAGTGCCCATGATATTTGCCCTGGAAGAGGTTATGGTAAGGGTCATAGCTGAGGCCATGGACGCGAACGTGGTTGTGATAGAAATGTTCCGTATTATCATGGTAATCAAAATAAATTGTTAGCCACGAAAAATAATAATAACCACCTGAAGTGGGCTAAGAATAATGAGAAATGGAAAGATAAAGTTAAAGTTCCCACAAACTATGAGGATAAATGTTATCCTTGTGGAATAAAAGGTCATTGGTCCCATACTATGGCAAAGCACTTGATCGAACTTTACTAGGCATCACTTAAAAGGGTGAAAAAAGGATTGAAAAGGGTGAAAAAAGGATTGAAGCTAATTTTACTGCTCAACATTTGACTCATGATGATGTTGATGATGATGATGACACAAATCTTGATGATGTTTATATTGATATAACTCCTTTGGATACTACTGGTCTCTTCGAGAACATAGAGGGAAAAATTGATAATTTTATTGGTGATGGCACTGTCTAAAAGGATTATAAGTTTTACTTTAATATTTTTAGTTCTATCTCTTGTAAATATAAGTTTCATTTTTATGTTTTAGTTATATCATGTAATTATTTTTTTGGTGTTGTATTAGCTTAGTATTTTATTTCGAGCTTTCTTATAAATAAGTTGTAATAGTTTAGTATTTTATTTTGAGGTTTTTGTTTTTTTTGGGTAAATAAGTTTATATATAAATATTTTTCATGCTCAGGTTGCTCTTGTTCTCTATTCGGAATTAAAAAATAATGTGGATATGTATCTTAGAGATAGTGGGACTATGCATATTATTTTAAAATACAAGAAATATTTTTCTCAATTAATATGAGAGAGACAAATGTAAATACTATAAATGGTAGTGCAAAATTAATTGAAGGCTCTAGAAGAGCTAGTATATTATTACCCCGAGGAATGATTATTAATTTAAATAAAGCATTATTTTCCTCTAAATCTAGAAGAAATTTGTTAAGTTTTAAGGATATCCATCAAAATGGATATCATGTTGAGACAATAGAGGAAGATGGTTTGGAGTATTTATGTATTACTCGAACTATCTTGGTAAAGATCTATAATTGAGAAACTACCATTTTTATCATCTGGGTTGTATTACGCAAAAATTAGTGCTATTGAAGAACATCATCCAGTAAACCAAAAGTTTACTGATCCTTTTATATTTACAATTTGGCATGATCGTTTAGGCCATCTGGGAGCTATTATGATGGAAAAGATAACTGAAAATGCATATCATCATCTTTTGACTTCAGATAAATTATCATCTGCTGCTTGTTCTTAGGGAAAGTTAATTATTAAACCATCTTTAGGAAAAGTGGGAGTTGAATCTCCTGCATTTCTAGAATGGATACATAGATTGTGGACCTATTTATCCACCATGTATACCATTTATATATTTTATGGTTTTAATAGATGCATCAACAAGATGTTTCATGTTTCTTTATTGTCAACTTGAAACTTGGCATTTGCAAGATTTCTTGCTCAAATTATTTGCTTAAGAGCAGAATTTCCAAACCATCCTATTAAAAACATTCGTCTAGATAATGCAACTGAATATTCTTCTCATATTTTTAATGCATATTACATGTCGATTGGTTTAACAGTTGAACATCCTGTAACATATGTGCATACCTAGAAGAATCATTTATTAAGATATTACAATTAACTGCTAGACCGCTTTTAATGAGAACAAAGCTTCCAGCATCAGCTTTGGGACATGAAATATTGTATGCTGCAGCACTCATACGTACCAGGCCAACAAGTTATCTTAAATTCTCTCCTTTACAGTTAGCTTTTAGTTTTGAACCAAATATATCTCATTTAAGAATTTTCGGTTGTGCAATATCTGTTATGATAGTACCAAGTCAGAAAAGTGAAATTGGCCCACAAAGAATATTATGTATGTATGATTCTCCTCAATAATAAGGTATCTTGAGCCTTTGAAGGGAGGTATATTCACAGCTCATTTTGCTTATTGTCACTTTGATGAAACTTTGTTCCTTAAATTAGGGAGAGAAGATAAACCACAGAGGAAAGAGCTTGTCTAGAATACATCATGAAATTATCTTGATCTGCACACCAGCGTAAGTGAACTACAAGTTCAAAAGATCGTTTATTTGCAAAGAATAGCTAATCAATTACTAGACACATTTGTAGATTCGACAAGAGTAACAAAAGCGCATGTTCTGGCCATTGATGTTCCTATTCGGGTTGAAGTCCCGAAAGAGGAAAATGTAATTCCATAGCAAATGAATCCAAAATACGCCAGAAGCGTGGCCGATCAATTGGTTCCTACATTATAATTTTTTTCCACTGGATATTTATCTAGTAAGGAAGGGTGTTATGAAATTAATAAAAAGAATGTTCATAATGTTTAGGATAATGCCCTTGAGATCATAATGACTAATGGCTTACTCACCACCTATCCTATACTAGATAAAGATAGAATTAACTATGTTCTTGTCCGACGCTTTACATATGTCATATTTACCTCTATAAATAGGGCACCATATTCTTATAATTAGTAGTAGTAAACAAGGTTAATACAACTCTTTAGTTTCTCCATACTCTTGTCCTCTCTCTACTCTTGTTTTCTTTATTTCAGTTATCCTCTATTTTAATTAGTTCTTTTCTAGTCTATACTTTATTCCATTATCATAATATTTATAACAAAAAAAAAAAAGTAAGAACACTAGTTAAAAAGAAAAAAATTTTTTTTTTAGGTCATAAAATGTAATTCTGATTTCCATAATATCAATCCTTTTTTTTTTGGAAAGGGAAATAAAGCTTTTATTAACTTTGTTAGTTAAATAATTCAGAAAAAAAACTTTGTCAACTAAATAGGCTTAGGTTACAAAGGCTAGGACTTCTTCCAACAAGACTAAGAACTCAGTAATAACACAACCTTGTTTGCACATTTGCTTTTGATAGGACCTAATTTAGTATGGTGTTTTAGTTGATTTTCACATGTTTTATTTAGTTTAATTGTTTAGATTAGTTAGTTTTCATTCTTGTTTGGATGTTGTACACAAAATTCATTAATGGAGAAAAATGAGGAAAGCCATAAATTGCTGAAAATTCTGAAAATGACTAAAGAGTTGTATAATGCGTGGGTACGTGCTATTAGGAATTTGAAGTTGGCAGATTTTCTTACTTGACTCAGCTAGGATAGAGTCTTATGATTTTGTTAAACTTGTTTAGATTTGATTTGGTTCAACTAATTAGGATCCTCTCCTTCCCTTTTCCTCCTTTATAAATAGAGGATGCTAGACCTCATTGAGGTGTGGAGTGTTCAAGGAACAAAGTACTTATTAGATTCTTGTTGTTTTAAGATTAGTAGAAGTTATTTCCTTTCAATGAAATACTTACTTCTTTGATGTTTTCATCTATATTTTCTATTTATTATTCTCACTTGTTCAAGTAGGAATAGTTAAACATTTGCTTTCTAGCTCCTTTCACACACTTGATTGTGAAGAGAGGTTGTATAGAAGCAAAGTGAACTGCCTAAATAGTCTTCTACTGCAAGGTTAATTTGCTAGTAAATTAACTAAGCAGTCTTCTCCTTCAATGTTAATTTCCTAGGAGAAAGTAGGACTAAGTCAATTGTTACAGGTTATGAGCAATTTTTTAGTTACAGGTTTTACACTCATATTGAGACAATATCAAATAAATGATAATTGCTTCTCAATCGAGTTTGCTTGATATGTTGGATTATTTGGGTTCTCCAATAATTCGTGTCTTTGAGTATTTGATTCCTTCATCTTTAAAGTTAGTTGAATCTGTTTATTTGTATTAGAATAGGAAAAAGGTTTTACATTCGTGAAAAGTAAAGAATCAAAATTTATCTTTGGTTTGAAGACACTTTAACATATTTAATTATTTCCAAAACATCCCATCTAAAATCTTTCTTTTTATTTCAGTTTATTATGAAGGATTTATAGCTTCCTTTGGGTTCAACCGGGTGCTCACTATTGATATACAAATTTTAGAACTAATACTTTATTTTCGTTGATTTCGACACTCGTCAAATTGAACGCTGTTGCCGGAGAATTTTTCTTTATTTTCTTTACATAAACTGATGTATGCCAAGATCTTCTCAAACAGGAAATTTATTATATATTCCTGAAATTGATAAGTTCGCGAAGGCAAATAGAAAAGCAAAAAAACAAAGAGCCCTTTTGGCTTCAAAAGCTCTCAATGGTGAGTCAAGAACAGAAGAGGAACATTCATTTACTGAATAGGAAACTTTTGTCCCTCCAGTGCAAGAAATGGCTGGACAGAGAACATTAAGAGTACTGGCAACTCGTAACATCAATCAGTCGAATCTTTGCTTTAATTTTTCCAATGTTTAAGGTACATTTGAATTAAAATATGGTTTTATTTAATAACTACCAGTTTTTCATGGTCTTGTAGGTGAAGATTTTCAAAAGGTAAGTGAGGTAAGTAATTTTAGTATTGAAAATCAATTATCTGAATTAACCTCTCTTGTTAGATAAATTACTTTGGGACAGGTACAAAGTGCAAGGAATTGTGGAATTTCCTCAGCTGCTAATCATCCAACTGATGTATGCCCAAAACTCCAAGATGATATTTCATCTCAAGTGAATACAATGGAGAGATTTGTTGACCAACACTCAAACGTTTCAACAGAAAACAAGAGCAAAAATTCAAAATTTGGGCACTCAAATCACACAACTTGCATCTTCTGTTAACTGACTGGAAGCAGGACGAGAAAAATTATCATCTCAACCAAAGGTTAACTCAAAGGAGAATGCAAGTCCAATCACACTTCGAAGTGGAAAAGAGTTGCAAGAACCTTACCCTAAGGTGAAAGAACCCAAGGATCACAAAGATGAGGAAATTATTTCTCCAGCAAATGAAAAGGTAAGTAATTATGCTCCTATTTTAAAAAAAAGTACTAATTACACCTCCTTTTCCTGGTGCATTAGCAAAATCAAAGAAGGAATTTCTAGATACCTTTTGAAAGGTAGAAATCAACATTCCTTTGTTGGATGCATTAAAACAAGTTCCAAGATATGCAAAGTTTCTCAAGGAGTTGTGCACCAACAAGAACAAGTTGAAGAATGATGAGAAGATAAGAGTTGGAGAAAGCATGTCTGCTGTAATTTAGAGAAAGTTGCCAAAAAAAAGAAAGGGCCCAGGCATGTTCACAATTCCTTGTGTAACTGGCAATAATTATGTGGAAAAAGCCATGCTAGACTTAGGAGCTTCTGTTAATGTTATGCCATTTTCCATCTATCAAAAATTGAACTTAGGACCTTTGAAAGAAACAAGAGTAGTATTTTAATTAGCTGATAGATCTAATTCTTATCCATGGGGGTAGTGAAAAATGCTCTAGTAAAAGTAATGAGTTAATCTTTGCAGTGGATTTTTACATCATTGATACTCATGATCAATATTCTTCTTCTCACATTTACTCGGGATGCCTTTTATGAAAACTACAAGAACAAAAATTGATGTGCATAGAGTTACACTTTCCTTAGAGTTTGATGGGAAAGTGGTTTCATTTAAAATTTTTTATGCAATGATTAGTTCCTGAAAATTCTGAGTCCTTGTATTTCATTGATGATTTTTGTTCAATGGTGCAAGAAACATTTGAGCAGGATTTTGAGGATGATGTAGATTTAAAAGCTTTTGACAATGTGGAGAATGAATATGCCAAGTGAATTTTGATTCTTCCATTTTACTTTCAACCTCTCATGAAGATATTTTTCCTTCTGTTGAACAAGCTCCAAAATTGGAGTTGAAACATTTACCCAAACATTTAAAAAGTATATATATTTAGGGGATAGGAAAACATTGGCTCCAAATAAGGAGAATGAACTAATTCTTATAAGAGTTAAAAAAGGATAGAGAATGTGTGTTGATTTTCAAAATTAAATGAAGTCAAAAGACACTACTTTCACTTCCCATTTGTTGACATTTGTTGACCTCTTGATTGAGAAGTTTGCAGATTTATATAGGTGCTTTACAAGAGATGTTTCTAAACTTGCAATATCCTGTTTTAGATGTGAAAAAAAAGATTGATCACATCTACGATAAAGTTTGACGCAATGATTTTCTAGCCAAAGACAATAAAGAGAGGAATTGTTAGGAGGCAACCCAAATTTTAAATTTTAGTTTTTATTTTATTTTTTTAGTTCTCATTTTTATTAAAATTTGATACTAATTAATGTTATTTCTTATTTTAGGACTGTTTAGTATTTAAGATGTGGGCGCGTAATTTGAAGGAATAAGGTAAAGTTACAAAATAAGGCATGTCCATAACCTATTTAAAAAGGAGGGTTGGAAATTTTGGAGTTTAGAAGGTAAGAGTAGAATTTTTAATGCATTTGTGCTGTTCTTTTAAAAAAAAAAATTAAAAAGCTTGAGAAGAAGTCTAACAAGCATTCGAGCATTTGTTAAAAAAAATTAAAATAAAAAAAAGATGCATGACTTCAAGTCCTCATAAAATCCATTACCAATTCTTCTTTTTCATCAAATCCTTTTCCAAAGTCAATTCCAAAAATCCTTTTACTTCTTTAGAAACCCTCCTCTCTCTCTCTCTCTCTCTCTCTCTCTCTCTCTCTCTCTCTGCCTTTTTTTTTTCATTCCCCTGCTGCATGTTTTTCTTCTCCTTCGTTTTTTTTTTCTTTTCTTTTTGGTCCCTTATCTTTATCAAGGTATTCAAGGTCTCTCGGACCAATTATTTGACATTAGGTAACATATCCTTCTCATAATTTATATTATTTATTTTATCTTTTTTGTTGAAATTAGAACTATGTGACCGATCAATTCCATCAGGTAATATTTTCTGTTTAGATTTATTTTTTTCTCTTTTCTCTATACTTTTCTTTGTTTATTTTATGGGATTGTAAAATAAAATTTTAAGACCTATGCTAATTTTGAAAATCGGGAAATTAATTCTTTTGCTCTTTGTGTTCCACAAAAAAAAAAAAAAAATTTTATTTTTTTGCTCTCTCTATTGAGATACCTATGTTAAATTCATATATTTCTTATTTCATTTTAATTTTTGCAACTAAGGATTTTATTTTTTTCCCGTTGGAATTTATTTTGGGTTTATGAAATTTAATTTGTTTTGAGGTAATAATTTATCTATGAATTTCTTTAATTTGTGAATAATAATCTATTTGGGGATATTGCTTATTATTTTGTGAATCTTACTGTTTGAGCAAAATTAGCGCAATTAGTGGGTATCTTATGGAGTTTGAACCACCCTCACCCGCCACCGATGTAGAAATGCTTTTGCTATGCTCAATATTCACAGGGGAGTATTTCTTACCTAAACGTTGATATGTTGAGCATTATTTTAGTGCATTGAAGACAATGAATGATTTAAGTATGGGTGTTTTGGGAAAAGGTTTTGCTATTTTAATTTTATATTTGCTATTTTTAAGAGGTTTTTTTCTTCCTATTTTGTTCTGGAAAAAAAGTTTAATCTTGGATTTTGAAGGTTTTTAGGTGTTCTTGAGTTTTTCATATTTGTTTTATCAAAATTCTCGATTCTAGTGCTACAATTTGTTTGAATGTTTTGGCTATTATGTAGTATGGAATTATATTCTGCTAATGTGGGAATTAACATGAGTAGTGCATCTTTATATTTCACATAGTCATGGTTATTTGAGGCAATTGTTTTAAATGACACGTGTGGGACTTCAAAAACTTCTTTGTACATTGTGACTTGAAAGTTGATAATGCCTTGATCATTCTTGGAGAGAACTTCTTTCTATATTCTGACTTGAGAGTTGATAATGCCTTTCTTGCAAGGTTAATTTGCTAGGAGGAAGTAGGACTAAGTCAATTGTTACAAGTTATGGGCAATTCTTTAGTTATAGGTTTTACACTCATATTGAGACAATATCAAGTAAATGGTAATTGATGCTCAATCGAGTTTGCTTGATACCTTTGATTATTTGGCTTCTCTAATGATTCGTGTCTTTGAATGTTTGATTCCTTCAGCTTTGGAGGTAGTCGAATCTGTTTATTTGTATTAGAATAGGAAAAAATATTTACATTCTTGAAAAGTGAAGAATCAAAATTTGATCTTTGGTTTGAAGACACCTTATCCTTTTAATTATTTCCAAAACATCCCATCTGAAATGTTTCTTTTTATTTCAGTTTACTATGAAGGATTTATAGCTTCCTTTGTGTTCGATGGGGTGCTCACCATTGATCTAAAAATTTTAGAATTAATAGTTTATTTTTTTTGATCCCGACAATTGTCAGCCTTTCTACTCACATATCTAATATCTATTTGGGAATTTTGTAGGAAAATCCATATAGAGAGAAAATCATATGCCCCAAGGGTGAATAATATTCCTTCAACTACTTGATATTTCACATCACCGAAGCACAATCCAATTCAAGGATGAAGTTGCAAATATGCAAGTCTTTGGCCAGCTCCTATCGAAATTCCCATTACTTTCGCATGCCTGCCTTAGTGATTCTGGTGACAATTTATACCGTATGTCTAGGCATACCTTGCATGATATGCCTAGTAGAACTACGTTGTTTTGAGTAGGAATTAGAATTATAGTTTAATTAAAATAATCCCTTGCCCACGCGTTTTTTTTATAAAAAAAATCAGCATCTTATTTATCCTCGTCTACGATCTCTATAATAATTTTTGCGATCTCTGCCTCTCCCCAATCTCACCGACGATCAGCTTTGTTCAATCATTTAAAGAATCAACATTGTTCAATTGTCCATTATTTGTACCATCTACAGCTTGTTTTTTATGGAGATTTCTGGAGAAGGTTGTGTTCTATCATATGACACAATCGATTCGGAGAATTATGTTTCTTTGAAGTCTTCTGGTGTTGACAAGGGTGATTTGATAGTACTGGAATCCGTCACGGAAGAAGTTCCAATAAGAACTTAGGTTTTTTTTGTGCTTCTTGTTTTAGCTTTTAATTTTTTGTTATGTTTTGATATCTGGATGCTTTTTTATTTGTTGGACTTATGTGTTTGTAGCTTCTAATCATCATTTATATGTTTAATATAGTGAGAGAGTGCTTCATGACAGTTTAATATAGCGTAGAAGTTCTGTTTATAGGAGTGCCTATTTTTACAATAGAAAGTGCCTGTTTTTATACCTATGAGTACCTATTTTTATAACTGTGTTACTATGTTTTCACCTAAGGGTAATTTTTTGTTTTTGTTTGATGTGTATGCTTTTTTTAATGGATTTCATGTGTTGTCCTTATGTTTTTTAACCATCATTTATATGTTTAATATAGTGGGAGGGGTTTCATGATAATTTAATATAGTGTAGGAGTTCTATTCATAGGAGTGCCTATTTTTAAATCAGAAAGTGCCTATTTTTATAACTATGACTGCCTACTTGTATAACTGTGCGTGCCTATGTTTACGGTTAAAGGTATCTTCAATTTTTCTGTTTTTGTTTGATGTGTATGCTTTTTTTATGGATTTCATGTGTTGTTATTATGTGTTTTAACCATCATTTATATGTTTTGTGCAGTTGAGATGGAAATCTATAATGAAGATTTGTTACTTGGAACTACTATAACATCTGAGGAAGATGCATTTTAGTTCTATGATGATTATGGATTCAAACTGGGGTTTAGTATTCATAAAGGTAGGAAAAGGTGTAGGACGAGTAGTGGCATAAGTTATATGAGACGGTTTAATTGTCATAAAGAAGGTAAGAAGTTCGATAAATGGAAGGTTGAAAAGTGTTATTCTAAAGTTCATATCCGTATAGATTGCAAAGCAATGATAGAATTTCGTTTAAATAATGAGGGTGGCTGGACAGTGCGCAGACACGATGCTAATCATAATAATGAGCTTTGTTGTGCAAATCAGAGGCGTCTTATGCATTCTCAACGGGTAGTGATAAAGAATCACGCTAGATATTTTCAAGAGTTGAAGGATAGTGGAGTTTCTATTGCTGCCAACCTAAGAGTTTTGAAGAAATAAGTTGCAGGTTCTCCATTTGTTGGTTTTATATCAAGGGATGCATATAATAGTTTACGATTTTTTAAGTGAAAACATTTGGATGGTGGGGATGCGAATGATCTTATACAAATATTTATGAGTAGAAAGGAGAATGAAGATGATTTTTAATTTGATTTTGAAGTGATTGCAATTCATCATTATTTACTTTCTTTTGGAGGGATGATCGGATGAGGTGCGACTATGATTTATTTGGGGATCTTTTGGTTCATTATACGATCTATCAGACAAACAAATATGAAATGATTTGTGGTCCGCTCGTTGGGATGGATAATTACTGTAGGAATGTTATGACTAGTTGTGGGTTCTTGAGGAAGGAAAAAAGAGTTGTTTATATGGTTATTCAATACTTTCTTGAAGTCTATGGGAGGTAAACATCCTGTTACAATGATGACTAATCAGTCTGCTGCTATGGCTGCTATTAATTGGTGTAGTCTTTCCAAAGACACAGCATTGGTTATATATTTGGCATATTAGTGTAAATTCAAAGAAGCATATTACAGGATTAAAGTCCCAACAAAACTTTGTTAAGTTGTTTAGCAAAGTTTTGAAGGATAGCAATACGGTTGCTGAAGTTTAGTTTCATTTGAAGAGGTAATTTATTAATACTGTTTAAGTTTCATGTAAGATGTCATTTTTTTAATTGCATGTTTTATGATTCAATATTCGGGTGTGCCTATTTTATGAACTAGGAGTGACTAGTTTCATACCTGAGGGTGCCTAATTTGATAAATAAGTGTGCCTTTTACTATTGCACCGTAGAATCTGGTGCATTCAGCTAATTGATGTTTATATTCTAGTTTAGATTTCTTGAACTTGTTGATGGTGTTTAATATTGATGTTCCCTAACCTTTGACAGCATTAACAACAATAACGCCTAAAACAGAAACATCTGCAGTGGAACTCTGAGGATGAGATGTAGAGATCAGATACAAAGTTTGTAGTTTGTGTGTTCTTGAACATACTCTAAACAAGAGGTTTCACAGGAGAAGTTACTTTCATTTGTTGCTGATAGATTAATTGACTCAAATGGTAATGTCAATATTATCCTTGACTACTGACTCACTTGTGTCTGCATTGTAGGCTGTTGTGTGAGTTAATTTGGTATTTTTGACACTTTCTTCCATTTTAAGGGGTGAATGTTGTTCCTACTTGTTCAGATTAACTTCACCACTTGTTAAGTACTTTCTATTTATCCCTCATTTGACCTACAAAGATATTCTGAATGTTCTGTTTACATCCTCCTTTAGTCCTTTTGTTAGTATAATTTGTGCTTCTCTTGAGGCATCTCTGTAAGTTAGTTGGTTAATTCAGTGATGAAAATGTAAATAAAGAGAATATGTTTATAAGTCATCCGTTTTTATCCCGTTAATTTTGGAGTTCATCAACTATGGAATTTGCATCTTCAGGCCTCACCAACCTTTACATCCTATCTCATGCAATATGAATACAATTGTCCATGCTATGGGAAGGCTTTCCTGGCCCAATATGCAAAAAATAGTCATCACATCAAGCTTTATGGAATTCATGCTCTTTTAGCATCTGTTTTGCATTGAAATAATTGACTTGTACGGTAGGAAAAAACCCCCAAAACTAAAAAGCCTCTACTGTTTTATCTCTTTTGTTCTCTGTGCTCCAGTTGAAGTATGCTGCTTTTCCCCTTGGTGTTGTGTTGTTTCTTCGAATTTCTTAGATTCGACTATAACAATTAAGTTTACATGTTGTAATTGCTTTATTGGTACTTTTATTTAGCAGGTTGTTATTTAATCTACTCCTTTTGTTTTTATGTTAGTCAGCTTAAGGAAAAAACAAGAAAATGATATGTTAGTCATTGACTTTTGCACTTGTTATTTTGATTATTATAGTGGATTTCTGCTGCACATCTATCATGGATTTATTGCTGGATTCTGCTGCACATCTATTGCTAGTTTTATTTAATCTAGTCTTTTTTTGCATGCAAATAATTATATTTTTGGATTGTTTTGATTTTATTCAAATTGGAATCAAAATCTTGTGCTGAAAAAGTTCTTTCCAAGGTTCATCATGTGTTTTTAAGATTACATGATGTGCTTAAAAAGAACAAAAATCCATTATATCTCTCTTGGTTTTTATTTGATTATTTGGAACTTAGCCAAAAAAGATTGATTAATTGCTGTTTAATTCTTTTTACAGGAGTTTAATAGGGTTTAGGGACCAACATGACATTTTTATGGATTATTTTACTTTAAACTTTATGATATTTAATTTGGTAGATGGTTTATTTTTGTAGTATCCTGGATTCAGTTTTATTAAGGATTTATATTAAAGATTTTAATAGTATATTGGATATGTATTAATATAAAAAAATCAAAGTGGTTAGCGACCCATTGGAGATGGAATTTGGTCACAATTCTTTTTAATTTTTTATATAAGAAATAAATTTGCAACAGATTAGCTATTGAAACTTCCATTGCGAGTAAAGAATAGAAAGCCTTATCAGCCTATCGACCTTAGAAAGCAAGCTATCTTTACATTTACAAAAATCAAATAGGATTGAACTGTCCTAGCGGGTTTAGCCTTCTTCCCTTGATTCATTTCTTCCTTCAGGCCAGGTATGAAGTGACTGGTTCGATAGGACCAGGAGCTAGCTATCGAATAAGGGATAAGACTGTAGCTCCGCTCTCTATAGATTGGGACTCTCAGTGAATAGATGCAATCGTAGTATAGTATACCCTCTCCATCATAGAAAGAATCTTCTGGACAGGGGCCGGGTATTTATAGAAAGTATATAGTGTTAATTCTAGCTACTGTAAGTGCTACATTATCCATCAATTGATCCCTAGGCTCACAAAGCTCACACTGTCTGAAGGTCGGGAACACCGCTTCTTTTCCAGCGCCCTTATCTGAACCCCTACGTACTCCAACAAGGAAGCTATCCCGTATCTAAAGAAAGAGGGAAACGTTTTTTGAACCCGGATAGATGGATGCATATCAGTCTAACTTTCCTACTTATTATGAAGAGCCCTTATCAAAGAGAGGCAAGCCAAGGTCATGAAGGAGGTCATGGTACAACCATTTTGCATTGCAGCGGGATTGCTTGCTTGATTAAGAATAAGTTCTTATTTTTCAATATTTTTTGGCACCATTTCTTTAGCAACCTATAGTTCGATTAACTTATAATAAGAATGTTCATCTGTCATAGGACCACTAGTCAGGTCTAAAAGCTTGAACTGTTTGCGATTAAATGGTCAGAATTTGGTTGTGGATTTTTGGATCCAAACTTCACAATGGCCAATTGCAATTCCATTCCAAACCTACTTTCCCAACAGAAAATTTTGTTGCAAACTTTTGTTAGCGCGGTCATTTAGCGACTGAATTTTTCCATTGCAATTCGGTCATCTTCTTATAATGACTTACAAGGAAACTCGAATATTGAACTCCATTGAACTTTTTTGTTGATTGTTCTGCATTGAGTGAAGAAGGCGTACTGATGGAATCCAAAGAGTGAGGAGTACTTCTGAAGTTAATATTGTTTGCAAATTCTCTGTGGGACTTGTCATCTTTGTCCTTGGAGACGGAGTACTTTTGAAGTTGATGCTCGTTCACAAATCCTGTAGGAGATATGTCATCTTTGTCTTTTGAGAGAGAGTACTTTTAAAGTGGTTGCTCACTGGTAAATTCTCCATAGGGCATGTCCTCTTTGTCTTTAGAGAAGGAGAACTTCTAAAGTTGATGCTTATTCGCAACTCCTTCATGGGACGTCTCGTCGTTGTCTTTGGAGAAAAGATACTTCTGAAGTTTATGCTTGCTTACAAATTCTTCATGGGATGTGTCATTGAAGTCTTTGAGTTTGGAGATGCTCTCATTTTAAGATCACATACTTATGAAGTTGATATTCGTTGACGCGTTGACCAATCCTTCATCTGACGTATTGGTGTAATCTTTGGTAAGGAGGATCTATGTCTGTAGAGATCACGAACTTCTGAAGTTGATATTGAATTTATGTCTTTGGAGATAACATTCTTCTAAAGTTGATATTGGTTTACTATTGTGATGTTTGGCGTATTTTTCTAGAGACTGCTCTGAAAATCGCTAAAATTGTTATCGCCTTTATTGGGTCATTGGCATGGTCTCTAATGACTATGATATCTTGGACTTGGAGAGGATTTGAATTTAAAAAAAGTACCATGGATGATCTAACCAAAAATAAATAAATAAATAATAAAGAATTTGATTTGCAATATATATGTATATATGTGTGTGTGTGTGTGTGTCACAAAATCAAAAGGTGATTAAATTGCGAAAATTTTAGACGGAATTCAAGACGAGTTGATGTTGCAGCCCCTAAAAAAAAATCATATGTAGCAGTGAATACATGGATTAAAAGAAAAATAACTCTTCTTATAGCGAGCTTGTCAACATATCCTGCTAACATGCAAAAATATTTTCAAAAGATTTGCTATTCCGGATACTTTTTGTGTAAGATGTGGCTTTGGCTTTGAAAATGATAGACATGTCCTCTTTGACCATTCTTATGCAAAAGAAGTGTGGTCAGAAGTCCCTCATGGATGAGAATGGGGTGCCTTTCCTGTTTAATCATTCAAGGATATGTTACATTATATTATTCTTACAGAGGATTCTGATGATGTTGCCTTATGTGGTGTTACTACCTAGTTCCTTTGGATAGCAACCAACAAAAGTTTTAGAACTCCTCTACATTTGTTCACTCCTTAGTTTTAAAAGTAACATGTTTTACATAAGAGTTTTTAAATCTCGGTACTCAAACTTCTGCCATCATTCGACCTTCACCTATCACCATTCACTCTTGACAAGCTCCTAACTTCCACTACGTTAAAATAAACATGGTTACTGCTTTTGGTGAATCTTCTATGGGTATTGGTATTATTGTCCGAAATTACCTTGGTATTCCCTTGTTGGTAAGATCTTTTCCAAAAAAAAGATGCTTTACTGTGAACTACAGTGAACTTCTAGCTATCATGAAAGGCTATTCTATCGCAAAATCTATGAGATTACAACACATTATCCTTAATTTCAAAAGAATTCAATTTTCTTGTTAATTTAACTTCCTCGAACCTTCAAGATCTTCTGTATTCCTAATTTGAATGGACTTCAAAACTCCAATTGGGTTAAGAAAACAAAGCCCCATTGGAATTGATAAGATTCGGCAAGTGTGATCAAGTTTCCCTCCCTCCACCCCAAAAAAAAAAAAAGCAATCGTGATCAAGAGCATATCAATTGAGAAAAAAAATGACATTTTGTGTGGCAATTTGGTCAATGATGTAAGTAAAAAAATTACATCTAAGTACTTCAAGTCGTATCTTTAAAGTTTGAGCCTTATAACTTTTATTCAAGTCTTTAAATGAGGGTATTTATGGACATTGATTTTTTAATTTATTTATTTAATCAAGGACTAATTAAAATAAATATGTTTAGACTTAGTTATTTAAATTAAATTAATAAAAAAAAGGTCTTTTGGGCTACCAAATAAGGTCATCTAAGTTGTACCATCTAAATTGGGCTGGATTTGGATTATTCAAATAATATCAAATCCACTTTAAATAAAACTAAAAAAATATAAGACATATGCTTTTGGGGCCCAATTAAGTTGAGCCCAAAGCTATTTCAATTTAAATCTATTAAATAATTGGTTAAATCTAATGGAGTTCATCAAATAAAGAGTTGGGTCGACCCAACACCCATGATGGGTAACTTGGTGGCCAAGTAACCAATTGTCCTATCTCCGCCTATAAATAAGAGTTTTCTCCAAGGCTGAGAGATCATTTAGAACAAGGCATTTAGAAGGAGATTCATCAGAGACTTCAGTTTCAGGCAAAGCTCTCCAAAGGCTCTCCCCAATGGCTCTCCAACAAAGTTCTTCATTGAATCATCAAATGTTCTTCGCGTTCTTTGTCTGAAGAAGTGAAGAAAGCTTCAAAGATTCTGCAGTCCGAGATCAAGCTTCTAAATCTTCATTCATCATCAGATGTTCGCTCGATTAGAGATTAAGCTTTCAAGCTCTCAATTCACAAAGTTCGTCCCACTTGACATTTAACTTTCAAGCCACCAAGTTCAAATCATAGTTCATCCAACTCGACATCAAGCTTCCAGTAGTTAAGTTCAAAATCAAAGTTCATCCAATACTCGACATTAAGCTTTCAAGCTGTCGAGTTTATCAACAAAGTTTATCCGGTTCGACATCAAGTTTTGAAGCCCTCAATTTATTGTCAAAGTTTGTCCGATTCGAATCAAGATTTCAAGCCCTTGATTCATCATCAAATTTCATTTGATCCAATATAAGCTTTCAAACCCTCGAATTAACACTATGTTGAATAGAAGAATCGAAAGATTCTACTACAAATTAGGAACTTCTTCAGAGATTTTGTAACCACTTCAAATATCAAATAAAATTACATTGTTGCTTATTTTTCTTGTCTTTAATTTAAAGAATTGAGATTTCGCTAAACACACAAACATATATATATATATATATATAAATGTATATATATATGTATATATGTATATATATGTACATAGATATATATACATATATAGATATATACATATATATATATGTATGTATATGTATCTATCTATGTATATATGTATATACATCTATATGTACATATATATATATATGTATATATACATATATATGTACAATATATATACATATATATGTACATATAGATATATATGTATATATATCTATATGTACATATATATATGTATACATCTATTTATGTATATATCTATTTGTACATATATCTATGTATCTATATATACATATATATTTGATATGTGCTTAATTGTGTATATTTATATATGTTATTTTTTATCGTTTTACTAATATCCTTTATTCTTGTCTTAGGTGCTTCTAAAAAGAGAAAATGATGAAAGCAAATGAAAACGATGAAAATGGAGCCGATGACATGAACAGAGCTGACCTACCACCAGTGGTAGGCCAACCTACCGCTTACGGTAGGTCCTGAAGCCACAAGTGATTTCAAGACAGAACCCGACCAGCAGCGGTTGGCTACGCCTACTGCCGATAGTAGGTCCCGACAACAAACAAAGATTTTTTGGCAGAACCCTATCGCGGACGGTAGGGTCGGACCTACCTTGCCAGTAGGTCTGGCTAGGGTAGATATAATCCAATTTTAACTAGTATTTGATTTAATTTTTCCCTATTAATAGGTTATTCTGCTATTAGGGAAAGGAGGCAGCAGTTGAGTAGTTAGTAGACAATTAGGGATTAGTTTAGGTTAGCCAATTCTTCAATTTTTATGTTCAATTAGTTAGTTGAACATTAGATTTTTAGTAATTTAGTTCTTGGAGGTCAAGATTTTAAGATCCAATTTTAAGATTTCTAACTTCAATTGGGCAACTCGAGAGACAAGCTCGGGAGACCATCGGGACTTGGATTGCGGCTTCAATTTTACTCCTAAACTTTCTTTTCTATACGTCGTTACTTGAATTTAATGTTTAATTTTTATTTTATGACAATGAATAGTGAGTAGTTCTTTATGTTTGTATGAGGTTTGAACTCTATCTCTTGTTTACAATGATTTTGATGTTTGTTTTCAATTAAGTTGTTCTTAAAACTGTGCTCTTTTGTATTTACTTGTCACGAGATTAGATTTATCGCAAGAATGCTTGGAATTGAAAAGGAAGAGAGTTCTAGGGCAACAATTGGGGGTTAATTGGGGCAATTAACCAGAGTTACGATTTTGCACTGTTCGGTTCTTTAAATAGCCTAAATTTACTGAACTCATAATTTGTTAGGGAGAAAAGAGATTTTCCTCTAACGAT
Source organism: Catharanthus roseus (assembly GCA_028651295.1). Lineage (NCBI taxonomy): Eukaryota > Viridiplantae > Streptophyta > Magnoliopsida > Gentianales > Apocynaceae > Catharanthus > Catharanthus roseus. Next base: position 14,998,883 of record JAPQWS010000168.1, on the reverse strand, counting down.
TAGTAAGTAGGGTGGCCTTCTCCTAGAGATAGGGATGCCCGATTTATAATGATCACCCAACTTAATTAATTCAACATCGTTTTCTTTAAAGTGTTCCAATTGAATTAGTAACAAGGGTTAGGGAGATTCCACTATCCGAACTCTTGTGTTTATAAGTTTAAATCTTGAGTTTACTGCTTTCTTTCTTTAGTTGTTAAATCATTTTCAGCTTTTTAGTTTAATTATTTTTCCGACAAACTTTTCTGAGACTAGACGCTAGAGACGCGATTAGTACTTAAGCCTTTATTGTCTTCGAGAGATTTGACACTCATGTATAACTTATTTTCTATAGTGATAGTCTACTTGCTTGTTTCTTAATTTGATAGTCATTCCCTTGTTTTTAAAACCACACATCAAGTTTTTGGCGTCATTGCCGGGGATGACAACTTAAGGAATGTCGTTTATTTAGTGCTTTAGTCATCTTTGTTCTTTTTGTTTTGATTGTTTGCCTTGTTCATTTTTCTCATTTTGTTGGGTGTTATTGGTATGGACATTGGGAGTTCGGCTTATTAATTTTGGAGCCTATTTTGATTGCTTATCTGGATTATTCGTCTCAGGTTTTGAAAAATAAGATATGGACGCCAATGATGCCATGGAAGCCCGACTAGCTACAATGCTAGAACAAGGGATAGAGAACATTGTTGATAAACCCTAACACACTTATCATCAGCATGCTATGTTCTTAGAAAATTGGCAGGGGTACAACACGTATCCTAATCAACATAGTCCGGAGTGAATCGGGTGCTACTTGGGAATGTGAAAGTCAAAGGAGACAACAATAGCTTCCTGGCTCTCAGAATAGAAGTTTCAATCAATACCCCCCCTCCCCCCCTACAATCTTGCTCCACCAATACATCCATTATCCCCATTGCCTAGCTTAGTAGATTTCGTTTCGAAGTACGTCAATTTGGTGAATGCCGGGGTAAAGAGCATGGAAGTAGTCTAAAGAAGCAAAACTGCCTCCCTCCATAACACGGAGAGTCAAATAGGTAAATTAACAAGGATGATTGCTGAATTCCTGCCTATTAATTTAACAGGTAACAGAGGGGATAAATCAAATGAGGATGCAAAGGTGGTCACTTTGAAAAGCAGAAGAGAACTTGTAAAGACATCTCCCCTGGTTGTGGAAGAGGAGAAGGGGACTGCTCAAGTACAAAAGGAGTCTACTATCCCTAAGGAAAAGGAGGTTCAACAGAAGGAGGTAGAAAATAGGAAGTCATCTCCTCCGCCATATAGACCTCCTATCCCATTCCCAAGAAGAGTGCTGCAGGGAAAACAGGATGAACAATATGGTAAGTTTCAGGAAATTTTTAAACAATTACATATTAACTTATCTTTGGTTGATGTTTTAATGCAGATGCCTAAGTATGCAAAGTTCCTGAAGGAAGCTATTTCTGGAAAGAAGATGTTAGAGGATATCTCTTCAATAATGTTGAATAAACAGTGCTAAGCAATTCTCAATCCCAATCAAAAGCTTCTAGAAAAATTAAGGATCCAAGGAATTTTACTATTCCTTGCAGTTTACGGTATAATTGTTTGTAGGGCTTTAGCTGATTTAGGTGCTAGTATAAATCTTATGCCTTACCATTTCTTTAAAAAATTGGAAGTGGGAGAGCCTACACCTACTAGGATGAGTATTCAACTTGAAGATAGGTCTATTAAGTATCCTAGTGGTATTATAAAGGACGTGCTAGTGAAAGTAAGGGACTTGGTGTTCCCGGTTGATTTTGTGATTATGGATATGAGTAGGGACACTGAAGTCCCACTTATTTTAGGTCATCCTTTCCTCGCAACTGCTAAGGCTCTAATCGATGTGAGAGAAAGAAAACTGACCCTTAGATTAGGGGAAGAGAAAGTTATTTTAAGATATCCCGATGCCATGGGTAGATCTAGGGATCATGATGATGCTAGTTTTATGATAGATGTTATTGATCCATATATTTCTATTCACGTGTAAGAATTTGTCCAAGAAGATTCTTTAGTGATAGATCTGTGATAGGATTCCCAAGATGAGGTGGATTTTGAGGAAGTTTGAGTTTTAACTGAGAAATTAGATGAATCATAGGCAGAGAAAACCACTGCTAAATAAGAGGATCTAAAGGTACCCCCAAAGCCTTCTCTTAAGACGTCATTCGAAGAACCTCCGGAACTAGAGCTAAAGCCATTGCTAGATTACTTGGAGTATGCGTTCCTTAGGGAAAAGTCAAAGCTCCCAATCATCATCTCCTCCAAGTTGAGCCAGCCCCAAAAAAGGGCCTTGCTGCGGACTTAGAAAAAATATAAGGAAACTATCGCTTGGAAGATAGTAGACATTCAAAGTATAAGTCCGTTCTTCTGCATCCACAAAATTCAATTGGAGGAGGATTCTAAGCCTGTGATTCAACCTCAAAGGCGATTGGATCCGAACATGCAAGAGGTGGTGAAAAAAGAGGTAATCAAACTACTAGATGCTGGAATCATATATCTTATCTCAGATAGTAAGTCCGGTACAAGTGGTACCAAAGAATGGTGGAATAACGGTGGTGGTAAATGAGAAGAATGAGCTAATTCTGACAAGGATAATAACCGGATAGAGGGTGTGTATTGACTACAGAAAAGTGAACGAGGCGACTTGAAAGGATCACTTCTCCCTTCCATTCATTGATCAAATGCTGGAACGGTTACTAAGCCATCCATTTTATTGCTTCCTCGATGGATTCTCGAGGTACTTCAGATTCCCACCGCCCTAGAAGACTAGGAGGAAATAACATTCACTTTCCTATATGGTACATTCGAATACAGACATATGTCTTTGGTTTGTGTAATGCTCCTGCTACTTTCCAACGTTGCATTATTGCTATTTTTGAGGGGCTGGTGGGGGATATTATAGAAGTCTTTATGGATGATTTTTTTTTTGTTTTGGGAATTATTTTGATGCTTACCTATCTAATCTAGAAAGAGTTTTAAAAAGATTTGAGGAGACTCACCTTGTTTTAAATTGGGAAAAAAGTCATTTTATGGTTCAAGAAGGGATAGTTCTAGGTCATAGAATTTTTGAAACTGGCATTAAGGTAGAGAGAGCTAAAATAGAGGCAATTGAAATGTTGCCTTAGCTTTCCTCTGTGAAAGCAATCAGGAGTTTCTTGGGATATGCGGGGTTTTATAGGAGTTCATTAAGGATTTTTTGAAAATTACTAAGCCTCTTACTACGTTACTTGAGAATGATATGCCTTTTAATTTTGATGATAATTGCTTAGTTGCTTTTAATTTTCTTAAAGAAAATCTCACGAAGGCTCCAATTTTAGTTTCTCTAGATTGGTCTCTTCCCTTGAATTGATGTGTGATGCCAATGACTATGCTAGAGGCGCTGTTGTAGGCCAAAGGAAGGGTAAGTTTTTCAACTGATATACTATACAAGCAAGAATCTAATAAACACCCAAGCGAATTATACAACAGAGAAGGAGTTGCTTACAATAGTATTCACGTTCGACAAATTCCGTCCTTATTTAATACTTTCTAAGGTCATAGTTTATACTGACCATTATGTTTTGAAGTACCTCCTTTTGAAAAATGATGCTAAACCTAGAATTATTAGATTGGTACTTCTCTTGCAGGAATTTGATTTGGAAATTAAAGACAAAAAGGGAGTTGAAAATCTGGTAGCCGATCATCTCTCTAGATTAGAGAATCCCAGTTTAGAACCGTAGGCTGAAGAACAAATTGATGACACTTTCCTAGATGAACAACTTATTTTCCATAAAACTATAGTTGATGACCACCTTGGTATACTGATATAGCTAATTATTTGTTTTCAAATGTTATGCCTGCAGGTAACACCCAAAAAAGGTAGAAGATCTTTGCAGACTTGAAGTACTATTTTTGGAGGACAAATACTTTTCCGCCAATGTGCTGATCAAATAATTAAACCATGAGTAGTTCACCCTGAAACGGAGGAAATCTTGAATCATTGTCATAAGGGTCCAGCCGGCAGACATTATCAAGTCCACAGGATTGTTCAAAAGGTACTGAGTCAGGTTTCTACTGGCCGACCTTGGTTAAAGATGTAAAAAGGTATGTTATGGAATGTGACGATTGTCAGCACACTGGTAACATCTCAAAACGCAATCCTATGCCTATGTCCACTTTCCAAGTTTATGAGGTGTTCGATTATTGGGGTATTGATTTCATGGGCCTTTTCCCTACTTTTTTTGGTAATCAATACATTTTGGTTGCTTTTGAATATGTCTAGATGGGTTGAGGCTTAAGCCCCCTACAAACAATGCTAGAGTTGTGGTTAAGTTCTTAAAAGAGCTATTTACTCATTTTCGTGTCACTAGAGCTATTATAAGTGATAGGAGTACTCACCTCTGTAACCAACAACTCGAAAAAGTGCTTAAGAGATTAGGAGTAACCCATAAGTTAGCTACTCCTTATCATCCTCAGACTAGCGGTCAGTAGAAGTAGTGAATAGGGAATTTAAAAGCATCTTCAAGAAAATCGGTGATAGTACTCGAAAAGATTGGAGTATTAAGTTAGATGATGATCTTTGGGCCTATAGAACTGCTTACAAGACACCAATAGGTTGTACCCCCTTCCGTCTTTTATATGGGAAATCATGTCTGAAAAACCTTAGGGGGGGGGGGGGGGTGAATAAAGTTTTTCGCTAATTATCGAAAATTCTTTGTTAATTAAAAGATAAACCTCCAATTTTGTTTGAAAGAGAATTCTAAAACTCTTTTAATAAAATTCCAAACCAAAAGAAAAATTTTGTGGTTGAGACAAGTAAGAAGCTTAAAGAAGAACACAAGGAGTTATAGTGGTTCACTCTATCCAAGAGTTACATCCACTACCTTGAGTCAACACCCAAGGATTTTTCAAATCCACTATAAACACAAAGATATACCAACTACAAATATGAGGATCACCCTACAAGGGTTTTTCACACAACCTCAAATCACAACACAATGTAAATCAAAGGATTACCCAAGGGGTTTTTCAACACAAACCTTTGATATCAATAAAAGAGAAAGATAGGTTTAAGAACAATGTTACCACTTTTGAGCTAGAGAAATAATATGTACAACTCAATGAAATGTTCTACAAGCTCCTCCTTTCTTCTTCTTTGATGATGATCAATAATGAAGCTCAAGAAGATTTTTGTTTTTGGGATGGAAAGTGTTTGCAATAAATGTGATTTTGAAGCTCTTGAAAGTTTTAAATGTTCACAATGAATATTTCACCAAACTTGTCTACTTTATGGCTGATCATAAAGTCTATATATACTGTCTTAAAAAAGTGACCGTTGCATTTAGTGCAAAGGTAATATTTTATACAGTAAATGTGAAAATCAGACGACCGGTTCCTGAAATCGGACGACCGGTTCTTTAAACAGAAAGTTTCGGACTTGTCCAGCTAGAAAATGGACTGCCGATTTTTTTGATTTAGAGAAAAATCCGACGACCGGTTCTAAAACCGGATGAACGAATTTTTGGACAGAAAGATTCGGACTTGTTCATCTGAAAAACGGACTGCCGAATTTTTGATTTAGGAAAAATCGGATGACCGGTTCTAAAACTGGATGGCCGAATTTTTGTTTCCTCAGCCAAGTTTCTTTTTAAGACAAAAACTTTCTTCATTGTTTCAAAAACATGTATTCTTGACAATCATTTTAAAGAGAAGAAAAACCTTCCAAAAACATCACAACTTCAGTCAAGAATACTTAGATTTTAACAAAATTTTATATCTGAGAAAATCGTAAAAGGAGCTTCATATATGATCAATAATCAAAGAGTAAGACTAGGGAGTTTTACAAGGTAGTACCTAATTCCACTCTAACATAGACAATGCCTTCAATGTCTTCAATGTCTCCAATGATTTGATCTTGGAATGGCTTGGTCTCTTCTTCTCCATTTTGCCCTCATCAACAAGATCTTTTGCTTGTAGACTTTGAGACTTCACAGGTGCTTCTTTTGTTCTATGAAAGGTTAGCTAAAATACTCACACAAGCATATGTTAATCATAATCAAAACATGAGTATTAATGCCCTTAGGGCTAACAATCTCCCCCTTTTTGATTATGACAAACACATATGCAAGAAGGACAAAAGAGCAAGAGTAAAGTATGGTGATGCTTCAAAAGATCAATAGTAAGAGCAAAGCACAACAATCACCAAAAAAGAGATAACTCCCCCTAAACACATGCTTTATGTCAAATATGGCTAAAGAATATTACAAGATAAAAAAGCCGATAGCATCATAACATCACAAGGCATAAGCTGCAACATATAATGTCAAACACCATCAATAATCAACATATTATCAAGATTTCTCCCCCTTACATCTTGCACTATTTTCTCCCCCTTTTATCATAAATCAAAAAATTTTAGGAGAGAAGTTCCAAGGGATCATAGAAAAGGTAGCAGTAGGACTTTCAACATTAAAGTATCATCATGAAGTCCATAAAGAGAGGCCAATCAACAAAGAAAAAGAGCAACAAACAGATCACTTAGCATAACAAAAAGCAAATTAAGATTAGAAATAAGCAAGTTAAAAAACCATATCATTAAGAGAATGAAAACAGTAGTTTGAAAAGAGTTATAGACAAAACAAGGGAAAAAAGGGAAGGTTTTATAAGAGAAATCTCAATCATCTCTATCTCCTCCTCCTTGCTCGAGTCTCTTAACCCGTTCTTGTGTGTCGGTCATTTTTTGATCCAATTTATCAAGCCTTTCTTGAATGTTGGAGACTTTCCCATCCAAAACCTCAAAGCGACCGTCGAATGTATCAAACCGAGTGTTCATTGACGTTTGTAGAGAGGCTATCATATCCATTAGATGACTCATGCTCCCCGAAGATGAGCCTTCCTCTATTCTTTCTTGTCGCTTCTTTTGCCTTGTTTCTCTTGTTTGGATTTCAACCTCTGTTTCTTCATCACTGTCCTCTTCTTCTATATCCATGTCTTCTTGATCGTCATCATCATCTTCCTCATCACTGTCATCAACATCTTGTCCACCTCGGATGAATGTCCCATTTTCATATTTCTCAAACCCCATTCTTTTGAAGGTTTGTTGAGTGTATATCTTGCCATGTCTAATGTGATTACCCATGCCAACCAAATTGATCACAAAGTGTTGGAGGATTTTTGTGATAAAGCAACCATACGACAAGCATTTCATTGAGGAAGATTGTGCAGCTAGCATATGTTCTATAGCCATAAATCCAAAATTCATTCTCCTATGCTCATGCAAGGCTAGCATCACAAATGCGTGCATGTTGGTGATAGATGATTTATGCCCAACATTTGGAATGATGATGTTAGAGATCATGTGATGGAGCACTCTCCCATAAGCATCCAGTTTGTTAACATTTCTATCATCATGTCTTTTTTAAAACCTCTCCCTTAGTGAAAATTTCTGCAAACCGTTTTTCACTGTATAAATTTGGATCAAAGCATTTTTTGTTCTTGGTGTAAAATCTTATACCATCTTGAGGGGTATCCAAAATTTCATTTATCAGTCTATCATCAAATGCAATATCCCTTCCCCCAATTCTAGTTACAATCCATTGATGTGGGACATTATCCACTTTTTCAATTCTTCCTTTGTGGTGATTAGCATAAAATTCATATATCATATCCACATAATAGATTTCATTTACAATCAGCAGAGGTATCCAACCGATCATTTCAAAAAGATGAGGGATAGCCTCTATACCTTGCATGTCATGTAAGTCCACCCTATGACCCGGAGCAATTTTCCGTCAATTTCTAGTCCATTCTTCAAACCTGGCAGCCTCCTTCACTGAAATAAACCTCTCTGAAACTCTAGAAACCCTAGCTGCAGAAGCCCCAGTTCCAGAAGGTACTCTTTTTCCCTTTCCTTTCCCTCTACTAGTGCCTCCTTCTTTAGGATTTTGCCCTTGACCAACTTGAGCATTCTTTGTTTTAACCATTTTGGAGAAATTCTTGGGTAGGGTTTTGAGAGGAGATGAAGAGTTTGAGATTGGTAGATTGTAGCAATCAGAGAGAAAAATAGCTTCTTTGCTGTGATGAGAGATGAATTTGAAGAAAAAGAAGAAGAAAATTGAAAATCGGAACAAGAAATCGGATGGGTCTTGTGAGGAGGGGGTTTTCGGTCGAGAGAGTGAGAGAGAGTTGAGAGAAAAATGTGAGGAGTTTGAGCAAATTCTGATTTTAAACCACAGACCCGACCCTATTTTTTGAAGTCGGTCGACCGTTTTTTAAAATCGGTCTTCCGGTTTTTGGATTTTTGAAGAATTCGGACATCCGAGTTTTTGTGCAGGCATCCGGTTTTATTGTCCGAATATCTCTGGAATTTTTTGAAAGGAAAAGTCTGAGTCCGGTTTTAAAACCGGACGTCCTAATTTTAAAAAAGGCGCCCGAATTTTTTTGAAAAATATCAGCAAGGCAGAAATAAGGGAAAAACAAATAATACAAGCAACACACATTACTCATTAAATTTCCCGATACCAAGTAATTTTCTTAAATAGCAAAAGCGATCTTCTGAAAGAGGTTTTGTAAAAATATCGGCAATTTGATCTTCTGTGCAAATATATTCTAAAGATACATCACCTTTAGCAACATGATCTCTAATAAAGTGATGTTTGATTTCAATATGTTTTGTTTTTTAATGTTGCACAAGATTTATGGAAATATTTATGGCACTAGTGTTATCACACATGATAGGTATGCACTTAAAGGAAACACCAAAATCAATTAATGTATGTTTCATCCAAAGTACCTGAGCACAGCAACAACCGGCTGCGATGTATTCCGCTTCGGCGGTTGATAGGGACACGCACGATTGTTTCTTGCTGTACCAAGATACTAAGCATCCTCCCAAGAATTGGCAATTTCCACTTGTACTCTTCCTTTCTACCTTACATCCGGCGTAGTCCGCATCGGTGTAGGCAATAAGATCAAAACAAGATTGTTTAGAGTACCACAAGCCATAATCATATGATGAAATTAAGTATCTCAAAATACGTTCTACAGCTATTAAATGAGATTCCTTGGGGCAAGCTTGGAATCTAGCACACAGACATACGGCAAACATGATATCCGGCCTACTAGCCGTTAAATAAAGTAAACTACCGATCATACCTCTATATGTTTTTTCATCAACAGTTTTACCTTTTTCATCTTTGTCAAGCTTCAATGACGAGCTCATAGGAGTACCGATACCTTTTGCATTGCTCATCCCAAATCTTTTGAGAAGTTCTTTGGTGTACTTCTCTTGATTGATGAAGATTCCTTCTTTTGTTTGCTTGATTTGGAGGCCGAGAAAGTACGTCAATTCTCCCATTATCACTTCTCATAGAGATCAATTTACAATCAAGGGAGGTTTGAACTCTTTTAAAAAGTTTAACAAACTCATGAAAAGCTTCATCTTTTTGACTCAAAAACAAAGTCCAAGTAAATCTGGAGAAATCATCAACAATAACAAAAGCATACCACTTACCACCGAGACTAGTGGTCCTCATTGGTCCAAATAAATCCATGTGAACAAGTTCCAAAGGTTTTGAAGTTGAAATCATGTTCTTTGATTTAAAAGATGTCTTAATTTGTTTTCCAAATTGGCAAGCATCACAAAGTTTAGTTTTCTCAAAGTGAAGTTTTGGTAGGCCTCTAACAAGTTCTTTTGAAGATAGTTGGTTTAATAAATCCATACTAACGTGACCAAGTCTTCTATGCCACAAAAATGCATCATCATCATGAACCGAGAGACACTTCAAGTTTTGGGAAAGAAAATCTTCAAGATGAAAGACATAGACGTTTCCAACTCTTTTAGCAACAAAGATAGTTTTGTTTTCATGCTTATCAATGATAGAGGAAGAATCACTTTCAAAAACAACCTTTTTTCCACTATTACATAATTGACTAATACTAAGCAAATTGAATTTAAGACCATCAATTAGAAGAACATCCTTAATGAGAGAGGAAGAATCGTTACCAATATTGCCTATACCAATGATTTTTCCTTTGTTCTTATCTCCAAAAGTCACAAATCCACTTTCGGTTTTTTTGAGATTGCTCATAAGTGATGAGTCCCCGGTCATGTACCTTGAACATCCGCTATCCAAGTACCACTTAGATGGCCTTGATTTGTGTTCCTACAAAAAAAGAAGTAGAAATGATTTTTGGTACCCACATCTTTTTGGGTCCATGGATGTTAGTTTGATTTTCTTTAACTTTCCAAATGGTTTTCACTCCTCTTTCAATCTTTTTCTTTATAAAACACTTTGTGGCTTTATGACCACTCTTTTCACAATAGGTGCAACAAAGGTGTGAGTGAGATGATGAAGCCTTTACAAACCCTGTTTGTTTTAAGAGAATATTGGAATGAGTATATCCAATACCATTTTTATCAAAAGGTGATCTTTGAGAGCCAAGAAGTTTTTCAAAGTTTTCTTTTCCTTTTGTGAATTTTTCAACACATAGAGTGAGATCACTCACCTTTTTTCTTTAAGACATCATAATCAATCAAACATTTTTTCAAGAAAGGAAATCTTTTCACAAAGGTTTTTGTTTTCTAAAACAAATTTTTTGAAAGTCATCATTTGAGCACTCTTTTTTCTTTCTTCAAAACTTCCAAGGATTCAAGAATGGCTTTATTTTCACAAATGAGTCTTGAATTTTCATCTAACAAAAATTGAGTTTTGCTTTTTAAATCTTTGTTTCGTTTAGTAACCTTTTTGCACTCATCATACATTTCAATAAGCATTATGCTAGGATCAACATCACAATCATCATCAAGGATACTAGAAGAGTTAGGAAGTGAAGATTGTACCTCATTTTCTAGTGCCATGAAGCATATGTTGGCCTTTTCTTCTTCTTCATTTTCACTTGAGTCTTGATCCCAAGTTCCTATTAGGCCTTTGCCTTTCTTCTTCTTCTTTAATGCCTCAAGCTTGGCTTCTAAAGCTCCCTTTTCCTTTTCAAGAGCCTTGGGACAATCGGCTACAAGATGATCGGTGCTATTGCATTCAAAACACCTAGCTTTGAAGAGTGATGAGCTTTGTCCTCCTTTCTTGAGTGGAGGTTTCTTCCCTCTATTGTTGAAACCTTTCTTGTAGAATCTTTTAAATTTTCTCATTATCAATGCCATTTCCTCATCATCATCAACCTCATCTTCATTGTTTGATGAGTATGTTTGATCACCTTCATTTGCCTTGAGTGCAATGCCTTTTCTTCCTTTTTCTTCATCTTCCATTTCATTCAATCTTTTTATTTTCATTTCATAGGTGAGTAGTGATCCTATGAGTTCTTCAATAGGAAGTAGTCTCAAATCCTTTGATTCCTCCATAGCTAGTGTTTTTGGTTGCCAAGCTTTTGGAAGTGCATCAAGAATTTTTCTATTAGCTTCTCCTCTTGAGTACTCTTTCCCATATGCCTTTAGGCCGTTTGTGATGTTGGTGAACCTTGTGAACATATCACTAATGCTCTCATTTTGTTTCATCATGAATAGCTCATAGTCTCTCACCAACATAGCCAACTTTGACTCCTTTACTTGATTTGTTCCTTTGTGAGTTACTTCAAGTAACTTCCACATTTCATGAGCCGAATCACATCTGCTCACTCTATTATATTCGCTTGCATCCAAGGCACAACTAAGAATATTCATAGCTTGAAAGTTTAGAGTCATCTTCCTTGAGTCGAACTCATCAAATTCTTCAACCTTCTTGGCTACTCCATTTATTTTGGGAATGTAAGGACCTTTCTCTACAATGCTCCACAAGTCAAAGTTAATAGAACAAATATATATATTTTAATTCGAGACTTCCAAAAAGTATAGTTTGTTCCATTAAAAAGAGGAGGTCTATTTGTAGAAGAGCCTTCTACATATGGTAAACTAGAATTATTAGCCATAGTAAAGTAAAGATCTTTTGCTTCAAGGGTGTTTGTCCTTTTTTTTTTTTTTTTTTTTTTTTAAGAAGCCCTGCTCTGATACCAATTGAAAAACCTTAGAGGGGGGGGGGGGGGGGGATGAATAAGGTTTTTCGCTAATTATCGAAAATTCTTTGTTAATTAAAAGATAAACCTCCAATTTTGTTTGAAAGAGAATTCTAAAACTCTTTTAATAAAATTCCAAACCAAACAAAATTTTGTGGTTGAGACAAGTAAGAAGCTTAAAGAAGAACACAAGGAGTTATAGTGGTTCACTCTCTCAAAGAGTTACATCCACTACCTTGAGTCAACACCCAAGGATTTTTCAAATCCACTATAAACACAAAGATATACCAACTACAAATATGAGGATCACCCTACAAGGGTTTTGCACACAACATCAAATCACAACACAATGTAAATCAAAGGATTACCCAAGGGGTTTTTCAACACAAACCTTTGATATCAATAAAAGAGAAAGATAGGTTTAAGAACAATGTTACCACTTTTGAGCTAGAGAAATAATAGGTACAACTCAATGAAATGTTCTACAAGCTCCTCCTTTCTTCTTCTTTAATGATGATCAATAATGAAGCTCAAGAAGATTTTTGTTTTTGGGACGGAAAGTGTTTGCAATAAATGTGATTTTGAAGCTCTTGAAAGTTTTAAATGTTCACAATGAATATTTCACCAAACTTGTCTACTTTATGGCTGATCATAAAGTCTATATATACTGTCTTAAAAAAGTGACCGTTGCATTTAGTGCAAAGGTAATATTTTATACAGTAAATGTGAAAATCGAACGACCGGTTCCTGAAATCGGACGGCCGGTTCTTTAAACAGAAAGTTTCGGACTTGTCCAGCTAGAAAACGGACTGCCGATTTTTTTGATTTAGAGACCGGATGACCGAATTTTTGGACAGAAAGATTCGGACTTGTTCATCTAAAAAACGGACTGCCGAATTTTCGATTTAGGAAAAATCGAACAACCGGTTCTAAAATCGGATGGCCGAATTTTTGTTTCTTCAGCCAAGTTTCTTTTTAAGACAAAAACTTTCTTCATTGTTTCAAAAACATGTATTCTTGACAATCATTTTAAAGAGAAGAAAAACCTTCCAAAAACATCACAACTTCAGTCAAGAATACTTAGATTTTAACAAAATTTTATATCTGAGAAAATCGTAAAAGGAGCTTCATATATGATCAATAATCAAAGAGTAAGACTAGGGAGTTTTACAAGGTAGTACCTAATTCCACTCTAACATAGACAATGCCTTCAATGTCTTCAATGTCTCCAATGATTTGATCTTGGAATGGCTTGGTCTCTTCTTCTCCATTTTGCCCTCATCAACAAGATCTTTTGCTTGTAGACTTTGAGACTTCACAGGTGCTTCTTTTGTTCTATGAAAGGTTAGATAAAATACTCACACAAGCATATGTTAATCATAATCAAAACATAAGCCCTTAGGGCTAACAATGTCATTTACTTTTCAAAATTGAGGAAAAGCTCATTGGGCAATTCAACTAATTAACTTTGACTATGTTCGTGCAGGTAAACAAAAGTTACTCCAATTGAATGAGCTCGACAAATGGCAAGTACAAGCGTACAAGAATTCGAACTTATACAAGGAAAAGACGAAGAGAAGGCATGCAAGATACCTGATCAAAAAGGAATTGAAAGAAGGAGATTCCTTGCTCCTCTACAACTCCTGTCTTCTCTTCTTTCCTGGAAGCTTAAATCACGTTGGTCGAGTCCGTTCACTGTAAGCAAAGTCTTTTCTTACCGCACCATAGAGGTAACACACCATACACAAGTTACATTTAAGGTAAACAGCCATTCCCTTAAACCATATTTCAGTAAGGATGTGGGAACCCTTCAGAAGGAGTCCCTCATTCTCCCAGACAAGTAAGATTGGCCGTGATGCAATTTCGTAATTTGTAAATTGTATCATTATTTCCCTTGCTTTCTTCTCTATTTTAGTTGAATGTTTGTTTTTGTTATTGTAAAAGTCCTGTGGGAGAGTTATTAGCATATTTAGGCTACATCTTATGCATTCCACAGTATCATTAGATCAATCAGGAGCAAAACGGAGGCTGAATTGCGCCCAACAAAATACTTTCGAGCAAAACAGAGGGTACCCTACCACCGATGATAGGGTCGCTTTTGGAGACCATCCACCAGGAAAAAGCCTACAGCGGAGGGTAGGCTTGACCTACCGCCGATGGTAGGGTCCCTTAGCAGCTACAATTTTCAATTTTTTTTCCAGAGGCCGGCACGGGTTGATTGTTCAACCAACCATAGGATAAACTCCCTAAACACTTCTTAAACCCTCTTCGTCTATCTTTTTAGTACTTTCTTTGTGTTTCATTTATAGTTCTTATTTGTTTCTTTTCATTGTTTTGTTTTTGTGTGGGGATAGCTTCCCAATATACTTACTGCTTTACATTTGTGGGATTGCTTCCCATGTACGTGTTTTAATTATTTTTTCCCTGTTAGTCTGACCCTACATTGAGGACAATATGATTTTAAGGGGGTGAGGGGGTTATCTCTTTTTATTCTTTTTCTTTCTTTCTTTGTTTTATTTCAACTTTGAGTCTCTTATTTGAAAAATTCCAAAAAAATAAAAAAATTTGAAAAATTCAAAAACTTTTATTTACTTTTCTTTTATTACTCTTAGAAAACATCCAAAAAGATTTTTGTTTTTTGCCACTTTTAGTAGAGTACATAATTGCAATAACCCTTTCAATTTCTTGAAAAACGGATTACTTAATCACTTAGAAAACCATATTTACTAATTTTCTTACATTATCAATAGTTTTCAGGCACTTGTAAATGTCGATTAGTAATAGAAGCCTAGGAATCATAGGAAATTAGCATAATGATAATTATTTTTCGGATCTTTGCATACTTGTTTATGTTTTTCTATCCTTAAAAGCAAAGAGTTCTAGTATAGGGTGGTCTCGAAAATGATGGTGTTAGGCCTTTTTTGTACATTTTGCACCCTTCTTGCTATGTCCTATATGAAATCAACCCTTAGTTCCCTTTTTGTGCCTTCATGACAAGGGTTTTAATCCCTTCTTCTCTTTGTTCTTTTAACCTCACAATACAAATAATCCTCAGTTCGTGGAGCTAATAGTTCATATATATATTTTTAGCTTGTTTAAGTGAGAAAAATTGATAAGTGTGGGGGTAAAGGAGTGAAGAAAGAAATCTGGTTATGAAAAAGGATATTTTGGGTATTTCAGTTATTCGGTGCTTATGGCCGTTGAAAAGAGGAAAAGAAAAAGAAAGTGATGCTTGAAAAAAAAATGAGAAAAAGAGAAAAAAGTGAAGAAAAAATGAGAAAATTTTTTTCAGAAAACGAAGAAAAAATATGAGTCTTTATTTTATTATAGTTAACTTCTCAAAAAAATATCAACCATCTCTCTCTTATTACTTGGTTTTCCATGTAAATCTTGAAAAGAATGTTGTTAGGTGGGTTGTGCACCAAAACAACGAAGTAGGACGTTTAAATGTGAGTGAGAAAAGTGAAAAAATGACTAGAAAGTTGTTCTTTAATTTTGTTATCTATTCTTTCGGTTACGTTCGTTCTATCTCAATTGTTTTTTTGTTCTCCTTTTACCTTCGTTTCTTACCTTATATATGTCCCAAGGCTAACATTACAAGCCGAAAAGTCCTACATAATCCATGAAAGACCTAGAATAGGGCTTAGAGTGGACAAGGGATAAAAATAAATATAAGTTTGCTGTGTATTGTTCTTCAAAGTATTTCATTGTGTTAATTACTTGACATTCCTTCTCTCTATGAAAATGGCATGAGAAAAACACACACATATACATACCTTTGATCTGTAACGATTGTTAGTGATTTGTGGTGGACTTCGTGATTCTCGTCATTCGTTTATTTCAATTGGCTTTTGGAGTTGAGTAGTGAAGTATTTTGTTGAAATGGCATTACCTTTAATTTTTCTTAGTTTTTGTTCGTTGTTGTTTTTGTTTCTTTTTGTTTTGTTTTTGTGATTATCTCTACTACCGTTGTTTATGGCCATTTTGTGATCTTAATTATTCTAAGTTGGATTTTTCCGTTTTCATTCTATTGTATCTCCTTATTACGAAGTGTTAACTCCTTTGTTTTGCCTGATTAGTTTATGTTGCTTGCGGAAAAGCAACAGATAAGTGTGGGGGGTATTTGATATATGCTTAGTTATCTATATTTATATATATGTTATTTTCATCGTTTTACTATGTTTAATATGTTAAAAAAATTACATATTTTGGACTAATATCCTTTATTCTTGTCTTAGGTGCTTTTAAAAAGAGAAAACGATGAAAGGAAACAAAAATGGACGAAAATGAAGCGAAAATGATGAAAACGGAGCTGACCTACCGCCAAAGGTAGGCCAACCTACTGCCGATGGTAGGTCCCGAAGCCATAAGTGATCTCAAGACAGAACCCTATTGGCGACAGTAGGCTACCCTGCTGCCGATGGTTGGTCCAAAAAGAGATTGTTGGGCAGAACTCTACTGCGGACGGTAGGACCCGACCTACCGTGCACTGTAGGTCCTGGCTGGGCAGAGTATAATCGAATTTAACTAGATTTTCATGTAATTTTTCCCTATTAATAAGTTATTCTGCTATTAGGGAAAGGAGGCAGTAGTTAAGAGTAGTTAGTAGAGAATTAAGAATTAGTTTAGGTTAGCCAATTCTTCAATTTTTACATTCAATTAGTTAGGTAAACATTAGATTTTCAATAATTTAGTTCTTCGAGATGAAGATTTGATGATTCAATTTCAAGATTTCGAGCTTCAATTGAGCAACCGGAAAGACAAGCTTGGGAGATATTCGGGACTTCGTTTGCGACTTCAATTTTACTCCTAAGCTTTCTTTCTTTATTTTGTTATTGAATTTAATGTTTAATTTCAGTTTTATTACAATGAATAGTGAGTAGTTTTTTGTGTTTGCATGAGGGTTGAAGCCCAGTTCTTGTTTACAATGATTTTAGTTTGATTTATTGATGTTGATGTTTATTTTTAATTAAATAGTTCTCCAATCGTGCTTGTTTGTATTTAATTATCGTGGGATTAAATTTATCACAATAATGCTTGGAATTGAAAAAAGAAAAGCATTCTAGGGCAACCAATTGGGGGTTAATTGGAGTAATTGACTAGAGATACGATTTTGCATTGTTATGTCCTTTAAATCACCTAAATTTACTGTATTCATATTTGTTAGGGAGAAAAGAAATTTTCCTTTAAGGGTTACTGAGTAGGGTGTCCTTCGCCTAGAGATAGGGATTCCCCGATTTATAGTGATGATCCAACTTAATTAATTCAACCTCGTTTTCTTTAAAGTTTTCCAATTGAATTAGTAACAAGGATTAGGGGCATCCCACCATCCGAACTCTTGCTTTTATAAGTTTAAATCTTTATTTTATTGCTTTGCTTTCTTTAGTTGTTAAATCATTTTTCAGCCTTTTTGTTTAATTCTTTTTCAAACCAACTTTTCTAAGACTAGACATTAGAGACGCGATTAGTACTTAAGCCTTTACCGTTCTCCAGAGATTCGACACTCGGGTACAATTTATTTACTATAGTGATAAGTCCACTTGCCTGTTACTTAGTTTAGTAGTCATTACCTTGTTTTTAAAATCCACACATAATACACACACACACACATAACACAGACACACACATAGATATATATGCGTTGTCTAAACAAATATTGATTATTATTAATTAATGCAAAATTTAAATATGCGATTTAATGAAGATTTCATTATATTTGAATACCAGATATAATGTAAGTTTATCAAGTATTAATGTGTGCCATAGAGGTACACATTACACAAACCTATATATGTATATATGTATATATATACATATATAGGTTTGTCTAATGTGTACCCCTTATGGTACACATTAATACAAATATGTTTACATTATATTTGGTAATTCAAATATAACAAAATTTTCATCAAATCACATGTGAAAAAATTTCATTAAATAATAATAATATATTTTCGTATACCTCAGTTGTACTTATGAGAATCTTTTATATTCTCTCTCACTCCTACCCCTTCCCTGATCTCCTTCACACCCCAAAAAAGAAAAAGAAAGCACCCAATATCGTCTATAATATTAATTTTTATAATATATTTTTTCCATTAGGGTTTATATTTTATTTGACAGGATTTATCAATAAAATATACCAAATTAGGATTGTTATCTAATTTGGTCTATTTTATTGATAAAACCTACCAAATAAAAAAAACCTCTAAAGAGAAAAAATAAACCATAAGAAGAAAATATATTATAAAAAGAATGTTAGAGCCGATTTTGGGTGCTTTCTTTTTTTGAGGGAGGGGAGGAGGAGTGGGGAGAGAGATGGGGCTGAAAGAGAATATTAAAAATTTTGATTGACACAATTAAGGTAAATAAATAGAGATGATTATTAATTTGTGCAAAATTTCTATAGGTGATTGTAGACAATGAAATTTTTAATTATGTTATTCATTCAAAGACTAAGTGAAACAAAAATTTTTAGTCTTAATTATTTAAATTAAATTGATTAAATAGGTTTTTACGCCATCTAAATTGGGTTGGATCATTTAAATAATATCCAAACTCATTTTATATAAAATGAGATTATGTAATTGGGCCCCAACTATATTGAGCTCAAAGTCATTTTACATTAATACTATTGAATAATGGGTTAAACCCATTGGGACAGCCAAATAAAGAATTGAGCTAACCCAAACCACTAATGGGTTGCTTGGCCACTAAGTAACCTAAAGCCTCATCTCGCCTATAAATAAGGGTTTTTCTGATGTGGAATGATCTTCAAGAGCATAAAATTTCATCCAAGAAGTGAGCGAGAAAACAAACAAAACAAGTGTAACAAGTAGAAAAGAGAAAGTGCCTTTGATAGGACTTGAAATGTTAAACTTCTAGCAATCTTGGACATATTAAATCTAAGACCTCAAGAAGGTTTAAACAAAATCTTTTCTTCAAAGTTCAAGCAATCTAAGGTATTTTGAACCTTAGACCTCAATGAAACAAGAAGAACACCTCTAGGCTAGTTTTCTACAAGAGTGTAATAACTAGTATGAAGGAATTTTGATGATCAACCTTGAAGCTCTTGGAACATTCAACAAGTCTTCAAAGTGATTTTTCTTTCAAGGAAGTTCACCCTTGAGAAGATAGAAAAAAAAAAAAAAAACTATGCTAAAAACTAAGAATACTAAGAGAAGAACCTTTGTCTTGAAATATTTTCTTGATTATCCTTTACAAAATGGAAGACTACATATTTATAGAGACTTGAGGGGAAAGCGATTAGGAATGTTTCCCTCTCATTTTTTCAGCCCAAAACTAAGCACCATAAATTTAAACCCCAAAATGAAGCTCCAAATTTAAGCCCCAAATTGAAGCCCCAAATTTAAGGCATATTCCAACCATTTATCAAGGTAAATTTCCAATTTCTAATTTATTTAAAATTTTAGCATATTGCCCCATAAAGTCTTGGACATCAAAATTTAGCCCTTGAAACTTCTCTTGCTCAATTTGGTCCTTGTGACTCTTTAGGTGTTTTGACTTGGCTCTTGTCACAACTCCTTGATGTTCTTGCATGTCTAACCGGTTCACATCATCCTCCCCCTCTTGAAAAGGATTCGTCCTCGAATCTCCATCACCTATATCAAATAAAGAGAGATCAGATACATTAAAAGTGGCACTAACATTATAATGTCCTGGAAGATCAACTTTATAGGCATTGCAAATTTCTCAAGGATTTGAAATGGCCCTCTTTGTTGGGGAAATCTTTCATTTCTAAAATGCACCCAAACCCAATCACCGGGTTTGAATACCACTTTTCTTCTTCCCACATTTCTTTTCTCTACGAGCTTTTTGTAGAGTTGATGATGGCCTCATGGACCTTTGCATGAATTTCTTTCACAAAATCTGGCATCCTTACTTAATGCTTGATCTATAGGCCAAGGAACCAAATCAAAGGGAGTTAAAGGGTTAAAACCATAAACAACTTGAAATGGAGAATGAGAAGTAGTAGAGTGAGGTGCCCTATTATAGGCAGATTCAATGTGTGGCAAACACTCCTCCCATTGCCGTAAGTTCTTCTTCAAAATAGCCCTTAGAAGTTGGCCAATTGTTCTATTTACCACTTCGGTTTGTCCATCTATTTGTGGATGGCAAACTGTAGAGTAAAGCAAGTTAGTACCAAGTTTCTTCCAAAGAACTCTCCAAAATGGCTCAATTATTTGGTATTCCTATCCGACACAATAGACCTTGGAATTCCATGGAATCTAACTATCTAAGTAAAGAATAAGCTAGCTACATAACTAGCATCATCAGATCTCCTACAAGGAATAAAGTGTGCCATTTTAGAGAACCAATCCACAACAACAAAAATAGAATCCATACCTCTAGAGGTCCTCGGTAAACCAAGAATATAATCAATAGAAAAAGATAAACCATCTTTTTTTGGAGCAATTAAAACCAGAACCGCACAAGGACTCATTGACTCATGCACATACTCTTTTGAAATTAGATCCTCAACTTGCATTTTTAGCTCCTTAGTCTCTTCTGGTGGACTCCTATAGGCCGGTCGGTTTGGCAAGACCGCCCCAGGGACAAAATTGATTTGGTGTTCGATTTCTCTAATTGGTGGGAGACCTCCGGGCATCTCATCGGGAAATATGTCTTTGTAATCATCAATAACCTGCAAAATTTCACTTGAAAAAGAGGGTGAGTGTTCTTTAGATGAAGTAAAAGATTCCCTACAATACAAGAGAAACACCACTTCTTTTCTTTCAATTGCTCCAATTACCTCACTAGGTTTTGCAAAGAAACAATTCTTTTTTTTCATCCCACTATTTTTTTTCTTTGTCACTCTTTTTCTTTTCACTCTTGTTTTCATCATTCTTTGTTCACTCTTTTCTTTGTCCTCAACTCTCTTTCCCTCCTCAAATTTTTTTCTTTTGAGCTCACTTTCGGCCCTATCTTTCTCATTCATAGTGTAGGTTGGAGGTTGGAAAGTACCTCTAGGAGCCTCCTCCTTTTTTGGCCATGGCTTGAAGTTGGAAGTAGGTGGTTTTATTGTTGCAACTTGTCTTTGGTTGGGAAATGAGGATCGCATCATCCCACTTCTTTTCCTTTGGGATTCGATCTTGTTGGCAAGGTGGCACATGTCTTCATAAGTTGTATGTGGATACAACTCAAGTTGGTTGGCTATATCTCTATTGAGACCACTAAGGAACCTAGCCATTGAAGCATCCTTGTCTTCTTCCAAGTTCAACCTCAAGATGTAGAGCTCAAGTTCCTGTCTATACTCTTCTATACTTTTTGCACCTTGTTTTAAAGTCATGAGCATATAATGAAGCTCTCTATAGTAGTGCTCGGGCACAAATATTTCTCTCATCAAAGCTTTTAACTCTCTCCAAGTATCAACCAGTGGTCTACCACTTCTAACTCTTTGGCTTACTACTACCCTTTCCCACCAATGTAAAGCATAGCCAGAAAATTCGGCTATTACAAGTCTAGCTTTTAAGAACTCATTACAATTTTTCAACATAAACATGTTGTCTACTTGCCTCTCCCAATCTAAAAAAATGTTAGGGTCATTCTCACCTTTAAAACTAGAGAGCTTCCACTTCATTCGGTCCATGGTTTGTTCACCCTGGTCTCTTCCACGGTTGGCAACAAATGGAACATGTTCATGATCATCAGATAATGGCTCTCCATGCCTAGCTTTTGGTCTTGTGACTTCTTCAAAGTGTCTAGGCATACCTCTAACTCCAAAACCGCCTCTTCTACCACCGTAAGGAGGTGGATGAAGTTCTTCATCAAAATGTAGAGGTTGGTGGAACTCGGTTGTCCTAGAGCAATTAAAGGGTCCATTGCTCCTTGGGATAGTAACATTGAGACTACCATGAGGACTAACCTCCCTTTGTTGATTAGAGAGATTAGTGACATCCCTTCTAATATCCCTCATCTCATCTCTTAAGGATTGTAACTCTTGCATTATGAGACTCAAAGGGTCATCACGTTGGGAGTTTCTAGACTCTTCTCCAAAAGGAGTTGGTGCTTGAGCTTGGGTTGACATCTTGATAGTGTTTACCTCACAAAACTCTCTTATTTAACTCTCTTTGGCTTTTTCTGAGGATATTCTCACAATTCTTGCCTTTTTCTAAGGTTCAAGTCTCAAAGAATTCTATAAGTTCTTAACAAAGATTTAACAACTCTACTCAAGTTTAAAACAACCAAAAAATATCACAAACAAAAACTAGTTGAGAAATATGAGAAGCAAGGAAAATGATATTGAGTCATCCATTCATTTTAAGGAAGTTCAACAACATTTCCAAGAGCATTTGAGTCAATAATGGTAGATTGACCAAATGAAGAAGTAATACTGAAAAAGGAAAGAAATTCGACCACAAATACAAACACAAAGCTAGGATACTTCAAGAACACAAAAGAATAAAAACAAAAGTTCCTAGCAAGCAGAGTAGATGACATACTCGGCTTCTTTTGAAAACTGTTATTGAACCACAAGTCTAAATTGAATGAGGTTTATCTAGAAATATCCTCACTCAAAATTATTGAGTTTAGCCTCAAGAATCAAAGAAAAGGGATTAGTAAAACAGAGCATATGCTCAGATCATTTAAGCACTTTTTGTCTACGGAAAAGCCAGGTGCACCTTCAAGTTTTTTTTACTATTTTGAGATATCAAATTAAGTGAAAATTAGATGAGACTTGTTTAATTTGTTTCCCAGATCAATATAGTATAACTCCATGTAAAAAGATTGCAATGTTCTAGTCATATTCTAGGTCATTCAAGCACTCTATTTTTGTGTTGCCATTTTCCAGCAATCTTGTCTCTTTTCTCTTTTTTTTTATCTTTTTTTTTTTTTATTTTTTATGAAAGATATCTCAAAAACACTTACTTGAAGGTGGCTCTGATACCAAATGATGTGGAATGATCTTCAAGAGCATAAAATTTCATCCAAGAAGTGAGGGAGAGAACGAACAAAACAAGTGTAACAAGTAGAAAAGAGAAAGTGCATTTGATAGGACTTGAAAATGTTAAACTTATAGCAACCTTTGATATATTAAATCTAAGACCTTAAGAAGGTTTAAACAAAATCTTTTCTTCAAAGTTCAAGCAAACCTAAGGTATTTTGAACCTTAGACCTCAATAAAACAAGAAGAAGACCTCAGGACTAGTTTTCTACAAGAGTGTAGTAACTAGTATGAAGGAATTTTGGTGATCAACCTTGAAGCTCTTGGAACTTTCAACAAGTCCTCAAAGTGATTTTTCTTTCAAGGAAGTTCACCCTTGAGAAGATAGAAAATAAAAAAAACTAAACTAAAAACTAAGAATACTAAGAGAAGAACCTTTGTCTTGAAATATTTCTTGATTAGCCTTTACAAAATGGAAGACTACATATTTATAGAGACTTGAGGGAAAAAGGATTAGGAATGTTTCCCTCTCATATTTTTAGCCCAAAAATTAAGCACCATAAATCTAAACCTCAAAATGAAGTCCCAAATTTAAGCTCCAAATTGAAGCCCCAAATTTAAGGCATATTCCGACCATCTATCAAGGTAAATTTCCAATTTCTAACTTATTTAAAACTTTAGCATATTGCCCCATAAAATCTTGGACATCAAAATTTAGCCCTTGAAACTTCTCTTGCTCAATTTGGTCTTTGTGACTCTTTAGTTGTTTTGCCTTGGCTCTTGTCACAACTCCTTGATGTTCTTGCATGTCTAACCGGTTCACATCATTTTCCCAAAGTTGAGAGATCATCAGAATCATTCGGAAGACATCCAGAAGGAGATTCAAAAGAGACTCCAGCTTCAGGTAAAGCTCCCCAAAGGTTCTTCCCATAGGTTCTCCAACAAAGGTCTTCTTCGAGTCATCAAGTGTTCTTCATGTTCTTCGTCTGAAGGAGTGAAGAAATCTTTAAAGGATCTACAATCCGAGATTAAGCTCCTAAGCCCTTGTTCATCATCAGAGTTCATCCAATTCAAGATAAAGCTCTCAAGCCCTCGATTCACAAAGTCCTTCTGACTTGACATCAAGCTTTGAAGCCATCAAGTTCAAATTAAATTCGTCCGAATCGACACCAAGTTTCCAAGCCGTCGAGTTCACCATCGAAGTTTGTCCAATTTGAGATCAAGCTTTTAGGAACTCAATTCATCATCAAAGCTCATCTAATTCGAGATAAAGCTCTCAAGCTCTCGATTCACATAGTTCATCGATTCAAGATCAAACTCTTAATCCCTCGATCCATCATTAAAGCTCATGCGATTTGATATTAAGCTTTCGGCCATTGAGTTCACAACCGAAGTTCATTCGATTCGAGATCAAGCTTTCTAACCCTCGAATCAATGTTTTACTAAAAATTTGAATCGAAAGATTCTCGTACAAATTAGGAACTTCTCCAGGGTTTCCTATAACCACTTCAAATATTAAATAAATTACATTGTTGCTATATTTTTCTTGTCTTTGATTTTTAGACTTGAAATTTTGTTGCGTACAAATTTTAACACATCCAGTGGGACAATCTTTGCCTCCCATCTCTTCTCTTCAAAGTTCAAATCAATCAACCTCAAATCTTCAAGTATCAAATACATGGCTCCGAAGAATGACATATCAAAATCTATGTTCGAAGGTTTCTAATATCAAAGAAATTGTCAATGCATTTGGCATGCTTACAAGCTTCAAGTGCTTGAATAATGACAAATAAGACAAGCGCATTTTCTCAAAAGAAATTTCAAAACATATTTGTTGGTCCAAAGATATCATCTTTGTCAAAGCAAGATCATGAAACTTCAAGTGATGACTTGTCCTTCAAAGTGCTCTTAAGGACTTAAGATGTGACTCTTCTATGACAAAAGATTCAAGTTCTTTTTCAGTGGCAACTGTCATTGTGACCGGAACAATTATCATCAAAGAGGAACTAGCATGCCTTACAAATTTAGTTGAAGATCTTGCAAACATTCCCAAGAGCATGAGTATTCCATTGCTCAAATCATGAATCACCAGGAAAAGAATGGTGAGACAAGTCAAGCTCCTCCTATAGTGGCAAAAATGCAAGACGAAGTGGTTGACTCAAAGAAAGATTACGAAATCCAAATGTCTTCTGATGGATTAGTCCTTGTTGATCAATTGAGAGAGTTTATCAACGGCACCAGCAAAGAGAAATATGAAGAGGGTAGCAAATCCATCCACTTATGCTAAACCCTATTCTCATAGGATTGATACCATGATGATGCCTACTTGAAATCAACCACAAAGATTTCAACAATTTTATGGCAAAGGAAACCCTAAGTAACATGTGGCTCACTTAATTGAGACATGTAATGATGTTGGCACATACAGATATCTTTCTGTGAAGCAATTCGTGCAATCTCTTAAAGGAAATTCTTTTGATTGGTATACAAATTTAGAGTCTGGAACCATTGATAGTTAGGGGCAACTCAAGCAAGAATTTATGAACTTCTTCTATAGCACTCACCGAGTTGTAAGAAATCTAAATCTCAATTACAGAGATCGCCTAAGTAAGTCGTCTTCCATAGAGATGTGCATTCAAGGCATGCATTGGGGACTTCAGTATATCCCTAAAGGAATCATGCCCAAAACATTTGAAAAACTTACTACTCGTGCACATGACATAGAGTTGAGCATCGCTACAAATGGAGGTGAAACACCTGTGAAATATCCAAATAAAGAAAAAGAGTATGAAGATCTCGAGAAAGGGGACAAATCTTCCTCCACAATTAGGATTTGCAAAGTCATTCCAACAAATTTGAAGTGATGAAATCGAACTCTCCTTGACTGTGCGAGCATAAAATACAAAGTCTCGCTAATAAATAAAAAATGGTGAAAATGAAGCTCCATGATTGCATGAGTCTAAACTGCAAAGTCTTGCTGCCAACAAATTCAAAATGGTGAAAATGATACTTCTTAACTGCACGAGTCTAAAATGCAAAGTTTGTTCAAGTCCAAATGTTCTAAACATACGCTCCTTGACTGCACGAGCCTAAACTGCAAAGTCGATTCAAAAAGTTCAAGTATTGAAAACAAATGCTCCTTTATTATACGAGCTTAAACTGCAAATTCATTCAACTCCCAAATGTCGAAACTAAATGCTCCTTGATTGCAAGAGCTTAAACTGCATAGTCATCTTAAATCTAAATGGTGAAAAAAGACGCTCCTTATTGCACAAGCCTAAACTGCATCATCATTTAAAATCCAAATGAGGAAAGTAGATACTCCTTGAC
Source organism: Catharanthus roseus (assembly GCA_028651295.1). Taxonomy (NCBI): domain Eukaryota; kingdom Viridiplantae; phylum Streptophyta; class Magnoliopsida; order Gentianales; family Apocynaceae; genus Catharanthus; species Catharanthus roseus. The sequence continues at coordinate 14,972,659 of JAPQWS010000168.1, read as the reverse complement.
ACACGAGCTTAAATTGCAAAGTTATGCAAGTCCCAAATGTCGAAGACGAATGCTCCTTGACTGCACGAGCCTAAATTGGAAAGTTACTCCAGTGATGAAAATCAATGCTCCTTGACTGTACGAGTTTAAATTGCAAAGTCATCTCAAGTTTAAATGATCCAATATACGCTCCTCGACTACACGAGCTTAAATTACAAAGTCATCTCAAGTCCAAATGATCAAGTACACGCTCCTTGACTGCACGAGTTCAAACTGCAAAGTCATGTCAAGCCCTAAGGGATGAAATATATATGCTCCTTAACTGCATGAGCATAAACTACAAAGTTACTCCTGACCCGCATAAGTATAAACTGTATCAAGACAACTACCAAAAGTGTAGTATGTGGTTAAAAGTATTGCTAAAACTCTCCAATAAATCTAAGTTGGTAAAAATGGATACTCCTAGCCTGCATGAGTTAAAATTGTGAACGACAAAATCCTTTTCCTCTATCAAGTTTCTATCATAAAAGTGTTGGGCGAAAGTGATCCACATCCTTCTTTGGCAAGTCAAAGACATAAAGTCAGTATGATAGAGAAGACGCAAGGAAAGTTGGTGCTTTGATGTTGGTGCTCTTAATATTCAACATGGATAGTGAATTCTCTTTTTTTCCCCTCCATTCTTCATGAAGTGGAATGATGACAGGGGTTTTGTTGAAGTTGAGGTGTGATCTTCATTCTTTTCTCGAAGGAGGTGTGCCATACTTCACGTCTTTCTTGAATAAAAATTTGATCCACTTTCCAATGATGACTTCCAAATTGATGTCGATGCCCTTTTGATCAAGTGGTATGTTTGAAAGAGATTCTCGCAGTCCCATTGAAACATATCCTTTATTGTCAAGGTCTACTCGTGTAAGTTTTGCAGCATTAGGAGACACCTTTATCGACGAGATGCCTAGTATTAGCAAGCCTCCAAGGTTCTGCAAATCCCACAGTGAGATGAACATCTCAATAGCAGACAGAAAGGAGTCAAAGCTTCACATGCTGCCATAATAATGAAGTTTCCGTCGTGAATAAAGAGCGATGTATACACAGCGTTGTAGATCTTTGTTGTTTTCAAATTCCCAGCAACTCAAGATATCTTGCGTCCCCCATCAATGCTCTATTGTGGAACTTGCTAGGAAACTTGATTATTGAATTTCATTGGACTTCTCTGTTGGTTGTTCTACAATCGAGTGAAGAAGGCTTTTTTATGGAATCTGAAGAGCGAAGATTATTTCTAAAGTTGATGCTCGTTCACAAATCCTTCATAGGATATGTTGGTGTCTTCAGAGAAGGAGTACTTCTGAAGTTGATGCCCGTTCGCAAATCCTTCATGGGATGAGTTGTGGTTATCTTTGACAAAGGGCCTGCCTATTTGCCAGAGACTACTTTGAAAACTGCCAAAGTTATTGCCACCTTCATTGGGTCGTTGACTTTTTCGAATGACTATGACATCTGGGCCTAGCAAAAAAAGGTCCAAGAGAAAGAAAATGCATCATTGTTGGGCTAGCAAAAGAAATGTCTAAAAGATACCATGCATGCATGGTCATATCAAAAGCTTCATGCAATCATTGGTTTATAAAAAAGGTCAAAGTGCACTATATTGATGCATGTAGAGAAAGAATTTAAATGTGAGAAACACAGAATAGTGCGAGGTTTATAAAAGTTAAAGGTAAAAAGAAAAAGGATAGCTCACAAAATTTTCTTCGCATTGCGAAGAACTCCCTCTGCTTTGATTGAAGTCTACTTGGAAATCTCTTCAAGCTTGTGTCAAGAATAAGACGAATAAATTCAATATATAGAGGTATGAAAGGTAGTGACTAGTCTACTAATTCTATAAAGATTCAAGTTAAAATCTTAGAAGGATTTAACTTCTAAATTTCAAAAGGATTCAAGTTTCTAAAAATCCTATGAAGATTCAAAATAAAAATTCTTCAAGGATTCAAGCTTCCAAATTCTATGAGAATCAAAGACTTAGTATGAGAAAGATTCAACTTCCTTAATCTTTGGGGATTCTATAACCCTAATTTGATTGATCGGAAGACTTCAAATGGGTTAAGGAAAAAAGGAAAAAAATTGTTGAGAGAGAATTGGAAATTTGAATCATGAACAATATGGCAATTTTCATTGATATTCATATCATTAATTACCAAAACAAATACAAAAAAAGGCCACACAGGCGAGATGTTTCTGGAGGGGTTGATCAAAAGATCACCTCCAAGTGTGAACTTAGCCTAGTTTCAAAATAAAAAAAATACAAAAAAAGTGAAGCGTTTGGAACTGCGTATTACCCTAAGGAAGGGGACATTTTCAATTCACAAAAGTTGCATACGAGTATTTCAAATCTTGTCTCTAGAGTTTTAGACTAAACTTTTATCCAAGTCTTGAAGTGGAGGCATTTGTAGGAAATAAAATTTTAAATTAATTTATTTAGTTAAAGACAAAATAAAATAAACATTTTAATCTTAATTATTTAAAGTAAATTGATGAAAAAAGTTTTTATGCCATCTAAATTGGGCTTGACCATTTAAATAAGATCTAAACTCATTTTATATAAAACCTAATAAAATGAAATTTATGCAATTGGGTGCAATTAAATTGAGCCTAAAGCCATTTTACATTAAGTCTGTTGAATAATGGGTTAAACCTATTCGTCGTCCAGAAGAAAGAATTTGGCTAACCCAAACCACTGATGGGTTGCTTAGCCACTAAGTAACGTAAAGTCCAATCTCCGCCCGTAAATAAGGATCTACCCCAAGGTTGAGAGATCATTCAGAATCATTCGGAAGACATTCAGAAGGAGATTCAGAAGAGACTCCAGCTTTAGGCAAGCTTCCCAAACTCTCTTCCCAAAGGCTCTCCAACAAATGTCTACTTCGAATCATTAAGTGTTCTTCACGTTCTTCATCCAAAAGATTGAAGAAAGCTTTAAAGGCTTTGTAGTCCAAGATCAAGCTCCTACGCCCTTGTTCATCATCAGAGTTCATCCGATTCAAGATAAAGCTCTCAAGCCTCTCGATTCACAAAGTCCTTCACACTCGACATCAAACTTTCAAGCCGCTGAGTTCAAATCAAAGTTCGTCCGACTCGACATCAAGCCTCCAAGCCGTTGAGTTTACTATCAAAGTTTGTCTAATTCTAGATCAAGCTTTCAAGCCCTCGATTCATCATCAAAGTTCATCTGATTCGAGATAAAGCTCTCAAGCCCTCGATTCACAAAGACGTTCACACTTGACATCAAACTTTCAAGCCGCTGAGTTCAAATCAAAGTTCGTCCGACTCTACATTAAGCCTCCAAGCCATTGAGTTCACCATCAAATTTTGTCTAATTCTAGATCAAGCTTTCAAGCCCTCGATTCATCATCAAAGTTCATCTGATTCGAGATAAAGCTCTCAAGCTATCGATTTACAGAGTTCATCCCATTTGAGATCAAGCTCTAAGCCCTTGATCCATCATTAAAGTTTGTGCAAATCGACATAAGCTTCCAAGTCATCGAGTCCACAATTTAAGTTCGTTTGATTCAAGATCAAGTTTTCCAGCTCTCGAATCAATGTTTAACTGGAAAAGAATTGGAGAATTCTCTTACAAATTAGGAACTTCTCCAGGGATTGTTTTAACAACTTCAAATATTAAATAAATCGCTATATTTTTCTTGTCTTTGATTTTCAGACTTGAAATTTTGTTGCATATAGTGCAATTCCATTTTACTAGTGCAATCCCCCATAACCTCCATTTTACTCTAACCCTTTCTTTCACCATATAATTTTTCTCTCTAAAATCTTAAATTTCAAACTCAAAATTGTTTGTTTGATCTAATATAAATGAAGATATGAATATAAACGTTGAATTATATTTGGAAAACATTGATTTTGAGGTAAGATTTAATTTGAAAATAAAAAAGTTAAAAAATTAGTTAGCTCAAGGTCAGGACCAGGACTGGTTTAGCAAAGGTCCGACTAGTTCACTAGGGACATCAAGAACATCAGATAGTCCGATTCGGCCTTAGTTAGTTACCAGGGCAAAAAGAATATCGATCTTGTTCAAGCCATCCCTGTTAACCAGGGCCAAACCGGACCAGCCCTAGCAGATTAGTCCTGCCGATTTTTTTATTTTTTGTTGGTAAATGTTTTTCTATTTTTTTTCATTTTTGTAAATTTTTTTGTAAGTTTTTTATTAAATTACAAAGAAACAAGATTGATTCTTTAGATCAAGTTCAAGTTGATCCAGAAATTTTGTTTCTCTCACATATTTCCTCTGTATTTTTTGTTTAGAACATGCATTTTCTCTGTGTTACTTGTTTTTCATTTACACGACAAAAAAAATACCCTTTTACCGACGGCTGTTTCTAACAGCAAAAGGGTCCAATTTCCGATGGAATAAAGTAATTTTACAGAAGTTTTACCAATTTAGTCAAAAAAATTGGAGGAAAAATACACGTCAAAATTGGCGACACTTACCGATTGATATTGCCGTTGGTAACAGAAGTCACCGAGGGTCATTAGCCACAAAAAGGTAAGTGTCAGTAATTAAATTTAAGAGTCGGGTGTCCCTGCCCCTGAGGTGCCACTTTGATCTTCCTCTACTCCTCCTTTCTATTGATGCCCCTAACCCTGGCACTATTATCCCTGACCCCAAAGATGACACCCCTCATCCTCTAGTGAAGTTAGATGGCCTGAAGATATTTGATACTTTTGAGGATGTTATATTATGTGGATGTTTTATATATTTGATTTTTTATGAGTTTTAGCTTATTAATGTTTTAATATCGAATGTTTTAGATTGTGTATGAATAGTTATTTATGAGTTTTAGCTTATTAATGTTTTAATATCGAATGTTTTAGATTGTGTTGAATAGTTATTGTTGTTGTTGGGTTTCTTGCATTTCAGGAAGTTTTGGGTCGGTTTTATAAATTATATATGTATATATATAAAGAACCTTACCGACAAAAGCTACAATAAGATTTTTTTTCTGGACCATTTACCGACGAATCACTAGTCGATAGCAGTCGTCAGTGCACACTGCGATGAAAGAGAAGCCCGTCGGTACTACTTATGACGAGCAATATTCGTCTCTAATTGGCAACGAGATTGGACCCGACGGGTCAAAAATTTTATATCGGTAAGCACGTCAGTAATGACTGTTACCGATGGTTATATCGTGTGTAACTTTTGTTACTAACGAGAACCAGTCGACGGTCATATTGCTGTCAGTAATATGTACTGCCGACGGATAGTCGGTGGTTCCTGCCTCGGTTAATTAGGTATTTTTTGTAGTGTTAGTATTTTGTTTGATTTGGTAAATAGTTTGATAATTAACGGTTTACTCTTGAGGTTGTATTAGTACTTGATCTAGTGAAGTAAGAAAAGAAGAATTGCATAATATGATAATTGGATCTTAGATGATGAATTAATTGACAAAAAGTAAGATTTGGGCTTAGACTGGTTCAGTGGTAGGGGCAACCGGCAATAGTCCTAGTAAATCTCTAGAGATAATGCAAGTTTTTTCAAATCTTTTTTTGTTTTTTAATCTTGGATGATTTTTAACTCATTTTTGAAGATTTGAATTTAAAGAACACTAAGAAATTGATATTTTTACATTATTTTGTGAAGATTTCTTGTATATTTGCTTGGATTTGAAAATTGGAATGAAGTTTTCTTTAGAGAAAAATTAGGTAAGGAATGGTAGAGAGAGAAAGGGGTTAGGAGAAAATGGAGATATTGGGGATTGAACTATTAAATGGGATTTCAAAAAGAAATTCCCTTTGGTGGCTTAGGCAAATAATTATTTAGAATAGGAAAGAAATAAATTGGCCCTTGTATCTAGTGGTGGAGTTTTCATTTGGGCCCATATTTTATTCCTTTTTATGTAGCTTGCCTTTTTGAGAAAGTAGTTTGTACCTTTTTTCTCATTCTTTAAGGAGTATATATATACATATATATATATATATATATATATTTGAAGGTTCAAAAAGAGTGCTGGGACATTTAGAAGGGAGATTTCAAGGATAATGGCAAGAATATTTCTTTATAGAAAAAATAATAGTAGGAATATTATAGGGGTCCATAAATTTAACTCGGGAATATGAATGTATAGCGCAAAAAAATCATTATTTTTCCTCCTCTTTCTCGCTCTACACAGTTTCTCTCTGACTTCTCTCTACTCATTCTCCACTCTAAAACTAAAATTTTAACATTGAACTTGTATTGGAGGTAGATATGGATCATTATGAAGAATTTGTAGAAGAAAATATCAATTTAGATGTAAGAAAAGTTGAATTTTTTTTTTCAAAATTGGGGCTCGGATCGCCCGGATGGGCGACCTGGACATGAGCGGATCGCCGGTCCTGGCCACCTGAGCAGGTCCGGGTTGCCGGTCCGGGCGACCCGAGCTTCAGGTTTTTACGGAAGAAAGTATTTTTGTAGGTATTTGGAAAACTTTAAACATGAATAACTCTGCGATCGAATGTCTGTTTCATGCGTATGACCACTCGTTTCGATGGTTCTCGTAAAGATAAACGCAACAGCATCGTCAAAATAGTGATCTGAACGCTTTTCGGGACAAAAAAATTGTCTCGTATAGTCAAAAACTTTGACAGGGCATAACTTTGCGCTCGGACGTCCGATTGAGGCGATTCTTGTGGGCATTTCATGTATTTTTTTGAGATCTACGCGTCAGAAACTGCCTAAAGAGTCCTATTTTCGTTTTAATTTACGTTTTTGTAATTTTCTAATACTTTCTCTTATTAACTAAAAAATTAAGGCACCAATTTGAAAATTAAACAGAGGAGCAGTCTTCTTTTTTCTCTAATTAAAAATAAATATCCGTGATCGACACCAATTTTGCAAGGCACCAAGTTTGTAATTTTTTTGCCCCGAAACACGTTCGGATCACTATTTTGATAATATCATTGCATTTAACTTTATGAGAACTATCGAAACGAGTGGTCATATACGTGAAACAGACATCCGATCGTAGAGTTATTCATGTTTAAAGTTTTCCAAATACCTACAAAAATTCTTTCTTCCTTAAAAGAAAAAAAAAAACCTGTATCTCGGGTCGCCCGGACCGGTGTCCCCGACCTGCTCGGTCGCCAGGACCGGCGATCCGCTCATGTCCGGGTCGCCCGTCCGGGCGATCCGAGCCCCAATTTTGAAAAAAAAAATTTAATTTTCCTTATATCTAAATCGATATTTTCTTCTACAAATTCTTCATAATGATTCATATCTACCTCCAATACAAGTTCAATGTTAAAGATTTTAGTTTTAGAGTGGAGAAGGAGTAGAGAGAAGTTAGAGAGAAACTGTGCAGAAAGAGAAAGAGGAGGAAAAATAATGATTTTTTTCGCACTATACATTTATGTTCTCGAGTTAGATTTATCGGCCCCCATATTATATGCACATTAGAATTTTCAAGAGGATAAGATGTAAATACATTTCTATTAAATAAAAGTTACTTGTTCATTCCATGCATTTGGTTTTTTTTTTTTTTTTTTTTTTGTAAAAAGAAATGCGGTACTTTCGTCGTGATTATAATTTAAATGTTTGGATGGACATTTTGTGACACTATATTTGTAGGAATAAAATTTTAATTAAGTTAAATAAATTAAATTATTTTAATGTGCAATTTAAGAGAAACTATTCCTATATATACTTATAAATTATTTTAATAAACATTGTAATAGATAATTAATATATCATAATTTTTATATATTTATGACATCATGATGATGTCATTGCATTGTGCACCGGGTTGATCTACTGACTCATTGACCCAGTAACTTGATCGGTTCAAGTTTGATGCTGACAAAATTGCATGAAATAAAGAAGCAAAGATATGTACGAGAAGGAAAAAAAAGGAAAGCCTAACTTCTCCCTATTAAGAAAAGGTTCCAAATACATTTTATATCACCACTCCGCCACTTTAAACCAAGTTATATATCACTTTTTTTTTCTATTTTTTAGGAGGGGTGCTTAATTAATCACTTGACACCTCATGGTTTTCTCGATCATTATGATACTGAAACATTTTATGCTCATTCATTCAATTAAAAAATTACTCGATCCACAACCAACTGCTTTCACATGCGATTTACAATATGAGGGCTAAAAGAAAGAATTTAAAAAAAAAAAAATTCCCTCCAGAATAAGTTGCATACATCTCACGTGACTCTTAATTAAAAACACTAAATAAAGTAATCCCGAAGATGACAACTTTTAGCTTATTTTCTTGGGATTGTTCTTTTATTTTCTATTTTTTTAATTAAGAGTGAAATGAGATATCTATGTAACTGATTTTAGAGGAAATTTTTTCAAAGTTCCTTTTTTGCCCTCACGTTAAACGTGCATGAATAGAACCGGTGGCAAGTCGAGAAATTTTTAATCAGTTGGACGACCGTAAATGTATTGGTATCAGAATGGTAAAAAATAGGTATCAAGTGATTATATTGAGCAAAGTTTAAGTACCAAAGTTTCCATATTCCCCTTTTTTCCTCTTCTTCTTTTATTCTCCTTCATGACTTCTTCTCTTGTTTTCCTTTTCCCTTCTTCTCCCATTCTCCTACTATAAAAACAAAATAAAACAAAACAAAAGGCTTATAGTTATAACTACATTTTCTCCTTACAGTCACCTCTGTCCTATCCTCCGTTTTCTTTCATGCTTCTTGTATGCAGTGAAATTTCAAGTCTATAAATAAAAGACAAAAATATTAAGCGATAAAGAATTTTATTTAATATTTTGAAGTTGTTATAAATCTCTAGAGAAAATATTAATTTGTAGGAGAATCCTTTGATTCTTCTCTTCAGGAAAACTTTGATTCGAGTGTTTGGAAAGCTTCATCTCCGAATTTTTAATCAACGTCTTAAAATCTTGATCTCGACGCAGACACTTAATGATGAACTCGAGGGCTTGAAAACTTAATCTCAGATCGTAGAGTCGTTGAAGCTTTCTTCACTAATTCTGATGAAGAAATCATTGAAATGCTGGTATATTTGGAAAAGATATTTGTTGAAGAGCCTTTAGGGAGAATTTCTGAAGAGGGATTTCACTTGTCAGAAGTTTGAGTGTCTTTTGAATCCTGTTCTAAATTCTTTCAACACTTATTTATAAGCGGAGATGGATCTTTGGGTTGCTTTGTTGCCAAGAAACCATCACTGATGTTAGGTTAGCCCAGTATTTATTTGAGTTGGTCCAACGTAAAATGACTTTGGGCTCAATTTAATTAAGGCCCAATTAAATAATTGTCGTATTTATTGAGCTTTATTTAAAATGGGTTTGAATATTTAGATAATTCTAAATCCAACCTAATATGAATGACCAAGACCCTTTTTTATTAATTTAATTTAAATAGTTAAGACAAAAATATTTATTTTATTAATTAATCTTTAATTAAATAAATGAATTGAAATTTTACGGTCGATGATAAATCCTAATTACCAATGAAGTATCTGGAAATAGCTTCTGCTTATCCTGAAACATATTAATACACAAAGGGCGGGATTAACCTCATTTTACCTTCAATGCTTTAGTCAAAGAGTAATTTTAATAGAGTAATTGTACGGTAAAAACTAACTTAACTTATAAATATAATCAATACCTTTTTATAGTGTACCAAAACGTATATTTTAGTTTCCCAATCTATATTTAGGAATTGAATTTTCCTGACCCTCTAACCTTTGTGAGGTCATCGGGTTTAATAATGATGTAATAAGGTTTGACTCTTAAAAAAGACTTCCCCTTTAAATAATGGCTTGCTGGCCTAGCTTAAATAAATGAGATGGGCCGGTCCCATCAGTCTACATTTCTATTTTTGGCATGAGATTAAAGTGAACAAGAACTTGATGGTGTTCAAATGAAGAAATGTTGTGTTGTTGTGGTACAATCTCTTGACTCCAAACATAGAATGTTGAGAAACAGAAGCAATTAGTCCTCTTGAGATTAAAGTGGTGAAGCTTGGAACATTTCAAAAGCTAATAGATTTTTTTATAAAGAACATATGTGAAGGGCGTTAATAAATGCAACTCGAAAATCTATAAGGATAATTTGAAAAAATTTAAAAATTTTCATTTTTTCCGAAAAATTTTCTCTCTCTAAAAAAAATTCTCTAAACTCTCTCTAGGACTCTTCACTTCAATCTCAGATCTTGGAAGATCTGACCATTCAAATTAAAAAACAAAGGTTAGTTCTTCGATCTATACTCATTTAATTACAATTTTATTGATTTAGATCATGAAATATACCTTGAATTTGAAAAAAAAAATCGCAATTTTAGGTTGAAATTTTTTCTGCCGAAAATGATCACTTTCGCTCAGGCCAGTGAAAGTCCTAGTGATTTTTGCCCAGTCAAGCGAAAGTCACTGGAATTTCCGCCAGCCGGAGCGGTCCTCCACGTGAATTTTCGCCAGGCTGGGCGGAAATTCAAGGTACTTTCCGCCAGCCTGGGGGAAGTGACCTGCAGTGTAATTTTTTTAATATTTATTTATTTATTTTACATTTTTGTTCATAATTATTTAAGAAGTGTTTCTTGAATTTAATTTTATGTTTATTTGAGTTGTTATTTCATTTTCTATGTGTAGAATAAATGTTAGTAGTTGTTTAAAATATTTTATATTATAATATTTATTATTAATATGATTATGAATTAGGTTTTAGTGAACCTTAATCTTCATGCATCATTTTGATATGGTTTACGGTTTAGGGTTTTAATAAGAATTAATAATAAATTAATAAGTACTAATTAAATTATTAATACTAGAGAAAGCATTTAAAAATTAATACTATTTCATATAGTAAATCCAGTTTAAAATAAATAATAAACCAATAATAAATGTCATTTCAAATGTAACTAGTTTGAAATTGCTTTCTTATATTTATGTGTTTAGTATGAAAATGTGTTATATGATTGCTTAACAATTTGAAGGTTAATTTGAATTGATCATTATTCTTGGCCTTAGGTTTTAGGGTTTAGATAAGATGAAATAATATATAAATTAATAATTATTACTAAGTAATATTAGTGATGAAATAAAATAAACTAATAATAGTACGAAATAATAATAGTAGAAATGAAATATTAGTAAATAATACAAAATAAAATAAAATAGTAGAAATGAAATAACAGATCCTGATAAGAATAAATAATAAAATAATAATATAAGAAAAACTAAATGTTCTAATTTATAAAAATCTTTATTAATGTGTTTGAATAAATAATAGGTGGTTTGACCAAGCGGCTGTAGAGGAGATGATGATCTTGGTCCTATCATGGACATGACAAGTCGAGTTCAGGGACACACTGTCACAACTTCGTCTAGAGCTGTGAGGGGACGACATAGTACATCCCACCTCCCGTCTACCTCTAACCATCTTCCTGCTAGTTTTTATTATGATACAGGTGCACCCAGGTCTTCTACCTAACCACCGCCTTTACTTTTTAGATCTCGACCTGCCCTCCCATCACACCTGTCTCACACTCCTGTAACATATGAGGCATATGGATCTACACATCCACCTTCACACCCCCTAGCCGCAGTGTATGATCCCTACCTATATGCTCATATTGTACATCCTCATATACCATATAGATCTTCAGCTCAGGAGCCTTTAAATGAGTTTAATGGTCCAACGAAGACGTTAGGGGCAGAGTTTTTTGAGCAGATGGTGGGTGCCGTCCCTCCCAATTCTTCATATAGTATACATGATTATACTGCTATAGATTATAGTGTTTCATCTTCTGAGCCTTTCATAGGGAGGCATTCTGCAGATATGTACTTTGAGGGTGATATGGGTTTAGGCGAGGAGCATGACAGGGCCCGATCCCTACATATTGACGGAGAGGCCCATGAGAGAGTTGATGGTGATGGTGTTGGTGATGATCATGATGACAGTGAGGATGCTGGAGATGAGGAGCAGCCTGTGCCTATGGCACCTGTAGCACCTGCTAGAGGATCCGATGGGCGACCTCATCACGGAGAAGGGAAAGGGTTGACCGACAGTTTTATGTCGGTCATGAGTAAGATTTTAGGGTCTCGTAACAAAAGACTTGATAAGGCTCGTGATATTCCGGCTCCTACTCAAAGGAAGAAAGTGAAGGTTTCAAATTGGGAGCAGCCAGGCCCAGCAGAGGGAGGTTCTGTTGACCCGGAGCTTACTCTGTGGATCATCACTTATCTCGCCAGCTCTCTTTATCTCAAGCCATATCTTCTTCAAAGTCAAACAACTGATTTGATTACTTACATTCTTCAATATGGGATTACTCTCCGCCTCATACTTTTCTTTCGGTTTAGAAATCTACAATGAGCTTTTTATCTGAGTTATTTAACTCTCGATGACAGAGTCAATATTAAGAAAAACGTTGTCAAAATCTCCATGACAGGTTGATAGCCACAGCTTCAATACCAAATATTTGCTCTCAACATGGTTCGTTGTCTCATCCCCAAAATGCAACATTTCAGATGTCCAACCCTGTAAAATTTATGCGCCAATGGATTCAACCATGTGTTAAATAGGTATGTAAAAAGTCTGGCCTTCTATGGTATTCTGCCTCATCAATTTCATTTATTAATTTGTACCAGGAGCAATTTACGAACCGTTGTGCAACCTCTTCATCTTTAACCATTTCTATTAACTTTGCCAACACATTCTGATTGATGTACATTCCACATAACTTATTATATGAATTTCTGAACACATCATCAATTACAGGCATAAGTCTGCTTTCCCTATTAGTAATAATCACGATTAGCTCACCATCATTAAGAATTGAACCGTTCCCCGTTGACATAGCAGATAAAACATATAAGTGATTGATTTGTTGAACTCATTTGTATGTCGTAGCCTGTTCATTGCACAAAAAAGCAGTTGCCACTGAGAAGTTCTTCCCGGTCAGAGTCATCCCTACAGCTTCCAATAGTGGCATATTGTACCTTAACTAAAAAATAAAGGGGAAAATTTATGATTAACATGGCAACTATTTTAAACGAACTTCAAAATATTTTTAACTATTTTTAAAATAATGATTAAAAGCAATATACATTTAAATTAATAAAGAGATTTAATAATACAATGATCTACTAGAGAAATTACTTGTTCGTTTTATACGTGGTATCCATTATCAGTACATATGGCCACATTCTAATTATTGCAATTGATGTTGGGTGTGTAACGATAATATTACTAAGTACGTTTCTCTCCTCACGGTTTCTGTAGAAGACCGTGTAACCCCATTGTTCTTCTTAATCTTTGCAACAACATTGTATATTTTCTGTGCACTATATATATCATAAAAATTCGTTTTATTAACGGAAGAAAAAAATCTAAAATATTTTAATAAACTATTAAAAATAATTCCGTTCTAACATACCTAACTGCACAACCAACGTCTTGATCTCGGAAAAATTGTAGGATATTACGAGGCGGCACATGACTCTTCCTGAACTGCTTCGTCTGTTGTAACTGCTCCTCCGTAAGTCTTGCAGCCATTTGCTCTCCCTTTAATTTAAATGGACACCCACATTTTTTATAGTAAATAGCTATTTTATAGTTCCAATTCTCTCTTGTTGCCATTTGCTCTCCCTTTAATTTAAATGGACACCCACATTTTTTTGTCCTATAAGGTCCCTGCCTTTTGATTGGAACTTCTTCTTTTTCATCGTCAACTATTGGTTTTGTATTTTTTCTAACTGCACCTCCACGCTCGTAAGCCAATGTAACGTACGGTTGACGGTCAGATGTTCTTGATTTATGATACCGATTGATGATCAAATGTGTTGGCTTTCATTGCAGTGTGTTTTGCCCAGTCGACCAACTCATCTTTCGAATTAAAAATTCGGTCTATTGTGAATAAATGTCCATGATCAATATATTCTTCCGGTTCAAAAAATTCTTCAAACGTATTTGGATCTTCATTACCTATTAATGCAAAACAAAAATATTAGCAATACAAAAAAAAAAAGAAAATCCAAAAAAAAAAAAATTTTAAAAATTCGGAGCACTTTCACCCAGATGGATAAAAAAACAAAAAACCATCACTAGTCTTGGCGAAAATATTACTGAAGTTTCGCCGAGATGGGTGAAAGTTGCCTATTTTTTCACCCATCTGGGCAAAAGTGCCCCTGAAATTGAAAAAAAAAAATTTAATCGATTTTCTTACCTCAAAACCAACATTTTCTTGCAAACAATCTTCAAAGGGATCCATATGTTCTTCTAATTTAGGTTTAATATTCAAAGTTGGTGTCTTTTTAGAGAGAGGTTAGAGAGAAAATTTGTAGAGAGAGAAAGTGAAATGTTTAAAATGAATTATTTTCGAGTTATCCTTATAGATTTTTGAGTTGCATTTATTGACTCCCATATGTGAATCAATATAAGATCCCAAAATCCGTCAAAACAGAGAAAGCCATTGAAGTTTGGAACTCAAGACTCAAGAGTTGTGGGAACATATTTATTAAATGTATCCATACTTACAATTAAGGACAAGTGAGGTACAAGGGAAAGCAGTACTTTTGATTTGTAGATGAACCCTCTCAGAGTATAGAAATTTTCTTAGATTCCTTGAACTTTTCTAATATTTCTCTTGTTGCCCTTTTCCTAGGGATAAACTATGTGGTCTTTGATCTAAGCTTCGTGTGTTGCCATCATTAAAATATTGCGACAAAAGTACTTTGAAAAGATGATTGCATGTTTTGTTATTTTGTTAGTATTTATATACCTAGGATTATTGAGATGTAGGATTGTTGATCTTCGGTACATTATTAACTTTTATTGTTTTAGTTGTAAGGTTGTCCAAATTCCTTGTCTCATTTCTCTATTTTGTTTTATCTTTTTAGTTGTAAGGTTGTCCAAATTCTTGATCTTCTTTCTCCGTGTTAGACAACAAAGAAAGCTCAAGGATTGTTGTGATTATAACTAGTCCATCCATTTTAATATTAATGATGAATAACATTGTAATTACCTGACCCAAGAGGCCTTAGTAATTATTATGATGCATCTTGGGCTATGATTTGGTGAGATTAAATTATTTTAGTTAGGCCTTTTGTTCAAGCCCATTTTAGATAGTATGACCCTTTTAGTAGTTTTAAGACTCTTAGGGAATATTTAATATAAGTAAGAAATTCAGGAGGTAATGTATAAATTAAAAATTGTGCCCTTATCAGGCATCAATTTGATGAATCGATGAAACACTCTCTATAGGTTAAACAATTAGGGGAAGAATAGACACCTATGGAGGAGTACAGAGCGACAATATGGAGTATAAAACATCAAATTAAGGTCAATTTTTAACTTGTAGTCGGTTTAGGGCCTTTGTTATTGTTCTTAGCTATTCAATTTTGTAATTAGTAGGAGAAATAAGGTTGACTTACTCCATATAATAAGGATGGAATTAATGTTGTTTAGGGTGTCTTTTTACTCTAGAATTATTTGAGGTGCTTTGCCAAGGTTAGAAGAAGAGGAATTGCAAATATGAGGTAAGGAATATAAACATGTTGGGAATGGGAAGCGGAAACACACAAATATATAGAGAAAAAATAAAATAAAAACGACACAAGAATTTAACGTGGTTCAGTCTTTCAGCAAACACCTATATCCACGACCCAAAAAGGTTTACTTCCACTATTTAATTTATGCACAGAACAAAATTAAAAACCCTATCAAAATATCTCACAGCCTAAACCCCCAATTGATTAGGCTTAGAGAATTGGTACAAAAGGCCTAAACTATGAGAACCTATTTATAGGTGTATCTCCCATCCCTAATTTCCTAATTTTCCAATTTAGGATAAGGAAATCCTAATTCTAAGTTTGTTGGGATAGCAAACCTAAGAAATCCTCCCTTTTCTCAATCTCCTGAATCACAACACAATCAGAAAACCTAAGTCTTTATCGTCTTCTTCTTTGTCCCTTCTCCAACTTTACTTCCTTCAAGATTTTTCTTCAAGGAATGACCATCCATATGGTAAGTGTTCTTTCTCTTTTTTCGCCCTCTCATAACCAAACAACCTACTTTGAATGCTTTGCATCACTTTCTAAATTCAACATACTTGTAAACTTTTGATATCAACTCGCCAATAAAATTACATTGACTCTTGAATTAGGAATATAATTTACATTAAAAGTATTTTAACTTTGTCATCGTGAAGATTTAGACGGACTCTTCCAACACCGTCAACCTTCATCTTCGAGTTGCTTCCCACATTAACAAAGCCAAAGTCACCAAATTGCAGATCATCAAATATGTCTTGGTCCTTGCAGATGCAAGTCAACTGAGGAATCAAGCATCCGACTGTGTAAATTGTTTTAGGGCAAGCAATAGTGCCTGAGGTCCCAAGAAATCCTCATACTTTTGTTAAATGTCTATTATTCTAGGTAAAATCGTTTGGACATGTTATTGTTTTTATTGAACATTAGTATTGCATAAAAAACTAGAATGAGCATGTATTTTGGAGTTACGAGTTTTGTAAATTGTGTGTTGGTAAAGTTCATGACTTTTAAGTGTTTGATATAATGTTCAAGTGAAGTTTTTGCACATGTGCATTAACGGGAGACATTTGGGGGACACGTCCTAAATATCTATCTGGCCCGGCTAGAGACATGTGCATTCTGTAGTTCTTCTCGAAACATTCAAAGACTTATGCTTTTTCTCAAAGATTATGAAACTTCTTCTGGTCAGCTTATCAACATTTCTAAAAGCTCCTTTTTTACTCCAAAAATTGTTCGGAACATTGGTTCAATATTATTAAAAGACACACTGGTTTTCACCCGAAACATTTTCCTTTTTACTTATCTGGGTTGTCCTATTTTTCCAGGTCGAGAAAAGGTTTCTTATTTCTATGATCTTATTTCTAAAATTACCTCCAAAATTTCAGGGTGGCAAAGTATTCTTTCTATGGGGGGTCATCTTATTCTTATAAAACATGTGTTGCAATCCATCCTCATGTATGTTCTTGCTGCCCTTGATCCTCCTAAACAAGTTTTGCTTGATCTTGAAGGACTTTTTGCAAAATTTTTGCAGGGTTGTTTTGAGGGTCCTGATAAAAAGCATTGGATGTCTTGGGATAAAGTTAGTCATCCTATTGATCACAATGGCCTTGGGATTTCTTCCGTACATCATCTCTCCACTACTTTTGCTGGCAAGCTATGGTAGTGTTTTCTCACTAAAGAAAACTTGTGGTCTTATTTTATACGCTCAAAGTATGGCAACCCCATTTCTATTCTCTCTAGGTCTCATCATTCTAAACGCTCTCTCATATTTAGAGAAGCATGACGTGCATTATGGAGGACATAGAACCTCATATTAGTGTTTGTGTCCAATCTAGCCATTCATCCTTTTGGTGAAAAGATTAGACCTTCATTGGGAAATTAGCTTCTCATGCTCTGGGTGACTCCTTGCAGGAAACTTCATCATTGCAAATTTCCAGTGTTGCTGACAAGACTTCTAGGATTTCAATCTTATTTCCTCTGTCGTCCCTCCCCTACATTTCGATAATATCTTTAATTTTACTTCTCATTTCTCTACGGGTAAAAATGAATATAGATGGATGTTGGATAAGTCTAGGAAATTTTCAATCAAATCCACTACTAGCATCTTTTAGTCTTCAGCTTCTGGTACTCTTACTTGTTATATGATTTGGGCTCTTTTTTACCTATTAAATTCTCTCAATTTATGTGGAAGTTGACTAATAGTTTTTAGTTGTTGACAGTATTAGACAGAATATTGGTTTTTAGCTCGAATCGCGATGTCATTGCAGACGAGGAGTGGACTCCATAGATCACATTTTCTTTTTTGGCCCTTCTGCTATTGGCGTCTGATTGCAGGTTGCTCATTTCCTAGTGCTTCTTAATGACCCTTAGCTTTCTTTTACCCATCTTCGCGATTGTTTGCTTTACTAGTGGTCCCTACATCGGAAATCGAAGACCCTGATTTTCAAGATCATCCCTTCTATTATTTGTTGGTGCCTTTGGTCTGCTTACTTTCTATTTTAAGGGCTCTACTAAGTCTAATTCTACTCTTTTTCATCATTTTATGCAAGTTTCTTAGGAGATTTATTCGGATAAGAATATTAATATTCTATGTACTACTTATTCCTCCAGCCCTAAGCCTTTTCGCGTAATCTCTTTGTGTTGGAGAGATTTTGTTTTCTCTCATAACTTTATTCTTAGCACATATGGCACTTCTAAAGGGAATCCTGGCTTTTTTGCTGGCATGGTATCATACACACTTTACAAGGAGATTTTATTGATGCTTTTTTTATTTATTTAGGTGCTTAGGTTTCTAATGGTTTAGGGAAAGCCACAACACTTCTGCATGGTATAAAGATGGCTGCTGCAAGGGGCTTGTCATTCTTCTACAGACTGACTCTCTTATGATAACTTATTGTATCCTTGGGAAGACCCTAATTCCCTTGAAACTTGATTACAGGAGATAATTTACATGGTTCCCTCTTTGCATATAGAGGTTATTCATATTTTTTGAGAAACAAATACAGTTGCAGATGCTTTAGCTAGCTTCAAACTGCTACTTCAAATTCATATGTAACTATATATTATAGGCCTACCTCCCTATATTAGAGGTCTCTGCACCCTAGATAAAGGGGGCCACCCTCTATCTACATAGGCTAAGTTAGTCTTAATTGTGGTAGCGTTTCGTTAGTGGATTTGATTTTACCTTCTTCTAGGGGTAAGTTTTATGCACTGCCCCATGTAGATATTTTTCAATATAATAATAATGGGGGGATGCCCACCAAGTCCTACCATGGTCTATATATATATATATATATATATATTATAAAGTGTTATAATTTTGCAAACATATAAGTTTTAAGATTTCAGAGTTAAGAATTAAACAAAAGCTTTTCACTTAAAATTTATAAATACAATTAAGCACATCTTAAACAATTAAGTGATTTGCAAAAATTATTATCATGTTATGAAATTATTGTGTACGCGATGGATGTCTAAATATGTTCCTTGAAGATAACTAAACTCTCAAAATACTAATCATAGTTGGATTCATAATATCCCCATTGATTTTTTTAAAGTCCTTTTAGTATTCTGCAATCTCTTGTTTATTGAGCCTATAAATTCGTCATATGAAATACATTAATAAGACAATTCATAATTGAGTTTCTACTTTCTCTCTATTTAGTTTCTTTCTTATATTTTTTCTTCCACTTTATATTTCGTTATTATTCTAAGCAATTTTGCGTTCATCGAATTCATAACACGTTATCAACATGATTGCTTGAAGAATGATTCTCTAACACACTGATTTGTACTTGTCGGTAATGGGTTCCAAAGTGTTAAATTGCATTGGATAGTCTATGATTAGTTAAAAATCTTGGCCCTTATGAATTTAATGACCTTGCTCACATTTATGTTCTATATGTTGCAAAATAAGGTGAACAGTTACAATGATGTTCTTAGACCTCTTATTATTTTGCATAAGGTAATGAACAAATTGGATATCGCTTCAATAATCTATTCTAAGTAATCCCACTTCGACCAACTTCTTTGGATTGGCGGTTGGAGTGAAAGTTGGAAGAAAGTGGCGCTTTACATGGGATGGTTCTCTGGGGTCCATTTAACGAGGCTGCCACTCAAAGACAATATCATGGTGATTTTTTTCAAAGTTGGTAGAAAGAAAAGATTCTTGTTTGAAGTATTTTGAGTTAAGAAAATTGAATTTTTTTCTTAGTTTTTATATTTTAAAGTTTTATATATAATTTTAATGTCGTGGAAAGATTAAATATTTTATCATGGATTCTGGTAGAAATCCATTTACATATATGATGGGTCCTAAAGACACCATTAATAGAGAAATTACAATAAGTTTTCTATCCTCATAGCCCTGAAGGTTGCATAATTTATTATAAAAGATTTTGGCAAATCTAAAAGAAAGGTACAACCATTAGAAGATAATCATTATGTTAATATCAATTATGATTCGGTATATTTGTAGCCACAACATTTTGATCAATCTACCAGTATGCAAGAATATATCTTATGAAGATTCTTTCTCAATTAAAATAACATAGAAATAATATCTTCCCTTTCTCATATCTCAATTATGCTCATAATGTAGCAATATTGAGAGAAAAGATCTCAAAGTTATTGATCATTTTTTAGGTTGAATAAATTGAGGATAGAGTCATTGTTATGAATATTATGATATTCTTACTAATTTTATGTCATTCCCTGAATTGAATGCAATTAGAAATTTAATTGTCAGGTAGGTTATATTTGTGATTATAATTCTTAATTTATAACCATAATGATAATTATTATGACTCACTGAACCTAATATCTAGATTATCACCATAAGTGATGAATTAATAATGAGAAAGGAAAAAGGGAATTTATGATCCCAAATAAATATTATTGATTCAATATAAAATGGAGTTTGTAACGCATATATAGTATGTCAAACAAATTTTAAATCTCTAATTTGCACCAATTAAAAAGAAAGATAGAAGTATTGGAGTTTATTTATTCCCAATATTATGCTAATGATTTATATAATTTCAAGTATTAATCATGTCTACGTTTATATAGACTTGTTGATGTAGCCAATTATTTAAATAATTAGAGGAAAGAAGTTAACTTTATGTTTGTGATCAAATCTGGTTTTTGCATAGTATATATGCTCCTTTGATTTAATATATATTCAAGAATGGTGAAACATGATATGTATCGAGAATGGTAGTATAAATTAAAACTCTAGAAGGGTTAATTAACAGAAAGCTCCAGAAGAGTTAATCTATGGAAAGTTTCATAAGAGCTAATTGATTAAAATGTCTAGAAGAGCTCATTGACTAGAGTTAATATATTAAAATCTCCATAAGAGTTAGTAATTGAAATACCTAGAAGGGATATTTAATCAAAAGCTCTAGAATAGCTTATTTACTAAAAACTCCAAAGGAGTTAATTAATAGAGTTCTAGAAAAAATAATTAGTTAAGGACTTTGGAAGAGTAAATTGACCTAGAAGGTCATATGATAATTATGTTATATTATCATAGCATATAGGATAAATGTGAAATATATAAACTACAATCTTCTCTAATTTAATTAGTAGTTTGCCAGAGTTGATGCAATTATAATGCATCATTAAGTAAACCTGAAGTTTATTTATTCCAAAATATTAAATGTTGGCATCATCGGTAGGGCCAGACGGATGTAAAATACGAAATGTCATAAGAATTTGTGAAGAAATTCTTTAAGGGACCAGAAGCTCCTTATCAAGCAAAAGTTCATTTGTACTACCATTTATCAAGGCAAAATAATTTTATGAATACCATCACTATTCTTTTGGGTTGTGTGAAACCCCATACCCTTCCGCTAGGTTAACTGCGACTGGGTAAGGTATCTGCATGCCTCTTAGCACTGGACTTACAAAGAAAACATACAGCTAAAATACATTCGAAGGAACTAGAACACGTCCCTCTAAACTATGCAGCGGAAGAAGAAAGAAAGATATGAATATAATTTTATAACAAAAGCTTCTAAAACTCATACATAGATTGAGGCCGCTAAGGCCATAATCATCACAGGTCAAAATCTTTTAGCTAGAGGTGGAAAACTTCGATGATGCCAACTCCAATAGCCCACCATGGCTCAACTAGCCAGATCGTTACCAAGGCATCTGAAATAGGGGAGAAACATTTGGAAAGCATGAGCGATGGACGCTCAGTGAGTTCACGTACACTTGTGTTTCTCGTGAGTTTCCCATACGGGCAAAATACTTTTTATAAAATGTTTTGCCATGCCAAAAAATAAATGCTTTCATAAAAATCTCTTGTGTGCAAGTTATAAACTTTCTTAAGGGTTCAGGTGCAGCCCGGAAAGTCTGAGTGAATCAAGACACATCGGCGCTGCCGCGACACCCGAACTTTTAGAACCAGGCATGCACCATGATAGGCTCAGTGGACAAAGTCTGGAACCTTAAACGGGGTCATCGGATACAAATTTTGGTATCCCATAGTCAATACCAACCTGAAACCCAAAGCACACTATACGAACGTTCGATTTTGTAACCTCACACGACATTTAAACACAAACAGGTAACGAGCCCTGGGGTACCTACAAGGCCGCCCTGTGCTATCCTAGTCGGTGAGCCCTTCCTGACCCATCTTGCTAGGAAGTAGCCCCTACCACAAAGCATGATATGGAAATCAAACGCAATACCGCCTTGGTCCTAACCCTCCAATGGTACTACGCTCTCTTTCAACTGGATCCAGATCAAGAGTAAACCTACCAAGCATGTTGTTCGGAAGAGGCCCTCGTATGGGGGACTAGCCACGCACAGTGCAATTCTCTCGATATGTTGATAAAAAATATGTACCAAGCCCCTTCTTGCCAGATTAAGGTTTTAATGCATTTTTGTAAAATCACAGGCCATCTCTCAGCCACACAGTCTCTTCGAAAATCCCTATCCGCCGGGCAAAACCACAAACTCATGGCTATGACAAATGTATCATGAATGCAATTCAAATCATGTATTTGTAAAAATTCATGAAAACATTTGTTTTTCTCAAAACATTTGTCTTTCGAAATCATGTTCACCATGAAAGTATGCATATCTGACTTTGAAATGTAAGCTTTAAAACCATATTATCGGGTATAAAATAGGTTATGTCAATATACTTTCCAAAAATCATGATAAATATTTCTCAAAAGGAAATTATTAAATACCTTTAAAATTTAAAGTAATATATGAATAAAACTGTAGAGATATATTCTTTAAAAAGAAGTAGTAAATATTTCTAAAATCATAATATAAGAATAAAAGTATTATAAAAATATTTTAATAATCCAAAGCCTTATAAAAATATTTAAAATATTTAAAGTGTTATTTCCAAAGGAAATAATATTTTGAAGTTAATTTTAAATCTCAAAACTCTTTTAAAATATTTAAAATATTATTTCCAGAAAGAAATAATAAATATTTTAAAATAACTTGTCAAAATAATTGTAAAACTCAAAGCTTTTTAAGAAATTTGAAATATTTAAAAATATTCTTTCAAAAAAGAAATAATAAATATTTTAACATAACTTCTCAAAATAATTTAAAAACTCAAAACCTTTTAAGAAAATTGGAAATATTTAAAAATATTATTTCCAAAAAGAAATAATAAATATTTTAAAAATAATTTCTCCAAATAATTTCAAAACTCAAAACCTGAAATAGAAGTATTGCAAAAATATTTAAAATAAAAGTATTATGAAAATATTTTACTAACTCAAACATATTTCAAAGGCTTTAAAACAAAAATATTTTAATAACTCAAAACGTATTTAGCATAAGACGTAATACCCCTGATAAATATTTTGTAAATTTTGTCAAGATCCAAAAATGGAGAAATATGTTTTCAAGAAATAATTAAATCTTTTGTAAAAAGAAAAAGGTTGGTGAACTCACCTTGAGCCGCGGAATGAGTTAAACCTACAAAGAATATCATTCAAAATGTAATCAAATAGCTCCATAAAAATATAACTATCACCACATGATGACCCTAGGGTGTACCTAAATTTATTCTAAACTCGATAAAATTTTTATAATAATAATAACTCCAAGAGATAAATTCATAATAACTTTTCAAGAATTATGGGCTCCTAAAAAATAAATTCACAACAATCCCTAGATTTTCTATTATCTGGAAAAAAAATTTAAGACCTTATATAAAATTTCTCCGAAATTAGAGGGGTCATAAATAATAAGAATAAAAGAAAAACATAAAAGAAGAAAGAATATAAAAAAATGAAGCTTACCTGAAGAGAGGGGATAGAGAATCCGAGAGAAAATAAGGAAGGAAAAAAGAAAAAGAAAAGTGAGAGAAAAGAGAGGGCTGGAGATGAACAAGAGAGGGGAGGGAATTTTGGGGGGAAAATTGAGGGAGAAAATGGTGAGAAAATGAGAGGATAAAATTTTCGACAATTTTGATAGGCCCTCTTGCATGTTTTTCCTATCCATGCATGAGACACATGGCACTTGCCAGCCATGTGTCGTTCTTTCTCTAACCCACCTGTCTTCCCCATCCACATGTCCATCAATCCTTCACTCCACTTGTCACTACCAGCCATGTCACTGCCAGCCCATTTTATCTATAGTCTCTTAAATTTTTAAATCTTCTACGTTGGCTCCAAATCTTTAGAAATGATTAAAAGTTCAATTTTAACTTAAAATCTCAATCTCCAACTTAAAGCGTTAAATACTAATGATTCTAAAATATGCCCAAAAAGTTTTTCAACAAAAAATTCTTCCTTAAATCTTCTAGAAATTACCACATGACCCCAAAACTTTTTATTCTTTATAAAATAACCCCAAAACTTTTGTTTGAGCTTACCGCGACTTATGTTAACTTTGAGGTGCTTAGGCAGGATGTTATAGGTTGAATGTGTTTTAAGATGAATACATAGTCGATGCATCGACCTATGGTCACATATATATTGTTGACTTGCAATCTAAAATTTTTTGATAATTAGCTCATATTTTAGATTTTCCCATCAACACAATTTGTCCTAATAATATTGTTGAGATTCTTTATTTGTATAAATATTGAACGTCCTTGTCGAATATGTTCATAGACCTAGTAAATAGTTTTATAGAACCATAAGTGCCTTGAGTTAATTGATGTATATTTTATAGTACTTATTCGTATTTCGCCAACATGTTAGTTTGAGTTCTCCTCATTATAATTGGTTCATGTGAAGAGACAAATATTTTCCCATCTAATAATTAGATATGCGATATAGAAATATCTTAATCCACCTAATACATTGAGATAGGTTGAAAAGAAGAGTGTATAATCGGATAAAGACAAAGTTATGTGTCTCATTTTGATCCTCATATATAGATAATTTGAATAAAGTTCAAAAGTGAGCCAGGCATATTTATTGATAAAAGAAAATCTGACTTTGAATGCTCCTATTACTTAATGTCTCTAAAGGAGCAATAATTTAAGATAGTCATATGTGGTTAAGTTCGGAGATGAAAATTCTAGTAGAATTTTCTATGGCATGACTTTATTAATATTTCTAGAAGAAATTCAAGTACCTTAAAGTCATGATAATTATAAGATCTCATAGTATGATATTATGATTTAAATAAATGGAAGCATAAAATAGCACAAAATGCTGATGATATTTTATGCGCATGTTAGAATGAGGATCTTGAATTAAAGTCGCAGACTCGATATTCTAATATATTAGAGATGTTTGGCCAAATACAATATAAAGTTCGCATGAGAAAATATTAATAGTCAGGACATTTCTTAAGTGCACTTGAAGTGTTCACGTATTCCTTGAAGTAATTATACACCTGAAGTGCAATCCCAAAAGGACGAGAATTAATAAATACAGTATGAACTTGAATTAAATATTTGTCATAAGTTATGACATAAGATTCTTCGTAAAGACCGGCAATATTAATACAAAGAAATAAATTTTCTGATCATGGATTCAGTTTTCATAATAGCACACTAGACTCTAAAAATTTATACAAAGTCCTTAGAGACTCAATAAGTGTGTCTAAAGCATGTAAGTGAATTGTTCCTAAAAAATATAACATAATTGTCTTGGTGATCTTTATTGAAAGAAATATATAAATGTTCTCCACATTAGAGGGAGAAAATTAGAATAATAAATTTTCATATGCATTATTGAAGCGTTTAATATATATATATATATATATACAAGTTTTTGTGAACTAGAAGTTCTGGAGATTAATTATTTGCAAATGAATTACAACTTTACTTAATATTGTTGTTAACTCTTGAAGAGTTATAAAACTGAACTGTGGATACTTCTATTTGTATAGATGCACCAGTAAGACATATAAGTCTTATAACTAACAATATTAAATTATGCCTGAAGTGTAATCGACCTTTTATTTATAAAGATTCTTCAGAAAAATAATTAAATATTTGAAGTATTACTCCGTAAGAGTTTAGGATTGGCAAGCAAATAACTGGAAGTAAGTTTCAAGTTTTTGTTTTGATTTACAAATCGAACATCCCGAAAATGAATTTGTTTATCAATTTATAGAAGGTTTACGTGGATATAGTATATTGCACATTATATTCCAATTATCATAAGATGGTAAATATGACATGTCGATATAAGAGAAGATAATGAATACATTTTTATCCTAAAGTAACATAACTTTGCAAAATTAGTGCACTATTGTTCTCTATATGACTTTTGGATAGTATCACTATTGTCCTACGATATTTTCTAAGGATAATTAATCCTAGATTATGAAGAAAATCCAACTCCAGTTGACATGGATATATAAGCACCAAGTTGCTTACTTATATGATCCGCAAAAGTCGCATTCTCAAACTAACAAGTTATGAGGATATTATCATTTATATAGCAACCACTTCTTCGACTATGTTAAAGAAATAAATTATTATATGGATTGCTGAGAATGTGTATGATTATTGTTGTTAATTAATTCCAAGATATTTATATAGTATTCTCTAAGGATGAAACTATAACCATATTGTTGGAAATGTTAGAGAGATATGATAAATAAATTTTTTTTAAAAAAAATTCTTTATAAGAAAGGTGAAATTGATGTGCAATACTTTCGATCAAATGTGATACATAATCTTGAAGATTTATTCACTAAGACATACCATTTATTGGTTTAATGATGCTTTAAACATGTGGAGTAGACGTTTTTCTCCCATAGGGTTTTTTCTCTAGTAAAGTTTTCACAAAGCATATTCCTTATGTTATGGACATCCAAGGGAGAAGTTTATGAAATTAATATATTCATAGTAGATATCCAAATACGTCCTCTGAAGAGAACTAAACTCCAAGAATGCTAATCATACACTATAAGAAAATAGTGTTTTAGCGACCGAAGTTGATATCCTTATTGATTTTACTAAGTCCTCTTCAGATTATGTAATCTCTTATATCTTGAGCCAATAAATAGGCCATATGAGAAGACATTAATAAGACAACTCAAACTTGAGTTCTACTCTCTCTCTCTCTCTCTCTCTCTCTCTCTCTCTCTCTCACTTTATGTTTTTTCTTATGTTTGTTCTTCTGCTTTATATTTTAATATTATTCCAAGCAATTTGTCTTGTTACGTTTATCAAATTCATAAATGTACTTAAAATATTAAACACTTAAAATTATTTGTTATTAAACATACTTGATTCAATAAGTTCTTTAAGTAATTCATTTTAAGAGGCAAATTGATTTATCAAATAAGGCCTTACTCATCATCAAGGTTATCCTATCTTAATAATGGATATAATTTATTTAGCCCATGTTCTTCCCCTCCCTTCCTATCTTCTATCTTCTAGTGCCTATAAATAAGGGTTAGAAGGAGTTTGTAAAATATATGAATGAAATAAGAAAATTTTGTTATTCTGTACACTTCTCTAGTGTTTCTATTCTCTTTTCTTTTCCTAGTTTATATTTGTAGTTTATATGTTGTTATTCTTCTTAGGAATTTCAACAATTTTGTAACACGTTATTAGCGTGAGTCTCTACCAAGGGGTTTTTATGAAGTTGATGATTTATAATTCCATATATATGAAAACTATCTTCCTTTCAAGTTTCAAGAATCTGTGTTTCGAATGATTTGAAGGTTAAGGTAAGCTCCCCCTATCCAAATCTCTCTTTCCATACAAAAATTTCTAAAACTTGAGTTTGTAACACTTCATATTCTGGAGAGAATTATCTATCGAAGATCAATATTAGGGCTTAAATCCATTTGATATAGTGGATTTGGAAGATATCACAAGGAAAAATAAAAAAGAATCTATGCCACTTGATTGTCGACAATATTTATAAAGAAAATATGTTGGGAGCAAACATGAACGGGAAGTTTTTGATTTTGATCATGTAAATATGTCCCAACATAAACAGGAGAAGGTATATGCGAAGATAAACAAGATTAATATAATATTATTTTGTGTCTCATCTTGATCCTCATAAAAACATCTTGAATTTGAAGTTCAGAATGTAATTTATCTAGCCAAGCATATTCACTGACCAACATCCATTTGCATGAATACTCCTATTATGCTTAATGTCCCTAAAGGGTAAACACTACTGAAATGAATTTGAGACACATTTAAAAGAGTGGTAAATAAGTCGGTTCCAACAAAATATATTCCTCACATATGAAAGGAGTAAATAATTAAAATGGTTACATATAGTAAAATCGAGGAAAAAATTCCTGCAGAATTTATCTAAACATAATGGTATTATTTCTGGAAGACTTTCAGGTACCTAAAAGTTGTGATAATGACATCTCAACATGTCATGTCTTGATTATAAATTAATATGAAATTGCACATCGATGGTATTTATGCGAATATTATTGTGAGTATAAATGTGGATCTAAAATAAGTTTGCAGACACAAAATTCAAGATTTAATACTCAAGATAATAATATAGTGTTGGCATAAGAAATATGAAACCTCCAGACAATTAAATACACCTAAAGTGTGTGTATATATATATACTCCCAGCATGAATGATACACTTGAAGTATAATCGTATAAGGATGAAAATGAATTAATCTCTATGAAAAATAGAATGCGTACCGCAAAACATATGAATCATGACTTATGGTTTAATGTTCTTGGTAAAAGTCTATCACTAAAACGAAGAATAAAATTTTATAGTGGTGCATTAAAATATATTTGATTTTTATCACGTAATATGCGTAACATGTATATGAAATCCTAAAAGGACCCGAGATGCCTGAGGTATACGAATAATCATTCCCTAATAATATCACTGTCTTACTGATGATTTGAAAGATCATATTTAAATATCGAATATTTCTATGTATATAGGAATATATGATGATGTGAACTCTTCTGGGCTTCTTTGGAGTCCAATCTTGCCCAAAAATCTTCTCTTCACAAGAGATCTCTGATGGCTTTGTTTTGGCACAACTTTGTAGAGTAACAAGAGAAAAAATTGCAGAAACTAAAAAGGAAAACAAACTTCTCTATCTAGAAGAGGAATCGATAAGGATTATAAGAAATCATCACCTATCCCTCATTCACGAGAGAACACCTTATCCCTAGCAACATTAACTAGAAAGTTAACACCTCTCTAGGGAATGAGGATTTTAGGGAAGAACAAGAACTCTTGAATTAAATTCAAGAATTAACTTGCCTAATTTACAAATTGGAACACCTAATATACAAGGAAGAAGAAGAAACCCTAGGAACCGTAGTTTTCTCTCTCGAAGACTCATTATATTTCATTCATCATTCATTCATTTTCACTTAAAAGTGAGGCATAAAGGGGTATTTAAAGGAAAACCCTAACTCCTCTCCTAAACCTAATGAGTGTTTAAAAGACATAATTAACCTTTAATAAAGCTAATCACTCTACTAATGCTAGTAGATGTTTAAAAGGCCTAATTAATCCTTAATGAAGTCAATTACAAGTCTAGGAAATAAGGAAACCAAAAATTAAACTGAAAATAACAAAATTGACCAATTGAAATTATTGCTGTCCATTTTGGTCAGAGACTTACCGTGGATGGTAGGTCACCCTACCTCTCAAACAATAGGCTCTCTTTTAGTAGCTCAACTTGTGCTATTTTGCATCTTCTTAGTTATTGGCTTTATTTGACCTTCATAACATTCCAAGCTCTTTGTGTACTAAGAAAAGTTGTAGAGTTGTCTTTTAGATTTCCAATGCATTATGGATCACATCAATTGAACTCCTATAACTCAAGTTTATGGCAATTTTACCGGAATGTGTTATTGCAATGAAAGGTAGAATGTCTGGTTTAAGGCTAGTCATATGATACCCAACTAAACTTATCTAAAAATGAGCTATACTATTCTAGAACTTCGAGAAGTCATCTACAATCTTCATGAGATCACTTGTTTATTTGAAGCCTTTTAAAGCCCCAAAATGGAGTTCTTCCAAAACTGGTCTGGAAATTCCAGTTTGTCTCCATTTCGACCATTCTTCTAACTCCAATTCTTGGATTTGAATCTTCCAAGCATTAATGCATATCCGTGGTCATATCATACTCCCTCTCTTAAAAATAATTTGTCCTCAAATTTTCACCTTCATTTAAGTACAAATGTAGAAATGTAATTTTCAAATGAACAAGCTTCGATGACTATTGCTAAAGCATCAAGAACTAGACAAGTAAAACCAAGGGTCATGTGAACAACAGGGAGAGCAACATCTTTAGAACTTCTTTGAAAGGTCTATGATATGCATAGGATGTGTAACCAAAGAAGGTCAATACAAGATAACTTAAAGAAGGACAATGCAAGAAACATTTAAAGCATCACGACTTCTTCCAATGAAAGCATAAGTGAGAGTATATTAATCTTGTAAATCAAACATGGTAACGACATTTTCCACAATGTCCTTAAAAGGCCAATGAAATTGGAAACTTAAGTTTTGTAAAGATTTCAAGATTAAGAACATAAAAGGTAGTAAAAGTTTAAGTTTCCAAACAAGAAGTGTTCTTTTAAAAGCTTTAGGAAAGATGTTTGAAATGAAACTACTTAGGAACAACTTCTTTAGAATCTCCTCCAAGAAAGCACAATCACCAATATCCTTAAAAGCAAATGAAAGTAGAAGCTTTCATCGTTTCTAAACTCTAAAAATAAGTCAAAAAAGTCAATAGTTTGAAATTTCTCTTCTTTCAAAAGATTATGAAATTCACAAATGAAGTGAGGAATTGTAGACATAAAGATTCCAAAGTTCCAATATGGGGTCGACATTCCTCTTTGAAATACATTCCATCTAGGAACTCTTGGAAGGGCTAGTGATAAAACTTGCGCACAACAATTCTATGATTCAAATATGATGCATAAGAGTCCTTTTGAAGAGAAAACAATGCAAATGTAATGAACACCTTTGAAAACCAATCCTTGAAATGTAAATGATAGAATTTAAACCCCAAGGTGTTTTCAAACAAAATGTACAAAGATTCAACCATATTTAAAAGCTCTTGTTTATGATAAAGCAATTCCACTTGGTTGCTCAAAAAGGGCAAGGATCGGTTTAAGAAAATAGCTCCAAAAAAGTCGTTCATGAAAGTCTAAAAGAAGGATAAAATATAATCAAAATTTTCGTTACACTTTTCTTTAAACTTATCATGAAAAACATCAAATAAGTCACAATTAAGGCCAAAGCTAACAAGTTTAGAGTCAATGAAGGAAGAGTCATCACGGACCAACTTACAATCAAAACAAGATTGTACAACACTATCATCACTAATCACAAGTTGGTTTTCCAAGAAATCATGAGAAGGAACACACTTAGAAGTAGAATGCACAACTAGAGAGAGACCACCACCAAAAGAGATAGTACATACATTTCTGCTTATGTAAACATGAGAAATATAAGATTCTATAAACAACTTTAATTCCACCAAAGACATTTCATGACATAAAAGAGAAGGGTTAAGAAAAGGGCTTATTGATGAATCTTTATTGCATAGTAATAGCTCATTTCCAACGATTTCTCCTTGGCCTTACTCTTCTTGGCATGGTATCTTCCAAGTGTTGATGTCTAAGTGAAAGGATGCTCAAAAGAAATCCTATATAAAAATAATTGCAAAAGAATTCAATTTAGTTTCCATGAGGAAGTGTTCAATACATAAGTAAGAAGTAGGAGTAAATAAGCTTATTGTCTTGTAGATGTGGTAGTCTAGATTCCTCTCGTTCTCCATGTTTTGTATCAAAAAATTCTGCACACATGAATAATTAGTAACAAGAATAGAGTTAGTTTTGTTAGTAAAAACACTCACTACCTCACTCTTGTAAAATGCAACTACCTCATTTTCTTTTTATTCTTCTTCTATACTCTCTTGTTTTCTAGTGAAGCACTCATTCTCTTTTGTACTCTCAATTTTCTCAAGCTCACCTCTTTTTCTTTTGAGCACTCATCTTTCTCACTCTCTCTTGAAATAATAGAGATAGACTCAAAGATACTTAATCTCTCAACTATTCTCTCTTTTCTTTCAATGCTCACTTTTCCGACACAGCTCTCATTCTTTTCTACTTTCTCTCCTTTGCCTTTTGAAGTTTCTTCTTCTTCTTCTTTTTCATCTTTGCGCAAGAAATTACTCATAACACTATTGGATGTTGTCTTTTCTTCCTCTCCATAAATCAGCATCTCAACACACTTTGGTTGTTCTTGTTTTCCTTGCAGTCTATCTTTTAATTCTTTATATCTTCAATCACTTGAGTAGGAGAGAGAAGTTTAAGGGTACTTCTAAGACCACCCCTTTCAATGGAGTATGTCTTCTTGACGCCATCATAGGAAGCCTTCCTTGTGTCTATCCATGGTTGTCCAAATATTAAGTGGCTCATTTCCATTGGAATAACATCACAAAGAATCTCATCTATATATCTTCCAATGGAAAATGATACCTATACTTTTCTAGTAACCCACACCTCTTCATGACCATTTAGACACCTTAAGAGATAGGGCTTAGGATGCTCCATGGTGGGTAAGATCAATTTCTTTACAAGGTAGGCAGTAGCTAAGTTTGTACCACTTTCCCCCTCAATAATAGTGTAGCAAGCTTTATTGGCAATGTTGCATCTTGCATGGAATAATCTCTCCCTTTGATGTTAGGCATTCCTTCAAGGACTTGAGAATCCAGATTCCTCATGACCACCAATGACCCTCCATATCCATCAAGTTTTGAGATTAAGTCTCCATCACCATTTTTCCTATCTATATCTCTATCAACAATGTCACTCCTATACATTAACCATCTATCAACCATTGATTCATTTCTATAGCTTTTGATATGTGCCTTTTAGTATCATATATATATTATTTTCGTCATTTTACGATGTGTTTAATGTATGAAATGAATAATTTACACCATTACCTCTATTCTTATCTTAGGTGTCTCCCGATGAAGAAAACGGAGAATAAAAGTAAAAAAGGGCAAAAACAGAGCAAAAACTGAGAGAACGGAAGCTGCAGGCACCAAGGAAGAAGTTCTACCACCAGCAGTAGGCCAACCTACCACACGCAGTAGGTATCAAAGTCAAAAGATGAAGGCTAAGCCTATTGCTTTCAAGGCACTTCTAGAGATAACACTACCATGAACGGTAAGGCTCGGCCTACTGGACGCGATAGGTCCTAACAACACAGTTAATGCGTTTTCAATAGTTATTTATGTAATTTTCCCCCTCTTTTAGGGTATTCTACAGTTTCAGGTTTAGGGAGAGGAATTAGGCGCGAACATTGGCAACAAAAACCCTCTCAATTCCTCTTCAATTAGGTAATTTCTCATTAATTAACATCAAATTGAAGCTCTTGGAGGAAGATTGAAGAGGTTTAACGGAGTAAATTTCCAATTTCATCAAGAAAAATCGAAAGACGAGCTCAGGTGGCTTTTGGAACCGTAGAGTCGAATCTCTTCAGCCTACTTTTCTCTTGCTAATTATGAATATTACTATTAATTTGATTTTTGTTAGAATGTTTAGTAGCTAATTTTTCATTGTTTGAATTGAGGGTTTAAACCTAACTTTTGGATGATATGAATTTTGGTTGGATTTTATGAAATTGATGCTTGTTTTATGTTGGATTGTTGTTTAATTGTGTCTTTATGATAATAGATTTTCAGGGAATTGATTACTTCACAAGATTTGTTGAATTGAAAAAGGAAAACTAAGCTAGGGCAACTAATTGAATAATAAAAGTTGGCAATTGAATAGAGATATTTGTTGCACTTTTAGGTTATTAGATCACCTAATTGTTAATTGCATTCATAATCGATTAGGAAGAGAAGAGATTCTCCTCTAAAGGTTAGTAAGTGGATTTCACCTAGAAATAGGAATTGCCCCGATTTTCCTATGATAACCAACATTGGTTCTCAAACATCTTTTTATGAACTGTCTAATTGAAATAGTTGACAGAATTTAGGGGGGTTTCATCTTTCAAGCACTTTTCCTCATATTTATACCTTTTAAACTATTGCTTTTAATTCATTGTTCTTAGTAGTTTTTAAAATAATTTCTCAAAGACTAGACATTAGGCAAAAGGTTAGTATTTGAGCTTATCTGTTCCATGAGTTCGACAACCCGAGTATACCTTTGTTACCACAATGACAGGTACACTTGCCTATTTTATTAGCTTTAGATATAACCATTTAAACACATCAAGTTTTTGGCGCCGTTGCTGGGGAACAGCAACTTAAAGAAAACCGTTTTTCTTTTGCTCTAGTCATTTTTATTTTTCTTGTCGTTTTGTTTTTGTTGTGGATTGTTCATTACTCGTGCACTCATTGGGTAATTTTTTGCTTATATCTTGAATTGTGCTTTATTAGTTGTGGGACTTAACTAGAGTTTGTCTGTTTCAGGTTTGGGTAACTAGTTTATGCTCTGAATTCAAATGGGTGATTAGTCCCATTCGATCCAGAGCCAGAGCGTTCGTTATGGAGTGCCTACTAAGCGCTTCGATTCGAGACGGCGAAGAACAACACTGTCATCATCGTCGATAACATGGAAGAGATTTCACAAGATCAAATTTTGGTAAATCCCCATTTTGTACCACCTCCACCACCACAAAAGCGGAGCAGATAATGACAGACTATGCCAGACCGTCCATTGCTGGGACACAGTCAAGCATAGCTAGACCACGTGTAGAAGCGAACAACTTTGGGATCAAGTTGAATGCGATCCAAATGTTTCAGAATAATGTACAGTTAGATGGACTCCCAGAGGAAGACCCCAATGCGCACAACACCAATTTCCTAGAGGTGTGTGATACATTCAAGATAAATAGGGTTTCAGAGGATGCTAGTAGACTTTGCCTTTTCCCATTCTCACTGAGGGGAAAGGTGAAATCATGGTTAAAATTTTTACCTTCCTGCTCGGTTACATCATGGGATACTTAGTTGAGAAGTTTCTAGGGAGGTACTTTCCTCTTGGTCGCACAGCCAAGCTTCGGAATGAGATCCTATCATTCTAGCAGATAGATGGAGAAAACCTATATGAGGCTTGGGAAAGATGGAAAGAGCTGCTCAGGAATATCCCTACTATGGCTTAGACTTGAGGATTCAAATTCAATCCCTCTATAATAGAGTATCATTTGAGGCCAGACAATTGATTGATGCCTCTGTTGGTGGATCCATAGATCACAAGACCCCCCAACAGGTATATATCTGATTGAGCAAATAGCTATGAATAGCTATACCTGGAGAGGACAAAGATCCAAGCTCAAACGTACCGGAGTACATAATATAGATGCTATCACTACTTTTAAAGCTAGACTGGCAGTAATGATAGAGCAAAAGATATGGAACATGAGTTTTACACCTTCAAATAAAAATCCTTAGCAAGTTTTGTTCTGTGATTTCTTCAGTGGTGGGCATCCCAATCATGAATGCCCTAGCATGGAAGGTCCTATGGGCAAGTAGATTTTGTGCAAGGGAATCAACAGGGTAACAACCCCTATGTAAATACATATAATCCGAGTTTGAGAAATCACCCCAATTTTTCTTGGGATGGGTAAGGATAGCAAAGGCCACAAAAATCTCCAGGATTCTAGAATAGGGATCCTACTCAGCCACTGCACTATGATGCAACTCTGCAGAATCCTCCACCAGCAAAAGCTAATTTGGAAGAGTTCATAATCAAGGTCATGAACGCCACGAATACCAGAACGAGCACTATAGAGGCTACCCAATGGAACCAAGAGGCCTCAATTCAAAATCTGGAGAAACAGATTGGGCAGCTAGTCAAATTAGTATTAGAAAGGACTCCAGGAACTCTCCCGAGTAATACCGAAGTGAATCTGAGAGAGCATGCCAATGCTATCTCGGTAAGATTTGATGAGGAGGCTCCTAAAGAAGAAAATTTGATTATTATACAAGAGAAGAGTTGTGTTGAAAAGGAAAGAAAAATCATCGAGTACAAGAAGAGAAGAACAAGAAGCTGACAATTATGGAGTACAAGCCAAAAATTCCATATCCAGTGGCTCTTGTTCATGATCGCAGTGAGTACAATATGAGAAAATTCGTAGAGATATTTAAACAATTGAAAATAAACTTACCTCTATGCGATTTACTCTTCAAGTACCAAAGTATGCTAAATACTTGAAAGAGATCTTGACAAAGAAGAGCAAGCTTAATGATGCATCAACACACGTCTTAGGTGAAGAATGCTTGGCTATTCTTATCAACAAGGACAAATTACCACAAAAGTTAGAAGATCCAAGGAGTTTTCCTTTTCTTGTACTATTGGTAGTTTTCAAGTTGATAAAGTATTAGCAGATTTAGGCACTAGTATAAATGTTATGTCATATTCTATGTGTAAGAAACTAGTCCTAGGAAAGCCAAGAATCGTTAGGATGTCCATTAATCTAGCATATAGTAGTGTTAGAGATCCTAAGGGGGTCATAGAAGATGTCCTGATCAAGGTCAAGGACCTGGTATTCCCTATAGACTTTGTCATTCTCGATATGGAAGAGGATGTAGACTTCTCTCTTATTTTAGGACTCTATTTTTGCGTGCTTCAAAGGCTTTGATAGATATGGAAAAAGGGAAGCCGCTCTTAAGGGTTTGGGATAATGAAAGTGTTTAAATTTCCTTTGAATCCAATTCCCCCTTCTAAAAGTCAAGATTCTTTATTCTATATTAATCATGTAACTCATGAAGTGTTTTCCTTTGCAGGAAACTCACTCAAAACAGGATGATAGCTCGAAGAAATCAAAGAAAAAAGGGATAGACTCTTTTCCCCAAATTGAAAGTGGGTTTGACAAAGTGGGTACCCATTCGGCATATCGAGAAAGGGAAGATCCAGAAAAACTCGGATTGTCGTGATCCAAGAGGTGTTTTCGGCATCTAGAAGGGAGTATCTCATATAACTCCTTGTAAATATGTTGTATCATGTATTTGTATTTTGGTTTTTTCTAATTTTCTCCTTTGATTGTTTTCTCCTTTTTGTTGTTGTAAGTTTTTTTGGAGAGATGAATGCCTGCTATATACAACTCTTGAGCTTGAAATGAATCCACAACTTTACAGGCATGAAATAGGGCTGAAAATCACAAAAAGAAGAAAATTCAAAATTCAAGCAGAGCCCTAGCGTAAACGGTAGGAGAACCTACCACACGCACGTAGTAGGGGCATGGCAATTTTCTCTTCGACAGATAGAAACTTACAGCGGATGGTAGGTTCCAACCTACTGCACGTGGTAGGTCCAAATGTAAACTTCCAGCACGGACTGTAGGCGTCGGCCTACCGAATGCGGTAGGTTGGTTTTTAAGTTGCAGTTCAGGTAAAATTACAGGTAAACGGGTCGAGTCGACCCAAATTCAATTCAAATTCCAACCCTCTCCCCCAAATTTTCTGCAATTTTCCCCAGTTCCTCTCTCTCAAATCCCTAACTCCACACCTTGTTCTCTTCTTCTCCTCCCTCTCGATTCTTCCCTTTTCCTTCTCGGTCTTCACCACCAAATTGGCAGCCTTCTACTCCGGTGAACTCCTTCTACCTCTGAGTACTATCTCCAACCCCCAACTCCAGTTTGTACTCTCTCTCTCTCTCTCTCTCTTGTTCTTTGTTTTTTCTTCCTTTCTTCTTCTTCTTCTTCTTCTTCTTCTTCTTCTTCTTCATCCCTTCATTCTCACACCACTCACCATCACCAACCTCCGATTTCCTCTTTCTTTCTACTCAATCAAAACCCTCCCTTCTCCCTCCCACCTCTACCGTTCAAAATAATCCCTCCCCCTCTACCTGTTTCACTCTACTTCTTTTCTTTTCTTTTTCTTCTTCTTCTTCTTTTTATATTTCTTCCATTCCCAACACTTGTGTTATCTTTCTTCTTGGTTTTACTAATAAAATTTATAGAAAAATTCAAAAAAAAAATTCAGCAAAGATTCCAGCAACTCTAGCAAAACTCCGATGGCACACCGTTCAAGGCAGAGTACATGTTTCAGTGGCATTGCGGTGACGGTTTATTTATTCAAACAAACCAAGGCCCATTCTCATATCCTTTGCTTCACTTTTTTTTTTAGTTAATTTTAATTGTCAATAGTGTTCAATTTTAGTTTGTTTTGTGCTTTGTGATTTGATTGTGTTTTTGTTAGTAGTGTTCACTTCATCATTTTACTTGTTTTTCTATTCATTTACATTATGTCACACTTCATCACACACGGATGACATATAGGACATTTAGCACACACGGGCTAAGTTAATTTTGCTATATCATTTTGTGTGTTTATTGTTTTAGAGATAACCTTGTGTCCTGTCTTTGTAGTTTTTCGTGTATTTTCTTTTGTTTAACTTCCTTCATGGCATCCAAAAATCTACCACCTCCTCCTCCAAATGAACAAACACTTCCAAAAGGGCTCGGGTTGATGATTCCACACCGACTCTACCAACCCTACTATTCCTCTTTATCTGAAGTGCCTCTCTATGACAGTCGGAAATGGATAGCCAATAGAGATCACTTTAAGCTAATAGTAAAAAAAGTCCTTTGATGTGCCTGTCATAGAACACTTAGCGTTGAATGTTCTTTTTGTGGTTTAGGGTGGGAACCCCTTTTGCACATTTCTGGAAACTATTATCCCAAGCTTGTCCATGAGTTTTACGCTAATATATTTTATAAAACAGACAAGGACCTTTCTACAATTATTTCCACAATCAAGGGAGTTAAGGATAGTCTTAGATAGAGAGCCGTTTCTATTATGGGGACTAGGGGTGAGAGAATCCTTATCACTGTCGATTCTAATAGAAAATCCATCGACAAGGGCCCGGTCTGAAACTACGAGGTGACTTGCGATTGCCTCGAGATCCGTCCACGTCTGGGTGATCGGTGATGAATTCTTCACGAGGGTGATTTCCCATAACTCTTACCCCACGTCCTTACTTAATTCTTTGGCCATACTTTGGTCAAAAAAGGGAGTGGGTAGAGCGATTCAGATTCTCAATCTTTACATGATTGATAAACTTCAAAAGCAGTCCCTTTTTTCCGTAGTGTCCCTCATCATACACACAATGTGCAACACTGGTTGTGACATTACTTGTATACGTGTGTTCCGTTACCCTGCGATTCTTTCACGTGTCTTTGCTATTTTCAATGTTGATTTCACAAGTGAACGGAGAGCGATGACTAGGCAGCCATATATTATCAAATTCACTATTATCAAATTCACTACTTTCAATAACTGTGGCTACACTTGGATGAAGCCCAGAAGATTTGGATACCTCCAATCAAGGAGGATCGGCTGAGGGAATACAATATTGTCGGTTTTCAAAAAATTAAGAAAACTACAAATATCGGTAGTGGAGGGTCCTCCTCCCAACCCACCGATGATGAGAGTGAGGATGACGAGTCATATGATCTCTCGGAAAGGATGCACCTCCTATTGTCCCCATGGATGCTTTTCTAGTAAAGATGCGGGCCGCTTTCGAGCAGCTCTGCCTCACACAAGACATCCATGGAGTCAAGCAGGCAGAGATTGTGGATTCTTTCAGCTGATATGCGGACGAGTTAGCACATCAAAGGGCATCCATAGACTGCCAGGAGGTGATGCTGGCCCAGCTATGCAGTTGATTCCTACTTGATTAGGGCAACAGTAGTGGTGGCGGTGCGAATTTTGGTCTGCAATGAGGGAGTTTCTTCTTTCTGTTTCTCTTCCTTTTGTGTTTTCATGTTTTCCTTACTCTTCCTTTTGTGTTTTCATGTTTTCCTTATTTTCTTTCTTTTCTTTTCTATTTTTTTTATGTTATCTTCACTGTTATTTATCTCCTCATTTGTTTTGACTTTTCATGGGATTGCTTCTCGGTTTACTTACATGCTTTATATTTGCAGAATTACTTCCCATGTATGTGCATTAATTTTGGTTATGTTTTGTTTTGTCCCCCATATTAAGGACAATGTGGTTTTAAGTGTGGAGGTATTTGTGTCCCTTGCCTATTTCTTTTTTGTGGTTCGAGCTATGTTTATACTTAGTTTTGTTATAGCCTACGAAGTCATGTTTCTCTTTTTCACATTTTGAAAATCCAAAAAAATTAGATAATTTGGAAAAATCTAAAAACTTTTTCCATCTTTTTCCCTTTTCAATCTTCTTATACTTAGAAAAATCCAAAAAGATTTTTGTTTTTGTCACATTCAGTGGGAGTCTTAATTGCAAAACTCTTTGGATTTTAAAAAAGGCATTTAACTTGATCGACTTGGAAATTACACTTGCTTTTTAATTATTTTGACAAAATCAATAGTTTTTATACATTTATAAGTGTCAGTTAGTAATAGAAGTTTTGGAATCTTCGGGGATTAGCATAGTGAATACTTTTTCGAGTCTTTGCCTTCAATCTTGTGTTTTTCTTTTCCTTGAAACAATAATGTTTAGTCTAGTTTGATCCCAGAAATGATAGTCACAGGCCCTCATTGTACTGCTTGTGCCTTTCTTGCCTATCTTTATAAAAATCAAACCCTAGTTTCCATTTTGCGCCTTCATGCCAAGTATTTTAATCCCTTCCATTCTTTTCCTTTTAAACTCACACTATATAAAACCTCAATTCGTTGAGCTAATGATTGAATACTTTTTAGTCATTTTGAGTGAGGAAAATAGATACCTGTGGGGTAATTTGTGTAAAGAAGAAGATGTTTATATAAAAAGGGTATTCTGGGAAATCTTTGTAAGTAAGGTACATGCAGCAATTGAAAGAGAGAAAACTAATTTTGTTTTTTATGAAAAAAAATAGAGAAAACAAAGAAAAAAATGAGTATTTGAATACCTCTTCAATCTATCTCTCAAAAAATCTCGAGCTGCTCTCTCTCTCTCTCTCTCTCTCTCTCTCTCTCTCTCTTATTCTTGAAAACTATGTTATTCATGAGAAATAAAGAACTGTTAGGTGAATTGTGCATTAAATGAATGAAGCAAGACGTTCAAGGGTAAATGGGATGAAAAGCGACTAGAAAGTTGTTCATAATTTTGTATATCTTTCCTTTCTATTGCATTAGCTCTATCTCAATTGCTTTTATTTTTCCTTTCTTTTTGTTTGACACCCATTATATCCCGAGCCTAATATTACAAGCTGAAAAGTCCTACCCAATCTGGGAACAACTTAGAATAGAACTTAGAGTGAAAAGGTTTTAGGAAATCTGAGTTGTGTTGTGCATTTTGCATAAAAGTTTTTCACTATGTCAATAACCTAGTATTCCTTGTCTTTTGTGAAAGGCGACATGAGCAATTCACACATCCACACTGTAGACTTATAAGGATATTAATAAGATAGCAGTGGAATTGTTAATTCTTGTGATTTGTCCTTTGAGATTCTTATGTGATTGAGTAGTTATAACCCCCATTTAAGTGACGTGTTTATTCGTTTTTGTTCTTGTTCTTGTTTTTATCATTTTCCTTCACAGAGTGATGTGTTTCTTGGGTCGTTTGTGTTTTCCCTCTGTGACTCATTTTCAATTAATAAAACTTTGTGCACTTATCTTATTACATTTTCAAGTTTTTGCCTAGTTTTGTGTTGCTTAAGGGTAAGTAACAGATAAGTGTGGGGTATTTGATATGTGCCATTTAGTATTACTTTTTTATATATTATTTTCGTCAATTTAGATGTTTTTAATGCATAAAATGTACAATTTACACAATTTACCTCTATTGTTATCTTAGGAGTCTCTCGATGAAGAAAACAGAGAATAAAAGTGAAAACGGGCGAAAACGGAGAGAACGGAAGCTACCGGCACCAAGGAAGAAAACCTACCACCAACGGTAGGCCAACCTACTGCACACGGTAGGTATTGAAGTCAAAAGAAGAAAGATAGAAGCCTACCATGGACAGTAGGCTAGACCTACTTCACATGGTAGGTCCCGAGTTTTCAAAGCATTTGGGGACAAAACCCTACCAAGGACGGTAGTGCTTGACCTACCGGATACGGTAGGTTCTAACAGTAGCGCACACTTAATGCATTTTTCAGTAGTTATTTATGTAATTTTTCCCCTCTTTTAGGGTATTCTACAGTTTCAAGTTTAGGGAAAGGAATTAGGGGCAAAGATCTCCGTTTGTACACCAGAAACGGATTTCTCAGATTCTCAATTTCTTCGTTCGTACTGAACCGCTTGCAACAAGCAGCATTTCTTGTTGGAAGGCTTTTTTAGGATGTTACTAATATGACTCTGAATACGAGGTTATCTTTATTTATGCATTCGCCTGGAACGCAGGCTAGAATAAAGGAATTTACTATGGCAACAAAAACCCTCTCAATTCTTCTTCAATTAGATAGTTTCTCATTAAATTAACATCAAATTGAAGCTCTTGGACGAAGATTGAAGAGGTTTTACAAAGTAAATTTTAGATTTCATCAAGCGAATTGAGAGACAAGCTCGGTGGCTTTCGGAACCGTGGAGTCGAATCTTCTTCACATTAAGCCTTGTTTTATCTTGTTAATTATGAATATTACTATTAATTTGATTTCTGTTAAAATATTTAGTAACTAATGTTTCATTGTTTGAATTGAGGGCTGAACCCAAACTTTTGGATTATATGAATTTTAAGAAATTTATGCTTGTTTTACTTTGAGTTGTTGTTTAATTATGTCTTTATGATAATTGATTTCTGCAGAATCGATTATTTTGCAAGATTTGTCGGAATTGAAAAAGGAAAACCAATCTAGGGCAACTAATTGAATAATAAAAGTTGGCAATTGAATAGAGATATTCGTTGCACTTTTAGGTTATTTGATCACCTAATTGTTAATTGCATTCATAATCGGTTAGGGAGAGAAGAGATTCTCCTCTAAAGATTATTGAATAGAGTGTCTTTCACCTAGAGATAGGAATTGCCCGATTTTCCTATGATAACCCGACCTTGGTTCTCAAACATCATTTTAAGAATTATCCAATTAAAATAGTTGACAGAAGTTAGGGGGATTCTATCATTCAAATTCTTTTCCTCTTATGTATACCTTTTAAACAATTTCTTGTTCTTAGTAGTTTTTAAAATAATTTCTCAAAAATTAATTTGTTAGACTAAACATGAGGTAAAACGGTTAGTATTTGAGCTTATTTGTTCCCTGAGCTCGACAACTCGGGTATATCTCGTTACTGCAGTGATAGGTACACTTGCCCGTTGCATTAATTTTAGATATACCCATTTAAACACATCAGTTTCCATTCACATAAAAGTCATTCATACTCCTTAAATACCTCTCCACCTTTCATCACAAATATTCCTACTGTAAGCACGAAGGTTATATCTTTCATTAGTATGGGTACCATGATTATAGCCTTCATGGTATTTCTTTTGTTCTCTTTAGTAGTTCTTCCTCTCATATATGATTATAATATTGACATCTACGAAATAGAAAACATGTGATAGAAACGGAGGACCTCACCACACCCTAAGTGAATATCTCGACTTTGATTCACACAACTCTCGTATTTGTCACTCACTCTTTATGGCTTTTGTAAAATTAGTCTCATTCTCTTGCCTCTTTCATTTCCTCACCTACTAGAGTTTCCTAAGAGCTGCTAAATCTTCAAGTTATCAAGAAACTCCAAAAGGAGTTCAAGTAAGAAATTCCCAAATAAACAAGAACTCAAAGATTAAGAGACATTTTCACAAACACATAGTGTATAGAGAGTTTAAAAAAATAATTCAAGAGTGTGAGCCAATAAAAGTGTTCAATCCCTACAAACAGTACTGAAGTACCTACTAAATTGATAAAATAAAAGCTTCAATTCAACACAAAAGTTGTTTGAAAGTCAATTCAAGGAAATTAAGAGTACTAAGCAAAAATTTCCAGAAAACAGAGCATAATGACACCCTGTCACTAAAATAGCGATACCTCAGTGAATATAGCTCCAAACACAGTAAAACAAATTCAGAAAGATGCAAAACTTGAATA
This sequence comes from Catharanthus roseus, assembly GCA_028651295.1. Taxonomy (NCBI): domain Eukaryota; kingdom Viridiplantae; phylum Streptophyta; class Magnoliopsida; order Gentianales; family Apocynaceae; genus Catharanthus; species Catharanthus roseus. The sequence goes on along the minus strand of JAPQWS010000168.1, from coordinate 14,928,811 downwards.
GGATGAATTTAAGCACAGGTTTTGATCCACTGGAGCCAGTATAACATAAGATATAGGCAGATTAATCCACATGTTCTCAGTAGTCCTAATTCTGAATAGTTTGCAACTTTACATTCAATTAACCCATTAAAACAACTACAAATCAACTCAAAATTTTTTTCCTAAAGAATCATAACTCGATACGGTTTCAAATAAGAGAAATTCCAAGAAATTTGGATTTCATTTGTTACACTTTTCATCTTAATATTTTCAAATGTACTTTTATGTTCGAAAATTCCGGATTCAAGCGTTTTTCAATTTCTTTCAATTGGCTTTTGTATAAATGAAATTCAACAATCAAAACACATAAATTTTCACCTCTTAAAGAGATTAGCTCTATACCAAATGATGTGAACTCCTCTAGGCTTCTTTGGAGTCCAATCTTGCCCAAAAATCTTCTTTCCTCAAGAGGTCTTTGATGGCTTTGTTTTGGCACAACTTTTTAGAGTAACAAGAGCAAAAATTGCAGCACTAAAAAGGAAAACAAACTTCTCTACCTAGAAAGAGGAATCAACAAGGATTATAAGGAGTCCTCACCTATCCCTCATTCACAAGAGAACACATAATCCCTTGCAACATTAACTGAAAGTTAACAACTCAAGGAAGGTAGAATAGGAAAAACAAGAACTCTTGAATTCAATTCAAGAATTAACTAGCCTAATTTACAAATTGGAATACCTAATATACAAGGAAGAAGAAGAAACACTAGGAACCCTAGTATTCTCTTTCAAAGACAATATATTTTATTCATCATTCGTTCATTTTCCCTTACAAGTGAGGCATAAAGATGTATTTAAAGGAAAAACCTAACTCCCCTCCTAAACTTAATAAGTGTTTAAAAGACATAATTAATCTTTAAAAAATTTAATCACTCTCTTAACCCTAGTAAATTTTTTAAAGGCATAATTAATCCTTAATGAAGACAATTACAAGTCTAGAAAATAAGAAAATAAAAAAATTAGACTAAAAATAAAAAAAATTGACAAATTAAAATTGTTACTGTCCATTTTGGCCAGAGACCTACCGTGAATGGTAGGTCACCCTACCTTCCAAAAGGTAGGCTCTCTTTTAGTAGCCCAGTTTGGGCAGTTTTGATCTCCTCGGTTATTGGCCTTTTTGACCTTCATAACATTCCAACTGGCTCTTTGTCTCCTAAGAAAAGTTCTCGATCTATCTCTTAGATTTCCAATGCATCTTGAATCACATCAATTGGACTCCTATAACTCAAGTTATGGTAATTTTACCGCAATGTGTTATCTTTGCAATCGAGGTAGAATGTCCGATTTAAGACTAGTCATGGGATACCCAACTGAAAAACTCATCTAGAAATGAGCTATAACATTATGGAAACCTAGAAAAGTCTTCTACAATCGTTATACAGGTCGCTTGTTCATTTGAAGCCTTTTAAAGCCCCAAAATGAAGTTCTTCCGAAAATGGTCCAGAAATTCCTGTTTGTTTCCATTTCGACCATTCTTCTATTTCCAATTCTCGGATTTGAATCTTCCAAGAACTAATGCATATCCATGGTTATATCATATGATTATCTATATATTAATAGCATATCTTGTTGCATGAGTTACTAATTATCAATTTGATAGACTATTATTTCCCATATCATGGGAAGACAGTGATTAGCAATAGGACTTTACAATAGAGAGAAATATGATCACCATATCACTTGATATAGCATATGCATTAGTCAAGCAGAAGCTCACAAGTTTGTCAATTTGCTAAGCATATAAAATGGCTATCTAATGATTTATTTGGACTCTAGAAGAATTAATCAAATTGATTGATTATCATTTTTTAAAATGTTTTTAAAGGATAAAATGTGAGCTTTATAACTAATATTTTATAGTACACTTGAAGCATGACTGTCCTCTTTAGTTTTGAAGAAAAATATCTTAGCATGAAATAATAGTCATTATAATCTTCTCGAAGAGTTTCTTAAGGCAAGTAATTATTAAAGCAAATATTTTGATCAAAGGTTTCAGAAAAATTAAGGTTTTTTCTTGATGCTGCTAATTGAGTATCTTAAAGATGTTTTAAATTTGCTAAGAAAAAGTTGTTTTACATGGAAACGACACATCATTAAGCAAGCAAATAGGATGTTTGATAATTGATAAAGAATCATTATATCTATGAGCAATGATGTTGATGAATTCTAGTCTTGAAGTACCATAAGTTTGTATACTATGTACACTAATATACCTGCACGTTGGATGCAAGTAAATACGTCATGTAATTCTTTTCTAATCCAATAATTTTGGGATGATAGAAACTTTGTCCTTATGAATCTCCTTAAAATTATTTATCTTGGATCATTAAGAAAATCCAGCTCTAATTGAGATGGATTTTACAAAGCAACTATTGAGATCCACACATATTATGTAGAATTTTGTAGTCTATAGAGATTTTTAACTACCACTTTTATCTTCTGTTGGAGTTTTAATTCATGTGGTTGGCTAAGGATGTGTGTGATCAAAATTTAAGATAGTTGAACAAATCCAAGAGATTCCTATTATTTCTTAGAATGAAAGTTCAAGGATATATTAAAGTAGATATTGAACAAATGAATTTCACAATGTTTTCTTCTTAGGAATGGTGAAATTGATGGGCAACACTTTCGATCAATTACTATAATCCAAAAGATCTCTTTAGTGAGACATAATAGAAAACTATATTTGAAGATTGAAATTTATAATACGTTGGTTCAATGATATACAAAATATGGAGAAAAAAGATAAAGAATATTGTACTCTCTTTTTTCCTTCATTAAGAGTTTGATTTTAATAAGACACACTGTTTATGTAATAGATCATAAAGGGATAGCGTTATAAAATTATTAAGTGAATGTCTATTATCTCAAAAGAAATAATTCAAGTTTAAGATAATTTCATTATCTCTTTAGAGGATTGATGACGATTTAGTCATCATCAAGGTTATCCTATCCTTATTAATGGATAGAATTTAATCTATATTTATCTCTTACCTTCCTATCTTCTGTCTTCTAGTGCCTAGAAATAAGGCTAGAAGGAGCTTGTAAAACATATAAGTGAAATAATAAGATTTTGTTATTCTCAATACTTCTTTTGTATCTCTGAAATAATAAGATTTTGTTATTCTCAATACTTCTTTTGTATCTCTACTTTCTTTTCCTAATTTTTATTTGTAGGTTATATATTGTTATTCTGTTTAATAATTTCAACAATTTTATAACATGTACCTATTAAAACATAAGAAAGGGATGGATTAAACAAAACTTATATCAAAAGGGTTAAATCTATCGCGTTTCTTATTAATTTGTTAGATTTTCAAGAATAAAAATAACCAATATGTACAAAAAAGTAAAACAATTTTTTTGGATAAAAGGAGAAAAGAAAAAAAATAGTTTTTGAATAAATAAAGTCAATTTCTCATCCCGTACAGACACTCAATTTCTCATTTTTAAATCTCAATCTTTTTTAGATACGAATAATGTAAGGATTTTAAAAAGTACCGACCAAGATATATACTCAAAAGAGTGTTAAAAGGAAAAGTGGAAATTCTTATAAAATCTTATAAAATTTTAAAATTAACCCTAGAGGAAACTGTTTTTAGGAAATTCTCTTAAAATATCATTCAACTATTTAGGTAAGTCATAAAATATCTAAGAAGTGAAAATTTTCTTTTTTTATACACACTAACTGAAGTCATATGACGAAAATCAATACATCATCACTAAACACGACACAAATTGACAAATAACTATATGTAAAGGTTGCTGGCCTTATTAAAGGGGCAAAATAGTCAAGAATCGTCATTTCCTCCAAATATTAACTACTCAAATATCGTGTGGATCATAGTGAACTTGGTCCCGATGGTTAATATTTGTAGAGAATGGCTATGGCATGTATTTAATATTTTCCCGCTGAAATAATCGACATGCGAATATCTTACTCACACATGTACATTTATTTGTCAAATTATGTCGGGCTAAATCTAAGAAACCCTTGAAGTTGGGAAACTTATTGATTAAGGATATAAATTTTTTTTTTTTTTTTTTAAGAAAAGAAGCCCCAGAAATTGAGATAGTTTATTAAATCAAGCTTTGACCTATTATTTGGACAAAAAGCCCGAAACTTTATCGATTGAGGATATGATTTATATTCTTTTTCGAAAAAAATACTATTAATGAAATTAAGGAAAATATGATTTTATCTCCAATCCAATATACTTTCTTTTCTTGATATTTTGTATTTTTCTTCCAGTTTCATTTCTTTTTAAATTTCCTCATTATTTTCTTATAACGCTGTAATGACAATTGTTTTCTATGTATTATATAATATCCATCACATTATAAATTTCCTTATTATCTTTCTTTTATAATTTTTCCACATCCTTTCATCAGTTACTCTATTTCTAAATCTTCATGAATGTCTTCTTATATGCATTAAAGAAACAATTCTAAAACGTGATAGAAAATTGTAAATAAGTTAATTTTTAGAGGTATGTTAAAAAAAATACCCTTATGTTTGACTAATTATTAATTTATACTATATCTTGTCCATTGCCAAATGAGCGACAAAATTTGATCCGTGATCAAATTATTTGACCAGAAATAGAATGGATCTATCCATTCATTATGAGGTCAAATAGGATGTCTGTTCACTGCAATCCTTTTCATTTTTTTTTTTCTTTTCTTTTCGGCTCCCTCTCTCTCACCCTACTTTCTCTCTTTCCACCATAGACCCCCACCTCTCTCTCTCTCTCTCTCTCTCTCTCTCTCTCTCTCTCTCTCTCTCTCTCTCTCTTCGATGAATTGTACCCTCTTCTCCCTCCTTCTCTCCCTACATTCTACCTTTTTTCTTACCCTCCTCCGATAGTAACCGTTACCCTTTCTCTCCCTTCCTTCTTCTTTCTTCTCTTCTTCCCTCAGCCGCCGCCGAACTGCCTTACAAAGGTGGATAAGAATGAAATCATAGATAATGGTGGGAATGTCAACAAAACCTCACTATGGCTTACAGTCACCAAGTCATAGACAAAATGCTTTTTTTTTTTTCTTAAATTTATCAATCTTAAATTAACATTTGTAGAGCTAGCCCTAGAGAAATGAATTGAGTCCACTAAATCTAATTACTGCATTATTGAATCTTCTACTGCCTTTTAATTTTTGAGAGGCAGTGCATATGGAAGGAGGAAAAAAAAAAAACCTCCTTAAATCCATATATAAAGAAGAAAAAAGAAAATACAACCTTGGCAAGAACGGCGTTCCGCAGAATATATGACTCATGCTCCTTTAGGTTCTTTAAATTCCGTGGGTGGCGTAGCTACGGAGATCAATGCAGTCAATTATGTCTCTCCTAGAAGTTGGTTAGCTACCTCTCATTTTGTTCTAGGATTCTTCTTCTTCGTAGGTCATTTGTGGCACGCGGGGAGGGCTTGTGCAGCTGCAGCAGGATTTGAAAAAGGAATTGATCATGATTTTGAACCTGTTCTTTAATTGAGATAAGATAAGATATGACATTTGAAGTGGAACCCTTTCCCAAAGGAGATGGGGGACGCGAATAGAAAAGATACAACTAAAAATATTCAGACTTGGGAGGATTGATTTTCAAATAATTTCTCGAACTAACTATAGAAATTCCCCTAAGAGAAAGAGAATTTTCTCGATTAAACAATTTCTCTTTCTGGAGGAAGGAAAATCCATGGACCGACCCCATCATCTCCACCCCGTAGGAACTACGAGATCACCCCATGCTCGAATTTCCTGAGAAACGAAGTCATAGGCATTTGCTCCTACGGAACCAAGGTCGAAAAGATTGAAAAAATCAGTCATTCACAACCACTGATGAAGGATTCCTCGGCCAAGATAGCGATGGGTTCTCTGCCCCTGCGGGGATGGAGAGACAGAAGTATTTTTTTCTTCGTCTTCACAAAATAAAAAGAAAATGAGTCAAAAGATGCATGTTTGGTTCGGGAAGGGCTTATTTATTTTCTATCAGTATATATGGATTAATCACAAGTCAGTTCAGATACAAATAAATAGAATCCGGTATTCTCAAAATAGAAAATCTGTTTAGATATACTTATTGGGTACTCAAAAGTTAGAAATGAACATTCATTATTTATCAAAGGGGTAAATTAGTCATTTTAATATTTCTGGTGGAATGATTTGAACAGAACACAAAAATGGAGTGAAATCGATACTCAATTGATAATGCTCAAAGCAATGGTACTAAATTAACAATTTACCAAACTTAAGAGTATACTTTTGTATTAACCTTAATTTTTAAAGTAAAAACTAAAGCATCAATTGACAAACTTAGCTAAATTTGAAGGGACTTTTGTCTTAAAAAAAAATGTTCATATGCTTAGTTGATAAATTATCTCAACTTCAAAGGACTTGTTTAAATAGAAAGTTTATACTCTTAATTGACAAGTAATCTCAACTTCAAGAAATTTTTTAGATTTAACCCAATTACACTACATTTAGTAATAATATACCATTTTCTATCACACTAACTTTATGTAGTGGGTATAAAAAATAAAATTTCAACCTTGATATTTTACTTCTTACATAAATAGTTATGAATATTTGTGAAAATTTCCTTTGTTTTTTTTCAAACAATCTTTAAAAAATTATAGAACCCTAAAAGAACTGAAATTTTAAAAATTAATTTATGTGAACATATATTTTGGACCACACATAAGAGAAATCCATACTAAGAAAGAAGCCCTTCTAGAGGAGGTTGATGTTCTTTTTAAAAACAGATCGAGCTAACACGAAAAGTCTTCTGGAGGGCCTAAACTGCAAATTTCGCATTTTCAGTACGGTCAACTCATTTCGGTTTAAATCTAGATCTTAGAACAGCATTCTAAGGAGAAGTTCCACATTATTTAGCAGTTGAAACTGGGAAAAGGGCCAAAGCTGAAGCAATTTTTTCTTCATTTTCTTCTCATTTGTAATATCAAGCATATAGAATGAGTGATTTAGAGATGCATGGTTTGAAAAATGGCGTGCCTTTAAAAGAAATAGAGTTGAAAAATGATGTTTCCTTGAAGAACAGTGTCAATGGTGTAGAAATAGAAGATCAAGAAACTGCAATGCTACTTGCGAGCTCTGATTCAATCCATCAGTCTCAAGAACTTCGCCAAAGAACTGGTAAATCTTTTTATCTACACTCTCTTTAATGCTACATTTTGATCTTGAAAGTTTAAATTATAAATTTGGGATTTTGAAGTTGTTTCCCCAACACTCCTTGAATTTACTTATGAGGATGGTATACGTCTGCTGAAAGGTTTTAGTTCATATTGGAATGCTGATCCAAAGAATTAATTTAATAATGTATCCTAAAGTTTAGATTTGTTCATTTCTTAGAAAGTGATAGACCCCAAGTATAGATAATCCTTTAGTCTGTTGCCTTCTAAACTATCACATCTACATTGTTCTTTGTTTGAAGATTTTCTTGAAGTTTTCCATCGAAGGAAATGAGGTAGAATGCCTCATATTTGTGTGGGATTTCAGGCCTAAAATGAGTCCAGAATTTGCCTAAGCTGCTTTCTGCTTTTATCTTTACTCTAAATTCGGGCCAGTCTATTGTGTGCTTGGTTATGTTTGAGTTCTAACTTGTGACTTACATGAAGGGACAACTTGGACCGCTGTTGCACACATCATAACGGGAGTAATTGGGGCAGGGGTATTATCTCTGGCATGGAGCGTAGCCCAGCTAGGCTGGGTGGCAGGTCCGCTCGCTGTCATTGTGTTTGCAGCCATCACGGTGGTTTCAACTGACATCCTCTGTGATTGCTACAGGTCGCCAGATTCTGAGTATGGTCCTATCAGGAATCCTTCATTAATGGAAGCAGTCAAATTCTACTTGGGTATGTTGAACTTTTATGAACTTCTTTGCCACAATTGATGTTGCTGATTCAAATCACAATTTTCTTAGTAAGTTACAGATTTGGGTCACATAATTCATGGTTCAGAAGACATAGATGTAGATTATTAAGTTTTTAGTTGGACTACTATATGAATTTCTTTTGGTATTGCTGATTCAACTTGTCAATATGGAATAGTGGTATTCAGTTTCTGCCTTATAATTTTTAGTCAAGTAGTACAACTCTTGTTTTTAAAGTTCAGGAGGCAGTAGCTTAAGGATATTGGTTGATTTACTTATTCGTTCATTTATTTTTCTGGAATTTAAGGGGTCGAGCTACTATTTTAGGTTTCAGCATCTTCAAGGATTTGAATTTCAATATTTGCTTCCGGAACTGACTTAGGGACTTAGTGTTGGGTAAATTCTATCACGTTTTAAAAGGTTATTTCCCTATCCAGCGGTCATTTTCCTTTCCTTTGGAAAACAAAAGCAAAATCAAAATTGCTCATATAATCAGTAAAAAGTATTACATGTCTATTCTCCTTTCTAGTTCTGGTTTCATTTGTGTTTTGCGCTTTTTAACTATGAGTGTCCCATGTTCTAACAATTTATCTGATACTTCAGTTTTACAACATTATGCTTATATTTTATCACTTTCTTAAATATTCTATTGTACACCTTGATCACAAAACTATGAGCAAATCTCTAATTTGAAACGAAGTTATCGGATTATGAAGATGAATTCCTAGCACAAAACTCTGTATGGTATGATGGTGTTCCTGTAGCTATGCCCAAGCCTCACTTAAGACCTATCTAGCTAGATGGAATTGTTTGAATAAACTGTGTACACTTTTCATATGGAACATAGAGGTAAACATACAATTATGAAGCCGGAACTGATGTATAAGAAGTTTAACAAGAGGCATTTATTTCAGGGGAAAAGAGCCAACGAATATGTGGAATTTTTCTACTAGAGAGCTTGTATGGATGTGCAGTAGCGTATTCCATTGCAGTATCTGATAGTGTGAGGTAACAAAAATTCATACGTTATAATGATGCTATCAATAATTAGAAGAATCTTCAAGGAACAATAGTTTATGAAATTAGTACTTGATTCCTGGTCAAAGCCTGTAGTAAGGAAATTCGTAGGACCATTCTTTTATTTCATCTATGTGCATCTGAAATCCCATAAGTTGAGGAGTTTTATAGATAAAAGTAAAAATTCCAAATCACTGACCAGAATACAAAAAATTTTAATAACCTACAAAATAATGTCATAAGCATTTGCATGGTTGCTTGAGGACAGTGCCAAAAATATTCTGCTCTTTCTTGTAGGAATTAGATGAGAAAATCTGTTTGTTCACCTTGTAGTGATAGATTTCAGTTAATCTTGGAACCAGAGTTTCTAAATTTTTGTAGAAAGAGACGTAGTATAGCTTTATGTTTGACAAATATAATTGTTAATTTTTGTTCTGCTTATATGATTGTTGCAGAGCTATACAGAGAGCTAACTGTTATCACAAAGAAGGCCACCAGGCTGTCTGTGGGCACAATGACTACATTTTCACATTATCTTTCGGACTAGTACAAATTATAGTGTCTCAGATTCAAGATTTTCATAACATGGTATGGCTGTCTATTGTTGCTGCAGTTATGTCCTTCTCCTACTCTTTCACTGGATTAGGACTTGGCCTTGCAAAAGTTATTGGTAATATTTAATTTTCATTTTCTTCTCAAGTACAAGATCCAAACATCTTATCTTTGCAGCATGACTGAATAAATTGAAATAATTCTTAGAAAGCATATTTCTCTTGGATATTTTATCTTACGCAGGGAATGGGGAATTCCTGGGGAGCATTTCAGGAGTTGCAGCAAGCAGTACATTGGATAAGATATGGTTAGTTTTTGAGGCACTTGGAGACGTTGCTTTCGCATTTCCATATTCAGTTATTGTTCTGGAGATACAGGTAGGAGTTTCGAATTTATTCTTCTCATTTCAGTTTGGGGAAAAAAACTTGACTTATGGAGTTATTATTTTTTGGGCTCTAGAGTATTAATGAAAGAGATCCTACATATCTTGTATGCAAACTAATGTACTTATTCGATTGTCTATCATCTGCTGAAGTCATACCCTGAAGGATCAATCTTTCTTTGATTCCAGGATACCCTGAAGTCACCCCCACCAGAAGTGCATACTATGAAAAAAGCCTCATTGGTTTCAATTATTACCACCACTTTCTTCTACCTCTGTTGTGGATGTTTTGGGTATGCAGCCTTCGGAAAGAACACACCAGGGAATCTCTTGACTGGATTTGGATTCTATGAGCCATATTGGCTTATTGGCTTCGCTAACGCCTGCATTATTTTGCACCTTATTGGTGGATATCGGGTATGATTGATTGCTTATTTCTATATTGAACTTTCTATTGCTTCTTGAAATAGTCTGTCCTTGACTTGATCCTTGAAAACTCGTAAAGCTATTCTTTATGGTAGCAGATGTCTGGGGCCATTCATGACTTTTCAAAGGTTGTTAGATTTTGATTTATGGAGCTTCATGTTTTGAAACCCTGAAAAGTTCCATGATGTTTTTTCTTAAGGTATACAGTCAGCCAGTGTTTGAATTAGTTGAAAAATGGTTCAGCAAGAGATATCCGGAGAGTGCATACACAAAGGATATCAATATGAAGCTGCCATGCCTGCCTGCTTTTGAGTTGAATATCTTCAGGCTGTGCTTCCGAACAGCATACGTGGTATCAACCACTGGAATTGCATTGCTATTTCCATACTTCAATCAAGTATTAGGTGTCTTGGGAGCCTTCAACTTCTGGCCTATGTCTATATACTTCCCATTTCAAATGTATTTTGGGCAAAAGAAGATTGAAGCCTGGACAAGAAAATGGGTTGTTCTTCAGGTTTTCAGCATTATTTGTTTGGTTATTTCAGTTTTGGCTTTCATGGGTTCTACTCAAAGACTCATAAGTGCCAGATTAAGCTGAAAATTTATTCATAGGTGGTATTTAGCATTTGTCTGTCACCTTTTGTTTTCTCCCATTGTTTTACACTCATTTTAGGAAGGGGTGAAAAAAGAGAAATGCAAAGGCAATAATTGGATAGTTTTATTATGGGCAATGCAAGTTCTTTTTATTAGCAAGCCAAGGTGAGTTTTATACATACATATTTGAATTTGTATACATAATAGTTGTGCATGTATAGACTATTCTTGAAAATGCAAACAATTTTTAGCATCGAGTGTTTGAAAGCTAATATATTGTTTTTGGCATAAGTACTTGACGTTATTGTGTACACTTTTACAGGATTAATACCAGAAACTAAAAGGTGTAGCTGTAATTTAAATTTTGTGACATTATTTTTGAATTATTTTTTATTCATTAAAAAAATTATCTTCATCATGTGCCCCTAAGTTCCAGGAATTTGCCAATTGAATATATATATATATATATATATAAACTTAAAAGACACGTGCAATGTATGGGAAAGACTTTGGTAAGAAAAAAAGAATTTGTTATTATTTAATTAAAAAAAAATGTGCAATGTATGGGAAAGACTTTAGTAAGAAAAAAAGAATGTTATTATTTAATTAGAAAAAAATGTCAAATGTGTGGAATCTAAAAATGTCAAAAATTAAAAATATAATAAAAATAACGAAAACTAAATCTTGCTTTTTAATTATATAATATTTTGCTTTTTGAAAAAAGAGTTATTTAACAATTACACAAAAGTATTATTTGATTATAAATGACTAATTTATGTATATATAAGAAAAGAAAGAAATTATATGTGGCTCACTTTCGCCACTTGGCGTACACATGAACACCTTATCTTTTTTTTTTTCTATTATAAAAAATAAAAAAAATAATAATAAATTTATTCTACTATAAAAATAAAAAAGAGATAATAATGAATTTGATATAGATTATAACTAAAGAGTTTTAATTTGATAATGATAATTTAAAATTTTTAATTTGATAATAAAACTTATTTGCTGATGATTTGAAAATTCTGCAATAAACAAGTTAATATAATAAAATAAATTCGAAAATTTTAATTTCTAAAAAATTTAATTTTCAGTCGAAAAACTACAATATTTTTTTAAAATCTATTAAAAAAATTAAAAAATTTTAATTTCCGAAATTAAGAAAAAAGAAAGAAAATGCGAAAATAAATCAAAAAATTAATTTTAAGAAAAGAGAAAGTTAAATATTAAACAGATAAACATGAAAATTTTAATTTTCGAAATTGAGAAAAAAATACGAATAAATCCAAAAATTTTAATTTAAAAAGAAGAGATAATAATGAATTTGATATAGAAAGTTTTAATTTGGTAATAAACTTTATTTGCTCATGATTTGAGAATCCAGAAATAAGTACGAAAAACCTTAGAGGGGTGAATAAGGTTTTTGGCTAATTTTAAAAAAATCTTTTGTCTGATTAGAAAGATAAACATCCAATTTATTGGTGAAAGAATTCTAAAACTCTTTTTGATAAAAATACACCAAACAAAATCTTATAGTTTTGGCAATCAAGCAATGAGCATAGAATTAAACTTTAAATAACATGCACAATAATTTATAGTGGTTCACTCTCTCAAAGAGCTACATCTACTACCTTGAGACTCAACCCAAGGATTTCACAAATCCACTATCCTCAAAGTTGATTACACAACAACACAATGAGGATCACCCTTCAAGGGTTTTACACAAAAACCTCAAAGTTTACACAACACAGCAATACAACAAATTTATCAAAGGATCACCCAAAGGGTTTTCCACAAACCTTTTATCACAATAAAAGAATAAGAAGAGTAAGAAACAATGTTACAAAATGAGCTTGAGAAGAGGAAGATACAACTCAATGGAATACTTCTACAAGCTCCTCTTTACTTCTCCTTTGATGGGTGATCAACAATGAAGCTCCAAGAAGATTTTTCTATTTGTTTTTATGAGATGAAGATATATGAAAGAATGTACTCTTAAAGCTCTTTAAATGTTCTAAAATGATCTCAATCAATTTTCAATCAACTTCCATCTTTTTTCAGCTGATCAAAAATCAATATATATATGAAGAAAAAAAGTACCCGTTACTCTGTGTAACGGTAATCTTTTTCACAGTAAAAAGGAAAATCGGACGTCCGATTTCCTTATACAAGAAAATCGGATGAGCCCTTTTCTAAAATAGGATGACTGATATTGAAAGAGAAAGATACGGACGCATCCTACAAAAATCGGATGATCCCTCTTAAAAATCGGTCGACCGATTTTTCTAAAGCTAGAAAAATCGGAGGACCGATTTTAAAATAGGACGTCCGATTTTCTCCCTTGGAAAAAATTGGATGACCAGTTTTAAAATCGGATGACCAGTTTTGAAAATCGGATGACCCTTTTTTTGAGAAGAATTTGCAAGTCATTTTTCCTTAAACAAAAAGAACTTTCCTTCACATTTCAAAAACACTTCAAAACATGTATTATTGATACTCTTTTAGAGATAAAGAAAACTTTCGAAGGCATCAAAAACTCTATCAAGAATACTTGGATTTTTTAAGAATAGTTTATAGAAAGAAATTCATCCAAGGAGCTGCACACATGATCAACAATCAAAGATGAGAGTTAGGGAGTTTTACAAATAAATACCTTAGCACATCCCTAACTAAGATGTAAGTCTTCAAAGTCTTCAATGCCTTGACCTTTTCTCCTTCATTTTGTCTTGATCACCAAGATCTTTTGCTTCTTAGAGTGTAGCCTTAAGAATTCAAATATTCTTCTTTTGTTCTATTGAAACTAAGCTTAATATTTCATCACACAAACATATGTAAATCATAATCAAAATCATATGCAATAATGCCCTTAGAGCTAACAATCTCCCCCTTTTTTATTATGACAAATACATACGCAAGAAGAACAAAAGAACAAGTATAAAAACATGATGATACTTCAAAAAGATCATTAATAATAGTAAAGCATACCAGAATACCATAAGGGAGATAACTCCCCCTGTGAATTTGAAAACATGCCAAGGTTTTAGAAAAAAAAAAGCTCATCTTAAAAGCATGTTTCACACCAAGAATGGCATCAAACAATTATCAAGGTAACTCCATAAGATATGTAACTCCAAAAGATATGTAGCCAACCAAAAGAAAGCATGAAACTTAAAAGCAACACAATAAGCATCTTGCAACTATTTCTCCCCCTTAGTTCTTGCACATATTTCTCCCCCTTTTGTCATAAATCAAAAAGATATTTGGGAGAAACTTCAAGGGATCATAGTAAGGGTAATTACAATTGGACTTTCAACATTAAAGATCATCATGAAGTCTATAAAAAAAACATGGCATCAAGATAACATAATACCAATTAGAAAATCGCTTAATTTCTCATACCAAGCTCTTGGAGCTTGTTTTAAACCATAGAGTGCTTTTGAAAGTTCGTAAACATAATTTGGAGATTTTTTATGCACAAAGCCGGGAGGTTGTTCTACATAAACTTCCTCCTCAATATCACCATTTAGAAAAGCACTCGTAACATCTATTTGAAAAAGCTTGAATCCTTTTAAAATAAGTAAAAGCTAAAGGCATCCTAATGGATTCAAGTCTAGCAACCGAAGCAAAAGTTTCATCAAAATCTATGCCCTCTTCTTGATTGAATCCTTGGGCAACAAGTCTAGCTTTGTTTCTAATAACTTCTCCGGAATCATTTAGTTTATTTCGAAAAAGTCATTTTGTGCCAATGGTGGGGTGATCACGTGGTCTAGGGACTAAAGTCCAAACTTTGTTTCTTTCAATTTGATTTAATTCCTCTTACATAGCAATAATTCAAAACTCATCACACAAAGCATCATCAATAAACTTAGGCTCAATTTGAGATAATAGGGCAAAGTTGTTAATAAAGTACCTTCTTGTTCTTACCCCTTGTGATACATCACCAATGATTTCATCCTTGGAGTGTCTCTTTGGATATATCACAACTTGAGGAGGACTTTGAGCTTCTTGATTATTTTCTTGTTTTACTTCAATCTCTTCTTCCTCCATAAGCATGTTCTTCCATTGCTTGAGTGTACAAAGGTTGGTAGCTTAGAGTGTTTTCTATGTCCTCATCATCTTTCTTGTCAAAAATGTTAGTTTCATCAAGATATATATATGAATGGACTCTTCAACACGTAACGTTCTTTTTTTATAAATTTTATAGGCCTTTTTTATTTGAAGAGTAACCAAGAAAAATTCCCTCATCGGATTTTTTTTTTTTAATCAAAATTTCCAAGATTATCCTTGGTGTTTAAGATAGAGAATTTGCATCCAAAAACTTTAAAGTAGCTAATTGATGGGGTTTTGTTGAAAATAAGTTCAAAAATAGTTTTTTCTTTTTTAAAAAAATGGTCTCAAGAGAATACGATTCATAATGTAGCATGCGGTGTTAACGGCCTCGGCCCAAAATATTTAGGAAGGGAATTTTCACAAAGCATTGACCTTGCCATTTCTTGTAAATTTCTATTTTCCTTTCCACAAATCCATTTTGTTGAGGAGTTTTGGCTACCGAAAAGTTATGTAAAATACCAAAATCATCACAAAGTTTTGTAAAATCTTGGTTGTTGAATTTTCCCCCATTATCACTTCTTATAGAAATCAATTTGCAATCAAGGGAGGTTTGGAATCTTTTGAATAATTTAACAAATTCATGAAATGCTTCATCCTCTTGGCTTAAAAACAAAGTCCAAGTGAATCTTAGAAAAAATCATCCACAATAACAAAAGCATACCTCTTACCACCAAGACTAGTGGTCCTCATTGGTCCAAATAAATCCATGTGAATGAGTTCTAAAGGTTTTGAAGTTGAAATAGTTTTCTTTGGTTTAATAGACGATTTTATTTGTTTTCCAAATTGGCAAGCATCACAAAGTTTGGTTTTCTCAAAAGTAAGTTTTGGCAATCCTCTAACAAGTCCTTTAGAAGAAAGTTGGTTTAGCAAATCCATACTAACATGACCAAGCCTTCTATGCTACAAAAATGCATCATCACTATGAACCAAGAGACACTATAAGTTCTGAGAAATGAGAGCTTCAAGATAAAAGACATAGACATATACCAACTCTTCTTGCAACAAAAGTAGTTTTGTTCACAAGCTTGTTTATGATAGAAGAAGATTCACTTTCAAAATCAACTTTGTACCCATAATCACAAAACTGACTAATACTAGATAAAATAAACTTCAAACTATCAATTAAAAGAACTTCCTTAATTAAAGAAGATGAACTATATCTAATATTACCTATACCGATGATCCTTCTAAAAGTAACAAAGCCACCTTCGGTTTCTCCTAGCTCATTCAGGAGGGATGCATATCCGGTCATGTGTCTTAAGCATCTGCTATCCAAGTACCACTTAGATGATCTTGACTTGTGTTCCTACAAAAAAAGAAGTGGAAAAGACTTTTGATACACATATCCTTTTGGGTCCATGAATGTTAGTTGGATTTTCTTTTATTTTCCAAATGGTTTTTACTCCCCTTTCAATCTTTCTTTTTATAAAACATTTTGTGGCTTTATAACCACTCTTTTCACAATAGGTGCAACAAAAATGGGAGAAGGATGAAGAAGCTTTAACAAAATATGTTTGCTTTGAAGAAGCATTAGAGTGGTTGTATCCAATGCCATATTTATTATAAGGAGATCTTTGTGAACCAAGAAGTTTTTCAAAATTTTCTTTTCCTTGAGTAAATCTTTCAATGCACAAAGTGAGATCATTCACCTTTTTCTTTAAAGATTTATAATCAATCAAATATTTTTCAAGAGAGGAAACCTTCTCGCAAAGGTTCTTGTTTTCTAAAACAAGTTTTTGAAAATTTTTGTTTGAACACTCTTTTTCATTTTTCAAGATTTCTAAAGACTCAAGGAGAGATTTATTTTCACAAATAAGTTTTGAGTTTTCATCAAGCAAAACTTGAGTTTTGTTTTTCAAGTCTTTGTTTCTTTTTGAAACCTTTTTGCATTCACCATACATTTTAATAAGCATAGTACTAGGATCATCATCACAAATATCATCAATGAGACTAGAAGAGTTAGAGGGTGAAGATTGTACCTCATTCTCCATTGCCATGAAGCATAAGTTTGTCTTTTCATCACCTTTACTTTCACTTGTATCTTGATCCCATGCACCAATAAGTCCCTTGCCTTTCTTCTTTTTCTTTAAGGCTTCAAGCTTGCCTTCCAATGTTCCTTTTTCTTTTTCAATAGCCTGAGGACAATCGGCTACAAGGTGTTCCATGCTATTGCATTCAAAGCATCTTGCTTTGAATAATGAAGAGTTTTGTCCTCCTTTCTTAAATGGAGGTTTCTTTCCTCTTTTGTTGAAGTCTTTCTTGTAAAATCTTTTAAATTTCCTCATTACTAAGGCCATATCCTCAATCTCATCTTTATTGTTTGACGAGCATGTATGATCATCAACATTCTCTTTGAGTGCTATGTCTTTTCTTCCTTTGTCTTCATCTTCTATTTCATCTAATCTTTTTATTTTCATCTCATAAGTGAGGAGAGATCCTATGAGTTCTTCAATAAGAAGTCGTCTTAAATCTTTTGATTCCTCAATGGCAAGAGTTTTGGTTGCCATGCTTTTGGAAGTGAATCAAGAATCTTTCTATTTACTTCTCCCGTTGTGTATTCTTTCCCATACGCCTTTAGGCCATTTGTGATGTTGGTGAACCTTGCGAACATGTCATTAATGCTTTCATATTGTTTCATCATGAATAGCTCATAATCTCTCACAAACATAGCCAACTTTGACTCTTTCACTTGATTGGTACCTTCGTGAGTTACTTCAAGTAACTTCCACATTTCATGAGCCGAGTCGCATATGCTCACTCTATTGTATTCATTAGCATCCAAAGAACAACTCAATATATTCATAGCTTGAAAGTTTAGAGTCATCTTTCTTGAGTCAAGCTCATCATATTCTTCAACCTTCTTGACTATTCCATCCTTTTTAGGAACATAAGGTCCTTTCTCTACAGTGCTCTAAAGATTAAAGTTAATAGAACAAATATATATTTTGATTTTAGATTTCCAAAAAGTATAATTTGTACCATTGAAAAGAGGAGGTCTATTCGTAGAAGAGCCTTCTACATAGGGTAAGTTTGAAATACTAGCCATTTGAAAAATGATCTTTTACTTCTTAGGATATTAAGCCTTAACAAAAGAAGACCTGCTCTGATACCAATTGAAAAACCTTAGAGGGGGGTGAATAAGGTTTTTAGCTAATTTTAAAAATCTTTTGTCTAATTAGAAAGATAAACCTCCAATTTGTTTATAAAAGAATTCTAAAACTCTTTTTGATAAAAATCCATACCATACAAAATCTTATAGTGTTGGCAATCAGGCAATGATCATAGAATTAAACTTTAAAGAAGATGCGCAACAATTTATAGTGGTTCACTCTCTCAAAGAGCTACATCCATTACCTTGAGACTCAACCTAAGGATTTCACAAATCCACTATCTTCAAAGTTGGTTACACAACGACACAATGAGGATCACCCTTCAAGGGTTTTACACAAAAATCTCAAAGTTTACACAACACAACAATACATCAAATTTATCAAAGGATCACCCAAAGGGTTTTCCACAAACCTTTTATCACAATAAAAGAATAAGAAGAGTGAGAAACAATGTTACCAAATGAGCTTGAGAAGAGGAAGATACAACTCAATGGAATACTTCTACAAGCTCCTCTTTACTTCTCCTTTGATGGATGATCAACAATGAAGCTCCAAGAAGATTTTTCTATTTGTTTTTATGAGATAAAGATATATGAAAGAATGTACTTTTAAAGCTCTTTAAATGTTCTAAAATGATCTCAATCAATTTTCAATCAACTTCCATCTTTTTTCAGCTGATCAAAAATCAATATATTTATGAAGAAAAAAAGTAGCCATTACTCTGTGTAACGGTAATATTTTTCACAGTAAAAAGGAAAACCGGAAGACAGGTTTCTAAAAATGGACGTCCGATTTCCTTATACAAGAAAATAGGATGAGCTCTTTTCTAAAATAGGACGACCGATATTGAAACAGAAAGATTTGGGCGCATCCTACAAAAATCGGATGATCCCTCTTAAAAATTGGACGACCGATTTTTCTAAAGCTAGAAAAATCGAATGACCAATTTTAAAATAGGACGTTCGATTTTCTCCCTTGGAAAAAATCGAATGACCAGTTTTAAAATCAGATGACTAGTTTTGAAAATCAGATGACCCTTTTTTTAGAATGATTTAAAAGCCAGTTTTCCTTAAACAAAAAGAACTTTCCTTCACATTTCAAAAACAATTCAAAACATGTATTCTTGATACTCTTTTAGAGATAAAGAAAACTTTCGAAGGCATCAAAAACTCTATCAAGAATACTTGGATTTTTTAAGAATAGTTTATAGAAAGAAATTCATCCAAGAAGCTGCATACATGATCAACAATCAAAGATGAGAGTTAGGGAGTTTTACAAATAAATACCTTAGCACATCCCTAACTAAGATGTAAGTCTTCAAGGTCTTCAACGCCTTGACCTTTTCTCCTTCATTTTGCCTTGATCACCAAGATCTTTTGCTTCTAAGAGTGTAGTATTGAGACTTCAAATATGCTTCTTTTGTTCTATTGAAACTAAGCTTAATATTTCATCACACAAACATATGTAAATCATAATCAAAATCATATGCAATAATGCCCTTAGGGCTAACAAAGTAAATTAATTTAATAAAATAAATTCTAAAAACTTTAATTTCCAAATTAAATTTCAGGTGAAAACTACAATAATTTTTTAAAATATATTTAAAAATCCAAAAATTTTAATTTTTGATATTCATAAAAAAAAAAGAGAAATGAGAAAATAAATTCAAAAAATTTAATTAAAAAAAGATAATATTGAATTTGATATAGATAATAATTAGAGAATTTTAGTTTCATAATGATAATTGAAGAGTTTTAATTTGATAATAAAACACTTTATTTGTTGATGATTTGAGAATCTTACGAGAAGCAAGTTAATCTAATAACAGATTAATCTAATAAAATAAATTTCAAAACTTTAATTTCCAAAAAATTAATTTGCAGTAGAAAACTACAATAATGTTTATATATTAAAAAAATTAATGCGAAAAATTTAATTTAAAAAAGATATAATAATGAATTTGATATAGATATTAACTAAAGAGTTTTAATTTAATAATGATAATTGACGAGTTTTAATTTGATAATAAAACTATATTGCCTGATGATTTGAGAATTTGACAAGAAGCAAATTAATCCAATTAAAAATTAATTTAATAAAATAAATTCGAAAATTTTAATTTCCAAAAAAAATTAACTTACAGTAAAAAAATTACAATATTTTTTTTAATATATAAAATAATAAATGCAGAAAAAATTAATTTAAAAAAGATATAATATTGAATTTGATATACATAATAATTAAAGAGTTTAATTTTGTAATGATAATTGAAGAGTTTTAATTTGATAATAAAACTGCTGATGATTTGATAATCTTACAAGACGCAAGTTAGTATAATAAAATAAATTCTAAAGCTTTAATTTTCAAAAAAAAAATAATTTGTAGCATACTAATAACAAGTAAATTTTTAAATGTATTAAAAAATATATTCGAAATATTGGCAAGAAAAAAATAATAATATATATTAAAACAAAGTCATACTGAATACCATAACAGTGCCATGTGGCCCTCATTTTTTTCTCCCCATGCGAAAATGAAAATAAGAGATAATTAATGGTGATAATTATATTTATCCTCCTCCACTTATGATGGATTGTATTAAAATTAATATAAAATAATATCAATAAATTAATGTTGTGATAAGAATAAATTATTGGCAAAATTAACTTTTTTTTTTAAATTGGATAATAACAAACTTTAAATTGTAAATTTTTTATAATTTAAAATTTTGAATAATTATCTAATCACTAATATTAATATTTAATTTGATAATATAAATATTTTTTAAAATTATAATATATATATTAAAATTAAGTCATAATGAGTAATAGTACCAATAGCACCCTGTCTTTTTTTTCTCTTAATACCAAAAAAAAATATATATATATATATATTATAAGAAATGATAATAATAAATATAAACAAAATAATATAAGAGATATAACAAATAAAACATATATGAATGTTTTCTTGAAAAATGAGGAGAATCCTTTCTGATTTTTCTTATCTTTATCAAATCTTTGTTTAAAGCAATCAAATCTTCATTTGTTACAGTTCAAATACATTTAAATCTTGATCCAGATTTAAACTTAATTAGGTCTCTTATTCTCTTTATGAATATACAACATCCCCACTAAACTCAATTACGATTTTGTAAGAAACAGAAGAAATAAGTGTTTGTTTTAATAAATTTTCTTTGGCTTTTTGGAGCTGCTTCAGCCAGATATCTTTATACACTATTGAAGATTTTCTTCCTTAACGTATCCTATTCAGTTATCCGAGCTATTAGTTAGTTTTCATACTCTCTCTTAGTATATATTGTTATCAAATTTGAAAGACGATTCTCTTTATTGATTGGTTTTATATTTATATTTTGACAATTTGTCGTATAAACTCATGTGTAAATCATACACGGCGCGTTCCTCCAGTATTCCTCCAAAATTGTGCACCAATCATGTTATGAAGTTGTTTTCTTTTCTTTTCATAACTACTTAAGGTTTAACTTTTTCTTGAATCCGTGATCCCTAATATATGTCAATATATATATATATATATTCTTTTTTCAATGTTGGATTATTATGAAAAATCCTGTTGGCATGTTTATGACTTGAGTGAAGGGCTAGCTCTACAGTTTTGCACTATATTCTTAGGAAGTCATTGAAGGTGATTTCAATTTTTTTTAAAATATGTTTATATTATCTTGATTTGCTTCTTGGTGAGTTGATCATTTGATGAACTCAAAATAATCGTGATTTGACATTACTAACAATTTTATGGTAAAGACAGACAATTATTAGACATTTGGTAACAAAGACATAATCAAGGTATAAAATCAGATATGCTATTACTCTAATTTTTTGTTAATTCCTAATAACTTTTTTTTCAACATCCTTTATCATATAGCTGGAATGGAAAACTTGATCGATGTACGATCAGGACACCGAAAAGCAATTGATATCTTTTCCAACTCCTGAACAGAACAGTCAAGAAGACCCATTGAAATTCCTCTTTAAATTTGTTAAAAATATTTATCATCGAGTGTATGTTATTTTGTAAAAACTTTCCATGTATACTTTGATGTTTGGTCACATGATTAATTAGTGATCACTTATATATTTATTTTTTCTCACTTTTAAATGGGCCCACTTAACCTTTCCAAAAAAAAAAAACCAAAAGTGAGTTCAATTAAAGGGATAATATAAAAATATAATATAATAATGATATGAAAAAGATTATATAATATATTATCTAATATGTAATGTCAATAATTTCTTAAAAGTAGAATAACTATATTATTTTTGTTATTACTATTATTATTATTATTTGTTAGACGGATTTTTCCCTAGAAATCTATGCATCTATATATCTACATAGACAAATTATTATCTTTAGTTTAAATTTAAAATTAATCGAATTAGGTTGATTTAGTTTGAAACATGTTTACAAGATGTTTATTTATTTATTTTTATTAACTTTGGCCATTACTTATTTTTTTATTTTTTATTACTGTATTTAGTCATTTATTTTTTGGTGGATTTATCATGTAATATGGAAGTGACCCCTTTCACATTTTTCTTCATCGGTAGATTAAATCTTTATTATTTGGATCTTAATAAATTTTTTGAAAATTCCATATCGACTCGTTAAAGGTTAATGAACTCTTAATAAAAGTTTGGACAATCTTCCCCTCTTGAGATACCTTTTTAAGGTGAATTAGGTCCAAACTCAAATTTTAACTTAGAATCAGAGCTCGCAGATGACCCGTTTGGCATGAGGGGGTGTGAATCCTTTCCTCTTGAGGTTTCTTTTGGGGTGAGTTAGGCTCAAACTCAGAATTTTAATAATATTAAACCACCATTTCTTTTTTTTAAAAGTTTAAACCACATTTCTATTGAAAAAACTTTTTGAGGCAAAAGAAATGTCTCAGATAAACTGCTATTTATATTATTCTAACTTCTCCAACTACATTTGACTCCAAAAAGAAAAAAATATTTCTCCAAGTACTTGACGAAGAAATATTTGAAGAATAACGTCGGTGATTGCATTGGCTTTGAGTGATAATTTCATCGTACTAAGGACCTTAATGTTTATGAACTAAAAAATAAGAAGATTGATTATGTGCACTTTTGATAGAATTTCAATGATTAAATTTCATTAGCTCTTAAAACTTTTAACCTAAATCTTAACAAATTAATCTCATCTCTCAAACAATGATAATTTTAGTTTATAATAAGAAAATTTGTTATTGATGATATGTATATTTATTAAAAGTTTCTCACATTTGAATCACAAATAATATGACAAATTAGTTTTTTAATAAGTTAGTGGCACATGTTATATCTATTTTGTTATATTACGATTATTTATGAATATAATATTTCAATTTTAAATTAACATAATATTAACAATTTATAAACATTCACTCGTGCTTCAAGCACGAAGGTCATAGCTAGTATATATATGAAAACAAAGAAATATTACGTGGCTCACTTTCGCCACTTGGGGTCCACGTGGAACACCTTTTCTTTCTGCTTTCTATTCTATTATAAAAAAAATAAGAAAAGATAATAATGAATTTGATACAATAATTAAAGAGTTTTAATTTGATAATGATAATTAAAAAGTCTTAATTTGATAATAAAATTTTATTTGCTAATGATTTGAGAATCTTGCAAGAAGCAAGTTAATCTAATCAAATAAATTCGAAAACTTTAATTTTCAAAAAAATTAATTTCCAACTGAAAAACTATAATATTTTTTAAAATATATTAAAACTAAATCCTAAAAATTTAAATTCTGAAATTGAGAAAAATAAAGAAAATGCAAAAATAAATATGAAATTTTAATTTTTAAAAAAAGAGATAATAATACAATATTAAATGAATAAATGTGAAAAATTAAATTTTCGAAACTTAGTAAAAATATGAAAATAAATCTGAACAAAATTAATTTTTAAAAAAATATAATAATGAATTTGATGTGGATAATAATTAAAGAGTTTTAATTTGATAATAAAACTTTATTTACTGGTAATTTGAGAATTGAGCAATAAGGAAGTTAATCTAATAAAAAAATTAATCTAATAAAATAAATGTTAAAACTTTAATTTCTAAAAAATTTAATTTGTAGCTTAAAAACTACAATATTTTTTTAAATATATTAAAAAATAAATCAAAAAATGTTAATTTATGAAATTCATAAAAAATAAAATGAGAAAATAAATCCAAAAATTTTAATTAAAAAAAAAGAGATAATAATTGAATTTGATATAGATAATAATTAAAGAGTCTTAATTTGATGATGATAATTGAAGAGTTTTAATTTGATAATAAAGCATTTTATTTGTTTATGATTTGAGAATCAGAATCCTACAATAAAAAATTAATTTAATAAATAAATTTGAAAATTTTAATTTCCAAAAAAATTTAATTTGTAATTTTAAAATTACGATAATTTTTTAAATATATTAAAAAAATAAATCTGAAAAATTTAATTTTAAAAAAGGAGAATAATGAATTTGATGTAGATAATAATTAAAGAGTTTTAATTCGATAATGATAATTGAAGAGTTTTAATTTGATAATAAGACTTTATTGGCGGGTGATTTGAGAATGCTGCAAAAAGCAAGTTAATTTAATAAAAAATTGATTTAATAAATTAAATCCAAAAACTTTAATTTCAAAAAAATTTAATTTGCAATCAAAAGACTACAATATTTTTTAAATATGTTAAAAAAATAAATCCAAAAAATTTAATTTCTATAATTCAGAAAAAATGTGAAAATAAATTCAAAAAAATTTAATTTAAAAAAAAAATATAATATTGAATTGGATATACACAATAATTAAAGAGTTTAATTTCATAATGATAATTGGAGAGTTTTAATTTGATAATAAAATTTTATTTGCTGATGATTTGAGAATCATGTAAAAAGCAAGTTAATCTAATAAAATAAATTCGAAAGCTTTAATTTTCGAAAATTTAATTTGCAGCTGAAAAATTAGAAATAATTTTTTAAATGTATAAAAACTAAATCCGAAATGTTGGCAAGAAAATATATATATATATAAAGCCACAATAACTTGCCACGTGGAACCCTACTTTTTTTTTCATGCAAAAATAATAAAATAATATATGAGATAATAATAAGTGGAATATATCTAAATTCTCCTATTATTTAGGGGTGAAATATTTTTAAAATTTTAAAAAATGATATGAGAGATATAATAAATAAAGAAAAATTGGCAAACACAGTCATCAAACTATTTTTCAGGTCTTAACTTAATCCTTAAACTTTGTTTTCAAATTATATGGTACTTAAACAAAACTTTCCCAAAAATATTAGTCCACGCTGCCACTTCCATAGCAAAATCCAGAAATAGTGAACATGTGACCCTCACATGACTTATAAGGCCAAGGGTAAAAGTAGAAGATCACTCTATCAGTTGAGTAAAGTACAAATGTCCATGGTGATTGATAATGGAATATCTATCAAGAGCATTGATGATCTTACTTTCCGTTTCTTTTTTTTCTTTCTAACCTAATGTTCTTTAATATGTTAATGTATTTGTACTATAGCTCAGATGGAAGAAATTATGGTCTTGATGA
Organism: Catharanthus roseus; assembly: GCA_028651295.1. Taxonomy (NCBI): domain Eukaryota; kingdom Viridiplantae; phylum Streptophyta; class Magnoliopsida; order Gentianales; family Apocynaceae; genus Catharanthus; species Catharanthus roseus. The sequence continues at coordinate 14,903,089 of JAPQWS010000168.1, read as the reverse complement.
AGACAATATAAGACCCTAAGATTAAGTTAATATGAGAATATAACACACCAAAATTGAAGACAATATAACAATGTAGCGCCCTAAAATGAAGACAATATAACGCCCAAAAATTGTTGATAAAGTGATCTTTAAATTTTACCATATAAGTCATGTGAGAGTTACATGTTCACTATTACCGGATTCCGTCGTGGAAGCGACAGCGTGGACTAACATTTTTGAGAAAGTTTTGTTTAAGGACTATATAATCTGAAAATAAAGTTTAAGACTAAGTTAAGACTAAAAAAATAGTTGGACAACTTTTGCTAATTTCTCATAAATAAATGAAAGAGATTTAATTTTGGTTGACCACTGATTATATCCCTATTATTTAGGGGTAATGCATTTTTAAAAATTTTAAGATATTTGGAGCTATCTCATAGATAGTATTTATAATTTATGTTAAATATAATTCTTTTTAAACCAACTATTTTCTAATACTGAATTTCTACCACCATCGATATATTTCATCAGCAAAACATTTTCAATATGGCTTCTCTGTTTATCATATTTTAATCTTCCATTTTGTGAGTGATAATTCTGTATATTACGCCATCATATATTAAAGTGTGAAAGATGAACAAATTTCAGTTCTTTATAGTGGTACGAGGAAGGTGTTTAGAAATTGGAACTTTTTTCCTTTGCGATTCTTTTTTTTTCTTTTTGATTATCCTTTTTTTTTTTGTGATTAAACATAATTTCATGAAGAACTAATATAATTATTCTTTCTTTCTTTCCCTTTTTTTATGTGTTTCCATTTTGTTAAAAGATTGGATCGTTGTGGTATGCTATCAATTTAATGATCAAATACTTTTTGTGTATTTTGGGTTAAATTATAGTATACCTAATTATGCTGCTAACCTTTTTTATTTATGAGATTATCTTTGTTGAACTTTTAGTTGTAGATAATGAAGTTGAAACTAATGAATGTATCAAAATATATTTGGGTATGTCCTTCTAAATTATCTGGCTTTTTTTTTTTTTCGAAAGTATTATCTAACTTTCTTTTTTAAAAGGAAACATTATTTGACTTTTACATTTAAGTTTATGGGTTTAAGAAGTCATTTAAGAATTTATTTGTTTCCTTTTAACGTGTGATGAGGATGAGATGTATTTGTACAAGTCAAGTACTTTTTGTGTATTTCTTGTCTATACTAATTTATTTTTGTTTTCTTTTCTTATGAGATTATTATTGTTGAATTTTTAGGTTGCAGATACTTGAGTTGAAGGTAATGATTTCATCAAAATATATTTAGGTATGTCCTTCTTTTAAATATTATTGACTCTTAGATTTAATGTTTATAAGTATGATAAGAATTCGTTTATGAACGTATTTTTTTTCCTTTTAACATCTGATAAACAAGAAATATATTTTTAACTTTTTTTTTTTTGCTAGATGTATTGTTATTGCTCATCAACTCTATTTATAGGTAAATTTGTCACTTCCAATAATGCCTAAATGTCAACAAATACTTTTTATGAATACTAAACTACACTATGATTGAACCTAATTTTAGACTTTGCATAAGGAGTAACACTTTTGTAATTATATTCAATCCCCTCATTAAAAAAATATGTATATTGTTGCAAGTTTTTCAAATGTGCCATTTTTTATTTTTTTCCAATTTAATTGTAATTGTAATCATATTATTAAAAATTTTTTGCAACAGAATAATGATGGTAATTTTGCTATAACAATTAATTTTCTTTGGAGACCATTTTTTCCAATTTTTCTTAGGAACTCAACACAATTCCTTTTTTTTTTTTTTTTTCCTCTTTTCATTTATAAACCTGATATAAATTAAAATTTCTTATTATTTTTTAAATATGTGTCTCAATTTTAAGACCATGTCTTTTGAATGAGTTGTTTTGGGGTTCAATTGCGATAATTACACATTAATATTCTTTGACAGTCATGAATTTTAATTTTTAATTCATATATGTTTCAATTTATTAGTATATATTTTTCTTTACATTTAAAACATGAATTCTGAAATAAAACAATAATGTTAGTGAGACTAATTATGTAATTTTTTTCATTTTTTATGGGAAATATTTTTGATGTATAAAATTATACAATGGTCGAAGAAGTTCTCTATTTTTTAAATATGTACATGTTCAATATATATATATATTATGTTTGCTTTTATATAGGCCAATTAGATAATTATATAACTTTTGCACACCAGTACATTCTTTTTTAATAGAATACTATAGTTTTTTAGTTTTTTCTTCTTTTTGGGTGGAGGAAGATGAGTTGTTGGGGGGGAGGATCACAAGTGGGAAGGAATATTAGTTACGAATTATTACTTAATTTCTAAGAGTTTTGGGGGAGATAGAAATGAGTTTTTCTTGTTTGGGAGAGGGGTGGGAGAGTGAGGGATATTATTTACAATTTTTTGCTTTATTTTTTAAATAGGAAATAAGAAGTATTAATGAATCCTATCTAATTTTTTTATTTAGCAAATAAAAGTCCTATTCAATTTTTTCATTTTTTCTTATACCCTTTTTCCATAATATTCCTTTTTATATTCTTTTTTTTTACATGGGTTTATTGGAATTAACTCATAAGTATATTAATTATGGACAACAAAAAAGAAAAAACACTAATATACTACATATGTATTTTTAGTCTCCTTCTTCATTGGATCATTTTTTTAAGGAATTTTTTAAAAGACGGAAAGAAAAAGTATTAGTCTTTGTTTTAAAATAATATGGATTTTTTTTTAATTAAAAAACATTTTCCTTTTTCAAAACATGGAAGATTATGTGTTTCTCAAAATTATAGCAAAGTACTCATTGCATGATTTTTTAATATACAACATTATAATTTGATCATTGCATTAGATATATAAGAATTTCTAACTTTTATTTCAATATAATTTTATAATTCATAAATATTTATCTTCTGCTTCAATCTGATAAATCTTTTTATGAGGGGATAAATGTGTTTATTTTTGATTGATTTAGAAACATAAAATCCCCTTTTAACTAATTTGAACTTCCAATTCTCATTAAATTCAAATTCTTAAATATATAGATAAACTCATGTTACCATAACCTTCTAATGGTGCTTTTTTAACCTCATCAAAATTCATTATCCTGTTTCACATGTTTAAAAAAAAAAAAAAAAAAACACTCTTCCTGGCATCTATTCAACATGAAATATATGAATAATAATCCAAATAAAGTCATACCGAGGGCCATAAGAGTGCCACATGGACACCCTATCTTTTTTCTCCCTATATAAAAATAGAAATAAATGGTAATTAATAATGATAACTATCTTCCTCCATTTAAGATTGACTATATTAAAATTAATATAAAATCATATTAATGAAATTAATGTTCTTTTAAGAACAAATAACTAGAAAACTTAACTTTATAAAAATGGGTAATAACAAATTTTAGACTTTAATTATTTTATAATTTGAATTTATAATAATTACCTAATCACTCAAAATTATAGATTTTAATTTAATTTGATAATAAACCTTTATTTGCTGAAGATTTGTGAATCTTACAAGAAGCAAGTTTATCTAATAAAATAAATTCGGAAACTTTAATTTTTGAAAAATTTAATTTGTAGCAAAAAAACTACAATATTTTTTCAAATATATTAAAAAATAAATTCAAAAAATTTAATTTCTAAAATTCAAAAAAGAAAGAAAATGAGAAAATAAATCCAAAAAATTTAATTTCCAAAATTCAGGAGGAAAAAAATATTAAGTGGAGACACTACTACAAAATGGAATACTACTACTACCAGTAATAATTGTACCTGGAAGGAGCAAAGTAATCTAATAAAATAAATTTGAAAACTTTAATTTTTGAAAAGTTAATCCTCCTCTTTTTTTTTTTTTTCAAAATTTAAAATTCAATAATGAAGGGGCATAATAAAATATTTTTAATTAGGACATCACTTATTCAAAATTTTAAAAACCATAAAAAAGATTTTCCATATTTACAGAACCTTTTTTCCCGGGTGGGATGTTTCTCAAATTTGTTCCTTTAAATTTAGAAAATAATTACTTAAATAAAAAAATAAAATTTATCATTTGACAGAGTAAAATATGATTTTAATTTCTCAAGATTTCTTGGATTTTTTTAAAAAAGCTAATGATCTATTGCTTCCTTATTTATTAGTAAAAGTATGATAATTTTAAATTTAAGATAATGATTAATTCAAATAAGAAATAATGACGGGTTCCTCAGAACAGATTCATATCCTTTCTAAACTTTTACCTATAAATAATAAGCAGACGAGGACTCTACTTTGCTCTTAAAAGGCTAATCTTAACTTCTCTTAAAAGGTTTAAGGAGCACCCAGTTTTTCCGTTGCTGCTTCCACCAATTCATCGGAAAAAAAAATAATACAATAGCAAGTTTATCACTGTCAAAACGGGCTCAAGCCCGCGGGCTGGCCCGGACCGCCCGCGATATGGGCGGATATGGTTTTTAAAATTTAGGCCCGTACAAAATGAGACCGGACCGTTTTTTAAGCGGGTTTTTACGGGCCGGTCCGGTCCGGTTCGCGGGCTGGCCCGTTTGTTTAAGCTATTATTATATGAATTATTTTAGGACCTAATTTAAGTTATTTATTTTCTTAGGGACTTAAATGAAAATAATGTTATTACCAAATTGAAAACCCTACTGCCTGAGATGAGATGAGAGCCTTCCTTTCCTTCCTCCCCTCTCTCACTCCCGCAGCTCTCCTCTCGGCTCTCTCTTGTCTCTCTGCCTCCCGGCCGGCGGCCGCAGCTCTCGGCTCTCTCTGTCTCTCTGCCTCCCGGCCGCAGCTCTCGGCTCTCTCTGTCTCTCTGCCTCCCGCAGCTCTCACCTCTCGCCGCCGCCTCCCGCCACCTCTCACCTCTTCACTCACATACTCGGTATTCCCTCTCTTCACCTCTTCGTTTCTCCTCACGATTTTCAAGTCTCTTAGTTAGAGGTTAAATGACTCATTCTTGTTTATCTTTACAATTAATTTATGAAAAAGGGAAAGCTTATGTACTAGTTCATATGTTCTGCAAGTTCAGGGTTTCTTTGCTCATAAAACTGCTTGCAAGCTGATATCTGAGCAAGATATTTTTCTACTCTTACCAATATGTTCTAGTTCATATACTTAAAGTTTTCTTTATCAAGGAATTTATTTCTTGTGGTTAATGGCTTCTGAACACTATTAGACTCTGAAATCACTTCTGTGACTGTTATTATCATGCTGATAAGTAATGCAGTACTGAAGCTAGAATAATGCAAAATTATTGCATCTTATAATAGAGAAGACATTGTGTTGATGCAAGATGGAACTGTAGAATCTACATTTGGGTAATGGCCACTCACCCATTGTTTGGTATAACTGATCATCCATCATAACAATATCTAGCAGCTGTGGTGCGTATCTTCCTTGTTGTCTGTCTCTGCTGATCATGTGGTAATGTGCATTCAGATGTATTTCTTGATTGGTGTCAGCCATTTCTTTTGGGTTCTGTTGTCATGACACTTCTTCAATACTCTTTCAACAGTTTTATCCATACTCCGTCTAATTCCTCTATGGCTGCAATTTTCGACAAGTAGTCAGCCTTTGTGTTCTGTTTCCTTGATAACTTTTCTAAACATAAGTGTAGATGTTTTGGTGATCTGCTTCGTCAAAGCCAGATATTTATGCATATGTTCTTCCCCAGCATCAAAAGAACCCGTTACTTGCCCAAATACTATTTGTGAATCTCCCTTGACAATGAGTTGAGTTATTTTCAAACTCTGGACCATATGAAGTCCGGCCAATAATGCTTCATATTCAGCCACATTGTTCTTGACTGTGAACCTACACCTTTTTTTGTTATATCTTTGTTATCTAATGGCTTTGTCATGGCATTAGCTCTTCCTCTGGCTCAGTCGGCTCTTTCTTTGATATTTGATATTTTATCCATTGCAGAAGATGGATAGAAATGTTGTTGATGATATTAGTGATAAATGTGATCAATCAAATGCTGCACAATCTTTAAAGAAAGCGAAAAAATCCTATAAGTCAAATGTATGGATTCATACCAGAAGGCTTGATATTGTTGGTGAAGATGGAGAACCTAGGGTTGAATGTGTTCGTTGTGGGAAGGTGTATATTGCAGGAGGAAAATATGGAACATCTAGCATTTCACATCATGTAAAAGTTTGCTTTGATATCACTGAAATGATATTTAGAGAGTAAGTACAATTTTTTCTTCATTTAATTTATGATTATTATTTATTAATTTTTTTATTTACTATATAATCTATGTTTTGCATTTTATAGGTAAAGATGATGAGGAGAGGATGTAATCAAGTTGAAGATGAGTCCTCAAGATGAAATGATGAAGAAGAAGAAGTTGGTGTATAATTTTTCGTATTGACTTTTTGTTAAATAATTATTAATTTGTTTTGTTGGATGATTATTGTTACTTATTAATTTTTTTATGTTGGTTTTTTTCTATTTTGATTGATTAGGTTTAGGATTAGTGTATATTATTATAGTTAATAGGCAAGATTTTTAAAAAAATCAGAAAATTAGCCCAAAAAAAAAAAAAAGAGCAAAGCCCGCGGGCTGGCCCGTTTACCCGCGGGCTGGCTACGGACGGATATGTGTTTACTTAATTTAGGCCCGTCAAAAATAGGCCCGGACCGGACCGGACCGTTTAGGTGCGGGCTGGACGCGGGCCGGTCCGGTCTGGTCCGGTTTGGCCCGTTTGACAGTGCTAAGCAAGTTAGTACTCAGTTAATTACATAATTATCATCATCTTTCTCTAATGTACACAGCAACCATCAATGTGTTTTTTCTTTTCCCATTTATTTTATCTCTTATTCAGATGAACATTTTTATTTCCATTATTTTTTAATTATGTTATTTTATGTTCTTATTAATTTTTTGTGCATGTTTTATAGATGAATTATAAATTTTTGTATTAGTTCTGTAACTTTGTATATTTTCTCATTGCTTGAATCTACTACCACATGTTTAGTTTTTACATATTTTCTACCATTTTAGCCTTTTTATTTATTTTTTTCCAATTAATATTTTTCCTCAATTTTCTCTTTTTACTGTTGATTTCTTATGTAGTGACATTTTTGGTGTATATTTGACAGGAATATGGAGGTGTATTACAATGATCTTAATTAAGACTCTTCCCCGTGGGCGACATAATGATTTAGTGATATTATAATAATAAAGACTCCCTATTGTTGTATTTTTGTACTGACTTTTATTAACAATCACATTTCATCTCAAATATTTACTATTATTAATTTTATGAAGATGCTATAGATGTACAAATATTAATTTCTTTACTTTTTAGTTAAATGTTTTTTTTGTGTGTATAATAATTTTTGTAATATGAATTGAGATATGGGATGCATTGATTATATGCATCTATAAGTTCAATTTCATCATCTCCATGTTTGAAGAATGTAGGAAAGTCCTATTTAAAAATACAAAGTCCTCTTTAAAAATACTACTAATGGAGGAAAAGAAAGTTTCCATGGTTCTAATTTTTTTACTGTCTAGCATTCCAAACTTTTGATATGCCAATCAAATAAGAATGCCAAACTTTTTTGTTTTCTTTAAATTTTCTTAGACTATCTCTTGAATGAGATAAAAGTATTTTTACTTCGTGAATTGTAAATTAGTAATATAGGACCTAAAATAAAAAAAAATAAAGGAATATACTTAGATAGGGGTTTAGTTTAGTGTTTTATAATTTTTTTATTTATTTTCACTCTGAACCCACCTCTTCCATTATAAATATTTAATATCTTTGTCTTTTACTAATTCTCAATCCGACTTAGTAAATCAGATTTTAAAAATTTGAAAATTTGATTAAAATACTATTCAAAATTAAATTTAATGACTATTTTGAAATGTATTTTTTAAAGGGTTTAGTCCAAAGAATCATGAGGTTTTATTAACTAAGGGTCTTGAACTTTATTTTTTGACAACTAGTCCCCAACTTTCTTTTAGCTTTACAAAATTAACATTGAAATAAGTCATAATTTCTAAAATACCATTTAACAGAGAAAAAAAGTTTTAGTTTAAAAACCCACCAAGTTTGTCAATTAATAGTATAATTATTCAGTCTTCTTGAATATAAAATTATTATATTAACTGACAATTCAAACTTATATTTCTGAAGTTTTTCTCTTCATTAAAGGGTATTTTAGGAATTATAAATTTATTTTCATCAATTTTTAAAAAGTAAAGAAAGTTGGAGACTTTAGTTGGCCAAATATCCTAACTTTAAGAGTTTTTTAGACTAAATACTTTTTTAAAATTTGAAAATCATATTAAAGATGAAATTTGGATAGATTCTTTCCCCTTTGATCGCATAAATATTAGTTCTAACTAACCAACTGCATTTAGTTCGAAATTCTTCCTAATTGAAATACAATTCTATCTCTATTTATCACTTATATCTTATGTAAGTCAAGTTTTTGTTTCCTTATCTAGCAGAGATGCTTCACTAATGCACGAATAATGACAAACTATAGATTTTAATTATTTTATAATTTAAATTTAGAAAAATTATCAAATTAATTATTTTATTATTAATTTTATTAATTTATTAAAGCTAGATCATTATCTTTTTGGATGTAAATCTTGATAAATTGTATTCAACTCAAATAAGATTTTTCAATGTTAACTAATCAAATTTTTAGTCTCCTTTTTTTAAATTAATTTGTTGAGCAGACTAAAATATCCATTCTCAAATCAGATTATATAGAAAAATATATCAATTAATATTTATGATTATATTAGAGATTAGTTTTACCGAAAGAAAATAAAATGTAAAAGATTTTAAAGATTTCCACATGAATATTTCCTTTTTTTCTTGCTGTGGCCAATTTCAAGAAATGGGTACTAAATAGGCCCATAATTTCAAGAAATTGGTACTAAATAGGTCATAACGCACAATCATTGTGCATTATCACCTGAGATAACGCACAATGGTTGTGCGTTATCCTTGTGCATTATCTCTAATCACGCGGCTTAAGCCGCGTTAAGCCGCGCTTAATGCGTTAAAAACCGACGTGGCAGTGATGTGGCACTGATGTAGCCATAACACATTGCCATTGTGCATTATCAGTCATGATAACGCACGTCCATTGTGCATTATTATGAGTGATAACGCACAATGACTGTGCGTTATCACCTTATAAATCCTAATCCCCGCAGCTGCCTCCTTTCTTCTTTCTCTTTCTTCTTCCTCCTTATTTCTTCTCCCTTATTTCTTCTTTCGCTCTTTCTTCCGCCTCATTATTTCGGTTTTCTCTCTTTCTTCTGCCTCCTTATTTCTTATTTTTCTCTTTCTTCAGCCTCCTTATTTCTTATTTCCTTCTTTCTTCTTTCTTATTTTCTCCCTGAAAATTTTCAGCCTCATCCGTCGCCACCGCCGCTTGGTAAATTCTTTTCCTCTTCCTTTTATTTTCTTCCTTCTTCTTATACTTTGGCTTCTCTTTTTCTAATACTTTTGTATTTTATTTCGAAATTTACAATTAAAATTTAGTTAATATTTGAAGTTCAAGTTTGATTCGGCGTGACTTTCTTTGGAGTACAAAGGCTATTAAAGATTTGGAGTGGAAAACGATAGACTAGAGCTGCATTTTCAATTTTCGGTTAAGTTTTTAGTTATTTTAAATTATTTGGTGTATTATTTATTAATTTTAATTATTGTGTGTTTGGGTTTCGTATTTGTTGTTTGTTAATCATTTTTATGAATTTTATTTGTTAATTTGAATTAATTTATTTTTTGTGAAAGTGGGGTTTGGATTTATGTTTAAAATTGTTATTATTAATAAATTTGTGCAAATTTAATAATTTTATGTATATAATTGTTATTTGTATTGAAAAAGTGATTTTAGGGTGATGAATTATTTTCATGAATTTATTTGGATAATTAGGTTTTATTTTTTACTTTACTTTATGATTATCTAAAATTTTTTTAATTATTTAGATAATTATTTTGCATCTTTCGTATAAATTGTTGAGTAGAAAAGATGAGAACCTGTAATTTGGGTTTTTTCTCTTCAGTTGTTTTTTTTTTTTTTTTTTTTGGTAATTAGTATAACCGAAACTTGGAAATTTAGAGTTTAGTAATTAATACTTTTATTTAAACTCTAAAACCGTAATAGTGAATTTACGAAGTAGTAAAATACTTACTTATACTATAAGTAACCTTAAAAAACTTAAAAATTTTAATCTTTAAATAATAGAAAACTTAAAAATCTATTATTAAAATCCAAAATTTTACATCAAATATTAAACCGTAAGACTATAAACTTTTTAACAGTAAACCTTAAAAAGCCAAAATCATAGTATTAAAATCCTATACAGTATATTATAAAAACCTTAAAAACCCTGAAAATTGATTTTTGAAACCTTAAAAAATAAAACTAGAAACTTTGTAATAGTAAACCCCAAGAACCTTAAAATTGATATTTTAAACATTAAACCGTAAAACTGTGAACTTTGTAACAGTAATCCCTACAACCTTAAAATCTTAATATTTTAAACATTAAACCGTAAAACTGTAAACTTTGTAACAGTAAACCCTACAAAACTAACTAAAATATGAATATTTTAAACATTAAATCGTAAAACAGTAAACTACGTAACAGTAAACCCTAAAACCTTAAGATCTTAATATTTTAAATATTAAACCGTAAAACTCTAAACTTCAAAACAGTAAACCATAAAAATGATATTTTAAACATTAAATCGTAAAACTATAAACTTTCTAACCGTAAACCCTAAGAACCCTAAAATGTTAACAATTTAAATATTAAACCATGAAGCTCTAAACTTTCTAACCATAAACCGTAATAACACTTAAATCTTAATATTCTTGATAATTAACTGTAAATTATAAAAATATTAAAAACCCTAAAAACACTAAATTTGATATGCTAAAAATCATACAAACCCTAAAACCTTAAAATGAAGTGTACCATAAAGAACACACCTTAAAGAGTTTGGAATTAGAATTTATTTAAAACTTTTTACTTTTAATATATAGATATTGACCGTAACTCAAACTATAAATAATGTAAATGGAAGAAGTCTCAGTCCACGTGCATCCGGGTCCCATAGTTCTTGATGTTTTATCAAGACAGCACGAGCACCGATCTGGTTTGATCTAAGTGGGGACCACAAGACGTGTTTTACTGATCTTCAATGTAGGCGTTTCGGGCGCAACCTATTCTAGTGCTACAGTATTGCTCCCCATAGGTTGGTGGAGCTTACTGACAAAACTGGGTTGGCGGGAGTGTTCAGATGTGGTTACATTGAGCTGGAGCACGCACTTATTACCACATTAGTTAAGCAGTAGAGACCGGAGACTCACACATTTCACTTGACTTGTGATAAAGTCTCAATAACCCTACAGGATGTACAGGCACTATGGGGTTTAGGGATAGAGGGTTTGGCCGTTACCTGCCATAGTTAGAGTGTAAACCCTAAACAATATTGGACTGAGCTTATCGAGAGACTTCTTGGTATATGGTTGTCTCTTATCTTGACCGTGCTTGGGTTCCATCTGACCTGTGGTGGGCAGAGGTCCCACTCATCTATTATGAGATAGTGGAGTACCACTATCCTGGACATGTGATGTGCCAGTTTGCACGGGCTCAGCATACACCAGATGCATGTGATACTCGTCTTTTGACCTGCACCAAATCCAGCTTAGGGGGAATGACCACACTTACTGGGGGACCTAGCCATGTAGAGGCCTGGTATCAGTGGCGACTTCACATTAGGAATGGCCCTGTCCTAGTTGCTGAGGTGTCATCATACCCTAGTGACGAGTATATCAGATGGTACCGGGATATCACACGGGTTACATCAGCAATCCAGCTAACTGTGATACCTGTTCGCATGGATATCAGCCCGCCGAGGTGGACAGACGGATGATGGTACTTTCTACAAATAAATTATAGTTTTTTAAAAATATTCTTATGCATTTCAGTTATTTATGTTGAATTCTAACGGTTTTATTAATTAATTAATTAATTAATTAATTAATTTTTTTTTTAGATTTCCATGTTGCAGGAGGTGGATGATATGGCTTCAGCGGTGATACAGGAACCACCTACTGATCCTTCACAGATGGCCGTGTTCGCGAAGAAAGTGCAGACGATTATTCGGAGGTGCATGGTCTCTATCGGCGATACTTTGGGCTGCACTCATCACAGCACGATATCCAGCAGACGTTTCCTGTACAATCGTCGCGTCGCCGTTCCCGGGAGCACGTATCGGACCAGGGTGCTCGTGGAGTTAAGAGGGGCACTCGCAGAGAGCCTGGTCGTGGAGTAGGAGGTGGATGCCCACCTGTACCGCCTTTTCCAATCAGGCACGAACATGTCGATCCCGGGTATGTAGAGGTGGAGAGGGGTGAGGGATCTGGAGGTGGACAACCAACTATTGACCCATTTGACAGCCCGAACTTAGATATACCTTCTTTTAGTTTGGGTTTGACGCAACCTTCCCAGACACTTCCTAGTGGATCCGGGACATTGCAGACGCATCCTCCTCCCAGTTTAGGATTTGCCCCATTTCAATCACCACATTCTACAGCTTTCGGGTTTTCTAGGTTTCATGCACCCCCTCATCGGAACACAGCCAGTTCATCTAAATCGCATCAGCCTATATCACAGGCATCTTTATCTGATGAAGAGGAGTAGACGGATGACATGGATGTTGTACAGCATTACGAATTTAGGCATCGTGTTGGTAAGAAGACAACGAGGTTAACGCCATCCGACTGGCCGTAGTTATAATTAGTATTTTGTAGTTTTCATTCCCAATTATATGTAAATTAAATTTTTATATAAAGTATTCAGTTTATGTTTATATTATTGATTTATTTGTTTTATGTATATTAATTATTGTATTTTGTTTTAAGTAAAAACCAAAAAATTCACATTTTACATTTTAACAATAAAATTTTTAATTTGGTTTGAAAAAAGAAAAAACTAAAAGCAGAAAAAAATAATATTTTACATTTTAACACATCTTTTAATTGGTTTGCAAAAGGAAAAAATAAAAACCGGGAAAATGTGAAAAGGAACAAAAATTTACTAAAGATATCACCAAAAAAAAAAAATTACTAAAGCTAACGAAAAAAAACTGGAAAAAAATATATAAACTGAAGATGACGCACAACAGTTGTGCGTTATCTTCAATAATTCACCTCCAATCTTCAGCTCCAGCAATGTGTTGTCACCTTACCCATTACTTTTGCACCGTAAAATAGGACAATAATTCACTCAATGGGACAATAATTCACAGGCAAGGACGATAATAATTCACTCAACAGGACAATAATTCACAGGCAATAACAATAATTCACTGAATGTAAATAATTCACTCTCGGCTTTCTAAACCATTAAAACATTATAAATACATTCCCACATCTACAAAATACTTACAGCATATCCAACATCTCTCCCTTAACAATCCATTCATTCTTTTTCAATTCACAAAGTTCTTAACTTCTTCATATTTCATCCTCCTTTCTAAACATTTGCAGTTAAGTCATTTTAAAATGGAAGCAATCAACCCTGTTAGAGTGATGCTATTTTGGGATTCTAAAATTGCGAGGGATGCATATGGTCCCTATTTTACTGGAGTAGTGCGTAAAAGTTGGACATTGCCAATGAACCGAATTATTTCACATGACGAACTAGTAAGGAAAATATTGAAATACCGAGATATGGATCCCAATCTCTGGAATGTTCGAATGACAATGAGTGTCTTCATTCTACGAAGTGCATCGTATGTTTTACTTTAATTTATATAGCATGAACAACGATGAAGAAATGCGTTACCTATGGACTATTCCACCCCACCTAGCGAAGGAAGGGATTCATACTTGTTGAATTTAAGCATATCCAGCAACAAAATATTCCAATTACACATGACAGAAGTACAACAACTTTGCTGGAACATATTACAGCGGTAACACAGATGGTTTATGATGAACCGTCTATGTTGTACAGTATCGTCAATAACGATGACAATGAGGTTGACGAATCGGATGGAGATGATGTCATTTCTAGTCAATCTGAATCGGATGATGACAATGACCTAGAAGGAGAGTTCCAAACTCCACTGAACCCTGTAAATCCTGTAAACCTGGTAACCAAAAAATGCCAGAATGGGAGAGCAGCCAATGGTTCAGCAGCGCTAGGTATGACTACACACATTCTAGAGCATTCCTAGATATGGGCTCGGGTTCTCCTATAGATGACCTTGTAGAATCTGGTACCGTACGATTACTCGATTGGAACGACTCCATGACTGACATACAGTTAGGCATGAGATTCGTTGACAAAGTGCAGGCAATAAATACGGTTTGTAAGTGGTCTATCAGTGTGGGCCGTGAATACCGAGTTTTGAAAAGTAAGATTGATACATGGACCGCAAGATGTTACCATCACAGTGACGATAATTACTGTTCATGGTACATCCATATAAAAAAGAAAGCAACGCACAGTCGATGGAAAATAACCAGATTCGTGGAAGAACACACATGCCTTGTACAAATTGAAGAAAACAAACATAGAACTTGTCCTCAAAATTTATATCCATGTCTATATCACACCTAGTTGCCAACAAGCCTGAGATACCTGTGTCGAACATCATTCAAGAAGTCCAGGTATTGTTTCAAACGGGTTGTACTTACAAGCGGGCATGGTATGCTCGAAAATTTAACATCGAGAGGGTTTTTGGCAGCTGGGAGACAACCTTCAATATTTCACCTAAATACTTACAAGATGTACAGGATTTAAACCCGGGGACTATATATGAATTTTTGCATCACAGAACAAGCAGTCCCCCTAATTATGTTTTCAAATTTATTTTCTGGTGTTTCTTGCCATGTATAGATGGATTTCCATATTGTCGGCCGGTGATTTCGATGGATAGAACACACTTAAGGGGACATACAAAGGCGTGCTGTTAATTGCAAGTATATGGGATGCAAATAATCACTTGTTCCCACTTGCTTTTGCAATTTTTGATAAGGAATCCTCTGAGAGTTGGAATTGGTTCCTTAAAAACTTGCGAGAATACATTGTCAAAGATCGCCACATATGTCTCATTTCTGATCGCCACAAAGGTATTTTCTCTGCTATTCAAAGTCAACCTTTATAGCAACCATCATTTGCAGTTCACCGGTTTTGTTTACGCCACATTCGAGCAAATTTCAACAAGATCTTCAAGAACACAGAATTCAAAAGCTTGATGTGGCAGGCAGAAACAGAATCAAAACAATGGAAATTTGACCGTGTAATGAAAGAAATTCAAGAAAGAAATGTTGATGCTTAAATTTACTTAATGAAGTTGGACCCAGAGAAATTGACACTGTTGCATGATGGTGGTCACAGACACGATATCATGATAACCAATATTTTTGAAGCACTTAACAGTGTGTTGAAGAAAGCTAAGGTTCTATCTTTAAAAGCCCTAGTTGAACTAATATTTAACAAACTAGTTAAGTACTTTCACCAACACCGTGAAGAGGCTGAAAATTATGTGCATCCATTTCCAACCCGAATTTTTGACAAGTTCTTGCGGATTGAAATAAAATCAAGAGAACATAAAGTTACAACTTACAATCCGCGAGAGGGAATATACATGGTCAAATCTCCAATCTGGGTTTCTAGTACGGGTAACAACGTCTATACATTGCGGATAAATAATAAATTATATAGTTGCGGAAAATGGCAAACATATACATTACCTTGTTCTCATGTTCTGGCAGTGTGTAGAGAAAATGGGTCAAGAACAAATACTTATGTGTCGGAGATATATTCGCGATAAACGTACAGAAAAACTTACTAGGCGAATTTTCATCCCGTCTTGAGTTAGAACTTTTGGAGAGATATTCCTTTTAATTTAACATTTTATCTTCCAAACATGAAAAAGGAACGGGGTAGGAAACAGGGCAAGCGATTTCAGGGGGAAATGAATTATAGAAATCCAGATTCTCCCCCAAGATGTGGCAGATGTCGCATGCCGGGACATGATAGAAAAAATTGTAATAACCCCGGATCGAGCAATATATAAGTTTGTCATTTTCTTGAAATTGTTGTAATAAAACAAGTTTCTATTAATGAAATTTTTTTCTTTCAATTTCTTCTAATTACTACATCATTGCTCTAAATTTTTACAATATCTTTAGTATTACTTCTTCAAATAATTTGAGATGAAATGGTTAAAAGTTAAATATATTTTTCAAGAAAATGATATAAATATTATCATCGCAAATACACTTAAAATAAGTTAAATATAATAAATACAATCTTTTTAAAAAAAACTATACAATTATAAGTTTTTCCAAAAGAAATTTTCAATAAAAAAAATACGTAGCTGATAACGCACAACGAGTATGTGTTATTGCCTAATCATAACGCACAATGGTTGTGCGTTATCAGCCACATCGGCAGATTAGTGGAAAACGCGTAATTATGTGATAATGCAAAATGGTTGTGCGTTATCATTATGGATAACGCACAACCATTGTGCGTTATGACCACTTCCAGATTAAAAAATATATATGGGCCTATTTAGTACCCATTTCTTGAAATTGGGCCACAGCAAGAAAAAAAACTTGAATATTTAGTAACAATCTCTAAACTCCTTAACTTTTTTTAAAAGAAAAATCTATCCTGAAATGTTATTATTTTCTCATATATACATATAGTTCATCAACTCCATTAGTTATTAATAAAGTTATTTGGTTAACTCTAAAGAGACACCAACATAAAGCCCAAAACCTAGACCATAAGTATTGAAAGTACATGCATATATAAAATGAAAAATAATGAGAGCGTGAGTTTTGTTTAGAAATAGGAACTAAGTAGAGGGTATTATTAAGGGTAGTATGGCGATTAAAGAAAAAATTGTCTTGGATATATCAATTCCCTTAGACTTACTGTTTGATAAGAAATACTTTTGATCAATGAAATTAATATTTCTAATACATTCGTATACTAATTCAATTTATAAAATACAAGAAATGAAATGAAAAATATTAGCTGTGATTAGGTTACACTTGGAGTTTAAATAATCAATAGTTAATCAATAGATGTTCATATTTAGAAGTGTTATCTTAATTTTAGACATTTATTTTTCTATTTTATAAAATCAAACGAAACGAAATAAACCTTAAAATCAAGTTTATCCACATCAAAATTATTTTGTTTTGGAGAAGATAGAAATATAAAAAATAATACTTTTAAATTTTAAACTAATTTTAATATTTCATAGCTTAGTAAGATTTATTGACTTTAAATAAATTTATAAATATAAATTTATTTCTATGTCAAATAGGAGCTCCAAGTAATTAATGCAAACAAATAGCTTTTATTTTATGATGTTGTAATTTTTTAATAATTAAAAAATTTTCAAAAATAATATTATTTTTATTTTTGTAAACCTAGCTTTTATAAACAAAAAGGTATTTTGGTCATAAAAGAAATTTTTTGAAGTATCATCTAAAAGAAGGTACTAAAGTGTTACAAATATAATATTAGAGTACTAAAGAGAAAATGACCTAAAACGTTAGGGTACTTTAATGTAATTAACCTTATTAATATATATATATATATATAGAAATATATATATTAAAACAAAGTTATATTGAATGCCACTTGGAACCCTCTTCTTTTTTCTCCCCATGCAAAATAAAAAAAGAGAGAATATAAGAAATAATTAATAATGACAACTATCTTCCTATATTTAAGGTAAGCAATATCAAAATTAAATAAATTGGTATTCTGATAAGAATAAATTGGTGACAAGAAAAAAGACATAATACATGAGATAATTAATAACGATAACTATCTTCTTACATTTAAAGTGAGTTATATCAAAATTAAAAAAAAGTAATACTAATCAAATTAATATTATTATAAGAACAAATTATTGACAAGACATTTAAGGTGGATTCCATTAAAACTAAATAAAATAATATTAATCGAATTAATATATATATTTATATGTATATATATGTATATATATATGGAAACAAATAAACCCTACGTGGCTCACTTTCGCCTCTTGGCTTACATTTTCTTTTTTCTTTCTATTCTACTACAAAAAATAATAATAATGAACTTGATATAAATAGTAATTAAAGAGTTTTAGTTTGATAATGATAATTAAAGAGTTTTAATTTGATAATAAAAATTTATTTGCTGATGATTTGTGAATCCTGCAAGAAGCAAGTTAATCTAATAACATAAATCCAAAAACTTTAATTTCCAAAAAATTTAATTTGCATTTGAAAAACTAAAATATTTTTTAAAGATATTAAAAATAAATCTGAAAATTTTAATTTATGAAATTCATAAAGAAAAAGAAAAATGAGAAAATAAATTTGAAATTTTTTATTTTTTAAAAAATAGATAATATTAATTTGATATAGATAATAATTAAAGAGTTTTAATTTTATGATGATAATTGAAGATGTTTAATTTGATAATAAAACTTTATTGGTTGATGATTTGAGAATTCTACAAGCAAGTTAATCTAATGAAAAATTAAAATAATAAAATAAATTTGAAAAATTTTTATTTCCAAAAAATTTAATTTGTAGCCGAAAAACAACAACAATTTTTTTAAATATATTAAAAAAATAAATCCGAAAATTTTAATTTAGAAAAAGAGATAATGATGAATTTAATATAGATAATTATTAAAGAGTTTAATTCGATAATGATAATTGAAGAGTTTTAACATGATAATAAAACTTTATTGGCTGATGATTTGAGAATTGTGTAAGAAGTTAATCTAATAAAAAATTGATTTAATAAAATAAATTTGAAAACTTTAATTTACACAAATTTGCAATAAAAAAAATTACAATATTTTTTAAATATATTAAAAAATAAACACGAAAAATTAAATTTCCGAAATTCAAAAAAAAGAATATGCGAAAATAAATTCAAAAATTTTAATTAAAAAAAGAGAAAATATTGAACTTGATATGCATAATAATTAAAGAGTTTAATTTCATAATGATAATTGAAGAGTTTTAATTTGAAAATAAAATTCCCTGACAAGTTAATCTCATAAAGTAAATTCGAGAACTTTAATTTTTAAAAAATTTAATTTGCAAGAGAAAAACTACAAATAATTTTTTAAAGGTATTAAAAAATAAATCCAAAATATTGGAAAAATTTATATATATATATATATATAAACAAAGCCATAATAACTTACCACGTGGGACATCTTCTCCTTTTTTCTTCCCATGAATAAAATGAAAAAAAAAATTATATATGAGATAATAATAAATGAAATATATCTAATACTCTCACTATTATTTAGGGGTAAAATATTTTTAAAATTTTTAAATATAATATAAGAGATATAATAAATAAATAAAAGGGATTTAATTTTTGTTGGCAACTGATGCTATCCTATCATTTAGGGGTAAGGCATCTTTAAAATTTTAAAAATATTTAAAAATTTAAAAATATTTAGAATTATCTCCTAAATTAGTATTTATAAGTTGATATTAAATAAAATCTTTTTAAACTGATTTCTCTTTTGATACCAAACTCTCATTACTATCGATATTTTTCATCAGCAAAGCATTCTTAGTATGCTTATGTATTCATCATCTTTTAATTTCCATTTCGTGAGTGATAGTTAATGTATTATGCCATCATATATTAAAGTGTGAAAGATGAACAAATTTCAATTCTTTAGAGTGGTACGAGGAAGGTATTTACAAATTGGAAATTCTTTTCCTTTCGGATTCTTTTTTTTCCCTTGGACTATCTTTTTCTTTTATGTTTAAATATAATTAATTGAAGAACTAATATAATTCTTTTTTCTTTCATTCTCTTTTTTATTTGTTTCCATTTGTTAAAAGATTGAATTTTTTTTGGCATACTATCAATTTAATTTTTCAAGTACTTTTTGTGTATTTTGGGTTCAATTATACCTAATTATAGCTACTAACCTTTTTATTTTTTGTTTTTATTTTTGAGATTATCTTTGCTAAACTTTTGTTGCATATATTGGAGTTGAAACTAATGAATGCATCAAAATATATTTGGACATGTCCTTCTTTTATATATTATCTGGCTTTTTTTTAAAAGTATTATCTGACTTTCTTTTTTAAACGAAACATTATCTGACTTTTACATTTAAATTTATGGGTTTAAGAAGTCCTTTATGAATTTATTTGTTTCATTTTAACATATGATGAGGATGAGCTGTATTTGTATAGGTCAAGTACTTTTGTATATTTCTTGACTATACGAATATATTTATGTTTTCTTTTCTTATGAAATTATTGTTGTTGATTTTTAAGGTTGCGGATACTTGAGTTGAAGCAAATGAGTTCATCAAAATATATTTGGGTATGTCCTTCTTTTAAATATTATTGACTCGATTAATGTTTATAAGTATGATGAGAATTCGTTATGAATGTATTTTTCCCTTTTAACATATGCTAAAAAGGAAATGTATTTTTAACTTTCTTTTTGTATAAATGTATAGTTGTCCTTCACCATCTTTATTTATATATAAATTTGTCACTTCAAATAATGCCTAGATGTCAGTAAAGATTTTCTAAGAATGCTAAACTACGCTACGTTGAACTTAATTTTAGACGTTGCATAAGAAGTAACCTTTTTTTGCGAGTTGTAAAAGTAGTTGCAAGTTGTTCAAATATATCATTCCTTTATTTTTCTTTCCAATTTAATAGTAATTGTAATCTTTTTGCAAACTATAGTGATTGTAATCTCGCTATAACAATAAATTTTCTTTGGAAACTTTTTTTTTTCCAATTTTTCTTGGGAACTTAGTACAATTCCATTTTCTTCTCTTTTCATTTATAAACTTGATATAAATAAAATTTCTTATTATTTTTTAAAATGTGTCTTAATGGCTTTATAACCATGTTTTTTAAATGAGTTTGTTTGGGGTTCAATTTGAACAATTACTCGTTAATATTAGTTGACAATCATGGATTTTATTTTTTTTATTCATATATGTTTCAATTTATTGGTATCTATTTTTCTTTATATTTAAAACGTGTTTTTAAGTGAAGCAACAATCTTAGTGAGACTAATTATGTAATTTTCTTTACTTTTTATGAGATATGTATGTAATGTATAAAATTATACAATGGTCGAAGAAGTTCTCTATTTTTCTTTTGTGAGAAATGTTTTTGAAAAGTATAAAATAGTTAAAGTAATATAAATATGTACATTTCTAATATATATATATATATCATGTTTGCTTTGATGTATGCTAATTAGATAATTATCTAACTTTTGTACCCCATTACATCTTTTTTTTATAGAACATTACAATTTTTAGTTTTTTCTTCTTTTTGAGTGGAGGAAAATGAGGTGCTGGAGGAGTGATCACAAGTGGGAAGGGTTATTAGTTACAAATTGTTACCTAATTTCTAAGAGTAGCGAAAAAGTTTCGGAGACAAAAATGAGTTTTTCTTTTTTGGGGGAGGGGTGGGGGAGTGAGGGATATTAGTTGCAATTTTTGCTTTATTTATTAAATAGGAAATGAGAAGTATTAATGAATCCTATCCAATTTTTTATTTAGCAAATAAGAATCATATTCAATCTTTTTACATTTTTTTTATACCCTTTTGTTTAATATTCCTTTTCCTAGTATTTTTTATTTACATGAGTTTATTTGAATAAACTCACACGTATCTTAATTGAGAAGAACAAAAAAGAAAAAAGACTAACGAATTACATGTGTTTTTAGTCTCATTCTTCCTTGTATCATATTTTAAGGAATTTTTTAAAGGTGGGAAAGAAGAAGTATGTCTTTCTTTTAAAATAATTTTATTATTTTTAATTAAAAAACATTTTCCTTTTTCAAGAAATGGAATATTATAATGTGTTTCTTAAAATTATAACAAAGTACTCATTGCACGATTTTTTAATATACAACATTATAATTTGATTATTGCACAGAATTTCTAACTTTTATTTCAATAAAATTTTATAATTTATAAATATTTATCTCGTGCTTCAATCTGATAAATATTTTTGTGAGGGGATAAATGTATTTCTTTGATTGATTTAGAAACACAAAAATCTCCTTTTAACTAATTTGAACTTCAAATTCTCATTAAATTTAAATTCTTAGAGATATAGATAAACTCACATTACCATGACCTTCTAATGATGTTTTCTTTCACCTCATCAAGATTCATAAACCTGTTTCACACGTTTAATAGAAAACAACCTCTTCTTGGAACCTATTCAGTATGAAATGTATGAATAATAATCCAAATAAAAAGATATAATCTAAAATTGACGATAAGGTCCTTCAAAAAAATTGAGAAAATGACTCATTTTTCCCTTACACACAAGGTGAGACTCATCAGAAAGCACTAATTGCTCTTTTGAATTAAACATGTATCTTTTATTGGGAAAAGCACTTGTTAGAGATGTAAACAAAATTTAGAATCAAAATTGATATATGAACTATGGTAGTAATAACTTTAACAAGGATTACTGGGACCTTGATGATGCTTTGGTGATCTAATATAAAAATCGTGAACTTAAAATGGTATATTTAACCGATGCTCTTTTTTTTAGGGTATGAACTGACAAACACAAAGTACAAATATTATTGTTTACACTCTTGAGCCATAGAAAATAAATTTTTATTTAAAAAATGTAACAAGCACATAATTATTGGATCAAAATTGAGTAAAAAATTATTAATTAATGAAAGGTAAATTGTCACTAAAATAATAAAGCATCAAAATTGAACAAAAATTATTAATTAATAAAAGATAAATTGTCACTAAAATAATAAAGTATCATTCCCTATGTTTCTTTTAACTTTCAAAACTAAATATTCTACTCCCGTGTGATTAACTTTCCAATTATGGAAAGGTTAAAATATTCTACTCCCTGGGCCATACATTAATTATGGATTAACTTTCCAATTTAATATATAAGTTTTCTTAAAGTTTAAAAATTTGTATTAGGTTTTTATATTTTATATAATTTAGGGTTGTTTTTAGAAAAACACCCTTGTACTTTTAATGAATTCTCAATTCAGTACCTAAACTTTTAAGTTGATACCAAACTTAAGGTTTCGTAAGTTAAAAAAAAAACGGCTAAAAAACTTTTAATTTAATAATTAAGTACCCAAATTAGGGTTCAAGCCGTTATTTTTTTTTTTCTTTACAGAATCCTAATTTGGGTACTGGATGGTTAAAATTAACCGTTAATTCTTTTCAATTGTTCATTTTTTTTACGAAACCATTTTGGGTACTTATTTGTCAAATTAAAAGTTTAGATACTTAATTAACAATCCACCAAAAGTATAGGGTGTTTTTGTAAAACATTCACCCGTGCTTCAAGCAAGGAAATATAGCTAGTATTATTTAAAAAAAAAACACTAACGTTCCTTGTTTAACGTTCCGATGATGGAACGATATCCTGCACCAGTTTTAGGATCACATACCAAATTTCTTTTCTTGTTTTTGTTATTTGCAGCTTTTAGTAGAGAATAGGGTCGTACCCACTCGAAAGGGCGTACTGAAGCATCCGCCCGAAAGGGCGTACTGCAGCCCCCCGTTGCGAAGATTCCATTGGGATCCCTTAGTCACACTATGTTCAACTAAGCCACTTCGGCCTTCAAAAGTTCCATAAGAATAACCAAGAATAATTGGCAAATTTAGTCCTATAACTATTTATTCAGTCTTAACTTCGTCATATATCTTTTATTTTACTTATTTTAATCATATAATTATTTATTCTTGTGCGCATTTGGTCCTATATCTTTTATTTACTCATTTTAATCAAGTAACTATTTCTTTTTTATTTTTTGGATAAAATTCAAATTGGTCCCTCAAAATATAAAAAAGTGTCAATTCAGGACCTCAAATTTTAAAATTCTCTAAAAAAAAAATCCTTCAAAAATGTAAGAAACACACCAATCAATTCTCTTACCTCACTTCTGTGTGGATTTAAATAATCATTCTCTAAATAATCAATCTCATTTGGATCACTTGGAGTCAAAATGTAAACCTAAATAAGAAAATTGCAAACTTATTGTCTTTAACCTTTGAAATTATGAATAGCAACTGTACAGGTACCCGACTGATTAATTATTATCAAATTGGAAATAAACTATTAGATTGTCTACCGATTTCGAATTGATAATTATCGATAGGTAAATTTTTTTGCTATAAATACTGAAACTCTCGGTCAATCGGCAATGGATTATTGACACGATGCGTAATGCAAAATAAAAGTTAATTATTTTTTTGATGAATTTACTTGTATCAATTGACTATCTCAAATCGTAAGGTACTGTGAAAAATCCTTCAACAAAAGGAAAATGGTTACCAATTACTTTACAGAAGTGAGGTACGGTACTTGACTGATACATTTTTTACATTTTGAATATTTTTTTTTATACAATTTCACAATTTGAGGTCTTCAATTGGAACATTTTCATATTTTGAGGGACCAATTTAAATTTTATCCAAAAATATTTTGGACAAAAAATATCAAAGATAAATAGTTACTGAAAAAAATGAGTAAATAAAAGATATAGGACAAAATGCGCATAGAATAAATAGTTATTGAATTAAAATGAGTAAAAAATAAAAGATATAGGATGAAGCTAAAACATAATAAAGTAGTTATAAAACCAAATTCGCCAATTACTCAATAATCAAATATTGAAACAAAAATTAAGAAATAAATTAGAAAAAATGTATAGAAAATTCATAATACTTCCCGTTTCCTACTTCTAGAAATTAAACAAAAAATCGCAATAATATCCTACTCACTTATGACCGCCTACCTCAAAAAAAAAAACCACATCTTCCCCCACCCCTCTACTTCTTATTTTCTGCTCTTAGAAATTAAGCAAAAGTAATAACTATTATATCCCCTCCACTCTACATGTGACCCTCTTTCCCCAACCAAATTCCAACTGTTAGCCCAAGAAAAAAATGGCCTCTTTTCCCCACCCCCTCCCACCCTAAACCCCCTCTTATTTCCCAACCAAAAAAATAATAAATGATCCAAAGAGAAACTAATTAAAAACTATTCCATATTTTTCTAAAATAAAGATACTATAAGTACAAAAGTTACATAATTATACTCTGATTAAGATTCAAAATATCACTAAAAAAAAGAAACATGTAAATATAAAACTTTTCCTTTTCATGGTTATATTCCATTTTTTATCCTCTTTTTTCCAATAGTTTTGTCAAAAGGATTATCTTTCTACCCCTCCCACCTCCTTCCAAAAAATAAAATAAAATGCCTCTTCCCCACTCCCCTCTTGCCCCAAACCCCCCTCTTTCCCCACGAAATAAATAATTAAAAATCCAAAAGAAACTAAAAGACTATTCTGTTAGGAAAAGGAAGTATAAAAGTTACATAATTTTACTTTGATTAAGACTCAAAGATCTCTAAAGAAAAAGAAAAAGAAACATCTAAATGTAAAATTTTTCCGTTTCATGGGTACCTTCTATTTTTTCTTATCCTTTTTTTCTAATGAAGTCATATCGAAAGTATCACCAATGAACTCAATAATTCTCAATATTCATATATCCTGCAAAACAATGACGAAAACTATCAATTAAAAATAAAGATTAAAACTTCTTTTTCTACCTTTGAAATGTTTTTGCAAAAGTGATCGATTTAATCAACAAAATTCAACACAAATTGTAAAAGGAATTATAATAAATATCAATTATCAACCGATCAGATATAACAATTCAAAACACAAATTTAGATATATTTGAAGCCCTCTTTTGTGACAAAAATTACATATTTCCATTTCTCCGTTTGTCATTAGTACTATTGATAAATTGTAGATTTATCCATACTTTCCATAGCTTTACTTTTGATTTTGTGTTAGATATGCATATTGCTCGGCCTAAATTGATGGCTAAACTCATTATTATGATGTGTTAATTGCAGATATTTGACAAGACGGAAAAGGTGAAAAACAACTCAAGTGTTGGAACAAAAAGACGACCAGTGTTAGACATTGCCAAAGAACAGTGCCGAACTTTGTACGCTTAATGAAGGATTCCAAGACAACAGAAGACTGACACTAAAATTGTTAAAAGACTGACGTCAGACTTCATTTTAAAGGGCCGAACATGGGCGATTTTTCAAGGGTGTTCTTGACGAAGTTTTACTATTTTTATACATTATTAAGTTAATTAAAAGCTAATTTCATATTTTAGTAGTTTCCTAACTCTAGGGTTAGAAACTATAAATAAGCTTTTTCCAGCCATTCAAAGGAGTTTTATATAGGTTCTTGTAGTTAATTAATTAGATAATCATGTAATTCTCTAGTTTCTTTTAATTAGGGTTTTTGCAATTATAGGTAAAACTTTAGTTCTTGTTTTTTTTTTTAAAGTTCTTGGAGATCAAGACGACGGCAAAGAAGATCGAATACGACAAATACTACAAAAAAATTTCAGACTCCCGACCAGTTATTCGGTCGGTAATTTATTTTTTAAAATTTAAAAAAAAATAAAAAGAGAGGTTCGTGCAGGCGAACTCAACCCAACAAGAACTGTGGAGCCAACCCAGCACAAACCCAAAACTCGACTAGGCCTGTAACAAACTTAAATTTAAATGTTGGCATTTTGCATTGGAAGAGGTTTGAACTTATAAAACCTCCAGAGTTGGAAGTCTTAGTTTTCTAACCACTTGCTCTATTGAAGTTGTTGTGCAACTTGTGCAAATTATGTATGTATATATATAGTAAATTTAAAACATATAAAGAAAAAATATATAATTACTGACCGATTACTAACTGAATTTGTATGTGTCGGTAACTTTGAAAATTACCGATCAAAAATCGGTTTATAATTACCGACTGAAAATCGTCAGTCGATAAAATGTACTTTTCTATTATCGATTCAAGTTCTCTCTTTAAGACTTAATTTCTTACTTTACGATTTTTCTTTGTAAATGGTTTATTTTTCTCAAGAATTCAATTTTATTTATTTTTATGGATCTTTTTGGTTAAAGTTCTTTAGGGCTTATGTGAAAATTATGTGTTTTTAGTAATAATTTTGTGTTGATTTATTGCTTTACCATATTCTTCATGATTAATTCTTATTGTTTGATTTTAATGCTTGCGATTGCTTGATCACACCTCTTGCATGATTTAACACTTGATTTTGAGACCTAACGGAGATAAATTGCGTAAGAATTGAAGGATATCATAGGGCGGAAGAAGAAAAGGGCCCAAGAGAGGGAACTTTTATACCTTTGAAGCGTGCTTTACACTTCGGCTGTCCGAAAATTGCGTAGCCACTGATTTTTCTTCAGCTGACCGTTTTTGTGTCATATTTGAGTGTAGATTTTTGCTTCATTCTTCCCAAAGACTCTAATACTACTCGTCATGAAAACACAGGGCTTCAAAGTTTTCTAGAGTATCCTCTTTGAGTATACAAGAACCTTTAGTAAAATAGTGTAAAAGAGGAGAAGAAGAAATTTTTGTTTTGGAAAAACTTGAAGAACAAGTATTCTTCCTTTTCCAAAAAATTTCGGTCATATGAGAGGGAGAGAGGGTGCTAATTTCGTCCATAATCATTAGGAAAGGCTTAATTGGAGAGTCTTGGTGTTCAGGGATCAACTAGATAGAGATTCTGATAAGAACAAACTCTCTAGAGCTAACTCTCCAAGACCATATTCTCCATTACTTAAAATTACTGCTGATTATAACTGCTTTTAGCTTAAAAAAGATATTTTTAAAAAGCTACTACAGGGGTGCTTTTTAGAAATGCTTTTGCTTATTAATATTATTAATAATAATATCAATATTATTTTTAAAAAGCTACTATAGGGGGTGCTTATTAGAACTGTTTTTGCTTATTGATATTATTAATAATAAAATTGTTACATTAATTTATTTGAAACAACTTTTTTATACGCAATTATTTTTAATTACTTAAAAATAGTATAAGTAATGGAG
Organism: Catharanthus roseus; assembly: GCA_028651295.1. Classification (NCBI taxonomy): domain Eukaryota; kingdom Viridiplantae; phylum Streptophyta; class Magnoliopsida; order Gentianales; family Apocynaceae; genus Catharanthus; species Catharanthus roseus. The sequence goes on along the minus strand of JAPQWS010000168.1, from coordinate 14,875,062 downwards.
AACAAAGCACAAGTCTATCTAAGCAACTAAGCACTTATTTTCACACACGGTAGCTACCACCCTAGGCTGATAACACCCTAGAGTTTTTGCCATGGGCTTGGGGCCTTGGATTTTTGGTCCAAATTAAAACAAGCCCCGATACTCTCTATTTGATCTAGTTTTTTATAGGTTTCTTTTAATTAAAAGAATTAATTAAAAACCAATAACCACTAACCCAATAAGTAATAAAGCTTCTGGGCTTCTTATTTAATTAAATAGCTTGGCCCAATTTACTTAATAAAATCCAGGGCCCTATTAATAATATAACCACATTATTTTCCTCTCAAGTCCTTTTATTCTTATGTTGTGACAGTTAAGTCACCCAGCTATTTTGAGCTACTCCAGTGACCAAAGACTAAATTATTCTAAGCTACTACAAACTGACCAAAATACCCTTTCTACATAACAGCAGTATTTCTCATTTTAAATATCTCTATGTATCACCATATGGAGATATTGACCCCCCAGAACAATATTGTGTAAACACCTACAGGTGTAATGAAGAGAATACCCCTCTACATAACATCCATAATTGAGTATAAGTTGAGTGTACTAAGTATTTCCTTAATAATATCTACCTTCCTTAGATGTCTAGTTCGATAATCAATGACTTCTCAGGATATCTTTTGATTATCTTAGGAAGCTATCCTAAAACAAATAGCAAATATCCAGAGACATTTCCTAGGGCCCTGAACCTTAGTGATTATCCTAGACAATCACAAGGGAGTGATTCCCATAGAAGTTCTTATACGAATTCGTCTAAGAAGACGGGCAGGCATGGAGCGAGGAGCGGGAACTTTCTTTTATCTGCAAATGCTTGTGACTCCAGGTTTTCCATCCCTGGAAGAAACTATGCTACCACTGACTCTCAACCTGGAACAAGAAGGTGATCCCTTCTATTCGCTAATTCGGCCATTTAACAAAGAAAGACGGACTCTCCTGCCAGCCATAAACTAAGCTAGCCAGTAGCTTCAATAAGGTTTAGCTAGTCTGGTAAGAAAGTTCAAGTGATAGGTAGAAGCAAGACGGGAATGGAAAGTCCACTGGTAGCACCGAGCCAAGCAATGAGAATCGACTCTTTCAAAATCACCGTAACTAATTCCAACTTACTAACGTATAAGGATTATTGACCTCGTGGTGAGAAGTCTTAACCTCTAGTACATGTAAGTAGAGGGAGCTTAGCTTCACTAGGCCACCAACTCATACTTCAACCATAAAGTACTCAGCCACGTTGTTGCTATGATCGACTAGTTTTATTTTCCTTTATAGTACTTTTTGGAAAACCTTTATCACGGGGCCCAGTTCTATATTCTCCAGGAATACTCGTAGCATAGTCATAAGAAGACCACTCATTGACCTAAGGTGCGGTCATCCATTGTGGAGACTATTAAACAATAACCTTTAATTTAATGGCATGCACAACTCCATTGACCGGCCAAAAACAAAGTTACTTGTTCTTTAAGTAACAGCAATCCACACCTTATTGTGAAGCACGACCCAACCCGTTGATTGCCTACTTAAAGTACATGGATCTTATGTATATATAGTAAACAAATGCATCCAAACAAACAAATAATCATAAAGATCATTTCATATTCATTCTATAAATATAGTATCTTACATCAACAAGAAGTGTTTTTGGGCATACTTCCCAACAGGAACTAAGTCACAAGAGAACAAAGTAAAATTGGAAAAAATTGTAGCAATTTTTATGTGCAGTTCATGTGAGTAATTGAATAACAAAAATCCACAATTTTTAATGTGTTTGTAGTTAATTAAATCTATAGAAAAATATAGTAAGTTATTAATTAAAGATAGTGGCTTTTCGCTGAGAAATTGGGTCTAATTCTAAATAAGGAACTTTGTCGTTAATCAATAAAGGTAAAATTTGATTTAGCAAGAAAGTCACACTTTTATATTAATTATTCACTAATTGGATCGTTGGCCCTTATATTTCCTTTGTCATTTTCCTTAGTTCTATTAATTTAGTGATACTTGAATGTAAATCTATGTGGGATCGAACTTGATTATACTATAATTAAACTAGAGACTTGCTACATTAGATTTAGCACATCAACTATTTAAATTCACAGAAAATAGAAAACATGATATGATCTACAAAACTTGTTAATTATTAAATTCAAAAAAATGGAAAACATGGTTTGATATACAAAACTTGCTAATTATTAAATTAAAAAAATGGAAAACATGGTATATGCTACATAAAGAGCCCAAAATAAAAAAAATATCCTGCATGGGCATAACTCAACTAGTTTTGTGACTGCAGAGTTGGTATCAAGTCCCAAGGTTTGAATCCTAATAGGAGTAGTGTGAAAATTTCAGCCTCTCCAATGTGGGAGGTGGTTCTTTGTGCTCACAAGATCTTGGGACTCCAGTATGCAGAAATGTTGAGTAATCATGAGTTATATCTTTTACCTGAGCATCGGGTAGTCTAGTGAGGGTCCTGAACGCAAGAGATTTTGCCTTTTAGTGGCGAGTAACAAAAAGAAACATATAAAGGTTAAACTTTTCCCCTTTATGATTGTTTTCTATTTTCTTATCATCTATTTTCGATGGAGTAAGATTGAAAGAATTATCTTATCTTTGTTAAGTTGATTGACCAATGAACTCAAAAATTCTCAATATTCATTCCCTCCAAAACAATGATGAAAACTATCAATTTAGAATAAAGACTAACACTTCTTCTTTTCCACTTTTAAAAAAATGCCCAAAAATAATCAATTTAATCAACAAAATTAAACATACTATAAAAAGAAATATAACAAATATAGATTAACCGTTCATAATAACAATTCAAAAAACAAATTCATACATGTTTGAAGCCCAATCTTTTGTGATAAAAGTTACATATTTTGATTGAATTCTCCTTATTTCCATTTCTCCTTTTGTAATTAGTACTATTGAAATTCACAAAAAATAGAAAACATGGTATGATCTACAAAACATGCACTATATTAAAGGAAGATTGGATATACTAAATTAAAAACAAACAAGTAGGAAAGACACCCTTGACTGGGTTTAGATCCAATGACATTCTTTCCCAAGAAATCTTCAACAAAAAAAGAGAGAGAAAAGAGAGATAAATATAACAAATAGTTAAGGAGAATCGAGTCCTTAAAAATTATAAATACAACAAATACTGTTAGGACTTCAAAAGAAAAGTTTAATTGGGGGGAGAGAATTAATTGATATAAAAGTGTAATTGATGGGAGAAAAAAAATTGGCAGAGGTGTGACCTTCATTGTAGAGCGGATTCTTTATTAGAGAAAGGCAACTCCTCTGTGATCAAACTAAAAAAAAAGAGAGAGAGAGAGAGAGAGAGAGAGAGAGAGAGAGAGAGAGAGAACGATTCGGAGGATAGATCAATTGAATCAAAATTAGAAAATTTCATTAAAAAAATAATAATGAGACAAAATTCATAAACTTTTCTGTTCTCACCTCACTTTCACCCTTATTATTTGAATGAGATACTTTTAAAAGATCTATCTTTGTAACCATAAAAAAATTCAAAACAAAAAAACTTGAACATTCAATACTCAATAGTATATTGTAGTTACCCAACCCAAACTGGCTTAGTAGTTAATGCTATATATTTTGGGCTATGCTTAAGGGTTAGTAAAATCCCTTTAGTTAGGCTTTTAGCGAGCCAATGAGAAATTTAAGATTGGATTAAATAAAGGTCTTGTGAACTTTGAGATATTAGTAACTTTAGTAAGTTAATTAAGGGACCCTAAGGTAAAATATGATAAGTTGAATTTAAGCCTAGAAATTAAACGAGAGTTCACTTCTGTGAACACGTCATATGAACGAAGAAGCAACAGATACCTCTTGAGAATTAGGGTTCAATAATCTGGAATCCAAAATTGCGATTTAAGGTAGGTTTGAGATTCTATATTGATGCAGAAATTTTTGTTTTTCACAATTCATTAAGAATTTTTTTTCTCTGTCAAAACCTAGATGCTTTTGGGGTTTCATTATAGGGCTGAAGTTTGTATTTCTAAGTATGGTTTGACGATGTATAGGTGTGAGATTCGAGAATATATTTGTAAGAATCAAGGGGAATGATGGCGAATATGACGTAAGGGATATAAATCCTTCTATTTTTATAAAATGTCTTTTCTTGTGACAAATTCATTTGAACATGTTCTTATTATTTTTATGAATGTTTATTTTTATTTTTAAAAAAATTGGAATGAGCATGTGAAAGTATTTTACAGGTATGAGTTTTGAAAGTGTTTATTTATTGATGTTTGTAAAGTTCATGACTTTTAAGTATTTGACGAAATGTTTGAGTGAAGTTTTGTACTCATGTGTCTGAATAAGAGACATTGGAGGGAAATGTCCTAAATATCTATCTGATTCGGTTAGGGGATATTATATACCTAGTAATCTATTAATCTAGCCATCCCTAACGAGTACAATAGTTAGGGGTTAATATCAGTACCTTTGTGTCCTTATTAGCATCATGAGCATTTGTTTAAACTGAATTTGAAATTTACAAGTTTATGTGTATTTACATAGTGCACATTGTCTTTAGAAAGTGTGTTTGAAAGAAGGAAGAGTTAGGTTAAACAGTTTTTCAATATTTCTACACTATTGATGATTTATGTAATTTTTTTTTAAAGGGTAGGAAAAGACATAAGTAGTTTGCTTCTCACTTGGAGGTTTTTTGCTATATTTGGCTAGTTTTTTAAAAAAAAATCACTAAAATGGCCACAATTTTTTTTGTTCCTAATGGGGAACATGCCGTGTGCATTATAGCTAATCACTAATTAAATCACAAGATTATGCAAGATAATGATGTGGCAGCAAACATGGCAAGGCAGATGCTTTAGTGGTTAATAACGCACACACTGTGTGAGTTATTAGAAAGAATAACGCACACAAAGAATGCCTTATTCTTATTGATAACTCACATACTGTGTGCGTCATCAATATCACAAAATTGCCCAAAACCCTGGCCGCCCCTGCAACATTTTTTTCTTCTCTTCTCATTCCCGCTGCTGCAACATGTCCTCCTCCCTCCTCCGCTGCTGCGACATTTCCTCTCTTCTTCTTCTTACTTTCCTTCTCTTCTTCCCTTCCTCTTCTCCTTCCTTCTCTTCTTCTTTTCATCTTCTCCTTCCATCTTTCCTTTGTTCTCTTCTTCTATACTAGGTCTTCACAATGCCTGTTAGAGTTGCAAACCTGTGAAGTACGAAGGTTGCTGGGTTTTGGAGTGGCGTCCATTGAATAACTTTGATTTCAATTTATTTTAACTTTCGGTAAATTTCTTATTGTCTACAATTGTTTTTAATTTTTTGCACTATGTGTTGATTTCTAATATTGTTTATATGAAAATTATTGTGTATTGTTATTTTTGAATATTTTATATGAATTTTATTTGGGTTATTTCTCAATTTTTTGTAATTTATTTTTCTAGATGTGGGTTTTATGGTTATGTTCCAGCTTGTTGTTATTGATAGATTTGTGTATATTTGATCATTTTATTGAACTAGTTGTGTTTTCTATTGGAAATGTGATTTGTTGAAATGTGTGATGCTTAATTTTGCCCACAATTTTGCTATTAAGATGAAATAAGTTATATAATTTATTTTATTTTTGTCATAAACTGTGATTGTTTACTTTTTTGTAAAAATTTGTTAGCATTTATATTGTTCTATTAATTTTATATAAATGTATATTTCAAGAAGACTGTTTTGTTTCGATTTTTTGTTACCAAAAAAAAAAAGAGAGAGAATTTAATCTTCTCTAAAACCCTAACATTGAAACCTAAACTTTAAAACCCTAACGTTGAAACCCTAAACAATAAACTTTAGAAAATGTGTAACAATATTCACTTTAAATATTTTACTTTAAATTCTAAACCCATAAAGACTTAAATTTAGAAAGTGTGTAATACTATACCTAAAACCCTAACATTGAAATCCTAAACCGTAAACCCTAAACCCTAACCTTGATCCTGTAAATACTAAACCCTAACTCCCGTAAACCCTCTATCTTCAACTACAGTGAATCAATGGCAGAGTAGTCAATGGTTCAGGAATGCTCCATATGATTATACATTATCTGGAGCATTTAGAGATATGGTCTCGAGAGGCAGATAGATGACCTCATCAAATCATGCACTATTAGATTGCTCAATTGGAACGATGCAATAATTGATCTTCAATTAGGAATGAGGTTTGTTGACAAAATCCAAGCAATTAGTGCAGTTCAGAAGTTGTCTATTCTGATAGGACGAGAGTTTAGTGTTTTTAAAAGTAAGAGCGATCAATAGACAACAAATATTATCATCACAGCGACTCTAGTTATTGTTCATGGTATATCCGAATAAAGAAGAAAGCAACTCATAGTCATTGGGAAATAACCAGATTCACCAAGGAATACACATGCCTTGTTCGTGTTCATCAAAATATGACTTCAAATTTTATTTCAAAACTAATATCGCATCATGTTGCCAACGATCCCGAGATCCCTGTCTTGAACGTCATCCAAAAAGTGCAAGTATTACTTCAGACGGGTTGTACGTACAAGAGGACATGGTATGCTCGGAAATTTGCAATAAAAAGGGTGTTCAGCAGCCGGGAGACAACTTTTTTAATTCAAAGAGGGCATGGTATGCACGAGGACTTTTGGAGAGATGCTCCTTACAATTTAACATTCTATCCTCCAAATATGAATAATCAACAGGGTAGAAAACAGGGTACAAGGTTATAGGGGGGGGGGGAATGGATTATCGAAATTTGAATTCTCCCCCAAGATGTAGCATATGTCAAATGTCTGGGCATAATAGAAAAAGTTGTAATAACCTCAGTTCAAGCAATATATAAGTTTCTTTTTTTCAAAGTGTTGTAATATTTTAGAGTTTCTATTAATGATATTTCTTCGTTTGTATTTCTTCCAAGTACTTCTTTATAAATCTTTTACTTAAATCGATTATAAATTATTATAGTAAAATTTACAACAAGTAACAAAAATTTGAAATACTTTTAATGACTTCTTTGTACTTTTTTTAATAAAATTTTCCTTTTAAAATGGTTATAATTATTATCATAAAATATACATCAAATAACATAAATAAAAGAATACTATCTTTTTTAAAAAAATTATAATTATAAGTTTTGTAAAAAAAAATAAAAAAAATGATGTTGTAGATAACGCATAAAATAGATGCGTTATAATTAATGATAATGCACACACCATGTGCTTTATCTACTACGTCAGATAATTACAGTGTAAATTTCTGATTAAGTAATAACGCACATAGTATGTGTGTGTGTGAGTTATGGCCAAAATAAGATTAAAAAAAGTTTTTTTTTAAAAGACTAGCCAATTATAGCAAAAAACCTCACTTGGACATTACCAAATATACTGGTATTACCACCTATTTCCAAGTACTCATAAACATGCTTTGAAACGTTTCTTTTAGGTTGTATTTGGTGCCATAGAATTAGAATTTCAATTCTAATTCTTTTGTTTGTTGAGCTATTAGTTATGGAATTATAATTGAATTCCAATTCCAATTCTAAAAAATCCATCAATTCCAATTCCAAATCAAAACCTAAGAATTACCATTCCAATTATACAAGATTTCCATATTCATCACTTCCATTATTAATTATGCAATTTTGTATTCATATTTTTTACACACTCACGCATACTATCTCTTAATAAAACTAACGACACTTTCTCCCTCTAAAATTCATGACACTATCCCTCTCTAGAATTCACAACACTTCTCTCTCTAAAACTCATGGCACTTTCCCTCTCTAAAACTCATGGCACTTTCTCTCTCTAAAATTCACGACACTTTATCTCTCTAAAATTCATGACACTTTCTCTCTAAAAATCACGACATTTTCTCTCCAAAATTCATGACACTTTCTCTTTCTAAGATTCACGACACTTTCTCTCTATAAAACATATGACACTTTCCCTCTCTAAAACATGCGACACTTCCTTTCACTAAAATTCACGACAATATTCTCTCTAAAAATCACTACACTTTCTCTAGAATTTACAACACTTTCTCTCTCTAAAATCATACACACATGCTGTCACTTTATACATGTATACATTTTGAGTAAATATGTATTTACATTTTGAATTCTAATTTTATAATTTTTTTAGACTTCCAAACGAAGGAATTAGAATTAGGAAATGAATTCCACAATAATTTTATAGTTTCACCAAATAAAGGAACTGAAATTATAATTCTTAGAATTCTATAGAATTATAATTCTATATAATTTCAATTCTAATTCCAATCCAATTTTAGGAACTAAACACAACCTTAAAGTTTTCTTCTCAAAGGTCAAAAGAAATGGTTTTAGAAGTCGGAAAAGTTTGAAGGGTTTGACATGTTTTTTTCCCCCCCTTAGATGGCAAGGAATCATGCTTCATTCACTTTTGTTTCAATTCCTTTAACATCTAGTTTTGCTTTACTTGCAAAGTTTTGATCAATCAAATTTTAAGAACTGTAAACCTGAAACTGTCGGACAACCTTTTACCTTTCCCCGGTCCAAGCCTGCGTCCAAATGACGACACAAGGGCCACAGATATAGACTCGTCCTCATCATCATTACTCTTGCCCTCAGTGATGTAAGTATCATTATCCTCTCCTCCAACTTCAACATCTTGCCCCCTGATATGGAGGGATCCGGTGCCGTCATGCCCCGCAGGTTGGACCCTGTCTCCCTCTAAAACTAGATCACCAGTATTTCTCCCTAAACAAGGTGAATATGATGGAATACCATAATCAGTGGCTGTATAATCAGCCGTGCTATAAGATGAGCCGGCTGGGACTCCTGAAACAATCTGCTGAGAAAAAGCATTCCTAACTGCGCCTACGTACCCCTAACCTCATTTAAGAGTGAATGTAATTTAGTTCTGAATAATACAAGATCCTGGCCGGCCATATAGGGATCAACAGAAAAACCAGGTGCATATGTGTCATGAGATGTAGGTGGTGGCTGAGAAGATACAAATATATAGTATTGTGAAGATGATCCATATAACTGATAAGGTATCGGAGTGTATGGATCGAGTGATTGATGAGGAGGACGAGTCCTAGTCGGTATAGGAGGTGGCTGGGTAGAAGACTGCGGTGCATCAAGGTCATAATATATCTCCAGGTCCAAGTGAGGCAGGAGTACTAAGATTGTCAGAGGTACTATGGTGACCCCTCACATCACCGGAGAAGCAATGACAGTATGCCCCTAAACTCGACCGATCATGTTTGTCACAGGACCTAGATCATCATCTCTCATACGTGTTCTATCTCGAACTATCGAAACAAATTTCCAAACATAATCATAAATAATTATGTATATATTCTGTAAGCCTAAGGGCATATTTATTAAATTGTTCTGATTATGATTAATTTGTGTTTTGTGATAATAGAAGTAGTTTTGTAAGAAGAACAAAAAATGCACAAAAAGAGTCTCAAGGACGATCTACAAAGAAGCAAAAGACCACTCAAGATTACAAGACTTTATAAAGATAAAGTGATCAAGTTAAACGCCTTGAAGACAAGAAAAATGGCTAGGAATAGCTTTATAAGGTATATATATAAAACTCCCTAACTTATTTCTTTGAGTCTTTGATCATTTATGATTAGCACCTTAGAAGAAACTTTTTTGAGAAATTATCCTTGAAAAACTAAGTGTTCTTGATAAAGCTTTTGAGATTTTGAAGTTGTTATATTCCTGTATAAGCTTTTGCATCAAAAACATGTTTTAAGAGTGAAAGAAATCTGTGTTTTACAAACTTTTCACAAAGTCTGGAAAACAAAAAAGTAGGTCATCCATTTTCTAAAATAGGTCATCTATTTTCTGAAAACGATCGTCCAATTTTTTAAGGCTCATAAAAACTGGTCATCTGATTTTCAATAACATATGTCCGAATTCCTTATGACTTTTAAAGAAATCGGTTATCCTATTTTTAAAATCGGTCCTCCTATTTTTATGCTAAAAAAAATCGATCGTCCTCTTTTTAAAATAGGACGTCCAGTTTCTGTTTTAACTATAAAAAAATATGACCGTTGCTGCTAGAACGGCTAGTTTTTTTACTTCACTAATAAAAGGGCTTTTTATTTGCCATATTTAACAGAGTTGTTGAAGGAGTTTTAAAGAACACATTTAAGAACATTAAAGACATTTTCAATCATCCTTATTTTATTCAAAAGAAATATTTCGTGGAGCTATATAGTTTCATAAATTTTTCAAAGAGGAAAAAGGGAAGCTTGTAGAAGCACTCCACAAAGTTGTAATCTGTCATCTCAAGCTTCTTTGGTAATATTTTTCCAACTCTACTCTCACATATTATATTGTTATCAAAGATTTTGTGAAAACACTTTGGGTGATCCTTTGATATTTTGATAATCTCGTATTGTTTTATGATCATTGAGGTTTATGTGAAAAACCCTTGAAGGGAGATCCTCATTTTGGTGTTTTGTAAAGACTTGTGACTAGTGGAATTTGTGAAATTCTTGAGTTAAGTCTCAAGGTAGTGGATGTAGCTCTATTGAGAGAGTGAACCACTTTAAATTCTTTGTCTCTCTTTTTGAGTTTTGCTTGTTATCTCTATGTTTATTGTTTGATTACTCTTTATAAAAGAGATTTTGTTCGGTTAGGAATTTTATCAAAAAAGAGTTATGAAATTCTTTTTCAAATAAAATCGGAGGTTCTATATTTTAATTGTGCAAAATTTTTTTAATTAGTTAAAAACCTTATTCACCCCCCCCAAGGTTTTTCAATTGGTATCAAGCAGGTCTTCTTTCAAAAGCTTAATATCCTAAGAAGCAAAAGATCTTTTATAAATGGCTATTATTTCAAACTTACCTTATGTAGAAGGCTCTTATACGAATTGAGCTCTTTTTTTTAATGGCACTAATTATACTTTTTGGAAGTCAAGAATTAAAATTATGTTTGCTCTATTAACTTTGATCTTTGAAGTATTGTAGAAAAAGGATCTTTTGTTCCCCAAAAGGATGGAAGAGTCAAGAAGGTTGAAGCATTCGACGAACTTGACTCAAGAAAGATAACTCTCAATTTTCAAGCCATAAATATATTAATTTGTGCTTTTGATGCAAATGAGTAAATAGGGTGAGCAGATGCGATTCGACTCATGAAACTTGGAAATTGTTAGAAGTCACTCATGAATGGACAAATCAAATAAAAGAATCAAAATTGGCCATGTTGGTGAGAGACTATGAATTATTCATGATGAAGCAAATGAAAACATTAGTGACATGTTCACAATATTCACCAACATCACAAATCAGCTAAAGGCATATGGAAAAGAATGCACAAGGGGAGAGGTAAATAGAAAAGTTTTTTATGCACTTCCAAAGGCATGGCAACCAAAAATTCTTCCCATGGAAAAATCCAAAGATTTGAGACCTTTTCCTATTGAAGAGCCTATAGGATCCCTTCTCACCTGTAAGATGAAGATAAAGGGATTAAATAAATTGGAAGAAGAAGGCAAGGAGCATGAAAGTAATGAAGATGAAGTTAAGGCTTTAGTGGTTCGAAAATTCAAAAAGGTTTACAAGAAAGGTTTCAACAATAGAGGAAAGAAACCTCTATTCAAAAAAAGAGGACAAAGTTCCTCACCCTTCAAGGCTACGTGTTTTGAATGCAATAGCACCGATCATCTTGTAGCCGATTGCCCAAAAGCCATAGAAAAGGAAAAAGGAGCATTAGAGGCAAAGCTTGAGGTAATAAAGAAAAAGAAGAAAGGTAAAGGCCTAATAGGAGCTTGGGATCAAGACTCAAGTGAGAGTGAAGGAGAAGACAATGCAAACATGTGCTTCATGGCATTAGAAAGTGAGGTACAATCTTCATCTTCTAACTTTTCTAGTTCTATTAATGATGATGATGATGATGATCTTAACTCTATGCTTATTGAAATGTATGATGAGCTCAAAAAGATTTCCAAAAGAAACAAGGATTTAGAAAACAAGATTGATGATTTATTGAATGAAAATCCAAAACTTGTTTGTGAAACTCTTCTTGAATCTTTATAAGTTTTGAAAAATGAAAAGGATTTCTCAAACAAAGAATTTCAAGAACTTATCTTAGAGAACAAAAATCTTTGTGGAAAAGTTCTTTCTCTTGAAAAATGCATGGTTGATTACAATGATTTGAAGAAAAAGGTGAATGATCTCACCATGTGTATTGAAAAATTTACAAAAGGAAAAGAAACTTTTGAAAAACTTCTTGGTTCTCAAAGATCACCATTTGACAAAAACGGTATTGTTTATTATCACTCCAATACTCTTTCAAACCAAACTCGTTTTGTAAAAGCTTCTTCAACTTGCTCACATCTTTGTTGCACATATTGTGAAAAGAATGGTCATAAGGCCACAAAATGTTTTATAAAAAGAAAGATTGAAATGGGAGTAAAAACTATTTGGAAAGTAAAAGAAAAGACAACTGACATTCATGGACCCAAAAGAATATGGGTACCAAAAGTCATCTCTACTTCTTCTATTGTAGGAACACAAACCAAGCTCAACTAAATGGTACTTGGATGGTGGATGCTCAAGAAACATGACCGGCAATGCATCTCTTATGAGTGAGCATAAGGAAACCGAAAGTTGCTTTATCACTTTTGGAGATAAGAAGAAAGGAAAAATCATCGATATAAGTAACACAAGTAACGACTCTTCTTTTTTAAGTAAGAAAGTTCTCTTAATTGATTGTTTAAAGTTCAATTTACTTAGTATTATCCAATTATGTGATAATGGTTGCAAACTTGTTTTTGAAAATGATTCTTCTTCTATCATTGATAAGCTTGAAAAAAACAATATTTGTTGCAAAAAAAGTTTGAAATGTCTATGTTTTTCATCTTGAAGATCTTATTTCTTAAAACTTAAAGTGTCTCTCGGTTCATGATAATGATGCATTTTTATGGCATAGAAGGCTTGGCCATGTTAGCATCGATTTACTAAAGCATCTTTCTTCAAAAGAGCTTGTTAGAGGTTTACCAAACTACTTTGTGATGCTTGCCAATTTGGAAAACAAGTTAAAATCTCTTTTAAACCAAAGAAGATGATTTCTACTTCAAAACCTTTAGAACTCATTCACATGGATTTTTTTGGAGCAATGAGGACCACTAGCTTTGGTGGTAAGAGGTATGCTTTTGTCATAGTGGATGATTTTTCAAGATTCACCTAAAAATTATTTTTTAAGCCAAAAGGATGAGGTATTTCAACAGTTTGTCCAACTTTTCAAAAGAGTTCAAACCTCCCTTGATTATAAATTAATCTCTATGAGAAGTGATAATGGGAGAGAATTTAATAATCAAGATTTTAAAAAACTATGTGATGATTTTGGTATTACACACAATATTTCAATCGCTAAAGCCCCAAAACAAAAGGGTGTTGTGGAGAGGAAAAACTGCACTTTAGAAGAAATGACAAGATCAATGCTTTGTGAAACCTCCCTACCAAAATATTTTTGGGTCGAGGTCGTTAACACCGCTTGCTATGTGATGAATCGTATTCTCTTGAGACAATTTTTGAAGAAAACTCCTTTTGAACGTATTTTTAACAAAACTCCCTCAATTGGCTATATTAAAGTTTTTGGACGTAAATGTCTTATTTTAAAAACCAAGGACAACTTTAGAAAGTTTGATAAAAAATCTGATGAGGGAATTTTTCTTGGTTACTCTTCAAACAAGAAAGCTTATAGGATTTATAATAAAAGAACCTTATGTATTGAAGAGTCAGTTCATGTAAACTTTGATGAATCTAACATTTTTGAAAAGCAAGATGATGATGATATAGACAATCCTTTGAGCAACCAACCATTGAACATTCAAAACTATGAAGGAACATGCAAAGGAGGAAGAGGAGATTGAGGAGAAACAAGAAAATGATCAAGAAACTCAAAATCTTCATCAAGATGTGATATATCAAAAGGGGGTCACCCCAAGAATGAAATCACTGGTGATATATCACAAGGAGTAAGAACAAGGAGGTATTTCATTGATAACTTTGCTTTATTATCTCAAATTCAACCTATGTTTATAGATGATGCTTTATGTGTGAGTTTTGGATTATTGCAATGCAAGAGGAACTCAATCAATTTGAAAGAAACAAAGTTTGGACTTTAGTCCCAAGGCCTCATGATCACCCCACTATTGGCACAAAATGGGCTCTTAGAAACAAACTAAATGAATCTAGAAAAGCTGTAAGAAACAAAGATAGACTTATTGCCCAAAGATTCAACCAAGAAGAGGGTATAGATTTGGATGAAACTTTTGCTTCAGTTTCTAGACTTGAATCCATAAGAATGCTTTTAGCTTTTGCTTGTTTTAAGGGATTCAAGCTTTTTTAAATAGATGTTAAAGGTGCATTTTTAAATGGTGATATTGAGGAGGAAGTTTATGTTAAACAACCTCCCAGTTTTGTACATGGAAATTTTTGTAACTATGTTTATAAACTTTCAAAAGCATTATATGGTTTAAAACAAGCTCAAAGAACTTGGTATGAAAAACTAAGTGGTTTTCTCCTTTCAAACAATTTTTCAAGAGGTGTGGTGGACACAACCCTTTTTACAAAAACCTCTTGTAACAATGATCTTCTACTTATCCAAATTTATGTGGATGATATTAATTTTGGAGCTACTAATGTTTGTTTGTGTGAAGAGTTTGCCTCATTAATGCAAAAGGAGTTTGAGATGAGCATGACGGGAGAGTTAACTTATTTTCTTGGACTTCAAATTATATAATCCGAAGAAGGTATCTTTATCAACCAAGAGAAGCACAACAAGGAACTTCTCAAAAGGTTTGTGATGAACAATGCAAAAGGAATAGGAACTCCAATGAGATCCTCGTTAAAACTCGACAAAGAGGAAAAAGGTAAAAAGGTGGATGAAAAACGCTATGGAGGTATGGCCAGAAGCTTACTTTATTTAACAGCTAGTAGGTTGGATATTATGTTCGCCGTTTGTTTGTGTGCTAGATTCCAAGGTTACCCCAAGGAATCTCATTTAATTGTTGTTAGCATATTTTAATAGCTTCTTATGATTATAGTTTATGGTACTCTAAACAATCTTCTTTGATCTTATTGCTCACATCGATACGGATTATGCCGGCTGGAAGGGAGAAAGAAAGAATACTAGCAAAATTGCCAATTCTTAGGGGGATGTTTAGTGGCTTGGTACAGCAAAAAGCAATCATGCGTGTCCTTATCAACTGCCTAAGCGGAATACATAGCAGCAGGCTGTTATTGTGCTCAGGTACTTTGGATGAAGCATACTTTACTTGATTTTGGTTTTGATTTAAAAAACATACCTATTTTATGTGATAACACAAGTGCAATAAATGTTTTTGTAAACCCTATGCAACATTCAAAAACAAAACATATTGAAATCAAACATAATTTTATAGAGATTATGTTGCAAAAGGAGATGTATTTTTAGAATATACTTGTACAGAGGATCAAATTGCTAATACTTTTACAAAACCCCTTCCTGAAGATCATTTTTGTTATTTAAGGAAAGTACTTGGCATTGGTAAATTCCATGACTAATGTGTGTTTTGAGTTTCAAATTTTTTCTTCACTTTTTAAGCCGAGATTTTCGGACTACAAAATTAGACGAGCCTTGGGAAAAACCAGACGTCCGCTTTGCTTTAAAAGTTTCAAGTTCTTTCTTTTTCTTCAAAAAGAAAAAATGGGAGTTTCAGACTACAAAACCGGACGCATCCGAAATAAATCGAACGTTTGATTTTCTTTGTTTTTAAAAATTCGAATGAGCGCTTTCAAAAACCGGTCGATCGTTTTTGTTTTATTCTGACGACAACTGGTATTTTTAAAAACAAAAGGGGGAAAAGCTCTCATTATTCTTTCTATACTCTCTCTCTCTCTCTCTCTCTCTCTCTCTCTCTCTCTCTCTCCTAATTTGGTTTCTACCGTTGACACGCTCTCTCTCTCTCTCTCTCTTTCTCAAAATTTTATACCGTCGACACACTCTGTCTCTCTCTAACTCTCACAGTCGTTTCTCTCTCTCTCTCTCTGAAATCCTCTCCATTGATTAAACTCTCTCTTCTCAAAGCCTATACCTATCTTTTCTCTCTGTCAAAGATTAGTCACTCTCCTACTTCAATTTCTCTAAAATGGTGAAAGTCAAGAATGCAAATGTTGGAAGGGGAGAAAATTATGAAGAAGGAGGAATAGAGAGGTGGAAGAAAGGAAAAAGGGAAGAAAGTGGCAAGTAATGTGAGGCTTCCAGAAAGGTTTATTTCGGTCAAAGTAACTGCAAATTTTGATGAATGGACAAGGAAAAGGAGAAAGATTACTCCAGGACACAGAGTTGATTTGTCTAATGTGGGAGGTATGGAGATTATTCCTAATCTTTTTGAGAATATTGGTTGGGGACCTTTGCTTATAGTTAATGAACTCTACTATCCTGAGATAATTTATGAATTTTATGCTAATTTACACAAAAGAAGAGTTCAAAAACTTGACGATGTTACTCATCAGTGGGTTACTTTTACGGTGGGTAGTAGAGATATATCTTTTGATGATAGAATGTTAAATACCATCCTTGGAACACCTGAAAATGGTATACGAAATGCTTTGATCCCAACCTGTATGTGAGAAAAGATTCGAAGAATTATTTACAAAAGAAGTAGTTCTAAAGAGGCATGATAATAAAAATGTTAATAAATTTTATGCTTATGGAAGATTATTGCACCACATGATTTCCAACATAATTATTCCTAATGTAGGTCACAAGTCTTCTATCACAAACATGCACTCTTTTGTTATACTAGCTTTACATGAGCATAGAAGGATGAATTTTAGATATATGGCCATTGAACATATGCTAGCTACTCAGACCTCCTCTACAAAATGTTGCCATATAGTTGCTTTCTCACTAAAGTTTTCCAATACTTTGTGCTAAATTTGGTTGGAGTTGGTGATTATATTGGTATTAGGAAAATCTATAACAAACATACCTTCAAAAGAATGGGATTTTCAAGAACGGACGAAGGTATGTTGGTGAGAGGAGGACAAGAGGATGATGATGAAAGTGATGAAGAAGAAGATGAGGGCCAAGATGCTATAAATGTGGATGAAGAGGTTAGTGAAAGACCTGAAGAGGAAACCTTTAGAAGAGAGATGAGACAGAAAAAGAGGCAAGAAAAGGTTGAAGAAGGATAATTATCCGGGGGTATGTCTCAACTCAAGGAGATGATGACCTCTATGCAAACCCAAATGAATAGCGGGTTTGATGCTTTACATGGGAAATTTTAGGATATTCAAGAAAGGGTGATGAGGTTATTGTCAGCCCTAAGGGCATTATTACTTGTGTTTTGATTATGATTAACATATGCTTGTGTGAGTATGTTAGCTAACCCTTCATAGAACAAAAGAAGAACATGTGAAGTCTCAAAGTCTCAAGCAAAAGATCTTGTTGATGAGGGCAAAATAGAGAAGAAGAGATCAAGCCATCATTGAAGACATTGAAGGCATTTTATTTATGAACTAGGTACTATCTTGTAAAACTCCCTAGTCTTAGTCTTTGATTAATTGATCATATATGAAGCTCTTCTTATGTTTTTCTAAAATATAATCTCTTGTTAAAATCTAAGTATTCTTGACTGAAGATGTTTTGGAAAGTTTTTCTTCCCTTTAGAATGATTGTCAAGAATACATGCCTTTGAAACAAGGAAGAAAGTTTTTGTCTTAAAAAGAAATTTGGCTGAGGAAACAAAAATTCGGAAGTCTGGTTTTAAAACCGGTCATCCGGTTTTTCCAAAGTAAAAATTCAGCAGTCCGTTTTTCAGAAAAACAAGTCCGAATCTTTCTGTTCAAAAACTCGGTCATCCGGTTTTAAAACCGGCAGTCCGATTTTTCTATATATCAAAATTCGGCAGTCCGTTTTCCAAGTTCGAATCTTTCTGTTTTAAAAAACCGGCAGTCCGTTTTCAGGAACCGGTCGTCCGGTTTTTGCTGTTACTGTACAAATTTTACCGTTGCACAGAATGCTTCTATCATTTCTGAAAAATAACGGCTATTGTCTAAAGGCAACGGTCTTGTGCTTCAAAACTCTATATAAACACTTGATTTTCAGCCATAAAAGATACAAGTTTGGGAATTATTCATTGAGAACATTCTAAGACTTTTAAAGAGCTTCAAAAGTACATTTGATTACAAATTATTTTCAAATCCCAAACGAAAATTCTTCTTGAGCTTCATTGTTGATCATCCATCAAAGAAGAAGAAAAGAGGTGCTTGTAGAAGTATTCCATTGAGTTGTAATCTTCCTCTTCTCAAGCTCATTTGGTAATATTGTTCCTTACTCTTTCTATTCTTTTATTGTGATCAAAGGTTTGTGGAAAACCCTTTGGGTGATCCTTTGATATATGTGTTGTATTGTTGTGTTTGAGGTTCTTGTGTAAAACCCTTGGAGGGTGATCCTCATTGTGTAGTTGTGTAACCAACTTTGAAGATAGTGGATTTGTGAAATCCTTGGGTTGAGTCTCAAGGTAGTGGATGTAGCTCTTTGGGAGAGTGAACCACTATAAATTGTTGTGCATGTTCTTTAATGTTTAATTCTATGCTTATTTCTTAATTGCCAATACTATAAGATTGTATTTTGTGTGGATTCTTATTAAAAAGAGTTTTAGAAATCTTTCACAAACAAATTGGAGGTTTATCTTTCTTATCATACAAAAGATTTTTAAAATTAGCCAAAAACCTTATTCACCCCCCCTCTAAGGTTTTTCAATTGGTATCAGAGCAGGGCTTCTCTAAAAAAGGACTAACATCCTTGAAGCAAAAGATCTTTGTTTTACTATGGCTAATGTTTCTAGTTTACCATATGTAGAAGGCTCTTCTACAAATAGACCTCCTCTTTTCGATGGTACAAATTATACTTTTTGGAAATCTAGAATCAAAATATATATTTGCTCTATTAACTTTAATCTTTGGAGCATTGTAGAGAAAGGACCTTATGTTCCTATAAAGGATGGAATAGTCAAGAAGGTCGAAGATTATGATGAGCTTGACTCAAGGAAGATGACTCTAAACTTTCAAGCTATGAACATATTGAGTTGTGCCTTGGATGCTAATGAATACAATAGAGTGAGCGGATGCGACTCGGCTCATGAAATGTGGAAGTTACTTGAAGTAACTCACGAAGGCACCAATCAAGTGAAGGAGTCTAAGTTGGCTATGTTGGTAAGAGATTATGAGTTATTCATGATGAAACAATATGAAAGCATTAGTGACATGTTCACAAGATTCACCAACATCACAAATGGCCTAAAGGCGTATGGAAAAGAGTACACAAGGGGAGAAGTAAATAGAAAGATTCTTGATTCACTCCCAAAAGCATGGCAACCAAAAACTCTTGCCATTGAGGAATCAAAAGAGTTAAGTCAACTTCCTATTGAAGAACTCATAGGATCTCTCCTCACCTATGAGATGAAAATAAAAAGATTAGATGAAATGGAAGATGAAGACAAAGGAAGAAAAGGCATAGCACTCAAAGTGAATATTGATGATCATACATGCTCGTCAAACAATGAAGGCGAGATTGAGGATATGGCCTTAGTAATGAGGAAATTTAAAAGCTTTTACAAAAAGGACTTCAATAGAGGAAAGAATCCTCCATTCAAGAAAGGAGGACAAAGTTCATCACTCTTCAAGGCTAGGTGTTTTGAATGCAATAGCGCCGATCATCTTGTAGCCGATTGTCCCAAGGCCCTTGAAAAGGAGAAGGGAGCTTTAGAAGCCAAGCTTGAGGCATTGAAGAAGAAGAAGAAAGGCAAAGGCCTAATTGGTGCATGGGATCAAGACACAAATGAAAGTGAAGGTGATGAAAAGGGAAACATATGCTTCATGGCATTAGAAAATGAGGTACAATCTCCACCTTCTAACTCTTCTAATATCCTTGATGATGATTGTGATCCTAGTTTAATGCTTATTGAAATGTATGATGAATGCAAAAAGGTTACTAAACGCAACAAAGATTTAAAAAGCAAAACTCAATTTTTGTTCGATGAAAATTCAAGACTCATTTGTGAAAATAAAGCCATTCTTGAATCCTTGGAAGTCTTGAAGAAAGAAAAAGAGAGCTCAAATGATGACTTTCAAAAACTTGTTTTAGAAAACAAAAACCTTTGTGAAAAGATTTCCTTTCTTGAAAAATGTTTGATTGATTATGATGTCTTAAAGAAAAAGGTGAGTGACCTCACTCTATGTGTTGAAAAGTTCACAAAAGGAAAAGAAAATTTTGAAAAACTTCTTGGCTCTCAAAGATCACCTTTTAACAAAAATGGTGTTGGATATAATCATTCCAATATTTTTTCTAAACAAACACGTTTTGTAAAAGCCTCCTCATCCCTTTCACACTTTTGTTGTACTTATTGTAAAAAGAGTGGTCATAAAGCCACATAATGTTTTATAGAAAGAAAGATTGAAATGGGAGTAAAAACCATTTGGAAAGTTAAAGAAAATCAAACTAACGTCCATGGACCCAAAAAGATGTGGGTATCAAAAGACTTTTCTACTTCTTTTTTTGTAGGAACACAAGTCAAGGTCATCTAAGTGGTACTTGATAGCAGATGCTTAAGACACATGACCGGATATGCATCCCTCTTTGATTGAACCAAGGAAAACCGAAGGTGTTTTTTTTTGTTGTTACTTTTGGAAGGATCATCGGTATAGGTAACATTGCATATAGTTTATCTTCTTTATTTAAGGAAGTGTCTATAATTGATGGTTTGAAGTTTAGTTTATCTTGTATTATTCAATCCAAACCTTCCTTGTTTGCAAATTGACTTCTATAAGAAGTTATAATGGGAGAAAATTCAACAACCAAGTTTTTACAAAACCTCTTTCAAAAGATCGTTTTTGCTACTTAAGAAAATTACTTGGTATAGGGAGATTTAATGAGTAATGTGTGTTGCTTGTATTATATGTTTTTCTTATTTTCTGCCTTGCTGATGTTTTAAAAAAATTCAAACGCCTCTTCTAAAATTAGGACGTCCGCTTTTAAAACCGGACTCATACTCCCCTTTCAAAAAATTCCAGAGATATTCGGACTCTCAAATCGGACGCCTGCACCAAAAACTCGGACGTCCGAATTTTTGAAAATCCAGAAACCGGAAGACCGGTTTTTACAAACGGTCGACCGAATTCCTCAAATTAGGTCGGGACTGCGTTTTAAAAATCAGATTTTTTTTAACTCCTCACATTTTTCTCCAAACTCTCTCTCACTCTCTCGACCGAAAACACCACCACTCACAAGACCCGTCCGATTTCTTGTTCCGGTTTTCAATCTTCTACTTATTTCTCTTCAAATTCATCTCCTGTCACTGCAAAGAATCTATTTTTCTCTCTGATTACTGTCTACCAATCTCCAAAACTCTTCATCTCCTCTCCAAACCCTACTCTCGATTTTGTTCAAAGATGGTTAAAACAAAGAATGCCCAAGTTGGTTCAGGGCAAAATCTTGAAGAAGGAGGCACCAGTAAAGGAAAAGGGAAAGGAAAAAGAGTACCTGCTGGAACTGGGGCTGCCACTGCTGCTGCTAGGGTTTCTAGAGTTTCAGAAAGGTTTATCTCAGTAAGGGAAGCTGCTCGGTTTGAAGAATGGACTCGGAATCGGCGAAAAATTGCTCCGGGTCATAGGGTGGACTTAGATGATATGCAAGGTATGGAGGTTATTCCTAATCTCTTTGAAATAATTGGTTGGATACCTTTGTTGATTGTCAATGAACTGTATTATGTGGATTTGATCTATGAATTCTATGCTAATCTCCACAAAGGTAGAATTGAAAAGGTGGATAACATCTCACATCAATGGATAGTGACTAGAATTGGGGGAAGGGATATAGCATTTGATGATAGACCACTGAATGTCATTTTGGATACCCCTCAAGATGGTATCAGATTTTACACAAAGAACAAAAAGTGCTATGATCAAAATTTATACAGTGAAAAACGATTTGTAGAAATTTTCACTAAGGGAGAGATATTGAAAAGGCATGATGATAGAAATGTTAATAAGCTGGATGCATATGGGAGAGTGCTTCATCACATGATATCTAACATCATCATTCCAAATGTTGGGCATAAATCCTCTATCACCAACATGCATGCATTTGTGATGCTAGCCTTGCATGAGAAAAGGAGAATGAATTTTGGCTTTATGGCTATAGAACATATGCTAGCTGCCCAATCTTCCCAAATGAAATGCTTGCCGTATGGTTGCTTTATCACTAAAATCCTCCAACACTTTGTGATCAATTTGGTTGGGATGGGTAATCACATTGGACCTGGCAAGATATACACTCAGCAAACCTTCAAGAGAATGGGGTTTGAAAAAGACGAAGCTGGGATTTTCATCCGAGGTGGACAAGATGTTGATGACAGTGATGAGGAAGATGATGATGACGATCCAGAGGACATGGATATAGAAGAAGAAGATAGTGATGAAGAAACAGAGGCAGAAATACAAAGGAGAGAAACGAGACAAAAGAAACGATAAGAAAGAACAGAAGAAGGCTCATCTTCAGGAAGCATGAGTCAGCTTATGGATATGATAGCCTCTCTCCAAACATCAATGAACACCCGGTTTGATGCATTTGAAGGTCGCTTTGAGGCTTTGGATGGGAAAATTGATGCCTTGGACCAAAAGATGACCGACACACAAGAACGGGTTAAGAGACTCGAGCAAGGAGGAGGAGATAGAGATGATTGAGATTTTTTCTTATAAACCCTTCTTTCTCCTGTTTTGTCCGAAACTCTTTTCAAACTTCTGTTTTTCATTTTTAATGATATGGTTTTAACTTGCTTATTTCTATTCCAAATTTGCTTTTATGTGGTATTCCTAATTCCTAAATAATCTGTTTGTTGCATTTTTTAGGCTCTTCTTATTATGGACTTCATGATGATACTTTAATGTTGAAAGTCCTACTACCACCTCTTCTATGATCCCTTGGTACTTCTCTCCTAAAAACTTTTTGATTTATGACAAAAGGGGGAGAAAATAGTGCATGATGTAAGAGGGAGAAATTTTGTTAATATGGTGATTGTTTATTGATGATGCCTATAAATTGTTTACAATGATTATTGATGCAAGGGGGAGTTATCTTCTTGGTGATTGTTATGCTTTGCACTTTTTGATATTTTGATGCATCACCATACTTTACGCTTGTTCTTTTGTTCTTCTTGCATATGTGTTTGTCATAATCAAAAAGGGGGAGATTGTTAGCCCTAAGGGCATTATTACTTGTGTTTTGATTATGATTAACATATGCTTGTGTGATTATGTTAGCTAACCCTTCATAGAACAAAAGAAGAACATATGAAGTCTCAAAGTCTCAAGCAAAAGATCTTGTTGATGAGGGCAAAATAGAGAAGAAGAGATCAAGCCACCATTGAAGACATTGAAGGCATTGTATTTATGAACTAGGTACTATCTTGTAAAAGTCCCTAGTCTTAGTCTTTGATTAATTGATCATATATGAAGCTCTTCTTTTGTTTTTCTAAAATATAGTGCATGATGTAAGGGGGAGAAATTTTTTTAATATGGTGATTGTTTATTGATGATGCCTATAAATTGTTTACAATGATTATTGATGCAAGGGGGAGTTATCTTCTTGGTGATTGTTATGCTTTGCACTTTTTGATATTTTGATGCATCACCATACTTTACGCTTGTTCTTTTGTTCTTCTTGCATATGTGTTTGTCATAATCAAAAAGGGGGAGATTGTTAGCCCTAAGGGCATTATTACTTGTGTTTTGATTATGATTAACATATGCTTGTGTGATTATGTTAGCTAACCCTTCATAGAACAAAAGAAGAACATATGAAGTCTCAAAGTCTCAAGCAAAAGATCTTGTTGATGAGGGCAAAATAGAGAAGAAGAGATCAAGCCACCATTGAAGACATTGAAGGCATTGTATTTATGAACTAGGTACTATCTTGTAAAAGTCCCTAGTCTTAGTCTTTGATTAATTGATCATATATGAAGCTCTTCTTATGTTTTTCTAAAATATAATCTCTTGTTAAAATCTAAGTATTCTTGATTGAAGATGTTTTGGAAAGTTTTTCTTCTCTTTAGAATGATTGTCAAGAATACATGCCTTTGAAACAAGGAAGAAAGTTTTTATCTTAAAAAAGAAACTTAGTCGAGGAAACAAAAATTCGAAGTCCGGTTTTAAAACCGGTCGTCCGGTTTTTCCAAAGTAAAAATTCAGCAGTCCGTTTTTCAGAAAAACAAGTCCGAATCTTTCTGTTCAAAAACTCGGTCATCCGGTTTTAAAACCGGCAGTCCGATTTTTCTATATATCAAAATTCGGCAATCCGCTTTTCCAAGTCCGAATCTTTTCTGCTTTTAAAAAACCGCAGATCCGTTTTCAGAACCGATCGTCCGGTTTTTTGTCATATCGTACAAATTTTACCGCTGTACTGTAATGCTTCTATCATTTCTGAAAAATAACGGCTATTGTCTAAAGGCAACGGTCTTGTGCTTCAAAACTCTATATAAACACTTGATTTTCAGCCATAAGAGATACAAGTTTGGGAATTATTCATTGAGAACATTCTAAGACTTTTAAAGAGCTTCAAAAGTACATTTGATTACAAATTATTTTCAAATCCCAAACAAAAATTCTTCTTGAGCTTCATTGTTGATCATCCATCAAAGAAGAAGAAAAGAGGTGCTTGTAGAAGTATTCCATTGAGTTGTAATCTTCCTCTTCTCAAGCTCATTTAGTAATATTGTTCCTTACTCTTTCTATTCATTTATTGTGATCAAAGGTTTGTGGAAAACCCTTTGGGTGATCCTTTGATATATGTGTTGTATTGTTGTGTTTGAGGTTCTTGTGTAAAACCCTTGGAGGGTGATCCTCATTGTGTAGTTGTGTAACCAACTTTGAAGATAGTGGATTTGTGAAATCCTTGGGTTGAGTCTCAAGGTAGTGGATGTAGCTCTTTGGGAGAGTGAACCACTATAAATTGTTGTGCATGTTCTTTAATGTTTAATTCTATGCTTATTTCTTAATTGCCAATACTATAAGATTGTATTTTGTGTGGATTCTTATTAAAAAGAGTTTTAGAAATCTTTCACAAACAAATTGGAGGTTTATCTTTCTTATCATACAAAAGATTTTTAAAATTAGCCAAAAACCCTTATTCACCCCCCTCTAAGGTTTTTCAGTTAGAAGCAAGAAGAAGAGAAGAACACAATTGAGACAATGTGGATTTCCAAGAAAAAAAGGGAGTTTCAAGTTTGTTAGCTTATCTTTCATTCCTTATTTTTTACGTTTTCAAGTTTATTAGCTTATGTTTCTTTGTTTATGTTTTATTTATGAAGTCTTGTTTTGGAACTTATGTTTACTTTGCTTATCTATGAAACCTTGTCTTCTTTGCTTATTTTGGAACTTGATGATGATATCTTAATAATGAGAGTTCTATTTCAATGATCCCTTATACTTCTTATGCTTTTTGATTCATGACAAAAAGGAGAGAAAAATATAAGATGCAATATGTTGTTGATGGCATTATGTATTTTGTTGATGGCATTATGTTGATGCCTTATGATATTGATTCTTTGAG
Source organism: Catharanthus roseus (assembly GCA_028651295.1). Taxonomy (NCBI): domain Eukaryota; kingdom Viridiplantae; phylum Streptophyta; class Magnoliopsida; order Gentianales; family Apocynaceae; genus Catharanthus; species Catharanthus roseus. The sequence continues at coordinate 14,849,410 of JAPQWS010000168.1, read as the reverse complement.
GTTTGTTGTTGCTTTAAGGGGGAGATATATAAATATATATATACATATTATTGATGATGTGCATATGTTGTTGTCGCATTGATGTTTTGAGTGCCTTGTTGCTTATATAGCCTTGAGCTTTAGTTGATAATGTTTGGTACTATATTTGTTGATTATGTGCATATGTTGTTGTTGCCTTGATGTTTTGAGCGTCTTCTTGCTTATATAGCCTTGAGCTTTAGTTGATGATGTTTGGTATTATATTTGTTATTAAAGCATGTCTTAAGGGGGGAGCTTTCTGTTTTCTAACTATTTTTCAAACCTTGCATGTTTTCAAAATAACAGGGGGAGTTCTTTCTCCTTCTCATATTCTTGATATGCTTTGAACTTAATATTGATATTTTAAGCATTCTCTTGGATTAACTATGTTCTTTTGTTCTATATGATTATTATCTTGCATCTTTATTTGTCATAATAAAAAAGAGGGAGATTGTAAGCCCTAAGGACATATTAAGTATTTTGATTATAATTAACTTGTGTTTTGTGATACTAGAAGTACTTTTGTAAGAAGAACAAAATATGCACAAAAGGAGTCTCAAGGATGATCTACAAAGCAGCAAAAGATCAATCAAAATTACAAGACTTTATGAAGATGAAGTGATCAAGTTAAAGACCTTGAAGACAAGAAGAATGGTCAGGAGTAGTTTTATAAGGTATATATGTAAAACTCCCTAATTTACTTCTTTGAGTCTTTGATCATTTATGATTAGATCCTTAGGAGAAACTTTTCTGAGAAATTATCTTTGAAAAACTAAGTGTTCTTAACAAAGCTTTGAGGTTTTGAAGTTGTTATATTCTTGTATAAGCTTTTGTATCACGAAAACATACTTTAAGAGTGAAGGAAAACCTGTGTTTTACACATTTCACAAAGTCTGGAAAACAAAAAAGTAGGTCATCCATTTTTTAAAATAGGTCATCCAATTTCTGAAAATGGTCGTCCAATTTTTTTAGGCCCATAAAAACTAGTCATCCCATTTTAAAAAACGAAAGAAGAAATTGGTCATCCTATTTTTAAAATAGGTCATCCTAGTTTTTGTACTCAAAAAAATTGGTTGTCATTTTTTTAAAATAAGACGTCTAGTTTCTGTTTTCACCTGTCAAAAATATGACCGTTGCTACTGGAACGGCTAACTTTTTTACTTCACTTATAAAAGGGCTTTTGATCTGCCACATCTAACAGAGTTGTTGAAGGATTTTTAAAGAACACATTTAAGAGCATTAGAGACATCTTCAATCATCCTTATTTTATTCAGAAGAAATATTTCTTGGAGCTATATAGTTTCATCAATTTTTCAAAGAGGAAGAAGGAAGCTTATAGAAGCACTTTACAAAGTTGTAATCTATTCATCTCAAGCTTCTTTGGTAATATTGTTCCAACTCTACTCTCACATCTTATATTGTGATCAAAGATTTTATGAGAACCCTTTGGGTGATCCTTTGATATTTTGATAATCTTGTATTGTTTTATGATCATTGAGGTTTATGTGCAAAACCCTTGAAGGGTGATCCTCATTTTGGTGTTTTATAAAGACTTGTGACTAGTGGAATTTGTGAAATCTTTGAGTTAAGTCTCAAGGTAGTGGATGTAGCTCTATTGAGTAAGTGAACCACTATAAATTCTTTGTCTCTCTTTTTGTGTTTTACTTGTGATCTCTATGTTTATTGTTTGATTATTCTTTATAAAAGAGATTTTGTTTAGTTGGGAATTTTATTAAAAAAGAGTTATTAAATTCTTTTTCAAACAAAATCGGAAGTTCTATATTTTAATTGTGCAAAAGTTTTTTAACTAGCTAAAAACCTTATTCACCCCCCTCTAAGGTTTTTCAATTGGTATCAAGCAGGTCTATTTCAAAAGGCTTAACATCCTAAGAAGCAAAAGATCTTTTATAAAATGGTTATTATTTCAAACTTACCTTATGTAGAAGGCTCTTCTACTTTTTAATGGCATTAATTATACCTTTTGGAAGTCAAGGATTAAAATCTATGTTTGCTCTATTAACTTTAATCTTTGAAGTATTGCAGAAAAAGGACCTTTTGTTCCCCAAAAGGATGGAAGAGTCAAGAAGGTTAAAGAATTCGATGAATTTGACTCAAGAAAATGACTCTCAATTTTCAAGCCATAAATATATTCATTTGTGCTTTGGATGCAAATGAGTACAATAGAATGAGCAGATGTAATTCATCTCATGAAATTTAGAAATTGTTAGAAGTCACTCATGAAGGCACAAACCAAGTAAAAGAATCAAAATTGGTCATGTTGGTGAGAAACTATGAATTATTCATGATAAAGCAAATGAAAGCATTAGTGACATAGGCTGATCAGTAAGAATATGAGATCTCTGGTCTCCATTTGCTATCCTTTCAATGAAAGGATATATATATATATATATCTTCATACTCTACAATAGGAACTTTTTCCTTGAAAGATTCCTTATCAATCTGCCCCATGTAAAAACTGTTTGAGGTATTCACTATTGACATTTCTTTTCAAAATCTCTTCCAATTTCATCTTGAACAAGATCAGCATTCTTGATAACCTCCTCTATGAAATTCATTACAGCTGTGACATCTCTTAGTTGAGAGAGGGACAAAAACTTTGATACCATAATATAAGAATATAATCATGTTTTCTTTTGATTCAAGGTGATCAGAAAAGTACTTTATATAAAGGTTGGGTTAAGTCTAAAAAAGTGGTTGAACTTACAAAGTTATTATAATTAATTAGACGGTTGAACATCTTAATTGTGACAATTAGACGTCTTTTAATTAAAATTTTTAATTAGAACAATTCTTTTTTTAGGAAAAAGAAAGTTATATATTATTAAGATTCATCATAATGGTATGGGATATATTAAGGGTTTATCTAGTCTGTTCTAAGCCAACATTAGAATTTAAGCCAATTCTAGTAAGAAGATGGGCTAGACAGTTTCCTGTTTTATGCACATGAGAAAAAGAAATAGAAGAGACATATGTACTACTGTAAAAATTAAAGGTTAAAGATCCAAGCTCCAAGAATTCTTCACCCTTGGAGGAGAGACTTTTGGTGGCTAGAATAAAGTCACTTTCAATATCGATCTATCTATCCAGAGAACAACCTAAATATATCCTTCAATGATATTCAATAGTGAAACGCACTACGCTAGGTAAGGCTTTTGCCAAGAGGGTTATGAATTGGTTAATTTTAAAAAGCTCCTAAAGTTTGTGTTAAATTTTAGATTTGGACCTAACTCACTCCAAAGATATCTCAAGAGGAGAGGATTGCCCAAACTTTTATAAGAGGTTCATTAATTCTTTAATTAGCCGATATGAGATTCTCAACAAATCCCCTCATGCCCGTGATTGGTCATCTGAATTGGAGCGTGAAGTTTTGCAGGACATTATCTATGGGTGGCCCCATAACTTCGTTGTGATACCATGTTAAATTTTTGGTTTGGGCCTAACTCACACCAAAAGGTACCTCTAGAGGAGGATTGACTAAGCTTCTATAAGAGGTTCATTAATTCTTTAATTAACCGATATGTGGTTCTCCACAATCTGAAACTATTATCAATTAAATAAAATAAATTTTATATTTTAATAACAAAAATTGGCTATATATACCTAAAAGCTAATGTTGCTTTTCTATTCATACCCAAAAACTATTTTTTCAAACTTTTATACACTTAAACTATTTACAATTCTGCTAGTATGACAAATTATAATCGATATTGTGATTTTTGGCACATTTTAGGCATTTGTCATGACGAGAGCCATTTATTAAAGACATTTTAATTTTTAAAGAGGTGAATTGTAAAAAAAAAAAAGAAGAATTTTTTAGATGATGTATATTGGAAGATGATGGAGATGAGTATTTGTTAATTTGTCGTTTTAGTTTTACTTGTGCAGCTATGGCTTAATAAGGGCATGCCTAAAATATGATGAAGTCACCTGATTGTGTATAATTTGTCATATTTGCAAAGTCGTAAACAATTCATGTGTATAGAAGTTTGAATAAAAAGTTTTTAGTGATGAATAGAAAAAAAACAATATATTATGGGTATTATATAGCTCAATTCTCTTTTAATAATTGAATATTTAATTTATGGTTTGGTTTAATTCTTTTTATTAGTTATATGAATTATTTGTAATACCATGTCGAATTCTTATGACATAATAATTTATTTGTCATTTATGATTCAGTTTAATTCATTTTAATAGTTATATGAATAATTTGTAATATCCTCTCCAGCATCTTCTTGAAAAAACATTGATAAATATTTGTAAAGAAAGTTTTAATGTATAATTGACAATAATTATAAATATTTTAGAAAAATTTAACTAATAAAATTTCATCAATGAGTAGTGAAAACATTTAAATATGATCTTATAACAATCTTTTTATAGAAATAATTATTGTGCCATAAGAATCGAAAAAGCATTACAAATAATTTATACTAAAAAGAATTAAACCAAACCATAAATTAAGTATTTAACCATAAAAAATAAATTTTATTTACTTAATTGATAATAGTTTCAAACTTTACAGGTACTGATTTTTAAAATTAATCAATTTATAATTGTCATAACTAAAAATTGAGAAGCGCCTATCTGTCTTAAATTAAAAATTCAGGCATTTAATTGACATAAATCTAAGTTTAGGATTGTTTGATAAAATTGAAGTTTGAAATCTGAATTGTTTAAGTTCTGATTTCTGAATTTTAAGTCTAGACACTAAATTTGAAAACCTGAAGTTTGAATCCAAATGTTGAATTAATAAATTATAAGTTGTAATTATATATATATAAAGTATTATAAATAGGAAAACAATATATTTTTTCAAATTTCAAAGTTCATAGTTAAGTAAAAAATTTTTAATTAAAATTTATAACTATACTTAAGCACATCTTAAATAATTAAGTGATTTACAAAAAATTGTTATCAAATGCACTTAAAATGTAAAATAGTAAACACTTAAAAATTATCTCTATTATCAAACATGTTTGTTTTAATAAGTTCTTAATTAATTCATTTTCAGAAATAAATTAATTTATCAAATAAGACCTTAACCCTATAAAGTCATAGTTATGCTTATTTCAAACCTATTAATCAAGGGTAACGAGCTGTAGCCTAATGGCAAAACACTCATCTCTTAAGTACCTCCATTTGCCTTGTCAAATGAGAGTTTACCTTGTGTTACATAGATCTTCCCTAAATTAGTAGAGAAATATCGTACATCAGGTAAAAGAAATATTTAATCAAACCCACTGTTTTTGTGTCTTGTAATATCAATTTTTAACTTCAAAAAGATTCTTGTACTTAGTAAATTGTTAATTGAGTACCTAAACTTTTAGTTTGATAAATAAATATTTAGAATAGGGTTTCCACTAAAAAATAACAATTGAATAACTTAAGGTTCTGTAAAAGAAAATAACAAATAAACTCTAACTTGGGTACCTAATTGTTAAAATTAAAAATTTTTAATCATTATTTTTAATTATTTTTAATCATTATTTTTAAATATATATTTATAAAATTAAAAGTTTAAATATTCAATTTTCAAGTTACTAAGAGGTATTTTTTTAAAAATTAACCCTAATATCAATATTGTATTGCAAATATTGTTTTGCCATGTGAATGATTGGACTATAGTGAAGATAACAATGCATCAAACAATTGCTTTGCCATGTGAATAATTTGAAATGATTTGACTATAGAGATAATAAAGCTAACTCGAGAATCTAAAAGTGCAGTACGAAAATTTTATTTTTTCCCATCAATTTTCTCTCTCTAACTTCTCTCTAATCTTAAATTCAAATATTTCACTTTTAACACAAATTAAAGATAGATATGGAAAATTTTTAATATTTCTTGCAAGAAAACATCAATATTGAGGTAAAAAAACACAAAAAATTTAATTTTTCGCAACTAACACGAGTTTCTTTCAAATGGGGAATTTCGCTCCACCTAGTGAAATTTGTTGAAAAATTTCGCCCAGGTCCACAAAATTCTTTAGAGAATTTCATCCACTTGGGAGAAACTCATGTCAGTTGCTTTTTTTATTTTATTTTTAATTTTAAATGTTATTTTTATTCTTTTTATAATTTTTTTAATTATATAAGATGAATTATTAATTTGTTTTCATATTATATTAGTTTTTTTAGTTAAGTAGTCTTCTTGTGATTTAGCCCCCCCCACCCCCAAGATCTTGTGAGAGATTTGAACATGTGACTTCACTAAAAGTAACAAAGCAAACTTACCAAAAGACCAACATAAAACTTTATACTAGTAAGTGTATGGGATTTTATATAATAATAACTTATTTACGTATTCTAATATTTACCAACTTCAATCATTTAAATTTTTAATTAAAGTAAAAAAAGAACGGTTCCTCTATTTAATTTTAAAATTGGTGTTGTAATTCTTTAATTAATAAAAGATAAAGTATTAAAAAGCTGTAAAAATGTAAATTAAAATGAAAATATGACGTTTTTATGGAAAGGTGGATGGAAATTGCCTGTGGGTTTAGGGTTTCCATCGCGTAGATCTCGAAAACATACTCGAAATGGCCACAAGAATCACCTTGATCGGACGTCCGAGCGCAAAGTTATGTCTCGTCAAAGTTTTCGACATTACCAGACAAATTTTTTACCCTGAAACGATTTTGGATCACATTTGGCGATGTCGTTGCATTTATCTTTACGAAAGCTACTGAAACGAGTGGTCATACACGTTAAACGGACCTTCGATCGTAGAGTTATTCATATTTCATGTTTCCAAATACTTACATAAATTCTTTTTTCTAATCAGCATAAACAAAATAAACATAATTTTAAACATTTAGAAACACAAAATTAACACAACAAACAGAAAAAAAATCAAAAAATAAAAAATCGAAACTGTTGAATTTCGCCCAACCTGGCAAAACTATTCAAGGAATTTTGCCAGGTTCGGCGAAATTCAACAAAGAATTTGGCCAAAATTTTTTTCAATCCGTTGCATTTTTTTATTTTAAATTAATAAAATTGTAAAATAAATGAGAATAAATCAATGTACTAATCCTTTTTTTAATTTTCAATGGTCAGATTTTTGTAGATTTGAAAAATTGTAAATAAATGAGTATAAATCGATGTACTAATCCTTTTTTTAATTTTCAATGGTCGGATTTCTGTAGATCTGATATTGGATTAGTTTGAGTTAGAGAGAAGTTAGAGAGAATAGGTTTAGAGAGAGAAAGTTAGTGGTGAAAAGTGAAAATTTTTGAATTTTTTCGGATTGCACTTTTAGGTTTCCAAGTTAGCTTTATTACCCCCTTGACTATAATGAATTTAACAATAAACGACAAGAGGTGTATGGTCCAATGGCTTGACCCCTCATTTAGGATTCTTCACATGACATGTCAAGTGAGAGGCTTGAGTTTGAGTCACCTAAGAAGCGGTTTAATGACACTTGCAATCTTGGATACCGAGTTAAGAAAAAAAAAAAAAGATAACAATGAAAAAAACATTTGCTTTGCCATGTAAATGATTTGACTATAGTCATAATTAAATAAAAATATTTACGTAAGTGCACTTTTATATCCACATATGGTAATACCACGTTTTTAGAAAAATGATAGATGATTGAAATATACCTTTTTAAACTTTGATATATAGAGTAATATATACGGTATCCTCATCGCGTGTTTAGAAAACACCAAATCATGGAAATCTGAAGATTAATACAAATGTAATTTTTTCTAGAAGGAAATTAAATTGACATTGGTATTATTGGTAAAAAAAGAAGCATTATAGTTCACAAGTAGTTGTATCTTGGTAATTTAAATCCTCATAAAAGTGAAGTGAGAGACTTAATTGTTACATTTTTTTTTTTTTTTTACATTTTGAAAGAAATTTTTGAAGAACTCACAATTTGAGGTTATCAATTGATACATTTTCATATTTTGAGGGACCAATTTGAAATTTATAAAAAAAATTTCGGCCAAAAAATATCAAAAGTAAATAGTTATTGGACCAAAATGAATATATAATATATATGACCAAAATTCGCTTAGAATAAGTAGTTACGGGACTAAATGAGTAAAATATATATATATATATATATAGAACCAAGTTAGAACAGAATAAATAGTTGTAGACTAAATTTGTCAATTATTCAATTAAGCATAAATCCACTTCTTTACAAATGGTATTCTCATATATAAAATTCATCATACATAAAAAAATAGCCCTTCCCCATTTATCTTCCCTTCACTTTTCTCTCATTCACCCCTAAAATGCGAGTAGATAATAACCAATAAGAGATAACGTGAACAAGTTGATTATGTCTTCATATAGTTTGAATTATTACAAAATTATGAGTCTTAGTGTTTGGAAGAAAGGAGGAAAGCTCCAATAGTTTGATTAAAATTAAACTAAATCATTTGAATCTTATGGGTGTTGCACCTTTGAATTAAGTGTTGTATTAAATATTTCTCTTTTTTTTTTTTTATAGTAAAAAAAAATTGCTATTGACTAGTGATGGTAGTGGGGCGGGTCCAATTGGATAACCACCTGCCCCTAATCATTTGTATCCGTTTGATTTCGATTTGACTGAGAACCATGTGGGTATGAGGATAAATTTGGTAACCAAATTTAGGAATGGACTGGGAGCAGAAATTAAATTCTACCCATTTGTATTTAAGAAAGTTATTGAAAATAATATGCGTGATTCTTTATTTGGGTATCTAATTTTCTAGTAGAGTTGAGTAGAGAATGAGACTAGATTTGATTTCAAAATGTAAGAATGAATTAAGAATAGAATTTAATTAAAAGAGATTAAGAATAGAAGTAAATTTTGTATGAAATAGATTGGAACATTAAGGAAGTACCGACGGGACGGGCCCAGGTTGGGGTCCCCGCCCCAACTCCCCCATTGCCATCCCTACTATTGACCTCCTAACTAACAAGTTCAAAACCCCAAACCCAAAGACCAAACGCTATGAAGCTGCCTGTTGCAATAAACTCCACCCACCGTTTCTTCACTTCCCGACTCTCCAACTTCCCCTCATCTTTCAAAACTGACCAATCCTTCGAAGCTCCAAAATCATCACTCTTATTCTCTTCATTAAAGTCGAATTATTTGTTAAATCTTTGCAGAACAACAATGGCCGTAACAAACTCAACTCTAACTTATCAATCGGCTGTGGTTGTTAAGGATCGAATTGATTTGAATCACAAGGAGAAGCAAATTTTCGGTCTTCTCCTTCAAGTCGTCCACCCCTTTGATCCCCCAACTGAGCTCCGAGTGGCTGGTGGTTGGGTTCGTGACAAGGTGACCCTTCCTTGCCTATGCATATTCTTACATATATATATTTTGAAAAAATAGTTGTAAATTGTGTTTATAGTTAGCCGTAGGGTGGGGATTCAGGTTATGTTTGACACGTACAGAGTGCTTGATTTGGTTTTGTATTATTGAGCCGGAAAAGAGTTTTTGATGTTTCGTCCCGAAGTGCGCCAAACATGGTTTGGTGTTTCCTGGCGTTATGTTGACGGAAATTTGTTGGATTCTGGGACAAACTTGTAGAAAGGAACGATATGAGGTATAAAAAATGTATCTTGAAGCAACCTTGAATGTTTCTCGGGGCTGCGGAGCAAACTTGAGAATTCCTTTAAATAATGGTATCAATTTAAGTATATAATTTACTCCGAACAATCTACTTTATGGGAGAAGAAAAATTCCTATTGAAAATCTTTGATTATCTTAAAGTTTACATTTTTATGTTTCGATCTAGTTCCATTGTTTTAGCTTTCTCATACCATATGATAAAAACAAAAGCAAACCATGTAGCAAAACGTACTCCTGTTTTGGTCTTGTTCTGTTATTTTGAACCTTTTCATACCATATAATAAGGGGGAAAAAAAAAAAAAAAAAGAAAAAGCCTTCAAAGCCAGACATACTTCTTTCTGTACCCTCTTCTGATATATTCTAATCATGTACCAGCCAATTTCTTCCTTTCGGGGGAATACCTAGCGTTTCAATTCATGAAGTCCAGCAACCATGCCTTTCTGTTATTTTTAATAAAGCTCATACTCCACATAACAACTTTAGCTTGAAGGTTGCATTACATAGTTATCTGGAATATCTTGAGGCTTTGGAATCTTCTGGTTGTTAAGTGATATGTTTATTTTCCACTTTGAGGGGAAACAATATAAATTTTTTTATTGTTTTAAAGACATTGATGGATATAAATTCCTGTTAAATTTTTTGAGAAGGTAATAACTAGAACTCGCGTTTCTCTATTCTTGATCATGTTGCAACTGTTGTTTTATGCAGCTTCTTGGCAAAGAATGCTATGACATTGATATTGCACTGGACAATATGTTGGGAAAAAGTTTTTGTGAAAAAGTTAATGAATATTTGTTATCTATTGGAGAAAAACCTGAAGGAATTGGTGTCATCCAGTGGTATGCCCCCTTCCTTTCTCTTTTGCGTTTGCATCTCTTATTATGTAGTGTGTTGTCAAGAATCCTGGTTAAATTTGAACTTTTTCTGATTTTGGTGGCAATGAATGATCTTCCACAAATCAACTCAGCCTTGTGCTTATCAAGATATAGACTTCAGCTGGATGAGTTTTTCTTTCGGCTCAGAACCTTTTGGTAGTTAATGTAACTTGCTGTGAAAAATAAGTGTGATAGAATTAACTTTAAGAATGTGAGATTATCATGGTTAAACTGTGAGGTTCTACTAGCAATGGTTAAATTGTGTAAGTTTTTCTTCAACCCACCCCCCTCCCCCCTCCCTTTCTCCTCCTCCTGAAAAATGTTGCCCTAATATTGTTTTTATCATAGTTTGAGAGCTCTCTCCTGCCCGGGCATTTACTTCTCATTTGTTCATGTATATTAATCTACAATTTTCATTTGTTTCACTTGAAACATGGTTTACATTCTGTAGGAATTGTAGTTTACTTTCTTTTGAATTCTAGAAGCTTTTAAGACCATCATGAAAGTGCAACTGAGAAGGTTCAATTTATATTTTATAGCAACCCTGAGCAGTCAAAGCACTTGGAAACAGCTAGGATGCGCATCTTTGATGTATGGATTGATTTTGTCAACTTACGAGCTGAAGACTATGCTGAGAATAGCCGAATTCCTACAATGGTAGTTACTTATCATTGCGGTTAATTGTTTGAAGTCAGGTTGTGTTGGAGATTTTACTTGATAAGTTTTCTAGTGCATTATTTTTTATGGTTGAATTCTCTGTAGTTATTTGTGTTTGGTCGTGGATAAATACTCTTAACTCAGCAACCATATTCTCCTCTCTCTCTCTCCCCCCTTTGACAAGTACAGATGTTTTTATAACCTTTTGTTTTTCAAGGGATGAGAAGGGGGAGAGGGGGGGTTTCTTCAGGTTTTGTGGTGTTGTTAGTGGGTGAAGATTGTTGATACAGTTCCATAATAAAATATGTCTTCCTCCAGAGATCTTTTAATAAGATAGATTTTCACTAGGTATATTGACAAAGATGTAATCTGAAAAGCTGCAACTGTTGTAAATAATCTTGTAAGGCATTCTTCTAAAGCTTCAAAATCCTTTTTCTGCTTCTTCCTGTATTTTTTATTTTCAGAAGAGTTTTGGACTGCTGTTTTGTTGGTGGATTTCAGATTATGAATTCTTATTGACAAGTTCCCTGCTCCATAGCTAAGATATCTTGCTGTGATAATATTGTCTATGCATATGTGTGTATATTGATCTCTCAGTGGAGTGGAAGATGTGTGGTGGAAAAAATGTTTTAATAAGAGGATATATAAAATCACTCCTTTCCTTTGTATTCTCGTTTCCCAGAGATTTGGCACTGCAAAGGAGGATGCATATCGCAGGGATTTGACTATTAATAGGTGCTTGCCACTTCACATTTCTTCTGCTGCTGTCTTTAAATTTTGTGGCCACATTGTAGATAATTTAAATGGTGTAAACACACTCTTCATAGGTTCTTGTCCTATTCAGAGTGTCCTATCATTTTCTTGTTTGGTTTCTGTCTTTCGGTGATTGGAAACTGAGAAAAGGTGGTTTTGGTTGAATGAAAATTCTTCTTTCTGCTAATTTCCTTCATGCTCATCTTTTCAATTAAATTATTACCACTGCAAATCTTATCAAACAGGGAGCTAAGCTTAGTGAATGAACTTGGATATGGATAGAATTGTGTATCTGGAAACTTGAGAATGGACTGAATTGTCTAATTTTTCTTTGTTCTGTGCCTTTTAAATAGCTTGTTTTACAACATCAACAGTAATTCAGTTGAAGATTTTACTGGAAGAGGTAAGAGGCTTCTGCTTTCTTTTGCTTTTTTCTTTTATAAGTTAATTAGCTGCTGCAAAATAAATAAATAAATAAAATGCTGCTGCAATATTTTTCTTTTTGACTTTTAACTCAATGTGCTTGATTCTTCATTTAGGCATAGAGGATCTGAAGTCTGGCAAAATAGTGACTCCATTGCCACCCAAGCAAACCTTTTTGGATGACCCTCTACGTGTCCTTCGAGCTATACGTTTTGGTGAGGTGCAATACTGTCATAATTTGTTTCCTTTTTCTTCTTTTTCTGTTTTGGTTTTGGGGTGGTATTGTTATTGGTAAAAGAGACATCAAACTTTAGATATAGGAATCTTTCAAAATCGAGTAGGATGGAAATAGTCGAGTCAGGATGGCAACTATTTTGGAATTTAAGAGTTTTTCTGTACTATTGGTAGATCATTCAAAATCAACTCAAAACTCAAGAACTGAAGTTTCTGAGAAAGTATTCCCAACCAATTAAGACTGTGAACGGGGTTCTTCCGAGCCAAGCTAGGCACATTTGGCCCGATTGATTTTGGCCAGTTGAGATCGGCCCGGCCTGCATAAATATAATATTAGAAATGAAATGTTTATTTATAATATCAATATTATTTTATAATATGATAATGTTGTTTATAATATTATAGTACATATAGTGGATGCATGTTTGTATAATATTATTATTTACAAAATATAAAGATACAGTGGAAGGGAAATGTAATTTGCATGATTACTAGTACATATATGTTTGATTATTTTCTGCCGTCCAAATATTAAGTTTGTTGTTGCAATGGCTGAAGGTGTAACCTGAGCTAAAAAATTAAAAGGAGAAAGAGAAGGATGACCAACACTTCTTTTTTAGACATGTTCCGTTCTTGAGACCAAAAGTATTATAGTGAAAATATGGAGGATGACTGTTTTAATGCTAAATATTTTACAAACAGTCAAAGTCCAGTATGAAAATGAAATAAAATGAAGTGCTTCAAGTTTTCACTTGATTACCTTATTAATATCAATATAAGGATGCATTTGGATTGGATTTAAATTTGAAAAAATGGGAAATCTTTTATTTGGGATTTGTAAAAGGTAAGTTAGGTGTGAGAGAGGATATAGGGTTCAATCCTTAAAAGCAAAAGAGTTTTGATTTTTAAATCCAATCCAAATGCACCCTAATTATAGCTGAAATGAACTAAAAATAAGCACTAAAAAAAAGAAGAAAAACTTAAAAAGAAAAGGCAAATAAGAAGGGAGTTCTGGCTTGGCCTATTACACACAAGCCAAGCTTGGGCTCAGGCTCATTAGTTTTGTGATCTGTCTGAGCTTTGACTTCACAAAGCCCCGCACACAAGGCCAATTGACAGCCCTACAACCAAGGTATGATTGTCAGCCTAACGTTAACTTGAAACACTACTTTAAATATACGAGCACCGAAAGGGGAAAAAGACAAAAATTTAACTATTAAACAGGAGGCTAATTGGGTGTGTATGAGCATGCCACCTATATTGTACTGGTGGAAATTGTGCTTCTATTCTATGTACAAGGAAGACTACATAGTAGTTTCATGTTGCAAGGAGCATGGTACAATACTTTGACACTATAAATTCAGGAAATTAGCCAGCTTAGTCCTTGAACTGTTTTCTCTTTTCAGTACATGTCCTTAAACTACTGTTTTAACTCTTAAGGTCCTTTGGCTGTTTTTATTCAGCTAATATGGTCTTGATTACCAATTTGTGATGGAATTCTTTCCTAATTTGCGCACCCTTTTTACATTCTAATATTTACAAGGACATTTGTATCTGAAAACTTTCATTTCACTCAAAATTCACTGGTCATATTATTTGTTCTCCGCTTATTTCTTTTTCAATTTGTAAAAAGTGGGGAATTTGGAGGGGAAATGAAAGTGTTTAGATAAAAATATCCTTGTAAATATTGGATGTGAGAAGAATGTGCTAATTTAAATAATAATTCGCTGAAGAAATAGCAGACCATATTGGCTTAACTGAAACGGTTAAGGACGTTAACAGGTTTTTATTTATTTTTATATTTTTTATTAAAAGACATGTACCCAGAAGAAAACATATTTTAAGGACTAAATTGGATAATATCCCTATAAATTCCATTTCTTGGAAAAGTATGCATCATATTGATATTACTTCAAGATGCATTTAAACTGTACCTGCTAGAATAAGTTGTAATTTTGTATGGTGGCATATTGATGTGACTTTCCAGGGTATGTTAGAAATTAGGCAGCTCATCTTGTTTTTGGTCCAGCTTGCGAAGTTTGCATAATGCCTTACAATGGATTGACAATTATTTTCAAATGTTGATTAAAGGAAGATTGAAGCTGGTACATCTCTCTCTCATGGCCCGTGAGATGTGCCGGGAATGGAATCAGTTTTTCTATAGGTTGTGTTTTTTCTTTTCATCAATGTTGTTGTTATCTAAGGTTCCTCCCCATTCTTCTCCAAATAAATTGGTTCCTATAAGAAACTTAAAACTAACCGCGAACTTGTAAACATACTTCTTTATGAAACTTACTTTCATGCTTTTATCTTAAGTTGGCTGTTTGATCTTCCTGTCTAATGAGGTATTTTGTGGTGCCAGGAGCTAGGTTTTGTTTTGAGCTAGATGAAGAGTTGAAGAAAGCTGCCTCAGATGAAGATGTGAAAGCTGCAATTGCAGAAAAAATTAGCAGAGAACGAATAGGTCATGAAGTATGTTTCTCTTCCTGTTTTATATTATGTATTTTTTAGTTGGTTTATTTTCTGTAAAGCAGTGTTGCCTGTCTGGAGAACAATATCACTTCTCATGCCTTGGACTCACTTCTTTCCTTGTCTAATGTTGGTTTTGCAGATTGATCTTATGATATCTGGTAATCAACCAGTAAAAGCAATTGCGTATATTTCTGAGTTGCAGCTATTTTGGGCTGTATTCGCTCTTCCTTCGGAAATTGAGCCTTCTATTTCAGATGGATGTGACAGGTTCATTGCCTTTGTTGCACCACACTTTCCCTCTAATGAAGTATCTCTTCATTTTATTTTAACATTTAAACATTAGTTTTCAGTTGTCTAATTATGTAACTTCATCCCTACTCATCATGTTTCTCAATATTTGCCTTTCTATGCTTGCAAGTCTTTCTATGCCTTTAGTGAAGTAGATAATTGGGTGAATGAGTGGCTACAGTGAAGAACTGATAGAAATACAAGATAGAACGGTTTGCTATTTGTATATAGTTACAAGGAAAAGGTACCATATGGATATTACAAGTAAATCTTGCCTCATGTAGTTGTTTCTGTAAGATTTATATCCTTGTTCTGAGATCCTGCTCCTGAATTGTGATTTTGCACAAAATGATTGCTAACACTAATTATTTTGTCCCTTTGCTAGCCAGGACTCATTCTTCTTCAATTGAGACCAAAATTATTTTTTCTTTGTGCTCTGCTGTAATTTATCTTATTCATGCATTCTACTAGTTAAGAGGTCAACAAGTGATTGAAAGATTGTATAAAGATGAGCCAAGCTTTTTCTGTTGATCGGTATCAAGAATTTATGTGCTGTGACTTCTTTGAGAAAGGGAATACTTCCCTGTATAATTTGTTGGCTATACAAGCAATGAACCTCGAAATTTAATTATCCTAAGACTGTTAATTTTATGTACATTGTAAAACTGTATAAAGCATGTAAATTATTTCCCTTCTGGACTAACTGAGTGGCATGTATTGAATAAGTTCAAATCATAGAGAAGCTGTTATTGTGTAGGATGAAACAGTTGGATGATCTGAGTACTCCAGAAAGAGACATCTAATTACACAGTATAACGTATATGCTATACATTGCTCTTAGTCATTACGGATGGATATTTAATCAGTTGACTAGTTCTCGATGGATATTGTCTCCAATGAGTGGATATGATTAAATAATTTTATCAAGACCCACTGTAGATGATAGAATATTGAATTCTGTAACATTTAAATCCTGTCTGAGTTGACATCCCCCCTGCATCACATGATCTTGAGTCAGTCAACCTCTTGATATGACTTTACTATTTTCATAAATTCTCTCGACAAACACAATACAGTGTTTTTTTTTTTTCCCGGGTGCCCTGGGTGCAGTTGCAGAAAATTGTGTATTTCTAACTTATTGTCAGCTCAACAAACATTCAAGTTCAGGGCTTGTAATTTTGCTGTTGGAGCAGGGGGGAGGGGAAGAGGAGAGAAAGCTGAACTCAGTAGCCTCGTTCATATTTAAACTAGTAAAGCACAAAGTACAAAAAGAGAGTTTGCCCTTATTTACCCTTATTACAAAAATAATACAAGCATTTGAATGCATTTCAAGTTCCACCTGTTTGCTATGCTCATATGACCCAATCATGATTGTTCTGTGTTTTTTCTGTACTAATCAACATAGTATTGCCTTATAGTTTCTCAGACACGTCCTAGGCAATTTTTCATTATTTTTTAAATTGTATTAGAGCTATTATTATATTGTTTATCATTCCCTTGTACTCTTACTAAATGGTTTGTGTACTATCTTCTATTAGGCTTTGCGTTGCTTACATTGATTATGCTTGGAGGCTTTTGCAAATGATTGGAAACTCTTTCACTGTAAGTTATGAAACATTTCCCTTTCCTTGAGTACTAGTTCCGCTGCTAGCTTGTTTCTGGTACTCTTATTGTTTTCCTATCCATCTTCAAATATATACTAATACATAAGTAGAATACATGTAGTATGATCCTTAACGGGGTGAGTGGTTAAGATTATTGATGGGAACATTATATCCAAGGGAGCAAAATATTTGGCGATGCCTCATTGATGGTGAGCAATAGTGGTTGCCAAGCCATATATATTGTTTGGAATAACGTCATCGTACTTAATTGAGTGAATAGAGTGAAATTTTCCTTTCTCTGATAAGAAAGAAACCATATTTAGAAAACAACTTTAAAAAGAATCTAATTTTGTGCTTCTGATAATCTTTTGGGGTAGGATTTGCATGATGTAATTAATTCCTCTAATAAATGTTTTTGGCTTACTAGTTTCTGGATTTTGGGAATGAAATCTTGATGGGAATTGCAAGGTTTTAGCTATCTGACCAGATCTCTTTCTGCAATCATCATAGGCAACAGTCTGTTTTTGACTGTGGTTTCAGGTAGACAGAGACTGTTCCTGTATGGTCCCTTTTACTCGGGTTTATATATTAATTTTGTTGTCTGTGGTTTCAGTATCAGAGGCTGTGCCTGTATGGTCCCTTTTAATCAGGTTGATGTATTTATTTTTGTGTCTGTGGTTTCAGGTAGACCAACAGAGACTGTGCCTGTATGCTGCTTTATTTGTTCCATTTATTGAGACAATATACAGAGACAGGAAAGGTAAAAAGGTAAACATTGTTTCTAATCTATAAGTGGTCTTGGGTTTGAGCATTGGGTATGTATCTAGGTTTAAGATTCATCCAATTCACTTTCCAATTTTCCAATCTATGGTCCCTCGAGTAAAAGGTTAGGCAGGTAGAACGGGTCTTTTGACTTTCCAGCTAATGCCCCATCTAGTACCGGGATACTGTCAAAACTTTAGAAATCGGTACTTGGACATAAGTGCAACACGTCATCTCTCAAGTTTTCAACTCAAAGAGTATAAGACATATGAATCAATAGACCAAAAATCTCATCCTTTATTTTTTGTTAACTAGGAAACTGCGAAATCATTCTTTCTTTTCTTATGCTTTTGTATTGGTTAGCAAAGCTATCTTTTCATTCATTCCTTTTGTTTTTGAAACACAAAGCGTCCGAATTAAATTTGTCTGCTGACGTATTTTCCATATCCAAGCCCATTCCATATCAGTGTCAGGAAAATATTAATTAGGGAAAGCAAAGAAACCATGTAACATATTTTTTAGTGCATGCTCATATACATGTATTTTTTGTTCTTGATTTCATTTTGGTGATGTTAACTATTTCTTAATTACTTGCAATTGGCTTATTTTGCTTCTTAAGCTGAATTCCTGATTTAAAGAAACTTTCTCTAAATTATTGGAATTTCTCTTGCAGTGTAATTCTTGGGTTTAAGTTGATTGGTTTAGGTATTAGGTTGCATAGTTACATGTTGCTCCTTGCAACATCTGATTAGCATGTTCAAATCTATTCTTTTCATTTGATTGTATATCTGAAAATGAACCTATTCTTTTGAACAGATTCCAGTTGTCAATCACATCATTCGTGATTCTCTCAAGCTAAAAGCCAGTGATGCTGAAATGGTCAGTGTGAATCTATTGTATTGTACTTAGTCAAAATATATATATATATATATTGTATTGTCTGCACTCAAGGTATCTGTGAGTTGTACAATTATTTCCTTGTAAATTTTACTGTCCCCATTCCAAATCTTTCCAGGAAGATGTAGGATGAGTTCGGGAGTTTCATTTCGACCTATCCTTCAAACATCGAAAAATTGTTAATTAAACTTTCAGAGGGTTAACATTCTCAGAACTGTTAGCTGATTGCCCAATCCTCTCTCTCATATATTGCTTGTGGGAAAGACCTGCTTATGACTATTTTTATTGGTCTTTTGCAGGTCATAAGCTTGCATACTGCAGCTCAGAAATTTGTTTCCTTGATTCCCTTCATCACTGAGAAAGAGCATATACAGAACATGGAAGTTGATTGGAAAAAAGAAACCATTGAAGTTCCTGTTGCTGCAAAACTTAGGGTGTTAGCTGGTAATTTGTATACCTGCAACTTTCTCACACTTTGTGGTCAGTAGTGATTTTAGCTATATTTCTGTTGATTATGCATGTCTAGAAATAATTAGTAGTCTCATGTTATTACTTTTTGTATGTTAATTATTTTTATGTAACATAATGATCAAGCACTGTTATTCCCTTATGGCCTCTGCTTTTGAAAATAGCTTAGAATCCAAGATCCCTCTGTTGAAGGAGAGAGAACTATTGGATTTATGTATGTTTAAACATTTTCTAAACAGGACGGGCTAGTTGATCACTGTTTCTATATAGGTATATGAATCTTTATGTTTTGAAAACATTAAAATGTTGTTGTCCCATTGAATTGCCATACCATGAATCGATCACATGTATTAGGATTTAAAGCTGACCAAGGAACTTCAAATTTTGAATTGTCATACCTAAGGATTCTGTAATATATAGTTCAAGGAAATGTAAACTTGAGATTAGCTAGTTATGTAGTGTATTGAGCTCGACTAAATTTGTAACAAATAATGCCAGGAACAATAAGTTTGAAAATTAAAATTGGTTTAAATCTTCTTTCCTTTTTTCTTTTGGCTTTTTTGTGTCCTCTTTGATGAGGGCCCTGCAAGTACGAAAATGCACATGTTAGGTGTCCAGTGATTATTATGTGAGTTGCTCTTTCTGATTAGTTGGCTTGTGATAGTTTATTTTAAATATTATCAGATAAGTTTTTATGTTCTAATAATAACTGCTTAGAAGAAATGGAGTCACTGTGGTTGCTTGGTCATACATTATATAGTTTTCGTGTTATCCACCTTATTTTGATAGTCTCTTTTGAACATTGCTACTCATTACGACATATATTAACCCATCAGGTTTGGTGCTTCGAGACATTAAAGAATTTTGGCATGCTGCACTTCTGCTATCTATTCTGCTATATCCTATGAAGATTGGTGATGTGACAAATATTTCAACTGACCAATCTGAATTGGAAAAGAGGATTGAAGTATATAAAATGTTTGAGGATGCAATTTATAAACAAGGTATTTCTAATATCTTTTTTTCTTACACTCCATTTAGGTTCACTTTCAGTTTGAAAGTTTATGAATGTTGTGTTAAGATAATTGCGATTGATTTATGCAACTAGTTCTCAGTATACTGTTATTTTAAAAAAAATAATAATAATTATGTTCTCTTTTTTACCTTGGATGGTTCAAGCCATAGCATGGAAGCTGCAATAGTTTACTAAGAACGTTTGGCTTTATTTTTGTTTTTTAGCAATGCTTAAAGTATCATGAGGTTTAGAGTCCATATGGTTGACCTGTTTTTCTGGATCCATATGTAAAAGTAATCCATTCGTTTAATTGGCCAAATGAACAAAAAGGGTTAAAAAGGATTTTGTCCACTCATTTAATTTTCTTTTTCCTCCTCACTTTTCTTCTTTCTCCTTCCTTCTTCCTTTTTATGCCATCCTCATCCACCGGTAGGGGGGATATACATTCTCCTTGGGCATTCTCAACACATTGACACAGAAAGAACAAATTCAAGACAATGACAACAACGAACTTGAACTTGGAAGGGCATTTGTTTCCCCGACTCAACCAAAGGCAAGAGTTGCTCCAACATGAAATCAGTTTCCAAGTGGAAGTCTTCGGGTTGAGTGCTTTGCCTTGAGAATATACAAGTAGGACTTATATGTCCCTTATTGTTGGATATGCTCGGCAAAGTGAAAAGATTTCTAATATGTTCAGTTAAAATCAGAGCATTACTTATCATTTTCTTTATGCCAAAAAGAAAGAAAGAAGTTCTATCTACATCTGCATTATAAGATATCCCACTCCTAATTTGGTACTTGGATACTCTTTACCTTTCTATCTTAAATTTGATGAATCATTTGTACTTTCTTTCGTTGCATTATAGTATATAATTATGCATGGGGGTTCATGTTTTATTCCTTCAAAGAATTACACTAGTTTCCTCTAGCACTTGTCTCCTTGCTGGATTTTATTATTTTCTGACTCAGTAGTTAATTTATGGTAAATGTAGAATTATGAGGAAAAGATATAACTAAATAAAATGGTGGAATATTAAGACTAGGAAGGCTGCTTAAGTGAGCATTTAATCTAGGAGCACGAGATATTGAGCCTCGGATTTATAGAATAATCTAGAACAACAATATTTCAATGCTCCTCCTCATGCATGGGGTTGCAGAGGATCCTTCCTGTTCTTGCTCATCTAATAGTGATTAATTAATCAACTTTTGTTCCTTGTTGTATCCTGTATATGAGTTGTCGATCTCTTAGCTGCTGTTGA
This sequence comes from Catharanthus roseus, assembly GCA_028651295.1. Lineage (NCBI taxonomy): Eukaryota > Viridiplantae > Streptophyta > Magnoliopsida > Gentianales > Apocynaceae > Catharanthus > Catharanthus roseus. Next base: position 14,828,082 of record JAPQWS010000168.1, on the reverse strand, counting down.
TATATTTTTTCTCCTTCCTGAGATGCAGGTCTTGAAAAAGTGTGGGAAGCGAAACCTCTGTTAAATGGCAAAGAAATCATGAGCATATTGAATCTTAAAACTGGTGGACCACTTGTTAAAGAATGGGTAAAGTTCTATTCACTTTTCCTTCTCTCTTCAGGCTGAAGTTGTTCACTGTAATTATGCTAACTGATTAATGTGGGTGGGTTATAGCAACAAAAGCTCATCGAGTGGCAGCTTGCTCATCCCTCTGGGACTGCCGAGGAATGCACTGATTGGATGAGGGAAGCTCAATCAAAGCGTGCAAGGATGGAATAACATGATCATTCTGCTGTTTGGCGCATTAACTGTCGTGTTTCATACCTGATCTGCAATTTAATACAGTACTAGTGGAGATCCTCAACTTGGTCTTAGAATGGAAGAAACAACAAGGAGAAACATGCAAAATCAAGTATGGTTTTTGGTTTTGACAGATTGACAGAACTTTAAGCATCTGAATCGTCAAAGAGGATGCATATGAAATAGGAAGAATAGCGGGTGGGATTGTGCAGTTCTTGGAGACTTAATTATATGTGCACCTAAGAGAATGTTGTTTGACTTTCTTCATCCAGTCTGTAGTGACTCTTTTCCCTTTGCATATCAAGATTTTCCCATTTTCTGGCACAGATATGTAGGTATTCTTCTTCATCCATTTTTCCAAGTATTCTTGAACCTTTATTACATCCTTAGGACACATGGATAAATAATACTGAATTCTGTTCAAAAGTGAATATTCATGGGGGAAAAAAGTGCCAGTAACCGTTTTTTTTTTTAAATAATAATATTTAAAATTTTAGACTGAAATAATAACTTATTAATCTCAAACTATCAAAATGTGTGAAATTGAGCCTTTCATCAATTTTAGCTGTTAAATACCATTGGAAATATGCACATGATTGGTATGAGAGCATCAGTAAGGCGTTTTTGTCAAATTAAATAAGGAATAATTAAAGAAAGCGAAAATTATCATTTCTTATTTTATTTTTCTCCATTTTTTCTCTTTTATTTTTCTTCCTCGTTTCCTTAAGACTAAACAATACTCTAAGCTTCTCCTCTTCATGTCACAAACCAACCTTGTCGTCAGCCACCATTTTCAAGGAATTGTTTAGTTTTGCCATTTCTGGAATGTAGCTTTCGCGTCTGCTGCTGCTGATGATGAAGGAATTTTGATTGTTGTTGTTCCAGTTCCTCGAAGATGGCTCACTCATGGCTAGAATAGTGCTAGTCATCCAGTCAGTTAATCTGCAATATCCTGGCACAGCTACGCCAACAAGATGTAACTTCCAAGCACTTTTGCCCAACTGCTGCAGCGGTTTTGGTCCAGCAACGGGTGGCGGTAAAAATGAGCGGAGTGTGCAGCATTGGGTTTGCGCTTGATCCTCTGCCTCCTGGCTGCACCATTATTGGCGCGGCCTCCTGGTTATTCACATGTATATGCCTTGTTTGTGGTGCTCCTTTCAGCGGTAATCATGCATATGAAATACTTGATTAATTTATTTGTCTTGATTTTCTGAATATCTTGTTCACTTTTCTTCAACCCAACTCATCCTTTGTAATTTACGTACACTTTCAGATAAGAAAATTGTTTCTTTGTTTTTGTAGATGAGATATCAAAGAAGCTTTTGTTTTCTTGATTTGGTCAGTCTTGCTCTTAGAAATTATGAGGGTATTGGTCTAATCCTAATTTTGATGTCTACCGACAAGGAAGGACTAATTATAATACCAGTAGAATTGTTGTTCTTGATGACGGTGCTCTGGTGGGTTGGCGGGCTCTACCGGTGGATAATGGTGGTTGACTCAAACGTTTGGTGCCGGGTTCAGGCGACTTTGCCAAAAACACCCCTATGAATGTCACGTGGAAGTAGCGTGTTTTTTTCTTATAAAATATTAACGCTTAAGAGGCACTAGTACTGCATCATAAATAAACTAATGGTTGATGTAATTAAGTGTTAATAACTTTAGTTAAGCTAAGTTAGAGTTTTTTTTAGGGATTAGATATGAACTGTATTTAGGTAGCTGTTAAAGTATGAGTTTTGACTTAACTATTCAAAAAGGTACTTGGAGGGTGGAAGATTATCTAAATCTTATAAGGGGTAGATTTTTCTTATACATTAACGATGTGAGATTCTCAACGGATACTGCCAGAATCGTCTAATTTTAATATAATAAATCCATGGATGTAATTTTAAATCCAGGGCAAATCTTTTTTAATTGCCATATTTACCCTTGTTAATTCTCACTTATCCCCTGTAACAAATATATCCATATGCAGACTGCTCGCTCTTCTTCTTTTCTTTTTTTTTTTCTGTGTTGAATAACAGTCTTTCCTTCACTTGTGCAATTTTTTTCTCCATTGTGTTTTTTTCCCTAATTCTTTCTCTGACTGCGACTGGACCTCCGACAGTAAACAAGTTGTCCATCAAGGCAAGACCTAACTCTTCATCGATCATACCTTCCACAACTATTCGAAAAGGTGTCAAAATGCATTAGATAAGAAGAAAATCATTTATAAAGATTATAGGGCAGGTTGTCAGTCAAAACCACATGGTTGGAATTTGGAAATTTTTTTTAATCAAGAAACTTTTTTACTTCTTTTGTTTCACATTATTTATTTATTCTGAATGACTTCTTTAGCGGTACTATTTATTTATTTTTGTTCAGATTCAAAGAATGACTTCTTTAGCCGCACTAGAAGCTTTATAGTTAGAGGAGAAACAAATTGTTTGGGTTTTTTTTTCTTGAAGGACCATCTAAATTCACCCTTACCGTTCTTTTTACTTTTTTTGATTTTTTTTTGTTTTTTTTCATTTTTTAGGTTTTTACAGTTCATTCTCATTGAGTGAAAGAATGAGTACAGTTGGGGCGCTTAATTTAAAGCCCCTTTAACCAAGGAAGCAGAAACAGTGGTATCCAATGAGACTCATTTTTCTGCTTTCGGAACTAGAGAAGAAGAAGAAGTAGCTTCCATGGATTTCGAACAGATTAGTAGCATTGGAGGGGCCTGATATTTTTGTTCTTTAATTAAGTAAAGAGAAAATAAATGGAGAACTTTATTTAAAAAGGTAATAGGGCGAATATAATAAATTGCCCTGAATATAAAATTATAGCCCTTGATTTACAATTTCCATTCGGTGTTTCTAAATTCAGTTTGGATAATTGGGTAATTCGGTTTAATTTTTTATTTTGGGATTCTTCAAAGGGAAAAAGTAAATTTTCTCCAAATTAATAATCAGTTGAAATTAAACGTTAATAATGTTAGAATTTTTATAGTATAATTAAGTTAGAGTTAATTAAAATTATTTTAAAATTAAACATACATAGAATTTTTTGTATATTTTTATAAACTTCATTCAAAGGTTAATGATGTAATTAAGTTAGGATATAATCAATGTTATTTTTAAATTTTAATTTATTACTTATTGTATTTTTTTATTTTCTCCAAATCAAATAATTTCCGCTTGCAAATCATTTTCAACTATTTTTGTTCAAAAATTCTCTCGGCTCGCACCTTCTCTCACATTAGAAAAGAGGGTTAGAAATGATTTTAGAAATTGGAAGTAATTTTTTGGAGATAATGTCTTGAATGGACATTTTTGCGCGTACAAGTTCGATTTGGAGAAAACTCAAACTTTTTTTAAAAAATTTTTTAAAAGAATCAAACCCAATCGAATTACTCACTCCATAAGATGAACATAATAAGTTGAATGTTCTTCAAAGGAAAATTGTTCTATTTAGTCCCCAATAATTTAAGTTTGATCGTTTTGGTCCCTCAATTTTAATTTTAACCTCTTTGATCCTCAAATAATTCACATTCATCATGTTTGGTTCTTTAGGACATATTTACCCTTCTAAAAACATCCAAACTTTTTGTAAAAAAAAATTAGGGGTAATTTGAGAATTTCACAATATTAATATTAGGAAAAAGAAATTCAAGACCAGTCATTACCCCACCCCCTTCTTCTTCTTTCTCCCCCCCACCCCTCCAACGTTGCTCTTCCTCCGGCTGCTCCACCGCCGCCCTTCCCCCTTCTCCTCCTTCCTCTTTTTTCAATCTCCAATATTGGAAAAGTAAAACACTGGTTTCCTTTAGAAACAAACAAAGTTTCTCAATAAATGATGGGAAAGTTGAAAAGAAAAAAAAGAAGAAGATGGCATTGAATCTAGAAAGTGCAACCTTGTAAAAGAATTAAATGAAGGGAATCAACGCCTAAGAACGTCAATATAGATACGTGAATAAATTTAAAATCTTCCTGTGGAGGATGATTTAAAGTTTACTTAGAAAAAAATTAATGTTTGCCTGAAGTTGTTAGTTGTTGATCATTTCCTGATTTTTTGGTTCCTTGATTTCCTACTTTCTGTTTTGAGTTGTTTATCTGTTTGTGGCTGGATTTCTAATTGAGTTTGTTATTTTGTTAGCCTATATAAAGGTATTTTAAGTGTTTGATCCTATGCATTAATAAGATTTAGCAACTTCAGTCTTATACTTGCCTTTTCTATCCACTGTTTTCTTTATTGTACTGCTCTGTTTAAACCTAAACTTTGGTATTAGAGCCAAGTTCATTTGAAATTGGGCGTATAACTCATGGCAACAAATGGCAGTGTCGTGAATGTATCTCAAACTTCAATTCCAATCTTTAAGAGAGAATGTTATGAGTTCGGGAGTATCAAGATGAGAACTTTATTCAAGTCTCAAGATTTATGGGACTTGATTGAAATAGGTATGCGATCCTGATGAAGAGGCCAGATTGAAAGAGAACAAGAAAAAGGACTCAAAAGCATTGTTCTTCATCCAATAGGAAATTCATGAGTCAATCTTCTAAAAATTACAGCAGCCACCACTGCCAAAGAAGCTTGGATAACTTTGCAGACAGCCTCTCAAGGCTTTTCGAGGGTAATCACGGTGAAGCTTCAATCTTTGCGTTGTGATTTTGTAACATTGCAAATGAAAATTGGAGAATAAGTGCACGATTTTCTTTCTAGAGTTGCGACAGTCGTCAATCAAATGAAGTCATGTGTAGAAAAAGTTTCAAATCAAACTGTAGTTGCAAAGGTTCTTAGGAGTTTGACTCCTAATTTTGATCATGTAGTTGCTGCCATTGAAGAGTCTTAAGAACTTGAATATATACTACCCGACGGTAGTTCTTAGAGCCACAAGCAGAGCTCGACAGAATCTTGCTTTAATAGTTTTTAAAACCTTAATTTTATTGCTCGGCTTTCTTTAGTTTATTTAGTTTATAAACCATTTTCAGTTTCTTAGTTAATTCTTTTTCAAACAAGTTTTCTAGACTAAACATTAGAAAGGACGATTAGTACTATGAGCATTTATCGTTCCTCTACTTCGCGAAATTATGCTGCTGATACTGGTGATGCTAGCAATGACATCGAAATAACACATGCAAATGATTTAGATGATTATATTATGGTTGTTATTCCTTGATATATATATTTAATGTTTATTATTATTTTATATTGTATAATAGTGAGATGAAATAGTGCATGAGTATATGCTTTGAACAAATGTCCAAATGTATACATGGTAGTATAAACAAAGAGCTAGTGTATCTTTTACTCTAGCTCTTATATAATGGTTAAGAAATGTGCATTACTATTTATTTGTATTGCACTGAATAAAGAAATTTGAGAAATAATTGTTCAATAAATCCGAAGTTTATTGAGTTAAACAATTTATTATTAGCATCATCCCGTGTCATACGGGTTTATGGTCAGAAATTATTTATATTAGATTTCAAACATCCGACTTAATGATTCGAGACACAATAGAACTATAGTAGATAAGTCATATAGAAGGAGACACAATAGAGTGAATGTTTAGATGGAAAGAAATTCTGATAAATGAAAGATGGTAAAATTATGAGATCTCAACATAATAGGTCATAATTGAGAAGTGTACATAATATGAGAACTATAAAATAAATATTCATTATGATTTTTCTAAAATTCTTCGTAAAAACCTAAATATTTCTGGTGGAGAATATGATTAATTTTCATAATAGCACTTCATATGTAAATTGTTCTAGAAAGCAAATCATCATTGCAAATAATAATGAGAAGATCTAGTATGTCCATGTATGAGGAAATTCGTTAATTATACTTGACATATATATTATTTTGTCAAAAGATATTTTTATTCTGAAATTTGCTTATTAACACTTTGATGAATTAGTATGCCCCATATCAGGGAGAGAAAATCAAAGAATGATATGATATGAGAATATCATCTACCCACAATTAGAATATGTGAACTAGAAGTTCACAAGATTTGGTCATTTGCAAATAATTGCGAATCAACTATTTTTATTTTATATACTTTTGCCAAATTTATTAGAGTTTCTAATGTATATTCTTATTTGGGTAGAGGCCCGAGAAGGACTATAAATATCATAAGTCTAAATAGTGTTCGAAGCGTGATATACTTCTTGATTGTAAAGATATATATCCTTTAAAAGAAGAGGATTATATGCACAAATATTATTTCAGAAAAATAAACAAAGATAAGTATGATGATACTAAACTTGATTTCAGTCATAAATTGAACATTCTGAAAATCTTCTACATGGACATGGACATCATTTCTCTTTCAAGCGAGTCATTAGATATCAATAAAGATCTTTTGTAAAAGGATGTTGAAGAGCCAATTGGTCCTTAAGCACCATGATTATGCAAATTAGTACATAATTATACTTATTTCATGCAAGTTATAGGTATTATAGTTCTTATGGTTATTCTCTAACTAATGACTTTGTAATATATATTAAACTTTTCGTGTGATATCTCCTTTAAATAAATATCTCAAAATTTGAGAAACAATCTAACTCTTGCAGCGATAGATATATAAGATTATTTACATGATCTACGCAAATCATGTCATGTGACATATCTATGATTACTTATATAGATATATATAGTAGCCACTATTTTCACTTATGTTGAAGGAATAAATTATGATAGCTGGTTAAAAAATGTGTGTGATCAAGATGATCAAATTATTCTATTCAAGATTTATATATCTGCTTAGATAAAATTCCATTTATATTGTTGGAGATGATTATAAAATTTGAGGATATACAAAAGGAGATAAGATAATTGTTTTTTGCTAAAAAAAAAATACTATGATGGCTCTGTTTTCTTATATATTCATTTTTATTCTTTTTTTTTTTTTTTGTCTGTGATTTAGAAATCCCTAAGTTTCTTTTTTGATCCAGTTAAAGAAAAAATCTTGTTTTTTCCCAACTCCTTGCATAACATAAATATTGTTAAGGGCATTCAGGTGTGAACAAAAAGGGTTTGTGATGCTGAGCTGGACTCCCGAAAATCAGAAATGTCCTTTCTCCCATACTACTATCTCGATACATAATCTAAATGTTTTGAAAAAAACAATCTCTTATCGAATTCGAAGTGGAATGCTATTATTACTGAATGTATTCATTGCCAAAGGCAAAGTCTTCTTCTCTTAAATAAAAATCTCATTGGCGCCAAGCATGAGGGAATGCTACGTCTGGTAATTTCTCCTCCGGCCAGGATAAAAGATCCCATTGAAACGGTTAACTCCATGCATATTGTATGAACATTCGATCGTACAAATTGCATAGTATCATAAATCGCTACTCCAGGTATTAGCTATCCGCCGGGAGAGTTTATAACAAATACAGATCTTTGTTATCACCTTCAATATTGAGATATATCATAAGACCAATAAGTTGATTTGAGATCTCTCACAATCCTCCAATAGAATGGAGAATACTCAAAATAGAAACAAAAGAACCCACTTTCACTTCGTAGGTCGCTTCTACTAGTTCGCCATCAAAAGGTACTCCAAGTTAAACCAAAACTCTATCCAAGATCTAAGGAAGGGAAGTAGCTTACACAAGAGATGAAATGAACTGATGATAGAACTTTCAATAGGGCGAGTTCATGCAGTTTACTACTTAACTTAGTAGCTAACCCTCCGAAAAGGTCAAAGACGTTCGGAATCTGGGTTCAGAATAGCAATAGCTAATGTTCAAACATAGTGCCCATTGAAAATAGTGCCGAGTCATCAACCCTTCTTTCAAAGAGAGTATAGGATTTCCTACTACTAGAATGAGGAGAGGCCTATCGGATGAATGCATTCTATGTCCGATTCTATTCAGGAAAAGAGGACATTCACACTGTGTTACCTACCAAATCAAATTAAAGGCCTGGTAAGTGATCGGAATCGCTCAGGTCAATAAAATTACAAATGTTAAATATTCTCATCCAAAGGGAAATTCAATGATTTAATTCACTTGGATTTTACATGTCCTTGTCTCTATGTATATGGTTATTTTTGCCATTTCAAACTCTATACACATAAATGCATGTAATTTGTACGAGTTAATTTGTCAAATTCCACTATAGGTAAGAAGATTTGACATTTATGGTGGTTCAAAAATAGTTAATGTGGACAAAAAAATAGAATAAAAGTTTATGCCCAAAATTTAAAAAATTAAAAATAATTTATTGCTATTCATAAATATTTTCTCAAAGGATTATAATATTGCCATTTTAATATATCTTTCTAATATTTCCCTGGAGATATTAATTAATTATTTTAATTTAAAGAACATTTTAAATGAATTCAGATTTCCTCTTCAGTCTCAAGTTCAAATCATGATTTCGGAATATATTTTTCTAAAAAAATTTTCAATGCTAATGATTGTTACCTAGTTTGATTTAGCCCCAAAAAAAAAAAAAAAAAAAAAAAAGTTTGCCCATCGTACAATATACTTAATGAAATAAAATTTCAAAAAAAAGTGAAAAAAATATTATTTTTTGTGTAGGTGGGGTCCAAAGTATATTTTTTATTTTTTCTAAGGAAGTATATTCTGGGTTGTAAATATATTTTATATTACAATAATTGGATGCCTAATTATGATTTAGTTCAACTATATTTTAACAGGATATAAATTATTTTCAATACATATATAACAATTATTTTTAAAAGAAAATTACTATAATCATATAATTTACATATTGTCAGTAATTATCATGGATATAATATAAGAATTATATTGCTCCAAAAACTTCTCCCTCTTAAAAAGTGTTATAATTATTTATAGTTAGAATCTATCATTAAAAAAAGTCAAAAGAGGAGAGTGAGACTTTAAAAAAATAAAAATTAAGAAAAGTTTCTCTCTATCTTCTTAAATATCTACAACATCATAGTAATTTATACTACCATAAACTAGATACTTAATTATCAAAAGAGATCAATATTTTCATTAATTAATTATCAAAGGCTCAAAAATGTGCAAAAGGTTGTAGTTGAGACAAAACTCTAGTCTAGTTTAGAGGACCTCGGTTTCAAAACCATATTCGAACTCACAAAATAGGTATTATGTAAAACTCTATTTATTTCACGTATTATACACAAAATGTCCTTGGCATGTAAGTATGAGTTTTTAAAAAACTAAAGTCTGGACATGACTTCGACATCAAGCCTCCTTTTCAGGTTCCGTTGCTCATGGGTCTTCCTTCATATTCCTGTCTATCCAATCAGTCAAAGAGAGGTCACCAAAAAGGCCTTTCATTTGCAGAGATTAACATCACAATCTGTTAAACCACTCGCATATATAATGGGCTATCCAAAAAAAATGAAAATAGTAAGCTTCCATTATAATTGAGAATATGTTATATTATATGGAGTTAATAAATTCAACTCGTAAATATATATAGCAAAAAAAAATTTATATTTTTAAATTTAAAATTTTTGTAACTTCACAAAATACTCTAAACTCTCTCTAAAATCACAAATTTCAACTTCCAATTTAAGAAAATCCGACCGTTGTAATTTGAAAAAAGGTTAGTACCTCGATTCATACTCATTTATTGACATTTATATCGTTTTAAAATTTGAAAATATTCGTTAGATTGAAAAAAAATGAAAATTTTTTAAACTGAAAATTTCTGCCAGAAAATTGCCAAGTCGCCGGGTCTAGCGATCGGGGCCATATCGAGTTGCCAGGTCCAGCGACTGGAATGGCGAGCGGTTGCCTGGTCCTGCGAGCCGACCCGTCCCCGATCTCTGGTTCAAACGATTCGAACCGGCGCAGACCGCCGTTTCTGGGCGATCTGTTTTTCTTTTAATGATTATGTTATTATAATTAATTATTATGTTATTTTTCTAAAGTTATGATTATGTTTATGTTTATTTGTTTAATTTAAGTTTATTTTATGTTATTTAATTTGTTTTATCTAATTATTTATTTTTTTAACATTTGTTTATGATTATGTTATATTATCAATGATTACGTTATTTTTTTAAGTTAGGATCATGTTTATGGTTTTTTTTAGAGTTTATATTATGTTATTTAATTTGTTTAATTTTTATTATGACATAAAATTTGTTTATGATTATGTTATTATTATTAATGATTATGTTATTTTTTTTAAAGTATGATTACGTTTATGTTAATTTGTTTTATTTAGAGTTTATATTATGTTATTTCATTTGTTTAATTTTTATTATTTTTTTAACATTTGTTTATGATTATGTCATCATAATTAATGATTATGTACTCTTTTTAAAGTTTTCATTACGTTTATGTTTATTTGTTTAATTTAGAGTTTAAAACATGAAATATTTAATTTGTTGTATTTTTTTACATTTGTTTATGATTATGTTATTATTATTAATGATTACGTTTTTTTAAGTTATGATTACGTTCACGTTTATTTGTTTAATTTAAGTTTATTTTATATTATTTAATTTGTTTTATTTATTTTTTAATTATTATTAATGATTATGTTATTTTTTTAAAGTTATGATTACATTTATGTTTATTTGTTTTATTTATAGTTTGCATTATGTTATTTGGTAATTTGTAAGATGGTTCGGCCTGGAGCACGTAGGAATGATGGTGATTTAGATCCTGTAACAGACAGGACCGGACGGGTTGGAGGTCGTGCAGTAACTGCGTCATCTCGTGTGTTGTGAGGAGACACCACAATACTTCAGACATACCATCCACTCTTGCACCTACTGGACCAGGTATATATTATGACCCCGGTGCACCGTGGTCTTCCACCCAGTCACCCCCTATATCGTTTAGGACCCATCCTCCTACCACATCACACCATTCGTACACCCCCGTACCATATGATCCTTATGGATATTCTTAGCCACCACATACATCATATGATCCATATGCACATGCTCATTCTTTGCCTATCCGTATGCTAGGCAGGATCGGACACAGTATTTTTCTAAAACTCAGATTCCATTAAATGAAGTCAGTGGTCCAGGGTTGTAGTTAGGTGCCCAGTTTTTCGAGCAGCTTGTGGCATCCGTCTCGGTGGACTCATCTTACAGTGGTGCTGGCTGTGGAGCCACTGATTGTGGCATTACCTCATCTGATGTTGGATTGGATAGGGATTCTGGTACATCAGGGAATGGTGACAGGACCCGGTCCAAGGAGCCTGTGATGTTAGTTGCCTCTGCATTCATGGTGGTGAGGACGATGAGGATGAGCCCGAGGATGATGGTGGTGATAAGGATGATGGTGACGGGCACGGTGATGATGACGAGCCTGTTCCTGTGGCTCATGCCTCATCGTCCAGTTGTAGGCCTGCTCCGGGGAGGGAGAAGGGGTTGATTAGCAGTTTCATGTCAGTCATGAGTAAGATTTCTGGGTCGCGGCAAAAAAGACCCAAGAAGTCACGTCCTCTTACAAACCTACACAGAATAAGAAAGCAAAGAATGACAGTTGGGAGCAGACAGGTCCAGCTGATGGAGGTCCACAGGATCCTGTCCTTATCCCTTCGTATAATGGGCATATCGCTGGTAGTATATGGCACAGACATGATGACTGCCGATGAGGTCAGGTGGACTCCGCACAGAGCTGAGGAGATTACTGATGTTTGGGTTTCTACATGGCATGAGATGATTGCATACTTTGACTGTATTGAGCCTTATATGCCCGATAAGGTTGTCAGACAGTTTGGGTGGGTTCAATGCATTCCAATGCATCCTATTCGTCCTCTGACTATCGTAAGCCAGCAAATAATAGGGTGTACATGGTAAAGAATGTGTTCATCGAGGCATTGTGGCTGGAGGCACCCTCTCACCTGCTTACGGAGACATGGACCAGTGTCCCTGCTGTACTACCATCTCGGTGCATAGACGATTACATGCCTTGGTTTCTCTCCCGAACTCATCCAAGGATTCAGAATCTGGAAAGGCTCCTGCACGGTGTTCAATTGCTGACAGCAACTCCCATTTCCTTGCAGTTTCTCGTGGATATGATATCTCGTGAGGTGGATCGTGATGATATTGATTTAGATATGAAGATTGGACGAATTTCCGACATGCTCACGAATTATAATCAGCCTTGACGTTAGATTATTTGTTTATGTAGTTGACTGGTTGTAGTATATATGTTATGTTTGGACTTATGTTTGTAGTTGTTTTATGTACTTGACTAGTTGTAGTGTATTTCTTATGATTTTTTTTCATGCTTTCAGTATATTTACAATTGTAATAGAAAAAATATAAAGCAGGAAAAACCCAAGAAAACATGAAATATAAAGATACTGATCCCTTAATAAATTGATACCTAATTTTATTAATCAAGAAATTCATATTTAATTTATATTTTTAGCAACCCTAGCGTTCCAATCTACAATCCTTTCATAATAGAAATCTGTCCAAGTGCTGACTCGTTCACTACAATGATGAATCCATTGCACGTGTAAAGGGAGTAATGGGGATCCATCATGCATCTGAAGCTGTATTAAACAAAGTGAAATATGTCAATGTCAGTAAACCCATAAAACCTAAAAAAAGCATAATACAAAATAATGTAAACACCCTATTATTTCCTACACTTACTTGAATAAAGTGTTGTTGTTCTGTCAAGTGACCAATAATCAATATAACTCCTGCACGATTTGAATACGAATACAAAGGCAACACAGTCGTAGAACCAAGCTGTGCAATTAATATATCACACAGATTGAATACATTTGCTATGACGTAAAGCGAATCAGGTGTTTCCATCCAATGCTCTAAAGGCGCAGGTCCATCCTGCCACTGTGTCCTATTACGAGCTCATGAACACGTTCTGCGGATCCGAGTAATGAAAGATACACATTCGTCGAATGCTCCAATTCATAAAGCATTCGTCTATGTACCTCTGGCCATTGATGTTCATCATCGAACACAAAATCTGCCACAACCTGATAACTACAATTTCCATCACCAATCACGTTCTTCCAACTCTCAATTAAAGGATAAATGAAAGCAGGGAAAGTGTTTGTGTAAGGGAATGTGGAACATGGAGATGGAACTACAACAGAAGATAAACTACTTCGGCCACGGCTACGCCCTCTACCCCTACCCCTACCCCTAGGAGCTCGAGGCGGTCTTCTTCTCCCACGGGAACCCGAACTAGAACTCGAACCCGAACTTGACCCAGATCCAGAACCAGAACAAGAACCAGAACCACTTGATTTTTGTATCTGTCGATGAGCAATTGAGATGTGCTCCCAAAATGACTTGTCTCTTTTCGTTGAGTTCGTCTTTTTTCGCCCTTTTGTGACTGCTACCTCAAGAGGTGATGTTAAACTCACACCCGGATCTTCAGGCAAAATTGGATTCAATACCCATTTCACAAGACGACGCATCTCTTTAACTTTGAATATGGGTCCTGTACTAATCTGATGCAAGAGGTCAGTGAGAGAACGCATCTCAGAATCTATGTCTTGCTACCAGTCTGAAGGATGATACCCGCCAATTTCTAGTGTCTTCCAAAATGCCTCAATGTCATCCAACTAAATAGGAAAGACGTGAACGAATCGTGTAATCAGCTCGCAAGAATAAGGGAGGGTGTGATACTCCCAACCCTGCCACTAGGTCAACTGTGGCTGAGTAGGGCATCTACGTGCCTCTCGGCACTAATTTATAAGTCCCAAACTAAGAACACAACCCTGTAATAACATTTATAGGTATATACACAAAGTACGCAGAAAACTTAAGCAAACTAGGTACTACTAGTGCCCTCAGAACACAAGATTTAAAAAAACTTCTCATGATTGTTTCTATATAAAAATAAAAGTATCTTACATCAACAACTTTATACGACGAAATGAAAAGAAAAATTTTACAAGCGGTTCGAGTCTAGGAAAGATAAACCATAGACATATGCCTTTATGGGGAGATTTGATCCAAAAACTCCTGGTCTAAAACTTCAGTGGCTTGCAAGGCCCTTGACCGTCCTGCTAATCTGAGAAGAAAACATGATATTGAAGAACGTGAGCATGAACGCTCAGTGAGTCCACGTGTGTGTACTGTAGTGATTTCTTTAAAACAATGACGATGCAGTTTCACAAAGCAGTTCACGCAATGTTAAAAGAAAACATTCTCTTTTATTAATTTAACAAAACCGATGCTTGAACCTACATGAGGGTTTCGAGCACAGCTGGGAAGTCTGAGCGAATCAAAACACATCAGCGCAGCTTCTACGGCCCAAATTTAAAACAACATGTAATGCAACAGTGGGGCTCCACGGACAAATTCCGGATCCCCAAAACGAGGCCATCGGAATCAAGTTCCGGCATCTCATAATCGATACCAACCAAACACCATACGAGTGCTCAATTACAAAACAACTGCACTCCCATATCACTGGTCAAAACAGACTAAAGACTCCTGGGGCACCTACCAGGTCTGCCCTGGGGCCAACCTTAGTTTCGAGCCCCTCCTGACTCTTCACTAGGCGACCGTCCCACCACAGAGCATGATGTGATGTCCACGTAAATACCAATTGGGCCACGCCCTCAAGGTACTACGCCTCTCTTCAAGTGGATCCACCCTCAGAGTCAAAAATCCATCCACGTCATCGGAAGAGGCCCTAGTACGGGGGACTAGCCACGTATAGTGCAATCCGCTAACGCGTGTGTTCATTTGATTTTCACCAAACTTTACCCTATTCGGAATGAGGTTTTCATATGTATTTACAAATTGAAAGGCCATTTGCCCGGTTGTCATAACAGATTCAAGTCATAAACATTTCAGAGCACCAAAAATCCTCATCCGCCAGTCATCACATGCTCATGCAAATTTCACAATTATGCCAATGCCAGATCTATATTCATGCATGTCAAAACATGTAACTTTTCAAGCTAGAATATTTTCCAACATATAAATATTTTCAGAAAAACCTGCATACAACAAAATTCTTATTCACCACCGTAATAATTTGTTTTAAAAGAAACACCTATATGGAGCACTGCTCCTATGCATTTTTCTAGGGAACACGTAACATATTGTGGAGAGCATCTCCAAAAATACGCTGAGTGATATCATTCCAAAAATAGCAACTTTTTGTGGTGGTTCGGAAAAACATATTTATACGTCTCGTAATATTTGAAATAACATAGTAAAATGGAGTTTGTAGACTCACCTGGATGCAGATCTGATGTTAAGGTGCTTCAAAATAATAATACGAAAATACTTAATACTTGGGTACAGATCAAATAGTCCTATCCCTAAATAATATTGAAATTCTACGAAATGGACTTTAAGATGTATATATATACCTATATAATGATATATATACTTATAATAATTCTTTAAAATATCAAAAATCCTATACTGTTAAAAAAATAATACTCTCCCAAGAAACAATAATTAACTATATACTATATACTAAAAATCTATTTAAAACGTTTAATCCTAAAATAATAACTAACTTAAAAAATATATATTTGTATATATATAATCTAACAAGAAATAAATCTCATTATATACTAAATTAAACAAACAATACACCTAAACTATATATATATATATATATACTAACGAGATTAAAAGGAAAAGAACATGCAAAACTAACCTTAAAATATATTATTGTTGCCTCAGCTTGTTCTTGTTGCCAAACAAATTTAAAAGAAAAAACAATACATGCTATATATATATATATAGTGACTTGAGTCGGTTAGGAGGTAAAGAAAAATAAAAGAAAAGAAAAAATGAAGTTGTGAGGCGGTTAAGTAGGAAAGAAAAGGAAAAAGAAACGGGAGAAAATTGGTGAGGTGCCAGGTGTGTCGTGAGGTGGCTGCAGGTTTTTTCTTAATTGCTAAGTTTTTTTTTTTTTTAATCCTTATATGAATATGTTAAGTATTTAAATTTCTAAAATACACACACTAGGTATTAAAAACAAAATCCACTTAAAGGCACTTATAAATCTTATAATAAAACTTCAGTATAATAAAATTTTATTCTCATTCCTAAATATCTCCAAAATACCACTAAGTGTAAAAAAAGCACTATATTCCACCAATATAGATATAAACTCTATTTTCATTATGTCCGTAATTTTAAAGTCATGCTAGGTGTTTACGGGGTAGGGCGTTACAGAGGGCATGTGATGTCCTTTATATAATGCCCACACTTATTTTTGGGATCATCAATTATCTGGCCAGATCTCGATATCTCAAGTCATATCTTTTTCAAGGCCAAGTGACTGATTTTATTACTTACAATTCTCAGTATCGAATTACTCTTCACATTAAACTTTTCTTTAGTCCTGAAAAACTCTAATGAGGCCTTAATGTCGGCTATTTGACCTTCAATAAGCGAGTCAATATTAAGGAACACAGTGGACAAATTACTATGGCATGTTGAAGGCCATAACTTCAGCACTGAGTGTTCACTCTCAGCCCAGTTGGTGGTCTCCACCCCAAAATGCATTACACTCTTAGTCTAACATCTCACGAATTTATGAGCAAGTTGATTGAACCAAGCATTGAACAAATAATGTAAGAAGTCCGGCCTGCTTTTCCACTTCGTCTTTAGAGTATCTAATTTCCTTAAGTATTCATGCTTTCCATGATCCATTTACAAACCGTGACGCAACCTCTTCATCTTTTATCAACTCGGTTAATTTGACCAACACGTTTTGATTGATGTGTCTTCTACATAGCATATGGTACGCTGTATTAAACACATCATTGATCACGGGCATTAAACCACTTTACCTGTCTGTAATAATTACCTTCGGCTCATGATCATTAACATCTTGTTGATTCTTTCTTGACATAGCATTTGAAAAGTATAGATGCTTAATCTGTTGAAAAACCCATCTATAAGTCATAGCCTACTCATTCCGCATAAAAGCAGTGGCCACAGTGAAATTCTTACCAGTCGGGGTCATCCCTACAACTTCCAAAAGTGGCATATTGTACTTTTTTTTATAAAACACATAAGGCAGATAACTTGTTTAGAAACTATACATAAAACCTAGTAAACTTAAACCAATACCGGTTAAATATAACATATTTCATTCAAGTATTCATCAAATACTAACTTAAACATGACCGATTAAACCTAAACCCTATTTATAATATAACTTAAACAGTCAATTTGCAAATAACATCCAAATGTACAATTAATCTAACATATTTATACAACACTTACTTGTCTATTTTATATGTTGTATCCATTATAAGTACATATGGCCATGTTTTCATCATTTCAATTGATGTCAGGTGAGCAATGATAATGTCACTAAGCATGTCGTTGTCCTCATAGTTTCTATAGAAGACTGTGTAACCCCGTTGAGCACTTAGGCAAAGAACTTCCTCGACCGTTTTCACCCCTGCATCCTATTCTTCTTAATCTTTGCAACGACGTTATATATTTTCTGGGCACTACAAAAATCATGCAAATCATATTATTAAAACCCTAAACATAGAACCAGGATACATTAGAGTTAATGCAACATACCTGACGGCAAAACCGACGTTTTGTTCCCAAAAAAATCGTAAGATATTACGGGGTGGCACATGACTCTTCCTAAATTGCTCAGTCTGTCTTAGTTGCTCCTCAGTTAGTTTTGCTGCCTGAGCGTGACCGTGAGTATATACACCTATTGCATGGTTGTGCCTCCCATCCTGTACGAATAATTGCCAATTTTCACACGTCGCCATTTGCTCGTCTTTTAATTTGAAGGGACAACCACACTTTTTAGTCCAGTAAGGATCCCGCCATTTCACTTGAATTTCTTTTTCTTTATTGTCAACTCTGGGCTTCGTTCTCGGTTTATTGCACCTCCACGCTTGCAACCCAATGTAACATACAGTCGACGATCGGATGTTCTTGATCTCAAATACCGAGTGACAATCAAATACGTATTCACTTTCATAACTGTTTCTTTTGCCTAGTTCACCAACTCTACTTTCGAATTAAGGATTGAATCAGTTCCAAATAAATGTCTGTGATCCACGCATTCTTCTGGTTCTAAAAATATTTCAAATGTATTGGGATCTACGATATAGTACGAAACAATTAAAATATGAACACATTTCATATTAAAAATAAAATTGTAAAAATAGTATAATAAACAAAAATTTTGTATATTAACATTTAAAAAAAAGCAAAAAAAAATCATATATTAACATTTAAAAAAAAGAAAAAAAATTTTCATATACTGAAAAAAATAAAAAAAACACAAATTTCATATAGTAATATTTAAAAAATGAAAAATAAAAAAAAACTCCACTGTGGCTCGGGTCGCCCAGGCTGGTGAGCTAGACTTGAGCGGTTCGCGCCTCTGGGCGACCGACACTAAAGACGGACCACCTTAATAGACGAACGACACATCTTCGGTTCGCCGGTCCGGGTGATCCGAGCCCCAGTGGTGAAAAAAATTAATCTGAACTTTTCTTATCTCAAATTTGATATTTTTTTCTATAAATTCTTCATAATCATCCATATCTACCTCCAATACGAGTTCAATGTTAAAATGCAGTTTTAGAGTAGAGATAGAGTAGAGAGAAGTAAGAGAGAAATTTTGTAGAGAGAGAAAGAGTAAGGGAGATGAGGAAAAATAATGAATTTTTTCGCACTATACATATTGATTCTCGAGTTAGATTTATCGACCCCTTTATATAAGATGCTAGTTGGATAAAGGAAAATCATATATCTGGGAGATTTTGTGGCTGGATGGCTAGAGATATTCAAAAAATGTAAGTTTGACAATAAGAATTTTTAAGAGCCATACGACTCTTCTAAAAGGGTATAAGAAAAATTGAACTGTTCATTAAAATAGTAATATGCATTGTCAAAAATATATATATATATATATATATATGAAAAGAAAAAATTACATAAAAGAAGTCATTTAGGCAAAAGAATTATACCTGGAGAGAAGTCTATATATAGTAAGGGCCGAAGAATTGTATAATATTTCACATTTATTTATAGTGCGAATAAATTCCCACATTATGATCTTTGGAGGGAGGATATATATATATATATGTATATATATATAATGACATTTAGGATCCTAGAATTAGTGAGTGCCCCTTATAAAACAAGAAGAAATATTTTAACATTTATTCAAAAAATAATAATAGTAGTAAAGTAGTGCATAGATGAGTGTGGCAAAAAGAGATCAATGGGGTGAGAGATTGACAAACACTAAACACTGATGTTAATGACTTATGACCAGCGACTAGTGGTCCTTTCTTTTTTTTTAATATAAATTCTATGATAGGTATCATCCTCTGATAGACGAAGGGAAATGAATGGAAATTCTTTTTTATTTTAAATACAAGCATTATGTGAGAAAATATTAATTAAAATAATATTATTACTAGGAGGTTGAGTTAGGAAGAATGAAGACGTAGCTTTTTTTTTCTTTCAAGTGTACGGTCAGTAAGTGAGGGGAGAAGGAGAGAAGATGTTAAGGGGCATTTGGGTTATATTTCAATTTGAGTAACGTAAATATATTTTATTTTAAAGATTGGTAGAGTTAAATTATTTGTAAGAGAAAATGGATGGTCCAAATAAAGAAAATAAAATTATTTTCATTTTAAATTTAATCGAAATGCACCGAATCGCATTTTTGATTGGCTTCATCCCAAACGTCCCATCATTACTGATGGAGAAATCTGTTCGGAAAGAGATTTGATTATTTTAGCATTATTCTTTAACTTTACGAACACACAAAGAAATCATGCAACACAACTTATTAACATAACATCATCTGCAGGAACCATCCCTTCTTCAATGTCTATTGATATTTGTATTAAATAAGTGGAGTCACCCCAATGAAGATAATGTACATATGGTAGAATTAGGACAAATAAAATAGAAAAAAAAAAAAAAGAAATCCCTAATACCAATGAGAAGTGATCACCAATCACTCCTGGGATAAGCATTATAATTCTAAATTTACAAATAAAATAGAAAAAAAATAGACAATCGCCTATTACCAATGAAGCGTGATCACCAATCACTCACGGGGAATAATTACTCATCACTCAGGGGATAAGTATTACAATTCTAAATTTACAAATAAATTAGCAAAAAATAGGTAATCGCGCATTACCAATGAAGTATGATCATCCATCACTCACGAGGAATCTTGAGATAAACGATGAGCACAATTAGAAGATTCGAGTTTGCATATTTTGAAATCGTTGCCTGCCGAGTCGAGTGGGAAGGAGGAAGACAAAGGGTCATGAGAGAGAGTGCAGAGCTTTTTTTTTTTTTTTTTTAAATCAGCACCTAAGGTTTAGAGTTGTATTAAAAAAAAAAACTCTTGAGGGAACTTGAACGTAAAATAACTAACAAATTCTAAACTTTTCAAAATTTTTCGACAGGGATCAAGCCCACCCGAGCCCTCTACTGGTTCCATCCCTGGCCCCTATATATAAATATATATACATATGTATATATGAATATATATGTATATTTATATATATAACCACATATATATAAATATATACTAAAAATTAAAGCAATAAACAATATACATTGATGTAGTCTCCCTTCATTTGAATTATTTTATTATCATAGTTTATGCATACATAATATAACCTCAAAAGGCTTTAACCTCTCTTGATCGTAGTTATTAGTATATTCTTCAAGAGGTCTACCATTTTAATAGTTGGAATCTTGGCAATTGAAGAAAAGTATTCATTAAAGTTGCATATTTTTTGTTACAGAAATAAAAGAATAATCTAACATAACTTGTAAGTGTTTTTTCTAAATAAGAACATACTTAACAAACAATGAATAATCCAACAAAAGTTCAAGAAAAAATGAATTTAAAAGTTAACAACTCATTCAGAAAATTAATACCTCTGTGGTCATCCCTTTCCGTCTCTTTTGCTTCTGCTATTGTTTTGCATAAGCTTACTCCTTTGCTAATGATTGCTTCACCGTTTTCATTCTGTTAAAGGAAAAACATAAACACATATATAATAAACAGGCAATATCACAAAATATTATGATAATACAAAATCTGGAAGAAGAAAAATTAACAAATACAAAGACGGTAAAAACACTACTTTAAAAAAGATCATTCTCTGTGCTGCAGAAGAAAAAGACGTATATAAAAGGTTCATTATATAAGGTAAAAAGGTTCGCTATATAAGGTGTTGGGATTAGATAAATATGAGAAAGTTAAATGAAGATATCTAGGAGTTGAGATTATGAAGAATTTAATTTTGAGTTTGATTGGTTCAGATAACGGTTTTTTTTAATTTATAGAAATAGCTTTTTTCTGTTAAAGTTAGTAACTATAGTGGCCAGAAATTCTGTTTTATTTAAAATTTTGCTATAAAGCACATTTCTTATGCGTTATCATTAAAGATAACGCATAAAGAATGTACATTACTGTTTAATTAAAAGTTTACCAGTTAACAGATGTGGGTTGTGTGTTATATTAAGTTATAACAGATAACCTATGTGTATTATTTGCCACTTCAGTTTTTTATTTATTTACTTTTTTGCAAAACTTTTTTTTTTTTTTTTTGGCAAAATTTATAAGATGTCATTTTTTTAAAAAGGACTGTATTCTTTTATTTAACTTATTTGATGTATATTTTATGATAATAATTATAACCATTTTATTAAAAAAATGGAGAAGTAATTTAAAGTATTTTAAATTTTTATTATTTGTTGCAAATTTTACTATAAATATTTATAATCAATTTAAATAAACAGCAATGAAGAAGTAGTTAGAAGAAATTCAAAGAAAATTTCATTAATAGAAACCCTAAAATATTATTACACTTTCAAAAAAAGAAACTTATACATTACTTGAACCGGGTTCTTACAATTTTTTCTATTATATCCTGACATGCGACATCTACTACATCATGGGGGAGAATCCGGATTTCTATAATCCATTTTCCCCCCGAAACCCCGTGTCCTGTTTTCTACCCCGTTCATTGTTCATGTTTGGAGGATGAAATGTTAAATTATAAGGAATATCTCTCCAAAAGTCCTCATGCCTGACCGGATAAAAATTCGATTGGTATATTCTTTTGTAAGTTTCTCGTGAATATATATCTGGCACATAAGTATCTGTTCTCGTACCATTTTCTCTACAGACTGCCAGAGCATGAGAACAAAGCAATGTATATTCTCGCCATTTACCGCAATTGGATAATTTGTTATTCATTCTTAAAGTATAGGCGTTATTTTCAGTACCATCAATGCGGATCAGAGATTTGACCATGTAAATTCCTTCTCGCGGATTGTAAGTTATAACTTTGTGGTCTCTTGATTTTAATTCAATCCACAAGAACTTGTCAAAAAACTCTGGTTAGAAATGGATGCACATAATTTTGGACCTCTTCACGGTGTTGGTTGAAGTACCTAATAAGTTTGTTGAATATTAATTCAACTAGGGCTTTTAAAGGCAAGACCCTAGCTTTTTTCAATACACTGTTAAGTACTTTTGAAATGTTAGTTGTCATCATTCCGTATCTGTGCCCACTATTATGCAAGAGTGTCTATTTCTCTAGGTCTATCTTTGCCAAATAAATGTAAGAATCAA
The DNA here is from genome assembly GCA_028651295.1 of Catharanthus roseus. Taxonomy (NCBI): domain Eukaryota; kingdom Viridiplantae; phylum Streptophyta; class Magnoliopsida; order Gentianales; family Apocynaceae; genus Catharanthus; species Catharanthus roseus. The sequence continues at coordinate 14,805,211 of JAPQWS010000168.1, read as the reverse complement.
CATTTCTTTTTTAATCTCACGTATAGCACGGTCAAATTTCCACTGTTTAGCTTCCATTCCGGCCTGCCATATTAAGCTTTTTAATTCGTTGTTCTTGAAGGTCTTGTTTAAATTTTCTCGAATGTGGCGTAGAAAAAACCTATGAACCGCGAAATGGAGGTTGCCACGTAGCTTGATTTTGTGTAGCAGATAAAATCTCTTTGTGACGATCAGAAATAAGATATACATGCCGATCCTTAACAACATGTTCTTGTAGAAGTTTGAGGAACCAATTCCAACTTTCGGATGACTCTTCATGAATGATTGCAAATGCAAGTGGGAAGTAAAAATTATTGGCATCCCATGTACTTGCAATTAACAGTATACCCTTATATGGTCCTCGTAGATGAGTGCTATCCATAGAAATCACTGGCCGACAATATTGAAAATCGTCTATACAAGGCGAGAAACACCAGAAAAGATATTTGAAAACATAGTGTGGGGGACTGCTCGTTCATTGATGAAAAAACTCATAGACACTCCTGGGTTTTGAGTCTTTCATTGCTTGTAGATATTTTGGTAGAATTGTAAATGTTGTCTCCCAACTGCCAAAAACTCTTTCTATTGCAAATTTATGAGCATACCATGCCCTCTTTTACATATAACCTGTCTGAAGTAAGACTTGCACTTCTTCGATGACGTTCGAGACAGGGATCTCGGGATCATTGGCAACAAGATATGATATTAGTCTTGAAATAAATTTTGAAGGCATATTTCGATGTTTGTTTTGATGTATCTGTACAAGGCATGTGTGTTCCTTGCTGAATTTGGTTATTTCCCAATGACCGTGAGTTGCCTTCTTTATTATGTGGATGTACCATGAGAAATAATTAGAGTCGCTGTGATGGTAACATTTTGTTGTCCATTGATCACTTTTGCTTTTAACAGCTCTATATTCTCGGCCCATTCGAATCGACCACTTCTAGACCACACTTATTGCTTAGACTTTGTCAACGTACCTCATGCCTAACTAAATATCAGTCATCGCATCGTTCCAATCGAGCAATCTTATAGTGCATGATTCGATAAGGTCATCTATCTGCTCTCCCGAGCCTATATCTAGAAATGCTCCAGACTGTGTGTAGTCATACGTAGCACTACTGAACCATTGGCTACTCTGCCATTGAGTCACTGTGTTTGAAATGACAGGGTTTAGGGTTGTCTTTATATCTTCTTCCTCGGCATTAGTGTTATCTTCATCATTAGATTCACTTGATACAGCATAATCTTCGTCGGAATGATTATTTTCATCATCTTCTTCGTTAACGGTTAGGTACAACATAGACAGTTCATCAGAAACCATCTGTGTGATTGTCCTGATATGTTCCGGAATGTTTACGGTATTTGTGTCATGGCTAATTGAAATTGTCTATGGTTGGATCGGAATAAATTCAACGAGTACGTGAATCCCTTCTTTTGCTATGTTGGGTCTAATGGTCAAAAGACAACGCATTTCATTATCATTGTTTATGTTGTACGAAGTAAAATAAAACATATAATACTCTTCATAGAATGAAGGCACCCTCATTGTCATTCGAACGCTCCAAAGATTGGGATCCATCTCTCGCCTTTTCAATATTTTTCTAATAAGTTCGTCATGTGTTACCATTCGGTTGAAAGTCCAAATTTTCTTAACCAATCAAGTGAAATAAGGACCATAAGCATCTCTAGTAATCTCCGAATCCCAAAATAATACAAACTCTAACTGGGTGAGTTGCATCCATATTCATTGTTTGTAGTGGATATAGACGTAAAGTTGTGAAGTTAAGAAATTTAGAAATAGAATAGGAAGGAAATTTGAAGGTATGAAGTTGTGATGTTCAAAATTGGGTTTCATGCTGCCGTATATATAGGGCTTTTAGGGTTTTTTTAACAACAGGTAATATTATGACCCGTTCACTCATCATATGTGTGTTTCAATAATTCAACTTTTGTAATTATTTTGAGTCAAAGAACCCACATGGGCTTGTCAGAAAGAGGACAAAATTTTTTAAAATTATTTTCGAGTTGTCACATTAACCCACATGGGGTTGTCAGAAAGCGGACAAAAATTTTTGAAATTATTTCTAAGTTGTCACATTAACCCACATAGCCTTGTCGGGAAGAGATTGAAAATTTTTGAAATTATTTCCAACGTCTGAAGAACCCACATGGGCTTGTCGAGAAGAGGACAAAATTTTTGAAATTATTTCCGAGTTATCACATTAACCACATGGGCTTGTCTAGAAGGGGACAAAAATTTTTTGAAATCATTTCTAAGTTGTCACATTAACCCACATGGATTTTTGGGGAAGCGGACAAAAAATTTTATAAATTATTTCTGAGTTGTCACATTAACATACATGGGCTTGTCGGGAAGAGGTTGGAAATTTTTGAAATTATGACCGAGTTGTCACATTAGGGTTTGTAGTGAAAAATATATTGAAGAAGTAAACTCTAAATACATAATATGAAAAAATATGTTAAAGAAATAATTTAAATACATAAAATGAAGTTACTAGTTAAAGAAATAATTTAAATACATAAAATGAAGCTACTAGTTAAAGAAATAAGGGTAAGGAAATAATTTACAAAACTCTTAAAACCCTGAACCCTAAAAACCCCCAAGGGCCAATCAGATGGCGTAAATCTAGTATTTAATATATCAAGTTTAGGGCTTATAATTTACAGTTTAGGATTTTAATATTAGGATTTTAGAGTTTTAATCATCTAAATGCTATATTTATAGTTTAGGGTTTAGGGTTTCAGGGTTTAGGATTTTAACATTAGGGTTTTAAAGTTTTAATCATGTAATGCTTTATTTTATATTTTATGTTTTATGGTTTTAATAATATAAATGTTATATTTTATAGTTTAGGGTTTTACAATTTATGAATTCGATATTAGGGTTTTAGGGTTTTGCGGTTTAGGGTTTAGTCTATGTTTTTCATTTTTTTTTAATAAAAGTCTTCATAAATTTAAAAGCTAATAACATAAAATTATATAAATGCTAACAGTAAAATATTATATGAAATTAATGGAACAATATAAACATGTTAACAATATTTTACAAAAAATAAACAATCGCGATTTATGACAAAAACAAAAATAACTTATATAACCTATATCAAATCACCCATTTCAACAAATCACATTTCCAATACAAGCAACAAGATTAATAGCATAATCAAATATGCACAAATTTACAAATAGCAACTCTAACATAATCATAAAAACCCTAACTAGAAAAATAAACTACAAAAAATAGAACAATTATCCAAATAAAATTCGTAAAAATTATTCACAAACCACAACAAATAACAATTTTCATATAAATAACAATAGAAATTAACACATAGTGTACAAAAAATTTTAAAATAATTATAGATAATAAGAAACTTACCGAAATAAGAGGAGGAGAAATCAAGGATGTAATTGGTAAGTTGCAGTGGCAGGAAGACAGTAGCGGCGACAAACAGTAGCAGCGGCGAATAGCTTGGCAGTAGCAGGAGTAATGGAGGACAAAAGAAAAAAGAAAAAAGAGGACTGAGAAGAAGAAAAAGAGAAGAAGAGGAGGGAGGGAAGGAGGAGAAGAGAAGGAGGAGAGGAGAAAACAGTGGTGGCGCAGCGAGCAGTGGGGAAGGATAAAAAAAACGCAGCGGCAGGAATGGGGAAAAAAATATTCTGGTCTGTTGCATCGATGGCGGCTAGGGTTATTGATTTTGTTATACTGATAACGCACAATACTTATGTGTTACCTTTCATAAAAATGCATTCCAATCGTGCGTATTCATCATGATAACGCACATTGCTTGTGCATTATCGTCCAGCTCAATCACACCCACTACCACATAATCGTCACGTCTTTAATAAGATTAATTTGGAGGTTTAACTCTTGATTACTGATAATGCACAGTTATTGTGCGTTATCTTAAAAAAGGACGCACAATCTCTGTGCATTATGGCCATTCCATAATTAAAAAAAATTGGCCACTTTAGTACATTTTTTTTAAAAAAGGACCAATTATAGCAAAAAACCTCGGATAACGATTTGATGAATATAGATGATGAAAAGTTAGAGTTTGAATTTATAAAGATCGAAGGAATTTACAAAGTTAGATTATATGAGGAGTTTATAAAGATCAAGGTTAAATCTTTTTAAAAAATGTGAATATTAAAATATTAAATTTCAGAAAATAAAATTTTCAAATTTATTTATTTAATATATTTAAAAAATATTGTAGTTTATTGTTTGCAAATTAAATATTTAGAAATTAAAATTTTCAAATTCATTTTATTAGATTAATTTTTATTAGATTAATTATTCAATTCACTGTACAATTATAAATATCAGTAGTAGTATTTAATTTTAAATTTTTTGGATGAGTCGTAATAGTGTCTCCACTTTCACATTTTTATTTTTTTTTTATTTTGGGAATTAAAATTTTTAAATTTATTTTTTTAATATATTAAAAATATTGTAGTTTTCGACCGCAAATTAAATTTTTCAGAAAAAGTTTTTAAATTTATTTTAGTAAATTAACTTGCTTTAGGATTCTCAAATCATTAGCAAATAAAGTTTTATTATCAAATTAAAACTCTTCAATTATTATTATCAAATTAAAACTCTTTAATTATTATCTATATCAAATTCATTATTATCTCTTTTTTTTAATAATATAATAGAAAGAAAAAAGGATAAGTTGTCCACGTGGACACCAAGTGACAAAGTGTGCAACGTCAAATTCCTATGTTTTCATATGTATACTAGTTATGTTCCCGTACTTGAAGCAATGGTGAATGTTTACAAAAACGCTTTATACTTTTATTGAATTGTTAATTGAGTGTCTAAACTTTTAATTTGATGAATAAGTACCCAAACAGGTTTTGTAAAAAAACTAACAATTGAAAAAAGTTAACGGTTAATTTTGTCAAGTATCCAAATTAGGGTTCTGTAAAAAAAATAACAGGTTGAACCCTAATTTGGGTACTTGATTGTTAAATGAAAAGTTTTTCAGTAGTTATTTTTTTTATGAAACCTTAAGTTTGGTACTTATTGGTCAAATTAAAAGTTTATGTACTGAATTGACAATTCATTAAAAGTACAAAAGTGTTTTTTAAAATAACCCTAAATCATATAAATATGAAAACCTAATACAAATTGTTAAACCATAATAAAAAAACTTATATATTAAATTGGAAAGTTAATCCAAAGTTAATCCATAATTAATGTAATCCATAAATACATTCATAAAAAAATTCTCATCACACTTATAAACATGAAATCTAAGATTCAATAATATTTAAAAGAAGGACATACCCAAACATATTTTGATGAACTCATTAGCTTCAACTCAAGTATCTGCAGCCTAAAAATCCAACAATCATAATCTATAAGAAAAGAAAACAAAAATAGATTAGTATAGTTAAGAAATACACAAAAAGTACTTTACCTGCACAAATACACATCATCCTCATCAGATGTTAAAAGGAAAACAAATAAATTCATAAAGAAGGACATACCCAAATATATTTTGATGAACTTATTAGCTTCAACTCAAGTATCTGCAACATAAAAATCCAACAATCATAATCTCATAAGAAAAGAAAATAAAAACACATTAGTATAGTCAAGAAATACACAAAAAGTACTTTACCTGCACAAATACATATCATCCTCATCAGATGTTAAAAGGAAACAAATAAATTCATAAAGGACTTCTTAAACCTATAAACTTAAATTTAAAAGTCAGATAACATTTCTTAAAAAAGAAAGTCTAGTAATACTTTTAACCCAAAAAAGTCAAATAATATTAAAAAAAGGACATATTCAAATACATTTTGATACATTCATTAGTTTCAACTCGATTATCTGCAACTAAAAGTTCAACAAAGATAATCTTATAAATAAAAAAGATTAGTAGCCATAATTAGGCATAGTATAATTTAGTCCCAAATACATAAAAAGTAATTGATCACTAAATTGATAGAAGGCCATAAAGATCAAGTTTTTAACAAATGGAAATACATAAAAAAAAGAACGAAAGAAAAAAGAATTATATTAGTTCTTCATGAAATTATATTTAAACGCAAAAAGGATAGTCCAAGAGAAGAAAAAAGCACAAAGAAAAAAAATTATAATTTGTAAACACCTTCCCCATACCGCTCTAAAGAACTAAAATTTGTTCATCTTCTACACTTTAATATATGATGGCTTAGTATATATAATTATCACTCACGAAATGCAAGATTAAAAGATAAATGAATAGAGAAGTTATACTAAGAATGCTTTGCTAATTAAAAATATCAATGGTGGTGGGAGTTTGGTATTAGAAGAGAAGTCACTTTAAAAATAATATATCTAACATCAACTTATAAATATTAATATCTAGATAGCTCCAAATATCATAAAATTTCTAAAAATACTTTACCCCCTAAATAATAGGGATAATTTCAGTTGTCAATAAAAATTAAATCCCTTTCATTTATTTATTATACCTCTTATATTATTTATCAAAAATTTAAAAAATATTTTACTCCTAAATAATATGGAGAGTATTAGATATTTTTCATTTATTATTATCGCGTATATTATAATTTTTTTTTCATTTTTGCATGGGAAGAAAAAAGGAGAAGATGTCCCACAGGCAAGTTTTTATGGGTTTATATATATATATTCTTCTAAATATTTCGGATTCATCTTTTAATATATTTAAAAAATTACCTGTAGTTTTTTGTATGCAAATTATATTTTTCATAAATTAAAGTTTTTGAATTTATTTTATTAGAATTACCACTATCAAATTAAAACTATTTAATTATTATTTATATCGAATTCATTATTATCTCTTTTTTTTAAATTAAATTTTTTGGATTTATTTTTTAATATATTTAAAAAATTATTGTATTTTTTTGTCTGCAAATTATTTAAGTTTTCAAATTTATTTTATTAGATTAACTTGCTTTTTTGTAGGATTCTCAAATCATAAACAAATAAAGTCATATTATCAAATTAAAATTCTTCAATTATCATTATCAAATTAAAACTCTTTAGTTATTATCTATATCAAATTCAATATTATTTCTTTTTAAAAAAAATTAAAATTTCTGAATTTATTTTCTCATTTTCTGCTTTTTATGAATTTCTGAAATTAAGTTTTTCGGATTTATTTTATAATATATTTTAAAAAATATTGCAGTGTTTCAACTACAAATTAAATTTTTTTGAAATTATAGTTTTATAATTTATTTTATTAGATTAACTTGTTTCTTGCAGCTCAAATCATTGGCAAATAAATTTTTATTATCAAATTAAAACTCTTTAATTATCAGTATGAAATTAAACTCTTTAATTATTATGTATATCAAATTCAATATTATCTTTTTTTTTTAATTAATTTTTTCGGATTTATCTTTGCATTTTCTTTTTTTTCTGAATTTTAAAAATTAATTTTTTTGGATTTATTTTTAATATATTTTAAAAAATATTGTAGTTTTTTTACCGCAAATTAACCGTGGAGAATGTTCCGTTGTTTAAAAAACTTTCGGCAACAATATTGGTGCCCTTGGTATAACTAGAATATTCTATTTTATTATCCCTATCCATGCAACATATATATAGCATCAATTTCAAAATCCGCAAATAGCTCAAACAATAAAAGTCTTTCAAAAAGTCTCAAGGACAATCTTCATCCATTCCAAACATAATAAGTAAATATTCTCCAAAAAGATATACCACAAAGAGTTTACTTATACAGAAAGAAAAGTAGGAAATATCCGAATTGAATCACTTTACATTGCAGAGAAATGAAGAAGACTGTTCTTTCTTATGGGAAAAAAATCACTTTACATTGAACCCCATTTGAGGAATAATTCTAAATTCCTCAAAGTAAAGTCTCTTTAGACTACAAAGTGAAAATTTGCTCTCTTTTCGAGGAACAAGTTTCACACTTAAAAACTGTTATATTAAAGTAAATGTATTTTGTTTTGTGAAGTTGTGGAGGAGGATCGTAGTTGGATGTATAGAAAATTGTGCCTGGAGTTGTGGGGAATAATAGTGAGTTTGTGAATAGTGTGAAGCATTTTGTCCATATTGTTTAATCTAAACTAACCTTAATTATCTATTACTACTCCTAATTACCGCTATTCTAAGTCCTACTCTGTATATTCCTGCCTAGTTGTAGAGTTGGCCTTTATATAGAAGGGAAAATTACAAGAAAACAGAGTTTGAATTGAATTAAACAGTCTTGCCAGCCAGGACCAATCGTCGACAGTGTCCACTGTAGGGTTCTGTCCTGCCGTTGCTTTATTATCCATGGACCTACCGCCAACAGTAGATTGGCCTACTTTGCGTGTTAGGTTAGTTCTCTTATTGTCGAAGGCTCTATTTTCGTCAGTTTCGCTCCATTTTCATTTCTTTTCATTGGGTTCTCTTCCAGAGGGTACCTAAGAAAAGAATAAAGGATATTAAACTAAAATATACATTTTTACATATTAAAACATCAAAAAGTGATGAAATTAACATATAGAAATATAACTAATTATGCACATATCAACATATATATATATATATTTGTGTATGTTTACACACACACACACACACACACACACACATATATATATATATATATATAGATTAGTTGATGACTAAAAAACTTAAAGTTATAGTTGGGAACCAAATGCAATAGACAAAAATATGTTGGGGGCAGAAAAACTTAAAATTTATAGTTAGAGACTAAATCCCACCAACGAAAATACGTTAAGGACTAAAGTTGACATTTACTTATGTATATATGTATATATATAAATATATATATATATATATGTGTATATACACACAAACACACACTATACATGCACTTGTACATGATGGTGGGCATGGGCAGTAAGAGATGACTACCAACATATCAAAAGCACTTAACATTCTCCTGAAAAAAGTTAGAGTCTTACATTTAAAAGCCTTAGTTGAATTGATATTCCACAAACTTGTTAAGTACTTCAACCAGTATTGTCAGGAAGCCTAGAACTGTGTGAATCCATTTCCGAAAAGGGTTTTTGACAAGTTTCGTTAGATCAAATTAAAATTAAGAGAGCACATAGTTACACTGTATAATCCACGAGCTAGTATTTTCATGGTTAAATCTTCTGTACGGGTTTATGGTCTCGGCAACAACGTATACACTTTGAAAATGAAAGAAAGATTAAGTAGTTGTCAAAAATGGTACAGATATACATTCCCTTCTTCACATGCTCTTGTAGTTTGTAAAGAAAACAATGCAAGAACTTACATTTACGTGCCAGACATATATTCATGAGAAACTTACAGACGAACATACCAATATGACTTTTATCCGCTTGTGTGCATGAGGACTTTTGGAGATATGACCTATATCCTCCAAATATGAACAATCAACGGGGTCAGAAACAGGATACAAGTTTTTGTGGAGAAATGGACTATCGAAGCCTAGATTCTCCTCTAAGATGTAGAAGATGTCGTATCCTCGGACATAATAGAAAAACTTGTAATAACTCCGGTCTAAGCAATGTATAAGTTTCTTTTTTTCGAAGTGTTGTAATATTTTACTTTTTATGTGAATGATATCTCTTCTTTGAATTTTTTCTAGGTAATTTTTTTATAAATTCTTTTACTTAAATCAGTTATAAATTAATATCATAAAATATGCAACAAGTGACCAAAACAAAAAATACTTTAAATTACTTCTACGTACTTTTTTATAAATTATTTTACTTAAAACGGTTATAAGTATTATCATAAAATATACACCAAGTTATATACATAAAAAATACTGTCTTTTTTTTGAAAAAAGAGAAATACTTATAAGTTTGGCAATAAAAAAGTTTTACAAAAAAGCTTATGTGGAAGATAACGCATATCCCAAATTCGTTATCAATAAGGATAATGTATTTGTTGTATGCATGATCAGTCACATCAGCCAATTAGTAGCATATAATAATTTTAATAGCATATTTATCTTAAATCTAAGTCAATAAAAATGTCCAGAATATTTTTATTGTATCACAAAATTTACATAACAATCTTAAAGGGTTTTCCAAAACATTCTTTTATAACCCTAATGTCTTTTTATTAAATTCTCCACGTATCAAACCTATCACGGATATATTGAATCTTTTTAAGGGAAAATATATCGAGTTGTTAATTTAGATTCCTAAAATTTTTTTACCTATATTAACGTTATCCAAAATACTAACTATTTCTATTTCGCTACATCTAATTATAAGAAAATGAATAAAAATAAATAACAATACAACATAACAACAAATATTCTCTCTTTATTTGCAACTTGAAAGCTGTCATTTAGAAAGTTTTCTTAAAACCAACCTACTTCTAAATGATGGTAGGGTCGGGAGAAAAACAACCTACCGGCAATGGTAGGGTCACCCTATCGTCTCCGGTAGCTTTCTATTCCTGGGGAAGTTGGCATCAAACTACCTACCGCCGACGGTTGGTTCTATCCTACCATCGCCGGTAGGCCTCGAGAGTGGCATGTTTATAACCACATTTTTTTGGCGAGAATTTGTTATGCAAGTGGACTTTTAGCTCCTAATTAAGAGAATTATGTGTAATTGAAGCCCTAAATATTAGTTAAGCTTGGCTTCACCCCTTAGTCTATAAATACCTCTTAATAACCTCCTTGCAAGACTAATTGTGAATTTTGCTGAAATTGATTGAGAGAGAGTTCTCTATGGTCTCTTAGGGTTCTTCACCCTTCCATAGCTTAGCTTGCTAATGGTTCTAGTCCTTAGTTGTGAGGAATTGAATGCTTTAGGATGATGAATCTATGGAATTCAATTGTTCATCTCAATTCCGCTTATTGATTGAGTCTAGAGTTGTGTTCTTCTCTCTATTGATTCTAGGTCTTCTATATTGTGTGTTTGGGGTTTTGAGATGTTTGTTGCTTCAAGGTTTTAATCATCAATATAGGAAAGAGCCTAAACCTCTCAATGCTTGGGTTTATGGAGAATTGTTCTTCATAGGTTCTTCATTAGAAGTTGAAGCCACAAATCCTCACTAGAGGTACTTCAAATCAAGGAGGAGATCTTGGGAGAGATTTGGATCTAATCCTTCAAGCATAAGAGGATTCATATCATATAGTAACAAAACTCAAAGCATCTTCTTCAACTCCAAAGTTATCTTCATGCCATGCTTCATCTCTTTGAAATTCCTATGAGGTCTTGATGTAGATCCCAAATTTTGAGAACTTCTTCCATAACTATACCCTCCATGGTAATAACTATCATAGTATCTCTTAAAATCATCTCTTTATAGAACCTCCCATCCATATTGCCCTCATAGCAATCATAAGAATTATGCCTATAAGATCCCACATAAGGAGAGAAGTTATCATATCCCCACTGAGTATGAGAAGTGACATGCTCTCTCATGTTGTTTTGATTTTCGTACTCCATAGATAGATTAGTTATGTTACCTCTCATATTTGATATGTCTTTTCCATATGTTGAAGCTCTTGCATGATAACCTCATTGACTCCAAATTGGAATGAGGACTTCCACTAGTTCCTCCATTGTGATGAGTAGGTATTTGAGTCTCCATAAACAAACCTACAAATTAACAATAAAATAACAAAAGAAGTACCTCACATGTCAGTCCGTATGTGTATACACTCTTTTGATGATTATTCGGTTCTCTTGTGTTTAACTCTCTTATGGCTTTTATAACAATACGCTTACCCTCTTGCCTTTTTCCAAACTCTCACCTCACAAGAGTTCTTTGAGTCTTCAAACTTCCTCCCCCAAAATCACCAAAGGCAATCAACCACAGACAATTTCTAATTAAACACTTAGTTGAGGAGTTAAAGAAGTTCAAAGAGCTAGGAGTTTCAGCAAACACTTATAGTGCAAGAGTTCCAAAAACAATCCAAGAGCAATTCAAGCCAATCGAGATCAATTTAATCACACAAAGAAGTATAAACACTGAAAGAAAGAAATTAGAATCCAAAAATAACTAAGAAAAACAAAACTAGGTTAAACAAAAAAGTAAGAGAACTAACAAAATTTTCAAGGAAACAGAGGTCACTGATACCCTATAACTATAATCACAATAACTCATAAAATACAAATCTAAATTGAGTGAAATTAGTTTAGAATGAAGAGAAGCTCGACGAGGATGAATTTGAGTACAAAGTTCATTTAAATTGGGTAAGTATAACATGAGTTATAAACATATTAATCCACATTTCCAATAGTTTTGGTTTCTGAACAGATTGAAAGTTTTTATCAATTTGATCCATTAAATCAAGTCCAAATCCAATGAAAGTAATTGAAAATGATCAATAACTCTTAGTAGTTGAGATCTATATCAAATTTTACATAAACAAAACTCAATATTACTTCAGAGCATGCTAATTTTTTTGCATTAATATTTCTGTCCGAGAATTTTCATGATTTTCATGTATTTTGTATGGATCATCATATACTCTTTTTTTTTTTTCACGAAATTTTCAGTAAATAAACACAAAATAGAACTTACTTTTAAGATGGTTTTGATACCAAATGATATGAATCTTGTTGTACAAAGATCAAAAGCCTTCAACTAAGCATCCCAAGGACCTTTTGCCTTCAATAGGAGTTGAATACTCCCTATCCTCAAGCAACTCCTAGCCAATCTAAGGACCTCTTGAATCCGTATTAAATATTCATTCCTTCACATGCCAATTCAAAAATGGGAATGTTTACCTGTCACCTAATTAATCTCTTGTGAAGAAGACCTTGCTCTAGGACAATTACAAGGATGTAATATAAAAGAGTAGGAATGAAGATCAAATTGAGAACCCTTGGATCTTCCCAATACAAGTGTTCAAGAAAATAAATCTAAGGATTAATTAAACCCTATATGAAGTTCAAGGAGAAAACCTCAAAACTTATGAACCCTAGAGATAGCTCTTTAATTTTCATAAATTCATCAATTAGTCTTACAATTATAGGCTATAGAGGGGTATTTATAAAAATTAGGCTAAACCCTAACATGAACATGGTTATGGGTCAACCCAAGACCCATTAGGGACTCAAATAAAAGTTGTAAATTGAATTAAAATAGCAATTCATGCCCACACTTAACAACACATTGAAACAATTCAGTACCTTATTACAGACAGTAGGTGAACCTACTCTCGGCGGTAGGTTGTTGACCCTTCGCCTTAGTTTGGTTGGGGTGAAATCAAGGAGGGGAGTAGGAGGGGATGTAAATATGAATATAAATGTCATATTTACGTCATTTGGTTGCAACGTAAAAGTGGAGGGAATGTAAATGGGGAGGGCGAGCTCTTCTCTCCACGTCAGCAAATTAGCCCCTCCAAAAACAGACGGATCGAGACATAAATTATATTAAAAAGTCCATTATATTCTCTTACAAATTAGTTTATTACAAATTTATCCTAGACCAAACTCCTACTCCATATATATAACATTCCGAACTTTGTGAAATCAATATAATAGTAAATTATATATAATAAAACTATTTACCTTCTACTTTTCACTCCAACCAAACGGAGAGAAGTAATGCGATTTACTTCTCTTCCACCCCTACCAAATAATTTTGAAGTAAATGAATATACTTCCTCTAGTGGAAGTAAATGTTTCCACTCCCCCTCCTCCTTCCCCTTCCTTTTCCCCTCCGCGAACCAAGCTAGGGCTTCAGCCGGCTTTAGGTACAAGGCCTATTATCAAGGGTAGGTCCTGTTTCCAAGAGATCTTCAATCTTTACTCCTCCAACTTGCTACATTGGTTGCTCTGTTCTTAGGATATGATTCATAAGCAATTTTGGAGGTTTATTGATATCTTCCAAGCCTTCTATCTTGAACTTTAATCCTTCCTTCATGAATTCTTCAATAAATTCCACAATTCTTTTGCCATTCCATCCTCGTGTCCTTTGTTCCTCTTTGATCTTGCCCTAGTGATTGGTCCTTCAATTAATTAACTCTTTAGCATCTTGATTATTCTGATTCATATCATTTGGGTAACAAGACCATGACTCTTCAATTCATGAAATCGACGAGTGGTAAAATAATCGAAAAAGAAAAAGGGGATACCATAGAAGCAACTCACTGATATGATTTAGGATCTTCGTTGGAATCAAGTCTTCATATCAATCTCTCAAGGACCTTGCCTTCAATAGAACTTGATCTTCTTCAACAACACCCGCCCATTATTCAACCCAAACTATTAACAAATGTATATGAGAGGATCTTTTCCTTAATTGCTAATCAAACAAAGGGATTAGATATCCCCCACCCAATTAGATGAATTGAAGAAGACCTAAGCTCTAAAACAAATCACAAGGATGTGATCATAATAGATTTAGGAATTGTGATCAAATTAAGAACACTTAAATCAACCAAATCCAAGTATTCAAATAAAATCAATCTAAGGAAGGATAAAACCCTAGATGAAGTTCTAGGAGAAAGCCTCAAAACTTAAAAACCCTAAGAGAAAACTCTCAAATTTCATATATCATTCATCTTCAACTTACTTACAGAAGGAGGAATAATAGGATATTTATAGAGAAATCCTAACTCCTTTTCTAAAACCTAATGAGTAATAAAAAGACTTAATTATCCTTTTAACAAAGTTTATTACAAACTTGGAAATAATGAAACCAAGAATTAATCCAAAAAATACAAAAATTCACTAAACATTGAAATTATTCCTTTTAATCCCGAGGCCTACCGAGGATGGTAGGGTGGGAACCTACCATGACTAGTAGGCTCTGTTCTTTTCTTCATTGCTTCTTTTTGTCGTCTATGATGGCCGGGAGCTTCTAGTTAGATTCTATTGACCTTTTTAGGACTTCAATGCATCTTGGAAGTCTTGTGAACTCTTCCAAGTCTTCTAATTAAATATGGAATGCCTCAATTGAAGCTTCAACTATGCTTCTTTCAATTCTCTAGTTGCTCTTATTCAAATTTTTGAACAATTTTTTGTCGATTCGTATCATACCCCTCTCTTAAAAGGATTCGTCCTTGAATCCATTCCTTCAAATATCCTCAACAAGGTGAGCAACATTAGAATGGATTTTAACAATATAAACATTGTTAAGATTTAAACAATTGAAATCCAAATGCCGTCTAAACAAAGAAAAAAAGAAAGGACGCTAGAACCTCTTTGAATGGTCTATGATATTCAAATGTTGTATGATCAACAAAGTTCAAAGTAAGATAGTGCAAATAAAGACAATGCAAGAAATACTCAAAGATTACAAGACTTCTTCCAAGGAACGCATAAGTGAAAGTATAGAAATCTTGTAAATCAAACATAGTGACAACATTTTCCACAAAGTCCTCAAAAGGCCGAGGAAACTGGAAACTCAAGTTTTCTAAATCTTTCAAAATGAAGAATATAAAGTGTTATAGAAGTTAAAGTTTCCAAAAAAGAAGTGTTCCTTCAAAAGTTGTAAAAATAACTTTAAAATGAATCTTTTTAGGAACAACTTTCTTGACCATTCTCCAAAGAAAAGATTGATATCAACATCCTTAAAAGGAAGATGATAATAGAAACTAGTATCACCACTAAACTCAAAAATTAAACCAAAAGTCATGAGTTTGAAATGTCTCTTGTTTAAGAGGGTAGTGATATTGGAAATGCACCTTAAAAATGGAACCAAAAGCATTTGGAAATAAAGAATAGACTTTATATTTTATAAATTCAAACACTTCAAATTAAATTGTGATGAGGAAAAGTAGACATAAAATTTTAACAATTCCAAGATTTTCTACTTTCCTCTTCTGAAATAATTTCCTTCAAGAACTTTTTTAAAGATAGATGATAGAAAAAAGTCCCATTGAATCTATATTTCAAAAATGTTATCCAAGAGTTCTTCCAAAAACTAACAATTGAAATGAACAATTTCCAATGCCACTCCTTAAAGGTAGGTGGTAGGAGAGATGCTTATCAATGAAAGCTTTCCAAGATTATTCAAAAGAATCATTTCTCACATTAACTTTAAAAAACACACAAAGAACGACGTTAAACATTTCAAATCCAATTTCTACCTTGGCTTCAAAATCTTTTAATGATAAAAATTTCTTAAAATGCACATGATAGAATTTAAAGCCTTGGTCATTTCCAATCAAAGTGTTCAAAGAATGATTCTCATTTGGAAATTCATGTTTGTTACAAGAAAATGCAATTTATTCGCAAAAAAGGTCTCAAGTTGGTTATAAAGAGTAAAACCATTGATATTCCTCATAAAAACACCAAGGAAAGGTAAAACATAGTCACATTGCTCAATATACTTTCTCGTAGACTTATCATGAAGAACATCAAATAAGGTACATGGCTCAAAACCAACATCGTTAGGATCAACAAGGGAAGCATCATTTAACGTACCAAAACCATAGGAAGAAGGATCAAATTTAGCACTACTATGCATCAATAGATCCTCAAGAGAATAGCATAGGAAGAAAGACATTTAGAAGTACAATGAACGATAAGAAAGAGACCTCCCCAAAAGAGATGACACATACATCTCCAACTATGCTCATATGAGAAATGAAAGAGCTAAAAACAACTTTAATTTCTCATAAGAAACTTCATGAAATAAAAAAGAAGGGTTAAGAAAAGGGCTCATTGATGAATTTTCATGGTATTGAAATAGCTCTTTTCCAACTATCTCTCCTTGGTCTTCACTCTTCATGGTGTGGTTCCTTCCAAGCTTTGATGTCCACGTACAAGGATGTTCAAGAGAATTCCTATAAAAATAAGTACAAAAGAATTCAATTTATTCCTTGAGAAAGTGATAAAAAAATAGATAACAAGTAGGATAGAAGCTTATTGTATTATTTATGTTGCAGTCCAAGCTCCCTTCATTCTCCAAGTTTTGTGTCAAAACATTCTGCACACATGAAGAATCACCAATAAGAATAGAGTTACTGGGGCTAGTAAAAACACTCACTACCTCACTCTTGCCAAGTGCAACTACCTCTTTTTCTTTTTGTTCTTACTCTCTTGTTTTTCAATAAAGCACTCATTATCTTTTGTACTCTCACTTTTATCAACCTCACACTCTTTTTCGTTTGAGCACTCAAAATGTTCACTCTCTTTTGAAAGAATAGAGATGGAATCAAAGATACATGATCTCTCAACTAATCTCTCTTTCTCTTCTACTCTATCTTTTTCTTTAGTTTTAATGCACTCTTCTTTTTAAATGCTCTTCCCATACATGTTATCACAAGAATCCCCATTAGATTTCTCCTTCTCAACATGTGTTTCAAGACTCTTTTCAATTTTAGCATGTGGAAGCTCCTTTAATCTTGGAAGTTCTTCAACTATTGATGGTGTCAAGGGTTGTACCTTTGCAACTTCTTGAGATGGCATGGAAAGTTGTGTATCCTCACATCCTTTAGCTTTCATGAAGCTCTTTTCCTTTTTTGCATGTTCAAACATTCTTTTCCTTTCTTTCAACTTCTTTTGCTCCTTATAAACTTAGTGTTGCACCAAAGACGTATGAGTGAATCTCTTACCATCCTTGGTGAAGTTGAAAGCATTCTTTTCCCCGTTATATATAGCTTTCCTATCATATGCTTCCAACTAAAAAAAGGACCCACTTGCATGGGTGCTACATTACATAACACATCATCTTTATAAGATCTCATAGAAATAGACCCCCACACTTGCTTGGTAACTATGACTTCAACATTATCACTTGACCAATGGCATATGTAAGGATTAGGATATTAAAGAAGAGGCAAAGTCAAATATTCAACCAGGTAAGTACTAGCTATATTAACACAACTAATACCATTAACAACAAGATTAGCAAGTCTACCTTGCACTTTGCATTTAGTATGAACAACATGCTCATTTGATTTTCCCTCCTATAGACATTTTGATCAATCAGGCTCTCATGGTAAACTCCTCTACTATAACTATGATCTCCAAAGTCATAACAATCATGAGGTCCTTTATAACAACCATAAGGACTATGTTCGACATATTTAGCATTAACTATTTCATAACCGCCATAATCATCATAAGAAGTATGGCCATAAGATTTAACATAAGAAGAGAAGTTATCAACTCTATTATGTCTTTAAGGAGTGAAATTTCCACTTCCATGGTTGTTGCCACCATAAGCATTGACTCCATTACCACCACCATGATGGAAATTATGCTTATCCCTTGCAAACTTAGTTTGAAAATCCTCTTGTTTTCTCATAGCTTCCTTCCTTTGCCATGATGAATTAGACCAAGTATACTCTATTTATTTCTTGTTTAGACTTGCCCAAAAATGTTAGAAACAAAACAAAGGAGCTCCCATCACTTCCTCAGTGTTTACTCTCTTTAGATGATCACTCATTTCACTCTTGTATGCGCTCTTTATGACTTTTATAATAATGAGCTCACCCTCTTTTTTTTTTTTTCAAACTCTCAACTCACAAGGGTTCTTTAAGCTTTAAACTTCCTCCACCACAACCATCAAATGTAACTAACCAAAGATAGACTTCAATTAAATACTTAGTTGAGGTTTAAAGGAATTCAAAGAATAATTTCAGCAAACACTTGAAGTGCAAGAGCTTAAAAAATAATCCAAGAGTAATTAGAGATAATCAAGGACAATTGATCACCATAAAGACATAGAAACACAAAAATAAAGCAATTAAATTTCAAAAACAACTAATAAAAACAAAGCTAAGCTAATTGAAGAAGAAAGAGTGCTCAACAAAATTTTTTCAGAAACCAGAGTTCATTGTCACCCTATCACAAAAACGGCATTAACTCGGCAATTATAGATCCAAATTGAGCCAAACAAATCCAGAAATATGCATAGCTCAATGAGGATGAATTTAAGTACAAATTTAGTTTAAATTGGATAAGTATATGAGCAAATTAATCCACACATTCCAAACAGTTTTGGTATCTAGACAGATCGAAAGTTTTTATCAATTTGATATATCAAATGAAATCCAAATCCAATGAAACCAATTGCAATTGATCAATAAATCATAGAATGAGAAATCCATGTAAAATGTTTGCAGAAAAAACACAATACATCTTAGGATCAAGCCAATCCATATCAAATATACTTTTTTTTTTTTTTTTTTACAAATTTTGCAACAAGTAAGCATAAATTAGAGCTTAGTGTGAAGGTTTCTCTGATGCCAAAATGCTATGAGTTAGAATTTCAATGGAATAAAGTCTTCATATCAATCTCCCAAGGACCTTGCCTTCAAAAGGGCTTGATCTTCTTCAACAACACCCACTCACAATTCAACTGTATGAAGAGGATATTTTCCTCAATTGCTAATCAAACAAAGGGATTGGATTTCCCCTACCAAATTAGATCTATTGAAGAAGACCTAAACTCTAAAATAAATCACAAGGATGTGATCAATAATATATATAGGAATTGTGATAAAATTAAGAACCTTGGATCAATCCAATACTAGGAATGATGAAATCCTAGATGAAGTTCAAGGAGAAAGCCTCAAAACTTAAGAACCCTACGAGAAAACTCTCAAATTTCATATATCATTCATCTTCAACTTACTTACAAGAGGAGGAATAATAGGATATTTATTGAGAAATCCTAACTACTCTTCCTAAAACCTAATTAGTATTAAAAAGACCTAATTATCTTTTTAACAAAGTAAATTACAAACTTGGAAATAAAAAAAACCAAGAAATAATTCGAAAAAAATAACTAAAACTGACTAAACATTGAAAATTTTCCTTTTAATCCAGCAGCCTATCGGGGACTGTAGGGTGGGAACCTACTATCACTGGGAGGCTCTGTTCTTTCCCTTCATTGCTTCTTTTTATAGTATATGATGGTCTGGAGCATCTAGTTTGATCCATTGACCTTCTTAGGACTTTAATGCATCTTGAAAGTCTTATAAACTCTTCCAAGTCTTCTAATTAAATCAGGAATTCCACAATTGAAGCTTTAACTATGGTTCTTTAATTCTCTAGTTGGTCCTATTCAAACTTTTGAACAATCCTTTGCCGATTCGTATCACTTACAATGGTGCTGACATCCCAAAAGAGGGTTAAGAAGAAGAAGGTCAAACCGGTAATACCTTTCCTACTTTAATTGTTAACATGGCTAGGAATATTAGCACTTTAGAGGAGCTTGCCCCTTTCACAATCGATAATCAACCTTTGTGCATCACTTTTCCTTAAGTAATTAATACATTTAAGTTGCATTCTGGTTTTATCCAATTCTTGCCTACGTTTTCATGGTTTACCCGGTGAGGCACCACATATGCATTTAAGTAAATTTCATGTTGTTTGCTCTAATTTGAAACCTGGAGGTTTTAAGAAATAAGTGATTAAATTGCGTACTTTTCCATTTAGTTTATAGGGTGTAGCTAAAGATTGGTTGTATGATTTATCACATGATTCTATAACTACTGGTGATTCTTTGCAACATGCTGTTTTTTTTTTTTTTTAATATTTTATTGCATCTAGGGCTGCATCAATTAGAAAAATATATTTGGAATTAGGCAATTAAGTGGGCAAACCTTGCATGAATGTTGGGAAAGGTTTAAAAAATTGTGTGCTAGTTGTCCTAATTTTCAAATAAGTGAGCAATTACTAATTCAATATTATTATGAAGGCTTAACTCCATTTGATAGAACTATGATTAATACTACTAGTGGTGGTGCCCTTGTGTATAAAACCCCACAAGCTGCTCGTGAGTTAATTGCAAGCATTACATCTAACACACATAATTTTGTCAAAATAAGTGAAGAGCCTACGAAAGTTAGTGAAGTGGGTACATATGCACTTGATCTTTGTAGGGAAATTTTTTTGTGGGAATAATAACATGAATGCACAAGGTAAGGCACATGGATTTTTCACAGAATATAATCATACCACTAGTGCATGTCCTACTTTCTATGAAGGTGAATGTGTTAATCTTGTAGGAGGTTTTCGTAATCCAACACAAAAGGATTAATCATTTCTGAAGCTCATACAAGGAAGAGCGGAGAGATCACTGTAACTTTCAATGGGAAATCAATGATTTGTTCCCGATTCTTCTCATATCTTATCCCTCCTAAAATGCAATCTCAAGAGATGTCCCTTGAAGACATGGTTAAATCCCTCACTTCTAGTAGGGTAGAACATAGGGAATAAGGAGGACAATTGGCTTTTGAGATCATCAAATCAAGGATCAACTATCCAACAAACTCCCTTCTCAACCCCTTAATCCTAGAGAGAATGTTAGTGCTATAACTATTAGGGTTAGTAAGGAGTTGAAAGAGTTTGAGAGGAAGAAGCCAGTAGATCAGGAGAATTAGTTAGAAGTAGTTTCCCAACCCAACTTCTAGTGAAGAAATTAAAGTGAACAAACCTAAAGTGGAAGAGTCATCTATTCCTATTAAGGTCAAACCACCATTTCCTAATTTAGGAGTTAGAAAAAGATGTTTTGGACGTCTTTAAGAAAGTAGAAGTCGATATCGCTTACTTGAAGCTATTAGACAAGTACCTCGCTATGCTAAGTTCCTTAAGGAACTATGCACAAACGAGAAGAAGCTTATGGAAATGAGAGAGTAAGAGTGGGAGGGGGAGGGGGAGAGGGGGGAGGGGCAATTTATGCCGTTCTATAAAAGAAACATCCTGCTAAAAAAAAGATCCTAGTATGTTTCATGTATAATACTATAAAGAGTTATTAAAGTTTATGGTTATACCTAATTTCTCAAAACAGAAACCATGTTTTGACATTTACAAAGAAGGGGCTATCAAAAGCTAAAATAAATTGAAATATGAAGGGGCTAACCTGCTTGGGTTTACATAGATGGCATGTAAAAGAATTTTGTACTTAAGATGGACCTTTAAAAATGAAAATTTGTAGTACTATATTTGGATTAATATTACTTTTGGAAAAAAATATTTTGCAAAAGTTTAATTTTTTACTAAAGCTATTAGATTTAAAAATTTTAAAAGATTAAATTAGAAGATTTTTTTTTTAACAATGAAATAGGACTCTCATTAAATAAAATCATGAGTAGACTAAGCTCGTAGAATATACCATTATATTATTGTAAAACAACAAAATTATTTTCGACCCAATCCTTCCACACTAATATTACATTAGGATTTTGATGAAAAGTATGACACTAGGGTGTATTTGGACAACTAATTACCTCTAATTTTTTTTTTACCAGAAGTGAGCAACGTGACGATAAAGCATCCATCCCTTAGGTAACTCCAGCTAACTTGTCAAGCTAAATGTTATGAGTTTGAGTCTCCTTGTGAGCAGCTTCATTTTGCATTTTCAGCCTTGTGTTGCAGTTGGTCTTAATTGTGCCATATAGTTCTCCCTCTTAATTGGTCAAAAACATCCCGAACACAAAGTTAAAAAAAAAAAAAAAAAAGAGAGAAAAAAGACTAATTTATTTTTCTTTGAATTTTAATAAACAATTAACTATCAAAAAATTAGAAAAATTACTTTTTCCAAACAAAAATTTAATCCAAATACATTTTATAATTGTGGATATTAAGAAATTAGAAAAGTTCATTTCAATTGCTCTATTATAAACTGTTGTTGTTCATGATTTTATTTTATTTTATTTTTTCTTAGGTTTGACTCTGAACTTTTTAAGATAAAGATGTCTAGAAGCTCTTGAAGAATTAATAACACCGATCATTTATATCACATTGAACCCTCAATTCAGTAAAAGAACCCTGAATTTCACTAATATTACAATTTGAATCCATATTTTTTTGTTGATGATATTACTTTATTCCAAAGGGCACATTCAAAAGATAAAAAATAAAACATCATCCATTTAGAAAACTAACGTGCATAACCTTTTACTTGATGACATGCTCAACTCTATCAAACGAAGAGGAGCAAAGATTGCATATATTTTAAGTGACAAAAGTCTGCATGTTACTGTGAAACAAGATTCATAACATGGACTATCTACTTAAGATATGTGAACCTTGTGTAAGTAAAATAAGCCTACAATGAACCTTCTTTTTCAAACAAATTGGGAAACACACCTCAACTGTGAACTTCCAATACTCATTTCAAGAATCTCACCTCATCTTTATCTTCTTTTTAAACTCTAATTTATAATCTGAGTACCATTAGGATGCACTTTCATACAAGGGCTTACTAGTGATTCAAGGGGAATGCTAGTTTTCTTCTAGAACTCTTACAAATGGAGGATTTAGGCAACACGTATGACACTAAGAATCAGAAGAATTACACAGCAGAACATAGTGATCATTTTTTGTCCATCTCACAGACTTTGTAGATATCCCCTCCTCCAAAGGAGCTTTTGGATGTAAGCTGTCATTTATAGCTGTACAAGTACATCATCTCTCTCTTTCTGAGATTCACTACATGAGGTGGCCCCACAGTTTTCTGATTAAAGGTAAACCTTGAAAAGCAAAGAAAACCACTTAAATTAAGGGGGAAAAAGAAAGAAAGAGGATTTTATGATTCACTAAGAAAGACATCTTATCAATAGAGTGCTGCAAATCATCTATAACCATTAAAATCACATAACAAAAGAATGTTCAATCACTTCAGCTCCAGAAGCCAAAATTCATTGCAAAAGTAGCTATATTATTCTAGGCTAGCATATCAATCCTACCATTCTGAATAGGAATAGATTCGAATTACTTAGGTTAGGTTTGTGGACTTATGTGAGTGTAAAACTTGCGCTGTGATCTTACAAATCACGTAATAGACTACTTAATATATAATTAAATATCTAAAATTTCTATCATCTGAGTAATATAAGTATCCTTTTAAATGAATTTAAAATACATAAGTTCCAAAGAGAGATCAAAATCTTATAACCCCTAATTATCTATATTTTTCAGTTCCGAAGCACTGAAATTACTTTGATACAACATTAGGAATTAATCTCAAAATAAAATTATACATTAGAAATTTCTTTAAAGTTAGATCATCTAAATTTTGAGAAAAGGGTAGAAACTTGATGGCAATTAAGCATTGGAAACAAAAAAAATAAGGCAAAAATATACCAAATGGTAGACTAAATAATGGTGATAGAAAAGAAGACTATCTACCTAACTAAATACTGTCTCCGTTTCGAAACAAATGGTGTTATATATTCTTGCATAGATATTAAGGGTCTTGAAATAAAGATAAAGTATGACTTGTTTACTCTTCATTAATATTGAGAGAGAAATATAAAAAAGGAGTTATTGGAGAGAAAAAAGAAGAAGAGAGAGGAGGATAAAATTGTAAAAGGAATAATAAGTTATCTTTAAAAGTTGTAAAAAGACACTTATTATGAAGCAAAATAAAATTTTAAAAAGGAAATTGTTTTTAAACAAAGAGAGTATTAGGGAAATAAAGAGGAGAGAGTAGACTAAACTTGAAGTTTTGTCTAATTACCCACTCACGGAATTGGTTTAAGATAATGGGGGTAAGCTTCCCTTTTCATAGTGCGCCTAAGTTGCTTAAAAATGGAAGAGGGGTTTGTTGGGGGGGGAGGATTTCTTATCATAGGAAGTGAATTAGGGGCTAAGGTAAGCGACTTTAATAATGATAATATTGATTTTAATAATATTAATAATAATAATAATTTTAATAGCATACAATATTCATATTGTATCACAAAAATTACGTAATCATCTTAGGTTTTCCAAGACATTCTTTTATAAACTTAATGATTTTTTATTAAATTCTCTACTTATCAAAGCTATCACAAATATATTGAATTTTTTTAAGAGAAAATATATTGAATTGTTAATTTAGATCCCTAAAAGGCTTATACAAATATAAAAATATTCTAGAACTTCTCACAAATATTTATTCCATCACAGGTAAATTCTCTTTTCCAAACATCCCCAATATCAACATTTTGCCCCAAATATTTCAATTTCGCTACATCTAATTATAAGAAATTTATTAAAAATTAAGAACAATACAACATAACAACAAATATTCTTTCTTTATTTGCAACTTGAAAGCTGAAAATTTCTTAAGAAATTTTTTTAAAAAGTTGTATTTCTTAGGAAAATACAACATAACAACAAATTTTTTTTAAAAAAGTTTATGTTTAAACATTAATCGTAAGAAACAATCAATGTCCAAACAATTGTGTTAATTTTCATCTTTTGAACAAAAAATTAATTGAAATATTGATATATGTATATACATACATATATATACACACACAAAAGAAATTGCATAAAAGATATTTAAATGCAGTAATATTTAACTATTCAAATTTAATCTTACAAGTTATATGCATAGAGTTTTATTACTACATATAGTCTATCAACTAAATATCTTAAGTTCATGAACATAAATGAAGATAGTTTGTAAAAAACAAAAAATGTTAGCTTGCATATAATAAATTTTTAAGAAGCCTGATGCTTAATGCTCAGTGCTTAAAAGATTAATACAAATAACAATTAAAACATTTAAACAGTTAGGCAAGCATTTGTTTATATAACTAAGAATAAAAAATATTTTTAAAAGGAAAAAACATTACCGTACATATTTTCCGAAGCCAGCCATGCTGGAATTCAACACTATTTGACCAAACGAAATCATTAGCCAAACCCAAAAAAATAACTGAAAATGGTATGAAATAGGTAAGTTTATTTGTTAAAATATAAAATTACACTAAATGGAAAAAAATCTTCATCGTTTTAAGCATCTAGAATTTTGTTTGATATGGAAACCTTTACAAAATTATTATATTCTCAAAGAAGAATACATACACAATCTATCATACACAACATTAATTTATCTATATATTATATCAAAGTATTTAGATATTGTATTTTTTTGAAGTATACAAATATATCATTTCATCTTCTATAGATTTTAGTAGTAATAACCATAATAAATCCTCGTGGAATACATTTATTTAATAGAATTTTAATGTAGAGAACAACGAGAGAATGGACTGAGGGCGAACTCACCAAAATGCTGATTAATTCTTGTATTGGTAACACCTTCTGGCACAGGGACATTTGTTTGGAATCTTTCAAGTAGAGGAATATTTATATACTATCCCGAGAAAATAGAAACAGTGCTCGATTGAGCTAATACATTAAAAAGAATATGAAAAACCTTAGAGGGGGGTGAATAAGGTTTTTTGGCTAATTTTAAAAAATCTTTTGTGTGATTAGAAAGATAAACCTCCAATTTGTTTGTGAAAGATTTCTAAAGCTCTTTTTAATAAGAATCCACACAAAGCACAATCTTATAGAATTGGCAATTAAGAAATGAGCAAAGAATTAAAGAGTATGCATAACAATTTATAGTGGTTCACTCTCTCCAAGAGCTACATTCACTACCTTGAGCCTCAACCCAAGGATTTCACAAATCCACTAACTTCAAAGTTGATTACACAACTACACAATGAGGTTCACCCTTCAAGGGTTTTACACCAAAACCTCAAACACAACAACACAACAAGTTTATCAAAGGATCACCCAAAGGGTTTTCCACAAACCTTTGATCACAATAAAAGAATAGAGAGAGTTAGGAACAATGTTACCAATTTAGCTTGAGAAGAGGAAGATTACAACTCAATGATATACTTCTACAAGCACCTCTTTTCTTCTTCTTTGATGAATGATCAATAATGAAGCTCAAGAAGATTTTGTTTGGGATTTGATAATAATTTGCAATAAATGAATTTTTGAAGCTCTTTAAATGTCTTGAAAGTTCTCAATGAATAATTCCCAAACTTCTTGCCTTAATAGCTGAGAATTGAGTGTATATATAGGATTATAAAGCACAGGACCGTTGCCTAAGAAAACTAGGCTGAAACTTTTCAGAAATGACCGTTGCTTCTGTGCAACGGTAATATTTTTTTACACTGACAGCTAAAACCGGACGACCGGTTCCAGAAAACGGACTTCCGGTTCTTTGAAACAGAAAGATTCGGACTTGAGTTTTCTAAAAACGGACTGCCGAATTTTGTGCTATGGAAAAACGGAACCAGTTTATAAAACCGGACTGCCGAATTTCTGAACAGAAATATTCGGACTTGATTTTTCTGCAAACGGACTGCCGAATTTTATACCTTGAAAAAACGGACGATCGGTTTTAAAAACGGACTTCCGAATTGAAAAAACGGACGATCGATTTTAAAAACGGACTTCCGAATTTCTGTTTTTCCTCAGCCAAGTTTTTTTTCTGAACAAAACTTTCTTCCAAGTTTCAAAGGCATTCTTGACAATTTTTAAAGAGAAGAAAAACTATCCAAAACATCTTTAGTCAAGAATACTTGGATTTTATCAAAGGATTATATTTTAGAAAAACCTGAGAAGAGCTTCATGTATGATCAATGAATCAAAGACTAAGACTAGAGAGTTTTACAAGATAGTACCTAGTTCACAAATACAATGTCTTCAATGTCTTCAATTGATTTGATCTTGGTATGGCTTGATCTCTTCTTCTGTATTTTGCCCTCATCAACAAGATCTTTTGCTTGAGACTTTGAGACTTCATATGTTCTTCTTTTGTTCTATGACGGGTTAGCTAACATACTCACACAAGCACATGTTAATCATAATCAAAACACAAGTAATAATGCCCTTAGGGCTAACAATCTCCCCCTTTTTGATTATGACAAACACATATGCAAGAAGAACAAAAGAGCAAAAGTAAAGTATGGTGATGCATCAAAATATCAAAAAGGCAAAGCATAACAATCACCAAGAAAAGGAGATAACTCCCCCTTGCATCAATAATCATTGTAAACAATTTATAGGCATCATCAATAATCATCATATTAACAAAATTTCTCCCCCTTACATCTTGCACTATTTTCTCCCCCTTTTGTCATAAATCAAAAAATTGTAGGAGAAAAGTATCAAGGGATCATAGAAGAGATACTAGTAGGACTTTCAACATTAAAGTGTCATCATGAAGTTCATAACAAGAAGCAGATCACTTAGCATAACAAAAGCAAATTAAGATTAGAAATAATACCAATTGAAAAACCTTAGAGTGATCCTTTGGATATATCCCATCTTGAGGAGGATTTTGAGCTTCTTGATCATTTTCTTGTGTTGCGTCAATCTCTTCTTCCTCCATAAGCATGTTCTTCCATTGATTGAGTGTACAAAGTTTGGTAGCTAAAGAGTTTATCTATGACATCATAATCTTTCTTGTCAAAAATGTTAGTTTCATCAAAATATACATGAATGGACTCTTCAACACACAAGGATCTTTTGTTGAAAACTCTAAAAACCTTTTTGTTTGAAGAATAACCAAGAAAAATTCCCTCATCGGATTTTCGATCAAAACTTCCCAAGATTGTCTTTGGTGTTTAAAATAAAGCATTTGCATCCAAAAACTTTAAAATAACCAATTGAGGGGGTTTTATTAAAAATGAGTTCAAAGGGAGTTTTCTTTAAAGAAGGTCTCAAGATAACACTATTCAAATGTAGCATGCGGTGTTAACGGCCTCGGCCCAAAAAGTTTAGGAAGGGAATTTTCATAAAGCATTGACCTTGCCATTTCTTGTAAAGTTCTATTTTTTCTTTTCCACAAATCCATTTTGTTGAGGAGTTTTGGCTACCGAAAAAAAGTTTTGTAAAATACCAAAATCATCACAAATTTTTGTAAAATCTTGGTTGTTGAATTCTCTCCCATTATCAATTTGTAAACAAGGAAGGTTTGGATTGAATAATAGAAGATAAATTAAACTACACACCATCAAATAAAGGCACTTCCATAATTAAAGAAGATAAACTATATGCAATGTTACCTATACCGATGATCCTTCCAAAAGTAAAAAACAAAGCACCTTCGGTTGTTCAATCAAGAGGGATGCATTTCCGGTCATGTGTCATAGGCATCCGCTATCCAAGTACCACTTAGATGACCTTGACTTGTGTTCCTACAACAAAAGAAGTAGAAGGGTCTTTTGGTACCCATATCTTTTTGGGTCCATGAATGTTAGTTGGATTTTCTTTTATTTTCCAAATGGTTTTTACTCCCCTTTCAATCTTTCTTTTTATAAAACATTTTGTGGATTTATGACCACTCTTTTCACAATAAGTACAACAAAGGTGTGAAAGGGATGAGGAGGCTTTTACAAAACGTGTTTGCTTAGAAAAATTATTGGAATGATTATATCCAATACCATTTTTGTCAAAAGGTGATCTTTGAGAGCCAAGAAGTTTTTCAAAGTTTTCTTTCCCTTTTGTGAACTTTTCAACACATATAGTGAGATCACTCACCTTTTCCTTTAAAACATCATAGTCTACCATGCTTTTTTTCAAGAGTGTGAACTTTTTTCACAAAGTTTCTTGTTTTCTAAAGCAAGTATTTGAAAATCATTGTTTGAACACTCCCTTTCGTTTTTCAAGATTTCTAGAGACTCAAGGAGAGATTTGTTTTCACAAATAAGTTTTGAGTTTTCATCAAGCAAAAAATTTATTTTTGTTTTTCAACTCTTTGTTTCTTTTGGAAACCTTTTCGCATTCACCATACATTTCAATAAGCATGGTACAAGGATCATCATCACAAATATCATCAATGAGATTAGATGAGTTAGAGGGTGAAGATTGTACCTCATTTTCTAGTGCCATGAAGCATATGTTGACATTTTCTTCTTCTTCATTTTCACTCCATCTCTTTATTTTCATTTCATAGGTAAGAAGTGACCCTATGAGTTCTTCAATCGGGAGTAGTCTCAAATCCTTTGATTCTTCAATAGCTAGCGTTTTTGGTTGCCGAGCTTTTGGAAGTGCATCAAGAATTTTTCTATTTGCTTCCCCTCTTGAGTACTCCTTCCCATATGCCTTTAGGCCATTTGTGATATTGGTAAACCTTGTGAACATGTCACTAATGCTCTCATTTTGTTTCATCATGAATAACTCGTAGTCTCTCACCACCATAGCCAACTTTGATTCTTTTACTTGATAAGTTCCTTCGTGAGTGACTTCTAGTAGCTTCCACATTTCATGAGCCGAATCGCATCCGCTCACTCTATTGTATTCGCTTGCATCTAAGGCACAACTTAGAATATTCATAGCTTGGAAGTTTAGAGTCATCTTCCTAGAGTCGAATTCATCAAATTCTTCAATCTTCTTGGCTACCCCACTTATTGTGGGAATGTAAGGGCCTTTCTCTACAATACTCCACAAATCAAAGTTAATAGAACATATATATATTTTAATTCGAGATTTCCAAAAAGTATAGTTAGTTCCATTAAAGAGAGGAGGTCTATTTGTAGAAGAGCCTTCTACATAAGGTAAGCTAGAAATATTTGCCATAGTAAAAAGAAGATCTTTTGCTTCAAGGATGTTAGTCCTTTTTTTAAAGAAGCCCCGCTCTGATACCAATTGAAAAACCATAGAGCGGGGTGAATAAGGTTTTTTGGCTAATTTTAAAAAATCTTTTGTGTGATTAGAAAGATAAACCTCCAATTTGTTTGTGAAAGATTTCTAAAGCTCTTTTTAATAAGAATCCACACAAAGCACAATCTTATAGAATTGGCAATTAAGAAATGAGCAAAGAATTAAAGAGTATGCACAACAATTTATAGTGGTTCACTCTCTCCAAGAGCTACATCCACTACCTTGAGCCTCAACCCAAGGATTTCACAAATCCACTAACTTCAAAGTTGATTACACAACTACACAATGAGGTTCACCCTTCAAGGGTTTTACACCAAAACCTCAAACACAACAACACAACAACACAACAAGTTTATCAAAGGATCACCCAAAGGGTTTTCCACAAACCTTTGATCACAATAAAAGAATAGAGAGAGTTAGGAACAATGTTACCAATTTAGCTTGAGAAGAGGAAGATTACAACTCAATGATATACTTCTACAAGCACATCTTTTCTTCTTCTTTGATGAATGATCAATAATGAAGCTCAAGAAGATTTTGTTTGGGATTTGATAATAATTTGCAATAAATGAATTTTTGAAGCTCTTTAAATGTCTTGAAAGTTCTCAATGAATAATTCCCAAACTTCTTGCCTTAATAGCTGAGAATTGAGTGTATATATAGGATTATAAAGCACAGGACCGTTGCCTAAGAAAACTAGGCTGAAACTTTTCAGAAATGACCGTTGCTTCGTGCAACGGTAATATTTTTTTTACACCGACAGCTAAAACCCGGACGACCGGTTCCGTAAAACGGACTTCCGGTTCTTTGAAACAGAAAGATTCGGACTTGAGTTTTCTAAAAACGGATCTGCCGAATTTTGTGCTATGGAAAAACGGAACCAGCTTTATAAACCGGATCGCCGAATTTCGAACGTAAATATTCGGACTTGATTTTTTCCGCAAACGGATCGCCGAATTTTATACCTTGAAAAAAGCGGACGATCGGTTTTAAAAACGGACTTCCGAATTGAAAAAAACGGACGATCGATTTTAAAAAACGGACTTCCGAATTTCTGCTTTTTCCTCAGCCCAAGTTTTTTTTTCCGAACAAAACTTTCTTCCAAGTTTCAAAGGCATTCTTGACAATTTTTAAAGAGAAGAAAAACTATCCAAAACATCTTTAGTCAAGAATACTTGGATTTTATCAAAGGATTATATTTTAGAAAAACCTGAGAAGAGCTTCATGTATGATCAATGAATCAAAGACTAAGACTAGAGAGTTTTACAAGATAGTACCTAGTTCACAAATACAATGTCTTCAATGTCTTCAATTGATTTGATCTTGGTATGGCTTGATCTCTTCTTCTGTATTTTGCCCTCATCAACAAGATCTTTTGCTTGAGACTTTGAGACTTCATATGTTCTTCTTTTGTTCTATGACGGGTTAGCTAACATACTCACACAAGCACATGTTAATCATAATCAAAACACAAGTAATAATGCCCTTAGGGCTAACAATCTCCCCCTTTTTTTGATTATGACAAACACATATGCAAGAAGAACAAAAGAGCAAAAGTAAAGTATGGTGATGCATCAAAATATCAAAAAAGGCAAAGCATAACAATCACCAAGAAAAGGAGATAACTCCCCTTGCATCAATAATCATTGTAAACAATTTATAGGCATCATCAATAATCATCATATTAACAAAATTTCTCCCCCCTTACATCTTGCACTATTTTCTCCCCCTTTTGTCATAAATCAAAAAATTGTAGGAGAAAAGTATCAAGGGATCATAGAAGAGATACTAGTAGGACTTTCAACATTAAAGTGTCATCATGAAGTTCATAACAAGAAGCAGATCACTTAGCATAACAAAAGCAAATTAAGATTAGAAATAATACCAATTGAAAAACCTTAGAGTGATCCTTTGGATATATCCCATCTTGAGGAGGATTTTGAGCTTCTTGATCATTTTCTTGTGTTGCGTCAATCTCTTCTTCCTCCATAAGCATGTTCTTCCATTGATTGAGTGTACAAAGTTTGGTAGCTAAAGAGTTTATCTATGACATCATAATCTTTCTTGTCAAAAATGTTAGTTTCATCAAAATATACATGAATGGACTCTTCAACACACAAGGATCTTTTTGTTGAAAACTCTAAAAACCTTTTTGTTTGAAGAATAACCAAGAAAAATTCCCTCATCGGATTTTCGATCAAAACTTCCCAAGATTGTCTTTGGTGTTTAAAATAAAGCATTTGCATCCAAAAACTTTAAAATAACCAATTGAGGGGGTTTTATTAAAAATGAGTTCAAAGGGAGTTTTCTTTAAAGAAGGTCTCAAGATAACACTATTCAAATGTAGCATGCGGTGTTAACGGCCTCGGCCCAAAAAGTTTAGGAAGGGAATTTTCGTAAAGCATTGACCTTGCCATTTCTTGTAAAGTTCTATTTTTTCTTTTCCACAAATCCATTTTGTTGAGGAGTTTTGGCTACCGAAAAAAAGTTTTGTAAAATACCAAAATCATCACAAATTTTTGTAAAATCTTGGTTGTTGAATTCTCTCCCATTATCAATTTGTAAACAAGGAAGGTTTGGATTGAATAATAGAAGATAAATTAAACTACACACCATCAAATAAAGGCACTTCCATAATTAAAGAAGATAAACTATATGCAATGTTACCTATACCGATGATCCTTCCAAAAGTAAAAAACAAAGCACCTTCGGTTGTTCAATCAAGAGGGATGCATTTCCGGTCATGTGTCATAGGCATCCGCTATCCAAGTACCACTTAGATGACCTTGACTTGTGTTCCTACAACAAAAGAAGTAGAAGGGTCTTTTGGTACCCATATCTTTTTGGGTCCATGAATGTTAGTTGGATTTTCTTTTATTTTCCAAATGGTTTTTACTCCCCTTTCAATCTTTCTTTTTATAAAACATTTTGTGGATTTATGACCACTCTTTTCACAATAAGTACAACAAAGGTGTGAAAGGGATGAGGAGGCTTTTACAAAACGTGTTTGCTTAGAAAAATTATTGGAATGATTATATCCAATACCATTTTTGTCAAAAGGTGATCTTTGAGAGCCAAGAAGTTTTTCAAAGTTTTCTTTCCCTTTTGTGAACTTTTCAACACATATAGTGAGATCACTCACCTTTTCCTTTAAAACATCATAGTCTACCATGCTTTTTTCAAGAGTGTGAACTTTTTCACAAAGTTTCTTGTTTTCTAAAGCAAGTATTTGAAAATCATTGTTTGAACACTCCCTTTCGTTTTTCAAGATTTCTAGAGACTCAAGGAGAGATTTGTTTTCACAAATAAGTTTTGAGTTTTCATCAAGCAAAAATTTATTTTTGTTTTTCAACTCTTTGTTTCTTTTGGAAACCTTTTCGCATTCACCATACATTTCAATAAGCATGGTACAAGGATCATCATCACAAATATCATCAATGAGATTAGATGAGTTAGAGGGTGAAGATTGTACCTCATTTTCTAGTGCCATGAAGCATATGTTGACATTTTCTTCTTCTTCATTTTCACTCCATCTCTTTATTTTCATTTCATAGGTAAGAAGTGACCCTATGAGTTCTTCAATCGGGAGTAGTCTCAAATCCTTTGATTCTTCAATAGCTAGCGTTTTTGGTTGCCGAGCTTTTGGAAGTGCATCAAGAATTTTTCTATTTGCTTCCCCTCTTGAGTACTCCTTCCCATATGCCTTTAGGCCATTTGTGATATTGGTAAACCTTGTGAACATGTCACTAATGCTCTCATTTTGTTTCATCATGAATAACTCGTAGTCTCTCACCACCATAGCCAACTTTGATTCTTTTACTTGATAAGTTCCTTCGTGAGTGACTTCTAGTAGCTTCCACATTTCATGAGCCGAATCGCATCCGCTCACTCTATTGTATTCGCTTGCATCTAAGGCACAACTTAGAATATTCATAGCTTGGAAGTTTAGAGTCATCTTCCTAGAGTCGAATTCATCAAATTCTTCAATCTTCTTGGCTACCCCACTTATTGTGGGAATGTAAGGGCCTTTCTCTACAATACTCCACAAATCAAAGTTAATAGAACATATATATATTTTAATTCGAGATTTCCAAAAAGTATAGTTAGTTCCATTAAAGAGAGGAGGTCTATTTGTAGAAGAGCCTTCTACATAAGGTAAGCTAGAAATATTTGCCATAGTAAAAAGAAGATCTTTTGCTTCAAGGATGTTAGTCCTTTTTTTAAAGAAGCCCCGCTCTGATACCAATTGAAAAACCATAGAGCGGGGTGAATAAGGTTTTTTGGCTAATTTTAAAAAATCTTTTGTGTGATTAGAAAGATAAACCTCCAATTTGTTTGTGAAAGATTTCTAAAGCTCTTTTTAATAAGAATCCACACAAAGCACAATCTTATAGAATTGACAATTAAGAAATGAGCAAAGAATTAAAGAGTATGCACAACAATTTATAGTGGTTCACTCTCTCCAAGAGCTACATCCACTACCTTGAGCCTCAACCCAAGGATTTCACAAATCCACTAACTTCAAAGTTGATTACACAACTACACAATGAGGTTCACCCTTCAAGGGTTTTACACCAAAACCTCAAACACAACAACACAACAACACAACAAGTTTATCAAAGGATCACCCAAAGGGTTTTCCACAAACCTTTGATCACAATAAAAGAATAGAGAGAGTTAGGAACAATGTTACCAATTTAGCTTGAGAAGAGGAAGATTACAACTCAATGATATACTTCTACAAGCACCTCTTTTCTTCTTCTTTGATGAATGATCAATAATGAAGCTCAAGAAGATTTTGTTTGGGATTTGATAATAATTTGCAATAAATGAATTTTTGAAGCTCTTTAAATGTCTTGAAAGTTCTCAATGAATAATTCCCAAACTTCTTGCCTTAATAGCTGAGAATTGAGTGTATATATAGGATTATAAAGCACAGGACCGTTGCCTAAGAAAACTAGGCTGAAACTTTTCAGAAATGACCGTTGCTTCTGTGCAACGATAATATTTTTTTACACTGACAGCTAAAACCGGACGACCGGTTCCAGAAAACGGACTTCCGGTTCTTTGAAACAGAAAGATTCGGACTTGAGTTTTCTAAAAACGGACTGCCGAATTTTGTGCTGTGGAAAAATGGACGACCAGTTTATAAAACCGGACTGCCGAATTTCTGAACAGAAATATTCGGACTTGATTTTTCTGAAAACGGACTGCCGAATTTTATACCTTGAAAAAACCGGACGATCGGTTTTAAAAACGGACTTCGAATTGAAAAAACGGACGATCGGTTTTAAAAACGGACTTCCGAATTTCTGTTTTTCCTCAGCCAAGTTTTTTTTCTGAACAAAACTTTCTTCCAAGTTTCAAAGGCATTCTTGACAATTTTTAAAGAGAAGAAAAACTATCCAAAACATCTTTAGTCAAGAATACTTGGATTTTATCAAAGGATTATATTTTAGAAAAACCTGAGAAGAGCTTCATGTATGATCAATGAATCAAAGACTAAGACTAGAGAGTTTTACAAGATAGTACCTAGTTCACAAATACAATGTCTTCAATGTCTTCAATTGATTTGATCTTGGTATGGCTTGATCTCTTCTTCTCTATTTTGCCCTCATCAACAAGATCTTTTGCTTGAGACTTTGAGACTTCATATGTTCTTCTTTTGTTCTATGAAGGGTTAGCTAACATACTCACACAAGCACATGTTAATCATAATCAAAACACAAGTAATAATGCCCTTAGGGCTAACAGAATCGATTGTCTAAAACAAGTTGAGGATGTTAGAGTTTTTCAACCCGATTCGACCTCTCGAAATGCCCTAAAAATTTGAAAAGACAGTGAGTGAAGTCTTATAGACAGGTGGAGTTACATGTAAGGGCAGGTGTGCCGGCAGCTTGGAGTGAACAACGGGCAAGCGAGAAGGGAGGAGGAAATGGGAGCCCCCTGTGAGTGGGACGAAAGCGAAAAAGGTAAAAGAGAAAGAGGTAAGTGCAGGGAGGGGACGGCGGCGCAGACAAAATAGGGCAAAACAATATGTAGTTTGTGTTAGGGTTAGAGAGAGTCAGGAGAAAGTAAAAGAGAATAAAGAAAAACGAACAAAAATTACCTATAGATAGTCATGAACTATTTTAACTTTTTTATTTACAACCATAAACTTTTATATTATCTTTTCTAACATAAATTATTTTTAATTTCCTATTTATAGCCACAACCTTTAATTTTACGTTTTTCTAGTCATGAACTATTTTTTATTTTTGGAATTAGCCATGAAATATTTTTTCCTCTTAAACATAGCCACGAACTCTTTGTAATAAATTGCTATATTTTATAGGTAAAAAATAGTTCACATTTATTTCCACAAAAAAAAAATTGTTCATGACTAATAAAAAATAAATCAAAGTTTGATGCTATAAGTAAAGAGCAAAAATAGTTCATGGATAAAAAAATATAACAAAATTTTTGTTTTGAGGAGAAAAATTATTCATTTATATTTGATTTCTCAAAAATGAAAACTGTGTTTGGACCTTTACAGTAAAGGGGCTATCAGAAGCTCAAAATGAAGGAAAATATGAAAGCTCCTTTTCACATAGAGTGCACCTCAAAAAATTATGCACTTAAGGACTTTTACAATGAAAATATACACTACTGTATTTGGATTGATATTTTTTACCAAAAGAATATTAGATTTAAAGAACAAAAAAATTAAATTAAAAATTTTTTTTTAACAACAAAATACAATCACTCATTAAATAAAATCTAGAGTAGATCAAGCTCCTAGAAAAGACTATTATATTATTGTAAAAGCAACACATTTAATTTAGGCCCAATCCAACAATGCTAATATTACATTAGGATTTTGATTAAAAAAAAAGTAGGACACGAAGGTGTGTTTGGATGACCAATTAACTTTCTTTTGTTTTTTGTTAACGAGTTTATAGTCAAATGGTAAAGTGTCCCTATCTTATAATGTATCTCCACCTGACTTATCAAATGAAAAGTCCTGAGTTTCAGTTATCATAGGAGTGGCTTCATACGGCATTTTAAGCCTTGTATTGTAATTGCCTTTGTGCCCCATAGATCTTCCCCTGGATTAGTTGAAAAAATTCTGGACACCAGGTAAAAAAAAAAAAAAAAGAAAAAATTACTCTATTTCACAAATTCCAGACACCGGGTAAAAAAATTTTCTCTTTGATTACATTCATAAAAAATTAGCTTTCACAAAATTAAAAAAAATTACCTTTTCAAAACAAAAATTTAATCCAAATACGTTCAAAGATAGTAGATATTAGACCTGAGAAAAGTTCATTTCAATTGCTCTATTTTGAAATGTTGGTGTAAATGAACTTTTTTTTTTTTTTTGGAGGTTGTGTGACTCTAAACTCCTTGAAAACTGATAAAGATGTCAGAAGCTCCTGAAGAATCGATAAAAATAATCATTTACATCACATTTGGCCTTATATTTGGTAAAAAAACCTTGAATTTGACTAAATATTATCATTTGAATCCTTATCTTTTTTTTGCTGATGATATTATTCCAAAGGACACTTTCAAAATATACGAATTAAAAAACCATCCATTGAGAAAACTAACATGCAATAACCTTTTACTTGATGACATATGGTCAACTCTATCAAATAGCGATGAACAGAGATTACTTATATCTTAAGTGACAATAATCCACATCTTACTGTGAAGCACGTTTCATAACGTGGACTATATACTTAAGATATATGAACCTACTCCTAGTGAGGAGCTTAGAGTAGAAAAACCTAAAGTAGGAGAGTCATCTATTCCTATTAAAGTTAAACC
Organism: Catharanthus roseus; assembly: GCA_028651295.1. Classification (NCBI taxonomy): domain Eukaryota; kingdom Viridiplantae; phylum Streptophyta; class Magnoliopsida; order Gentianales; family Apocynaceae; genus Catharanthus; species Catharanthus roseus. Next base: position 14,767,063 of record JAPQWS010000168.1, on the reverse strand, counting down.
ACCCTTTCCTTGTAGATTTACAATGAGTAAGAAAGAGTTAGAAAAACATGTTTTGGATGTCTTTAAGAAGGTAGAAGCCAACATCCCCTTACTTGAAGCTGTTAGACAAGTACCTTGCTATGCTTACTTTCTTAAGGAACTATACACATACAAGAAGAAGGTTAGGGTAATGAGAGAGTAATAGTGGGGGAGGGAGGGAGGGAGGGACTATTTTTGCCGTTCTACAAAAGAAACTTCCTACTAAAGAAAAAGATCCTGGTATGTTTTCCACTCCATGTATACTAAGGAACACAGTTATCTCAAATTTGATGCTAGATTTAGGAGCATCTATAAATGTCATGACTTTTTCTATCTATAATACTCTTAAGTAAGGACCTTTGAAGCATAGTAAAATTGTTAATTATCTTGCAGATAGGCCTTTTGCATATCCTGGGTGGTTATAGAGGATGTCGTAGTCCAAGTAACGGATTTGATCTTTCCTGCATACTTTTATGTGTTGAAGATGGAGGAGGGATCTTGTCCTCCTCCTAATCTTTCTCATATTTTGTTAGGAAGACCACTCATGAAAACTTCTAGGACCAAGATAGATGTTTATGATGGCACATTATATATGGAATTTGATCGAGACAAAATTTGTTTCAATATTTTTTACCATGAATCGTCCATCTGATAATTTTCCTCTGTTTTTGTGATTGACATGATTGATCCTCTTGTTGATGATAGATTTGAGATAGAACATAGAACATAGAAAGAATATTGAACTTTGTGATGATAAATTTTTATCAAGAAAATGTTTTGACATTGGTGAGAAAGTTCAATATAATTACTGTTTGGAGCTTTTTCTTTGTAAATTATCTTCAAGATAAAAGGATACTTGTGTAGTTACTGATTTTTTTATCCTGGAGGTGTTAAAATTCAAAATATTCATATAGGAAAAGTCTTCATGGTTTGAGTAACATTACAACAATTTTGCGGTAGTATTGATTGAGTCTATGAACCTTCACATCCCTATATGTGTGGAGACAAACTGAAGATGTAATTACATCATGCCAATGACAATAACTAGAGGAAACGGACCAAGTCCCATGCATGAAGAAAAAAATCAACGCTGCTTAGAAGGTAACCCAAGGCATTCATTTCTTTTTGTTGTTTTGATGTTTTAGCAAACTAGTTTTGTCTTCTGCTGAATTTCGATGTGTTTAATCTCAGCTTGATTCACTGTATCAGCACCATGGCTTTACATAGGAAGTATCGATCGTTTATCCTATCCCTTTTATCCTTCTTATCCTCTTTGTTGTGCTTTGTGTTATTTTATACATTGAGACAATGTATGACTTAAGTGTGGGGGAGAGAATTTTCGATTTTCTTTTTCAATTATGGTGATATTTTTAAATCTTGGGCGTTATTGTTATGGTAGTAAGATTTTGTCTTGTTTGGGAACATTGTTTAATACTCATTTTGTTTGAGTAAGTCTTTAATGAGGTTCAATATTGGTTCGAATATTTGCTATGTTATGAGATTTTGGTTTAATCGTGTGTATTCCCTAGTAAATAAGTGCAATGTGTTCTTTGGTGATTGGTTTGAATCATATGATGAAGTATAAATTGTGGACATGACTAGTTCTTGCCCTCTATCTCCTTGAATTAGGACTAATCATGGCTTAGATGAAAAAAATGGATTAGACGGAGAAGACCAAGATGGGCAAAATCACGAAAAGAAGACCAAGATTTCAGTTCTCACTCATGAGTTTTCCTTTTCCAACATCATCTATCTTTGTTTTTACTATGTTTAGAGAGTAAACTCTACTAGTTAGCTAGGCCATGGATGGATTTATGATCTTATGGAATTTTGACATCTTTTATGTTAAAGATATGTTCTTTAATGATCTTCTTGATTGATTATGAGTATTTATGCAATTTCTGATATCTATCTTATTGATGGTATTGAATTAATTAAGCTTGATCACCCAAATTAGTTCAAATAGATAAATTGTTAGGGATTATAATTTCATAATTAATTACCCACGACTAGTAACTACTAATTTGAAAATATTGCAGCTTTGGCTTGATTAAATCAATAAAGAGTTATATAGTTCAAAAGCATATGACTGAACTCATTGTTGTATGCAATTTCATATTAGTGATGGTTTATGTTCTTATACAATCTAATTATTAATTAAATACATACACGCTTGTTGGTTGGATTAGTTAATTAGGTTAGCGATTAAGTTGCGACGCTGAACAAAATCCCCAAATCTTGTAATAATAGGGATTTTGTTCGCTCAGTAAAATCCTAAAATCAATTGCTCTACAATCAGTAACGACCAATGATAAGTCCCATAAAACTTGATTAATTGAATAAGTCTTGCTAATACCTTTTCCCTTAAATGTCTTAAGTGTTTAATTTCATTTCTTAGTTAACTTTAGCTCATTTTACCTAGTTATTTATTTTTGTAGATTTCTCGAACAACTTTTCCCCCCCAAAACCGCTACTTTGTGATTAGTGGATTATCTTAAAAGGATTAAATTTAGTGTCTGTAGGATCGACTCTTGCTTGCTCTAACTATATTTTTATGAAGAGTATAAGATTTAATTTGATGTGCCTACGATAGCATGACCTCTATTTTACCTCCTATTTTTATAACTATAAATTTTTATTTTATCTTTTTCTAACATGAACTATTTTTGCTTTTCTGTTTATAATCACAAACTTTAATGCCATCCTTTTCTAGCCAAAATAATTTGTTTTCCTGGAAATAGCCATGAACTATTTTTTATCTCTAAGAATTGCTCTGAACTCTTTGTAATAAATTGCTACAGTTGAGAGGTAAAACATAGTTCATAGTTATTTCTAGAAAAGAAAATAGTTAAGGACTAGTAAAAGATAGAATAAAAGTTTGTGGCTATAAATCGGAAAGCAAAAATAGTTAATGGATAAAAAAATATAATAAAAGTTCATGAATATAAAGAGAAAATTGCGGATAGTTTATGGTTATTTATACATAATTTCCAAAAAAGAAACCGTGTTTGGACCTTTACAATGAAGGGGCTAACCTGTTGATGTTCACATAGACTGTAGGTAAAAAAACTTCTGCATTTAAGATGAACCTTTACAATGAAAATCTATACTACAGTATATGGATTGATATTTACTTTTGGAAAAAAATATTTTGTAAAAGTAAAATTGTTACTAAAAAATATTAAATCTAAAGTAACAAAAAAACAAAATTAGAAAAAATTTTAACAACCAAATAAGGACACTCATTAAAGGGATCCAAAAAGTGGGGAACAACAGAAAAAGTTATGAGGAGAGGAAAGTGCAAGGAGGGGACAGCAGCACAAACAACATAGGGCAGAGTAGTGTGTTGTTTGTGTTAGGGTTAGAGTTAGGAGAAAGTAAAAGAGAATAAAAAAAAAAAAAAAAGAGAGAGAATAAAGACATTCTAATTGCTCTTTTTTAAAATATTGGTGTTCATGAAATATATATCCATCTATATATACATTTATTATTGCTAGGTGTGACTCCGAACTCCTTAAAAATTGATAAAGATATCCAGAAGCTCCTGGGGAATTGATAAAACTGATCATTTATATCACATTTAACACTAAATTGGGTAAAAGAACCTTCAATTTTCACTGAATATTACAATCTGAATCCAATTTTTTTTCTTTCTTTTGCTTATGATATTACTTTATTCCAAAGGACACAATCAAAAGATGAAAATGAAAACATCATCCATTTAGAAAACGAATATGCAATAACCTTTTACTTGATGATATGCTTAACTCTATCAAAAGACAAAGAACAAAGATTGCTTATATTTTAAGTGACAATAGTCTGCATGTTACTGTGAAAAACGTTTCATAACGTGGACTATCTACTTAAGATATGTGAACCTTATGTAAGTAAAATAAACCTACAATAAACCTTCTTTTTCAAACAAATTAGGAAACATACCTCAACTGTGAACCCTCAATACTCACTTCCAGAATCTCACCTCATTTTTATTTTCTTTTTCAGCCCTGATTTACAACATGAGTACCATATGCTGCATTTTCATACAATGACTTACCAATGACACAAGGGGAATGTTGGTTTCCTTCTGGAACTCTTACAATGGGACGATTTAGGCAATACATATGTGATATGATTTAGGATCTTCAAAAAAACCAATTCTTCATATCTCTATCTCCCAAGGACCTTACCTTCAATAGGATTTGATCTTCTTCAATAACACCCACCCATAATTCAACCCAAACCAAGAGTAAAACGCATATGAAGAGGATCTTTTCCTCAATTCCCAATCAAACAATGGGACTGGCTATCCACTATCCAAATAGATCAATTGAGGAAGACCTAAGCTCTAGAACAAATCACAAATATTTGATCATCATAGAATTAGGAATTGTGATCAAACAATGAAACCCTTGGATTAACCCAATCCAAGTATTTAAGTAAAATCAATCTAAGAAATTATTAAACCTAGATAAAGTTTAGGAGAATACTACAAAGCTTAAGAACCCTAGGAATAAATTCATCAATCTCATATAATCACCAATTAGTCTTAGAATTAGTGTATAATAGGGTATTTTTAGAGTTTAGGCTAAACCCTAATCTAAACAAGGTCTTGGGTCAACCCAAGACGCATAAGGACTTACTTAAAGGTTGTAAATTGTATTAAAATTGTAATTCCTGCCTTAAACAATGCAATGGATCAAAATAGTACGCTACCGTTTGCGGTAGGTCTTCAGCTCATGAAAGGAAATTTGGTGAGAAACTTACTGTGGACGGTTGGTACAGGGCCTGCCACTTGCAATAGATTCTATTCTTCACTCTTCTTGGTTTCTTCCTCTTCCAACTTCTTCCTTTAGTTGCTCCATGTTTAGACAATCAACCATGAGCAACTTATGAGGATTTCCATCATCTTCCAAGCCTTCCTTCTTAAACTTTGGGCCTTCTTTCATAGTTTCTTCTATTGATATCATCAATCCATGAGCAACTTTGTCATCATGCTTCTTAATTCTCCTTGCTCTTGCTCTTGTAATGGGTCCTTGAAGCTCTTCATCTTCTTGACCATCCCGGTTCATATTCGTATGATACATAGAATCAGAAGAATTACACAACAGAACATAGTACTGATCATCTTTGTCCAGTTCACAGACTTTGTAGATACCCTCCTCCAAAGGAGCTTTCGGATGTAAGTTGTCATTTATAACATGTGCAAGCACACAATAAATGAGGTAGCCCCATAGTTTTCTGAATAAAGGTAAACCTTGAAAAGCAAATAAAACCACTTAAATTAAGGGGAAAAAATAAGGAAAGAGGATTTTATGACTCTAAGAAAGACATTTTATCAATATACTGCTGCAAATTATGCTATAACGCTAAGATTACAAAATAAAAAGCATGTTTAACACTTCAAGATCCTGAAGCCAATAGTCAATGTCGAAGCATCTATATTATTCTAGGCTTAGAGGAACATATAAATCCTACCATTCTGAACAAGAATATATTGGAATTACTTAGGTTAGATTTGTGGAGTTACGTGAGTGAAAAAATTGCACTATGATCCTTCGAATCACGTAATAGACTACTTAATTGTGAATTAAATATCTAAAATTTCTACTCTCTAAGTAATATAAGTATCCCCTTAAATGAATTTAAGAAATGTGTTGGTTCCTAAGAAAGAGAAAAATCTTAGAACCCCTATCTATTTATATTTTGGGTACCTACCCAAAGCACTGAAATAACTTTGATACTACATTAGGAATTAATCTCTAAATTAAATTATGCGCTAGAAATTTGTTTAAAGTTAGATCATCTAATTTTTAGGAAAGGGTAGAAACTTAATGGCAACACTAAGGTAAACTAACTTAATGGCAATACTAAGAGAGAGAGAGAGAGAGAGAGAGAGAGAGAGAGAGAGAGAGAGAGAGAGAGAGAGAGAGAGAGCTTATACTAAGGTAAACTAACTAAATTGTGAAAGAAAAGAAGACTATCTACCTAACTAAATACTACCTCTGTTTCAAAATAAATGGTGTTGTATCTTCTTGCACAGATATCTAAAAGTCTGGAATCATGGAAAAATATGATTTGTTTATCCTTCATAAATATAGAGAGAAATATAGAAAAATAGATATTGGAGAAAAAAAAATAAGGGGGGGGAGGGGGAGAGGATATTGTAAAAAGAATAATAAATGATCTTTGGAAGTTGTAAAAAGACACTTATTATGAAGAAAAATAAAACTTTTAGAAAAGGAACTTATTTTGAAACAAAGAGAGTATTAAGGAAATTTAGATAAGAGAGAAGACTAAAACTGAAGTTTTGATTAATTACCCACTCACGGAAATGGTCTGGAAGAATTTCTTTCCGTAGGAAGTGAATTAAAGTAAGTAACTTTAATAATGGTACTATTGATTTTTATAATAATAATAATAATTTTAAGAGCATATTTGTCATAATAGTTTTAATAGCATATTTATCTTAAATGTAATTCAAGAAAAATGTGTAGAATACTTACATTTTATCACACAAATTATATAATGATCTTAAAGGTTTTTCCAAAACATTCTTTTATGAACCCAATGTCTTTTTATTAAATTCTTCACTTATCAAACCTACGCGGATATATTAAATTTTTCTAAGGGAAAATATATCGAGTTGTTAATTTAAAGTCCCAAAATTTTTATACCTACATAAAAATATTCTAGAACTCCTCACAAATATTTATTCTATTAAATTTAAAGTCTCTTTTCCAAACTTCTCCAATAGTACCATTATGCCCTAAATATTTCTATTTCGCTGCATATAATTATAAGAAAATTAATAAAAATTAATAACAATACAACATAACAACAAATATTCTATGTTTATTTGTAACTTGAAAGCTGTCATCTAGCAATTCTTCTTAAAAAACAACCCAGGTCTAAATGATAAGAAAGCTATTAAAAATTAAGAAAAATGCAACATAACAAATAAAATTTTTTAAAATAAGTGAATGTTAAAAATTAATTTTTAAAACAATCGTTAATCCAAACAACTTTTGCACAAAAAATTAATTGGAAACATTGATTATTTGTATCTTGTGCTACTATATAAATAAATATATATATATATATACACACGTGTGAAGGCAATGCATAAAAGATATACAGAATGAGCTAATATTTAACCTTTTAAATGTAATCTTACAAGTTATATATACATAGAGTTTTATTACTACATATACTCTTGTAACTAAATATCCTAAGGTCAAGAATATAAATGAAAATAGTTTGTATAAAAAAAACATGTTCACCTGCATATAATAAATTTTTAAGAAGCTTGGATGCTTAGCACTTAGTGCATAAAAGATTTAACAAAAATAACAATTAAAACATATAAACAATTAGGCAGGCATTTATATATATATATATAACTAAGAATAAAAAGATTTTTTTTAAAAAAAATATTACCATACGTATTTTCCAAAGCCAGCAATGCTGGAATTCAACACCATTTTGAGCGAAGGAAATCATTCGCTAAACAAAAAGTAAATAACCTGAAAATGATATGAAATAATTAAGTTTATTTGTTGCAATGTAAAATGCATACTAAATGGATAAAAATCTTCATCTTTTTAAGCATCTATCATTTTGTTAGATAAGGACGCCTTTACAAAATCATTATCTTCTAGAAGATGAATATAGGCAAAATCTATCAATATAGAAAACATTAATTTATCTATATATTTTATCAAAGTATTAAGATTTTGTATTTTCTTGAAGCATATACATAAATATCATTGTATCTTCTATAGATTTTAGTGATAATAACCATAATAAACCCTTATGGATTACATTTATTTAATAGAATATTAATGCAGAGAAGAACGAGAGAATGGGCAGAGGTGAACTTACCAAAATGCCCATCAATTCCTCTATCGGTGACACCTTATGGCACAAAGACATTAATTTTGAATTTTCCAAGTAATGGAACATCTATATATTATCACGGAAAAAATTAAACAGTGAGCGATTGAGCTAGTACCTTAGAAACAATCGATTACCTAAAAGAAGTTGAAGATATTAGAGTTTTTCATCCCAATTCAACCTCTCAAAATAGCCTAAAAATTGTAAAAGACATGAGTGAAGTCTTAAAGATTGTTGGAGCTGGAGGGGTAGAGGCAACGACAAGTTAGTGTTAACGGTTGGCAAGCAAGAAGGGAAGAGGAAAACAGGGACAAGGAGAGGGGGGGAGGGGAGGGGGTAATTGGAAAAAGTATAGGAGAAGATGAAAGTATCGGGAGGGGACCTCGGCAAATAGCATAAGATGGAGCAGTGTGTGGTTTGTGTTAGGATTAGAGAGAGTTAGGAGAATGTAAAATAGAATAAAGAAAAAACAAGAGGAATTACCTATAAATAGCCATGAACAATTTTAACTTTTCTGTTTATAATCATAAACTTTTATTTTATCTTTTTCTAACATGAATTGTTATTGATTTTCTATTGATAACCACAAACACTAATTTTATAGTTTTCTAGCCAAGAACTTTTTTTTCCCCTAGAAATAGCCATGAAATATTTTTTACCTCTCAAGTCTATCCATGAACTCTTTGTAATAAATTGCTATATTTGAGAGGTAAAAACTAGTTCATAATTATTTCCAGAAAAAAATAGTTCATGACTAGTAAAAAATAGAATCAAAGTTTGTGGCTATAAATAGAAGAGCAAAACTAGTTCGTGGATAAAAAATATATATATAAAAAAGTTCATGGTCACAAGGAAAAATTTTTTATAGTTTATGGTTATTTATATCTTATTTCTCAAAAAATAAAATCGTGTTTGGACCTTTACAGTGAGGCTATCAGAAGCTAAAATAAAGTAAAATATGAAGGGAGTAACCTGCTTCAATTCACATAGACTATAACTCAAAATCTGCACTTAAGAAGGGCCTTTCTAATGAAAATCTATATTACTGTATTTGGATTGATAATTACGTTTGGAAAAAATATTTTTTAAAAGTTAAATTTTTACTAATAAATATTAGATTTAAAAAAATAAAAATAAATTTGAAGAATTTTTTAACGACCAAATACAGACACTCATTAAATAAAATCATGAGTAATCCAAGCTCCTAGAATAGTCTATTATATTATTGTAGAAACAACACAATTAATTTGGCCCAATCCAACAATACTAATATTACATTTGCATTTTGATAAAAATAATGACACTCGGTTGTATTTGACAACAAATTAACTATATATATATTTATGTATATTTGACAACGAGTATGCAGCCTAATAACAAAGCATTCCTTCTTTAGGTACCTCTACCTCACTTATCAAGTGAAAAGTCATGAGCTAGAGTTACATTGGGAGCAGTTTCATACTGCATTTTAAACCTTGTGTTGCAATTGACTTTATGCCCCATAAATCTCCTCTTGGATTAGTAGAAAAAATCAGGGATACCAGGCAAAGAAAAGAAAAAAGAGTAATTTTTTTTCTTTGATTCCTTTCGTAGAAAATTAACTTTCACAAAATTAAAAAAATTTACTTTTTCAAAACTAAAATTTAATCCAAACACATTCTAAGATAGCGGATATTGAGACATGGGAAAACTTCATTTCAATTGGTGTTCATGATTTTATTTAATTTTATTTTATTGCTAGGTGTAACCCTGGACTCCTTAAAAATTGGTAAGATGTCCAGAGACTTCTACAGAATTGATAAAACTGATCATTTATATCTGGTTAAATTTGGTAAAAAAAACCTTTAAATATTAATGAATATTACCATATGAATGCTTTTCTTTTTCACTGATGATAATGCTTTATTCCGGAGGACACTTTCAAAAGATAAGAATGAAAACATCATCCATTTAGAAAACTAAGGTGCAATAACCTTGTACTTGATGACATGCTCAACACTATCAACAACTAAGAACAAAGACTTTTATATCTTAAGTGATAATAGTCCTCATCTTTTTGTAAAACACAGAATGTGCCAAATTTCTTCACTGAATTCAACTAAATTTGTAAATACCTCTAATTTGACTAGTAACTCTTTTTTCTTCTGAACACTTTGCAAATCCTTTCTCAACACTTTGTTGACCTCAGCTAACTCGACTTATTTGATGTACATGAGATTATATTGGCCTTGAAGCTCTTCGAAATTAACTTCCTCATCATCTTCATCACTGTGATTGACTCATCATTGTCAACACAGTTCTCCTTATTGTGAACACGATTCTCAACATCGTTAACACAATTCTTATCGTCGTCAACACGGTTCTCATTATCTTCCATACAGTTCTCAGCTCATGCAAAGTAGTATCTTTTATGTCAACTACAACACTAAGTGCTACAATGTTAGTGTGCTTTGTTTCATCATCTTCATCATAATCAATTTCTTTTCTTCTTTCATCATCAGTTAGTGTTGTGTTCAAAGATCTATTTTTCTTCAGTATGTTCGCACACTCAGCTTGTATGTGACCAAACCCTTCACATTCCCTGTATTGAATACCTTTCCCTATCTATTTTAGATCAAAAACTTTCCTTTCAACATGTCTTTCAGTTCTTTGCATGTTATCATTCATTACGTCTCTGCTTTCACTTCTGATAAATTTTTTATTCCTTGAAGTTTTACCAGAGCTTCGAAGAAGTTTACCGAAATTATATGTTAAAAACGTTATCTCTTTCTCGGAGTATGGAGCATTATCTGGACTGTTTTCTTCTGTCTTTAAAGCAATACCTTTATCCTTAATTTGTGCATTCAGATTCACCTCATAAGTTTGTAATGAACCCAATAAGATCAAGTTTCATTGTTACAACATCTTTGGCATCTCAATAGCAACAATGTTTGCATCAGACCTCATGGGCAGTGATCTCATTGTTGTTCTTACAAATGTCCCCTCAGAGTATGTCTCACCTAAAAGGCTTTGTTTGCAATGTTCCTTAGTTTACAGCTGAACATAGCTATGTTTTCATCTTCCTGCATTCTCCACTCCTCATACTATGTTGTCAATATCTACATTTAGAGATCCGAAGGCTACTAGTACCTTCATATACTATTTGCAAGATGTCCCATGCTTTCTTTGATATGGTACACGTGGATATTAACTTAAATTGTTCCTCATCAACAGTAGCAAAGATTGCATTCATTCAGTGCCTGTGCATTTTGCCCATGTGACTTCTTGTCAACATTTGTCCATTCAGTACGTTCCTTAGCAACATCTTTAGTTTGCTTTGTTGACTCATCTTCTAACTTCTTAGTCGTCTAAATCCAATCATATTAAAAGCATCCAAGAAGAGTCATCGAGATATTGTATGATGATTTTAGTCTTTGTTTCCAATAGCATAATTAGACCCCTTAAGGAGTGGAGGACATAAAACAGAACTACCTTCCTTGATTGACATAATGACTCAAAACACCACCTTCCCAAGATCTCACCTCTAAATAAATAGCACAATAGTAGGGTGCCTTGCGCTAAAACCACTTGTGAGTTTGTGTTCTAGGTCCGTTATGTTAATTGTGCAAGTTGTGTATTATGTTTTGTTTTGCAGTGTGTTGTGTTCGGCTTGTAGTGTCAGAACACGTAAATAACACAAATAAATCAACAAACAAGAATGGCAACGTAGTTTGAACAAACAAGCTACATTTTCTGGGCTACGCCCAGAAATATATTCCACTACCACTGATAACCCAGTACTAGAAAACACCTAGCTCATTAACACATCTAGTATTTTCCTTAATTTAGTGCAAACTCCCTGTGCACAATGTATAGCTGAAACCCTTCAACTCCTTAAGGCTCCTCCTTGGAATGTGACTGCTTTGACTTGAACTCCCTTCAACCCTCCAACATTTTTTAATGCAACAACACTACCTGGCTAAACTCCCTTCAATCTCTTGAAGGATCTCTCTTGGTAAAATGTTGCTTTGCAGAACTCCCTTCAGCCTACAACTAAGTTTTACATAGCAACACTTCTTTCCCAAAGAGAAAATGGCTCGATCAAGAACTAATGTTGAGAAACTGGTCACACAGAAACCCAACACTAGAAGAAAACCGTTTATGCAAAGATGATGAAATCTATGAATTTCATAATCAGATTTTGCATAAACTTAAGCTCAAAATAATGAATAAAGAACTTTGAATGCCTGAGCAGAATGAATTATTTAGCCAACCTTAATTATTTAGTCATGTGTCTCTTAAATCCTTAGAGTTAAACTCTCGTAGGAATCCTAATCCTTTTGTATCTTCAAATTCTCTTTTGATTTTTCAAGGATATAGTTTTCTTACACAACTAAGTTTCCTTCAACATTAGATAGTTTTGAGATTGGTATCTTTGACAAGTGTAGACTAACAAGGAAACTTAGATTTTTATGATCTTCAAAGATATGCTATGTATCTTCTTAACTCCATAAGAATATATATATATATATATATATCAAACATAGATGAATAAGAAAACTTATACCCAATCTTCATGGATTTGATCAACTTAAGATTCTTGACTGATTTCCCAAGAACTTGGATTCTCAATTTTCTTGAACTTCCTTACACATTCAGACAAACTAAGATTTATGTCCTAATTAAACATGCAACACATGAGGATGTTCGAGTCTTGTGATGTTTGTATATATGAAGTGGATCTTGAAGATCTTCAAGACTTCTAAAACAATCCAAACACTTGTGAGCATTATTCAGATAAACCCCATGAGTATGTAGGTGTTCGACTTCTTGCAAAATTTGGTTAAGTACATGCCAGTGTGATGATTTCCTACAAACATAGATTTTCGTGGTCTTCAAAGATTTGATCAACTTCCTCGGGAATGAAAAAAATCGATCTACTTTCATTTCGTATTTTGGCCTAAATTCCTTGACTCCTCGATACTCAATCAAATCTTCATTTTTAACATTTCTCTAATGAATTTCCAAATAATTTTATTCTCAATCCAACTAAGTTTCCTATAACATGAGATACTCTAGAATTTCGAAGATCTTGTCTAGTAAGGTATCTCTAATAGTGTCGATAGATTAGGAAAATTTGACGTTGCAGAATCTTGACAGATTTGATGTGGCCTCTTTTATGCAAAAACAATGCTAACCAACTTAGAGTAATATTCAGTGAAACACGTGTTAGATCAGCGTGTCTACTTCATGTAACATGACACAGCAACGACATGACACAACATGCCGTGAAGTCAATATCTAACATAGACCATCAAAGTGGTGTTGGGTTTGGACTTGTTGATCTCTTTTTTAACATTCCTAAGCATGCTAGGCAACTATTGCAGGGGTTTTTCGATCCTATTTATGTTATAGTTCATGATGAACTGACTCTAGTTTTCTAGCAACAATTCAGAATCAAATAAGTGGCCAACTCTTGGCCTAGTGCGAAGCCCAGCTTTGGTAGGTTCACAACATATCTTATCATTTTGAGGATATGAGTGTCCCCACCGGTGTACCTTCTGCCATTGTACATTGAAATAATGACTTAGAAACATCAAACCTTTCCTGTCTTGCTTGCTCCTGATAGAGTTACTTCAGATGTTCAATCATGTCATATGCTCCTTTCTCATCATGTTTATTTTGGAGATTATAGTTTCATAGTGCCAAGCATTAGCCATGATATATCGAGAGTATTATCATGATGCTTCTTGTAATCATCCTGTCAGCTCTGGGACCGTTTGTTGGATATTGTTGTGGTTACTAATCTAACGAATTACAACTCTAGACCAGCATACCTATTGTTAAAATATAGCTAAGAAAGTCTACGGATGTCAATCTCGAGATTGACAAGCATAAGTACTTATAACTATTCTCTCACTGTTTAATCAAATGAGAATGTTTGAAAAGATCTTTAAAACAAAGAAGTAAACTATAAAATGAAACAATTAAACTATGAAAATGAAAAAATGGATTTAACTCAAGTTTTAGAAAGAGGTGTTTAAATAGTGGAATCCCCTAGAATCCCTTAGCTAATTCATTAGAAAACTTTAGAAAAACATTTGAATCATTGATTCGTTCTCACTTGTTTATTAGGATTAACCCCATCTCTAGGCAAAAACCTATTGTTCCTGTAATTGATAAGAGAAGAATCTGTCTCTCCCTAACAAAATTATGAATAAATTAAGAACCAGAGTGAATTAGATTTCTCTATTGGACCTAGAAACCGTAGTTATTATCTTCGGTCAACTACTAATTGCTATCGTTTAATTAATCCTAGATTTCTCTTCCTTTCTCAATTCCATACATTCTAATGCAAAAGTATCAATTACTGGTAAAAATCGATAACACAAACAAGTAATAGAACAACAATCAACTGCAATTCAATAAATTATTTCATAAATTCCATAGAAAACAATGCTAAGTTCATATAGATTTCAACCCTATTTAAACACAATAAAAACCTAGCCACTAAACATCATCAAAATCATAAAATTTAACACTGAATTCATAATAAGAATAAGTTTAGAAAGCTTAGAAGGCTTGATTGAAGACTCCACAGACCCGGAATGTTGCACGAGCTCCTATCTTAATTCGCCTGAAGAACTCTGAAATTGCCCCAAACCTACACCTTCAATCTATCTATCGCCACTTAAATTTGGTAACTAAACTATGATCTAATGAGGTTAACGAAGGTTTTTAGAAGAGAGTTTCTCTTGAAAATTGCCCTATTTCTATCCTCTCCAAGCCCTAACTGAAGATAATGAACTATTACATTAAAAGTCTAATTAAAAGAATAATAGAAAATTCCAAAATAGGTTTCTCTGCGCGATCAGCTAGGCCCAACCACACTCTGTTTTTGGAGTGCTTCTTTGTTTTTCGTGTTGGCTGCACTCTGCTAGGTGTCTTGTCGGGTCTGGCTGATTGTCGGGTCTGGCTGATGATGGAAAATTAGCGTCTCTTCTCTTTTTTCATCCATTCTCACTTCGTATGCTGCCTCTTAACTGCTTTCTTCCTTTAACTCATCTTGGACATACCTATAAAGAAAATAGAGGAAACAGTGGGTAAATATTCTATTTTATGCATTATACTTTAAATACTTTGAAAGTCGAAGATTAATCAATATAAAAACTTATACAAAATGGACATATCAAACTCTCCTACATTTAAGCGTTGCTTTCTCTTAAACAACACAAATTAAAGCACCAACTTAAAAATGCAAAGACGAAAGTACAACTTTCCTAAAAACGACAAACGACTCAAAATCCCGAAACAATTAAAGTAAAGAAAACTTTTTTAAGAAAACTTTATCACCACATTGAACAAGGCTATACTTCATAGGAAGCACACAAAACCTATCCAAAAACAAGTTACAAAACTTAAGTGATCCACTAAACATCTCATGTAAACAAATATGAATCAACGGTGTATGTGTATGTGACTACTCATGTCAAGTTTCAACAAATACAAAGGGAATGTCGGGAAATTAACAAAACAAGCCACTTCAACTACAATGCTCATCTACTCAAACTTTCCACTATCTATAAACTAGTTGGTCTAATTAAAGTCATCCCCAGATTAGGTAGGACTTTCAAGCTTGTAATGTTAGGTTAAGGACATAAAAGGGTACCAAATGAAAGGAAAGGAAAAAAAAAAGCAAAGAGAAGAAGAGAGATAATGCAACCGAAAGGAAAACAAAATTAACATCTAATATAAACAAGAATGATATCTAATCTAAACAAGAATGACATGCAAGTCGCTTTTCACTTTCTGTTACCCTTTACCCTCGAAACACTTTACCTTTACATTTTTTCCACTACTTTCAGCAAACATAACCCACCTAAAACTTTCAACTACTCTCAATCATATAGGAAGTATAAAGAAGTTTCTATAGTAAGAACAAGAAGTGTATAACCATGTTTTCCAAGAAAGAGGTTAAACAATATACTTCAAATACTTCACTATTTCTTTCTTTCATCTTCTTTTTCTCTTTTTTTTTTCATTTTTCTTTTTCTTGTTGATTTTCTTTCTTTTTCAACAATACATGATTGAGAATTCACACTTTCTTTAACACATAGAATTTTCTCAATTCACTCCAAGCTCCTTATATGATTTTTTTCTCACAAACTTTCCCCAAATAACCTTTTTTATACATTATTCCTCTCCACTTTCTCCCCCACATTTATCTATGTACCTCACTCAAAGAAACTTAAAGATATATATTCATTAGCTCTAGCAATTGAGGGTTTAAATATGCCATGTGAGTTTAAAAACTAAGAAGAGAAGCGATAGGATCCCTTATGCAATTTAGGCTCAGAATGGGTACTAAGGGTAGGTTAGAAAGGATCAAGCAGGTCAAAGAAAACCTTAACCATCATCTCGGGGGTCAACCTAAGCTTTACACAATATTACCTCAAGGCGTGAATAAGTAAATCTTA
The DNA here is from genome assembly GCA_028651295.1 of Catharanthus roseus. Classification (NCBI taxonomy): domain Eukaryota; kingdom Viridiplantae; phylum Streptophyta; class Magnoliopsida; order Gentianales; family Apocynaceae; genus Catharanthus; species Catharanthus roseus. The sequence goes on along the minus strand of JAPQWS010000168.1, from coordinate 14,750,696 downwards.
GGTCATGCATAAAGTAAGTCAAAAAGCTAAAATATTTTTGGAGTTTTTAAAATATTTGATTTTTTTTAGATGTTTAACTTAAGTAAAAACTATCAAAAGAAATTAGCAAGCTTAAGAGAAAACAAAAATATTTTTGAAAATTTTCAAATTTATCAATGTTTATGGGATTTTATCTCTAAATCAAAACTCAAACAAGTGATAGAAAGAAAACTAAACTAAACATCCTCCACACTTTAAACCATACGGTCCATAATGTGGGGGCCACAACCAAACAAACACAAGAAAAACGAAAAACTACAAAAACACATAGCATGCATAAAGTGAAAACAAAAGAAATATAAACAAAGAGAAAATAAAGGATAAGGCATGAAAGGGAAGCAATCCCAAAAAAAAAAGGAAAATAAACCACACACAGGAAGCAATCCCCGAAAAAAAAAAACAAACACACAAACAAAACACAAAAACTAAAGACATTAAAAAAAGGCAACAATAAAAGGGAAGCAATCCCGAAAAATAAATAAATAAAATAAAGATAATAAAAATAAGGTGTAAAAGGGGGGAAAGAGAAATCTCTCATTTGTGGCACAACACCTCCACTACTTGTTCCCCCATCTGGAGAGAAGTGCTCCTATAGTAGACTAAGCATTTCGTGATGGCGCTGCATCATCTCTTCCTGACGTTGGAGTTGATTCTTGATATCCTCTCGTTGGAGTTGAAGATGCTCCAACCAATCAATCACAGCATCTCGAAACTCTGCATTGCTATTATCCTCACTCTATACCTCCTCTTCTTATTCCCTAGCTACGAAAGTGAAGTCGAATGATTGTTTCCTCTGCTTGCTTATTTTGCGGGCGTGTGCCCACTTCAAGCCTCTTTTATGCAGTAGCTCGATTGCTAGTCATATTACTTTTCACCCTTCTTCCACAAATAATGGCTTCATTCAATGGTAGCCACAGTGATCACGTCATTGAAATGGTCGAAGACACGAGAAAGGACCATTAGGAAACCAATGACCCTATCAAGCATAGGGCTATAAGTAATGTCACGAAAGAAATGGATGAGCAAAGAAGGATCAGAGAAAGGGAACGACTCCATACCTTATCCATAATATAGACATTAAAAGAGGATGAGCAAAGAGGGAAAAGAGATAAGGGAACGATTCCTCATGTTATCAATAATATACCCGTCATTCATTCGCAAATCGTTTGTTTCTTTCGGAGATCGAGGTGCAAAATTTGTACCTATGAGAAGGGTTGCTACCTTTCAAGTGCCCTCTAGATAATTAGACTTTACAACCCCCTTTCTTATGGCTTGTGCATGGACACCGAACCAAGATAAAGCGTCTGAATAGACCCAAGTAGGATCTTGAATATACTTGTGGAGGTACACTCAAAAGAAAACCGAATGCCCCTCATCTGGTATGCCTAGAATATTTGCGAGGATGGCCAGGTTTAGATGAATCCTAACCTCCTTAATAATGGTTGTGATATGTCTCTTTTTACCCTCTTAAGTTTTATCCTTTTTATTAATTTTTTAGTTTACCCTCTTTTTAATATAAATATCATCTTAAATGAATTAAAGATATATCAATTCCTAAGAAAGATCAAAATCATATAACCCCGAACTATATCTATCAGGCCACCAACCCAAAGCACTGAAATGACTTTGATAAAAAAAATTAAGAAGTAATCTCAAAACTAAATGATGCACTAGGAATTTATTTAAAGCTATATCATCTAATTTTTTAGGAAAGGGAAGAAACTTGAAGGAAATTAAGCTTTGGAAAAAAGAGAAAACATATACTAAGGTAGACTAACTAAATGGTGAAAGAAAAGAAGACTAACTACCTAACTAAATACTACCTCCGTTTCAAAATAAATGGTGTTATATAGCTTCTTGCGCAAATATTAAGGGTCTTAAAATTTAGAAAAAATATGACTAGTTCACCCTTCAAAAATATAGAGAGAAAGAAATATATATATATATATATATATAAGGAGACATTGGAGAAATAAATAAGGAGAGAGAGGAAGATAAAATTAGGAAAAAAATAATAAATGATCTTTAGAAGTTATAAAAAGACACTTATTATGAAAAATATAAAACTTTTTGAAATAAACTTATAGATTTTAAAAATAGAGGGAGTATTAAGAAAATGTAGAGAAGAGAGAAAACTAAACCTAAAGTTTTATCTAATTATACCCACTCACGGAAATGGTCTAAAAATAATTAGAAGAGAGGGAGGGGGTGAGCATCCCTTTTCTTAGTGGGATTAAGTCGCTTAAAAGGGGAAAGGAGGGGGGAGGGGAGAAATTCTTTTCGTATGAAGTGGATTAGAGGCTAAGGTAAGTAATTTTAATCATGATAATATTGATTTTAATACTAGTAATTTTAATAGCATATTTATCTTAAATTTACTTCAATAAAAATTGTCTAAAATATTTATATTGTATCACAAAATTGCGTAACAATCTTAAATGTTCTTTCAAAATACTTTTTTATACAACAATTATCTTTTTATTAAATTCTCCACTTAGCAAACCTTTCATGAATATATTAAATTTTTTTAAGGGAAAATATATCGAGTTGTTAATTTAGATCCCCTAAAATTATTATTCCTATCTTAAACTATTCTAGAACTCCTCACAAATATTTATTCCATTACAGTTCAATACACCCCTGTAAATATCCCAAATATTACCTTATGCCCAAACTATTTCTATTTTGGTACACCTAAATAATAAGAAAAATAATAAAAATCAATAAGAATATGACGTAACGACAAATATTTTCTCTGTATTTGCAACATGAAACCTATGATCTAGAAATTATTCTTAAAAACAACCTCCATCCAAATGATAAAAGAAAGTAAAAAATTAAGAAAAATACAACATAACAACAAATAATGTTTTTAAAAAGTGTATGTAAAAGTAATTGTATAAAAGAATCGATCTCCAAACAATTTGTGTTAATATTCATCTTTCGAACAAAAAATGAATTGGAAACATTGAGTTTTAGTATCTTGTGCTACTATATATATATATACATATATATATATATATATGCATGTATATATATACACACAAAATGAGCCAATATCTAACCTTTTTAAGTTTAATCTTACAAGTTATTTACGTAGAGTTTTATTTATTTATTTATTTATTTATTTCTGATGATATACATAGAGTTTTATTACTATAATAGTCTAGTAGCTAAATCTCCGAAGTTCATGAACATAAATGAAGACAGTTTGTCATAACAAGTAAAAAAAAAAACATATTCAATTTCGTATAATAATTTTTTAAGAAGTATGGATGCTTGGTGCACTGTGCTTAAAAGATATTTAAAACATTTAAATAGTTAGGCAAGTATTTACGTATATAACTATGGATAAAAAGATTTTTAAAAAGAAAGAAACAATAACTTACGTATTTCCCAAAGCCAGCCATGCTGAAACTCAATATAATTTTGAGCATAGAAATTATTCGCCAAACCAAAAACAAATAACCTTAAAATGGTATAAAATAATTGATTTTTTTGTTGCAATATAAAATGTATACTAAATTGCAAGAAAGCTTAATCCTTTTAAACTTATATGATTTTTTTTAGATAAGGAAACCTTTTCAAAATTATTATCTTCTAGAAAATTAATACAGACACAATCTATCATATAGAAAGCAATAATTTATCTATATATTCTATTAAAGTATTATGATTTTGTATTTTCTATATAGGTATATAAATAAATATCATTCTATATTTTTGGATTTTAGTTGCAAAAACCATAATAAACCCTCGTGCAATACATTTATTTAATAGAAGATTAATGCTAAGAACAATGAGAGAATAGGCTGAGTGAACTTACAAAATGCTAATCCATTCCACTATTGGTAACACCTTGTTCCACAGAGACATTTGTTTGAAATTTTCCAAGTAATGGAACACTCATATACTATGCCAGAATAAACAAAACAGTAAGCGATTGAGCTAAAAGCTTAAAAAGAATCGATGACATTAAAGAAGTTAAAAATATTAGAGTTTTTCAACTCAGTTTGACCTCTCGAAATATCCTAAAAATGGAAAATATAGAGAGTGATGGCTTATAGAAAATTTGGTGGGAGGGGCAAGGACAGCGATAACTTGAAGTTTATGGCGGCCAAGCTAGAGGGGGAGAGGAAAAGGGAGTCAGGGACAGGGGGACAGCGAAAAAGGTATAATTGAAGAAGAAAGTTCGGGAAGGGGACATCCACGCAAAGAACATAGGGCAAAGTAGTGTGTTCTTTGTATTAGGGTTAGGGAGAGCTAGAAGAAAGTAAAAGAAAATAAAGAAAAAAAAAGAGAAATTACGTATAAATAGCTATGAACGATTTTAATTTTTCTATTTATAATCATAAACTTTAATTTATCTTTTTCTACAATAAACAATTTTTATTTTTCTCTTTATAGTCACAAAGTTAAATTTTATCTTTTTCTAGTTATGAACTATTTTTTTTTTCTGGAAACGGCCATGTACAATTTTTTACCTCTCAAATATACCAATGAATGCTTTGTAGTAAATTACTATGTTTGAAAGGTCAAAAATAGTTCATAGTTATTTCCAAGAAAAAATAGTTCATGACTAGTAAAAGATAGAATCAAAGTTTTTGTCTATAAATAGAAAGACAAAAATAGTTCATGGATAAAATAAAATATAATAAAAGTTCAAAGTTATAAAAAGAAAAGTTTATTACAGTTTATAGTTATTTACACCTACTTAAAAAAAACTGTGTTTTGACCTTTACAATGAAGGGGCTAGCAAAAGCTAAAGCAAATTGAAATATGAAGGGACTAACCTACTTTGGTTCACATAGACTGCAGGTCAAAAAATTCTGCACTTCAGATAGACCTTTGCAATGAAAATTTATACTACTGTATTTGGATTGATATTTACTTTTGGAAAAATAAATATTTTGTACAAGTTAAATTTTTTACTAATAATACTAAATTTAAAGAAAGAAAGACATTAAATTAGAAGAATTTTTTTCATAACCAAATACGAACACTCAATAAATAAAATAATGAGCAACCAAGCTCCTTGAATACACTATTATATTATTCTAAAAACAACATAATTATTTTAGGCACAATCCTACAGTACTAATATTACATTAGGATTTTGATAATATATATATACACACATATATATATATGACACTGGGGTGTATTTAATCAACCAATTATTTTTTTTACTTTATTTTTTGACAATGAGTGAGCAGCCTGATGGCAAAGCATCCTCTCTTAGATACCTCTAGCTGACTTGTCAAGTTAAAAATCCTGAGTTTGAGTCACCTTGGGAGTGGCTTCATGATACATTTTAAGTCTTGTGATGCAATTGACCTTGTACCCCATTGATCTCTATCTTGATTAGTAAAAAAATTCCCCTACACAAGGTAAAAAAATAATGAAAAAGGACTAGTTTTTTTATTAAAAAAAAAAAAACTTTTTTCTCTTTGAGTTTTTTACAAAATTAACTTTCACAAAATTAAAAAAATTACTTTTTCTCAAACAAAAATTTAATCCAAATACATTCTAATATAGAGGTTGAGACATGAGAAAAGTTCATTTTAATTTTTCTATTTTAAAATGTTCGTGTTCATGGATATATATATACATATATATATATATATGCATGCTAGGTGTGACTCTAAACTCCTTAAAAATTGATAATAATGTGCAAAGCTTCTTGGGAATTGATAAAACTCATTATTTATATCACATTTGACCCTAAATTTGGTAAAAGAACCTTGAATTTCACTGAATATTACAATTTAAATCCTTTTTCCTTTTTTTTGCTAATGATATTACTTTATTCCAAAGCACACATTCAAAAGATAACAATGAATACATCATCTATTTTAAAAGCTAATGTGTGATAACCTTTTATTTGATGACATGCTCAACTCTCTCAAATGATTAAGAACAACGATTGCTTATATTTTAAGTGACAATAGTCTTCATCTTACTGTGAAGTACGTTTTATAATATGGACTATCTACTTAAGATATTTGAACCTTATGCAAGTAAATAAACCTACAATGAACCTTATTTTTCAAATGAATTGGGAAGCACACCTCAACTGTGAACTGCCAATACTCATTTATAGAATCTCACCTCATCTTTATCTTCTTTTTAACCCTTACTTACAATCTGAGTACCATATGATGCATTTTCATGCAAGAACTTACCAGTGACGCAAAGGGAATGCCTGTTTCTTTTGGGAACTCTTACAACTAGAGGATTTAGATAATACATGTGATACTTAGAATCAAAAGAATTACATAACAAAACATAGTGACTATCTTTGTCCATATCACAGATTTTGTAGATACCCTTCTTCAAATGAGCTTTTAGATGTGAGTTGTCATTTAACATGTGCAAGCACATCATCTCTCTCTTTCATAGATTCAATATATAATGTAGCCCTACAATTTTCTGAATAAATGTAAACCTTGAAAAAACTAAGAAAACCACTTGAATTAAGGGAAAAAAAGAAAGAAACTGGATCTTATGACTCACTAAGAATTTTATCTTATCAATAGACAGCTACAAATCATGCGTTAACCACTACAAGAGAGGAGTCGTTTAAAGACGGTCGAACTTCATCTCTATTGGACCAAATTCTGTCTCTAAACTAAATCGAAGATGGATTAGAGACGTAATGCATCCATCACTATAGACCTCGTCTCTAAATGGTTTGACGAATTCTTTTTCTCATCTCTAAATTTTTTGAGATGAAATATTTTGTCTCTCTTTTTTATATTCGTCTTTGGTTTAGTAGGTCAATACCAAAGTCATATTTGTCTCGAATCTGTCTCTAATATTATTAATGAATATATTACATCTCCAATTTAGAGGAAATATTTTGTCTCTAATCCATCTCTAATATTAGAAACAAATACATTCCATTTCTACTATAGAGAAAACATTTCATCCCGAATCCTTTTCTAATGTTAGAAACGAATACATTCCATCTCTATTTTTAGAGATAATATTTCGTCTCAAATCCATCTCTAGTGTTAGAAACGAATATATGCCATCTCTATTTTAGAGACAGCGTTTTATATTTGTCTCTATTTTAGAAACGAATTACAGAGACGAATTATCCCTATCCATTTTAGAGGCAAATTTTTTGTCTCTAATCCATTTCTTGTTTAGAATCTTTTTAGAGACGAAACTTCGTTTCAATCCTGTCTCAAACTTTAGAGATGATTCGTCTCCAATCCATCTCTATTATTATGTTCTTCTATTTTTTGTTTTAACATAAATTGAAGATGACCCTTACAATATCAAGGTAAAAGAAACTTAAAATTCAAATGAAAATTTAGAGCAACTAATAGCAAATATTTAACTCTCCAAATTCACATAGCATAATATTTGTCTTAGATAATATCTAAAAAACACAATCTCCAAGATAGTATTTTATTGTTTCTCAAAATAAAAGAAAATGGCATGAATCTTACTCCTCTTCATTCTGATGATGATGATATCATCATCATCATCATCGCTGCCACAAGTGTGATGCTCCATAGGCTTAACTTGTGACCTCTTTCATAACTCATGGTACTTTGCTTGTTAAATTATTCTCATTTGCTGAATTTGAGTTTGTTTTTGCTTCATTAGCTCATCCATCCGAAAGTGGACGTGTTCTCCCATCTCATATCAGTGTAGTATTGAAAAGACACAAAAGCATAAGTATGAGAATTTGGGAGGAAACAAGGGAGAATAAGAAGTGAAAAATATGGAATATACCACATTGTAAAATCTAAACGGACTACTGCTCTATTTCCCATATTAATAAATTACAACAAGTAGACCAATTTCAAACTGTTTTACAATTATGCAATAACAATTGATTCACAATATTTGAAAGAGCATCAGAACAAACTTAATTGTAAACCCATTGTTGAATACCATGTCCAAGCCTTTAACGCTTAATAATTAAAGGTAAAGGAGGGAAAATTCATGAAAGTGCTTATTTTTCATGCTTAATTTAGAATAAGATGAGAAAATAATGCATCAGTTCAAACTAATCACTATGAACTGCATGCTCGATATATCAAATGATAGAAAAAAAGGCATTTATGCAAAACTTATAACATCTGATACAGAAACTTTTTCACTCATCAAAATTCTAATAGATTTAATAAAAAATAGGGTTAACCATCTTGCCACTTCATTTGGAATCAACGCATCTGGCCCAACATCCTTCTACACTAAAGATGTGTATCGGCCCACCAGCCAAAATATATATCTCCTCAAATTAGTTGGGGGAAATCCGGGATTTACCCTTATTCTATTGTTACAAGGACTCCTAGTGGTATTAGGAGACCTTTCCGAAACCTACAAGGGGATAGTCTTCGTGTATAAAAGGTATCAACCCCAGACGGTGTGAACTCAGATTTTCTAATTACTTAACCATTCTCTATTTTCTAGCAATTGTTTGTAGGAGGTCTCGGTCTGACTTAAGAATCGGAGGTGAAATGGGGGTAAAGTCCCTCTCTGGTCATCTTTTCTCTTCTAAGTGCAGGTCTACTGGTGAAGAACATTCTCTTGAGATTTATTATTTTGTGCCCATCGTGTTTTTTTCTTTCATTCAACCTTTCTATGCAAAACCTCCCATTCTCAATGGCCTCTGATTCTTTACTGATGGACGACGTTCCTCACAATCCTTCAACCTTGCAAAACGTAGCTGCACCATCTGCCCCTTCGTCCCTTCTATAGGCATTGGGTGTCGGATTGCCCCCGTTTATCCTACAGAATGGTGATCATTCGGTGGCTAATCTGAATTCAAATCAATTCATTTAAATGCAAGCCTTGCTGGCCTCTATGCAGACCATGCTACCAATCCAAGCTAGCGCATCTATACGGCAACCATCCCTACAAGTAACCCTGGCTTCGTTTACACAAAACCCACCATTATATCCCCTTCACTTTCCTTTCTCCATCCTTCTCATCAAGCTTTGCTTTTGGGGACGAAACTTCTAACAGATATGAATCTCCATTGCCCCTAACATAAACCATCCATGATCTGGTCAACAAAATTCTCGCTCAAATGACTCCCTCCTTGATGGTCGATTCCAGCGATTGGGACTTCTTGCAGCACAAATCTGCTATGCGAACAATACGCCTGTACAAAAGTCCCCAGTGCTTTTTCTCATCTGAAGCTAAGCACTTATGACGGTTCTACTGATCCTAAAGAACATATTATGAGATACATTTCTCAGATGTATGTGTACAACACCTCTCACAACACCTATTCTCGTATGTTCCCCAGTTCTCTTGAGGGTAAGGCCTTGGCTTGGTATGCACATCTACCACCAAGGAGCATAAGTAGCTTCCGGGATCTGGGGGAAAAGTTTATCCGAAACTTCCTCTCCAAATCTATTTTTTGGCCCACTTCTGATTTCCTACTGAGAGTTCGCTAGTGCCAGAATGAAACAGTACGTGATTTTACAGCCCGATTCAACAAAAGCAACGCAGGAAATTGCTGACTTATCTAAAAAAGAATTAATATAGGGGAATTGGAATAGTTTAACTAACCAAGATTTTTCGTAGAAGTTTGCCAAGCAGGAACCGATCACTGTTTTTGAGTTATTAAAAAGAATAGAACGAGTCATTCACGCAGATGTATATGTCTGGCGCAAACGAGATATGCACAATGAAGTCAAGAAAGTACAGAACACGAAAAGGCCCAGAAACCTCGATCACCAGACAAAACCCGTAGCGTATGACCAGTTGGGTCCAAAGAGACTCGACACTTCCTGGTATGACTACACACCACTCAGAATTCCACGAGCAAATGTCCTGCAGCAAGTTAAGTCATTAAGGATATTAGACAAACCAATAAAAATGCTCTCTCCTCCAGATATGAGGAACAAATCCAGATACTGTCGGTTCCACAAAGACCACAAGCATGACATAAAAAATGCAATGAATTCAAGAAAGCCATAGAGCAGGCGATACGTAATGCAAAACTTAAAGAGTTTATAGATGACGCATCGGCAATAAGGTCATCTGGGCATGATTAACACCAAAAGGCTTTGGAACACTGACAAGAGAAATACAAAATTATGTCCTTCTTCCTTCTCAAATTTGAAGGTAATAAACGTCATACAAGACTTTTGCTTACCATCGTCAAGAAAACAAACAAGGGACAACCATGGCGATGATTCCTTAGTTGTCACCATGTCCATTGATCAATGCCTGGTTAAAAGAGTCTTGGTAGATACTGGGGGTTCAGTAAATGTTCTTTCTAAAGATACTTTCAGGCAAATAGGAATCCCTTGGGACAAAGTCATTCCGTATGCTGCCCCCTTGGTCGGGTTCACCGGGAAAACAGTTAAATCAGAAGGAAAGATCACACTCCTCGTTTCAATCAAAGAGATAGGACATATGGCAGAGTTCCTTATCATTTATGCGCCATCACCATACAATTGCAAAATGAGCAGGTCTGCCTTAAATTAATTTCAAGTAAAGATTTCCACATACGAGCTTTCCATGGATATTCCAATTGGAGGAGAATTTACACGATTTATGGTGATCAAAAGGAAGCTCAAGAATTTTACTTCCCCACAATGCAAAAAGTTGAGAAAGAAAAAGAGTTTGTGGAAGATAGTCAAGTTCCCAAGCTCGAACCATAGGAAGAATATGAACTATTTGTTCAAATGAAGTTAGCTTAGCTGCTCATCGAATACAAGGATTTTTTGTATGGTTCCCCAACGACCTAGTAGTCGTTCCCAAAAAATTCAAACGGAGTACAAGTTGGGAATCCCGAAAGGAGAAAAATTGGTCTTTCAGAGGAAAAAGGCATTCACAAAACGGAGGCAAGAAATCATCAAAACAGAGGTACAAGAATTATTAAACGCTAGGATCATAAAAACTATTGATTTTCCCAAATACTTGTCCAACCCAGTTGTTGTAGCAAAACCGGGAGGAGCAAGGAGAGTTTGCATAGATTTTACTAATCTGAACAGGGCTATTCTTAAAGAGCCTTTCCCGCTTACACGAATTGAACAATTACCGAGTCTATTACAGGACATGAGTTCCTATCTTTTTTGGACGCCTACTATCATCAAATCCCGATGGCAGAAGAATTCATGTCTAAGACTACTTTTATCACTAATGATGGTATCTATTGCTATACACGCATGCCTTTCGGATTAGAAAATGCAGGTGTTGAGTTTCAAGAGTCTAAGAACAAAGCTTTCGACGGACTAATCAAGAAAATAGTAGAAGTATATGTAGATTATATAATCGTCAAATCGAGAGACAAAAGTACCGCAACGGCTGATTTAAGAGAAGTTTTTTAGAGGCTTTGCAAGATCAGAATGAAGTTAAATCTAAAGAAATGTACTTTTGGCATTTCCTTGGGGAAATAATTGGGATTAATAGTTTTTCAAAGAGGAATAGAAGTAAATCCGCTAAAGATCAAAGCCATTCAAAAAATGCCTGAACCAAGAACAGTGAAAGAGGTACAAGTCTAGGAGGAAAAATGGTGTCTCTAGGCAGGTTTCTCGTGCGAGCTGGAGAAACAGGCCTTCCATTCTATCAAATTCTAAAGCATCCATCCAAATTTGAATGGACTGAAGTGGCATCTTTCGCTTTCCAGAAGCTAAAACAATAACTATCTTCCCCTCCTCTTCTTGTTATCCTGGTAATGGGAGAAAGACTTCACTTATAACTAGCAGTCACTCCCAAAGTGGTTAGCTGTTTTTTATGTTCTCTACGTAATAACAACATGAAACCTATTTATTAACCATATACTACATGGTTCAAAGGAACGTTACAGCTCCCTAGAAAAAAAACTTTGTCTAATCATAACAGCAAGAAAACTGAAACCTTATTTCCAAGCCCATGCTATCATGGTATTAACAAATACACTGTTGAGACACGTCGTGCACAAACCCGACATATCGAGACTATGCTCTAAATGGGCATTGGAATTAAGTGAATATCATACTGACTTTTCTCCAATAAAAATAATACAAGGACAAGCATTAGCAGGCTTTTTAGTGGAATATTCGTTTCCAGATGATACAAAAAAAAAAAAAGGAGCACAGATACACGACTAAGGATCCAGATACTTGGACACCCAACACTGACTTGAGGTGTAAGAATTTCAAGGTATATGAGCTATGGAAAAGAACCAACAAACATAATTGATCATCAACAAAGATTAAAAACACACAACAGAACAATTAGAAGTCAAAACAAAGCAATTCAAAACAATTATCTTAAACAAAGAACACAAGAATACTCAAACAAATTTTTCCAGGAAACAGGGGATAATGCATCCTGTCACTAAGACAACGATAACTCGAAAGCTATAAATCCAAATCCGATGACAATTCACAAAGATTCCTCATTCAACGAGGATAAACTTAGCACACATTTCATTAAAATTGAATCGATATAACACAAGATATGTTCGGATTAATCAATACTTTTTCTGCAATCGCAATTCCAAAACACATTTCTATTTTTCAGATTTATTTTTATAATATATTTAAAAAATATTGTAGTTTTTCGACTAAAAATTACTTTTTTGGAAATTAAAGTTTTCAAATTTATTTTATTAGATTAATTTTTTATTATATTAACTTGCTTCTTGCAAGATCCTCAAATTATTAGCAAATAAAGTTTTATTATCAAATTAAAACTCTTTAATTATTATCTATAACAAATTCATTATTATCTCATTTTTCAAAATTAAATTTTTTGGATTTATTTTCGCATTTTATTTTTTTCTCAATCTTGAAAATTAAAATTTTCACGTTTATTTTTAATATTTTATTACTATTATCTCTTTTTTTAAAATTAAATTTGTTGGATTTATTTCCGCATTTTCTTTGCTTTTTCAATTTCGGAAATTACATTTTTTGAATTTATTTTTTAATTTATTTAAAAAAATATTGTAGTTTTTCAGCTGCAAATTAAACTTTTTAGAAATTAAAGTTTCTGAATTCATTTTATTAGATTAACTTGCTTCTTGCAGATTCTCAAATCATCAGTAAATAAAGTTTTATTATCAAATTACGACTCTTCAATTATCATTATCAAATTAAAACTTTTTAATTATTAAACATCAAATTCATTATTATCTCTTTTTTTATTTTTTATAATAGAATTAAAAAAAGAAAAAGGTGTCCATATGGATACTAAGTAATGAAAGTGAGCCACGTAGAATTTCTTTATCTATATTTATATATATATATATATAAACCTATAGACTTTAGGGATTTTTTGAAATCAAATCTTGAATTTATTTGGATGAAATTTTTTAAGTGGCATGTAATTGGTCAAATTAAAAATTCAAGCATTTAATGACTAAAGTCCTTAGTTCGGATAATGTATTAGAATTAACCATTTTATATGAAGTCCTTACACTCGTTTAGATACAAAGAATAAAAAGTGAAAATAATGCTCCCTTAATCCGAAATTTTTTCTCACTTTTATTTTTCTTCCATCCTAAATTACAGTTTTATTTCTTTTTATGAATAGTAGTTAATTTTTTAATGTCATAATTGAAGCACGGTTGAATATTTATAAATTATTAATTATATATTAATAATAAATTTGAAATATAATATCCATAAATAGCTGCAATGTATCAAAGTAGATATAACTCACGCAACTAACAAATGATGCATAAATATATATATATATAGACTTTAGGGATTTTTTTAAATCAATCTTGAATTTATTTTGATGAAATTTGTTAAGAGGCACCTAATTGTTCAAATTAAAAATTCAAGCATTTAAATAACCAAAATCCTTACTTCGGATGAATGTATTAGAATTAACCATTTTATATGAAGTTCTTACACTCGTCTAGATAAAAAGATAAAAAGAATAAAGAATGATTACTTTCTCTATCCCAAATTTTTTGTCTCACTTTTCTTTTTCTTTCCATCCCAAATTACATAATTGTAATTTCCTTTTATGAATGGTAGTTATTTTTTTAATATCATAATTGTAGCTCAGTTGAATGTTAATAAATTATTAATATATGTTAATAATAATACTGAAATATAATATCCATAAATAGCTGCAATGTATCAAAATAGATATAACTCACACAACTAACAAATGATGCATATATATATATATAAAAGTTTATTCATCTATGATAGTCAACACACAAATTTTTGTTTCTCTTTTTTCAAAACAAAATGATAATTACTCCTGTTAATTCATATAAAAATATATAAGAATAAAAAATGTTTATATAATGAAATATTTATAAATAACATCCAAATTTTATATTTATACCTTCTAGCACAAATTTTATTTAAACACTAATGGATCTTGAGAGACTGATCTTCACCAAGTGACCTATACAAAGAGGAAACGATGACCGGAGAGGGGCTTCACCCCCGATTCACCTTTGATGCTTAAGTCAGATCAATACTCATCAAAGTAGTAATGAAGAGGGCAGAAAAAGAGAGAGCCATAGTTTATCATGAATTGTACCTTTTATACACGAGGTGAATCTCCTTTAGTCCAAGGAAAGTTCCATAATATCATTAAGAGATCTTGTGATAGTGACCTAAAGGGAAAATTAGGAATTATACTGAGATAGGTTAAAAGGATATGTTGTCCCAATATGTGGGTCAAGACATATTCTTAAGATAACAAGATATTAGGCCAAGTGAGTTGAGCCTAAATGGAATTAGTCTGATGGGTTGTCTCCATCATAAGCCCCCCAAAAAGAATTCATAAATAGGTTAGTATTCTTTGACTTTAAATTGTTACCTTCATTTGGGCGAAACACTGTGTAACGCTTCCCGAGTAAAAATTTCGTTGGCACCGGTTCAAGTACTATTGTTTCAATTGATATATAAAATCTTCTATTTTTCAAATTCAACTCACAATTTTCATTACCCTTTGCAGATCTATCTTTGTTTCCCGTAGCATCGCATGTTGTTTATCAAGATGTCAACTTCTAGGGCAACTACCTCTAAAGTAGCTTCAAAGAAATGGTCGAAGGCTAGCACTTCTAATCAAGGTAGTTCTCCTCATTTTGAAGTTAAAATTATCAATTCGAAAGATTATCTTCGTTTGAGCGGCTGGATGTACTTATCGGGGATTGTTCTATTTTGTTTCCTGACATGAATGTGGTCGAATCTGTGGATCATATGAGAAAATATTATCGGGCTGCAGAGATGCTTTATTCTTATGACCCTAAAGACGAAGAGCAAATATGTGAACTAGTGGCTATCAAACATCCTTCTGAGATTCACTGTACTTGGAGCCATAAGGAGGGATTTTATGATCCCCAATAAGCTAAGGGTTAGTGCACCAGGCACCAAGGATAGGGTCCATATACCCCCAAAAAGGATGTATGGCAGTATACCGGGATCAATTAAAAGTCGAGTTGAAGTTTCCCTTGCATAACATGTTTTTAGATGTGACGAGTTACTATGGAATCAATATAGGTCAAATAGCCCCTAACGGGATAAGACTTATTATGGCCTTTATCTTTATATGTAAGTGCTTTGGTGTGCCTACCAGTTTGGAATTGTTCTCAAGATTTTTTGATATAAAACCTGTTAGAGATGGATCTAGGTGGCACACATTTCAAAGGAAGGGTGGCACAGTAGAGCTTATGAAGAAATTACTACAGTCTATTCATGGATAGAAGAGACAGTGATTTTTATTACTAGAGATGGTCCTGAAAGACCTTGGAATAGGATGAAGAAGGTTTCAAATCCACCTATCGATTCTGAGCATCCTTTTACAGAGGAATGTGTAAAAACTATCCAAGGATATTGTTTTGGGATACTTTTGAGAAAAGGAAACTGGGGTAAAGAGCTAATGAAGGCTGTCGGGTTTTATGATTGGGAAGAGTGCAAAATCTTCTTGAACTGAGTTAGTATTAGGATGTGATACTAACTAAACAAGAGTTATTGTAATTTTAAGTGATTATTGTATGTTTTATGCAACTGAGTTTGATTTGTTGATGATGTAATTTTGGCGAGGAGATTGATGCAGCTCAACACGGTTGAAGTTACAGCAAAATTGAAAGTTCCACTCCCGAGAGCTGATGTGGGAGATGACTGTAAAAATATTTGTCTTTTTTGTATACGTATGTGCATGTTCTGTTAACGTACTAATAAAAACTTTTTTATTCTGAAGTAGGGGAGCATCCTTCTGTTGTTCTGTTGGACCATAGGCAGGAAGAAAGAAAGAAAAGGAAAGCTGATGTTGCCAGTGGGGCTATCGGGGGTGTGATTCCGTTAAGTAAATCTGGTGCTATGGAGGTAGTTAAATCTCTACCCCTGAAGAGGCAACAGAGGAGTGATTCAACGAAAATGAAGGGGGTCATATCCTTTATCTTGGAAAACTAGATGATACTGGAGGGTGAAGATGTTGAAACACTGGATGTCGATAGAAATTAAGAAAGCACTTTGAAGCCTATAGGAGTGGATGAAGAAACTTTAGAGAGTTTTTTTATTGATTTCCCAACATGGATTGTCAGTTTTAAAAGGAGAAGTCCAATTGGGGAAAAATGATTGCTCGGGAGGAATCAACTGTGAACTAATTCGGGATAAGAGTGGTATTAAATATGACTCTTGAGGAGATAGTGGAAGAATTTCTTAGGAATAGTGTGTGGGTAAGTTCAATCTATGAATGTTAATGACTATTTCTTTAGAGAGATTGGTTTATGACATATATGTGTATTTTGTTGCAGAACTTCAACATTTTGAGTCAGGCTTTGCACCATATGATCCACAACTGGGTTGCAAAGAAACAAATGTTTGATACTTACAAGAAAAATCTTGAGCAAAGTAAGCAGAAACGGGGAATTGCTATTAACCGAGTAAAGGTGTTGGAGAGGAAGATTTCTGATCTGGAGGGGGTGAATTTGAAACTATTAAAAACCAATGCTACCTTAGCAAAGATAAACGAAAGATTGAGGATGAGTGTGCCATCAAAAGTGGGAGTTGCAGAGTTTAAATGAAGCTTTGGTTCAAACACGAAAAAGTCGATAAGTATAAGGAGGAATTGGCTTGAAAGAACCATCAGATTGAGGCAATGACTACAAAACTCACCATCCTTGTTGATAGCGGGAAAAATGTGCCTCCGGGTATGAAGGAGAATGTTGCAAAGGAATTTTGTGAATCATCTGTTGTAGTTGGTTTTATTCATTAGCTATGTCGACGGTAGACTATGCCTTGATGGAGCTTGTTGATGCCATCCATAATGACAACCTCGGTGTGAAGATGCCTTCTGTTGTAGATATGTACTACAATAAAGAGGCTAAGTATTCTGAGTTGCCATGGTAAGTGAACAGAATGCTCCAAGTGGAGAGGTAACTGGCGCTCCCGAGAAGAGAGAAAATGACCGGGTTCGTGTTGAACGGCTTGGTAGTCTACTAGGACTGAGCCTTAGGGAGCTTAAAGAGAAACGATATGAGGATATAACAGAGGATCAATTAGGAACCAACCTTCCCGATACCCCATCTATGACTACTCGTGGCTCTAAAGACTATACTGGTCTATTTGGGACAGAAATGTCAGGAAGTCATCAAGTTCCTAATGCGGGTTTATCCGAGGGTGGTGGTGGTAGACACCAGGTGAAAACTTTTGGTGTGATAGTCACACCGGGACAAATGCTGGGGCGTCTTCCCTATTTGGAGGAGGTTACATATGTTCGCAATTTGCAAAAAGATTCCTTGGTTGATAAGAGCAAGGAGTAAGTGGAGCTATTACCTGATAGGTGACCTTTATTTAGGGTGAAGCTGCAGCCACCCTAATTTTGAACTTTGTTATAATTCTTTGTGCCTTTTTGTTTTTATCTTTGTTTTAGATGTATCGGGTTTTCTTGTTCCCATTTAAATGAATGCATCTTTTTTTTGTAATGCACCTTTTTAACTTACCGTATTTAGTTTTGATTAACCATGGTAAAGTTGAATGTGGTGGACGCTGAAAAGATGCGATGAAAAGATAAGTTGTGACGCTTCCATGTCAGAAGCATTTAATAAAAACTCTAAGTTTTGTCTACGTGTAAAAATGCTATAGGTTTCCAAGGGTAATAATTATAATTACAACCGTAAAAAGGAAGTAAAAGTGGGAACATACCTATTCTCATCGTTTCAACACCCTCGCCATAGCTTTCCTCTATATAAAGGATTGTAGTTATGATTTCTAAGTGATCCCCTTCAACCTCTTGTTTTTCTTCAGTTAATAAAGAATATGAATCACTACTTTGCAGCCATTGATAAGACTGAGGTCCCTTGTGTGCCACCTCTGGCTCTTCATTTCCGAGATTTGTTTCTGGAGTTACGCATCCGTCGCACCCATTTCCATCAAAATAAATAGTATTTGGATGATCCTCTAATGGCCATCCTAAAGAATCATCAACACTACTCCTTTGAGCGTTTTGTGCCGATATTGAAGGTTTATCTGGGACTCCGAGTGGGAGCTATGAAATTGGAGGTGGATCTTTATGAATATTGCCATAAAACTGACTATAAAGAATGGTCAGTTTAAAGAAATTGTGAGGGCCACTCTGGCACCGCAAGACGCCATCGATCTTTTCCATTGCCACTTTAAAAGCATTTGTGTATACGCGCAGAGCTCTCCAACGATGGAAGCATTCCTGGCTTTTGGCGATACCATTCATAAGGAAGAGCAGACTATGAAGAGGAAGAGATCGGAGGCATTTTTTTAGTGAAAATAGATATTTTTATGTTTTTGTAAAGGGCGGGACCATTGCCGAGTGTGGATAGTTCGTGGTTTACGGTCCCTGATCATGGAGATCGTAAAACTTTTGTGTTTTTCACCTATTGGGTTGGCCTCCGATAGGTTAATCAAATGACAATGGCTTCGCTGCCTTTTTTTTTGGGCAGCAGTTTTTTTTTTTTAATGTAATAGTTAGTGTGGTCGATAGGCCATTATGAATGTATAAAAGATCTTTCGGTTATTTATGAATCTTTTTTTGAGCTTGTTTATCTTACATTTTGGGTTCTGTTTCTATTTTTTAAACACTTAAATGTAATTTAAACTCAAGAAATCATGAAGGTTTGAATGAGGTATGACGATAACGGGTATTGTCTGTTGGAGATAGGTTGGCAATAAAGTGGTGAAGTAAAGGAGGTTGGATGTGGAAAAGGAGTTGTTTTGTACGAACATTTAGGTGTTCTCTACATGAAGGGTGTGTAATTTTTTTTTTTTTTTCTGTGGATGATATGAAGTTACTAGGAAAATGTATGGATAAGCATGTGTCACGGTTATGGTAACTACTTCAGAATTGTAAGGATACGTCTATACCAGGGTCAATATGTTGCTTATTGATTGTGCATTTGATACTTGGAATATATTCAAGTACAAAGTGTTATATGAGATGATTCCTTAGGTTTAAGTTGTTCCACGTCCTTGACAGAATTTTTCCTTCGAAATCTTGTAATTTGTAACTCCAGTTCTCGTTGACTTTAATTACCCGGTATGGTCCTTCCCAGGTAGGATCTAACTTCTATTAGGGTCTACTCTGCTAACTTCATTTTTCCTTGAAACTAATTCACCCTCCTTAATTGTGGATGGCTTAGCTTTGGCATTTAATAACGGGTAGCTTGTCTTTTGTAATGTGCATCCCGTTTAGCTACATATTCCCTGAGCTCGTCGATGAGGACCAAGTGTTCGTGCATAAGCTTATCATTCTAGGCTTCATCGAACGCAACATTTTGAAAGGACTTGTTTCTAATCTCTGTTGGGATCAGCATGTCTACCCCAAAACAAAGATTAAAATGTGTCTCCCCCGTGGCTCTTCTTGGTGTATTTCTGTAAGACCATAAGACATTTGGCAATTCATCCAACCATTTTTCTTTTAACTCGTTGATTCTCTTCTTGAGTCCTTGTAGAATTGTACAATTGGTACCTCCGTTGCTCCATTTGTTTGAGGATATTCCACGGAAATGAATCTCTATTTAATACCAAGTTCTTCACAGAAATCTCGAAATTCCTTGGAGTCAAATTATTTTCCATAATCTGAAATTAGTGTTTTTGGGATGATGAACTAGCGGATCAAATCTTCATGGAAGAATTCCTTGACTTTTCTTATTATGATTGTTGCCAAGGCTTTTACCTCAATCCATCTAGTAAAATGGTCTATGATGACTAATAGGTGATTTTTTCCCCGATTGCATTAGGGAATGGTGTTAGTATATGCCCTAGATCAATTGACTCATATTTCTGATTTATGAAGTATGTATTTATGAATTGATTTTATATCTCATATTCATGATCAGTAAAACTTGATCATCAATCAACTTCACACTAGTTTAATACTACAAGATGTATTGACTTCCACGAGCTTCATGGAAGTCAAAGGTCAATCTAGGTAAGTCTTCATGTCCATGAGCTTGCCTCCAACGTCTTCTGACTATGATCAGTTTGTCATGAACTTCAATATGCATAATATGGAAAAGTCCATAAATGAATTACACGCGATGCTCAAGCAGACTGAACAAAACATTAAGAAGTCTACTCCTAATGTTCTGATGGTTCAGAAGGGGCAGTTAAAGAAGAACAAGGGAAAGAGAAAGGGAAAGAATATGGCCAAGAAGGGTGAAGGCAAGCAGAAGCCCAAGCCTAAGGTTAAACCACCAAAGGAAGGGACTTGCTTCCACTGCAATGAACCTGGTCATTAGAAGAGGCATTGCAAGCTCTACTTGGAAGAAAAGAATAAGCAAAATGCCAGTAAGACTACCACTTCAGGTATTTTCGCTATAGAAATTAATATGTCTCCTCCTACTTCATGGGTATTAGATATCGGATGTGGAGCTCACATTTGTGTAAATGTGCAAGGACTCAAAAGGAGTAGATATTTGGCAAAAGGAGAGGTGGACTTGCGAGTTGCAAATGGAGTAAAAGTTGATGTTGTAGTTGTAAGGACATTTGATTTACTTTTGCCTACTGGGCTTATCATTGAACTTAAAAATTGTTATTATGTTCCTGCTATGAGTAGGAACATCATTTCAGTTTCTTGTTTGGATATTGATGGTTTTGAGTTTAATATTAAGAATGGTAAAAGTTTTATTTATAAAAATAGTATTTTCTATGGGGATGCCTCTTTATATAATAGAATTTACATTCTTAACTTACATGATTCCATTAGTAAGCCCATCTATAACATAAATACAAAGAAATTTAAATCTAATGATTTAAATCAAACTTACTTCTGGTATTGTCGTTTGAGCCACATAAATGAGAAATGCATACCCAAACTCCATCAAGATGAACTTTTATCTTCATTCGACCTTGAGTCTTATGAAAAATGTGATTCTTGTTTCTTGGGCAAAATGACTAAAAGTCCATTTACAAGACAAAGTGAAAGGACTACCGATTTATTGCAACTTATACATACCGATGAATATGGACCAATGAACACACAAGTCAGAGGAGGTTTTCAGTACTTCATTACATTCACAGATGATTTCAGTAGATATGGTTATGTCTATCTAATTAAACATAAATCTGATTCCTTTCAAAAGTTTAAAGAGTTTCAAAATGAAGTACAGAATCAACTTGGAAGGAGTATTAAATTACTTCTATCAGATCGAGGTGGTTTGATGAACATCTTAAAAATTGTGGGATAGTATCACAATTAACTCCACCAGGAACACAACAATAGAATGGTGTGTCTGAACGCAGAAATTGAACTCTATTAAATATGGTTCGATCTATGATGAGTCAAACATATCTTCTAATTTCCTTTGGGGTTATGCTCTAGAAACTACTGCATTCATATTAAATAGAGTTCCATCTAAAGCTGTTCAGAAGACACCATATGAGATATGGACTGGGAAACAACCTAGTTTAGCATTTCTCAAAATATGGGGATGTGATGCTTATGTGAAGTGATTATTATCTGAAAAACTAGCACCCAAATCTGATAAGTGTATGTTTGTGGGATATCCTAAGGAAACTAAAGGATACAATTTCTATCTTCCATCTAAAAACGAAGTGTTTGTTACTCGGAACGGAATTTTCCTTGAAAGGGAATTCGTTTCCAAAAGAGTTAGTGGGAGTAGAATCCATCTTGAAGAAGCTTAAGGATAGCAAACTATTTCTGAACCAAGTATGGATACTCAGTTGGACTCACGTATTCATACTAAGCCCGAACATTTGACACAAGTCCCAAGAAGGTTTGGTAGGATTCCTCAGATACCACAGAGATATGGATTTCTTGTGACTGAGGATCATAATGTTGATCTTATTGATCAAGGTGAACCGAATTCCTACCAACATGCTATTCATAGTCATGAATCTAGCAAATGGCTAGAGGATATGAAATCAGAAATGCAATCCATGCATGACAATCAAGTTTGGACTTTGATTGATCCACTTGAAGGTTGCAAGACCATAGGGTGTAAATGGGTTTTCAAAAAGAAAACTAACATGGATGGCAATATGCACACTTACAAAGCACGACTAGTAGCAAAAGGTTATACACAAACTCATGGTATAGACTATGATGAAACCTTTTCTCCAGTTGTAATGCTTAAGTCAATCAAAATTCTACTTGCCATTGCAGCATATTATGATTATGAAATATGGCAAATGGATGTTAAAATTGCCTTTCTTAATGGAAATCTACTGGAGGATGTGTATATGACACAACCTGAAGGTTTTATTCATCCTTCGAATTCTAGTAAAGTATGTAAACTTCAAAGATCCATTTATGGCTTGAAGCAAGCATCTCGAAGTTGGAATCTTCATTTTGATGAAGCAATTAAAGAATTCAATTTCATCAAGAATGATAATGAACCTTGTGTGTACAAAAGTGTTACAGAAAATGCAGTAATCTTTTTAGTGCTCTATGTCGATGACATCTTGTTAATTGGGAATGACATCCCCACTTTACAAAGTGTAAAAACTTGGTTGGGGAAATGTTTTTCAATGAAATATTTAGGTGAAGTGGCCTATATTCTAGGCATTAGGATCTATCGAGATAGATCTAAAAATCTAATTGGCCTAAGTCAGAGTGGATATATTGACAAGGTATTGAAAAGGTTCAGTATGCAAGATTCTAAGAGAGGATTCTTACTGATGTCACATGGCGTTAAACTCGGTAAGTCTCAAAGTCCTACCACAAGGGAGGATACAGAACGTATTAGTAAGATTCCTTATGCTTCCGCAGTTGGATCTATCATTTACGCCATGTTATGCACTCGCCCAGATGTCTTGTATGCATTAAGCATGACTAACAGATTCCAGTCAAATCCTGGTGAAACACATTGGACTGCAATCAAAAACATTCTCAAGTAGTTAAGAAAGACTAAAGAGATGTTTTTGATCGACGGAGGTCAGAAAGGAGAGCTTGTTGTAAATGGTTACACGGATGCTAGCTTTCAGACTGATGTAGTTGATTTTAGATCGCAATCTGGATTTGTGTTTTGTTTGAATAGAGGTGCTGTGAGCTGGAAGAGTTCAAAGCAAGATACCGTGGTCGATTCTACTACAGAGGCTGAGTATATGGTTGCTTCTGATGCAGCCAAGGAGGTAGTTTGGATCAGAAAGTTCATCACTGAACTACGTGTGATTCCTAGCATTGTGAACCTAGTGGACCTATATTGTGATAATACAGGAGCCATTGCAGCTAAGGAACCTAGATCTCATCAATGATCCAAACATATTCTCAGGCGTTTCCATCTTATTCGAGAATTATTGAGCGTGGAGATGTTAAAATTTGCAAAGTAGGTACCAATGACAATGTCGCAGATCCATTGACAAAGCCACTCCCACAACTTAAGCATGAGAGTCATACTAGGTCAATGGGTTTGAGAGTCATGTCAAATTGGTAGTAGGGCAAGTGGGAGATTGTTAGTATATGCCCTAGACTAATTGACTCACATTTATGATTTATGAAGTATGTATTTTGAATTGTATTTTATGCTCTTGGTCATCAAGTATGTGACTTGATAGTAAAACCCTTATAGCTAATAAAATACTATTATTGTTTGTCCCTAATTTTATTACATCTTGTATTATTAAACTAGTGTGAAGTTGTTTGATGATCAAGTTTTACTAATCATGAATATGAGATATAAAATAATTCATAAATACATATTGAGAATATTGTATTGGACATGACCCAAAGTGAAGAAGAAATATTGCATGGGTTTAAGTCATAAGTATTTCTTCTCAGTTTTATATTTGGTGTCCTTTGACCTAATGTTTCTAATGCTTCTTGCATGGGGAGAAAATATGTTTTGACATAGTCAAACATCACTTTTAATTAGGTGATTATTATGACTATTGGTTGGGGTATTTTCTTGTCATGGCATGAATATTAGAGATAGTGAAAGGGATTTGTCCCTCTCTTTTTAAAGAGAGATATCCATGGGCCCCTTGACAAGGAAGATTGAAAAATATACATGGTCATGCTCAAATAAGTATTAATAAGGTGTTATTAATATTATTTGTCGGAACAGTCTGTCTGGTGATCAAGTAAATGGTTAATTAAGTTTATAAGGATGATTCGATCCATGTCTTATACTTAATTAGGATATTGTGTTAGAAAGGGACTAAATATTAAAACTGATGCTAGGTTATTATTGCTTTTAGTTAACTTGGGTAAGCATAATGTCTTGCTAGAGGCCGCTTATGTTTTGTGAATAAATGTCGAGGACATTTTTCATTCACTGCCAATGTTAAGTGAACCTATAGGGTCACACACATACACGATCTTGTGAGCACAATGTCCACGTTCAATGAATCTAGATTGTATCCAGATTCGTTGAACGTATACAAAAAAGGGGAATTAGATTCCATATTGTATTTTCTGGAAAGTTAATAAGTAATAATTTTATTTATCAGATAAATGAAATTAATTGCTTAATATTTTTATCCAACCGTTGGATGATTATAGGAATGGACGGATGAGATTAAACTGTCAATAAAGGACAATTAGGGTTTGGATATTGACAGCTATAAAAGGTTATGTTAACCTTTTCTCGGCAGCCGTCATCATCTGATTAAAACAAAACGCTTTAACCCTAGAATGGCTATAATAGTATCTAGCCTCCCTAAATTCGACACATTACCAGATAATCAGAATTAGTTCTGAACAGTTTTCAGAATGCATAAGGGGCTAACATCCCTATCGCTTGCAGAGGAGTTCGTCACGTGGATACCATTAGAGGGTGAAGCGTAAACAGCAGTGCCTCCACACCTAACGGCATAAAACATTGAGATAGTTTCTATCCAATCGGGTTTTCTAGTATATGCGGATCCTGTTGGTGGATTTCCGTAGTTTTATTTTGTTTGTTTTGCCTACAGATTCCAACAAATGGTCCTAATAAGTCAATTCCTCATTGAGCGAAAGGTATCGGGGAAAATATGGTATTGTGACATCGGGATGTGGTGTTCATTGGCATTGATCTGGCATTTGGTGCATGCTTTTACAAAGTTCATCGAGTACTCTTTCATTGTGGGCCAATAATACCCATACTTCATTGCATTTGTTACCAAAACTTTCGATCTGATGTGAGAACCGCAAATGCCTTCATATAACTGATGCCTTCTCGCATAAGATGTATCTGACATCTTCCTCATTGACACACTTAAGGAGAGGCTAATTACCCATTGTCCTGTATAACTGATCATCAATGAGTACATAACGGGCAAAAGTTGTTCGTACCTTTCGAGCTTGTGTCAGGTCATCTGGCAATATTTCATCTAGAATGAATTCGCAAATAGGTGTCGTCCAGTGTTTGACGATAACAGCCATGCAGATATCCTTGCCAATGTTTCTTTCTGATAAGGATTTTATCCAAGTTCCTTAAGTGGGTTCTCTGATACTTAGCTTAGAGAACATGTCGGCTTTTGTGTTATGTTCTCTTGGTACCTTCTCAAATTTTACGTTGGTGAACTCTGACACCAACTGATGGACGAGCGAGATATTACTTCATATTTTCTTCTTTTACTTCAAAGATTCTCGTTATTTGCCTGATAACTAGTTGTGAGTCACTACTAACCAAGAGGGTCTCATGCTAAGAGCGTCTCATATTCTGCCTTATTTTTGCTAACGGGAAACAAAACCTTCATAGCGTAAGTATATTGATGTCCATGCTGATCCTCTAATATGAAGCCATCACCTTTGGTATTTTCCCCCGTGGAACCATCGGTGTTAAGTGTCCAAGTATCTGGAGTTTTTCCAGGACTCTGAATATGGAATTGTTTATGAGTTGTCAGGTAACGAACATTCAACCAACAAATTTGCTAATGCTTGACCCTGTATCGTTCTTCCTGGTGAGAAGTCAATCTAATATTCACTAACTCCAACGCCATTTTGAAGTTCGTCCTGATATATCAAGCTTATGCAAAACATGTCTTAACGGGGTATTTGTTAATACTGTAACATCATGTGTTTGAAAGTTATAATTAAACAAAGTAAATGAAGTAAATGCTTTTCCAAAGAACTATAACGTTCTTCTGGCCCGTGTAGGACATGGCTCACATAGTAAATAGGTTTCATGTTATTATTGCGTTAAGCTTTTCTCCCATTATGGGGGTAACAAGGAGGGGAAAGGAAGATAGATATTCTTTTAGCTTTTGGAATCAGAAGAAGTTGTTGCTGCCCACTCAAATTTGGAAAGGTGCCTTAAATTTAATAAAAAAGAAGGCCTGTCTCTCCAGCTCGTTACCTAGGGAAGCCATCCTTCCCGCTAGGCATTGGACCTCCTTTACAGTCTTTAGTTCAGACATGTCCTGGATGGCTTTAATTTTCACTACAATTTCCCTCTATGAGACCATATACCCAAGGTATTTTCCTGACGAAACTCCAAAGGTGCATTTCTGAGGATTTAGTTTCATGCCAATCTGGTAAAGTCTATCAAAAACCTCCTTCAAATCAGTTGCGGCATTGCTTTTGTCTTTTGATTTAATGATTGTATCATCCACATATACCTCCACTGTCTTCCCAATAAGGCCTTCAAAAGCCTTATTCATTGATTCCTAGAATTCAGTTCCTGCATTTTTCAACTCAAAGGGCATGCAGGTATAGCAATAGATGCCGTCATTAGTAACAAAAGCCGTTTTTGCCATGTCAATTTCTGTCATCGGGATTTGGTAATATCCTTTATGTGCATCTAAAAAGGATAAGAATTCGTGTCCTGTGATTAAGTCGACTAACTAGTCAATGTGTGGGAGGGGGAAAGGCTTTTTGAGAATAGCCTTATTCAAATCAGTGAAATCGATACATACCCTCCATGCTTTTCCTAGTTTTGCCATGACCACCGGGTTGGATAGACATTCTGGGAAATCAATCAATTTATTGATACCGGTTTTCAGCAACTCTTGCACTTCATTTCGTATGATTTCCTGTCATTCCTTGGCGAATGCCCTTTTCTTCTGAAAAACTAACTTTGGCCCATCTGAGATACCCAACTTGTGCTCTGCAGACTCTCTAGGGACAACCCTTAGGTCTTTAGTAGACCATGTAAAAATATCCTTGTACTCAACAAGTAACTCAAATAATTTCATCCTGAGATCTATCGATAATGCTCTTCCAATCTGTATTGTCTTCTCTGGTTTCAATTGGTCTAGAAAAAATAACTCGTATTTGACATCTGGTTCAATCTTGGGCATTTGGATATCATCAATGGACTCTTCCTCTCTTTCAACTTCTTGTACCGTGGCAAAGTAGCACTTTTGGGCCGCTTTCTGGTCACCATAAATTGTATAGATTTTTTTAACCCATCGGGATATCCATAAAAAATTCACAAGTAGAAATCCTTGCTTGAAATTGATTTTGGGCAAACCTACCTATAATATAGTTATATGGTGATGATATGGGAACAATGAAGAACTCTACCATGTGGCTTGTATCCTTAACCGAAACAGGGAGTGTGATTTTCCCTTCGGATTTGATTGTCTGCCCCATAAACCCAACTAACGGGGTTGTACAAGGGATGACTTTATCCCACGGAATATCCATTTGTTTAAACGTGTCCTTAAAAAGGATATTCACTGAACTTCCAATGTCCACCAAAATTCTCTTATCGGGGCACTGATCAATGGTCATGGTGACAACCAGAGGATCATCGGCATGATTATCACGAGTTCTTTTCCTTGAAGATGGTAGGCCAACATCCTGAATGACATTTATCACCTTCAAATGGGAAAAAGAAGGATCAGATTTGGTATTCCTTTTGTCATTATTCCAAGGTTTTTTTGAGTTATCTAACCCGAAAGATCGCTTCGCGAAAGCGTAATCAATGAACTCTTTGAGTTTTCAGTTACGGATCGCTTATTCTATGGCCTTTTTTAGTTCGTTACATTACTCTATGTCATGCCCGTGATCTTTATAGAACCGGCAAAATTTTGCTTTATTCCACTTAAAAAGAGGAGAAAGCATTTTGTGGGTTTGTCCAATATTCCTAGGGACTCCACTTGCTGCAAGACATCCGATCGGGGAAGTTTAAGTGGCGTCTAATCATATCGGGGAACTTCGAAATTCTTTGTTCCCAACTAGTCATGCACTGCAAGTTTTTGCCTGTGATCAGGATACCTGAATTTCTTTGCAGTTTGTATCTCTTTGACTTCATTGTCCAGGATATCATATGGATGAATCGCTCTATTCGTTTTAACAACTCAGAGACGGTGGTTGGCTCCTACTCAGCCAACTTCCGGGAAAAAGCCTTTAAACTGTGCCTATACCCTTGTATAAATTCTTGTTCAGATAGATCAGCGATATCCCGGGCTACTTGATTGAATCGGGCCATAAAATCTCGAACCATTTTGTTTGGGCACTATCATGTACTCAGTAAAAAATTTGAGGTTGGTCTAAAAATAGATTGCAGGAGGAAATTTCGAATAAACTTCTCTCTAACTCTTTGAACTATTGATGCTCCTTGGTGGCAGATGTGCATACCATGCCAAGGCTTTCCTGGTTAAAGAACTCGAGAACATACGATAACACATGCTATCGAAAGCATTGTACAGATACATCTAGGAAACATATCGCATAATATGCTCTTTCAAATCACTAGAGCCATCGTATGTACTAAGCTTAAGATGAGAGTAATCGTTGGGAACTTTCACACAAGCGTATTGCTCAGACAGCGGATTGTGTTGCAAAAATTCTCACCTACCAAAATCTACTGTCAAAGGAGTCATCTGTGAAAGAGTTCTGTTGACTAGATCGTGGATAATTTGCATTGGTGGCATTGGAGACGCCTGCCGATGAGAGGTTCCTTCCCCGAAAGCAAAATTTGATGGGAAAGAAGGGAAGGAAAAGTAGTAGGGATATATTGCAGCGGGTCTGGCATAGACGAAATAGGAATCGCCTATGGAGATGGTTGAGAGTTAGACGCACTAGCTTAGAATGCTAGCATTGTCTGCAAGGAAACTAGAGTTTGCGGCTGAGCGATTTGATCTGGAGTCAAATTAACCATTATAGAGCCAATATTTTAGAGCACAAAAAAAGGCAATCCACCACCCATCGTCTGTGGAAAAGACGAGGGGTGGATAGCATTGTTGTTGTTATTGTTTGCAAGGTTGGAGGATTATGAGGAACGTCCTCCAACAGTGAAGAATCAGACCCCATGAATAGGGGAAGGTTAAAAAATAAGTGTATGTGAAAGAGAAGAACACGGTGCACCAAATAATGGATTTTGGGAGCCTAATCTTTACCAATTACCCTGCACAAAGAGGAAAGGATGATTGAAAAGGGGCTTCACCCCGTGTCACCTCGCAATGCTTAAGTCAGATCAATACTCATCAAAGTAGTAATGAAAAGGATAGAAAAAGAGAGAGTCATAGTTTATCATCAATTATACATTTTATACACGAGGTAAATCTCCTTGTAGTCCAAGGAAAGTCCCATAATATTATTAGGAGATCTTGTGATAATAACATAAAGGACAAATTAGGAATTATGCTCAAATACGTTGAGAGGACATGTCCCAGCAGGTGGGCCAAGACATATTCTTAAGATTACAGGATATTTGGCTAAGTGAATTAAGCCCAAATGAAATAGCTTGATAAACTGTCTCCTTTAGACACATAAACTATTTACCTTCTTTTATTTATTACTTTAATAACAAATAGTACGAATAAAAAATAAAAAATGAAATAAAAAGATACAGAAATTGAAAAGTTAATACATAAATATACAAACTACATAAGAGAATATAAGTCTTGATAATTCATAATAACAACTCCCATTCTAACACTTTTCACCCCCAATAAAATTTGAAAAAATATTGATATTTTATATTAACATCTCAAAGAAGATTTGTTAGTAAAATAATTATTAGTAGGTGTAATCCTCGGACAATTATAAGAAAAATGTTATTTGACTCAAATTGAGCCAATATGTATAACTTCACGTGGATAGGGAAAAAATGATAGGGCACAAAGTAAAAAAATATATTTTATTATTTTAGTGATTTTTTATTTTTATTAATTAATAATTATGTTGCTTGTTAGATTTCCTTAATAAATTTTGTTTGCTATGCTTCAAGAGTAAATAGTACTCTTTGTACTTTGCATTTGTTAATTACTTCATATACCCTTTTTTAAAAAAAAAAGAAAAAAGAAAAAGTCTTTAGTGAAATATGTAATTTTAAATTTATTATTTTCCTGTTAAGTCATCAACACATCGTTAAAAATTTATTTTCAAACGTAAAAAATATTGTTTTTTACTTGTGTATAAAAAAAAATAAAAATAAAAAATCCCTTTCCTCAAATTCTGTGTCAAAGGTCCTTGGGGTCAAGGTTGAAGAATTTTAGGGAGGTAAAAAAGCCATCACAAAAAGGAGATGATACTGTGAGTTTTCAGTTTATCTAAGAAGTTGAATTTAATTAGAATTGAAAGGTCAAATTAGTATTTTTCTTTTAAAAAACAAAATTCAAATTAGTAAAATGGAGATTTTTATTTTTTTTAAATCAATCAAAGATCAAAGATAGCACATGTATCTCAAAAATAAAGATTTATTATTATTGTTGTTGTTATTATTAATTATTTTTATATTATCTTATATTTTTTTAATTTTTAGTGAGGGGCCGTTTGGAATGGAGAAAAGATAAGACACTAAGTAATTTTTAGACACTTGCCCCCATCAAAAATAATTTTATTTGTATTGTGTTATCATTTTTGGAGTTGAGCTTGAATTTTGGTGAGATGATAAAATGCATGCATGAAATTTTGGTTACATGATTAAAGATAAATTTCTCATGAGAGTCTTACAAAACATTTGTAACCAATATGCAATGGTGTCAAGTCCATCATTCCAGACATTTCCTTCATCAGCTTGAACATCAATAATACCTCCACAACCACACACGCAGTAGAAGTAGAACCCTTCAAGTAATTTCCAGTACCGCTTGAGAAGATCAAAATCAAATTAATTAATAAAGAAAAATCAAGATTAAAGCAACTAATTGGATTCATTTCATTGTATTCAATTTGAAACCAGAGGAACTTAATTACTTACAGTCTGTTCAAATCGAATTCGTCCAAACAGAAAGCCTTGTCCAATATGTACTCAAGCTGTAGTTATCTGCAGCAGAACTCCAGCAAATTCCCATACCCACTAACCAGTATTCAAAAAGCCAAAGTTGATCAAGAACTACTTATAAAAGTTTGCGTATAATATCTTCAACTTGAAATCCTAATTTGAGTGGAAGAAATTAACTCCAAACGCTTATCTCATCATCATTAGATGGTGTTTCAAAGTAGCGGTATCATTGTGACGGGGTGACAAGCAATTTTCTAGTCATATTAGGCTTAAAAAATTGTTTAAAAAATCATGAAAAATAGACAGTAATATAAGTAACACAATAATTTTATTTTTTAAAATTAAATAACACATTTTATTCAATAATTACTTATTTAGCTATTGGTGCAATCGAATGAATCGTTACAAATATTATATTTAAAATAAAGCATAATCTCTTGACATTCAAACCTTAGGATAGTTGCTATTTTTAGGGATGAGAATGTAGTTGATTATGTTTTAGCAAAGCATGATTGTGGTATGTTACAGGCCTATTTTTGGTTAGGTATTATTCTTAATTGTATTCTCTCTGCAGTTAGTGCATATCTTCTAGTCTTGGAGGTCAGTAGTTATTTAAAACTGGACGACACTTCTATAGACAAATATGTCATGGGAAGTCTAGGCAGTCATTATTAGTGTACTTTGGTGCTTCAGATTAAACTTATTATAGTGGAAGATTATGTTTGTAATCTCATCACTAAAAAAGCACGACTCCTTGGGTAAACAAAGTACTCTTATCCGCTTGTAGAGAGCCTTTCTTTGACCTTTGAAGTTGAACACTTTCTCAATTGGAGACGCTGGCTCGCTATTAAAGCACTCAATACTTTATAGTAGTCAAACTCTTTGAATAAAATCGTTTTGTCGTTTCAAAAAAAAATTCAAAATAGAAAATTATAACTAATTATTTCTTTGCTTATCTCTATAGAATAAGTTTAAAAGGTTAACTTTAAATTAAAATTTTATCTTACTAAATTAAAATTTTATTAATAGTTTAACGATTGTATTGGATTTCCATATTTATCTTACTAAATTTACCTCATACCATAATTCTTTTCTTACCTTTTCAAAAAGAATTATCTCCTTTCTCATTACCCAAATAACAAACCTCTAGCCTCTGAAACGTCTTCTTCTCCGACACTCCAATATAGAAGAACAACTGAACCAGGCCTTGGCCTTACTTCTACAAACACTATGCTACCTCCCTTTTTCATTGTTCATTTTTCAAAATGTTTCCAAAAACTGTTGATTTAAAGCATTACAACTACTTTTTCTTCTCTTTCGTCAACAATTTCTGTCTCATCTCCAACTCGTTGTGACTCAATCGAGTTACGCCAAAATTCTAACTTAGTTATGAAAATCGCACGATTTTACTTTGATTCTTCTCGAGTTATGAACGATTTGATCACATTCTTTATCAACGTGTAGGAGTGTGTTCATTTCAAAACGGAAGCTCCTGTTCCAGAGTTGGATCGACTGAGTGAACTCGGACTCGACCGATACTTTGAAACCATGCAGATAGGTCTATAGATTGACATCTATATTACCATCTAAATTTAAAACTTGAAATAACTAATTATGAATTATCTGAATTTAAAATCTTCAACAAATAAAAAATACTTAAAGAAAATAAGAATGAAGACAGAGCCTTTTCGTGGAATCAGGAATATGAAGAATTTGAGACATAAAATGTGATTGATTTTAAATGGAAGATAAAACTAATGTATTTGAGCTTCAGTATTTTAAAAATTATAGACAATCTGTTACAAAATATTGTGAACTTAAATAAATCTATCTCATAAACTATTGCAACCAAGCACAAAATGGACGGAAGCAAAATGCAGGCCATAGCGAGAGAAAGAAGGTTGCCAACTTTACTTCCAAGAGAGAGAGAGGGATGGAAATGAGAAGAATATATAGTGAGGAGCCACCTGGATCGGGCCCAGCATCTCTCAGCTCAAAATAAAACTTCAACCCACCAAAATAAAATAAAGGGTTGTGAGGCCCAATTAACTCATCATTGAGTTACAAAACAATTGGTTCAAAAACTTAAGTTGTAGGCACAAACCTAGCACAATCTAAATGACTTGAAATTAGGAATTTTGATATTTTAAACTTCAAATAGCACTCTCAATATGCATCTATATTGTATGTCTTTTAATGTTATTAATATTATGCTATATTTGGTATGCAGGAATGGGATGAAATAATGGAATAATTTTTCTAATTTTTCTTTTCATTCTAATATTTTTTATCCAATTTAAAAATATGAAGACCGTATGGAAAGGTCTTTCCGAGAGAAGCGAAAATCACTTTAGAAAGTACTAAACTATTATATCCTCAATATATTTTATATATTATGCTCAATTAAGAAATGACCTAAACTAAACCATGTCATAGAAAAGAATCTATCTATCGTCTCTTGATAATAAATAATACGCTCAATTTTATTCACTATTAATGACAATGATAAAGTTGAATTGGTGAAAATAATAATTTTCTAGTAATTTTATTTTTATATCGTTCTTTCTTTTATTTTGATCTTTGAAAAGAATTGTTTTATAACTATTTTCAATCTTATATATGAAATTTTTACACTTTAATAAAAATATTTTGATTTTTTTTGGAACTTTAGTGTATGTTAAGGTATGAAAAATACATTTTATGCTACAAGAGCATTTAGGTCATATTGTATATAATTCCATTACATTTTGACATAAAATAATAATTTTTTCAAATAGAGAAAATAAATCATCTTTCGATTCTACCTTTTTCTTTCGAACATTGAAATAGAATGAGAATTTCATTCCATTCTGATTAGGAAATGATTGCGGGTGATAAATGATTCAATTCAATATCATTACAGTGTATCAAACGTGTTATTAGTGTTAATATTAGTAATTAGATAATTATTCTAAATTATAAAACAATTAAAATCTAAAACTTGTTATTATTCATTATTAAAAATTTAATCTTGCTAATAATTCCAATCACATGTTTTTATTTAATATCTCTTATATTCTCTATTTATTTATTTTTACCTAGAGAGAAAAAAAAAAAAGGAGAGATTGCTAAATGGCATCATTATGACTTTGTTTTAATAAGATTGTCATCTCGAGAGTTATGTTTAAATTATTTATTATCATTATTTCTCCAAATTTATGATTATGCTTAAATGATTTATTCCCACTAAGATGTAACATCCACCAATTGTGATACCTCTTGTATTAAAAAAATATATATTTATAATATTTACAAAATAAAATGAAATAATAATTTAGATCAAAGGGAAAATATAATTAACGCTTATATAAATAAAAAGGTAGTATAGAAAACGCGAATGCTGTATTTATCATTTTTTTCTTTTTAATATTTTTATTATTCTGTAAACACAAATGGCGTTACGCTTCAAAATTAATATATATATATATATATATATATATACACCCACGTTACCGGCTCATACCAGAACATCCTCGACCTTCCTCGTCACGTCACTCTCCCGAGTGAAAACAAAACCTAATCAATCCAACACTTAAGGCCTTGTTTGGGGCAATTCAAAATTTCTTCAAAGTATTTGGCTCGTTTTCTCTAGGCCTTAGGAAGTATATAAAAACTTTTGAAACCATAAAAATATTTTACTTATATACTCTTCATAAATATGTAGAGAATATATATTTAAACAAAGTTGTACTAACATAAGTATTATATTTAAAAAATAATGATATAGTGATAATTAAGAATTAATGAATAATACCACTAATAATAATGATAATTGTATTAATAATAAAATTTTATTTGATGATAATTTGATAATCCTGTCAGAATTAAATTAATCTGTTAAAAATTAAACTAATAAAATAAATGCGAAAACTTTAATTTTAAAAAAATTAATATGCAGCCAAAAAACTACGATATCTTTTAAAATATATTAAAAAATAAATTCTCAAATTTAATTTCTAAAATTCAAAAAAATAAAAAAGAGTGTGAAAATAGATATGACAATTTTAATCTCCGAAATTCAGAAAAAAATAAAATGCGAAAATGAGGACACTATTATATCAATATAGTTCGCCTCTCTTTTTAAAAAAATAATATATATCGATATATTATATCAATATATATTGATCTAAAAGACACAATCCTCTAATATTACAAGGAAGTGGATAGATCAGCAGGTAATGAAGGTCCAACATAATATTACATTGATAATATATCAAGATACCAATATTCTTTATATTCTAATATAAAAAATAGATAATATAAAACATAATTAATAATAATAACTATTCTTCCTCAAATTATGGTGGGCTGCATTAAAATTACTATAAAATAATGTTAATCAAACTAATATTCTGATAATAACAAATAATGCAAGATTAACTTCTTAAGGATTGATAACAACAAAGACATAAAAACGTGCCACTCTAAATGATAACTATCTTCCTTCATTTAAAATGAGCTACATTAAAATTAATATAAAATAATATTAATCACATTAATGTTTTGATAAGATCAAAGAGAAAATTACCCCCATGCCCCTCAACTATTTATACTTTAACGTTCGTGCTCTTAGTGTTTATGTTAACCCTCTTTGCCATCATAAAATTTATGTGCCACCCGATTATGCCCACAAGAACTAAAATCTGCCAAGTCAAAGATGCCTAAGGTCACGTGACTTGACCATTGTAATGGCAAAATAGTCATCCATGTCTTGGGTTAAAAAATAAATAATAAATAATTTAGGACCTAAAAAAATAAAATCCTCCCTCCCTTCTTCCTCTTTTCCCTCTTCCTCTCTCTTTTTCACAGCGATCACCACCCCGCCTCCTCCTTCTCTCATCCTTCTTCTTCTTTCCCCTCTTCTCTCTCTCTCTCTCTCTCCCTCTCTCTCTCTCTCTCTCTCTCTCTCTCTCTCTCTCTCTCTCTCCCCGCTTCTTCTGGTCCCTTGTCATTTTAGTATTAAAATTTATAATTAGGAAGAATTAATTTAGTTTGACAAATTTACCCTCCTATCCTAGCACCACTCTGACTTGCTGAATTTTAACTCTTGTGGGTATAATTGGTGGCACGTAAATTTTACGATAACAAAAAGGGCTAAAATAAACATTTAGGGCATGAGCTGTAAAATAGAAATAGTTAAGGGGCACAAGGTGATTTTCTCTAAGATCAAAGAATTACCAAGATTAACTTTATAAGAATGGATATTAGCAAACTTTAGACTTTAATTTGATTTAAAATGATTATCTAATCAATTAAAATTACAGATTTTAACTATGGTAAATCTTGAT
This sequence comes from Catharanthus roseus, assembly GCA_028651295.1. Lineage (NCBI taxonomy): Eukaryota > Viridiplantae > Streptophyta > Magnoliopsida > Gentianales > Apocynaceae > Catharanthus > Catharanthus roseus. The sequence goes on along the minus strand of JAPQWS010000168.1, from coordinate 14,713,862 downwards.
ATTTTAATTACGTGTAAGATATGCATGATAATTTTTTATTGACATATTTTTTAATATATATATATATGAGATAATAATCAGTGAAACATATATCTAATGCTCTCCCTATTACTTAGGGGTAAACTATTTCTAAAATTTTTAAAATAAACATAAGAGATATAATAAGTAAATGGAAGGAATGAGATTTTGTTGACAACCGATGCAGTCCCTATTATTTAGCTGTAAGAATTTTAAGAAATTTGGAGTTATCTCCTAGATTAGTATATATAAATTGATGTGAAATGTAATTCTTTTTAAACTGACTTCTCTTCTGATAACACACTCTCACCACCACCGATTATTTTCATAAGCAAAGCATTTTGCATATGGCTTCTCTATTCATCATCTTTTAATCTTACATTTAGTGAGTGATAATTATTTTGTATAGTATGCCATCATATATGAAGTGTAAAAGATAACAAATTTCAATTCTTTAGAGTGGTAATAGGAAGGTGTTTACAAATTGAATTTTTTCTTTTTTTGCAATTCTTTTTTTTTCTCCTAGACTATCCTTCCTTTGTGTTTAATTATAATTTCAGGAAGAACTAGTATATTTATGTTTTCTTCTTTCTCTTTTTTATGTGGCCTGCTATCAATTTAATGATCAAGTACTTTTTTTGTATTTTCGGTTAAATTATAGTATACCTTCTAAATATGTCTACTAACCTTTTTTTTTAATGAGATTATTTTTCTTGAACTTTTAGTTGCATATATTGGAGTTGAAACTAATGAATACATCCAAATATATTTTGGTATGTCCTTTTAATATTATATGGCTGACTTTCTTTTTTAAAGGAAACATTAATCTGACTTTTACATTTAAGTTTATGGGTTTAAGAAGTCATTTATGAATTTATTTGTTTCTTTTTAATATCTGATGAGATAAGATGTATTTGTACATATCAAGTGCTTCTATGTATTTCTTTTGAACAAATGCATTTTGTATATTTTGAGTGAATGGATGGTATGCCTCCTAATTTTGACTATACTAATTAATTTGTTTTTGTTTTCTTTTCTTATGAGATTATTTTTGTTGAAGTTTTATGCTGCTTATACTTGAGTTGAAGTTAATGAATTCATCAAAGTATATTTGGGTATGTTCTTCTTTTAAATATTATTTGACTATATTTAATGTTTCTAGGTATCATAAGAATTTGATAATGTATTTTCTACTTTTTAACATCTGATTAAAAAATATTTTTTTAACTTTTTTTCCCTAAATGTACAATTATCGCTCACCATCTCTATTGTAGGTAAATTTTTCACTTCAAATGATACCTAGATGTCTGCAAAGAATTTTCATGAATGCTAAACTACACTACATCGAACCTAATTTTATACTATTCATAAGAAGTAACTATTTTTTTTTTTTTTTGTAATTATATTCAATTCCCTTATTCAGCAAAAATATCTATATATTGTTACAAGTTATGTTAACATGTCAGTTGTTTATACTTTCTAATTTAATAGTGATTGTGATCTTTTTTTTTTTTTTTTCACAGAATAATAATTATAATTTTGCTATATAATCAAGCATCAAGTTAATTTTTTTGGAAATCTTTTTTTTCCAATTTTTCTTAGGAATTCAATGCAATTCCATTTTTTTTTCTCTTTTCATTTATAAACTTGATATAAATAAAATTTCTTATTATTTTTTAAAATTTGTCTTAATGGCTTTATGACCATGTTTTTTAAATTAGTTTGTCTGGGTTCAATTTGAATAATTACTCATTAATTATTAATATCTATTTGTCTTTATATTTTAAAATGTATAACCAAAATTGATATATATGAATATGGAAATAATAACTTTACCCAGAATTACTAGGCTTTTTTATTTTTTACTATTTTTATTTTTATTTTGATTGGGGATGAAGTAATTAACAAACACAAAGTACAAAGATTATTATTATACTCTTGAATGGTAGTAAACACAGTTTGATTAAAAAAAGTCTAACAAGCACATAATTATTAGATCAAAATTGAGCAAAAAATTATTAATTGATAAAAGATAATTTGTCACTAAAATAATAAATTATTTTTTGACTCCTTGTGTTTCCTATAATTTTCTTCAAAACTAAAATGTTCTACTCTTGTATGACTAACTTTCCAATTGTGAATACGTTAAAATAGTCTACCCTCTTGGACATATGTTAGTTATAGATTAACTTTCCAATTTACAGTATTAGTTTTCTTATGATTTAACAATTTGTATTAGATTTTTTAGATTTTATATGATTTAGGGCTAATTTCAAAAACACCGCTATACTTTTAATGAATTGTCAATCCAGTATCTAAACTTTTATTTTGACAAATAAGTACCAAAATTAGGATGTCAAAAAAAATAATGGTTGAAAAACTTTTAATTCTAACAATCAAGTATCCAAATTAGAGTTCAACCGTTATTTTTTTCTACAGAACCCTAATTTGGTACTTTATTGTCAAAAGTAACCGTTAATTTTTCTTACGAAACTCTTTTGGATACTTATTTATAAAATTAAATTTTTAGTTGTTCAATTAACAATTCACTAAAAATACAACTGTTTTTCTAAATATTCACTCGTGCTTCAAGCACAAGAAATATAACTAATTATAGAAAAAGAGAGAAGAGAGAAATAAATAAGGAGAGAGATGAGGATAAAATGAAAAAAATTATAATAAATACTCTTTGAAAGTTGTAAAAGGACACTTATTATGAAACAAAATAAAAGTTTTAAAAAAACATTTATTTTAAAACGGAGGGAGTATTGTTTTTAAAAGAATTAAACTATAATAATATCTATTAAAAAAATTTATGTTGTAGCAATTTGACTATGTCACTCCTTTATTAAAAAATTAAAGGTATGCTTGGATTAGATTTATTTAAAAAAAAAAAAAAAAAAAGACAGATTGTTTTTAAAAATCATAAAAAATAACCTATTTATGAAGAAAGGATATGAGATTCGAAGTAAAATAATAAAATTATTTTTATTTTTAATTTGATCCATATGCATCATAAATATGCCGCTCAAATTCTATTTCATTTATAATACAACGTATTTATAATAATTTATAGTATAAGTAATTTATAGATCTCAAGGTGACTTTTCTTTAGTTTTATGATTTATTGTAAACTCGTGCATGCTTGAAATATTCTACACATTAGTTTTTTTTACTTGTATTTAATAAAAAATATAAAGTTTTTTTAGTAATGACGGAATAATCAAAATTTAGGTAATTTATTTTATACATTTTATCGATTTTAATCCATGCATATCTTTAAAAGAAAATAAGGACCTCTCCTTAATTGTGAACTCCGCCTTCTCACTACCCTTCCCAAAGCTTATTCTTCATCTCCCTTCCGTCGATAACAGGAGCCTTCTGGGTCTTTTTTTGCTGGTTCAGTAGAGGTAGTTCGTAGTTAATATTTTTAAAAAAATTTTAGTTGTAATTTTTAGATCTAATTTTTTTCTTTATGTTATTTAGCTCTTTTGTCTTCCTTTGTGACTTCTCTACTAGTGGGCATCCCGATAATTCATGTTTCTTTTACTTTTTTCTGTCCGAGTATGGGATTGGTGAGGTGGTTTATTGCAGTTTTTTTTACACCCACTAACCAAGTTTGGTAGAAACATGAGTAATGGATGGCTTGAATCTCTATTGCATGTCTTTCGATATGGAGTTTATGGGTTTGTTGCTGGCATTTTCTGACTTTTCTTCATCCGGAGATAGGATTGTAGTAGGTGAATTTTGATTTCCTTGCTTAGCTATGTTGCTGCTTATTCATCGTCATCTGAGTGAAGCTTCTACCTGTACTTGCATTTGTTGGATCCAAAATGAGGCCTTCTGTTTTTTAGTTTGTAGTGATATGGTTATTATTGGTTTTGTTGTTTTTCTGTTTTATTTTATTTTAGATGCTTTTTAGTTGTTAAGTAAATAGGCTTCAGGGATATGTATCCCTGCTCTAGTTTAATCAAAGTTGCTTGTCTTAGCTTAGTTTATTGTTAGTTGCAGTGATCTATTGCAACAGTTATAATAGTAAGTCTTCCCAAACTCAATCATAACGAATAGTTTGGTTAGTGTTAGTCTGACTTAAATTTAGTTTGACTATATCGAACTTTCGGATTTGATTGGAAGCACATACCCCACCATTTATAACTACAATTGTACCTCAGGATTTTATGTCTTTTTGAATGAAATGATGTAGGGTTTCAAAAAAAACATCTATGCTTATCTTTATTTCGTTGTTTCGCCCTCTCCTCTCTCACATTATATACTACTAATTAAGAACATAAAAGAGATGTAGAAAATTGTATTATTTTTAAATATATTTTTGACTGGATACACGTTAATATAAATTAACTTTTTAATAATATATAAACTTTTAGAGTCCAATCATTTTTATTCAAATTTTAGATTTTATAAGATTTATAATATTTAAACTAGTGAATACGATAATAACATGTGCTCCAAGGCACATGTTAGACAAGTCAGATCTTTAATGTTCTTAACTAGTGTATATAAATCTGAAAGATATCTTCTTGATGCTAATAAATTGACATTTATCTTGAATGGTAAAATTTTGGTTGACTTTAATGCAAATTTATACCTAAAGGTTATATAGGAGCTCCATCCAACAAGCTTTTGCTTAAAAGCTAAATCTTGTACTTATATACATCTTCTCAGAAATATATATATGTCCCCATTTTTTTATTTCTTATATTTCAAACGTCACTTTCTTTAAGATAACGCAAAATTGTGGTTGTTTTTTCTATGGATTAGAAAACCTTTCATAACAGCGTCTTGCCTCATTAATAATATATTATCTTATTAGTGGAAAATATATGATGGAAAGATTCATTCATAAATACTTGTACATATGAAAAAATAATTAAAATAGAATAAAATTTGTTATGAATTGGATTTATGAAGGGACACATAAATTTTTTTAACTATGTTAAAGGCACATCAACTCATTTGCTTAACATTTTAGATTTTTTGTGTAGATTATGTCTCCACTTCTAGAGATAATGATCCATAATATTAAAAACATGGATGATGTAGCTTAATGATCCAAGAGATCCATATTCCAATTCATACACTTAGGCCTTGTTGGATAAAATAAGCTACCATTTAAAATTAATTAGTTAAAAACTTATTAAAATTAAGGGTATTTGATAACAGACATTCTTAAGTATTAAATATTTAAGTGCATTTGATAATAATTTTTTGCAAATCATTTAATTGTGTAACATGTGCTTAACTATAGTCGTAAATTAAGTAAAGAATTTTGCGTAACTCTGAAATTTGGAATCTATATAGATATATATATATATTGTTTGTTAAATTGTTACACTTTTTGCATATAATTACCACTTATTAATTAATTCAGCATTTAAATTCAGGCGTTAGTTTTAAGATTCATTATTTAGACTTAGACTTTATTCGATAAATTAATTTACCTCATAAAATAAATTAGTTAAGAACTTGTTACATTAAATGTGTTTGATAACAGATATTTTTAAGTGCTTAATACTTTAGGTGCGTTCGATAAAAAGTTTTGCAAATAACTTAATTTTTTAAGATGTGTTTAATTATAGTCATAAATTTTAATTGAAAATTGTTTACGTAACTCTAAACTCTGAAATCTGAAAATATATATTGTTTGCAAAATTATGACACTCTTTTATATATAATTAATTAATAACTAGTAATTATATATATATTAAAAAGTGTTATAATTTTACAAATAATATATATTTTCAATTTTTAGAGTTTAGAGTTAACCAAGAAATTCTCACTTAAAATTTGTAACTACAAATAGACACATTTTAAACAATTAAGTGTGTTACCTTAAGGGCTTTATTGCATATGATTTTGATTATGATTAATATACGTTTGTGTGATGATTGTTAAGCTTAGTTTCTATAGAACGAAAGAAGCATCTTTGGAGTCTCAAGACTACACTACATAGAAGTAAAAGATTTTCATGATCAAGGTATAATGAAGATCAAGTCATTCCAAGATCAAGGCATAATGAAGAAGAAAAGATCAAGCCATTAAAGACCTTGAAAACTTATGTCTTAGTTAGGGATATGCCAAGGTACTTTGTAAAATGCCCTAACTTTTATCTTTGATTTTTGATCTAGTATGGGAGCTCCTTGGATGAAATATCTTTTACAAACTATATTTGAAAAACTTATGTATTCTTGATAAAGTTTTTTATGTTTTTAAATGTTTTCTTTTTCTAAAGAATATCAAGAATACATGGTATTGAAATATGAAAGAAGGCTCTCTTTATTAAGAAAAACTGGTTAACAAATCTTTCTAAAAAAAAGGGTCATCTGATTTTAAAATCGGTCATCCAATTCTTCCAAAGAAAACGAAAAATCGGTCGTCCGTTTTTAAAAGGATCATCCGATTTTCTCTTGTAGAACAAAAACTAGTCTTCCTACTTTAAGAAGGGCTCATCCGATTTTCCTTCTACAAGGAAATCGGATGTTCATTTTTAGAAACCGGTCGTCCGGTTTTCCATTTTTTACTATTAAAATGTTACCGTTGCACGTACAGTAACGGTTATTTTCTTTCTTATATAAATAGAGCATTTGATCTGCAGTAAATGCCAAGTTGTTGAGAACAAATTTGAAATTGTTTAATAACATTTAAAGAGATTTAAGGTACACTCTAAAAATTATCTTCATCTCACAAAAACAAAAAGAAAAAAATCTTCTTAGAGCTTCATTGTTGATCATCCAGCAAAGAAGAAGAAAAGAGGAGCTTGTTGAAACAATTATTGTGTTGTATCTTTCCCTTCTCAAGCTCATTTGGTAACATTGTTCCTTACTCTTCTCATTTTTCTATTGTGATCAAAGGTTTGTGGAAAACCCGTAATCCTTTGATAATTTATTGTATTGTTGTGGTGTGTAAACTTTGAGGTTTTTGTGTAAAACCCTTGAAAAGTGATCCTCATTGTGTTTTGTGTAAACAACTTTAAAAATAGTGAATTTGTGAAATCTTTAAGTTAGAGTCTCAAGGTAGTGGATGTAATTCTTTGAGAGAGTGAACCACTATAAATATCTCGTCTCTCTTCCTTGTGTTTTATATTCCTTTTATATGATTACTATATAATCCTTTTTTTTTTAAAGTGGTTTTGTTTGGCTAGGAATTTTATTAAAAAGAGTTATTAAATTCTTCTTCAAACAAAATCGTCAGTTTTATTTCTAAAATTATTTTAAAAAGTGTTTTATTAGCCAAAAATATTTTTCACCTTCCCTCCCCCTTACTGTATTAAATACTTAAAAATTATTCGTTATGAAACATAATTTAATAAGTCCTTAACTAATTTATTTGAAGAGGTAAATTCATTTATCAAAGATGCCTAAATTCAGACTTCACACTTCAGTTTCAATTTTATCAAACAAGTCCAAAGTCTATATATAATACTACTTCCTGTTAGAATTAAATATAAGTTCTTTTGAACTTATGTACAAGGCAAAGTCTTAAAAATAAGATAATTTTTGAATAAAATACACTTTGTGCACTTATTAAATAAGGAGAGACATAGTGGACATGAGTGAATAAATGAATAAGATATGGGTAAAAATGAAAAGAATATAATAAATATTCATTGAAAAGTGTAATAAGAACTTATATATTGGGTTATCCTCAATCACTCTAACAATACTTATATTTCATACGGGAGGTTGTAGACTTTCCTTGAAGTAAGGGTTGAATTCTATTTTTGAGGAATAACATATCAGAAAAACTTCATTAAATATTGTACTATTTTCATAACATGACAAAAATAAAAAATTACGGATAATGGTAAAATGTGATAAGTAAATAAATAAAAGGAGTATCTAATTTTCAATTTTACCCATATATTTATATAATTTATTTCAGACTCGTATATCTCTCTGCTCTTTTTTTCTTTTATCAATTCTATGTCCTTATTTATTAAGGATATAGAAGGTATCTTACATTAAAAAATCATGAATATTTTTCAAAACTTTTTAATTTATGTTCAAATGGCCGAAAAGACAATTCGAACCACATCCCTTACCTCAATGTATAAAAAAAAAAACATATTCAAATAAAAGAGAAAATAAAATACACTGATAAAAAAAAGTGAAATAAGATACTGAAAGGAAAAGCCTAAAAAGATGAAGTTTAAAAAAATACACTTAAGATTCATCTAATATATCGTTTAATATACTCTACCTTACACTTCTTTTTTAGTTATATTTGCTTTGGGGTTTATTATTTATTTTATAAAATTTAGTAATAAATTTTTATAAAAGAATTATTGACGCGAGAGTATATTAGAATATGTACTGAACGATTCTAAAGAAAAATACATTAAAAGGAAACAAATCGTGACACAATAATGATTCAATAGTAAAAGTATTCTTTATTATGTCACAAATTTGGAATTCGAATTATATCTCTCCTCTAATATGTTAATTAAAAGAATTTAAAAAAAAAAAAGAGTGTATACTTAACAGCTCTTTTCTCAGCAATTTTTTCCTTTTCCAGCCCAATTCTCCCTTATTTATTGATCCAGTGATGCTTTGGGCCTCAACCGAGACTGATAGGCTTCTTGTGCTCTGCTTGGGCTGCCACTTGGGCCGTCCTTCTTGCTATCTGTTGTTTGGCCTCCTCTTTGACCGAGTCCATCTTGCTGTTGCCTTTGGGCCGCCCCTTGACCGTGTCTTCCACGAGATACCCGCGGCCTGGGCTGGGCACCCGGGTCGCTTGCTGGTAACCCGCGCGACCGTTCGGCTGGCTCCTTCTTAATGATGGTCTCCTCGGTTTTACTCACAGTCACTCTCGATCTTCTCTCTACCGTTTCACTCTCCTTGAGTCTTTTAGAGTCTTCAAGACCCCAGCTTTTCTACTCCTCCTTCTCGGTTGGTTCTGCCATTGCTGTTCTCTCTGTCTATGCTGTTTTACAGCTTTGTCTTCTGTCACCATTGTTATCTGTTGGTGAGTTTGAGAGAGATAGCCTTGAGGAAAGAAAAGAGAGAGAAATAGATATCGTTCGGTTGCTGGTGATTCTTCCCGGTTTGAGGCTCTTATCATCATCCTTTCTTACCACCATCGCCTCGACGAGGCTACGCCGCTGCTCGGCGACTATTCTTGGTTGAATAACCCCTCGGTTCTGTGCTCCTCGATCATCTCTTTGATTTTCTGTTGGACGGCTGTCCAACAGTGGTGAGCAAAACCTTTCTTTGTTTTATTGGGTTATTTTTGTTGCTGATTTGGGTGTTGTTTTGCAGATTATTCCTTGAGTGATTCTGTCCTGCAGAAAGATCAAATCTTTCTGCTTTCTTTCCTTTTTCCGCTATATTTTATTATTAAATTTGTAATAGTAATAGATTTTGTAATAGTAATTAGGAGGTTTTCTCCAACAAAGAGACTTGCATAATGTAAGTCTGGCCTAATGAGTCAAAGAAACCTCTAGTTTTATATGATTGTGTTAATTCTTGGAATAAGAAAAGAGAAAATAGATACATTGCTTTTTTTTTTTTAACAATCCCAATATTTTATTCAAAGAGACAAGATAAGTCTATTGGGGTACATTTAAACAAAGATACATTCCATTTAGAGCTATACAAAGGGTTCAGAACCTTTGTTTTTACTTTTAAATGTACGTTAATATAGATAAAATGTACTATATATGATAATTCAAGTCTAATAATTAATAAATTTCATAAATTTATGGACCGAATGTAAAATTATGAATCTTAAAAAATTTATATTTTAAATTAAAAAATTAATTTACGTATATGAGTACTCTATGGGCACACGTAAAACAAATTCATATAAATATATATATATATATATATATATGTATATGAGAAGGTGTTTTTTTACCCCAAAAAAACCAAACAAATCCGTATATATCAGTTTTTTTTCTAAATAAAGTTTTCAGAAGTTCTAAATATAGTTTATTGTTTCCTTAAAAAAAAAAGTTGATTGTGGTAATTTGCGATAATTTTGCTCCATGTTGGTGCTCTACATACAAATCACATGTATTATAATTAGGAAGATTTATTAAATTATAGTAAAAAATAAAATAAAAAAAAAAGTAAAAACTGCATGTATTTTCAAAATCAATGTTTTTCAAGCAACATCCATCCGTTACGTTCATGTCTTTATCTATATTCGACAAATTAGTTAACAATCTTTAGTTTGAAATTTAAGTTCTTAGAGAGAATTTTAGAAGGAAATTGTAGTGACATAAAGAGGATAGGAAAAAATGGATTAGTTGGAGGTTATACCTTGTACAAAGAGGTTTGATTTAACAATCCCCTTCTATATATTATCAATAAATAATTCTTCGCTTAAAAAAAAAAATCTTGGTTCATTTTTTAAGAATTAATTACAAAATATCCACCAGAAGTGGTAGCTAACAGCTTTTTACCCCTTTCTCAAACTCAATAAATAGTTATTTACCAATCAATTTATTTAAAAAGTCTAAAATACTCTTCATGTAAGTTATGATTTGTTACAAAATAGTCCCTAAACCTTAATATAAAATCATTTTAGTACATAAACATAATTTAATATTTATAATTTATTGCAAATACTTCCTTAAATTTTGTAATAATATCTTTTTAGTTTATATTTTTAAAGATTAAGTGTTTACTTTAAAAAACTTTATTATTTAAGGAAAAATAGAATGGTAATTTTATATTTAATTTAATGAAAAATAAAATTTTAACCGGTTAGGTGTTGTAGTGAAGTATTACAATAATGAGCGAAAAAATATTCTCTCTTTGCACCCTCTTGAATTTAAATGTTGAAATTTTTTGCCTTGGAAAAGATTTGAAATTGTGACTTATATGCTGAAAGTTTTAGTTCTCATCACTTGCCATATTAAAGTTAATGTGCATCTTGTACAATATTATATATATTAAATTTTAAAGAAAAAATATAAAATTACTGACTGATATTGAAAACAGTCGGTATTTTTTAAAAAATTATCGACTAAATTTTCGTTTGGTAATTTCAGTCCCGTAAAATGTAATTTTATGATAGTTAGAGGATTTGGAAGCAGAGTGGACCTCAACGCTACTCTTTATTTTTATGGCAGGTTCGGCAGAGGGGACTGAAACCAGCATCGCTGCTTCATAATCGTGGCATTGTCCCGTGCCGGAGTGTGGTGGTGTTTCCGAGACAACGCTGCATGCTGCGTGATTGCCTGCAAATAGTTGCATTTGGCGATTCCTACTCTCTCAAAAGCGTGTTGGCAATTTCCTTGGGATGGAGGATATTTTTTCTTGAGTGGATTAGAATTTCACGAGTAGTTGGATATATGCAGAGAGGTGTTTTGAATGCCAACATATCTTTCGGGTAGTTAGTTATTTGGCATGGCAATGGAGAGATGAATCTCTTTTTTATTCTAGTTTTGTTAGTCTTGATTTTCCATCTCGTCTACAGGTTATTTATAAACTTTATGAGGAATTTGCCAACTCAGGGAGCGCTGCATCTATGCCCTACAGTTTGTACTTGTGATTTGTTTCGTGTATATAATTAATGGAAGATCCACTTCAGGGTAAAAAATAGTCACTAAAATAGTATTAATTTATTATAATGAATTAATGACGAATTCTTACAATTTATTTATTTTTATAAAATAAAATATTTATCTTAGTTAAATAATATAAGACTAAAAATATGTCCTTACAAAATATTTTCATAAATTGTAATCTTTTTAGTTTATATTTTTTTCAAAATTAATTATTTAACTTTAAAAAGTTGATTAGTTACAGAAAATAGCATGTATATTTTAAATTTAATTCAACAAATAAAATATTCGTATAAATAAAATATTTTTTAATTTCAAATTTTTAACTTGAAATTTTTCATAAAAAACCTAACATGTTACGATTTATAGTAATTTCTTGTGACGAGGATTAAATAATAGCTTTAAGAAAAGTCTTAAAATAATGGTAAGATTTTTCTTTAAAGAAATACTATTAATTTTTAGTAGTTATTACAATAAATTAATGAAAAGCCTAATAGTTTATTTATTTCTAAAAAAAAATATTTTTTTGGTTTTTTTTTTATACATCATTGGGAGAGGGAAAGTGTGAATCGAACTCATGGCCTATAATATGGTAAGAGGTACTCCTAACCAACTAAATTACCATATTGTCACATAACTTTTTGAATTAACTAATCAATATTTTTTTTAATAAGGACTAAAGAGATATTATTACAAAGTTTATAAAAATATTTGTAATAACTTATAACTATAAATTAAGGTATGAATTAAAATATTTTTATATCAGAATTTAAGAGTTATTTTACACTAAATCATAACTTATATGAAAAATATTTTCAATATTTTAAATAAATTAATTTATTTTAAGGGTAAATTGTCTATTTATTAAGTTTAGGAATAAAATGAATTTAGCCCTAACTTAGCTGGATATTTCACAATTAACCCTTTTTTCAAAGATCCTCACTCAATTCGCCATGTAGCTGTTGCGAGTGATCAATGAAGCGGGAGAGTATAGTTCGGTCCAAAAATCTCAATCCTAAGGCCACCATCTCCTTGACCCCATTCTCCATCCAACGCCCCCCGACCGAGTGACCTTTCTGGAACTTCCCAGATTTCGTCTGACTCTTTCCTTATAAACCCTTTCTTGCTCTCATTTCAAGTGTTCGGTCATTGACGTTGCCAGTGCAGTAATCAAAATCCCTTTCTCTTCTTCTTCTGCAGAAAGAAATTTACAGAGAAAATTTTGGTTTTAACAATGGCATCTTCATCTGCTGCAACAGCAACCCAGTTTCAGACCCCTTTTCCGCAGTACAAATCTCCCTTCTTGGGCTGTAAATTCAGTCCAAGTCAGACTATATCGTTTTACAAGTTTAGAAAAAGTGGTAGGAGGAACCAGTTTTACAGGCCCTTAAGAGTTGTTAGTGAGAAGGTGGTGGGTATTGATTTGGGGACTACGAATTCAGCGGTGGCCGCCATGGAAGGAGGGAAACCCACTATAGTAACCAATGCGGAAGGGCAGAGGACGACGCCTTCCGTGGTAGCGTATACCAAAAACGGGGATAGATTAGTTGGGCAGATTGCGAAGAGGCAGGCGGTGGTGAACCCCGAAAATACCTTCTTTTCTGTGAAGAGGTTTGTTGGGAGGAAGATGTCGGAGGTTGATGAGGAATCTAAGCAGGTGTCCTACAGAGTTGTGAGGGATGAGAATGGAAATGTGAAGCTTGAGTGCCCGGCCATCGGTAAGAAGTTTGCCCCTGAAGAGATTTCTGCTCAGGTGAGTAATTCAGCTACTGCAATTTTAAAATTTGGCTATCTTTCAATAATTACATGTTTCAATGATTATTTATGGGATTAATTGATTATTGGCATCTAGAATCTCATTTGAAGTGAACTGACTAACGGAATCCTAGTTTCCAAGAGTAATGAATATTAAATATGGAAGTTTTGGTTTCACTTTCTTGGCTATGATTGTGCGATTATTGTCGCTCAATTTTGTCTTTATATCCTAATTAAAGTAGTTTGGAAGCAAATGAAAATCTACTACTGTAAATTGAGAAATATGATGATAATAAATGATACAGCCTTAATTGAGAAGGTATACTGATGGAAGATACATGGAAGGTATCATTAGTTTATGATAAGTTAGTTATTATGAGGAACTTTGCTTCATGCCACCTGCATTCTAACATGCCGTCATTTATATATGGGTTTCAAATACCATAATTAGCAGACAATAAAATGCTGAGGAGCAATTTGATCTTCCTCTTTATCTTATCCGCATCTTGTGCTTTTCGAATTCTATACTTTACATTTCATCTTATAGCTTCCCGATTCTTAAGTAGTTTAACAAGTTGAAAAAGAGGAGTAGATTAGTTTACTTTCTTTGAGATTTTCCATCCTTGAGCCTAGCTAGAAGCTCCTATGGTAAAGCTCCCTTATCATACTTAGTCTTGAGGTCTGATCTCTAAGAGACATGTCCACCTTCCTTTACCTTCTCAAAAACAAAAAGAAACATATTAATCATTGTTTTTCTTACATTCTTCTTTTAGATAATAATAAAATACATCTGAGTAACAAAGATGGAGCAGATTAAAATCAGGTTTACGTCCCTCGTTTAGTAGCTTTCTTTTCTGCAAGACCTTAAAATATTCCTCATAATTTATAGGATAGCATTTAACATGAAAAATAAAGGGTATGTGCAGATCATTATTCTGTTTTATCTTTTCTGCTCTCTGGTTTAAGCTCCAGCATTTTAAGGGACTTGTGACCCTTTTCCTGATTCATGTCCCATGATTATTTGCATGTTTGTAGGGTAGCACTGCTCACCTTTCTTTCTTCTAATAGGTGGAACACGAAAAAAAATTAATCAACATCCTCTTCAGACCTTTGGTTCAATATTGTGTTTTCTTTCATCCGAATGCACATTCATTGGTTGTTTAGTTGTCTATATCTGGAATATGATATTGCTGTCTGATTATGACATAGCTTTTTGTTCCTTTCAGGTTTTGAGGAAACTAGTTGACGATGCCTCAAAATTTCTAAATGATAAGGTTACCAAGGCAGTGATTACTGTCCCAGCATACTTTAATGACTCACAAAGAACAGCAACTAAAGATGCCGGTCGCATTGCTGGTTTAGATGTTCTTAGAATCATCAATGAACCAACCGCTGCATCATTGGCTTATGGATTTGAGAAGAAGAACAATGAAACTATATTGGTATTTGACCTTGGAGGTGGTACATTTGATGTGTCAGGTAAGGAATCAGTGCTTTTGGCATTTTTTTCGTTCTCTTGAGATTATTTGGTTATGTAGCTGGTGAATTTTTAAATGTCTAGTTGGGCAATGAAGGCAATTCCTTTGAATTGTAAAGGAACCTAATGTTTCCCAAAAGCCAATTAACTTTTTTTTTTTTTAATGTGATTTCTTCCATTAATCAAGAAACAGAGCAGTTTCCTTCTACACTGTAATAATATTTGTGTTTCTTCCTGTTTTAGTTGTGATTGTGTTTTAGAATTTATCTGACAGAAGTCTCTTACCTATTTGTTGATCTATGTCTTGTAGTTCTTGAGGTGGGAGATGGAGTCTTCGAGGTCCTCTCTACCTCAGGTGATACACATTTAGGGGGTGATGACTTTGACAAGGTAGGGACCAGCAATTTTTAATTTATTCTGGGTCTTCTGATTTTCTATTTACTGATGACTATTCATTATTTTGTTGGATAGAGAATTGTCGATTGGCTTGCTGAGAACTTCAAGAGAGATGAAGGAATAGATCTTCTAAAAGATAAACAAGCTTTACAGCGTCTAACCGAAACTGCTGAGAAAGCAAAAATAGAATTATCTTCTTTGACCCAGACCAATATCAGGTACTTTTTGCTGCTTGCTTTCTTATTTGTTTATTTATTTAGTTCATTCTCTTTCTGGGACCACTAACTGATTTTTCCCTTTTTGCTTTTTATTTATTTATTTATTTATTTTGCAGTTTGCCTTTTATCACTGCCACTTCAGATGGTCCAAAACATATTGACACCACACTTACAAGGGTGAAGTTCGAAGAACTATGTTCAGATTTGTTAGACAGGTATGGAACATTGAGAACAATGAAAACTTCAAAATTATTATGTTTCAGTGTTATAGATTGGTAGGTCATGCTCTCGTCATCCGCTATACTAAGCTAACGTCTGCTCATTTGACTGCATTCCAAAATGGCACTATTCTAATCATAATCTGTCTGTGCTCTATTGTAGGCTAAAAACACCAGTGGAGACTTCCTTAAGGGATGCAAAGCTTTCTTTTAATGATATAGATGAAGTAATTCTTGTTGGTGGATCAACAAGGATTCCTGCAGTCCAGGATCTTGTCAGGAAGCTGACTGGCAAGGAGCCTAATGTTACTGTCAATCCTGATGAAGTTGTTGCTCTAGGAGCTGCAGTGCAGGTTGGTTGTCTTCTTGACTGCCAATGCTTAACAATTCTACTGTGTTTATTTTGCATGTTTTATTTAGCCATATAGTGCTGTGAAGTTTGTTGTATCCAAATTCTATTTGGTACTCATGGTGCCTTTGATAGGTTCTTCATGTTGTTGGAGCTTTCTGGATTAATTCTCTTAATGTTTAATGATTCTAGGCTGGTGTCTTGGCTGGTGATGTCAGTGATATTGTGCTTTTGGATGTGACTCCATTATCACTTGGGCTTGAAACTCTTGGTGGAGTTATGACAAAGATCATACCCAGGAATACTACTTTACCTACTTCCAAGTCAGAGGTCTTCTCCACGGCAGCAGATGGACAAACTAGTGTTGAAATTAATGTGCTTCAAGGTGAAAGGGAATTTGTGAAAGACAACAAGTCTCTTGGAAGCTTCCGCCTGGATGGTATCCCTCCTGCTCCTCGTGGTGTGCCCCAGATTGAGGTCAAGTTTGATATTGATGCCAATGGTATCCTTTCTGTCACGGCTGTTGACAAGGGAACCGGAAAGAAACAGGACATAACTATAACCGGTGCTAGTACCTTGCCGAAAGATGAGGTAATATTTCTGACATGGTTACGATTGAAGATTTTGTGTTACAGAATTCAATTACCTTCCCCACCTTCCTAATTA
Source organism: Catharanthus roseus (assembly GCA_028651295.1). Taxonomy (NCBI): domain Eukaryota; kingdom Viridiplantae; phylum Streptophyta; class Magnoliopsida; order Gentianales; family Apocynaceae; genus Catharanthus; species Catharanthus roseus. The sequence goes on along the minus strand of JAPQWS010000168.1, from coordinate 14,697,235 downwards.
ATCTGGTTCTAATGAGGATTAAAGTTTAGAATAGATCTTGGCTAACCTGCTTTACTGCACAAGTAATTGCTGCTTGATGTTTATTGATTGCTGGTTTTCAAAAATCTCTGTTGTTTCCTGGAGAGTATCTCCTTTGGTGCTAGGGTCCTCCTGGGAGGGGAGTGTGGTATTGGCTTGCAGTTGCACTTTTTTCTGCTCATTGGTGTTCAAGATATGAATTTTCTTCTCAGGAAACACTACTTACGAGCGAGTCTGTTTCTGGTGTTCCTGGCTGGATACCTTTATGATTGACCTTGTACTTTCGGAGTTGTTGAACTTTAGATGCGTTTTGAGGAATGGACTGGAATAGCCCAATTTTTACTGCCATAACTTGCTGAATTCATGCTTGGGACTAGGTTAGCCATTAATCTAGTATCTTCATACTCAACGGATTTAATTTAAATGCATAAAAAATGTGCAGGTGGATAAGATGGTTCAGGAGGCTGAGAAGTTTGCAAAACAGGACAAGGAGAAAAGGGATGCCATTGACGCCAAGAACCAGGCTGAATCCGTTATGTACCAAACTGAGAAGCAGCTGAAGGAGTTGGGAGACAAGGTCCCGGCTGAAGTAAAGGGGAAAGTGGAGGCTAAGTTGACAGAGCTTAAGGATGCCATATCTAGCGGCTCCACACAAACCATCAAGGATGCAATGGCTGCATTGAATCAGGAAGTAATGCAATTGGGTCAGTCTCTGTACAGCCAGCCGGGTGGTCCAGGAGCCGGAGGAGCTGCACCTGGTGCTGATGGTTCTTCTGCTAAGCCCAATGGGGGTGATGGTGGTGATGTTATTGATGCAGACTTCAGCGAAAGCAATTGAAATTCGTAGCCACAGATTTTCCACCTTATAATAAGAATTTAGGATTTGAAACGTGAAGTGGATTACATTTGCCAGGCTTGTGTTCCATCCTCTGCCTTTGTGAATGTTTTTGGATTGGGGAATTGGAAGTAATATTAATGTATAGTGAGTGAGGATCGCAAGATGTAGTTTTCTTGACCCCTTTTGGCTGGCTGGCTGCTCCTCTCATCTGAAATGTGGTTTAGAATAGAAGAAGAAATGGAACATTTTTGTATCTCGTCTGTCTTTCCTTTTTCATTAATCCCTTTAAGCTTCAGTTGGCCTTTACAGCTACACCAAAGGATTTCCTTAGGAAAACAGAAGAATTGAAGGCCTCAAAAAATAATAGAATTAAGCCTTGCACAACACCAAATTCTTAGGAGTCTCCATTTGTTCATATGTTTGGTTTAGGAAGTAGCTTCTTTTGCCTCGAGAATTACCTAATACACTTTTTAATTTATATGAAAATTATTATTAAAAAGAATATATTAAAAAATATGTTATAAGATCAACAGAAGATGTTGAGTTCATTTTTTGCCTAAGATTGTATTCACTTCACCAAAAGTATTAAAAATTCGTCCAGAATCCCTAGATATAAGTTGAATAAATTTGTATTGTTAAATGAAAAAAAAAAAAAAGGGAAAAAACAAACTATGTACATGTCATCAATAGATTCTTGAAGTTCATAAACATTAAAAAAAATTAAAATATATATACTCCTACCATCCTACGCGGTATTCCCTTCAGTAAGCTATTTATTACAATAGTATATGTAATTTTGGATGGAGTCTGTAAAATTATAACACGGCCTTTTAGTTTATATGGTATTTACGCTTAAAAACACTTTTAATTCAATTGTAGCAAAACTAACAAACTATTTAATCGAAAATGTAAGATTTATTACTTCACACAATCTGCTTTGGATTCGATGCACCCATCCACCACTAATTAAGCCCTTAATAAAGACCTTCGATCATACTTTCCACTTAGCATGCATATACTAATTTTTTTTCCAATTTCTTTCTTTATAACAACTCATTTTTTTTATTGAGACAAGTCATACATTACATCATAAGAGTTGGTAAGAGAAATCAAATAATGTACAGAGAATTCTCTTCACATGTACTCCTCCCTCTCACAAAGATGGTCATATTCCAACTATTACATAGATTAAGAAAATTAATTGACTAATAAATTCTTTTTTATTTTATCTATTATACTTTTTTTAATATTAAATTAATTTGACTTTTTGTCTTGAAGCTACAGATATAAGTAGTAGAACAATGTGCCTTCTCTTGATATTTCTTAGTAAATGAAGATTTTTAATAATTAAAAATTAAAATTAGAATAATGAGGATGTAAAATGAGGATAAAAAATTAATTACCATTTATTAAAGGAAATGAGACCCTAATAGGGAGGGACAATTTGTCATTCACTTTAGAAGTTCATACTACACTTTACTTTATAAGTTTCAAATGAGATATATGAACTTTAGAATTTCTATTTCATCTGTTGTTGAATGTAGCATTTATCAGCACCATCTAACTATTTGATAGAGTTTAAGAATTATGATTACCTTATTAATTATCAATGTTGTCTACTTTTTAAAAGTCTAAAAAACTTGTTAATGTTGGATTGCTTGTCAAGATTAAGTCTAAAAAACTTCTTAATGTTGGATTGCTTGTCAATTGAGAAGATAAACTTTTTTTTTTCCAGAAAAAGAGCCACTGAAGTTGTAATAGTTTCTCAGTTAAGAATATGAATTTTAAACCTCTCGACATTAAGAAAGTGGTTTAACGAGGATTTAAATTTTATCTACAAATTATTTTATTTGTGGTTCTTTATCATCTCTTAAATCATTGCATATATATAAACTAGAATAATTGAACAAAGAAAATATCAATTGAGATGATGTTAGAAATGGAATAAGCGAGGAGAAGGTGTGAAAAAATTAGAAGAGAAAAATAATGAGAAAATATGGAATATAATAGAATATATATTAAGTAGAAAAAATTGTCATTATAAAGTTGAAAGACAAAAATGATGGAGGGAAATCAAAACAAAAAAAATTGACAAATTAATTCAATTTTCGGAGTTCACGCCTGTTAAAGAGTATGGTATAGAAGAAAGCTGCAATGATTCCCTTATTCTATAGAAGGAATCAAATTATATACACTTACAATTGCTTAATATATGGAGTCTAATCTGCCTAAAATACATTGGTCAATAATACGTTACCTTATCTAAAAAAATACCTACCATGTATACAATATCCTAAATGATACTTACCATGTGTACAATACAATAAAGGATTTTCCAAGAATATTGCTAGTCATGCCAAACATGTGGGAATATTCCCAATATGGTAATAGTCCCAACCCTTTCCCCCTCCCTCTCAAGATGGAGCGTGCAAATTTCGGACGCCCAACTTGCAGATAAGAGACTAGAATTGGGACTGTCCTAAAGCTTTAGTAAATACATCAGCGGGTTTCACATCAATAGGAATATAAGCAGGAGCAATCCGACGGGCTTGAATTTCATTGCGGACAAAGTGATAGTCGATTTCGATATAATTGGTCCGTTCATGAAAAACCGGATTGGAAGAGATATGGAGAATAGCCTGATTATCACAGTACAGTAGAGTTGGATGTGTTCGAGGGACACGGAGATCATGAAGTAGATAGCGCAACCATTTAAGTTCACAACAGGTAATTGCCATGGAGCGGTATTCTGCCTCAGCTGAAGAATGGAAGACTGTATGTTGTTTCTTGGACTTCCAAGAAATTGGGGAGTGACCTAAAGAAACAAATAGCCCTGTCAAAGAGAGACGAGTGACAGGGCAGTTGGCCCACCAGAATCACAGTAGGCTCGGAGTTGTAGATCGGAGTCGGAGCGAGAAAGCCCTGACCAGGAGTGTGTTTAATGTAGCGGAGAACCCGAAGAACAGCATCCCAGTGGTCCTAATGAGGTTGATGCATGAATTGAGACAACACATGTACTAAATAGGCTAGGTCGAGGCGAGTAAAAGTAAGATAAATAAGTCTGTTGACTAGACGGCAATAAGAATCAGGCCTAGACAGAAAAGGACCCTTGGCTTTGCTGAGTTTATGATCTTGTTCCATGGGAAAACCAAGGGGTTTGGCCCCTCAAAGACCAGCATTAGAGAGAATGTCCAAGGCATATTTCCATTGACAGAGATAAATACCTTGTTTGGTTCGAGCAACTTCGATGTTAAGGAAATATTTTAGAGAACCTACCTTCACATGGAAACAAGTGTTCAAGTGAGCTTTGAACGTTTAGAGGGAAACAAGATCGTTGCCAGTTATGATAAGGTCATCCACATAGATCAAGACACAGAGGAAAATGGAGCCAGAGGAATATGTAAATAAGGAGTAATCCGAGTAGGACTAGCGAAAACTGCACTGGAGAAGTGTAGAAGTTAATTTTGCAAACCAGCAGTAGGGAGCCTGTTTAAGACCATATAAGGATTTTAGGAGTTTGCAGACTTTGCCTTCGTGACCTTTAGAGAAACCAAGTGGAGTTTTATATATATATATATATATATCTTCTTGAAGGTCATCGTGAAGGAAGGCGTTGTGAATGTCCATCTGATTAATTTCCCAATTTTGGTCAGTAGCAACAGATAATAAAGTGCGGACCATAACTATTTTCGCAACTAGAGCAAAGGTCCATTGTAATCCAACCTTTCGACTTGTGTATTGCCCAAAATGACCAATTGGGCCTTATAATGTTCAATACTCCCGTCAAACTTATGTTTGATTTTATAAACCCACTTGCAACCCAAAGCTTTTTTCCCGCGGGAGGGAGAGAGGAGGGAGAATGGTGATATGCCAAGTTTGATTCCGAGCAAGGACATTAATTTCACTTCGCATGCCCTTGCGCTAGTGAGGATTTGAGAGTGCCTCAAAGAACCGGGAGGGTTCGATATCCGTTGAAATTGCTACAAAAAAAGCCTTATAGCTTGGAGAGAATGTTTTGTTAGAAAGAAAATGTACGATAGGATAAGAACATATACTTGAAGAAGTGGATGAGACTGGGAGAAGGCATAAGGAGGTAGAACCATTCACAACATTGCATAAAAATCCCGGAGTTTTGACAAGAGGTTACAAGAGCGTTGACTTCATCGGAAGTCAACGGGAGGAGGGGCGGTGTCGATTATATGAGAGGGAGAGAAAGAATTAGAGGCTGGATCATGAAAGTCCAAGCTGGAGGATGAACAAGCAGGCCCAGTGGTAGAAATTTGAGGGGAGAAAAATTGGGCTGGGCCAGAAGGAAGAGAAGAGGGACTAGAAGGACAGCTGGGAAAGTGGAAGGGGCGGCCCATGTGAGGGGGAGGCCAACTAGGAGGAAGAAGCAAGGGGTGGGTCGTGTGAGGGGCCCAAAAACAGGGGTGGCTGAGATGGGCTTGCTGTAGCAGTATGAGTGGAGGGAGGATCCAAAAAGTCATCAAACAAAGGTTGGATCGGGCTAGAGGAAATATTAGAAGGTGAGGGAGGGGTATTTCCGGGGGAAAAATGGTAAGAAAAAGAAGACGCGAATGGAAATTGATTTTAAAAAAAATAAACATCCCGAGAGAGACAAAAAATTGGTGTGTATCGAGGTAAAGATGCCACCCTTTTTTACCAGAAAGATAACCCAAAAAAAATATAACGTCTACTACAAGAGTAGAATTTATCATGAGTATGAGTGTGAGATAATATAAACACCCAAAGATGCGTAAGTGAGAAATATCAGGAGGTTCGAAGAAAAAGAATTTCCATGGGAGTTTTGCCATTATGAGTAGAGGAGGGAGTTCTATTTATCAGGTAAACGATGGTTTTGATACATTCCCCCAAAATTGAGAAGGTAAATAGGCTTGAAGACTTAAAGCACGAGCAATATTTAGGATATGCTTGTGTTTCTGTTCTACCTGCACATTTTGTGGGGTGTAAACCATACTTGTTTGGTGTAAATACCTTTAGAGAGGAAAAAGGATTTTAAACTTAAAAATTCCGTTCCATTATCAGTCGAACAGTTTTTATAGTCTTAGTATATTGAGTTTGGACAAGGGTAAAAAATTGTTCAAAATAGGTGCGGATGCTACTTTCATCAACAAGCACTAAACCCAAGCAGCCCGAGAAAAATCATCAACTAAGATGAGAAAATAAGAGGATCCACAAGTAGATTTATATTTATACGAGCCCCAAACATCGCAATGTACTAAATAAAAAATTTTACTAGAATGTTTATTGCTCAAAGAGAATTTCTTTAGCTTGAAAGCAGATAAAACAATCATGTAAAGAGGAATGCAAATTATTAGAAAAACCAGGAAGGTGTTTCATGATAGAAATAGACGGATGTCCCAAACGTTGGTGCAATAAATTTAAAAAAATAATAGATGTGTGATTTGCTTGAGCCCATGAAAGGTTGTACATGCCATGTGCCAGTCTACCTAGTCCAATCCTCTTCCTCAGCATATGATCTTGTATAACACACATATCTTTAGAAAAATAAACTCCATGCTTAGGATTAAATTGCAACAATTGAGAAATAGAAATGAGATTACCATCAAATTAGGAACATAGAGGACAATGATGACTAGTTCAGGTCTTAATTTCACACTGTCTTCGGGATTAGCAAGAGTATGTGAGCCATTCGGCAAGCCAATAATACAAGGCGAAATAGAGTAAACATCAGTTAAAAAAATCAATTCTACCAGTCATATGGCGTGATGCTCCGAAATCCAATAAATAAATTAAAGATTTCATACCATAAAAAGAATCGGAGAGTGGTATCGGTGCACCCGTAGGATCTGCAAATGCAGAGGATGTGATGTTGGGAATGCCTGTCACTGCCCCAGCCCAAGGAGGAGGAAGACTGGCCCATTGTAGAGATGGGTCACTGCATGGGAGAATAGCCGGGCCAAGATGAGCCACTTTGGAGCTGTGTTGGAGGCCATTGTCGCGGTCCAGTCCCTACTCCAATACCAGCAACAGCAGCAGCAGGAGCAGGTGTCAGCCATGGCGACGGGAGAAGTCCAGGCGCAGAAGACAGAAGACCAGCCTCCAGTGCCAGCGTCATCTGCGACTAGTATGGCCAGGTTGGAGCTGTAGGAGTGACGACGATAGTGGCATGCGCAGTGGCGGTTGTTCCGCGCCCTCCTTCGTGACTGCACCGAATTCCGAGAATTTTTTAGGACCTTCTATGACCACCGTTTTTTGTTAGAAAAGAAGATTGCCTAGAAGAAATCTTGGTTTTATCTAGCCACTAATCAGGAAATCGGATAACTTGAAAACATTCTGAGGAAGCATGTCCAAATTTATGACAATTATTACATAGAAGACCACTCTTATCATCCTTTGTTCGGGCAGTGAATACGACTGCCTCTGCCCTGGGTCTCGATCGTGGGCAATAAAGCTATGTCTTTCTTCACGAATAATCGTATTAAATGCATTATTATCAATAGATGGAAGGGGATACACATTTCAAAATTTGACTAATAACAAGGGAAAAAGAAGGTTCCAAGCAAAGTAAAAACGTATGTAACCTTTTCTCATTATGTTGTCGTTCGTGTTGATGATTCATTTGCAGGTTAGACCACCACAATAGCAATAAGGAGACCGCTCATAGTTCAACAATTCATCCCACATTTTGGTAAGTTTATCAAAACATTCCACCACCGAAAGACCTTGTTGTTTGCAATTCATCAAGGCACCTCCTAGTTCGTACATTCGAGGACCATTGCCAGCAAAGAACCTTTGTTTGAGCATATTTCAAAGTAGGATTGTAAACGGAGTGGGTCTTACTCATACCCGGTCTTACCTATACTCACACGGGTCTATACCCTTTTATAACGGGTAAGGTTAAAATTTTATATTCGCAGACCCATACCCATATACATTCTATTAAATGAGTTTGGATAGGGTTCGATGATATCCAAATCCGTATACTCGTATAACTGTTATAATAAAATAATAATATATATTTATATATTATATTATTTTTATATTTTTTTATTAATACATAATTCATATATTTATGATATTAAGTGATTTATTTTCTTAGTTCAAAGAAGAGAAGATAAATTTTCTTCATAGTTTAGAGAAGAGAAATTTTTTTCAAGATTTCTTCTTCTTCGAGATATCAGTACTACTGTTTTTTCCATTCGATATTTCTTGTGGACTTATTTCTCTCATTCAAAATTTTATACCGGTGGTCGTTTGTTCCAAAAGCGAATAACATATACATGATTTTATAAGATTAGATTTTCTGAAAACTATTATATATATTTTTGTTTAATAGGAAAAAATATAAAATATCGTACGGGTACGGGTATACCCAGTCTCTATCCTAGACCCTGAAGGGTCAGGTCTGAGTCCATAAATTTTATACCTAGAGGATCTGGATCTGGATCCATGTTTCACTATAAAAGTATAAATTTAGGTTTGAGAGTATCCTAAGGCTCTGGATCCGTTTACTTCCAAAGCGCCTTAGCATTGTCTTTGTATGGGACATAAGGAAGAAGCAACGGGTCTAGCGTGGCAAAGATCACGAAACAATGAGAGTGTTTATAGTTGCCCAATCTACATAGTCAAGAGAGTCACGAGATGGAGGGATAATGGTGCCATCAACAAAACACTCTTTCCGCTTTGCTTTTAGTGAGTCGAGAAAAACGGATGATCATTGATCATAATTGTCCGCCTTTAGCTTGAGGTGAATGAGAAAAGCCCCGGGAGTGTCACTTGACAAGAGCGTATAAGAATTTAAATCACTTATTTGAGGGAAGCTTCGAGATGGTCTGACATCCCGGTGGCAGTGATGTCTGCGTCGGTGACAGTTCTCGGTTGACATAGGAAATAGGAAGAAGAGATTGTAATGAAAGAGAGGGAGATTGTGATGAATTTTTTTTTTCCGACAAAGTGGCAATGAATTTTCGGTGACAAGGGAAATCACCCAGGATAGCAATAGGGAATCAGCAGTAGGATCAGCAATAGCCGAAAAAGAAAAAAACTCTCTTTCCTTCTTTTTTTTTTTTTTTAATTAGTTATGATATTATGTTAAAAAAGTATAGTTTAGAAGGAAACTATAATGCTTCTTTTATTCCATAGAAGGAATCAGATTATATCCACACATACAATATCTTAAAAAATATCTACCATATGTACAATATTTGCCGTAAAGAATTTTCAAACATGTGGGATTGGTAATATTCCTCACAATATCTAAAAATAAAATTTATGTCCTGAATTAACAGTTAGCCCAACCTTGATTTTTTTTTTTACTGAACTCTAAATCTTATCTCATCCTTAGATATATTTCATAATGATAATGATGATATTCACGACTAAAATACTATCATCTCTAACTTTTTGATATATTTTGAAGTAATTTTTTGGACACTCGATAGTTTTTAATTTTGTTTATAAATATGTTAATTTAATTTTTCGGCCCAACCAGCTGATGTTCCGTCCATTTTACCGGTTTTGATCCTAATAACATCTCCCCGTAACATTTTAAATTCAGTATATTTTTTAATAAAATTTATTAAATCTTAAAAAAAATGATAAAAAGAATATTATAGGAGAAATGCTAGTGACCATTCTAGGATTCAATCATACAATCAATCAATCAATTGTGAGAAAAAAAAAAAAAAGCTGAAAATTAAAGGAACTTCTTACTTACCATATCACATCATTGGTTTGACAGTGAAACAATCATGAAAATAAATTAATCTCCAATTTCTCCGTATTAAAACCCTAATATACGTTTACAGGCTTCAAAAAACTTGCCTTTCTTCTTCGTAGATCTCGTCTGAAACTGAAATGTATTCAGCATAAAAATATCTTCGTTATCATCGGCAGTAGTATAAGAATCACACTGGTGATGAATCCGGCAGTATCCGCCACCGGAAACCGACGACGATCTCTTAATCGACGACAGTGTTCTCTTCAACGCACTGTGAACCGACGACGACGATGAGCTCTGTTTTTCAGAAATGAAATTGTTGGAAGGATTAGAAGAAATTGAGCATTTTCTGCTCAGAATTACTCCAAATATTTCTCCATCATCAGTGTCTTCAATTCTATGTTCCTGAATCTGAATAGGGAGATGAGTACTGTTGTTGTTGTTGTTCTGGCTTTCTAATTCGTTGACGTCATCATGGTTTGGTAGTGGTTGTTTATTGGGTGGGGAAGAAGAAAGATGAGAAAAATCTATGGATTTTGATCTTTCTGTGATGACTTTTCTGATTCTTGAGTATCCATTCATTTTCCTACTACTACTACTACTACTATTATTTAATTCCTCGGCTCTGCAAAGCAAAGGGAGAACTGAGTGAGTGAGAAGAAGCATGTCCTGGAATTAAAATGCCAAGGCTATTTATAACATAGGAAAAATATGAAAAAGTAGATTTGATTATACGCGCCATCAGTGATCGGTACCGAATTAATAAGATAGTTCAACACTGCGTTTAGCAGTGGCGGGGACTCCAGAGTTGAGAGGGCCCAACTTTAAAATAATAAATAGGGAGTTGCCGTATATCAATAGTAATCATTTGAAAGAAGAATAGTTTAACTGATTATTCACGAGTGCTTTGAAAAATTCTTTTGAAATCAAAAATAAAGTAAGAAAATTTTACTTGATTTTTTTTTTAAAATTATGTTTTAGGAAGGTCCACCGTATTAAAATAATGTAGTAAAATAATTATTAAAAGATCATAATTTAAAATTTTCTCCTTTTTATTCTCATTATTCAATTTTTTACTAAAAAAATTAGTAAAAAATCAAAAAGTATAAATTAGACATGAATCCTTATGGTACTATGGGATAATAGAGAAACACTAGAAAAAAAATAAAGAATTAAAATTCAAAAATAAATAAAGGAGAAAAAAAATTATAGAACCTTAGGATTTTTTTTTTTTAAAAAAAATTATTGGATGGGCTCAAACTATAACTATAAAAAAATTATACAAGGATCGGAACGGCCAGGGATTAGAGCCCTTCCGTGCCCGCATGTAGTTCCTGCCCATGGCGCTTAGTATTACTAATATTCTCTCCCTCACTTCCATATTATATGTGGCTTTAAGATATGACACAAAAACTACATATGACTTTAAGATATGACACAAAATTAAAGAAACGATGGTCTTATTTTGTTTTGATTTAAAAAATAATGAATTAAATCTCTTTTTTGCTAGGTAATTCTAATATTACAGTCTTCGACTAATTCATGGTGTATGAACTTAAAGACCTCTCACTTGATATGACAAATGGGAAAATGAAGTAAAAAATAAGATATTTATCCATCCAAAAGAATAAAATTATAAAGGAAACTAACTTTACATTACGTAAGGAGTTGAACTCCAAATTTCTTATTTGGAAGCTTTAACCCCCACCACTCGATCAAAACTTTATTGAGAGACTAATCTGGATCTACTCGTGTGGTGTTTACATAATTCAACTCTTATTCAAAGTAAAATTAAATTAATATATTTTTTTTAATTTGATATTGCATTACTCAAGATTATTTAACAATCACTCATATGGATTTCAAAAGTTTTCAATTATCTTAGGTTGTACTTCGGTTCTAAAAAAAAGAAAAGTTGCACTACGATTATATTCAAATTTGATAAAAAAAATTATTTATAAAAAATAAATTAACTGTGAGTAAAGTTGAAAGTAAAACCAAAAAAAACATTTTCGTTTTTAGGCTCAATATAAATACACCCTTAGATTTTTAGTGAATGTATTTCCCACTCGATTTGAGATTTGTAATAGGAGAGAGAGAGAGAGAGAGAGAGAGAGAGAGAGAGAGAGAGAGAGAGAGAGAGAGAGACAAATGTCAGAAATGGTAGTTGGAACAGCTTTGAAAGTGTGGAAAACCATACCATACCCCTCCCTCATCCCAGTCAGATTGTCAAAGATTGTGGACACAGTTCCATTTCATGTGATAGAGGCAGCAGCAGCCATGCTGCCATAGTGATACTGTGTGAAACACCACTGTTGTACGTACTACGTACCACCCATTCACCTTCCCTCCCCCCCTCCCAATAAATTTTTTAAAAAAAGGATTTCTTGATTTCATTCTTGTTTGTATTTGCTACTTTAAGCGTAGTAAATCAACTGGCCATGTGAAGTGTCTGTTTGTGACATGGACGCTAATAGTTTTGATTCAGGAAAACTGTATCCGTCTATCACGTTTACTAATAATGGTTGGTTTTTACTCCCCCAAATATTCATCTAATCGTGGGTGTTCCTTTCATTCTTCTCATCTCCGTCATCCCAATTTTTAACTATAACAGAATCTCAAAACCTAAAAATCTTAATTCATTTTTTTCTTTTATTCACTTCCAACCATACATTTTCTAGAACTAATCTCAACTTTCATGAAATTTAAGGGGAAAAAAAAAAAACTCAATCTAAATTACTATGTAGGTGTAGGAAAAATTTTTTATGAACCCGATCTAAATCTCAACTCAGGAACATGGAACCTGTATCATAATTAGAAATATAATCAACGGCAAGAGATAATGCAGCTTAATACAGACTATATGATTCATTTTTTTAAGTGAAGTTTAAAATATCCCCCCCCCCCCACCCCCCCACCACCAAAGAAAAAAAAAAACAAAATTCTAATAGCAGACTGAACAAGTTTATTCACCTTTCATGATAAAAATGACCGGTTCTGTTGAGTCCAGCATCAACCTAGAAAATAGCTAAAACTGCCATTACCATCGGGAGGTAAAATAAAAAAAGAAAAGTCAAGAAACTGTTGGCAACCTTGCCAGACTTTTGAAGTAAAGAACAAGAAGCTTCATTAATACTGAGCTGAATCAATTGACAATCTCAATCCCTGTCAAAGTTTCACCTGCATGAAGTTGGATGGCAACTTCTCCAACAACCTGAATTTATAGTCAACACGAAATTAATGTCACTAACAAAAACAAGTTTTATGTGAATTTGTACCAGAAATATCAGAAGAACATGTGCATCTGATGCCAAATCTTATAACAATTTTGTCAAACTAAATCTTCGCATGCCAAGTCCAAATGCATCTGAACTGATCCTTTCGGTATATGTGTTGAGGAGGAGAAAGAAATGAAGAAACAAACAAAGAAAGAATGCAGTCCCATCTATACAAAGCCCCTGAGGAAGTATGTCATGAGTAGCATGTAGCCAAGATCCCTAATAACTGGTATTGTATATTACAAACAATTTTTTTTACCTAAGATTACCGAAGGTGCAAGACAGAATATCTGAGAACCTCAAAGGCAATTTCCTTCCCCCACCCATTTTTGGACCCTTTTTCGCTTGTCATTCCCTATTTTTGCAGTGAAATTATGTATTATCCCAAAAAGGCATGGGATCATACAAAACTTTTGTTCATCACTTTAAAGACCAATAACTATAGGAGATACACTGCAAAAGGATATAACTTCAAATACTTTCTTTTTTTTTTTAATGAAAATAACTTCAAATACCTTGGCCATGTATCTATAGGAAGGTTCAGTAACCCCAGCAACATGGGGTGTGAGAATGACATTTGGAAACTTTAGGATGGCATCATCAGGATCAAATGGCTCACTCCAGGCAACATCAATGCCTAAACCTCCCAGGTGACCTGATTTAAGATGACGGAGAATGGCATCATAGTCCAACAGACCACCTCTGGCTATATTTATTAGCCTGGAACCCTGAAATGTAGTAAGCCCCTTTGTAAATTCTATAATTGCAATGTCATTCAGAATTTCTTGTCATTTCAAAGTTGATAAATTTGTCAAGCAATACAAGACGGATACAGTGGAATTCAAGAAAAACTGCAAATAACAGGGCTGCACGATTCATCAAAAAACCAAGCAAAGGAAACAAGAAAAGAAAGAAATACCTCTCTCTCTCTCTCTCTCTCTCTCTCTCTCTCTCTCTCTCTCTCTCTCTCTCTCTCACTACATTATTCAGATGCCCAAGTTCACGAGCATAAGCGTGTCCTAACAAATACAACAAGCCACCAAACTCAAATCCTCAAGAGCTATCATTCATTCAAGTTCTGACTCCATTACTTATAATATACATGCCTTGTTTTAGAAGATGGAATTTTATTTCCTGGTGAATCACAAAAGATGCCAACAAAAGGCCACTATGTTGGTTACCCGAAAATGAGTCATTTGACATGAAAGAGGTACCAGTTAGACAGGTTGTCATAGTTACAAAATTACTGGATGAAGTCAATAAGGCATAGTAAACAAACCTTTTTCATGGAAGAAATAAAAGACTCATTCACGATGCCAGCCTGGAAGCAGAAGTAAATTTAGAACTGTTATCCGGCGACCCATGTCTCTTTAGAATGGCAAATACTAATGAAGCAGAGAGGAGTCTCACAGTTTCTGTATTCATTGTTAAGCAACAGACAATTATATCAGCTTTACTGGCAAACTCGAGGATGTGTTCATGATTTCCCTTCACATCAACCAGATCATCCTCAAAACCATTTTCTGCTCACAGTGACGAATATATAGCAGAAATTAGTTTAACACATTATTGACATAAATAGGCACTTGTGTGCAAATTATGAGGTAAATACCTTTGGATTTGCAAGAGTTCTGCAAAGGTGATGGCCAACTTCGTTTTGTAGCCATAATTTTAACACCAAATGGACGCAAGCGCTTTGCTAAATGTATCCCGATATTTCCAAATCCCATTATAAATACCTACAGGAAACACTGGCTACAAGTTGATGAACAGCTGCAGCAAAATGACATGCTCCACACGGAAAAAGAGAAACACATGAAAACAAAATAGAAAGGAGTGCATATAACATTATCATCAACAAACAAGGATAATGAAGACTTTCATGATATTTGATTGCAATGGCACAGAAGCTAGCCAACAAGATGGCTCTGATCTCGGTCTCCGACTAAGTTGGAGTCAGGAAAACTTCACTTCCATATACACCATAGCTAGCAGTAAATTAATCCCTCAGATTTCATAATTGGTATAGCTGCTTTGCCTTTGGAACATGTTAATATGAAGAGTCATCATATTGATAACAGAGGATCTAAATAGAAAAAGTAAATCACTTTTGCAATCCATCATAGTTCCATGGTGAACTATTTAGCAAATTTTCCCCGGTGATGGACAGTAGATGATTTCACTTGTAAGTCTTTGGATTCAACTCCTCCAAACCTTTCTTATGACTCCACCATGCTGCAAATATCATGAAATTCTGTCACATCTTTGGCCTGGAAATTAAGTATTCATCGCACATCCCCGCCATCCCCAATATTTGCGGACACACTTGTAAATCAGAAAGAAAACTTTCGCCAATATATTGATCTTCCTTTAGATTCAAGGGGAAATCCACTTTCACTGGAGTCAAAGTTTATTAGCTTAAAACTTTCAGGCAAAAAGATAAGAAAACAAAATGATGATACAAGAAGAGAAATAGAAATTATTGCAGAAAAATACTTTCATATTCCAGACACCATTTACCAAACACATACGTTTCCAAATATTAACAGCGAGTAGCATCTATAACCTTCTACTGAATTTTAGTAATAACTAATTTATGAACATTTCTTGCTATAGTTGTGAGTGTACACCACTTTGTTTTGATTTAATGGGTTCATCACTTAAAAACTTCAACTGACTGTTGAAAGAAATAATAAAACTAACAAAGTAAATTTACAATTTCCTGGTTTTGATGACATTGTCACTCTGCCCTTGATAGTTGGGAGTACAACTCTCCTCGGTGATTGTAAATGAAGTAGTGTTTTCTTTTTCTTCTAACCTATTGCATTATGAATATAATGCAATTACTGGTTAGTGCTTTCTTATGAATTAGACCATCCTAAATATGTGCACCACTTTGTTTTGATTTAATGGGTTCATCACTTAAAAACTTCAACTGACTGTTGAAAGAAAACATAAAACTAACGAAGTAAATTTACAGTTTCATGTTTTTGATGACATTGTCACTCTGCCCTTGATAGTTGGGAGTACAACTCTCCTCTGTGATTGTAAATGAAGTAGTGCTTTCCTTTTTCTTCTAACCTATTGCATCATGAATAGTTAATGCTTTCTATGAATTAGAACATCCTAAAATATGTGTTTAGCTATTCAAAAGCCACTTTCATTTATTTTCAACGGATCAAATCCTTGTATAGTCGACAAGGATCTGTGAGCTGTGGACAAATATATTTGACCACCCCTCTTCATAAGATCAAGCATATTGAATCGCAAGGTTGAAAGACTTTATATTTGAACCTCCGACTCCCAACCCTGAAGAACAACCTCATGCACTGCCCCTCATTTTTTCTCTTCTTGAGACAATATTTGTTGAATGCCTATTTCCTGTCCTGACCACCTTTAGGAATACTGACCAATTATCCAATTTACAATTATTTTGTCCTAAAGGTATTTATCTTCCTCCACCAGCTTATAACAGATGAGCAATTTATATGGTGTTGCTCTACTTTACTGCTTGAACCTAAAGTAGAGCAACTGAGAACTGCACATGTTATCTTTCGCATTTACATAATCAGAACACTGTACCAACTCCAGTTCTTCCATTCACCAAGGAAGTGTACAAAAGTTGAGCTTTGTATTCCTGATTAAAGAATAATCGATAAAGGATGCTACAGAAACATTATAATTCACTACAGGCTCTCTGGTATTGTCAATTAGAACCATCTGTAGGTGTTGGTACCATTGTTTCACCTACAAGTAAGTTTACCACATCAATTCCATGACTTGGCCACCCAGATATTATCCTTCAGTTTGAAAATTGTCCACTTTCTAGAACGGAATATGTTGCTTCTTCCTTGAAATAATAAGACTTTCTGGGAACTAGTAACCAACTTTATAATGTTAAATCATGCAAAAATAACTTGTGATGCAAATAAGATCCATGATGCAAGTTTTTTGCATTTCAAAAACTTGTGCTACTTCACATTCAATTTGATCAGAGTGAACCAACCACAAATTATAAGGCAAGAAATGCATAATACAGGAACTCACCGTTTTCCCCAACAGAGTGTCACCGATTGGTTCTCCAAGCTTTTTCAACTTTATTGCAACTTGCATTTCATTCTGCAAAAGTTTCCTCCAATTCAAACAGGTAAGTGCACAGATTTATGCAATTGTTGTACGAGTAAATATATATTAGATGATATGACAACAAACTGCTGTATTCTTGCAAGCGATGTAATCAAGCACTGGAAAAGAAGATGACAAGCCTATTCTGTTCTATTCTCATTTACACAACTTAAGCTGAATCTTGTTTTTCCTATTCTGAGAGCTGAAGAAAGTGGAACAATATAGACTTCAGAGACTTATGAGGAAGAGTGTATGAAGGCAAAAGACATATAAATCAGAACTCAATTACAACTTAATCACACATGCGCGCAATTAAACAGTAGCAACATTTGAAAAAATTGGACCAAGGCCTAACTCCACCCTTCAAAGGTACCTCATGAGAGGGAGGATTGCCAAGTATTATAAGCAAATTTTGTGCAGAAGCTAGTCAATGTGGGACTTAATAAGTTCAATAAAGCCTGACAATTAATATTATACTTCTGCCAGAGAACCTGAGGGTGTCTATTCATGGCTGAACATTAGCTAAAAAAAGAGTTGCTTTCTTCTTCTTGTATGCATAATGTAGAAAGCATATCCACCAGCCTTACACAACAAGTGCATTTAATTATCTTCATATATAGAAGTAGCAAACTCACTAGAGCATCTGCCATTGAACCTAAAAGTTAATCCAAAATAGTTACGTAATTGATTACATTTTTGAAGTTTCAAGTTAACCAACCTGCTTGCGAAGAAGACCCAACATCAAGTATATTGCCATTTCAGCACATGAAGATGCGTTTCCTGTTGCACCACTTGGAATCCTGGCAACCTTGATTCCTAGCTTAGAAGCAGCCCCAATATCAACACCTTGTGTTACAAAACAAAAATGGATCATTTAGATAAGGCACATAATGAAACCGGCATATGGAAGCAAAGAAATTAAGAAACTTCATATTCAAGAAGTTCAACACCTTCCAGGCCAACTCCATATTGCATAATCAGTTTCATTCTCTTTGCATGAGATATAAGTTCTGAATTTAAGCGCATGCTTTTTACAACACAAACATCATAATTTCCAATGACATTGGGAATATCATCAAATGGAACATCGTCAACCTGCATGATGGAAGAAACAAAAAGCGTAATGACAAAGTATAGATAAACATATTTTGGGCCTTTAATTGCATCTTATCAGAAGTATAATTAAAAAAGGGACAAGAGAACAAAAAAAAAATGTGCTGATTATCGCATAAATGCTTGAAACCAATTTGTGACAGCTTCAGAATTTGAATGCTAAACTGAATTTGTATCATAACTATACTAATAATTCTCTTGCTTGACAAGACAAGCGTTGATCATCCAACTGTTCCTGTGAGAGCACAACTGCTAATGCTCAAAGTACCAAGCAGAAAAGGGCATCAAAATATACTGATTTTAGGAAAGCCATCTTAATTCAGCTTAACTTATCAGCTCTAATTTCTGAATGTGGCATTGCTATATTTATCCTTTTCCTTTACTTTTCTCTAACTGAGAAGAAGATTTCCATTCACCTTCACTAAATATCAGTTCTCACGTCAACTTTTTCCTACCTTTTTTCTGAACCTCAATTTTGATAGTTATTCTAGACCGTGCATCTATTGATCTTCTCTAAATGTGTTAAAAATGATCTTGATAAATTGCCTACCTCATCTATTGATAGTTATTCTAGACCGTTCATCTATGGATCTTCTCTAAATGTGTTCAAAATGATCTTGATAAATTGCCTACCTCATATACTTCCAAAATAACAGGAATTTGCTTGTGGTTTACTTCATTGAAACTTTATTCTCAAAGATATAGAAACACAATTTTAAAAGCACAGTTTTTGAAATTTTGAATAGTGTACTGATGTATAATAGTAATAAACTTCTTAGCACCAAAGAAATAACCTTGAATCTATTAGAGTCAAACTAGTACCTTAGAAGTGCATATAAATTATAGATCCCTCCAACAGAACAATTTTGCTATATACTTTGCCCAACAACTTTGTTTTGACCAGCAGACTTAAGATAGACGGAAGAATTTGGAAAGGTCTAAACGAAATTTGAGACATTCAGATATTCATACAACAGAAACCAGGAACAAAGTGAACCACCTGTATAAACGGATAGCACTGCACATATTCTTTTGTGTAATTATGAGAAGCTGCAAAATGAGGCCCGCAGAATAGAACACGGGTAATTTTCTCGCTGCCATTGTCTACCACTCTGCGGAACGTCCCCATAAGCCTGCCTTCAAAGCTCAAATGCCAAACAAGATATCATTCCCCGCCATGAAAAAAGAAATGCATGCAAATGCAATAAATTTAACGAACAGGCCAAAATTTTCAGAATGCGACAAAAATTGAACACCCTAAAATCCAGAATAAAATCAGGAAACAGCTTCAGAACTGAACAATAAATTAGCAGAAATGGATAGCGGAAACATCAGAATTGAGAAGTGATATAGAATAGCAATTAGCAGACATTTAATTACCTGGATTTCGGATGAGTGTGAAGCTGCTCTGTCTCTGCAAAGTCCAAGCAGAGTCGAAAGTAGGAACAGAGCTCCAACTACCACTGCGATTATATATTGACTCAGAATTAAACGTAGATTTGATTATAGATTTTGGGGCTTTGTTCCGATACATGAGGTGGACGGAATGGAATTGGATTCTTAAGAAACTCTCCCTCTCCCTCCAACTCCCGCTGGACCAACTTTTGAGACTTGGAAGAAGGAATTTGCTATAGGGCAGGTCCAATCTGTTACCCACTCATCCTCATCCTATCTAAATTCATTCGGTTTAATTAAGATCCTATTGGAGATGAATTTTAAATTTGTACTTGAAATTGAGAAGGGATTGGGGGTGGAAATCCGGTTCTCCTCATCTTCACCCATCCGTTCCCACCAATCCCGCCCTATCCTTATTATATATATATATATATATATATATATTAAAGAACAAAGAAATAAAAAATTAACATTATTTTAATTTTAAGTGTCTCAACCTAATCCTCTTAGTCTCCGCCACTCACTCAATCCTTACCCTCTCAACTCTCAACTCAAGTCGCCTCTCTAACGCATCTGTCATCACTATTCGTGACCGAGAGGTCCTAGTCCGAGACCTTCATCAACGAACAACCTATTCAACTAGACCTTCATCAACCGACCACAGCAGCTGCCGCAGCTCTAGGAGAAGAATTTCAATTCCACGCCGCTTCTTGATGTGTGAAACCTCAATTCCATGCCGCTTCTTGATGTGTGAAACCTCAATTGTGATTTTTAAGACAAAAAAAAGGTAGTTTTTTTGTTCAAGGCTTATGAAATTCTTGTTTAATTGAACAAGAGAGTAGTGTTTGTGCTATGTTATGATTACAATTTAGTTTATGCATTTCCTTTTCCGGATTTTTAATCGTTGCTATCTTTTTTACTCGAATTTTATTTTGGGTTCTGTTTGAAGTCATTTCTTGGATTTTCTAAGTTATGGTCTATGTATTTTGACTTTGTGAGATTCAGGTTTACTTTGCAAGGTTACTATTTTCGGGCTAAACTATTTAGGTTGGTCAGATTATGTTTCACTTATGCTTCTTGATTTCTGATCAATTTGCTTTTGTTTTCTTTTTTCTTTTAATATTTTTGTGAATTTTCATTTGAGTGAAGTTTGAATGCCAAACTTTGTAAAATATAAAGCTGGTTAGTTGTATATCTATGCAGATTTTGAGTTTTATACTAGTTCCGAGTCTATTGGAATGAATCTTGTGGTTAATTTGTTTCCTGAATTTTACCTGGGATATTTTCTTGTGGATTAGATTTTCAACTACATTATAGGCTGAGTATGAAAGCTTTTTCATTACCTATATTCAGTTAGATTACATCCATTAGAGCTATTGTATATTTATTTTTTTATTTATATTTTA
Source organism: Catharanthus roseus (assembly GCA_028651295.1). Lineage (NCBI taxonomy): Eukaryota > Viridiplantae > Streptophyta > Magnoliopsida > Gentianales > Apocynaceae > Catharanthus > Catharanthus roseus. Next base: position 14,676,358 of record JAPQWS010000168.1, on the reverse strand, counting down.
ATTTTGATTAATGACAATTTCAACAACTTGACACTTGTACTTTTAAAGATAATTCATTCTTGTTATTCCACTTTTATTACTGCAATCATGTTTTTGAACTTTTTCGTAGTTTTGTTATTGAACTTATGTTATTGGACGCACATGGTTGGACTTTTTATTTGAAAGGATTGTTACTTATATTTTTTTTTTGAGTTTTAATTCGGTTGATTTTTTAGCATACGTATTATTATTTTGTGTTTATTAGGGTTGTTAAAAATGAAATATCTAATTCCCCACTTGGGTCCCCAATTACCTAGTAGGTTTTATGGGGATAGTTGGGGATGTGGCTAGATTTCATCTCCAATGGTTGGGAATGAGTTTTAATTACAGGAAGTTGGATTGGGGATGGGGCTGGGGATTAGTGTACCTAACCCAACCCGTCCTCATTGTCATCCCTACTCGAAAGGGTAATCAACACATAACATACCGGCAAGAATAGTGAGGCAAACCGGTATTTACAAAGGTGGCTGGAACTGAGTCGTCGTTGGGCTAGAAGAGTTAAATTTTGATTTGTTTCTTTTAGACCCAAATGGATCAGTTCTAATGGTCGGTAACATATTTCTTGTAACACTTTCCGTAATATTTAATTTAGTAATATTCTATTAATAAAATTGACCAAACAAAAAATAAACTCTAAGAGATAAAGGTAAACCATAAGGGGAAAAATTATAAAATAAAATGTTATAAGAGATGTTATAGAGGATCCTGAGTACAAAAGGATAAGGGTTTAATTTGATTTATGTGTGTTTTTTCGTGAGAAGTAAATTGTTTGTGAGAAAATATGTCTAAAAAAAATCTAAATAACACTATTGTCCAAATTAAGTCATATTAAAAAAAATTACTATAATTGACTATAATCATTTATACTTTTCTTATTTTGCCCATAAATTTTATATTCAACTAGTTCTACCAATAAACTTTTTATGCGGGGCTTCTTTCAACAACTAAGCTTCAGGTGATAGAATCCAGCCATTTTTTTCATGGCGAAGTCATGTGAAGCCAGAGAGGGGTATTTTGGTCTTTTTTTCCCCCAAAACTTTAGTTTTTAGGGTATAGAAATTGGGAAGGTAGGATTAATGGGGAATCATTGGAAATGAGGGAAATCATGGATTTTCCTAAAAATCCGCTCTACTAAAAGACTAAAATACTCTTCCTTTCAGTCTCATGTGACTTCAACGTGAAAAAAATAGACAGATTCTGCCACTTGAAGCTTAATTTGTCAAAATAAACCATGGATAAAAAGTTTTGGGTAGAACCAATTAAAAATAAAATTTATAGATAGAATAAAAAAATATAAATTATTCATGGTCAATTATACTCCCTCCAGTTAGAAATATAAGCGGTTTTAGACCCATTAAAGGTGAGGTGGTCAAGAATATACGGAGTTTTACAACTTTCAATAAGCATTTATTGAACTTTTTTCATCTTTATCTATCTTTCTATTCATTTATTTCACTCACACTATCTCTCTCTCTCTTTCCTTATTTATGAAGGGTAAAAAGGGTATTGTAGTTCAAAATTGTCTTGTTTTCAAGATCCTTAATTTGTGTGCAAAGGTCTTAAATCACTTATATTTATTGAGTTGTAGTTGTCAATTTATTGAGTGTATTTGGAAATGAAGTTTAAAAAATGCCCTATTGAGTGACTTTGGAAATAAATTTTTAAAAATGTGCTCAAGTTAATTATTAAATATTGTAGACAAATTCTCACATTTTATTTTTCGACTTTGGTATATTTTCTCACTTCTACTCTTTGTTCTTTTCTCCTGACTCAACTCTACTATCTCTTTAAAGAAAAATCTACTCTCTTCCTTCCTTTTTTTTATGTTTTTTTTATGACTTGAAATGAGTCCGGTGAGAGAGAGAGAGAGAGAGAGAGAGAGAGAGAGAGAGAGAGAGAGAGAGGGGTCTACAACAATCACTCAATAAATTGACAACAATATTTTTTGAAATTGATAAGAGCTCCTTGTATTTTTTTCCCTATTCAATTTAACTTTTTCCATCCAAATTAGGTGCTTAATTATCATGGTAATAAGTTTAGGTATTCAATTATCACTGACCAATATGTTAGGGTATCTATATGGAGTTAACCCAAAAAATTATATTGATTTTCTCTTAAAAAATAATTTTTCTTTTTTTTCCCTTGAAGGGTGATAGTTATTAATAAAGGGAAATTATGACCTAGCACATTAGGAAGGACAATAAAATGTGTGAGCTTTTATTCAAAGAATCTTAGCAGAAGAACGCATGAGAAGAAGATATGATCAACGGATTTATGACTTATTTGTATAGAGACTGTTGGGAGACGAAACCATGAACATAAATTACTATTATAACCAAATTGAAGATAAAAATAAATTAACCTATCTATTACAAAATTGGAATAGATCAAAGATAATAAACACGTAATCTAAGATCTTCAAGTAGAAGTAAAATATTAGTATAAGGGAAGAACTCTAGAAAAAGAACTAAAAAGTCCCTCAGAGAACCGGACCTCACAATCCAAAGGATGCCTCTGGTAAATCTATAAAAGAATGTCATTAAAGCTTCAATTGTTCTCACAAGAATCAATCAAGCAAGATTAGTAGACGAGATTCTAAAAGAAAGAACTCCAGAGAAGCAGTAGCAATAAGGAAGGCAAAAGAGTTCTCAAGAGAGAGAGGCGGCCGAAAGTATGAGAGAAGAGAGGAAGAGATGGTCTATTAGGGTTAGGAAAATAATAAGTATTTATAGTGGTCCCAAGAGGAGAGAAAGAAAGGCTGGTCAACAAAGGGGAGAACCAAAGAGGTTGGTCAAAGAGAGGGAGTATGACCGAGAGGAAAAATGAGGGGACCAAGAGTTAGTTGGGAGGGGGAATATATGGCAGTCAAATTGGTCACCAAGAGTGGGTAAATTTGGACCGGACCTGACATCCCAAGTAAACAAGCCCAAACTAATAGAAAGTGAGGTCCAAGTACATTATCATCATAGAGAACAAACAAGCCCAATTGTTGTGGCAATATCCAACAAACTCTACCTTGCACACAATAGTTAAAATATCTAACTAGAATCAATATGGAGCCAGTAAAGAGCAAACTTGTCAGAAGTAACTAAGATTATCAATAGGTTGGGGACGGCCCAACCCAGCTCGCTTGGCCCATTTTTTTTCATATTTGGGCCTATCTTTTAGGCCCGAAAATAATTTGGGTCGAGCTTTGGCATAGGTAGGCTCGACCCATTCAAACTCAGCTTGCATATATATATATATATTACTATTTATATTTTTTTTATATTATACTATGTTATATATTATAATTTATATATTATATCGTAATTATCTATTACAAGTAAGAACTAATCTAATAAATATTAAAATAAAATAAAATTTTGATTCATGTGAAATAACTTTTTTATTATTTTGTAACAAATTTACATGTAAACTATATATAAATTAATTATTTAAATGTGTAATTTTATAAATTTATAATAAAATTTAAATAATAAAAATAGTTCGGAATTAAAATTCTTTTATTATCTTTCAAATTTTATTTTAATTTATTTTTAAAAAAATATTATTTGGAGCAGACCGACCAGAATTCGACCCTAACAAATATGAGCAGAGATTGGGCTCATCTTTCTAAAGCCCGAATTATTCGGGCTGAGCTCTGGCCAAAGAAAGCCCGGCTTGTTTAGGCCCGTTAACAGTCCTAGCAATAACAGTTCTAGCAATAACAGTTTTTTTGTTCTAAAATCATTAGGATTTTCTTTTGTATTTATTTTCTTTATATCTATTATGTCATTCGTAACTTTTTCTCTTATGAAATAGTATTTTATATCAATATGTTTAGTGCAATCATGATAAACAAGATTTTTGCACAAATATAAGCAACTTTGACTATCTGTAAAAATAGTGGCTTTTGAATGCAAAAGATTTTTAATTCGAAAATCATAGAATACATGACTGACCAATTTCCATTCAATAAGGAATATTAGCCATTTATTTCTTTTCAAAATCAGTTTCAGGACAAGTGTTTGAAGATAATTGAAAATGACTCACTAACGGAGTGCAAACAGGGTTGCAAGAGTCCATGGAGAACTTTGAAACAATTTTCTTTAAAAAAAGATTTTTGAGAAATAGTTAAAGAGTGATTTTCTCGATTTCTTAAAATATTCATTCCCAAAATTCTAAATGCAGTACCTAGATCTTTCATGTCAAATTTTGTTTTTAAAAGAGTTTTAGTTTTATTAGTTTGTTTTCCTATTTATATGCAATTAGCATATCATCAACACAAAGTAAGAGATATATAGTATGATCAACAGAATCACCACAGTAATACAAACAATTATCATAACTTCTTTTAAAACCAGATTTTTGTATAAAGGTATTAAACCTTATGTATACCATTGTCTTGAGGACTGCTTGAGTCCATAAAGTGACTTTTTGAGTAAACATGCATAATTCTCTTTGCCTTTAACATCAAAACTAGGAGGTTATTTCATGCAAATTGTTTCATCAAGATCACCATGCAAGAAGACAGTTTTAACATCAAGTTGTTCTAACTCAAGATTAAAGAAAGTAACAATAGAAAGCATTATCCTAATTGTCTTATATTTGACAACGAGAGAAAATATTTCATTGAAATCAATGCCTTCTTTTTGAGAAAGACCTTTTGTAACTAACCTACCTTTGAGTCTAGGTGGTTCATTTTCAAAATCAGATTCCTTAATTTTGAAAATCTTGCAGTCAATTAATGACTGCTTTGATTTAGGATCTAAAATCTAAGTTTTGTTTTTATGCAAAGACATCATTCATAGTATATATCCACAGTTTAGAATTAGGACTCCTAAGAGTCTCATTAAAACATAAAGGTTCTTTTTCTTCAATAAAAGATGTAGCAACTAAAGTATAAGAAACATAATAAGAATAGCCATATCTAATAGTTTTCTTAGAGATTCTTTTAGTCCTATCCCTAACTAACTGATATTCATTTAAAGCCTGAGCTTAGGCTTCAACATTATCATCATCATTGTCAGAATTTTCTGACTCAGGCCAAATAATGTTTTTCATATATTTAATCTGAACTTACATGTTCATTCTCAGGTTCAGGTTCTGAGTTAGAACTAATCCTAGGGGGGTCCTCCACCTTGTTTGGGACTTCCCTAACTAAGGGTTGATCAGTAATAATAGTAGGAACAGTTTCATCTTTAAGATAAGGTATATCAGATTCACTAGAAATTACGTCCCGACTAATTACTACCCTCACCCCTGGTTCATTTCTAAGCCAGACTTTGTATCCTTTAACACTATTGGGATAACTAAGAAAGACCACCTTTTTAGACTTAGGGTCAAGTTTACCTTCCTTTTGGTGAGCAAAAGCAGCACAATTAAAGACTCTAAGATGAGACAAGGTTAGTAGTGAACCAAACCATATCTCCATCGGAGTTTTTAAATTTGTGGCAGTCGATGGTGATCAATTAATTAAATAGACAACTATACTAACAGCTTCACCCCAAAATGGTTTAGGTATACTGGAAGACAACATGAAACATCTAACTTTATCCATAATTGTCCTATTCATCCTTTCAACAACACCATTTTGTTGAGGATTATACCTAATATTTTTATGTCTAGTTATACCACATTTAGCACCTAAATCATCAAAGTTTTTGTTGCAAAACTCAAGACTTGTCAGTTCTTAAAACCTTTAATATCTTATAGGTTTAGTTTTGAACAAATATTTTCCATTCATTAAACTTTTCAAAAGTTTGAGCTTTAGTTTTAAGTAAGAAAACCCAAAAATATCTTGCAAAATCATCAATAAAAAATAGAAAGTAAACATTTCCACCATATGTGGGTACCTTCTCAAGACCCCAAAGATCAAAGTGATCCAAAATAACAATAGATTTATGTGTGCCAACAGAAAAACCTAGTTCATGTTATTTTCCTGAAACACAGTGATCACAAAATCAAGAGAATGAATCTTGCTACCATCAAGTAGATTTTCTTTACTTAAATATTGTAAACATTTTTCACTAATATGACCAACTCTTTTATGCCATAACATGCTATCATCATGATTAGTTACTAATGCAGAAGGTTCACAGACAATTTTACCAATCAAAGAGTAAAGACTAGAGTTGTTAACTCCTTTAATGACAACTAAAGAACCTTTACAAACAGTCAAACACCCATTTTTAGATTTATAAGTATAACCAGCGTCATCAAGAGTACCTAAGGAAATAAGTTTTCTTCTAAGACTTGGAACATACCTAATATCAGAAATTATTCTAATAACACCATCAAAAATTTTAATTGAAATAGATCTTATCCCTTTAATTGGACAGAACTAGTTGTTCCCTATGAAAACTTACTAGTTTCTATAGGTTTTAATTTTGAAAACCAGTTTTTAATACAACAGAGGAGTGAGAAAAACACAATACTTCAGAATACATAGAGCTGCCACTGTTATCAGACTCTAGAAGTTTGTATTCCCTCGCGTTATCTTTTGATTTTCCCCTTTTTCCATTTTTCTCATCACGAATTCTTTTAAATCATTTAATCTTAACATGTCCTTCTTTATCACAGTAAAAACATTTGATTTTACTTATAACATTTTCTTTAGGTTCTCTAGACTTAGACCCGTCCCTACTTTTGGGCCTATCTTTATGACGAAAAGACTCATTTTTCTCGGGTCTACACCTAACATAAAGATTTTCTCAATTTTTTAAATTTTCTTTCTTAAGGGCTATATTTCTAGTTCTAAGAGCAGATTTTACATCAGAAAGAACAAGCTTTTGTTGACCATATTTAATGGCAGTTTTGATATCAGCAAAAGATTCAAGCAAAGAATTTAAAAGAATTATAGCAACATTTTCCTCAGAAATATCATCACCCCCATCTTGTAAATCTTGAACAATGTTGTTCAAATCATCTAAGTTATCATGAAAAGATTTTGAAATAGACATTTTAAAACCAAACAACTACTTTTTCAAATAGATTTTGTTTGAAATAGAATATCTCAAAAACATGTCTTCAAATTTAAGCCAAATATCTCGAGCAATATTTAAACACCTTATTTCTCTTATAACATTCTCATATAAATGTTAAACAATTGTGCTTTTTGAGGAATCAAGTTTTTCCTTCAAATTTCATCATTCCATGATTCATGATAATCCTCGGGTTTTGAAATAGCCTTTAAAAGTTTGTTTTGTACTAAAACAACGCTTATTTTTATTCTCCAAATACTGAAATCGCTTTTACCATCATATTTATCGGTTTCTAGTCTAGACGGTGGCCATTGAAACCATAGAGAGTAGACGGAAATGAAAAATATGAAAAATAAAAGAAACAAAGAAGCATAGAAATATGGCGGCAGGCACAAATAAAGTACTTAAAATAGTAAAATGCTAACATAATAATAGCACAAAAAATATACAGATAAGTGGCAGCAAGTCGACCAATAGAGCAGAACAAAAATGAATAGAACAGAAGTTTCCAAATAGGTGACAGCAAGCCGACCAACAGAACAAAAAAAAAAAAAAAAAAAAAAAAAAAAAAAGAAGAAATTCAACAAACAGTAAAATATGAGCAGAATAATAAAACCATAGAAAATACATAGAAAAAAGACAAAAAAACAGAATAACAACAGAAATAAGCAAACAGACAAATTAAAAAAATGGCAGAAATAAAACGAACAGAAAAAAGATAGAAATAAAAATGAACAGTAATAAAAAAATTACACAAAAAAAATCGTTTCTAAATTTGGAAACACCAAGGCACAGATACAAAGAATTTCAATAGGATTCTTGCCAGGTTCGGGTTTTGGTTTTCAAGATCAAGTGGCCAAAAATTCCTAAAATTAAAAAAAAAAAATTTTGACGTAAAGTAAAAGATGAGATCTTTAGAAAACTTCCCTGATGCGGAACTCACGGTTCATGCCAGAGTTCACAATCTGAACTCAAGAGATTGAGATAGAGAAAACCAATGCTGTGATACCAATGTTGGGAGACGAAACTGCGAACACTAATTACTTATAACCAAATTGAAGATAAAAATAGATTAACCTATCTATTACAAAAATCAAAATAGATCCGAGATAATAAGTAATCTAGATCTTCAAGTAGAAGTAAAATATTAGTATAAGGGACGAACTCAAGAAGAAGAATTAAAAAGTCCCTCAGAGAACCAAACCTCACAATCCAAAGGAACCTTCTAGTAAATCTCTCAAAGAATATCACTAAAGCTTCAATTGTTCTCACAAGAATCAGTCAAGCAAGATTAGCTGACGAGATTCTAACTGAAAGAAGAATTCCAGGGAAGCAGTAACAATAAGGAAGCCAAAAGAGCTCTCAAGAAAGTGAGGCGGCCGAAAGAATGAGAGAAGAGAGGAAGAGGTGGTCTATTAGGGTTAGGAAAATAATAAGTATTTATAGTGGTCCCATAAGGAGAGAAGGAAAGGCTGGTTAACAAAGGGGAGAACCAAAGAGGTTGGTCAAAGAGAGAAAATACGACCGAGAGGAAAAATGAGGGGTCCAAGAGAGATTAGTTGGGAAAGGAATAAATGGGAGTCAAATGGGTCACCAAGGGTGGGTTAATTTGGACCCGACCCGGCATCCCAAATAACCAAGCCCAAACCAATAAAAAGTGAGGTCCATGTCCATTATCATCATAAGGAACAAACAAGCCCAAATGTTGTGGGCAATATCCAAAGGAGACAAATATAAAATACCTAAAATTTTATTTGTTGTCAACCACTTTCAACTATCAAAAAATATCCACATTAAAAGAAAAATTTTTAGTGGTTAAAAAGAATTCCAAATCATGCAATAAAAGAGAGGGGTATTGAAAGAGGGCTGAAAAATATTTGTGGCAGTTTTGAGTGAATTTTTCGAATGCTCCCAACCGCCATCTATACTCATATGTGTTTGTAGAGAAATAAGGAGAACCATGTTCAAATAGTGTCAGAATAAAAGGTATGGAGGAGGGAAGTGATGAAGGTAGAGTTTCAAATATGTTGATTCTTAAGTAGAGAGATCTTTTATTTAAAGAATATAGAAGTGCTCAAGAGAGTTATATGAGACATATAGTAAGTTTGCAAACAAAAATTCAACTTATCAGTCAAACAAAAGGCAACAAGACTAAGTACAAATTCCAATATAAGGCTTAATATCTTCCATAATAGATATACTTCCAAGTATATGAGAGTTTGAAATCCTTGCTAGAGCAGGATCATAGGTGATAATGAGTTCTGCTGATTACCTTTTACGAAAATTACTTGCAAGACAACACAGAAGAAAAACAAGGCGGGGTTTTTCTCCCATTTCACCTCTGATGCTTGAGTCAGCCCACGATTTGACAGAGTAGCAGTATATATTTAAAATTCTATAACCCAAATAGAACAATAATACCACTATTTATAGAAAAGAATATCCTCCTCGAATTCGCCGCTGTCATGTTAAAGATTATAATGTAAAAGGGCAAGAAAGACTTTTCCTTTTGATCTCATTAAACCTACACATGTAATGTGGGCTTTGTCTAATCATTATCCACATTGGGTCATATGTTACAAACCCAATAATAATAAAACCCGAATGGGCTAATTTTATCATGGGCCAATTGTCTTGAGCCCAAAATATGAAAGCTTGATGGGCTGTTCCTATAAAGTGATATGTATAGGATCACCATATTTTGAGCACATAAAATAAATGAGACTATAAATTATCTTTGGTAAAAAAGATTGATATAACACTTTTCTTTAAAAAAAATAAAATTATAACCTATCAAATAGTTATGGACTCTGTGAGGGGCAACTTTCTGCTCTTTCCTGCGACCTCATCGGAGGAGGCGGACCAGCTCGCTAGGAGTATCAAGAGATAAAGCAGACGATATTTTAGCCATTTGCATCAAGCTCAAACTTCCTTCTTGCATGCGCGCCCCCCCGGAAGCACACACTATAATAAGAGGTAGAACTTTATTGGTAGCATACTCAATCAAACGGGTGATTTTTTCCCCGACTACGGATCCCATACTACCCCCCATAAACTGAAAATCCATAACCCCAACTGCTACGGGAATGCCGTTTAGTTGGCCTATGCCTGTTTGAACAGCCTCGGTTAATCCTGTCTTTCTTTGATAAGAATCAATACGATCTTTATAAGGTTCCTCCTCCGAATGAAATTCAATGGGATCTAGAGAGACCATGTCTTCGTCCATAGGATGCCAAGTACCCGGATCGATCGAAAGTTCTATTCTATCTGAACTACTCATTTTCAAATGATATCCACATTGTTCACAAATATTCATTTTGGATTTAAAAAATTTCTTATAATTTAATCCATAACAATTTTCACATTGAACCCACAAATGCCTATATTTTTGAGTTACATCGATATCATCAGAACTTTCTATAGTTAAATCACCAGTACCTTCCGCGCGGGTTTGTATATCCGAACCCTCCCTTTCACCATTAGTTAGACTTTCTTCACCATTAGTTAGACTTTCACCACAAATGGACCTATAAATGTAACTATCACTGTAATTATCACTATCACTTACCATGGAAGTATCGATACAGATTTGAGACTGAAGATAACTGTCAATGCAACTATTAATATGATTATTCCAACTATATTGAGTATCATACATGTAAGGATTATAGTAGGTATCTTCACTCGTAGATCCATTATGTAGATAACTAGAATTCCGATAACTAGAAAAAGAACTTTCTAGTTCACTCAAAAACGAATGATTGTTGTCAATCTCAAAAATTTGATTTTCAATATCAATTGTGCATCATTCGCATACCTGTAGCAGCTTCGAATAGGTCATATATCAATTCCCTTTCTCGAAAAATATAGAAGAAAGGGGTCTGGGCACCAATATCTGCCATAAAGGGGCCAAGCCATAACAGATGGGAAGCTATACGACTCAACTCCAACATAATGACTCTGATATAACTAGCTCTTTTAGGTACTTGAATATTTCCTAATTGTTCGGGCTCGTTTACAGTTATTGCTTCTATGAACATAGTAGCTAAATAATCCCAACGTGTTACATAGGGCAAATATTGGACAATTGTTCGATTTTCCGCAATTTTCTCCATCCCTCGGTGTAAATAACCCAATATCGGTTCACAGTCAATAACATCTTCACCATCTAGAGTAACGATGAGTCGAAGAACACCATGCATCGATGGGTGGTGAGGACCCATATTGACTATCATGAGGTCTTTTCTTGTAGCTGGTACAGTCATAAGTTTTTTACCCATTCATTCTTCCATGAATTGCTGAAAGTGAAAAGAAGTTTATCCAAATTGAAAGGACTAAAAAATCAAATTAAGTATTTAAAATGATTCTTCCAATTAACGAGTTTTTGTCTCTCGAATATTCAACTGACCAATTAATTCTTTATAACGTACTCTATTTTTTTTTGCTAAATAAGCCAACAGCCGTTGACGTTTTCCTAAAATTTTTCGCAAACCTCTCTGAGATAAATAGTCTTTTTTGTGCACTTCCAAATGTGAAGTAAGTCTCCGTATCTTATTGGTAAAACGGAATACCTGAAATTCAACCGCTCCTCTCTTTTCTTCTTCAGAAATAACCGAAATGAATGCATTTTTTACCATAAAAGATTTCCCCTCCTCCACTTTTACAGATATGGATTTTACCGATGAGTAATAATAATGCTAGTAATTTTAATGTGTTATATACAATAAAATAATCTGAATTTATTTATGCACTCTTAATTTTATCAACTCATATTAATTTTAATTCATTCAGGGTTTAATTCAATTTTATTCAGAACTCAGAACAAGGGGTTCGTTTTTGCATGGCAGAATTTAGACCTAAAATGAAGAAGATTCTGTTAATTGATTTTTAGGTCTAATTGATACTTCAGTGGGTTTAGGATGAGGCCTTGATGGCGAAGTTTTGCCCCTGTGGAGACACTGGTTACTGAGAATCATTCGTTTTGGGACATGATATCGTCTGGACAAAACATGCCTATGTTTAGATGGATGGCTCTCAAAGTTTGGACGAAGAATTTGAGGAAGATATGCATGGACTTTATAAGAAGATGTTTGATAGTGGGGATTCGAGTGTCCCCAGTATGGCCCTTATTCCCGATGAGAATAAACAGCTATGGTAGTCGTGACATTAGGCATTAGTGGTAAAGGTTTTGGGTCGTGCAATCACGTATAGAATATTGGACCAATGCATGCGTGACATTTGGAAGCTGGAATGGGAGCATGAGATGGTAGATTTAGACAGGGGATATTTCCTGGTACAGTTTTGATCTAAGAAGGACTATGATCATGTCTGCAATGAAGGTCCTTAGATGGTTATGGGCAACTATTTAAATTCAAAACATGATGACAGAACTTTCGGCCGTCATATGATCAAATATCCTTGACATTGGTATGGGTCCGGTCCTCTCAAATAGTAATTGAGTTCTTCCAGAAGGAGTTTTTGATGCAGCTTAAAACCTGGTAGGCAAAAGTGTCAAGGTGGATATGACTACGTTGTATGCCACTAGGGGAAAATTTGCTCGCGTTTGTGTGGAAATTGACCTCCAAGACCTTTGGTTCCATTTGTTGCAGTCATGGGCTATTTGCAATTTGTTGAATATGAAGCACAAAATTTTCTTTAGGTCATATGGTATGGACGTAAGTAGGAGACTTGCCCATTCTCAGGGGTCGCTCGGCTTGATGAGATGGCTAATGCTCAGGAAGGAAGATAAAAACGGGCGCCAAAACTTAGGGTAGAGCAACATTTGGTGGGAACAGAATTTGGTCCTTGGATGGTACTGAAGTGGTTCATCCGGCAGAAAGAATCGGATTGGCTAAGGGGGAAGGGGTCGACAGGAAGCACGTGTACCATCATCTTCAAAAGCTTCAGAGGCACAGAAATAGAAGAGGATTGAAATTGGAGAGATTATTGGAGAAAATCTGGATAGTGGATCTCAGAAAATATTTATATTCTAAAGCGTAAATAAAGGTGGGAAATCTCCGATGACTGGTGGGTCAAGATTTTATTTATCGGGACAAATAGAGGAGGAGCCCGTGGACCATTCAGGGCCAGTGTTTGTGCTTAAAGAAAATTTACAAGGCTTGGCCCATGTCTTCCCTAATGTGGACCATCAAGAGGAGGCCGGCAAAGGGGAGGGCAGTGGGCTTAAGCGAGGTGGCAAGGTGGGGTTCCGTGTGGCAAAACCCTAAGTGATTAGAGCCCAGGAAAAATCGAAGTTATTGGTGAAGACTTAAGTTCAAAACGCCACAAGTAGTCCCCTTTTGGGCTAGTCACAACCTCACAAGTGTTATTGGATCAGCCCAATAAAAATGGGCAGAGCGCTATTGTGGGTAATTTGTCTCAACAGCCCATTATAATGGATGCTTAAAATGCAGTGGAGATGCATTCTTAGCTACTCCTCCCATGTAGCCCCCTCCACAAATTAATGTTTTTGCGGTAGCCTTCCTTAAGAACAATAGTAGTGGTGGCTCTGCAAGGACTATAAGATTTGGTGGAATCTCTTTGCTATAGGATGACAAATACTGATTAGGTAGCCGTGGGAATTGCATGTCCACGAGTGTTGATTATCTGTGCACCTTTTCCTCTTGAATTATGAATATACTTTTTTAGAATTGTTGGGGAGCGGCTTTTGATGATTTTCTTTTAAATTTATTGGAATTCTTAAGGATACATAATCCTTCTATCGTGATTTTAGTCGATTCTAAAGTAGCTAGTGTAGTGACTCGAGTATTATTTTACGGTCTGCTCTGAATAAGATTATGGCTACTGAGGCTTGAGGCTTTGTGGGAGGAATTTGGGTCCTTTAGGATGATCGTCGAGTTCATGTGGAGGCACTCGATGTACACGACAAGATTGTGAATTTGGCAGTGATGAAGCATGAGGCAGTACATTAGGTTTTACCAGTAATCTATGCTTCCCCAAATGCTACTGTTCGAGGGTGTTTGTGGGAGTACCTTAAAAGGGTTGGTCAATTTATCATGGCGCCATGGATGCTTATTAAAGATTGGGACCAAGTTTTATCTCGCAAGGATAAGAGTGGGGGTTGAGCTGTTAGTCTATCTCAATTTGGAAAATTCTGGACGTCATCAATATATCCCATTTTCAGGATCTTGGCTTTTTTGGACCTCAATATACCTGGGTTAACAAGAGACATGGTACTTCCCTAACACTGGAATAGTTGGACCATGCATTTTGTATGGCAGCTTGGCTTCATTTGTTTGGGTTTGTACTTATTAATCACCTTCCCAGGACCCTTAGTGACCATCATCCTATTGTTGTTACATGTGATGCCCATGAGAGTAGGAAGACATATGGCATGCCTTTTAAGATGCTGTCCTGTTAGTTCCTTCACTCATATTTTGAACGGTTGGGATCGAAGTTGAATTTTTTGACACTTCTAGAGTCCTTCACTATCTGAGCTCAGGAGTGGAATATTAGCACGTGTGGCAACATCTTTCGGTGCAAGAAGCGTTGCTTGGCGTGTCTTGCAGGTTTATAACAAGCATTCATGTTGGCACCCTCAAAATTCCTTGATTTTTTGGAGGATGAGCTAATCTTTGAGTATAATATCATTTTAAAGCAGGAGGGGGGGTACTGGTTCCAAAAGGTGCAAAGTAAGTGGTTGATGGATGGGGAATGAAATACCAAGTATTTTTTCACACCTCAGCCTTGTTTAAAAAACAACAGTGGCAGGTTTGTATATTGAAGGATTAGGCAGGAAGCTAGGTAGTCGAGAAGCAGATGTTACAAACCATGGTTCGAGAATATTTTTAGAACTGTATAAGAGGGAGCCATGCCTGGTGTATGATCCAAGGAAGTAGGCATTCCAAAGTTTTCACGGTCCGATGTCCAGTAGCTGAATTAGGGGTTCTCTCCAAGTGAAGTAAAGGCGGGCAGTATTCCATATGGGAGCAAATAAGGCGCCTAGTCCAAATGGGATAATAATTGAATTCTTAAAAAAATATTGGCACATCGTGGGGGTTTCTTGCATCTCCTTTGTGTAATCAATATTCCAGAATGGGGTCTTTCCTGAACATTTAAATGATACAGTGTTAGCTCTTATTCCAAAAGTTCCAACCTCTGAATTTGTTAAGCAATTTTCGTCCCTTTACTTTGTGCAATATGGTGATAAAAGTGATTACAAAGGTTGTGGCTAACCAGTTAAAAAAGTTTGATGCCAAAACTCACATATGTGGAGCAGAGTAGTTTTATACCAAGACGGCAGGCTGCGAATAATGTTATTCTGGCTCAGGAGATCATGCATAGGATGAGGCATAAGCAGGAGAAGAAAGGATGGATGGCTTCTAAATTCGATCTTGAAAAGGTGTATGACCGAGTCAATTGGAACTTCTTTGAACAAGTTCTACGAGCGATGGGATTTGCACCTCATCTGGTGTCACTTATTATGAGATGTTCCTCACAAGTAAGTTTGTCAATACTTTGGAATGGGGAGAAGTTGGAGAGCTTCAGTCCTACTAGAGGTATTTGGAAAGGGGATCCCCTTCGTCGTATTTTTTTGTACTATGTATGGAAGTTATGAGTCAGAAAATTAAGGGGTTAGTTGATCAGAGTGTTTGGAAGGGTGTTCGACTATCTCGCCATGGGTCGCCCTTATTATCTCTTCTTTGCTGATGATATTTTATTGTTTAGGGAAGCCTCGGTTAGACAAGCTGGAGTGGTGGAGCAACTTCTTAATGAACTTTGCCAACAATCAGGTCAGAAAGTAAATTTACAAAAATCTCAATTGTTGTTCTCTAGCAATATTCCATCCACTGAGAGCTCGCGGCTTTGTCGGAGGGGTTTGGCATCCCAAAGATACGAGACATAGGGCATTATTTAGGAATGCCCTTGCTGATGAAGCGGTCCTCAACTTGAACATATTTGCTTTTGGTAGAGAAAGTGAGGAGGAAATTAAGTTTGTAGAAGGGGAAGTGCTTGTCCATGGCTGCTCGAAGTCTCTTGATCCAGACGTCCCTTTTGTCCATTATGGGTTATGCCATGCAGACAGCAAAGCTCCTAGTGAGTATATTGAATGGGATTGAACAAATTTGTTGTAATTTTTTCTGGGGTGGTTCTCATAAACATAGAAAGCTACATATGATCTCTTGGTAGAAGATATGTCAACTGAAAGAAAATGGTGGTCTAGGAGTTTGAAGGCTAAGGGATATGAATATTGTGTCTCTAGCCAGGCTTGCTTGGCAATTTATGAAGAAGAAAGAACAACTTTGGATACGAGTTACAGAGGCGGAGTATGGTGACATCCGGGCTAGAGATTGGGGAAAGGTGGCTTAGGAAGCATCTTAGACATGGAAGGGCTTAGTGGTGGGGTATGCACTGTTATGGTATGGTTTGGACTGGACAATTGGAAATGGGGGGCAGGCTAGATTTTGGAGTGATAGGTGGTTGGGACAGGATTGTTTAATGGACCTGCGGTTGGCGCCGGTGGAAGATGTGGAATTACGACGACCGGTGACAACTGTAATGTGGAGAGTTTGGCTAGTCTTCTCCCACCACCAATACTGCAGAAGCTAAGCGATATTTAGTTGTTGTTCAGCGAGGGGAAAGGTGAATAATAGGATAGCCGATATTTTAACTCCTAAATCATTAATTATGGATTTGAGTACGAAAAGCCCACCCCAAAGAGTGAATAGGACTGTCACGATTAGGGACGAATATCTGTTAGTTTACGTAAGTAATGTTAAAAAGGGGAGATATCTCTAGGGTATCATTCAATATAGTCTTAAAGGAACATCCCGTCGTTTCCGATCTTGCTTTCTTTTTAAGAATTCCCCGTGTGGGGGACTAACAATGTTAGCCAAACTTTGCGGCAACTTTCCAGCTTGCTGCTTTCACTATCCGGTGGACCAAGTTCTCTGGCACTCCTAAACCACCATTTAATTTTTAAGAAGAAAGAAGAATACATAGAAATATGGAGAAGAAGAAAGAAGGTAGCGTAGAGTCCATTCGAGAGTTGATGATACGGATCGGACGCCCCGGACTTCGATTATCTCGATTCACCTTTTAAGAGGATGATGTACGAAGGAGTTTACATGCTTCAGTCCGATTCTCTTCGGTGTCGGCTTATCAGGTTTTGCATCAGCCTCGGAGATTGGATGGAGCAGTATGGAAGAAGATGTGGAAACATGGAGGCCCACAACACTACTTCCTTCACCTTTGGCAAATAAGACATAATGGTCTTAAGACCTCAGCTGCTCTCTTTGATAGAGGTATTGTCACCTTACAAGGGTGTTTGCTTTATGGGGGATTGCTGGAAGATACTTTACATGTTCTACGAGATTGCCCTAAAGCATCTAGGATATCAAATATGGTATTGCCTGGGTGATATAGCAGGCAGTTCTTTGGAGCTGCAAATGTTGTGGAATGGGTAGATTGGAATTAACTAGTCGATGGATGTGCGCGAAGCGTCAGTTTGAATGGTTTCGATTGTTTAGATCAACCTGTTTTTCGCTCTGGCAATGGCAGAACAAGGCTTTATTTGAGATGAATTTTTCCATGTGGTAGTCTGGATATGAAGTTAAAGTGTACTAGACAGCTTTGCCTAGAACTCACAAACTCAAGGGGTAATATGCCTATTGCCTGTAGTTTGTCTTTGTAAGCTTATGTTAGTCACGAAATGAAAAGATCCATTTTCAGCAAAATTAAAAAAAAAAAAATTATCTTTGGTATGAAAGAGCCATCACATTTCAATAAAAAATTTTTTTAAAAAAAATAGAGAAAATGGGATGCAATCATGCGAAGAAATAAGGCCAAGATCATTGCAAGTGCTAGGGGACAAATTTTGTCCCAAGACATCCATCCAGTATATATCATATTTTTCGAATCTTCATAGAAATCTACAAGAACTTTGCAAAAAGCCTAATTAGATATAAATGGAAACTTGTTTAATAAGATTAAAGTAACAAGAATATAAATAAGAATTGAATAAAATGGTCAACAAAAACAATAATGTTGAATTTAGTGATAGATTGAAGTGAATTTAGCATTAATAGTATTTTTACTGTCATTCGGCCTTGCATTGGAGATAGCTTTACAACTATTAAAAGTTTTACATTTTAGAAACTATAGTATTTTAAGGGAAGATTCTTATAAATAGGCCCTAAACTATTTACGTTTTCTTTTATTTTCAATTTTTAGATCCTTAATCATTTTACATTTTTTTTCTCCTTTTTGTCATTAACAATTTTTAATCTAATTTAGTAGTTTTAATTGAGAACTATTACTAAGCGTGACATTATAAATTATAAACAACACATAATAAAATATTTTATTCTTATTCAATCTTTATAAAATTAAGGGTTAAACCTATATTAGTACCCCAAATTATAGGCCCCTAACAATTGAATACCTAAATTTATCACCATGACAATTGAGTACCTACTTTGATGGAAAAAATACAAGGACCACTTATCAACTTATAAAAGTAATTGTTGTTAAGTTTTTACTCTCTTTTTCTTCGACTTTTCTCTTTTTTACTCTTTTTTCCTCATTCAACTATACTCTTTCTTTAAAAAAGAAAAACTCTATTCTATATTTTTTCTTTTATCTATTTTTCTTTTTTACAGTATGAAATGAGATTCTCATACTAACTCAACAAAAGAGATTTAATGGTATAAGTCAATTGGTAGGTTGAGTTAAAAAAATGAATGGCAGAAGAGAGAAAGTTGAGAGAGAGAGAGAGAGAGAGAGAGAGAGAGAGAGAGAGAGAGAGAGAGAGAGAGAATCGAAAAAAATGTGAAAATTTGTCTACAATATCAATAATTAACTTGAAGCCATTTTTAAAATTTTATTTCCAAAGTCACTTAATAGTACATTTTTGGAAATTCATTTCTAAAGACACTCAATAAATTGACAACAACTATTTTTTAAAAACTGATAAGTGGTCCTTGTATTCTTTTCCATCCAAATTAGGTATTCAATCGTTATGATAATAGGCTTGTTTACTCAATTGTTAGAGACTTAACAGTTTAAGGTACCTATATGAACTTAACCCTAAAATCAATTCTTATATCTTTATACAACACCCAAAATCATCTAATTCTGAGCATGTTGTCACAAATGTGCGCGTGTAAAGATTATAAGACAGTTTCATTTACCATTTTTCATCAATGTATATTAAAAAACAGTAAAATTGGGTTTGAAAGACTAATCTTGTGAAAATTAATGATTGTTTTAGTTTTGCATAATTAACAATTTTCAATTTTTATTACTATTTGGGAATGAGAATCGCAGGTGGATATTGTCCAATTTCAAAATCTCTACCTAATGAGACTTTTTAACATCGTTGTTAAAAGAAAAAGAGACTTTTTAATATCGATTTTAATATTTTTTAATACATTGATAGAAAAGACACGTGGAGTTGAATGATAAACTTTAAACATGTGAATTTGTGATAGAATCTTCACAATTTAATAATTTTGAGCTTTTTTAGAGAGAAATGATATGCTCTTTTAGAGATTATATGAAAAAAATTATGCTATTATGTATTATTTTTTTAGCTGCATTTAGTAATTACCATATGTTAGAAGTGTTAAAATTGAATTAAAAATTGTTAATGTGGAAAAGGAAAAAATAGTTCATAAAATGATTAGGAACCTAAAAATTGAAATTAAAAATGGGACCAAAATAAAACTTTTTAAATAATTTAGAGACTATTTCACAATCTTTCTATTTCAAAGTTTGGCTCAGTGATAATATAGTAGTTTGATGGTAAAAGTTAATTTTACCACCAGATGAATTCGAATTATATTATTTCTTTAGGTAAAAAAAAAAACTTGACTCAGCAAAGCTCCAATCCATGAAAAAAGATAGGAAAATTAGCCTCGGAGGTCCTCAAACTATTTCGTATTTTCAACAAGAATCCCTAACCTTTTTTTCAGCTAACGTAAACCTTTATTCAAGCAGTCTATAAAGTCCTCCACAACAGAATTTGACCAAAATGCCTCATGTGCCTAGCACGCTTAAGACTGTTGACAGGTAAAAATGTCAGCACAACCATCTTGTCTCCTTCAACGGTAATAACAATGGCCTTCTTCCTAACTATAATAAAATCCCTGATTTTTCATTTTCTTCTTCTATTTTTCACCTCTTTCACCTCTGTTCTTGCTCCCTCTCAACTCCCCCTGTCTTTCTGTAAAATCTCCGTAGTGTATGGAACTTCAAGGAAGATGAAGATATTCACACCATCATATCAGTGTAAACACTGATAACCAAGTGTTGTGAGAACTTCATGGACAAATGATAACCTAGGAAGGCGATTCTCGGGCTGTGAAAAATATAGGGTAAATGGTTAAATTTGTGTGTATTTAAAGCTTTGTTAAAGCTTTGCTGCTAAAATTGAAGGTATACTATTGTGTAGGTTGAAGGTTGTTATGTGTTGTTTGTATGGTTTGATCCTTCAATATGTGCTGGGTTTCAACTTTGATTCTTGGTTTGTGAGAAAGATTGATGATATGGAAGAAGAAATGGAAAAAATGAAAAAATAGATTGAAATTAAAACAAAGGAAATGAAGAATATGAAACTGGTTTGTTGTACCATGATTGTGGCTGGATGTGTTGGGTTAATAAGTGTTTGGATAGATAGATTGTGAGAAATTTGTGTTGTTTAGTTTTGGGTTTATGTTTTGTTTGTACTAGAGTATAGCTTGATTTTGATTTATTTGGAAAGATTATAGACTACTATATATTTGATGATTTGAATTAATAAAATGAAATAGTGTTAGGTTGCATTGATGTCTTTACTGACTTCCCTTGAATTCCTTTGAAAATGTAGTACCATGTATCCATTTGAAAATGCAGTACCATGTGCGCCTTAAAGTAAATCAAATGACTGCACATGGTACCAAAATGACAAATGACAAAGGCATTGAAAATGACAAAGAGGACAACAGTAGTGACAAAAAAAAAACCCTTAAACAATTGTATTAAAGTATTGCTGCCAAAATGGAAAATCTTTTTACCATAATATCTGTTCAAAAGCCAAATTTGTTCAAAACTCAATACATCATATGATATAAAAGAATATTTCAAAGTGAGAGAAATAAAAAATCTTGCCAGCTATTACACCAATGCAAACAAAAAAGATAAAGTTGGTAGTGGAACCCTATCACTATACACAATTTAGCATCTCAAAAAAGTTGGTTTCTTCAATATACTTCATTTTCAACCTTCTCCAAATGACTTCAAAAATAGCTTCTATTTTCAACCTTGCTGTGAAGGAAATGGATCTTCTTGAGTATTTTCCACTGGTTCAGCCTGAGATGTTGATGTAGCAGATTTGCAAAACCTTTTATTGTGCACAAAAGCTTTACTTTTTCCACATCTATTGCTATTTGCCCTTGTTGTAGTTGCAGCTGTTGTGCTTGACCCTTCTTGCTGCTGTTGTGGTTGTGAAGTGGGACACTTTCTTGCATTGTGTCCAGTTTGTTTACAGCTTCAACACTTTAGTATGACCCTGTTATTTGACAGTTTCTTTGGCTGATCATTAGCAACAGCTTCCTTCCTGCCGTCACTTGGTTCCTTTCTTCTCCTAATTGGGGCTTCTTGGCGAATTCAAATTTTGAGGAGGTTAGACTGCAACTCTTCCAGTTTTAGGTCAATTATTTGGTCCATTAATTGGGTTAATGACAGACTCATGTGATCTCAAAAATGCTTCCTTGTTGTAGCAAGGATCAACATAATCCTTAGGCTCCTTAGCAGTAAGACCCATGGCTGCCACAACATGAGCACAAGATATGCCACATAACTCCCACCTTCTACCAGAACAACTTTTGAGTTCTAAATCAACAACAAATTGCTTTGTACTAAGTTCTCTCACTTTCAAACTTAGAACCCCCAGCAAAAGCATGGAAACAAGGGGCTGCTGCTTCCTTAAGCTTATCTAATATTATTTTAACATGTGAGCAGAACCTTTCTCTTTTTTTTGTATCCATGACCTTTTGCCCTGGTGTCTCACCATTAGGTATATGCTAATCCTCTCTAACAGCCCTAAAATAGGTTTTTTCTTTTTTTCTTGTTGGTAAAATAATAGAGCTAAAGCTCTCACAGTGATTATTGAGAAGGATATTGCACTTGGTCTGGCAATTGAAGAATGCCCTACTCTATGTCTTAAGATTTGTAGTTTCATTGAGTTATTTGTGTGCTTTTGGATCTATTGCCTTCAAAATCTCCATCTTAGCTTCAAATTTGTTGGCATAAGATGCCTTTGCACAGGTCCACATTTGGATCTTTAGACTCTCCTCTGGATGTCTTTGTTTGAAGTTGTTATGTAGATGACATACACAGAATCTATGCTCCAGGACTGGTAAAAGCTCAGCAACAGGTGGTACAAGTCTTTGAAATAAATTGGTCAGTTATAGGAGTTTCAAAATTAAGTGTTCAATTACATATAAAGCAGTAAACTATATCTTTTGTCTGTCCATTCATTAGGCTTGTCCATATGACGGTCATCAGTAATCCTTGAATAAACCAAGCCCATGACACCTTAGTTTCATCTTCCACAACAGCGTATACAATAGGGTAAATCCCATTGCTAGCATGAATGCCCACAGCAGTTAATAGGATACCGGGATAGGGGCCTTTTAAATGACATCCATCAAGTCCTAGATATTTTCTACATCCAGCCTGAAACCAACTCTTAGGGCATATAAGCACAGATACAGCCTTTGGAACACTTCCCCTTGCTTTTCCTCATCTTAGATTCTGTCACAATACATAATGGATCAATGATTTGACCTATTTCGCTCTTTAATATAATCCCATATCAACTTGTATTGATCTATGTATTTACCATGAATAATCCTCCTAGCCTCAACAATAGTCTTGTAAACCTTTTTTTTTTATATGAACACTGATGTGTGGGTTTTAGAAAAACAAGGGAATGACTACTAAACTAAGCAATAGGCAAGTTGACCTATCACTGCAGTAAATAAGTTATACCTAAGTGTCGAATCTCTTGAGGACAGTGAAGGCAATAGTACTATTCGCGTCTTTAATGTCTAGTCTTAGAAAAATTGGTTTTAAAGAATTAAACGAGAAAACTGAAAATGGTTTTAACAACTAAAGAAAGCAAGCAATAAAATCAAGATTTAAACTTATAAAAACAAGAGTTCGGATGGTGGAATCCCCCTAATCCTTGTTACTAATTCAATTGGAAAACTTTAAAAATTGTTGAATTAATTAAGTTGGATCATCACTATAAATCGGGAAATCCCTATCTCTAAGCAAAGGCCACCCTACTCACTAACTATTAGAGGAAAATATATTTTTCCCCTAACAAATTATGAGTGCAGTCAATTTATGTAGTAAATTTAGGTGATTTAAAGGATCTAAAAGTGCAAAATCATATCTCTAGTCAATTGCCCAATTAACCCCCAATTGGTTGCCTAGAACGCTCTTTCTTTTTCCAATTCCAAGCATTCTTGTAATAAATCTAATCTCGTGACAATTAAATTGCAAACAAATACAATTGAAGAACAACTTAATTAAGAACAAACATCGAATCCATCAAATTAAACTAAGATCAATCTAAACAAGAAATAGGGTTCAACCCTCATCCAAACATAAAGAACTACTCCCTATTCATTGTCATAAAACTGAAATTAAATATTAAATTCAATAACAAAGTAAAGAGAAGAAAGCTTAGGAGTAAAATTTAAGTCGCGATTGAAGTCCTGAACGTCTCCCGAGCTCGTCTCTCGAGTTTCCCAATTGAAGCTCGAAATCTTGAAATTGGGTCTTCAAATCTTGATCTCCAAGAACTAAATTACTGAAAAATCTAATGTTTACCCAACTAATTGAATATAAGAATTGAAGAATTGGCTAACCTAAATCTACTCCTAATTGTCTACTAACTACTCCTAATTGTTGTCTTCTTTTCCCTAATATCAGAATAACCTATTAATAGGGAAAAATTACATCAAAACCTAGTTAAAATTGGATTATATCTGCCCCAGTTAAGACCTACTGTACACGGTAGGATTCTACCCAAAAATCCTTTTTTGCAGTTAGGACCTACCGTTGGCAGTAGTAGGAGTAGCCTACCATCACCGGCAGGGTTTTGTCTTGAGCTTCGGGACCTACCGTCGGTGGTAGGTTGGCCTACCTCTGGTGGTAGGTCAGCTCCGTTGATGCCGTCAGCTTCGTTTTTGTCGTTTTTCGCTCCATTTTTGTCTGTTTTTGCTTTCTTTCATCATTTTTTCTTTTTAAAAGTATCTAAGACAAGAATAAAGGGTATTAGTCCAAAATATGTATTTTATATATTAAAAACATTGTAAAATGATGAAAATAATATATATATATATATATAGACAATTAAGGACATATCAAATATCCCCACACTTATCCGTTACTTGCCTTCAAGCATTGTAAACTAAACAGGCAAAACAGAGGAGTTTAAAACTTCGCAATAAGGAAATATAATACAATGAAAAAGGAAGAAGCCAACTTAAAAGAATTAAGATCACAAAACGGCCATAAATAACAGTAGCAGAGATATTCACAAAAACAAAACAAAAAAATAACAAAAATAACTACGAACAAAAACTAAGAAAAATTAAGGATAATGCCATTTCAATAGAATACTTCACTACTTAACCCCAAAAGCCAATTGAAATTAACGAACGACAAGAATCATCTAGTCCACCACAAATCACTAACAATCGTTACAGATCAAAGGTATGTGTGTGTCTGCTTTGCTCATGCCGTTTTTTCACAGAAGAGAAGGAATGTCAAGTAATTAATACAGTGAAATACTTTGAAGGACAATGCAGAGCAAACTTATATTTTTCTATCGCTTATCCACTCTAAGCCTATTCTAGTGGTTCTCGGATTAGGTAGGACTTTTCGACTTGTAATCTTAGTCTTGGAACATGTACAAAGTAGCAAACAAAGATAAAAGCAGAACAAAAACAACTGAGATAGAGGTAATGCAACCGAAAGAATAGATAACAAAATTAAAGAACAACTTTCTAGCCGTCTTTTCACTCTTCTCACTCACCCTTAAACATCCTACTTCGTTCTTTTGGTGCAGAACCCACCTAACAACATTCTTCTCAAGATTTATATGAAAAACCAAGTATAAGAGAGAGGTGCTTGATATTTTTCTAGAATTTAACTATAATAAAATAAACACTCATATTTTTTCTTCGTTTTCTGCAATTTTTCTCATTTTTTTCACTTTTTTCTTCAAGCATCACTTTCTTTTTCTTTTTCTCTCTTTTCAACAGCATAAGTATCAAACAACTAAGATACCCAAAAGACCCTTTTTCATAATAGGATTTCTTTCTACTTCTTTACCCTCGCACTTATCTGTTTTCCTCACTCAAAATGACTAAAAAGATATACGAACCATCAGCTCCACGAATTGAGGGTTAGTTGTATAGTGAGTTTAAAAGAACAAAGAGAAAAAGAGATTAAAACCCTTGGCATGAAGGCACAAAAAGGGAACTAGGGGTTGATTTCATATAGGATATAGCAAGAAAGGCACAAATGGTACAAAGAAGGCCTAAGACTATCATTTTTGGGACCACCCTATACTAGAACTTTTTGCTTTTAAGGACAGAAAAACATAAACAAGCATGCAAAGATCCAAAAAATGATTATCATTATGCTAATTGCCTAAGATTCCTAGGCATCTGTTACTAATCGAAATTCACAAGTGCCTGAAAACAATTGATCATGTAAGAAAATTAGTAAATATGGTTTCCAAGTGATTAAGTAATCTGTTTTTTCGAGAAACTGAAAGGGTTTTGCAGTTATGTACTCTACTAAAAGCGGAAAAAACAAAAATCTTTTTGGATTTTTCTAAGAAAAAGAGGAAAATAAAAGCTTTTTGAAATTTTCAATTTTCCAAATTTTTTTTGAATTTTTCAAATAATGGACTAAAAGTTGAAATAAAATAATAGATGCCCTCTGATGTGCCAACTAATACGTATATCGGCGAGTCGACTCCACTATTTCTGCCAATTGAGCCCCGTGGATATCTTGAGTGGCACGGAACTGCTCGAAAGCAATCTGCATCTCCGTTTGGAATATATCTAACGGGACTGTAGGAGGTGCATCTTCGTCTGAGAGGTCATAGGATTCATCATCCTCGCTCTTCTCTTCATTGGGCTGCGAGGAGGATGCCCCAATGTCAGTTTGAGTTGTTTTCTTTATTAATCGAAAATTGACATAGTTGTGTTCCTGTAGCCTATCTTCCTTGGCTGGAGGTACTCATGCTTTCTTCTTCTCTCCTAGGAGTAGCTGTAGTCGTTAAATATGGTAAACTTAATTACCTGCACAAGTCCTATTGAGGATCGTCGTTCCTCTGCAAAATTGACATTAAAAGTAGCAAATATTCTAGATAAAATGACAGGGTAGCGATACACATGTGTCTTAGTATTATCACAGCCAATGCTACGCATCGTGTGTATGATCAAGGAAGCGAGAGAGAAAGGAGAGCAGTTGTGAAGCTTATTAAACATATAGAGGTCAATAATACGAACATTACTCAGCACGCCTCTTTTTGAACAAGAGTATGCTCGAAGAAATAAGCAAGGGCACGAGGAAGAAGAGTGAGAAAATCACCATTGTTGGAGGATACCGTGACGATCCATCGGACGCGGCCGGATATCAAAATGAGTACAAGCCGCAACGTACATCCAGTCCGAGTCCTCGTCCATAGTCTTTTTGTTCGAGTCCACGGTGACTGAATTCCTTTTTGTCCGGAATCCCAAGAATGGATGTAAGATGCTCTCTAGTCAAGATTATTCTAATCCTTTGACAGTAGAAATAGTGATTTTGAGATCCTTGCCCGTTGTGTGAAGCATATTTGCATAAATTCACAGATAAGTTCGGGGTAGAAGTCGCCAGAAATGAGAAGAAGAGGGACTCAACCCAACTCCCCAAAAAGACGTTCTAAATTGAAATGTTCGATGACCGACTCATTGAACGACTTCTCAATAACAATCTTGAGCGACTCTCTATCGGTGACTCATTTCCAGGCTGCCAGAGAGAGACACTCTGGAAAAGGAAGAATATTTTGGGTGGTGTGGTCGGGTGAGGTCCCTTCAATACGAGCCCGTTTGGATTTAGAGGAGGAGGCAATAGATTTCTTTGGAGCCATAAGAAGAGTTGAGGCAAAAGAATGATGAAAGCGGAAAAACAAAATAGCAACACAGATAACACAACACAGAAATAAGCTTAGAATGCAAAAGACACAAAAAGAATTAAAACAATTATACGTAGCTCGTGTGTACTAAGTGTTCTAACATCGCCCGTGTCTGATAAAGTGTTACAAAACTAAAAATATAACTAGTAAAGTAATAAATGTAATACTGAAAACAAAGCTCCAATGGAGCGAAAATCAAACAATATCCCCAAAAATAAAAAAATAAAATTCATAAAGGAGCAAACTAAAACGGAAAGGAGACAAGAATGTAAAGAAATAGTCTGTGTTTGTTTGAAGAAACAAACGATTGCCACAAGCAACTCGCATTTTCTCCCCCTAATTGTTGCCGGAGTTTTGTTAGAAAATTTTGCCGAAAATTTTTTTTGAACTTTCTGCAAAATTTTTGTTAGAAAACACCAAAAATCACACACAAAGTTAGTACATGCAAGAAATTAGCAAAAAGGAAATAGAAAATAAAAGAAAAGGGAAGAAAAAAATAAAAGGGGAAGGGGCAGGATGTGGATAAAATTAAGAAAAAGGGAAAGAGGTAGAGTCTTTTGAAGAAAAGGTGGAAGAAAAGGAGGGTGGTGGTATGGATTTTTGTGGTGGTGGAATGAAAGAGAAGTAGAATGGATGGAATAGAAGAAGAAGAAGAAGATGATGATGATGAGAGAGAGAGAGAGAGAGAGAGAGAGAGAGAGAGAGAGAGAGAGAGAGAGAGAGAGAGAAACCAGAGGTGAGATGGTTGCCGGAGTACTTGCCGGAGAGGAGAAAGAGTGCCAGAAGAGAGAGATACGGAAGATCGAGAGGGAGAGATGGAA
Source organism: Catharanthus roseus (assembly GCA_028651295.1). Lineage (NCBI taxonomy): Eukaryota > Viridiplantae > Streptophyta > Magnoliopsida > Gentianales > Apocynaceae > Catharanthus > Catharanthus roseus. The sequence goes on along the minus strand of JAPQWS010000168.1, from coordinate 14,648,327 downwards.
GGTGAGGAATCAAAAGGGGGAAGAAAATAGAAAGAGGGGAAAATTTTTAGGGGTGTTGGAAGAGAATGGGGGGAAAGATTGCAGAAAATTTGAAAATATGGCTGAAATTGAGTTCAATCGGACCTACCCAACCCGTTTTCCTTGGAAAAATCCAACTTGTAGCCTACCTTAGACTCTACAGCGCACAGTAAGTTAGGGTTTATTATCCGCGGTAGGCTTCTGTCTATGCTGTCCGAGGATCGCCGATGAACCTACCGCTAGCAGTAGGTTTGACCACTGTCCGCGGTAGGTTTCTGCCGAGAAACGCCTATATTGCCTTGGCCCTACCTTGTGTGGTAGGGTACCCTACCGTCCATGGTAGAGTTCCATGTGGACTTTATTTTTTCTTCTTTTCGGCAATTTTGAACCCTGTTTAGGCCTTTTATTCTGATGGCATCAAATTTGCTCAATGTAGGACTTAAAGATGTCATCCATTCTCTCCAAAACGACCTTTTAACATAAAAAAAACAACAAACAATCAAAGTAAAAACTGAAATGAGCTAAACTACACTTATACAATTAAAAAATTCAATGAGTGTAAAGGTTACTCCCTTTTTTAAGTACCGGGCGCACCTCCCAGATCACAGAAGTCTGAGTATTTCATTGGCTCCTCTTTCTCAATGAGCCATACCAGCACCTATTTCATTAAGCTTGGCTTTAATTTGGAGGCAAATCGCCTTCCGTTTTCCTTGTGCTTCTTCCTTGGATTTTCCTTGCCCTTCTTTATAGGGGTTTCCTTTACATTTAAAGATACTTCATTAGTTTTATGATCGATAACATACCAAGTAATTTTGGTTTTAGATATAGGAGTTGGGTGCAAAGGAAACTTGAATACTATTTCATTTTCTCCAACCCTTAACACTAATTTCCCTTTTTCCATATCTATTAGCGCCCTTGAAGTATGTAGAAAAGGGCGACCTAATATTATGGGAAAATCAACGTCGTCCTCCATGACTAGCACTACAAAGTCGACAGGAAATATGAAATCCTTGACCAAAACATCCTCTACTACCCCCTCAGGATGTCTAACATTTCTATCTGCTAAATTGATCGATATCCTCACAAGTCTCGGGATACCTAAATCTAGACGCTTACACATAGAAGAAGAAATAACATTGATACTTGAGCCTAAATCCGCTAAAGCCCTATCAACAGTAACACTACCAATTGTACAAGGGAAAGAAAAACTCCTTGTGTCTTCCATCTTTTGTGGTGTTATATCTTTCTTTGTTAGGAGGGTTGAATACTCTTCATCAAGTATGTGCGTTGATGCTTCCCGAAGCTTGTCTTTCTTCGTGAGCATTTCCTTTAAATATCTTGCATACTTGGGTACCTACAATAAGAGATCACACAATTTTTAATTAATGAAATTTTGATAAACTCCCTCATCTCATCCTAATTGTGGTCTCGAACAAGTTCTTCTGAGAATGGGATCTTCGATTTATAGTTAGCACTTGTCGATTTCCTCTTGCCTTTATCTTCATCCTTTTTACCCACTTTTTCTGATGATTGCCCTTATTCTTCAGTATAGCTTCCTTTTTCTACGACCATTCCTCCTTTCTTAGTTGTAGGACTCTCTTCATCGATTGTCACCGAGATAGCATTTGGATGCTTTCTTGGGTTTACTTCTATGTTACTCGGGAGGATTCCCGGGATTCTTTCAGATACTATCTTTACTAGCTAACCAATCTGTTTTTCCAGGTTTCTGATGGAAGCTTCTTGATTTCTTTGGACTGCCTCAATGGTAATCATCCTATTATCGGTCGCACTCATGAACTTTACCATCAATTCTTCCAAATTTGATTTAGCTAGTGGATGATGGTTTTGTTAGGCCGCTTCATATGGCAATGGTGGAGGAGGATCCCTATTTTAAAAACGTGGTAGTTGATGTGGCCTTTTTTGTCCTTGACCACCCCAAGAGATGTTGGGATGGTTTCTCTACCCCGGATTATATGTGCTTGAATAGGGGTTGTTACTTGGTCGGTGCCTCTGTACAAAATCAATTTGCTTAATTGGTCCTCCCATACTTGGACATTCATGATTCAGATGCCCACCGTTGCAAAAATCACAGAACATAACCGTTTGATTATTTTTTGCTTGTTGATATAGCGGTCAAGTTTCCTATTTTCTGCTCTATCACTGCCATTAATCTTGCTTCCATAGCAGAAATCGCGTCCACACTGTGTACTCTAGCCATTTTCGGCTTTATTCATTGCCCTCCCCAGGTATAACTGTTCATGGCAATTTGTTCTATCAGATTGTATACCTGATGAGGGGTCTTGTGGTCTATAGACCCTCCAGCTGATGCATCTATCAACTGTCTCGCCCTAAACGATACTCTATTATAAAAACTTTGAATTTGTATCCCCAAATCCAGACCATGGTGGGGACACTTCCTCAAAAGCTCTTTCTATCGTTCCCAGGCCTCATAGAGGCTTTCTCCGTCTATTTGTTGGAACGAAAGAATCTCGTTCCTTAACTTTGCTATCTACCCCGAAGGAAAGTACCTCCCTAGGAACTTTTACGCTAATGAATCCCATGAAGTTATTGATCCTGAGGGTAGTGATTTAAGCTAGGACTTCACTTTCCCCCTGAGAGAGAATAGGAAAAGACAAAGCTAGATAGCGTCTTCAGAAACTCCATTTATCTTAAAGGTGTCGTACACCTCTAAAAAATTTATAATATGAGCGTTTGGATCCTCATCCGGAAGCTCGTCAAATTGGACGTTGTTCTGCAACATCTATTTTATATTCGGTTTTATCTCAAAATTGTTCGCCTCTACCCTCGATCTTTCTATATTCGACTGCATCCCAGAGATGGACAGTCGGGCAAAGTCTGACATCGTTCGTTCTGCCATAGGTGGTGGTGGAAGTGGTACGAAGAGAGGATTATTGATTGGTTGGACTACTGGTTTGTCTTTCGTCTTTTCGACGAGCACTATTGCACTAGTGCCTGCCATTCCGAATTGAAGGGTGTGGCGGGCACCCCGCAGCGTACGTTCTGGTTTTGAATAAAACGATACTAATTCACCCATTTTCTTTTGGGGTATATACTAATACCATACGATCTGCATGAAAGAAAACGTGATCAATTCCACAAAGAGCACAATTCAAAAAACATAAACTAAAGATAACTGAATGATGCAGAGACAAAGACCAATTCAAACAAGAAAAACAAAAATAAAAATTGACCAAAGCACTAAATAAACAACTTTCCTTAAGTTACCATCTTCGTTCGGCAACGGCGCCAAAGACTTGATGTGTGGGTTTTAAAAAAATAAGGGAATGACTACTAAACTAAGCAACATGCAAGTCGACCTATCACTGCAGTAAATAAGTTATAACCGAGTGTCGAATCTCTCGAGGACGATAAAGGCTTAAGTACTAATCGCGTATCTAATATCTAGTCTTAGCATGTTTTAAAGAATTAACTAGAAAGCTGAAAATGGTTTAACAACAAAAGAAAGCAACTAATAAAATCAAGATTTAAACTTATAAAAGCGAGAGCTCGGATTGTGGAATCTCCCTAATCCTTGTTACTAATTGAATTGGAAAACTTTAAAGAAAACGATGTTGAATTAGTTAAGTTGGGTCATCACTATAAATTGGGCAATCTCTATCTCTAAGCAAATGCCACCCTACTCACTAACCCTTAGAGGAAAATCTCTTTTCTCCCTAACAAATTATGAGTGAAGTAAATTTAGGTAATTTAATGGACCTAAAAGTATAAAATCGTATCTCTAGTCAATTGCTCCAATTAACCCTTAATTGGTTGCCCTAGAACGCTCTTCCGTTTTCAATTCCAAGCACTCTTGCGATAAATCTAATCTCGCAACAATTAAGTTGCAAACAAGCACAACTGGAGAACAACTTAATTAAGAACGAACATCGAATCCATCAAATCAAACCAAGATCATTGTAAACAAGAACTAGAGCTCAACCCTCATCCAAACATCAGGAACTACTCCCTGTTCATTGTCATAAAACTGAAATTAAATATTAAATTCAATAACAAATTAAAGAGAAGAAAGATTAGGAGTAAAATTGGAGCCGCGATCGAAGTCCCGAACATCTCCTGAGCTTGTTTCTCGAGTCGCCCAATTGAAGCTCAAAATCTTGAAATTAGATCTTCAAATCTTGATCTCCAAGAACTAAATTACTGAAAAATCTAATGTTTACCTAACTAATTGAATGTAAGAATTGAAGAGTTGGCTAACCTAAATCTACTCCTAATTGTCTACTAACTACTTCTAACTGCTGTCTTCTTTTCTCTAATAGCAAAATAACCTATTAATAGAGAAAAATTACTTCAGAACCTAGTTAAAATTGGATTATATCTACCCAGCCAGGACCTACCGCGCACGGTAGGTCGGGCCCTATCGTCCGCGATAGGGTTCTGCCTAAAAATCCTTCTTTGCCGTCGGGACCTACCATCGGCAGTAGGAGTAGCCTACTGTCGCCGATAGGGTTCTATCTTGAAATCACTTGTAGCCTCGGGCGGGACCTACTGTTGACAGTAGATTGGCCCACCTCTGGCGGTAGGTTAGCTCCGTGGATGCCGTTTTCGTCGTTTTCGCTCTGTTTTCACTTTCTTTCATCGTTTTCTCTTTTTGAAAGCACCTAAGACGAGAATAAAGGGTATTAGTCAAAAATATGTATTTTTACGTATCAAAAACACCGTAAAAACATGAAAACAACATATATAAATATAGACAATCAAGCACATATCAAATGCACATAGTTCCTTCTGAACCTTGTCTTGAACTTCTGTCACAACAACCCCATTATCACTCTTAAAATCCTTCAAATACCTTTTGACCAAGTACTTCTATGTAACAAGTTTGTGGTTGAATGTCCTTGAACATGAATGTTTGTCTTGTAAGGTTTTGACTTGACAACTTGTTCTACCAGTCATGGTAGAACACAAGACATGCCAAGTGCAATTCTGCTATTTACATTTAGCCCTAACCCTTTTCAGCTCATTCTTCTCAAATCTTACATTCCTTCCCACCTAATTCCATGATTAATCACTGCCGTTTTTACCTCCTTAGCTGACTTGAACTTCATACCCACACTAAAAACAAGATTATGTATATCCCTTTTAGCATTAAACCTAGGGTATCTTTGCCTACTTGTATTATCATCATCATTATCATGATTGTTAAATAAATCAGAATCAGAATAAGAGAAATATGATTCAGTACCTATCTCTAAATTAGAATTTGGTTAGTTATTCAAATCCAAGTCTGAACTGTTGTTATAAACCCAATCTTTTCTTGGTTCCCTTCTCCAATCTTCATTTCTCCTTGCTGTTTGAGGTTCTGCATCAGGTTCTGTTGCTGGTTCTGCATCTGCTGCTTCATTTGGTTCTGCATATGCTGCTGTTTCAGGTTCCACACTTGGTTCTGTTGCAAGTTCAGGATTTGGTTATGATGTTTGCTGCATTAATTCAGTTTTAGGTGCTGCTACTGATGTTTGCCGTATTGAATCAGGTTCTGCTGCTGCTGTTGAAGGGCCAGGTTACTATGTTGCTTTAGGTGTTGCTGCTAGTGTTTTGGTACCCTTCCAACTCTCTTCCTCTTACCAACTAAATCAGTTATATTTGTTTTTTTTTCCTATGACTCAACTCAGCACTCAAATTACTTTCAAACCCTTTAGCATCCTCCTCAACCAAATCACCAAGACAATCAGTCCACAACCTTTCCTCATCATCACTTTCATACTCAGAGTCCTGAAATTCTCTATGAAAGTTTGAACCTTCACTATCCTCATTATTAAAGAGTTTAACTTTAGCTTTACACTTTCCACTTTTGGATTGCTCACCACCTATATTTTTTTTGGTGTTTTAGACCTAGACCTAAACCTCACAACATGTTTGATATTTGTTTTTGGAGTAACAAGTTCAGGTGGAACTTCATCCCTCCATGAAAGCTGTAATGGATCCCCTTGTACATGACTAGCTTCAAAGGGGTCTGAACAACCTGGTTTGCCCCAAAATAAGGAACAAAACATGGGAATTGAACATAAACAAAATCATACACATTTTCCATAAATCGACCAAAAATAAGATATTGTAAACAACAAAATATGATAATAAACAGAAACACATATGTAATGGAAAAAAAAACACGGCTATTTCTACATGGCATTTTTGAGAAATTCCAACTCAGTTACACTTATAAAGCTAACACAAACAATATTTTTTTATAGTTTCATCTGTAAAATCGAAAAATTAGAAGAATATCACTTACCGTATTTTGGAGGCAAGTTATTTGCTTCCCTCAGATACATTCTTATGGTATCTTCAAAAATAACCTACTGCAACTTGATTCAATTGAAGAGAATGATAAAAATTACTTGCAGTAAAAACTAGGGTTTTTACAAGAATGGGGAAATGGGAGGAAAGGGTTAGCGGTTCAAAAGGAAAATGAGGGGAAAGGAAAAGTAAAATGTGGTTAATGGAGGGAAGATAATTGGGTGGACGTTTTTATCCGTTAAAATTAACACATGTGAGCACGTGAGCGGTGTCGGGAGATTTTATAGACATCTTCAAAAATGTTAAAGAGTTTACGCTGGCTGAAAAAAAAGTTTAGAGATTCTTGTTGGAAATGCGAAATAGTTTGAGGACCCGAAACTAATTTCCCAAAAAGATAAAATTTCAACCCAAGCTATCATGTAGATTTCGTGGGGCATGAAACGAGAAAAAAGAAAGGTTTCTTATTCCTTTGAGGGTTGCGGTGGCTCAGCAAGCAGCAGGGCAAGTCAAAGCGAATGGGAAAATAGGGTTTCCTGCCAAATCAAATCATATAGGAATTGTTTGCGAAAACCAGGGAAGGGATCACTCACTTGTGGCCTCGTCTTCGACACTCACAAGGAGAGCATTCGCATAGGAACGGTAGTCAATTATACTCAGGTAATTTATCATCTTAACGATAATTTCTCTTGCAAATACTTGGATCTTAATCACCGTGGCGACGAATAACAATTAATTAAGTTGAATTGTGGCTTATTTTGTTTTCGGTTTTTGTTTTTGGTTGCTCTTTCGGTTGTTGATTGATATGATCAAAACAAGATTAGTGTTGGGGGATAAAAGGACCATATACTTTGCAGTTGTGTGGATTTTTGTTTCTAATATTTTCTATGTGATTGGGATTGACGGAAATTAACATCTAGAATCCAAAGATACTCGAACCCTTTACAGTTTTGAGTGTTTTCCCGCGCTTTTTGTTGAGAAATTGAAAATTTTGGACATTTCTGAAAACTCAGGGGATGGTAATTTAATGTTTGTTTTTGTTAGTTTTTTAATCAAATTTTAGAAGTTAGAACTATTGATAAAAGTTAGAAGGGATTAGACCAAACGTGCACCAGTCCCTTCTGCAAAAGAAAGGCTAGGGAGATTCAGTGGACTATTCTTTTTTCATTTAAAAAGATCAAATATCATATAGGCACTATACACCTACATGGTAAGTGTTTCAAAATCAGCTGTTTATGCAAAAAATCCAGTCTTCTGATTGTTGGACTGTGCTTACCCTTCAATGAGCAGCTGAACATGGAAACTTACTAACAAGAAAGTTTATTGGAATCTGGTGCCTCAATAATTGCAGTAAGATACCTATTTTTACTATCGATCCAAGCTTTTGTATTCATGCAAACAATTTTAAGAGTCTACTTAGATTGAAATTTAGTTTGGAAAAAACTGTGTTTTTTTCTTAGATTTCGTAAAAGGTAAATTATTTGTGAGTATATATGCGGGTCAGAGTTAAATAATTAATTTTTTAATAATGTTTAAAATTGAAAACCATGTAGACCCTTAAGCATCCCATGTAATGTTGATGTGTAGATATGTTTTGAAGACATAAATGAAGGGACTGACATGACTTTACTTGGTCTTACATGCTCATAATTGCTGAGGACACTTTTTCGTATCATTCTTTTGAACTTCTCCAAACCTAACGTCTTAACGGTCTCCTTTTTTCCTTTTTTCGTAATTATTATGCTACTTTTCATTGATGGCAAATGCAACTATACATTCTTTTCTAGTAGCCTAAAATTGGATTGAGTCATAACTTGTGTTTGTAAAGGTCTTCTTTTGAATCACTTATGCAATTTGAAGAGAGATATATGATATATTGTTTGATGAGGATGGAACTAAACCTTTTTGGTTTCTCTATTAGTAGTTTGAGACTTATAACTTTTTATAACTACAATGCACTGTTTTGGAGCTAGGAGAGAGATGTGCCTGGTATTTATTGATCCTATGGGATTAATGGGTGAGAAAATTAACAAAAAAGCTTTGTGAGCACTAAAATATAAGTATATTAAGTCATACATATATATATATATATGTTTGTATATAATTTCCACTAGTTGCAAATTTTCCAACAACAAAATAGAATTGCATGGGATATAAAATGGACTATATAAACCCTCATGAAGTAATTTATTTACACTACCTTTACAACAATAATAATTCCTTTTGGCCTATTTATGGCGCGAGGATTATAAAGAGTTCAACAACCTAAGCGAAACTTTCCTGTTACAACCTATAATAAATTTAACTCATTTGCTTCCAACTATTTCTTGCTACTGTGTTTGATATAACAGAGAGAGGGAATTATGTTACGGTATAAGGTATTAAATATAGTTGATAAAATTAGTAACCTTACAATAAGATGAATGATTCTTGGCAGGAACTTCATGGAAAAGAATGGCATAAGCATGCTAAAATTAGCAGAAGAAATAGCAAAGTCAGAAGAGGTTGATCTGGAGGAAGATAAGAGAAAGCTAAGGGAGAGTCCAATTCTTTACGTACAGAACTAATGCATCTCTAATATACTTCTTCGACTCCCTCTGGAATCCTTGCGAAGGGCAAGATTCGTATGTAAGATGTGGTATAAGATTATTAACTCTCGAAGCTTTATTGATTCTCATCTTCAAAGATCTGAAACTGTTATAACCTTTCGTGAGCATGCAAGAAAAGATCTGGATGCTTTTTCTGTTCAATCTAAGCTGTTTCCGTTTCAATCTGTGCTGTCCTTGCCGCGGCCAATTCTAGATCAATCATCATTATGTGATATAAAGTTAATGAAATAACAAGAGGCAAGATTAAGATAGAAGAATACAAGACAACTTGTATGGGAAAAATTAGAGCGAGTTGTTATGGTCTAATTATTCTGAATAACGGGATGAAAGAAGAAGGGGGTTTAATTGTGATGAATCCTGTTACTAGGGAGCTGTCAGCACTTCCTCTGGCTACTCTGTTTCCTCGTGATGAATCATATGGATTGGGATATTGCAAGAACACAGGGAAACTTAAACTGGTACAGTTATTTCGTGATGAGTTGAATTTCATTGGCTGTGAAATCCTAATTCTTGGAGACAATTCATGGAAAATGGTTGATCGACCTGCCTTTGGACTCTTAGGCTGGTTTGGCTATGATCCTATTTTTGCAATTGGAGCCATACGCTGGGGTTCGTCATTTTAATCGTAGTGATTATATTGTGTCTATGACTGTAGATGATAACAAGTTTTGGGTAATACCACTGCCAAAATGTTGTGGAGCTTTAGATAGGATTGTTGAAATGGGTGGGAATCTTGGATTTGTTGATGCTCATGAAGTACTAAACCAAATTGATGTTTGGATTTTGAGGGACTTATTAGATGGGGAAGGTTGGACAAAAGAATTTAGCATCAATGAGGGAATTGTGTATGGCATGTGGGCACTTTGCTGTTCAAGAATTAGCAGTGAAATTATATTCAAGGATAACTATGGACAGTTATATGCTTATGACTGTGGTTTGCAACTTATGAGAAAGGTAGAGAAGAATCAAGTAAAATTTCTATACGATCACCACTTTCTTCTACCACATGTTAATAGCCTTATCTCTTGGAAGATGCCAGTAGATGTTGTTGACTAAAAATGTTCTTGTAGTTTCATTCTTGCATAGTCAGTCAATAATCTTCAAAATATTATTTTTATGATGGATTATTTTGTAAGACTGATCAATTATCTCTCTAACATAAATGATATTGTCCTACTAATATTTCCTTGAGTGAATGAATTTAGAAATTCTGAATCAATTCTAATTTACCATGATTGTGGTTGCTGGATACTAGTATTTTATTAGATAAGATGATCAATATCTATGCAAAAGTACATGCGTAAACTTTCTCAATGTCTGTTTTCGCCTGCCATTAGATTAAAAGGTGATAACTTTGGTCTCTCTGTCATGGGATGTTAATAATAGGTCCTTCACTTGGTAGGCTTGACTCTTTCTTGGCCATCTTGAAGAGCTCCTGAAGAATAAAATTGTTAATATGTAGGAGACAAGTATTGCTTCTATCCACTGTTGGCAATAATCCAATAGTTCCTATATGCAGTTATGCATTTAATCTCCCCGTATGGATATGTAATTCAATTGGTTTTATGTAATTCAATTGGTTGTAAGATTGCAATATCGATTCTAAAACGACAGAGTTAGCTAATGTAAAGTTCAGATTCTAAGAATCGTCTCCAAATAATGTCACATGCTCTATATTATTTGATTTCTCATTTAGGATAGCTTTTCCTTGATTGAATGTATTTAAAAAGAAAAAGTTTGATAATTTATTTATTTTTAAATACAAATGAAAGATAAAAATTATCAATTTTTACCAAAAAAATACACGGTAGTAACCAATATTTTTTTTTAAAAAAATAGTGCTGGGACTAAAACTAGGGCAAAAATATTTTTAGCACTAATTTAAGATATCAATTTTGTCAATTTCTTTTCTTGATAGGTGAAAAAGAAAGGTTTCTTTCAGTCATTTAAAAAAAAAAAAAAAAGGTTACTATGGTGGGGGGTGGCTCTGGCTCAGCAGGTCAAGTCAAAGTCAATGGGACATCCTCACATAGTAATTGTCTGCAAAAACAAGGGTCGCTCACTCTCTCTGCAAACGCTTCGAATCACACAAGTCACAATTCACAAGGCCAAGGGGGTAGCAGAGGAGGAGCAGCGGCAGTCAACTCGAAATCCAAATTATTCCCATGAACTTATTCACGGCAAGCTTTTAAAACATAACTTCTACTAAGGTAATTTATCATCTTAACGATAATCTTTTGCGAATTCTTGAATCTTAATCACTTGCAAATTTTGGTTGTTTGCTTATTTATATGATCAAAACAAGGTTATGTGTTGGGGGATAAAATTGATTACATACGTTGCAGCAGTTTGTGGATTTTTGTTTCTAATATTTTCTATGTAATCGGGAATGATGCAAAATTAACATCTAGAATCTAAATACACTCGTAACCCTTTACAGTTTGAGTATTTTCCCGCCCTTTTTGTTGAGTAATTGGGGTTGAAGAATTTGAACTTTTCTGAAAACTCAAGGGATGGTAATTTCATGTTTGTATATATATTTTTATCTTTCATTTTGTTCTCCTCTGCATTCTAAGTTTTTTTTTTAAAATTTTTTTTATGCTGATAATTGATTTTGAATTAACCCGAATTTTACAAATTAGAACGACTGATAAAAAAGGCCCAAAGGCCTTATATATTGAAATTATAGTTAATATGTATCTTATTGGAATATTATTGATAATACTCTTATTTTAATTATACACTTCAACATCTGTCATAACCCCAAAAGATGAGGAAAAAAGGAGCAATATTATTTTACAAAAAACTGAAATGAAGATGAGAAATAACTATCCTAACTGAAGAGCTCAAATACTCACAATGTCTTTTATCTATTTGAGGCTGTGATTCTACTGTGGGATTTATCTTAGCAATGGTGTAGTTAGCAAAACTCCTCAACCTTTCTGATCTACAATTAAGACACAAGATCTTGGATTGCTTTCGATTGTCCCATATTTGAATATAAACTGCTTAAATGCAATGATCAACTTGTTCCTGATCTTCCCTGATTTGTATTGACTAACTTTTGGTTACCATATAAGTCAACCTGAGCAAGACAACGGCAGAAGGAACATCAATGCTTATGCAAAAAGTTAGGATGCCAGTAGGGAACATCTCGTTTTCTATGATAACTTGTGTTTTTGAGTGTATACAAAGCTTGACCTAAAACAGTTACTCATGTTATTCATGATATTGCTGCATGTCTTTGTTTTCTTGGGAATGATTTATGAGAAAGGTGTCTATGCATTTTCTTACGTTATCCTATATACTGCATACTTAACCATACTAGCTGATTAGCACAGCAGTACAAGATATGAGTTCAATAATTCATGTAAGCTAACTGTGTTCTGCTAGATTTATCTACATAATATCCTTGAATCCAGAATTGAAAATAAGGAAAGTTGGAAAGACACATCACTATAATTTGCTCAGTAAAATATTATGATGGTTTTGAGGAAGTCATTGTTACAGTATAAGGTATTAAATGTATTTGAAAAAAATTAAATAATGATATAAAAAGTAGTAACCTTACAATAAGAGACAGTAAAGACATTGTCAGGAACTTCAGTGTCATTAAACTAGCACTAACAAGAAAAATGTTAACAGTTTCAGTGCGTAAATTAGTGGAGGTAATGGCAAAGTTCATGGCAGAGAAAGGCATAAGCTTGCTAAAATTAGCAGAGGAAAGGGCAGAGTTAAAAAAGGAGCTGGAGGAAGAGAAGAGAAAGCTGAAGCAGAGTCTAATTCCTTACATACCTAACGGATGCATCTCTAATATACTTCTTCGACTCCCTTTGGAATCCTTGCAAAGGACAAGATTCGTTTGTAAGATGTGGTATAAGATTATTAACTCTCGAAACTTTATTGATGTTCATCTTCGAAGCTCTGAAAGTGTCATAATCTTTTTAGTGCCTGCAATAAAAGGTGCCTTCTTTCATTATGATAATTCAGTCTTGCAAACGAACCTGGATGCCTTTTCTGTTGAATCTAAGCTGTTTCAGTTGCAATCTGTGCCTTTCTTGGGGCGATCGCTTCTAGATCAATCATCATTATTTTGTATGAAGTTCATGGAAATCAGAGGTGGCAAGATTAAGATGGGAGACTACAAGACAACTTGTTTGGGAAACATTAGAGCGAGTTGTTATGGTCTAATTATTTTGGATAACGTGATGAAAAAAGGGGGTCTAATTGTGATGAATCCTGTTACTAGGGAGCTCTCAAGACTTCCTCTGGGTACTTTATATCCTCCTAATGATGAATCATATGGATTGGCATATTGCCAAAACATTGGGAAATTTAAACTGGTACACTTGTTTCGGGATGAGATGCAATTCATTGGCTGTGAAATTCTAATTCTTGGAGACAATTCATGGAAAATGGTTGATGGACCTGGCTTTGGACTCTTAGGCTGGTTTGGCTATGATCCTATTTTTGCAATTGGAGCCATACACTGGGTTCCTCATATTGATCATAGTGATTATATTGTGTCTATGGCAGTAGATGATGACAAGTTTAGAGTAATACAACTGCCAAAAAGTTGTAGAACTTGTGATAGGATTGTTGAAATAGGTGGGAATCTTGGGTTTGTTGTTCATGATGAAGTAAACCAAACTGATGTTTGGATTTTGAGAGATTTAGATGGGGAAGGTTGGACAAAGAAATTTAGCATAGGGGAGGGATATCTAGGTGACATGACCCCCCTTTACTTTTCAAGGATTAGCTGCGAAATTATATTCAAGGATAAAGATGGACAGTTATATGCGTATGACTGCGGTTTGCATCTTATGAGAAAGGTAGAGATGAAACAGGTAGGTTTTCCAGCTGATGGCTGGTTTTTACCACATGTTAATAGCCTTATCTCGTGGAGGATGCCAGTAGATGATGATTCTGTTCAAAACATATTATCTCTCTGAACTGATGTATATTCCTGGTTTCAATTCAAAGTTTCTTTCAAAAATAAATATATAACTCTTAATTGAGAATTTTAACAGTATAGCTAGTGGAAGTTATCATGTCTGAGGCAGAAACGGCCATTTGAAGGTTAAGTTTGCTCTTCTTACCATAATTTCTCAAAGGGCATGATTTTGTGATGGAGCTCATTGCAAATGCTCTTTTCCCTTTTTGTTTCATTCTAGGATTTTTCTACATGCTTTTGCTTGGTCTACAATATGCACGTACACCCCTAAGTCTCTGGACTCCAGAGAGTACTTGCTCAACCACCTGATATTCTTTCTAGATATATGCGAAAGGAAACAATAATAATATTTGAATATTCTTTACCATCAAATTTTTGCTTGGAATTTTTATTTTTTTCCCATATTTGTCTTGATTGGTGAGTGGAGCTACTGACTGGTATCGTTCTATATTAATTTTTGGTATTGTCGAATAGGCGGGTCGTTTTGCTAATTTTTGAAAAGGTAACTGAGAAATAGTAACCTTTTGTTGAATTAGTAATATGTAATTACGTGCATTCCCACTTAATTTTAAATTTTGATAAAATTAGAATGGTTATTTATTTTAAGTTAATTTTATAAATAATAAATAAAATAATTTATTATTATTCATTTTTATTTTAATTATTTTTTATTTTTAAAAACTTAGTCATTTATAGTCATGAATTTTATTTTATCTTTTTTTAATCATGAACTATTTTTAGTATTATATGTTTATAACAGTTTCATATTTCATAGTAATATCTAATGCATTTTTTATACATGTTTATAACATAACTTAAATGATTTTAACTATTTTTTAACTATTTTATTGGGTCAATGTATCAAAATGTATTGAATTCCTCATGTAATCTTTAATTTGTTATCATGTATGTGCATTCGTACATAATAAATTTTTGGTAAAATTAAAATTATTATCTATTTTATCTAATTTCTTTTTATTAGTATCTTATTCAGCATAGTTTTATTTAATTTATGTTGAAGAATTTTGTTATATTTTATCTAATTTCCTTCTTTTGGTATAATTATCAACATAAAGTCATTATTATTTAGAAGTTACATGACACTGTAGTTATGAGAGATTAGTCTAAATAATTTAGTGACACCCCAAAATAAATATTTTGTACTTAAATACATAATTTTTACGAATATAAACAGTCAATTGAATTTAAAAAATTAATACTTTTTCTATTTTTTCACTTTGACACTCATATATTCTCCCACACTTTGTTTAATGAATTTTTTTAAAATGTTCAATTTTTGTAAACTTAAGTTAGTTTCCAAAAACACTCTTGTACTTTTAATCAATTGTTAATCGAGTACCTGTACTTTTAATTTTGACAATTAACTTTCTAAATTAGGATTCTGCTAAAAAAATGAACTAATTTCTCTTATTTTTTTAATGGTATCTTCCTTGATATAGTTATATTTAGTTTATTTTTAAGAATTTTCACTTTTCTCTTTCATATTTGGAATATTTTTTCCTATTAACTTATTCATCTATTTAATATTTCATATTCTCCTTCTCTAAACTCACCTTTGTCTATTTAATACTTGCAGTTGTCTCATTTTTATATACTATGTCAATTATGATGTGTTCATGGGATTGTTTTAATGATTACTTCCATAGTTTAAATGATTTTCATGGTCGAATAATAATAAAGAATTGAATTAGAATCGTGCCAAGGTAATGATTTTCCCCCGTCACCATCTTCATGAAGCCCTGAAGGCTGAATGCTGAATACCTAACCGTGAAAGATCTATTGATTTTATGGAATGGTTTAAAAGAAAGGTTTGATTATCTGAAGATGGTTGTTTTACGGCTTTTTACTATGTTTGGCCATTTTATGGAAAAAAGCCACTAAAGTGGCCTCAATTTTTTAAAGCTGAATGTGGCTATAACACACAACGTGTGCGTTATCATTAAAAATAACGAATAACGCACACGCCATGTGCATTATCACTAAACATGAACTTCTGCCACTAATTAGCCGATGTGGCAGATAACGTACATAAGAAATGCGTTATCTTTAATGATAACGTATCTCTTGTATGAGTTATTTGCCACATCATTTTTTTCAAAACTTATAATTTTTTTTTCAAAACTTATAGTTTTTTTTTTTTGCAAAAACTTATAATTATAATTATTTTTTAAAAAAAATAAAGTATTCTATTATTTATGTCATTTGATTTATATTTTATGATAATAATTATAACCATTTTAAGAAGGAAAATTTTATAAAAAAGTACAAAGAAATAAAATCCGATATTTTTAATTTAAAATATTTTATGTTTTTGTCACTAGTTGTAAATTCTACTATAATAATTTATAATCGATTTAAGTAAAAGAATTTATAAAAAAGTACCTAGAAGAAATTTAAAGAAGAAATATCATTAATATAAACCCTAAAATATCACAACACTTTGGAAAAAAAGAAACTTATACATTGCTTGAATTGAGGTTATTATAGTTTTTTCTATTATGTCCGGGCATTCAACATCCGCTACATCTTTGGAGAGAATCTGGATTTTGATAATCCATTTCCCTCCGAAACCTTGTACCCTGTTTTCGACCTGTTGATTGTTTATATTTGGAGAATAGAATGTTAAATTTTAAGGAGCATCTCTCCAAAAGTCCTTATCACAACCAGATAAAAATTGAATTAGTATGTTCATCTATAACTTTTCCGCGAATATATGTCCGTCACATAAGCATCTAGTCTTGTAGCATTATTTTTACAGACTGCAAGAGCATGAGAACAATGCAATATATTCTTGCCATTTGCCATAACTGTTTTAAAGTGTAAACATTGTTGCCGCTCCCATCAAGCTGTATCAAAGATTTAACCATGTTAATATCAGCTCGTTGATTATACATTATAACTGTGTGGTCTCTTGATTTTAACTCAATCCGAAGAAACTTATCAAAAACTCTTGTTGGAAACGGATGCACACAGTTTTGAGCCTCTTGACGGTACTGGTTAAAATACTTAACAAGTTTGTTGAATATTAATTCAACTAGGGTTTTTAAAGGTAAGACCCTAATTTTTTTCAAGACACTGTTAAGTGCTTCTGAAATGATCGTTGTTATCACTCCGTGCCTGTGCCTACCATCATGCCGGAGTGTCCATTTCTCCAAGGATATTTTGACTAAATAATTGTAAGCTTCTACATTTATGCTTTTAATTTTATTCATGGCACATTCAAATTCCATCGCTTAGCTTCGGTTCCGATCTACTACCACATTAAACTTTTTAGTTCTCTGTTCTTAAAGGTCATGGTGAAATTTGCCCGAATGTGGTGAAGATAAAACCTATGCTCCACAAATAGAGGTTACCACAAAACTTGATTTTGCGTAGCAGACAAAATTCCTTTGTGGCGATCTGATATTAAACAAACATGCTGATCCTTGACAATATTTGCCCCTAGAAGTTTGAGGAACCAATTCTAACTTTAGGACTTTTTATCAACTGTAAATGCCAAGCGAACAAATGATTATTCGCATCCCATGTGCTTGCAATTAATAAGAACACATAACTACTCTAACAAAATGGTCAAATATGCACAAATGTGTTAAGAACAATAAGCAGTGAAAATAACCATAAAACTCACCTCTAGAAAAATAAATTACAAGAAATTGTGAAATAACTCAAGATAAAATTCATCAAGAATATTCACAATCACAATTAACAACAATTTTCATATAAACAATAGAAATCAACACAAAGTGCAAAAAAGTTAAACACAATTAAAGAGTAATACTTGAAAATAAGAAATTTACCAAAGACTGGAATAAATTAAAATCAAATGTTGTTCTTTGGTGGAGCTTCCTCTACCATTCTTCGTACTCCATGGCTATTTCAAGAAAAGCTTCGTACTCCATGGCTTCTTCAAGAAGGAGAAAAAGAGAATGAGAGAAGAAGAGAAGGAAGGAAGGAGAAGAGCAAGAGAAGGAGGAAGAAACGAAAACTGTTTGTGGCAGAGGAGGAAGAAGAAAACGGTTTGCGGCGAATGTTTTTTGAAGAAAAAGGAAGAAGAAGACGGTAGCGGTTAAACCCTTAAAACATTCTGGATTTAAATAACGCACACACTATGGGCGTTATTAGTAAGTATAAGGCATTCTACGTGCACATTATTCTTACTGATAACGCATACGGAGTGTGCGTTTTCCTTACTTATAACGCATACTGCGTATGTGTTATTTTTCACCTCACTAGCCGGCACTGCCACGTCAACAACCATATTATTAATCTTGCATAATCACTATATTTAATTGGTGATTAGCGATAACGCAGATGTTATGTGCGTAATCATTATAGATAACGCACACGTTGTGTGCGTTATGGCCACACTAAGATTAAAAAATAAAGTTGCAGCTGGTTTAGTGGCTGTTTGTTAAAAAGTGGCCAAATATAGTAAAAATCTCATTTTACCTAAAGCTTATTAAAGAGTGGTTGCATCTGAGACTGCAAGATTATAAATCAATTTATGAATATAACTCTGTTGTGTTCAGAATTTCTTCACAAAAAAAAATAACTGAGGAAGATATGTTATAGAAAACGTTCTCTACCTTCCATGCCTCAAATATGCTCCTGCAGCAGCAATATCGAGAGAAACGCTTTAAAAATTATTAAGAGTTAATTTCATGCCTTTTAGTTGTTGAGCAAAATAGTGAACTGCTCATGAAAAATCATGAGACCCGACCAACTGGTTCTGTCCTAATCCCTGAAGTGAATGCGACCAGAATTAATAATAATAATAACAGTAGAAGAGGCCGTAGACATGGACGTGATCGTGGTCGTGGATATGGTCGTGGTAGGTATATCCCTTGTGGTAACCACCAAAAGAATAAAAAAATAATTAAAAAAGGTAAAGATATGACCTCAGCAAAGCATGAAGAAATATGCTATAGATGCGGTATGAGCTCTATCAAGTATCCATTAAAAATAAAGAGAAAATATTTAGGCCAATTTCGCTTTTCTTCCTAATGACAATAGTGGTGATTATTTTAATGATGTTCAAGTAGGTGTGACACGCTTGGATTTTAGAGATTTTTTGAGCATCCTGAAGACAAGATTAATACCTGGTTGGTGATGGGGATGTTAGGAAATAGTGATTTATTTATTTATTTTAATTATGTTATTTTTTATTCATTTATTTTTTTGGGATTGTAATTTCATTAAGTTTTTTGGAGATGTAATTTTTATTTAAGTTTATTTCCAATGTAAAAGCTTTTTATTTGTTTTTATTTTTATTCAAATATGACTATTGTCCCATCTTCTAAATGGCAAAATTTTGAGGACATATGTATTATTGATAGTGGAACTACACACACAATATTAAAATATGAGAAATATTTTTCTCAATTAAATTTGGAAGAAACAAGTGTGGATAACATAAGTGGTAGTGCAAAGTTAACTGGAGGCTCTAGAAGAGCTAATCTCTTTTGACCTAGAGGTACAATAATTACCATAAAAATGCGTTATTTTCATCAACGTCTCGAAAAAATTTATTGAGTTCTAAAGATATTTGTTTAAATGGATATTATATCGAGACTATAGAAGAAAATGGTAGTGAATACTTAAGTATCACTACAATTGTTTCTGAAAGAAACAAACATCAGAAAAATTTTCATCACTTTCTTCAGGCTTATACTATTGCCAAAATTAATGTAATAGAAATGCATGATCCATTATGCCATCCTGAGTCTATAATGATGCGAAAAATTATAGAAAATACGCATGGTCATTCATTGAAAAATGAGAATGTTTTAAATTCAAATGAATTCACATGTGATGCATGTTCTCAAGGGAAATTATGTAAGCCCGAAGGGCATATTTGTAATGTTTTGATTATGATTTACTTGTGTTTTGTGATAATTAGGAATAGCTTTATATAGAATAACAAAAGATGCACAAGAGAAATCTCAAGGATAATCTACAAAGAAGCAAAATATCACTCAAGACAACAAGAATTTATGAAGATGAAGTGATCAAGTTGAATACCTTGAAGACAAGAAGAATGGGGTCTCTTATAAGGTAATTTTGTAAAACTTCCTAACCTGTTTCCTTGATTTTTGATCAATTATGTTAGCTCCTTAGAAGAAATATTTTTGACAAACTATTCTTGAAAACCTAAGTGTTCTTGATAAAGTTTTGATGTTTTAAATGTATTATACATTTTTTAAAGAGTATCAAGAATACATATTTTAAAATGTGAAGGAAAATGTATTTTTTTGCAAGAAAATTGGTTGTCCAATTTTCTGTTATAAGTCCAAAACCAGTCATCCGATTTTCTGCTACTGAGAAATTGGACGTCTGATCTTTGGGTTTTCAAAATGAAAACCGGTCGTCCTATTTTAAAATCGGTCATCCGATTTTTCTAAGACTCTTAAAAATCGGTTTAAAATCGGTCTTCCTATTTCTGAAAAAGGTCATCCAATTTTCTGTTCATAAGAAAATCGGACGTCCTATTTTGAATACCGGTCGTCCGGTTTTCACTTTTACTGTAAAAAAATTACCGTTGGCTGACAGTAACGGCTAGTTTTTACCTTCACATATAAAATGACTTTTTGATCAGCCATAAATTTTAAGTAGTTGAAGAACATTTAAGAACTTTTTCAAAAGCATTAAAGAACATTAAAGAACATATTTTTTAATCTTCTTTATTCTACAAAAACAAAAAGAAAAATCTCCTTGGAGCTTATCATTAATCATCTTTCAAAGAAGGAGAAAAATGGAGCTTGTAAAAGTATTAAATCAATTTGTATCTTTCTCTTTTCAAGTTTTTTTGGTAACATTGTTCCATCACTACTCTTTTATATAAATTTGTGATCAAAAGTTTTGTGAAAAACCCTTTGGGTGATCCTTTGATAAATTGTTATATTGTTTTGTTTTATAAACTTTGAGGTTTAAGTGCAAAACCCTGGAAGGATGATCCTCATTGTGATAATGTGTAAAAACTTGTGATTAGTGGATTTGTGAAATCCTTGAGTTGAGTCTCAAGGTAGTGGATGTAACTCTATTGAGAGAGTAAATCACTATAAATACTTTGTCTCTTTTCTTTGTGGCTTGCTTTTCTTTTCTATGTTATAGTCTAATCCTTGATCATAAAAGAGATTTTGTTTGGTTAGTAATTTTATTAAAAATGAGTTATTAAATTCTTCTTCAAACAAAATCAGAGGTTTTAATTAAAATTGTTCAAAAATTTTTTAATTACCCAAAACCCTTATTTACCCCCTCCCCCCTTCCCCCTAAGGTTTTTCAAATTAATTATTAGACCCTCATCAACAAAAGTGGGAGCTGAATCTCCAGCATTTTTAGAAAGAATTCATGTTGATATATGTGGACCTATTCATCCACAAAGTGAACAATTTAAATACTTTATGGTATTAATTGATGCATCGACTAGATAATCACATGTATGTTTATTATCATATTGCAACCTGCCGTTTGCGAGATTACTCGCCCAAATAATTCGCCTGCGGGCGCAATATCCTAATTATCCAATTAAAAAAATTTGCCTTGATAATACTGGAGAATACTCTTCTCATTCTTTTAATGCCTATTGTATAGGGCTGTAAACGGGGTAGGTCTTACCCGTACCCGCACTGGTCTGTACCCGTTTTTAGCGGGTAAGGTTTAAATTTTATACCCGCGGACCCGTACCCGTTCCCGTACCCGTATTTATACTGCTATATGGGTCCGGGTAAGGTATGGTGATGCCCAGACCCGTATACCCGTATTAATAAAATAATAATATATTTTATATATTATATTATATTAATATATAATTTATAATTTTTTTAACATATTATTTTACTCTTATCTTTAACCCTAACCTACTATCTCTACCTACCAACCAACTACACTCACATCACATCACACTCACATTGCCTGTCACACATTACATAGACACACTACACTACTCAGACTACCACTCACCTCACCTCACTCCTCGCCTCTCCTCTCATTTCAGCTCTCTCTCTCTCTCTCTCTCTCTCTCTCTCTCTCTCTCCTCTTTTATTTTTATTCGATTAATGTACTATGACGATTTTGTGTATATTTGAACTTTTAATTATGTGAATTAGAGATGTTAAATGATTTTATTTGTTGAAAGAAATGTTAAGGAGATTATGTTAATCATGTTAAAATTTTTATTTTTTGAATTATACATTGTTTTACATATTTTTGTTTAACAGGGAAATAAAATAGAAAAATGTACCCGTACCCTACCCTGGACCCTGGAGGGTTGGGTCTGGGTCCAGAATTTTATACCCTGGAGGGTATGGGTTCGGGTCTGGGTCCAAGTTTCACTATAAGGGTACGGGTCCGGGTCTGGGGGTACCCTGAGGGTCTGGACCCGTTTACAACCCTACTATTGTATATCTATAGGCATTACTTTTGAATATCCTGTAGCTCATGTTCATACACAAAATGGACTAGCTGAGTCATTCATTAAAAGACTCTAATTAATTGCTAGACCATTGTTGATGAGAATCAAACTCCCTACATCTATTTGGCGACATGCTATTTTGCATGCTGCGGCACTTACACGAATTAGACCAACTCATTATCATAATTACTCCTTATTGCAATTAGTGTTTGGATTTGAACCCGACATCTCCCATTTGAGGATCTTAGGATGTGCTGTTTATGTTCCAATAGTGCCAAATCAACGCACTAAAATGGGTCCTCAAAGAAAATTGGAGATATGAGTTGGTTATGGATCTCTCTCAATTATAAGGTAAATTGAACCCTTAATGGAAGATTTATTTACTGCAAGATTTTTAGATTGTCAATTTGATGAGATAAATTTTCCCAAGTTAGTGGGAGAAAATAAACAACAAAAGCAAGAAATTACGTGGGCAACATCTTCATTAAATCAATTTGATCCGCACACAAGCGCAAGTGCACTTGAAGTTCAAAAGATCATTCATTTGCAGAAAATTGCGAATCAATTGCCTAATACTTTTGCCGACTCCGCAAGAGTAATAAAATCGCATATTCTTGCTATAGATGCTCCTATTCGAGTTGAAGTCCCTGTAGGATAAAATAAAAATCCTATAGTAAATGAGTCCAGAAGTGTCCTTGTTCTCTTGGATCCAAAGATAAAAATCCTTGCAAGAAAAGAGGATTAAATGATCAAAGTGATCATCTTGAAGGATTGGATAAAAAGGACCAAGAGACAACTGAGAAAGAAGATCTTACCATTGAAAATAGTGAAAACTTAGAGAACTCAATCAACTTTATTACTACGGGAACATATTGGAATCGTAGAGAAACGATTCTAGATAATGCTTTTGCATATAATGTAGCAATCGATGTTCTAAATACTAATGAGGATCTCGAATCAAAATCAGTTAAAAATGTCAAAATCGAAAAGATTGGCCAAAATGGAAAGATGCGATTTAATCAGAATTGAACTCCCATGAAAGTCGTGAAGTTTTTGGACTTGTAGTCCGAACTCTAGAAAGAGCGAAACCCATTGGTTTTAAATGGGTATTTGTGCGAAAGCCGCAATGAAAATAATGAGATTGTAAGATATAAAGAATGACTTGTAGAAGAAGGATTTTTGCAAAGATTAGGAATTGATTATGAAGAAACATATTCTCCTGTGATCGATGCAATTACATCTCATTATCTTGTGAGTTTAGCTGTTCATGAGAAAGTAGATATGCGTCTGCACG
The DNA here is from genome assembly GCA_028651295.1 of Catharanthus roseus. NCBI lineage: Eukaryota > Viridiplantae > Streptophyta > Magnoliopsida > Gentianales > Apocynaceae > Catharanthus > Catharanthus roseus. Next base: position 14,624,748 of record JAPQWS010000168.1, on the reverse strand, counting down.
ACATAGTAATTGCTTATTTGTATGGAGAACTTGATAATGAAATTTACATGAAAGTCCCTCAAGAATTTAACATACTGAAGCATGTAAATCAAGTACTCGAGAAAATTATTCCATCAAACTGCGCAAGTCTTTGTATGAATTGAAACAATCTGGTCGTATGTGGTTCAATCGCCTTAGTGAATATTTGTTGAAAAAGAGATATAAAAATGATCCCTTTTGTCCATTTGTTTTCATTAAGAAAACTAAAAAATGCTTTGTTATCATTGCTATATATATATGTAGATGATATTAATCTTATTGGAACTCCTGAAGAGCTTTTAGTCCAAGACATTGCTTAAAGCAAGAGTTTGAAATTAAGAATTTTAGAAAAACTAAGTTTTGCCTTGGTTTACAAATTGAACATCTTGAAGATTTAATGTTTATACATTAATCTATATATGTTGAAAAAATCTTAATGAGATTTTTTTGATCTAAATGTAAATATGTATTAAGATAAAAAAAAAAAAAAAGAGAGATAGTACACATACACGTGGGCATACCCACGGCAATCCCCAAGATTACATGCTGCAATTCCTACATTCTCCCAAACTCCCTAGTCCTACAAAAACATGAAAAGTCCAAGCATTAAGTCAAAATATGGGGATACAAGACATAAATAACCATATATACCTGTATTTTGATCTTGCTAATAACACGTGAAAGAATTACAGGGTAATAGAACACATGTGTACAAGTAGTGTCATAACCTATGTTTCACATTGTGTGTATGATAAGGGATGTGATGGAAAAAGGAGACTGTTTTTAAAGTTTATCGATCATGTAAAGATTGAGAATTCTCGACATCGCTCTGCCCATCACCTTTTCGGACCAAAGTGTAGCCGAATAAATAGGTAATGACTCGGGGTAAGAGTTGGGAAAAATCACCCCTATGAAGAATGCATCGCCGATCACCCGGAGTGGATGGATATTGAGGCAATCGCAAGTTGCCTCGTAGATCCAATTCGGGTCCTCGTCGATGTATTTTTTATTAGAACCGACGGTGATAGTGTTTCCCTCGTCTGTAATCCCCAAAATAGAAGTGAGACAATCTCTATCTAAAAGGATCCTCACCCCCTTGACCGTGGAAATAATTGTGGACAGGTCCTTGTCCGTTTATGAAACATATTTGTGTAAAACTCATGGACAAGCTTGGGATAATAGTTTTCAGAAATGTGCAAATGGGGTTCCCACCCTAAACCACGAAAAAGAGCATTCAACCCTAAGTGCTTTATGACAAGTGCATCAAAGGATTTTTCTACGATTAGCTTAAGATGCTCTGTATCTGTTATCCATTTCTGAGCTGCCGTAGAGAGGCGCTCTGGATAAGGGGAATGGCAGGGTTGGTGGGGTCGGGTATGGAATCATCAACCCGAGTCCTTTTGGAAGTGTTGGCTCGTTTTGAGGAGGAGGTGGTGGACGTTTTGGGTGCCATGAAGGAGGTAAACAAAAGACAAGATACAGAAAAGTACAAAGACCCCAATACAAGAAATGGGTTATTGCTAAGATAGTAAACACACAAGATGATACAGCAAAATTAATGTAGCCCGTGTGTGCTCAAGTGTCCTATACATCGCCCATATGTGATGAAGTGTAACACAATATAAACGAACAGAAAATGAGTAAAACGACAAAATTGAACACTAACAACAGAAACACAACAAAAAAAAAAAGTAACAACGAGCACAAAATAACAATAACAAAACAAAAGTGAAGCAAAGAGAATTAGAATTATCCTTAGTTTGTTTGAACAAACAAATCGTCGCTACAATGCCACTGGAACACGCACTTTACCTCTAACGGTGTGTCACTAGAGCTCCGTCGGAGTTGCAGGAATCTTGGCCAAAAAACTTTTTCTTTGAAAAACCAAGGAAAAAGAGTAACAAAAGTTAGGAAAAATAATGAAGAAAAAAGGAGAAGAAAAAGATAAGAAAGAACATAAAGAGAAAACTAGAGAGAGAGAAAGTGAGAGAGAAGATGAAGAGTGGTGGGTTGAGGTGGCGGTGAAGTGCCAAGAAGGATGGAGAAGAAGGAAAAAGAAAAGGAGGAAAGAAAAGAGAAGAGGATAGGAGGTGGGTTAGATGAATCGAAAGGGAAGAAGGGGGAGGAAGAAGAAAAGAGAAAGAAAAAGAAAGAGCGAGAGAGAGAGAGAGAGAGAGAGAGAGAGAGAGAGAGAGAGAGAGAGAGAGAGAGAGAGAGAGAGAGAGTGGTGGGGTGGGGCGTTGGAGTTGTAGTACTTGTTAGAGGTGGAGGAAGATCACTGAAGAACAAGGCTGTTGGGGTGGTGGTGGAAACTGAGAGGAAAAGGAGAGAGGCGAGAGTTAGGAGGAGAAAAGAAGAAGGTGAAGGAGTTAAGGATTTGAGAGAGATAGATTTGGGGAAAATTGCAGTAGGTTTGCCTACCGTCGGTGGTAGATCATCTTCCTTGGTGCCGATAGCTTCTATTATCTCCATTTTTGCTTCGTTTTTGTCCGTTTTCACTTTTATTCACCATATTCTTCATCGGGAAGCATGTAAGATAAGAATAGAGGTAAATGGTGGGAATTATACATCTTATACATTAAAAATATCGTAAAAATGATGAAAATAATATATATCTATAGAAGTAGTACTATATGGCACATATCAGGGACATACTTGAAAACTCCCAAGTACTCGGGTCACAAGCCATACACACCTCTGTTGTATATAGCTTCTTGAAGAAATCATTCATCATGGTTTGACGTTTTTGCTTATCCTGACACAATCCCCATTTTCTATCTAAAGCACACATACTTCCGCTTCTACTTCTTAATTAGGGCATTTGTGTGGAAGAAACACATATTTCGCCCCCTCCCCACCTTCCCTTCTACCAACCATTTACTCTGTGCCTATTGAAACTAATATGTTTCTCCCTGCTTCATAATCTCATTATACTCATCCAGTAGCTCATTTTCTAATCGACCAAGGAAGTTAGAAGGCCCAAGCACAAACGCCTTCTGCACACCCCCATGTCACGCCAAACAATATTTTTTTCGCCAAAAGATATTCCCAAAAATATTCATATTCCAAGTGCAAGCCACATCAGCAAAGGACTAGTAAAGATAAAAACCCTGCAGTCTATCCCTCCCAATAGTCCCTCACAAGCTTGCAAAAATCAGGATGCAGAAACGAAGCCAACAACATTCGAAAGGACTTATAAACCCTTCCCTCAAACAAGCCAGCGGAGCAGGTAAGAAAAACAGGATGAGGAAGATGAGTTACCTAGACATTATCAAATAACTTAAACAAATCCGTAGTACAAAACACCCAATCCAATCTTCTGAGGATAAGAGCAGAACGTTGGCGCTTATTAACCCAAGTGTACTGAGGCCCAAGAAAGCATAAATTCCGTAGCTGGCAAACATTGATCATTTCCCAAAACTTCCTTGAAGAAGAAGTACAAACATTTCTCCATCCACTCTTATCTTGAAGAGAAAGAACCTGATTCCAATCTCCAACCAACACTCAAGGAGCAAAAATAAGTTGACTTGCTTACATGAGATATTGCCAGAGAAGATCTCGGGTGCCTACCTGCGGGCAAGCATAAACAGTAGACAAAACCCAAGACAAAACACCCTGTTGCACAACAGTTAAATTCATAATTTGATCATTAACATCCAATACCTCAATGTTAAACTAAAGTCATGTTATAACACCCATATACCACCAGACAGCCCCAGGACCTCTGCAGAAACAAGTCAGGTAAGACAAGATTGCCATAGGATACCTTGAGCTACCAAACTAGACACTTTTGTTTCAACCAAAATTAAAATACAGGGATTATGAAATATAATCAAATCCAAAATAGTAAGAACAAAATCACTAGGCACAGCACCACGACAAGTCTAAAACAATATATGCATAAATTAAGCAGAGGGATGGCACAAGGAATCAGAGTCCATGGGTATGCCTCTCCAAGACCCAATGACCCATCATGTACCTCACAGATAACACTACCCAGCTGTAACATATTCTCTCCGCCATCCACCATTGAATTATAGATTGAATAATCACCTCGCCTTGCAGGAGTTTGGTGCACATCATGAGCTTAAGTTTACGTTGATATCACACAAGTAGTTGCACCAACCACTCGAACAGGAACATCCACCAACCACTAGGAACATTCACTGTAGGAAACAACCCTGGCAAGCCTTAAAATTTCTCCCTAAGAGATTGGACTGAGTCAGTGGGCCTACTGGGTTTTCCTGAAACTGCTTCAACATAGCAAACCTAGATCCACCAAGAGCAAAAACACTCCCATCTTTTCTAACACTTTGAAAAGTAAAGTTTGGCTGTCAGACTTGAGACCCATCATGACTCTCACTTCTAATAGACTTCTTACGTTGCTCCACCTTCAAGGTTTTTGGAGTCATTCTAGACTGAGTTTCCTCACAAAAATCCCAGTACCCAGACTCCAAGCGTTTCTAGAAAAATGCTTAGAAAGTATCCGTGGTCTAATCCAAAGTACTTCCCTACCAATGGATCCTCTTCTAGAGTCAGTTCTGCAACCACTAGTGCTTGCACATAGGGCGGTGTTCCTGCCACAACATCCGCATCACAGACAACAACTTGAATTGAGAGAAAAATAATGAGAGAAAAACGTTTGAAGGGCATCCTAATCCACACAAGAAAAAACATTTGAAGTTTTTTATTTCCTTTAACAGTGTGAAATCCAATATGTGACTAATAAAAACGAGGGATGAATAATATTGGAAATTCTAGAAAAAAATACTTTCTTAGTCCCACAAAGATAGTCTCACTTTCCTTTTTGTTCTATCACAAATTATAATCTCATTTCATTTTATAAATGGTAGTTAATTAGATGACTTCCTTTTATGCCCCTCGTTATTCAAGTGCTTATATTGTATACCCTCGTGTACCGTATAAGGTGCACTCTGGTGAAGAAAAAACGTTGTCCCGCTAAAATATTTTAAAACGAAATATTATTTTAGTCGCAGTGAAAACAAGTGATGCATAAACGCTCAGATGTTCCATAAGGTATGTATTATTGTTCCATGGGTGATGTGTAAATATTTCATGAAAATATATTGTATATTCCATCGGTTATATGTAGGTTACCATTAGTTTTATGTTAGGTTTGATTTGTTGTAATGATGTTCCACGTATTATGTGTTAGGTTTGATTTGTTGTAATGATGTTCCACATATTATGTGTTAGATGGAACCAATAACATATAACTTTATCACCCACATATATTGAAAATAAAATACATCATGGTTTAATATTTCATGGATGGTTACCTATCTAATCATGGAACTACAATTATATTCCCTTGAAACATTAGCAAATGAAAATTGGACCTACAATTATATTTTAATTGAACATTAGCAAATGAAAATATCATTTTACAGGAAAAAATATCATTAATATGAAAACAAAACTGCTATTGCACTTATGGAGCATTAGCAATCAAAATATGGAATCTATAATTATATTCCTATGGAACATTAGCAATTGAAACATGGAACTCCATAACTTGGTTACATAGTACTGATGTTCCATGGACTATGTGTTTCATCAGTTCTCTACGAGTTTCCATGAGCTTTGTGGTATGTTTGGTTTGTTGTAATAATATTCCATGGATTATGTGTCAATGTTTCATGGAAATATAATAGATATTACATCAGTTCTCTACTAGTTTCCATGAGTATCGCACTAGGTTTCTTTGCTGTAATAATGTCTCATTGATTATGTATTAATATTCCATGAGAATAAAATATATGTTCCATACGTTATCTGGGAGTTTCCATGAGTTTTATATATATAACACACTATAACATTAACAACCAAAAGACCCATCAATCACACAAAGAACAAAGATTCTTCCTCTTCTCCTCCAAATAACGATTTTTCCATAATTCTCCATATACAATATACTGAATAATATAAAAAAAATCAAATAATATGAAAAAAAAAAAAAAACTGCTATGCCATTGTTGAACATTAGCAATTGAAATATGGAACTCCTTAACTTCGGTTACATGTAACTTTAACACCAAGAAAAAACATCAATTACACAAGAAAAGGAATTCTTTCTCCACATCTTCTCCAATAACGATTTTTTCATAATTTTTCATAGATTTGCCTTACATGAATGAGATAAAAATACATCAAATAATATTAAAAGAAAGCTTTTATTGGAGAATTTTGGAGAATATTACTGAAGAGAAAAAGGAGCAAAGAACAGAGGAAAGGAAAAAGAGATGCAGGGAGGGGTTGCAAAAAATTTGACAGAAGAGGACGCATTTGAATGCATAAAAACCCTAATAATCTATAACAAAGGAAACGACGTTGTTCCACTAAAAGGTTATCGTGCTAACTACTCACGGGGTGTGCAATATAATTTGCATCCTTAGGACATGTTTGATAAAAGTGAAACTGAAGTTTGGGTCTGAATTGTTTAAGTTCTGAATTTTGAATCTTAAATCTGAGTACTGAATCTGAAAACTGACTTTTCAATCTGAATGCTGAATTAATTAACAGGTGATAATTATATGAAAAAAAAGTGTAATAATTGGCCAAACTATATATATATATATATTTTAGAATTTCAGACTTCTCACTTTAAGTAAAAAATTTTCACCTAAAATATATAACTATAATTAAGCACGCCAAAAACAATTAAGTGATTTGCAAAAATTATTTTCGAACACACTTAAATATTAAACAATAAATAATTTATGTTATCAAATACACGTAATTAAGTAAAGTCTTAACTAATTAATTTTAAGAGGTAATTTATTTTAACAAACAAGGCCTTATTCTACCTCTTAATTACTAAATATCTCTACTTCCAAGAATTGTTAATAAACACACCTTTCTACTATCTTTATTTATAGTTTCAAAACAAAAAGTCAAATTCATTTAATACTACCTCCAATCATAAATATAAGGGGTTTTAGGTTTGTGTACAAGAATTAAGGACATTGAAAACAAGATAATTATTGAGTCAAAGTACTCTTTATACTTTTAGTAAATAAGGAGAAGATAAATAATAAGAGTGTATTAAATAAACAAAGAGATGGATATAGAAGAAAAAATATAATAAATGCCCATTGAAAAGGGTAAAACCTCTCATATTTTTTATCATCCTCAACCCCCTAAAATCCCTTATATTTATGATCAAAAGTAGTGTTAAAAAAGGGTATAGAAGAAAAATCAAAACAAAATTTATTACTCTAATTAACTTTCTTAATAAATGTGAAAAATGAAATAGAACTATCTTTGTGGAGAGAGCCTAGGCAATTTATACCATGTATTCAGTTACACCTAGCATGGTGTAATCACTTATTAAAACTACGTCGTCTTAGTATAAGTTATATTATTTAATTATAAGCAAAATTATCTTTGATTTTACAAATCAATGCACCTCGGTGTCTGGAGGAAATCAAATTTGTCTCTCCTTGCTTTTCACGATTTCTTCTACTCCCACGAATCTCTGTTATGCAGCCTCATCGATTCACCAAATTCTTATTTTCTTGTGATTTTCCTTCAATTGATCATCGTTAATCAGCTGCAATTTTTATTTTTCAATGTAGAATTGTGAAGAAACCAATATTGTGCCGTTTATTGATCTGGAGGATTTAAATTGTGGTATTTTCAATCCTTCTATTTGTAAAGATAGCGTTTTGGTACTGCCGAAATCATTGGATGAAGGAATTTCACGTAAGATATTGTTTTTTTTTTTCAATTTGGTTGTTGTTTTGAATATATTGTGATGTTGTACATATATGTGCCTAGTTTGATAACTAAGTGAGTCTAGTTTCTCAACTAAGTGTGTCTATGTTTTATAACCAATAGAATTTTTGAATTTTTGTTTTATTTCTATTTTTAGACTTTTTTGGTTGGTTTTAATGTAATGTTTGTTGTACTTTCAAGTTTATTTTAATATTAATATGTTGTGGATCGTTTTATTTTATTTGTCTTATGTATTTGAACTTCAGTAGTTAGTGTGCCTACTTTTATAATAAAACTTATTCTTTTGACTAAGTATGCCTACTTTTGAAACAGAGTGTGCCTACTTTTATATAAGTGGAATATTGAAATTCTGGTATGTTTCTATGTTTTATATGTTTTTTTGGTTTTAATGTAAAGTTATGTTGTGTGTTTTAAACTTAAATTAATTTTATTACGTATTTTTGGAGTTTAGTGGTCAAATGCAGAGTGGCCTACTTTTATACTATGTGTGTCTAATTTTATAACAAAGTGTGCCTATCTTTATTAACAATTGCTGCATTTCCAAGAAAAGAGGATTAAATGATCAAAGTGATCATCTTGAAGGATTGGATAAAAAGGACCAAGAGACAACTGAGAAAGAAGATTCTACCATTGAAAATAGTGAAAACTTAGAGAATTCAATCAACTTTATTACTACGAGAACATATTGGAATCGTAGAGAAACGATTCTAGATAATGCTTTTGCATATAATGTAGCAATCGATGTTCTAAATACTAATGAGGATCTCGAATCAAAATCAGTTATAAAATGTCGAAATCGAAAAGATTGGCCAAAATGGAAAGATGCGATTTAATCAGAATTGAACTCCCTTGAAAGTCGTGAAGTATTTGGACTTGTAGTCCGAACTCCAGAAAGAGCGAAACCCATTGGTTTTAAATGGGTATTTGTGCGAAAGCCGCAATGAAAATAATGAGATTGTAAGATATAAAGTCCCTGAAGGATTTAACATAGTAATTGCTTATTTGTATGGAGAATTTGACAATGAAATTTACATGAAAGTCCCTGAAGGATTTAACATACCTGAAGCATGTAAATCAAGTACTCGAGAAAATTATTCCATCAAACTACGCAAGTATTTGTATGAATTGAAACAATCTGGTCGTATGTGGTTCAATCGCCTTAGTGAATATTTATTGAAAAAGAGATATAAAAATGATCCCTTTTGTCCATATGTTTTCATTAAGAAAACTAAAAAATGCTTTGTTATCGTTGCTATATATATATATAGATGATATTAATCTTATTGGAACTCCTGAAGAGCTTTTAGTCCAAGACATTGCTTAAAGCAAGAGTTTGAAATTAAGAATTTTAGAAAAACCAAGTTTTGCCTTGGTTTACAAATTGAACATCTTGAAGATTTAATGTTTATACATCAATCTATATATGTTGAAAAAATCTTAATGAGATTTTTTTGATCTAAATGTAAAAATGTATTAAGATAAAAAAGAGAGATAGTACACATACACGTGGGCATACCCATGGCAATCCCCAAGATTAAGTCAAAAATATGAAAAGTCCCTAGTCCTACAAAAATATGAAAAGTCCAAGCATTAAGTCAAAATATGGGGGTACAAGGCATAAATAACCCTATATACCTGTATTTTGATCTTGCTAATAATATGATTCCTATTTATGCTATATTGTTCAAAAGCAACTTTGTTCCTACATTCCCAGATGTAATACAAAGTCGCAGCAAAGGAAAGCTTTCTGAAGTTGCATATCCAAGAGGTCCCTCGGCAGTCCCATTTCAGGCGCAAAAGGCAATTTCGAATAGTTGCCATACGCCGTCGACGTAGTCCCGCCCATTCTTTAATGCTCTTCCATATATCATCTGTAAAGGAACAAGTAAAGAAAAGATTTGATAAACTCTGCTCCTGCTGGTTGTACAATTTACAAGTCCTGTCAATGTCCAAAAAGGTAAGTCTATCCAAAGTTGGTAGTCTCTCTAACACCGCAAGCCATAAGATGAAAGAGAACTTCGGCGAAAATGTGACATTCCACACAATCTTCGTCCAACTCAGTTTCTGCCCATGATGAGCAGAAAAGGTATAGGCGTCAGCTGTCCGGAATGTACTTCCACTTGCCCGTGCAGAAATGCATGCTGTAGCCCCGTCCACTGTACCTTCAGCTTCCAAAATTGCATCCCTAATCATGAGAAGGCGGTTCATCAAAGGAGGAAAGTCCTTCCTGATTACAGTGTCCCGTATGGTTCCCTGTTTGACATAATAATGTTGAATCCATCTACACCACAGGGCATCCTTTTTGTTGTGAATATTACAAAGAGCTTTGATTAGTAGATCATCGTTCCACTACCTTGAATCTCTCAAACCAAGCCCCCTGCTGTTTATCAAGGCACAAGCTACTCCAAGCAACTCTAGCTGAGTTTCCACCCCAAAAACTGTCTACAAAGGCCTGTAAAATCCCTAAAGAGATTTTACATGGACAAAGCACATCCTTTGACTAGTCCAATGGTCTTTCGATCTTTAGATACTAAGAAAGATCCTTTTAAACCACAAAAGGATAAGAACTTCTTGGTCATAAAGTATCATATCTTAGTGCAATAGGAGCACTAATATATCTTACAAATAATATACGATCAGATATTGCATTTTCTGTAAATCTATTAGCAATATATAGTTCTTCCCTAACTCGACGATATTGGAATGGTTTAAAACATATCCTATGATATCTCCAAGAGACGATTGATTTTAGATTATTTTATTCAAATAAATCAGTTCATAATTAATTGGATATGCTAATGCTGGATATTTATCGGATCCATACAAAGTTCGTTCTCAAACTGGATATTTGTTTACATGTGGTGATACTGCCATATCTTGGCATTCCACAAAACAATCTCTAGCTACTACTTCTTCTAATCATACTGAGATAATAGCTTTCTATAAGATAAGCAGAGAATGTGTGTGGTTAAGATCGTTGGTCCATTGTATATGAGATAATTGTAATTTATCCTCGGAGAAAGAAATTCCAACAATTCTATATGAGGATAATGCTGCTTGAATAGCACAATTGAGAAGATGATATATTAAAAGAGATAGGACAAAGTATATTTCACCAAAATTTTTCTTTACTCATGAATTTCAAAAAAATGGTGAAATTGATGTGCAACAAATTTGGTTATGTGACAATTTGGCTAATTTATTTACTAATGTATTATCGACTGCAACATTTAAGAAATTGATCTATAAAATTGGCATGCATCAACTGAAAGATCTAAAAGGAGATCTTCTCAAAAGAGGGAGTAGATTTTATACATAAAAGAATAGTGTACTCTTTTTTTCTTCACTAGACGTTTTTCCCGTAGGGGTTCTTTTTTTCCTAGTAAGGTTTTAACGAGACATGTTGATTATATTATGGATATCCGAGGGAGAATGTTATGAAATAAATGTATACGTAGTGGATATCCAAATACGTTCCTTAAAGAGAACTAGAATTCTCAAGGCTCTATTTCTCTTTTAACTCTTGTACTTGGTGCCTATAAATAAGACCTTATAGAAGTCATTAATAATACAATTAGTTTCTAAATTTCTGAGTATCATCTCTTGTCTCTCTTATTCTCTCTGTTATTGTTCTGTATATTTCTTTCTTTTCTTACTATATTGTGGATAGACTTAAATTTATAACAATTCTTTTAATATTTAGTAGTTACAAATTTTTTTTATTACTCATTCTTTTAATATTGATAGTTAGAAACTTTTTTCTCATCTTATTACTTCTTATTAAAGATTATTGTCTTTATTAACGTTATGTACTAAAATAGTTATAAAAAAAGAAAATGATTTTACCTTTTTATCTTCTTTACTCTCATTATTTAATTTTACTATCAATATTAAATTTTTCTATTAAAAAAAGGAAGAAACCAATAAGTATAAATCATCATGACCCTTTATGGGACTTTTATAAAAATGGAGATTGGTCATAAACTTTTCAGGGTGGTCACAATTTTGTGTTAATATACGTATATTACAAAATCTTAACAACAGGTCTGCAAATAAAGAAATGATGGGTAGTCTCATTCTTGCATAATCTATAATCTTTAAAATATTATTTTCACGGTAGATAATTTTGTAAAACTGATCAATTATCTCTCTGTATTAATTTGTTAAGGACTTCAACTTGTCATAATTGATATTGGTCCTGCTAACATTTCCTTGTGGGGATGCATTTTACAAATTCTGAATCAATTCTAAAATAGCATAATTGTGGCTGGCATCCGTATAAGGTGATCAATATCTATGCAAAAGTACATGAGTAAACTTTCTCAATGTCTGTTTTCGCCTGCCATTAGATTAAAAGGTGATAACTTTGGTCTCTCGTGATTGTAATAGGTCCTTCACTTGGTAGGGTTGACTCTTCCTTGGCCATCTTGAAGAGCTCCTGAAGAATAAAATTGTTAATATGTAGGAGACAAGTATTGCTTCTATCCATTGTTTGCATGACGATAATATAATATATGCCCTTGGAGAGGATGAACAGGCAAGGCAACAGTGCTTACATTCTGCTGGTTTTCTTTTTCACTTTCTTGCCACTCTTTAACGAGGTTTCTGGCGTTGAAAATGATTTATTTCTTTGATATGAAGAAACAGAAAAGTGTCTGGGGATTATTGCTATAAATAATCAATTGATTTTGCTGCTCGGTGAGTCAAAAACTGATGAGAAATAACAGATATTTAATACTAGGATATAGAAACACTGATTGCTGTGGCTGCTTCTCATCATAATTTCCCAATAGTTCCTACATGCAGTATGCATTTAATCTGATGCCTCTCTCTCTATATCCTACTTAGTCAATCGACTCTTCTAAGCTTCGTCTCATTCACTTCTCTGTTTCTTAGAACAAGAAACTCATCAGAATGACCAGCTAAGGGCAACAAAAGCTGCCTAAGAGGAATACAAGCATCCTTCCCAGGAGACGAGGTGAATGCTAGCAGTGGCACCTGGTGCATCTTCTTCACCGGTGGCAGAAAGAGGCCATGTTGTGTACACGACTGATCAAAAGTGATACTCCCTGCCCATTTCTTACTTCAAGAACCACATCTTGAGAGAGCTTCTCAAAATAACTGAGGAAGAACTTAGACTCCCTAATGATGGACAGTGTGAGGCAATATTCATGGATTACTTGATCTCTACAATCAACAGCTTGCAACTACAGAGAGAGAGGGAGAGAGAGAGAGAGAGAGAGACAGAGAGAGACAGAGAGAGAGACAGAGAGGAGATTGATCCAGAATCAACAATTGTTTTTCCTTTCTGCTGTGAGAGAGAGAGAGAGAGAGAGAGAGAGAGAGAGAGAGAGAGAGAGAGAGAGAGAGAGAGAGAGACAGAGAGAGAGAGAGAGAGAGAGAAAGGAGATTGATCCAGAATCAACAATTGTTTTTCCTTTCTGCTGATTGAGAGTTCCAAATACTTTCTACAGTAGGAATATGTATGAAAAATATAAAATTTTAACCAAGTTTCAACATTTTATATTTTTGAGGCACTTGTATCAGTTCCTTATAATATATAACACACCGTAGATTTTTAAAAGGAAAGGAAAAGATGAAAAATATTATGATTGATTGGGATTTGTGTGAATTCCGCCACTTTTAAGATTTGTTATTCATAATTTGTACAAAATTTACTCAGTAATGGCAGTGATTATACTCAGTTGTTGATCACTACTTTATCTTTTTGTAGACTTCAAATGCTATTTCTCAATCTGCTGAAACTGGCATACTGTCGTTTTAATAAAGTTTTTGATCCTAAAGCTATGATAATGAGGAATAAATGCTGATAGTTCAATATTGTCTTAAACTGATCAGTAATCGCAGAAAAGAAAATTGTCAGAACTTGGAAAAATATGTAATTTCCTATTAATATTTCCATAATGGTATGTATTTACAAGCTCTGAATCAACTCAGAAACAATATAAAGGTGGATGTTGGCTGCTCTCTGTGTAAGATGATGATGAACATCTACAAGAAGAAATAGACATGAGCAAAGCTTTCTCTATCTCTGTCGTTGCACGCTTTTGGATTAGAGAAACTAAGTAATCCATGAATGCAGCCTCGCATGGGATCGTGATAGGTCCATCCTTTGGCAATCCAAACTCTTCTTCGGCCATTCTCAAGAGCTCTTTGAAGATGCAATTGTTAAGGTAAGAAATAGGGAAGGAGTACCGCTTTTGATCATCTGTGTACACAACAACATGGCCTTTCTCTGCCATTGGAGATGAAAATGAACAAGCACTAGTGCTTGTGTTCTCGTATGAAATCCTTTTTCTTCCGATGGCAGCTTTTTTTTGCCACTTTCTTGCAAGTCTAACGAGTTTTCTGGTGCTGATCATGATTGATTTCTTGATGTGCAAAAAGATAAAAGGGAATGATATCGAAGATTGTCAAGAAATTTTGTTGCTTCAGTTTGAGTTGATGAAGCTGAAAGCAATCAGTTGCATGTATATACATATATTCACCAGGCTGCAGAGACACTCCCTTGATTGCTGTAACTTCCTGTGGCATCTGTAGGGTGCAGGAACATCTGAAATTTGGCTAAATGCATATACTATTCAATTCAAAATGGTGTTCTTCTGTGAAGTTGTTGGCTAACATATGGGGTCACAAGCTGAGACAGTTTGGCACCCGCAATTTCTCAGAGCCATAGGAAAACATAGAAGAAACATTATCTAGAAACTCCCTTGTGTGTTTGTGATGGATCATAGAATTTCCTGTGGTACTCAAATTTCAGTATAATATATAAAGGCCCTTTGTGTCAAAAGACCACTTGACAGATAGAAGACACATACCAATATGTAACGAAAAAGAAGCATATTACCTAACAATAATATAGCCACCTGCCATGGGCCTTCACTCCCACCCCACAAAACCAAATTTCACATGGTTTTGGACCCTAGATTTCCTGCATTCAGTTTAATGCCATTAGTGGAGTGTTTCCATGCCCTACAGCCCCTTTTACTATATATATTGTCATGAACTCTCTTCAGCTTCATCAACTCATCTAGGCATTGAAAATAGTAAATTCTCTTAAGCATCATTCTCCTTCACTTCTATATTTTGGCATATCAAGAAATCAATCATGATCAGCACCAGAAAACTCATTAGGCTTGCAAGAAAGTGGCAAAAGAAAGCTGCCATTGGAAGAAAAAGGATAGCCTTCTCAGGAAAAGATCATGTGAATACAAGCAGTAGCAGTAGCAGTAGCAGCTCTTCTTCATCTTCATCCAAAATGGCAGAGAAAGGATGTGTTATCGTGTACACAGCTGATCAGAAGCGGTACTCCATCCCCATTTCTTATCTTAACAATTACATCTTCAGAGAGCTCTTGATAATGGCAGAGGAAGAGTTTGGATTGCCAAGTGATGGACCTATTACTATACCATGTGAGGCCGCATTCATGGATTACTGCATATTTGTCATCCAAGGGAGGGTCACAATAGACGTAGAGAAAGCTCTGCTTCTGTCCATTTCTGGTTATAGATGTTCAACCACTTGTACGGTTGATCGATTAAAGAATAGCCAGCATTCGTTAGTACATTGCTGTTAAGTTGATTCAGAATATGTATATGTAAATGATTTTTGCAGAAAAACTAGTAGAAAACACATATTTTTGACATTTGGTTCCTTTAGGTGGTTCTGATACAAAATCATTTTGCAGCAAGTAAAACTAATGCCTGGTGATAACCCTCAGTTTTTTAATTCAAAGATCATACATACCTAATTGATGAAATCCAGAAAAAACAAAAAAGACGAGAATATTATAGTAAATAATATTTACCAGAAAGACATATATAGGTAGATGGAAGTCCAGCCCCAGCAAGAAGAAAAGAAATATCTTTAGTTTTACTAGAAAGAAACAGGATGATTTGGTTTTGGCGTTTTTTGTGGAATCTCTTTGCAATTGATGTTATAAATAACTCACCTTAAGCTTAAGCTTAAGCTTTTACTTTACACTCGGATTTGGTTCTTGATTAATCCTCCAAAAAATTATGAAGAAATCTATTGTTGCTTTCTTTCTCAGCAGAATTCATGAATTTTACAAAAACATCTATCTAGCAAAAAATGGTCCGTCAAGATACATAAAACAAATAGAAATAGCCATGTTTCTACATCTACAAGGAAAATTTGTCTACCCCTTCAATTCATGCCTGCAAAGGTTGTTGTTCAACTTAATAAAACCCCCCAAGTTTTGTTTTTTAAGGTCCAAATTCTTCTCAACCATTCACAAAAAAATCAGATCATATTAAAAGCCACAAAGATGAGACCTGACCTCCCATGGACAACAAGGTTCATTATCTCAGTTTATATGTTTCTTGCTAAGGCCTGTGTCCGCTCAGATGGAACCATTAACCGCCGACTCTTTAGCCTAATTGACCCAAAACTTCCAGCTCCGGCAACCAAACTCTTTAATAAAATACCGGTTCCTCTTCCGACATCTCCGTTGACACTTCCCGGAACCTCTGGTTTCGCCTCTTTACGTCCGGAAATTCTTGTTCAAGTAAAAAATTCCCCCTAATTATCTTCTTCCAAGGTGGTGGATTTGCACATTTCGGACCAGATTCGTATCCCTACGACAATCTCTGCTGCCGCTTGGCGGCGGAGGTGCCTGCTGTTATTGCTTCAGTCAACTACCGCCTTTTCGCCGAGCACCGATCTCCTTGCCCATATGAAGATGGGTTTGATACTTTAAAGTATATAGATTCAAACCATTTTGATATTTTTCCTTCTAATGTTGAACTTGATAAATGTTTTATAGCTGGGGACAGTGCAGGGGGAAATATAGCTCATCATGTTATTATGAGGACTTCCAAGAATTCTCAAGATGTTGAGAAATTAAAGATAATTGGGCATTTATCATTGCAGCCATTCTTTGGTGGAGAAGGGAGAACTGATTCAGAGCTTAGACTTTCAAAAGCACTTATGATTGATGTGAATGGTACTGATAAAATGTGGAAGAATTTTTTGGCAGAGGGTGCAGATAGAGACCATGAAGCAGCTAATGTTTTTGGTGGTGGATTGAAATCTAGAGTCCCAGAAATGGAAAATCTAGGATTTCCTAGTACTTTGCTGTCTGTAGGAGGATTTGATCCTTTGCAAGATTGGCAGATAAGGTACTTTGAAGGGTTGAGAAGATGCAGGAAAGTAGTGAAGGGTTGAATTTCCAAATGCTATACATGGTTTCTATAGCTTTCCTCAACTTCCAGAGTTCCAACTTTTTGTCCATGAGATCAAGGAGTTTGTTCAAAAGCAAATTGAAAACTCCGGCAACGAAGAAAGAAACAAGGATAAATCCCTCTGAATCTGCAAAAGTATTTGAAAATAAAAGCTTCAGTTGCAGATTTGATTTTGAATTGCAGTGGCATGTCTAATATCTTTGTCCTAGAATGAAATACGGCCAATATAATTGTAAGTGTCGAAACTTGTCAAAAAATGTTGTTTCTTTAGTATTTCATAATTGAAATGTATTTACAAACTCTTTGAATCAATTCAAAAACAGTGGACTAGTGAATTTTTGCTACTCTGTGTATTATAAGATGATGAACATCTACAAGCAGAAATAAAAGTAAGCAAAGCATTCTCTGCTTGTGCTGTTTCTCGCCTTTGGATGAGGGAGATCAAGTAATCCATGAATACAGCCTCACATGGGATTGTGATAGGTCCATTACTTGGCAATCCAAACTCTTCCTCCGCCATTCTCAAGAGCTCTCTGAATATGTAATTGTTAAGGTAAGCAATGGGGATGGAGTACCGGTTCTGATCAGCTGTGTAAATGACAACATGGCCTTTCTCTGTCACTGCAGATGAAGATGAAGAGCTGCTGCTAGTGCCTGTATTCACATTGTTTTGTGGGAGGGATACTCGTTTTCTTCCAATGGCAGCTCTTTTCTGCCACTTCCTTGCCATTCTGATGAGTTTTCTGGTGCTGATCATTATTGATTTTGTTGATATTCAGAAAGACAGAAGTGAAGGATACTGATGATGAAAGAACCTTTTTTACTGCTTGTGGTGAGTTGATGAAGCTGAATGAAATCAGTCACATATATAGTCAGCCAGCCATAAGGCGATGAAGACACTGCTTTAAATTGCCATAGTTTGATGTGGGATTTTAAGGGTGCAAGAACATGTGAAGTGATGATGCTTGAAGGATGACATTTCTTGATTTTCAATTTGGGCAGATTTCTTTTCCTGTAAAGTTGTTAGCCAACAATGCGTATGTCCAGGCTGCTTGGCAAGTTGTAACTCAAGTTTCTGAGAAGCATAATAAGAGGCTAAGGTTGGAAATAGCTTGTATTACAGACACAAAGCATCACCGGGAAAGAAGACATATAACGTGAAGAAATATGATGATCAGAAAGCTCTAATACATGTAAATTATGGAGTTGGATTTGTCAATATTAATAATACTATTATTGCCTTATGGTTCTTTGGAGTTTTCAGGTTTAACTATATATAAAAAGCATGGACCCTATATGTAAGCAAACAGTTTGACAGAGTGCACAATCAATGTGTACTATATATCAACCACCTAAAAACATAGCCATCTTTGCTCATCAAGTTTGACATGATCTTGCATAGTAAAATTTCAACACGAAATTGCAGCAATTGAAGAAGTTGCCTTGTTGGATTAAGAGTATATAACAGATATCTCATCATCCTCTTCAACTCACTGAAATCAAAACTTCAGTTTTCTTACCTTCCCTTTTCTGTTTCTACATATCAAGGAACCAACAATGATCAATAGAAGCAAATTCATGATCAGAATGGCCAAAGAAAGATTGTCATATAAACAAGGGAAATGTCAACAGTCACCACTTATGGCTGTTCATCTTCATCACCTTTTTGTTTATTTATTTTTTTTTAACAAACTTAGACTATGTGCTTTCTGTAAAAGAAATATCATGGTGCCAACTTGTTTATGCCTCTGTATATTTCTTATGACTAGTCACTCTCTCAATCAATTCTCTTAGCTACTCTTATCAATGATAGTTCCTCTGCACATGTTTTTGTCTCTCAAGGCCTTATTAGGAGGAGCATTTTGTGGTTCTTAAGATTATAGGGATAAATTTCCAAGCAGTCTGGACCCTAAATGTCTGCAAACAGCTTGACAAAGAAGAAATAGAGCTAATTGGAAACCACAAAATTTAAACGGAAATTCAGCCATTCTACTGAATGTAACACATGGCCTTGTCCCCTTTAGTATACGTTTTGGAATTGCAACAACCGAGACTCTCTATCTATATAACTGGTTTCTCATCAGCTTCTTCAACACATCTCAGCCAACAAACTACACTTGATCATTTCAATCTCAAGTCTTCCTTTCAATTCCCATTCCAGCATATATCAAGAAATCATGATCAGTACCAGAAAACTCATCAGGATGGCAAAGAAATGGCAAAGAAAAGCCGCCATCAGAAGAAAAAGAATCTCCTTCCCTGGAAACAATCAGACTAATGATGCTGGCACCAGCACCTGTTCCTCATCATCAACAGTAGCAGAGAAAGGCCATGTTGTTGTCTACACGGCTGATCAAAAGCGATACTCTTTCTTCAGAGAGCTCTTGCAAATGGCCGAGGAAGAGTTTGGACTGCCAAGTGATGGACCTATTACATTACCATGTGAGGCAATATTCATGGATTACTTAATCTCTCTTACCAAACGGCAGGCAACAAAAGACATCGAAAAAGAATTGCTTGCCTCCATCTCTAGTTATAGATGTTCATTGTCATGTACTGTGGATCAACTGGATAATAGCCAGCATACACTAGTACATTGTTTTTGAGTCAAATTGACTAGTTGTAAGTACATGCCTTTGTGGACAAATTAGTAGGAAATACACATTCTTTTACTTTACAATATTTGTCTAATTCATTTTAAAGAATAATAATTATGCCCACAAGTGAAATTGTTTCGTGCTGATCCTTAAAAGGTTCAAGAGAAGGCCATTACTGAAGGATGAAGGAAAGTTAAAATAAAACTGGATGAAGATTAATAGGCCATAGCACAATTAAACTTAATATTTGATCAAAAACCATTTTAATATCAGACTTGCATAACTCTGGGCTTTTGTTTTTCACTTTTCATGACCTTGTTTGCCCTGATCAAATAAATAATGATTAACTTTGAGGGCTGATCTTGTTATTCCAAATACTATGAAACTGCACATTATTAACCTTCAAATTTCACTAAATCTTGAATTTGTTACTTCAGAAAACAAAAGATATGAATAGCATAATGTTTCTTCCCTGCATTACACCTAAGCTAGAAATGCTTCAAAGCCTTCTATCTCTTTAGTCTATTTCAAAATGAAATAATATTTTTCATATTATAACCATCAAAAAGAACTTGTCAGAAATGTGTATTATCCTAGTAATTGATCAGAAGACAATGATGAACTTAGTGAACCCATATTCATACCCTAAATGGTAAATAGCATAAACTTTTGACATCAAAACCTGTTCCCTTTCTTCATGTTCCTGTTTTCTAATCAAGTGAATTCTTTTTATATAATTTATCATTCGATAACCTGACTGAGCTTAGCTTTTGTCCAAGCTGACAAAATAATTTGATCCGATCCTTGAGCAAACAATTCTTTTAAAAAAAGATCAAACATAATTACCAAATCAGAGTTGAAGCTTGTCACATAAACAAACATTTCATGATGGCATGTATTTACAAACTCTTGAACAACTCAAAAACAATAAACTACTTGATGCAATTGGCTATTGTCTCTATGATCTAATGACAAACATCTGCAAGAAGACATAGACATGAGCAAAGCTTTCTCTATCTCTGTTGTTGCACGCCTCTGGATTAAAGAGATCAAATAATCCATGAAGATGGCCTCACAAGGGATCGTGATAGGTCCATCACTTGGCAATCCAAACTCTTCCTCAGCCAATCTGAAGAGCTCTCTGAAGATGTAATTGTTAAGGTAAGCAATGGGGAAGGAGTATCGCTTTTTATCAGCAGTGTACACGATAAACTGGCCTTTCTCTGCCATGAGGGAGGAAGGTGAACTGGCACTAGTGCTTGCATTCTCATTGTTTCCTTGGAATAATGAAATCCTTTTTCTTCCAATGGCAGCTTTCCTTTGCCACTTTCTTGCCATTCTGAGGAGTTTTCTTGTGCTGATCATCATTGATTTCTTGAAAGGTATACAGAGGTAAATGAACAAAATGTGTTGCTTACACTGAGTTGAAGAGGCTAACTGAAATCAATAGCATATATAGCCCACGGGGCCAGAGACACTTTCATGATTGCTGCAACATTTCTAGGGCACATGAGCATGTGAAATTAGGCCAAGTGTTTGGATGAAGGTGTTGCTCAATCTTGAATTATTGATTAATTTCATTTCGGTGATAAATGTTTTTCATATGTTAAAGTAGTTAAGAAACATATGGGGTTGGTAAAAATTCCCTTTGGGACTTCTAGGATGCAAGACCATGTGAAATTTGGCTAAATGCATATGCTTTGTTCTGACATGTCTATATCTGTTGCCATTGAATTTTTCATTCAGTCCCAAATGGTGTTCTTATTCTGTGAAGTTGTTGGCTAACATATGGGTTCACAAGCTAAGGAAAATTGAAGCTGCAATTTGCTCTACATCACCTGTTCCTGTATATATATTTCTGCTCCCCCATCAGCTTCATCAACTCATCCAGGCAGTTACATTCTCCTCCACTTCTCTATTTTGGCATATCAAGAAATCAATCATGATTAGCACCAGAAAACTCATCAGAATGGCAAGAAAATGGCAGAAGAAAGCTAACATTGGAAGAAAAAGAATTTCATTCCAGAGAAACAATGAGAACACAACTACTAGCGACTGTTCTTCGTCTTCGTCCCCTCTGGCACGGAAAGGCCATTTTGTCGTGTACTCAGCTGATCAAAAGCGGTACTCCTTTTTTAGATTGATTCAACTTTTCATAACATTATCAGATCACAGCAAAAGATATCATAGAAATGAGTAAATGAGTCCTTTTTTATACATATAGACACCTTTTGTTTTAATCATTAATCCTTAATAGCATTATTTATTTATTATAATTATTATATGTGATTTATATATTTTTTCTTCTTGCAGATTAAAAAGAAAACGAAGTCTCTTTTTATTAAATTTTAAAGGAAGACAAGGAAATCCCATAGGCAGCCACCTCACCAATTGTTTTTAAAGAATTTTGATTTTAAAAATAATAAAAATGATGAAGAAAAGAAATTCTAATCGGCCTTGACTCCAAATCTTATTTGGAGTTTATTGAGAGTATTTTGATTTCTACAAAATCTCCTGCTATGTTGCTAGAGAAGTCATCAGCAAGAAGAAAAAAAACAAAAATCCAAATATGGTGAGGTTTGGTCCACTTGGCAAAGGGAATTGAATTAGTTTGTCAAATCATTGAAGATTTGTTCTCCGGAAGTTGATAAAGATAACTCGGAAATCTATAAGATAACTCAAAAATAATTCATTTCTTACCTTTATGTTTCTCTCTCTACAACTATCTCTCTAACTTCTCTCTAAAGAAAACATCTATCTTTCACATTCAATTGAATTTGGAATAACATATGGATCATTTTGAAGACTATGTGCAAGAAAATATCGTTTTTGAAGTAAGAAAATTCTTTAAATTTTTTTCCCGTTTATGTATCATTTTCGCTCAGATTGGCGAAATAACAAAGAACTTTCGTAAATCTGGGTGAAATTTTTAAAAAATTTCGCTCGGATAGGCAAAAATTCTTTGTTATTTTGGAAATCCGGGCGAAAATGATACAAAAAGGCTTTTTTTTTAACTGTTAATATTTTGGTTTTATATTAAAAGGATGATGTAGATCCGAATACGTTTGAAGAATTTTAGAACTGGAAGAATATGTTGATCACGGACATTTATTCACAACACATCAAATTTTCAATTTGAAAGTGGAGTTGGTCGATTGGGCAAAAGAAGCGGCGATGAAAGCCAACCCATATTTGATCATCAATTGGTACCTGAAATCAAGAACATCTGACCGTCGACCTTATGTTACATTGCATACGAGCGTGGAGGTGCAGTTAAAAAAAAAACACGAAGCCAACGGTCGATGATGAAGAAGAAGAGGTTCCCATCAAAAGGCGGGGTCTTTACAGGACTAAAAAATGTAGTTGTCCATTTAAATTAAAAGGTGAGCAAATGCCCACAAGTGAGAATTGGCAATTGTTCTTACATGATGGGATGAACAACCATAAAATGGTTGTCTACAATCACGATCATGCTCAGGCTGCAAGATTTATGGAGGAGCAGCTGAAACAGACTAAGCAATTTAGGAAGAGTCATGTGCCGCCACGTAATATCCTATAATTTTTCCGAGAACAAAATGTTGGTTGTGCAGTGAGGTATGTTAAAATTACTTTTAATAGTTTATTATAATATTTTAGATTTATTTTTTTCTCACACAAGAAAATTATTTTTATGATGTATCTAGTGCACAAGAAAATATACAATGTCGTTGCCAAGACTAAGAAGAATAGGATGCAGGGGCAAAACACGATAGAGGAAGTTCTTCACTTAAGTGCTGAATGAGGTTATACTGTCTTCTATAGAAACTGCGAGGACAACAACATACTTAGTGATATTGTCATTGCACACCCTATATCAATTGCAATGATCAGAACATGTCCATATATACTGATAATGGATACCACTTATAAAACGAACATGTAAATTTTTTGTTAGGCATTGTTAGGGTTTAGGGTTTAGGATTTAGGGTTTAGGGTTTTAGGGTTTAGGGTTTAGAGTTTAGGGTTTAGGGTTTTGAAATTATAAATCAGATTAATCATAACGTGTCCTCTTTATTTTAAAAAAAGGTACAATATGCCACTGTTGGAAGCCGTAGGGATGACGCTGACCAGTAAGAACTTTACTGTGGCAACTGCTTTCATGCACAATGAACAAGGTATGATGTACAGATGGGTCCTTGAACAAATTAAGCACTTATATGTTTCATCGGCTATGTCAACCGGCAACGAATCAATTGTTAATGATGGTGAACCAATTGTGATTATTACGGATAGAGAGAGTGGACTGATGCCTGTGATCGAAGATGTGTTTAGTAAACTATATCATATGCTATGTAGAAGGCACATCGATTATAATATATTGGCAAAATTAACTGAAATGGTTAAAGATGAAGAGGTCACAACTCGGTTCGTCAATGGCTCCTGGCACAAATTAATAAATGAAATCGAGGAGTCAGAATACTGTAGAAAATTAGAATTGCTGAAGACGAAGTGGCAAAGAAGGCCTGACTTTTTACATTATTTGTTTAACACATGGTTGAATCTAGTTGTGCATAAATTTTGAACAGTTTGGATATCTGAGGTTTTGCATTTTGGGGTTGAGACAACGAACCGTGCTGAGAGTGAACATTCGGTCCTCAAGCTATGGCTTTCAATGTGCCATGGTGATTTGGAAATCGTTTTCCTTAATATTGACTCTGTCATCGAAAGTCAAATAAGTAATAACATCAGTCATTTAGTTATAAAGAAGATATGGCTTGAGATAAAGAGAGCTTGTGAGATAGTTGATGATCCGCAAAACAAGTGCGGACAATATTTAAGGAAATCGCACGGACTGCCATGTGCATGTGAGTTGGTCGGACGGTACGAACATTTTTTCCCACTCCAGTTGGAAGATGTTTCAGTCTTTTAGAGAACACTAGAAATTGGGGTTGACATTTCCTCTACGCATGTGCGCGACATGGATTCCGAGATGCGTGATCTCACCTCTATATTGGATCAAATAAGTACGGATTCCGAAAGTCAGGGAATGTCGTCGTCTAATAAATGGGGTTTTATGTCCGATGTTGCCTAAAAATCTTGGTGCACCATTGACAAATCCCCTGAGCATGCATTCACGAAGGGATGACGGAAGACGAACTCAACCAAAAGGGATAAGTCTTACTGGGAGCACGTGTCCATTGCACATCGGAAGATAGGAAAGTCAAGCGGGTCTGGGTCGGGTTCTGGATTAGGTTCTGGTTCTAGGACTGGTTCTAGTTCACGTGGAAGAGGTGTACTCCCATAGGCGCCCAAGGGTAGGGATAGAGGACGTAGCAGTGGCCGAAGTAGTTTATCTTATGTTATAAATCCATCAGCCCCTTCAACATTCCTTTACATCGATGCATTTCCTGGGTTCGCGTATGAGTTTATCCATAACTGGAAAAATGTCATGGGTGATAGTAATTGTGGATTTAGGGTTGTGGCGAACTTTCTGTTTCGGGATAAAAACCAATGGCCTGAGATTTGTAGACAAATGACGTTTGAGTTGCAGCTTCATACGAACATGTATGCGTCACTATTTGGTTCAGTAGAACGTGCTTATGAGCTTATACAAAGGACACAGTGGTTTGAGAGACATGCACCTCTAGAGCATTGGTTGGATACACCGGATCACCTTTATGTCTTTGCAAATACCTTCAATTTCTGTGTTGTACTGGTTGCAGGTTTAGGGTCCACCACCTTATTGCCTTTGTATTCGAGTTTTACTAGTATTGCGGGGATACTGTGTATCGGCTACCTCTCGGAACAACAATATTTCACACAAGTTAGTTAACTGCGCAACTGGATCATTTAGTATTTTCATATACTTAATATTATGTTTGAAGAAGATATTTATTATACATTTTATTTTATATTATACAGCTAAAAATGAGAGATGGAGGCCCATTGCCTCCTTTGCACGTGCAATAGTAATATCATCGTGATATTCAAGTCAGCGGTTGGGCAGAGCCTTAGTTTGAATGGATTTCAGATTGGGTCAGGAGATTTTGTGCAGAAGTTCCACCCCGAGATCTTATTCATATAGATGTTATTTAGTATTGAGTTGTAGACGAGTTCATTATTTATATTATTTATATTGTAAATCCCATTTATTATTTACATTTAGTAGTTTAGAAATTGCATGTAACAAGTTAAACCTAAATGAAATCTTGAAATGGAACGTCCAATTTTGTGAAACAGAAACATTCGGACGACCTTTTAAAAAAAACGGTCGTTCGATTTTAAGAATCGCACCTCCGATTTTGTAAAACAGAAAGAACCAGAAGACCTTTTTAAAAAAAGGACGTTCAGTTTGAAGAATCGGACATTCAATTTCTTAAAATAGAAAGATTCGGATAATAGCTACAAAAAACAGACATTCAGTTTGAAGAATCGAACGTCCAATTTTGTAAAACAGAAAGAATTGGATGACCTTTTTAAAAAACGGATGTCCGATTATCGGACGTCCAAATTCGTAAAACTGAAATAATCGGATGAATTTTTTAAAAAATGGATGTCCGATTTCAAGAATCGGACGTCCAAATTCGTAAAATAGAAAGAATTGAATGACTTTTTTTAAAAAATGGACGTACGATTTCAAGAATCAGACGTTCAAATTCGTAAAACAGAAAGATTCAGACGAAGTTTTTAAATAAATGGACATCCATTTTTGAGAAATTATGAATAAACCTGTATATACAGATCAAACAAATAAAGGCAGCAATTCCAGAAACATAAAGAGTATAGTATCATAACAAAGTATTCAGTTAAACATTAACTAATATAAAGATCGATAATGCAGCTTCACCAATTTCGTTATCCTATCGTACCTCTGTTCTTTCCTAGCATCATCTCGGTCGTCTCACGAACAATCATGTCCATTAGAGTTGAGAGTGGCATAGGGGCATGAACTGGAACATGAAAACCACGTAGAGCATTCATAGGATTTTGTATCTTGGGATGACTGCGAGGGATAAACCACTGTAAATAATAGTTTGTGGTGCAACTGGGCGGTACTGCAGGAATGCTGGTCCATGTCTTTGTTAACAGATGTGATGGTGCCTCAAGCCACAATGCCTCTACAAATGTGTTCCTCACCACATACATCCTGTTGTTTGCTGGCCTACGAGCCTCTTTGGGTTGAATAGGATGTGTCGGAATGTATTGACACCACCCGAATTGTCGGACAACTCTGTCAAGCATGTATGCCTCAACGCAATCGAAATACGCAAGTATCCCGTGCCATGTGGAAACCCAAATGTCTTGGATCTCTTGAAGCTTGTAAGGGATCCATCGTACCTCATTAGCCGATATCATATCTATTCGTAGCCAAATGTCTAGCAATTTGTGCTCATTTTTATGACCCAACATTGGGAATTGCTGGATATATGGCTTGCAAGATTGAGCACCCAGTCTCACTGCAGGTGCAAACATTGGAAAGCACATGTAAATCCATGCTTGATAAACAGCATTTGTCAAACAAGCAAATTCATATAACTAATACGTTATTAAATAATATAATATATATACAATATAAGCTAAATATTGGGAATTCATTAGTAACACCTCAAGCAGTGACCAGCACCCAGCCAACTCATTTGCATCAACACGCGAGGCCTAACCAAGGTTCCTATACAAGTAGGCAAGCGTCGCAGCACTACATGCAAACCCCCACGGGATCGAATATCCTTGACGAGCTTCCAAAGTTTGGCAGGGATGATATTACCACTCTTATCATTGAATAGTGAACTACCAAGCAAATATTGGATGTAACATGCAGCCCTGTCACTAGAGGAAAGTCTGCTCCGGGGATCAGTGGCAACATCAAACAACTCCTACCCATTTATACCACCCCCGATGTATAAAATACCTAAGTCACTGTGAATAACAGCAATCATATGATCCTGAGAGTAATGAAGATCCACAGCCCTATCATAAGCAGGTACACTCAGTATTAACTCCACATCATGTAAGGTCACTATCATCTCACCCTAGGGCATGTGAAAACTGTTGGTGTCCGGCTGCTATCTCTCCACAAAAGCCGATAACAACGCTGAGTTGGGGTGCTGAAACATACAAGACCGCAAATGCACAAGTCCTGTCCCCGCCGCCAATTCTACTACCTCAGGATCACTAAGGTCCAACCTTGAAGTGCGATGTAGCCATCGCCACTTCAATAAACCTCGATCCTGAACATGAAACAAATAAATTAATAAAAACCAATACATAAGATACCCTAAAAAATATAAATAGTTGAGAAATTACTTATAACAAAAAAATTACCTGTCCACGCCATATACAACCAGCCACATGTCCACTTTATGATAGGATCGACAGAACCTCCCTCAGTTGGTCTTGTCAACTCCCAATCTAAACTCTTCTCTTTCTTCCTCTGGGTAGGTACCGGAACATCATGCGCTTTATTGAGTCTTTTGTTGCGATACCTTGAAATCTTACTCATAACCAACATGAAATGGCCGGTCAGCCCTTTGCCTTTTCCCAGACGAGGCCTACCGCCGGATGATGATGCAGGGGCCACAGGGGCCTCAGGTGCCACAGGTACAGGCTCCTGCTCATCTCTATCATCATGATCATCATCATCATCATGAACCTTCTGATCATCCTCTCTACCAATTTAGAGGGAACCAACCATGGCATGCTCTGGATCTAAACCCCTATCACCCTCAAACCCAACATCCTAGAAACCCTCCCTAGAAAAGGCTCAGAAGAAGAAACGCCATAATCTTGGGATGTGTAATCATGTGTGCTGTACGATGAAACGGGAAGGACACCGCCCGCACGCTGCTCGAAAAACTCAGCATCTAACTTCCTCCCAAGACCACTAAACTCATCAAAGGTTCCTAAACGTTAGATCTATAGAGTATATGAGGGCTAACAGAAGGAGCATGTACATAGGGATCATATAATTCGAGTGAGGGTTGAGATGGTGGATGTGAAAATCCATATATATCATATGGTACGGGAGTGTGTGGGCAGTGTGATGGGAGAGGAGGACGAGACCTAATCGTTATATGTGGTGGTTGGGTAGAAGACTCCGGTGCACCTGTATCATAATATATCCCAGTAGCAAATAGGATAGGAGTAGACGGGATATCAGGTGTATCGACCCCTTAAACCTCTAGATGAAGCTGTAACAGTACAACCTTCAACTCGACCAGTCTTGTCCGTCACAGGACCAAGATCATCATCACCTCTACGTGCGCCTGACCAGACCATCTATTATTTATTTAAACACATTCATAAAAAAATAGCATATATTTGCCTATTTAATTTATTGTGCATTATACTATTTTGTTTAATTACATTATCTATATCATTTCATTATGAGCATTTTTTTAAATTTGCTTCAATTTTTCTCTTGTATTATTAAATTATTTCGTTATCTTTTTCGAGTCCTTTATTATTTAATTTATATTTACTGTAACATTTATTATTATTTTATTACCTATTCTTAACGGAATTTATTATTTTATTTTTATTATTTTATTTCTTTTTCACTAATAATAATGTAATCAATAGTAATTAATTTATATATTATTATTTCTTATTAAAATTTAATAATCATTATCCTATTGGTACTATTAATTGACTTTAATTCAAATTATTATTATTTACAATATTAATTAAATACCAATGTTTAAATTATTATTTTCTTAAAATCATTGTTATTATTATTTTTCCTTCCAGAGAGGTTCACAACACTAAACACTAAGTCATAATAAAGAGAAATCATCAATTTACCACCTCCTTATAATTTCATAACATTGATGTAACAAATAAATTTAATTCACTCTAACCATATAAATTGATTCAAACTATAACATGAATAATTATAATAATTATACTTATGCTAACAAAATAATGAATGCACATTAAGATTCAAATTGTTCAAATAAACATAATTCATAATTATATTAAACAAACAATTATAGGATAAACCATTTTAAACAACTAATTACATATATTTTACATATATAAAATTTAATAACATTTGAAATAAATATGAAATTAAATTCAAGTTAAACTCCTTAAATAACATAACATTGACGAATTAAACATAATGATAATTTTACATATTTATAAACACAAAGGTAAAATATATAAAAAATATTTTTTTTTAAAAAAATTTTAGTCATACACTTTCGCCCAGGCTGGCGAAAACTATAATCAAATTCGCCCAGCCTGGCAAAAATAATAAAGACATTCGCCGCTGCCAGCGACATTCATGAAGATCTTCGCCGGATCGGGCGAAAATCTCTAATTTTTTCGCCGGTCCGGGCAAGAACATACGGAATTCGGCAAAAGCTTAAAAAAAATGGCTTTATTCGTTTCGATCCATGCTTTCAAGATCTAACCAATACAATTGTAAATAAATAAGTATAGATCGAAGTATTAACTTTTTTTTTTAACGATCGAATCTTCCTAGATCTGAGTTTGAAATTTGCACTTGTAGAGAGAGTTGAGAGGATTTTGTTTAGAGAGAAAAAGTTTGAGGTTGAAACTGAAAAATTTTAAATTTTTTGGTGTTATCCTTATAGGTTCCCGAATTACCTTTATTGACTCCATTGTTCTGTAATTGTAACTCATATAGAGCAAGTGACAACCATGTATATATAGCATGCACATAACCGAGTTAAGAGCGCTTCTCCTCCCTTGGAGGAGCTGCCGAAGACATTGAGCAGAGAGAAGCTATTCGTGTGGAGTTAAATTAGAGAAGAAGACACATACCTTCAAAATTCTGTTTCTTTCTTTTCCTTTAACCATGAACTAATGTTTTATTTAAAATCTTAATGAAGTCCTAGTCTTGTAATTTTTTATATTTTATTTTAGATATTTATTATATTATTTTATGTGATTGCATATTTTCGAATATTTATTGGTTTAGTTTAATTAATTCTTTGTGATTGTTCTTGTAGAATAATTATTTGAGTTATTTGTATTTTTATCTATGCTTAATCCTTATAGTCTTAGTATGCGAGATACGTGATTTTTGCAAATATATTGTAGGATTTAGAATTGAATAGTTCATACTAATTTTAGATGATTAATGTTATAAAATTGAATAATTTATGCTAATGGTTAGATAGATTATGTCTTGTATTTAAGCATAATATATTTCCTTAATGAAACGAAACTTGTAGCGTATATTACTACATAAAGGTCTAATCATTTTTCTTGAATAAAATTAAATCATTGTTGTATAGGTTAGCAGTAGATTCAAGGTTCCAAATTATTTTTTATTGGTTAAGCTCCCTTGGTTTTTATTTAATTAATTTTCTTTGTTGGCTTTAATTAATTTAGGAATATTTTAGGTAGTAACTTGATTTTTCTTATAAAATTAATTTAAGAAGCTAATAATTTATGTGGTTCGACACTCTTTTACTTGTCATTAATCTTGTGCACTTATAAATATAGAGTTTAAAACTTTATTAAAAAAATCCCGACTAACGAGACTAACGAGAACAGAAGTGAAAAACAAAATCTTCAAGTTATATTTGCAAAAACAGTGTGGGAGTGTTTTGCTTCTGATTAAATTTTATCTATAGCATGACAAGTAGGTTCTTTCAGTTTTTTGTAACTGTCCTTCAATTACTTATGCCACTCTTGAACATTTTGATCTTTACCAGCAATAAATTTCACTTGTGAAGTATTGGTTTTGCACTAAAACAAAATTTAAGTTCAACTGGTAAAGAATGTGTAACTTTTTTCCAAAAAAATCGATGTCTGCAAAACTGATTGAAACTGAACTAATTTTGAATTTAGAAATGTATATTTTCTATTAAGATTTCTCAAAATCATCATGTATGTTATGTATATAAAAGCTCTTCCGAATCAAACTCAAAAACCAATGTACTAGTCAATGCTGCCTCTTCTCCAATTGGTTTTTTTTCAGGGCTCGACCCTGAGTTTAGAAAGTCCAAGATCGAACTGGGTCTTTTTCTAGTCTTGGCCATAATTCACAACCATTGTGCATTATCTGTAATGATAACGCATATCAGTTAATCAGCTTATGTGGCTGATAACGCACACTGGGTGTGAGTTATGACGGGGATAACACATACTCGTTGTGCGTTATCAGCCACGTAATTAATTTTTTTTAATTTTTTTAATCTTTTTTTAAATTTTTTTAATTTTTTTTTAAAAATGTTTTTTTTATTTTTTATTTTGTTTAAAATTTTGTTATTTAATTTATTTTATTTTTTTGAATGAACATTTTTTTATTTAATTTTATTTTTATTTTTTTGAATGAACATAATTGTATAAGTTTTTTTTTTTAGTAATTTGTTTAATGAATTATTTTTTTTAATGAAAATTTGTTTTGGGAAAACTTATAATTGTATAATTTTCTTAAAAAGACTGTATTTATTATATTTAACTTATTTTGTGCTATTTATATCATTTTCTTGGAAAATATATTTACATTTTGACCATTTAATCGCAAGTTATTTGAAGAAGTAATGGTAAAGAAACTGTAAAAATTTCGAGCAATGATGTAGTAATTAGAAGAAATTGAAAGAAAAATTTCACTAATATAAACATGTTTTATTACAACTATTTCAAGAAAATGTCAAACATATACATTGCTTGGTCCGGGATTATTACAATTTTTTCTATTATGTCCCGGCATGCGACATCTACCACATCTTGGGGGAAAATCCGGATTTATATAATCCATTTCCCCCTGAAATCGCTTGCCTTGTTTCCTACCCCATTCCTTTTTCATATTTGGAGGATAGAATGTAAAATTAAAAGGGACATCCCTCCAAAAGTTCTCACTCAAGACCGGATGAAAATTTGCTTGGTAACATATGAGCGAGACTTCTGCCCGCTACAAATCAGATGGAACCAGAGGTCAGTCATAATACGGGAGCCACATAAACTGTCATGTGAAAATTCAAAGTCAATAGAAATATAAGTACGATAAAAAAACACAAATAATTACAAATAATACAAGCTATTATAAAGCAAACCTGGTCAGATGGCATAAAATCTAACTGGTCTCTGTATGTAATCAGAGTGTGCGTAGGCAGCTGGCTACAATCAAATGCTGTGAACCATATTGCGCCAAGAGGAGCAAGAGGGTCGGCCATAATCTCAGCCATCAGCTGGGGTCGCAATGTAGGTATACGCTATCACGCCCAAATCTGAACTAAAACCAAGGCCCCTCCTATCTGTTGTGCACCTCCTAAAGCCGCCGTGCACAGCTGCCTATATAGAAACCCAAGAACGCAACTACCCCAGCTATATGTCTTGATAGCATCAAAATCCTCTAACAAACTAAGGTAGCGCAAGTGAACCAAATTCCTGGAGAAGTCGAGAAGCATGTGTCCGCCAATAAGTAAGAAAATAAATCCATGGGCGCGCAGGATTAGATCCTCGTCGGTCTCTGAACCGGTGAACGCTCTCAGGATCCATGCTTCCAATGGTTCCTTCTTCACTTTGTACCCGGAAAAGTGGTTGAGAGACAACCGCACACCAAGAAGTCTCTCGATAACGTTAATCCAGTATTGTTTAGGGTGTACACTCCAGCTAGGCCCGATAACGACCGTGCTGTCTAACCCTAAACCCCACAACGTCTGTACATCTTGGAGTGTAATTGAGACTTCACCGAACATTAGATGAAATGTGTAGGTCTCCACTGCTCGACTAATGCGGTGATAAGTGCGTGGTCCAATCCAATGTAATTACACCTAAAGACTCCCCCCAACTCGGTTCTACCAATAATCTCAACCAATCTACGGGGAGCTGCACTATAGCACTGGAACAGGTTGCGCCCAAAACGCCTACACTGAAGGTCAGTATAACATGTCTCCCGATCCCCACTCCAGATCAAACCGGATCTGTGCTCGTGCTGTCTGGATAAGACGTCAGTGACAATGGGCCCCGGATGCACATGCACTGGTACTTTTTCCATCTACATTAATCATGTTTTCCAGATAGTGTCAACATCTATATGTTAAAATTAAAAAGTTTTGAACATATTCTAATTCCAAGAATATTAAGATTTAATTGTTATTACGTTTAACGGTTGTAAAGTTTATAGTTTTACGTTTTCATATTTCCAAACTTTTTAAGGTTTACTGTTACGTGCTATTATCGAATAACAGTTTGAAGATTTTTCGTTTCTTTAAAATATTGAGGTTTTTATAATGTACCATGTAGAATTTGAATATTCTGATTTTAAGTCTTTTAAGGTCCATTATAGTATATTTTATAGGTTAGAAAATTACTACTTCATAAATTCACTATTACGGTTTTGTATTATTTAAATTTTACATTTTGTAAGTTACAAAAAAAACTCTAAACCCACTATCTCGTTTTAAATGCAAAAAATAATTACATGCATAAAATGAACAAATTTGTACAAATTTATTAATAGCTACAATTTTAGACATAGATCCAAACCCCAGTTTCAAAAAAAAATTTAATGTAAAGTTTCGGATTTTAATAATACACTATTACGGTTTTGTATTATTTTGGGTTTACAACTTTTAAGTTACAAAAAGTTTCGATATTTTCTATTGTTTAAAAAAATAAAAATTAAAAATACCGAATTACAAGTTCCCAAACTTTCTAACATTCAAATTAATTATCTAAATAATTGAAAAATTTTTTCTAATAATCATAAAGTAAGAAAGTAAACCGAATTATCCAAATAAATTCATGAAAAAAAAAAACCCCTAAACCCACTATCTCGTTTTAAATGCAAAAAACAATTACATACATAAAATTAACAAATTTGTACAAATTTATTAATAGCTACAATTTTAAACATAAATCCAAACCCCACTTGCACAACCAAAAAAAAAAAAAAAACATTAATGTCAAATTTTAGATTTTAATAATAGATTTTTAAGTTTTGTATTATTTAAATTTTAGAATTTTTAAGTTACCACAACAAAGTTTTCATACTTTCATATTTTCATATTTAAACAAGGTTAAAAATATCGAATTACATGTTCCCATATTTTCTACTCAATAATTTATACGAAATATGCAAAATAATTATCTAAATAATTAAGAAAAATTTTCTAATAATCATAATGGCATAATGGTAAGAAATTAAAAAATCAATTGTCCAAATAAATTCATGAAAATAATACATCACACTAATATCACTTTTTTAAATTAAAAAATAATTATGTACATAAAATTATCAAATTTGTACAAATTTGATAATAACAACCATTTTAAACACAAATCCAAAACCCAATTCCACAAAAAATAAATTACTTCAAATTAATAAATAAAATTCATAAAAAAATTTAACAAACAACAAATAAAGAAATAATTTCACTTACTAAATAATACACAAACAAAATTTTAAATAACTAAAAACTAACCGAAAATTTAAAATGCAGCTTTACCACTCCAAATATTTAATAACCTTCATACTCCAAAGAAATTCTCCCAAATCTGTAAATTTCGAATTAAAATACAAAATTATTACAAGAATATAAATCAAAGTATAATAAAAGAATAAAAAAAATCAAAGGAAGAAAAAACACTTACCGAGCGGCGACGGAGGAAAACAGAAAAATTGAAGCGGAGAGACTGAAAAAAAGGAGGAAGAAAAATGGGGCAGAATATAAGAAGAGGATGCTGGAAGGATGAAGAGAGGGAAGAGTTGAAAAAAAAAATTCAGGAAGAAGCTATAAGGAGGAAGGTGCTGGAAAAATGGGGGAGAAGAAGAAATAGGGAGGCTGGAAAAAATGGGGGAGAAGAAATAAGGAAGAAGAAGAAAAAGGGAATGGGCGGCCGAAGAAGAAGAAAAAGGGAAGGGGCGGCCGCGGCTAGGGTTACCACTTTATAACGTGATAACGTAGATCGATTGTGCATTATCACCCTGATAACGCATAATTGCTGTGCGTTATCAAAGTTGATAACGCACAATCATCGTGCGTTATCGCCACATCAACGCCAAACGTAATTAGCGCGTCAAAACTCGGTGATTAGGGATAACGCACACTTATTGTGCATTATCTCCTCTGATAACGCACATTCAGTGTGCGTTATGGCCTATCCAAGAAAAAAAATAGGCTACTTTAATGCCTAATAATTTCAGGTGGGCCAGGCCTAAAAAAAAACCTCTCCAATTCATCAGCCATACAATGTATGTACTTCTATTGCTACCCTCCCTTTGAATTGGAATTGGACGATGAGTGACATCATCATCAACTCAAAAGCTCTCTTTGCACCATTCCAGCAATCCTTTTTCCTCCATCCCTGCAGACACATAGCAAATCTAAAATCAGTGTATCACAACTACACATTCAAAAAACTCCTCCGCACCTCACGTAGAAATAAAATCTCCAAAATGAAAACTACAAATAATGTCTTCGGTAGAGAAACTACAATTTTTACTTTAGAATATACTTTAAGGTTGCGTTTCGTTCCTAGAATTGGATTGGAATTGGAATTCTATAGAATTCTATAGATTTCTAAGAATTATAATTCCAATTCTTTTGTCTGGTAAAACATATAATTATTATTGAATTCATTTTTTAATTCTAATTTCTTTGTTTGGAAGTCCAAAAAATTATAGAATTAGAATTTAGAATGTAAAATATATATTTACTCAAAATGTATACATATGTATAAGAGTGGGAGCGTGTGTATGTTTTCTAGAAAGATCGAAGTGTCGTGAATTCTAGAAAGAGAAAGTGAATGTGAATTCTAGAGAGAGAAATTGTTATAAATTTTAGAGAGAAAAAGTGTTTTGATTTTCCAAAGAAAGAAAGTATCACGAATTTTTTGAGATAAAATGTTGTGAATTTTAGAGAGAGAAAGCGTCATGAATATTTAGAGAGAGAATGTACCGGGAATTTTAGTGAGAGAAAATATCGTAAGTTTTATATAGAGAAGGTGTCGTGAACTTTAGAGAGAGAAAGTGTCATGAATTTGAAAGAGAGAAAGTCTCCTAAATTTTAGAAAGAGAAAGTATCGTGAATTTTAAAGAAAAAAGTGTCGTAAATTTTAGAGAGAGAAGGTGTCGTGAATTCTAGAAAGAGAAAGTATCATGAATTTTTGAGAAAAAAAAGTGTCATGATTTTTAGAGAGAGAAAGTATGGTGAATTTTTAATGAGAGAAAGTGTCGAAATTTTTAGAGAGAAAAAGTGTCTGTCAATTTTAGAAAGAGAAAGTGTGCATGAGAAAATATGAATATTACAAAATTGTATAATTAAATAATAGAGGTAATGAATATGAAAATCTTGTATAATTGGAATTGTAATTCTTAGGTTTTAATTTGGAATTGTAATGGGTGGATTTCGTAGAATTGAAATTGGAATTCAAATATAATTCCATAATTAATGGCTCAACTACAAAAGAATTCCAATTCTAATTCTAAACCCTTAATTTTATGGCACCAAACACAACTTAAATGTATGGTATAATACAAATTTATCCAAGAAAATCCAAACAACCATGCATATTAACCCAAATACAACTAACTTCTCTCGAATTCAATTTGAAAAAGTTTACACTGGTTCAATTTGATTCACATCCTCCCTTGATCGAGACATAAGAATTATACAATCCCTATAAACATATGAAACAACTAATTTGAACTCTATCTCAAACTCACTAGTACAAATTGGATAGTGAACTAGTAATTTTTTTCTTTTCTCGGGATGAGTGAATTTTACACTCTATCTCACCCTCTTTTTTTATTTC
This sequence comes from Catharanthus roseus, assembly GCA_028651295.1. Classification (NCBI taxonomy): domain Eukaryota; kingdom Viridiplantae; phylum Streptophyta; class Magnoliopsida; order Gentianales; family Apocynaceae; genus Catharanthus; species Catharanthus roseus. The sequence continues at coordinate 14,587,436 of JAPQWS010000168.1, read as the reverse complement.
TTTGATTGGATCTCCATCCTAACCATTTTTTTTCCCGTTAGATGAGTTTTACCCTCCGCTCAACTTTTCTTTTGATGAGTCGCTTTCTAATCTCCATCTCATCCTATCCTATTCAAAACAATAAAAAAAATTTTTAATCTCGAAATTTGTCAAAACTTACTTTCTTCTATAGTATTTTCATGATAGCTTGTATTTTACAAACTCTGAAAAATGATCGAGCTACTCAGAAACAATAGACTACTGGATGTAATTGGCTATTATCCATATCCAGTGATGAAGATCTAGAAGAAATCGACACAAGTAAAGCTTTTTCTATGTCTGCATTTGCACGCTTTTTTTATTAGAGAGATCAAGTAATCCATGAACACAGTCTCACATGGGATTGTGATAGGTCCATCGCTTGGCAATCCAAACTCTTCCTCAACCATTCTCAAGAGCTCTCTGAAGATGTGATCAAGATCGTTGGAGGAACAATACCGAATCCCGAGAATGCTCCAAAATCTTTTCGATTACTCGTTCGAGAACTACGATCTTTAGCTTTGGAACTGAATCATTTCCTTGTATTTGAGAAGAATTTCCAGATTAATAGGAAGGAAGCTTAATCGAAATGAATCAGAATTTTTCTTCTATGATCGATCGGTATAAACATCAACAACTCCGAATTGGATCAGTTTCTCCTCAACAAATAAGTGCCTGGGCCACTAAAATCCTGCCTAATGGAGAGATAGTTGGAGAGGTGACAAAACCCTACACTTTTCATTACAAAACCAATAAACCGGAAAAGGATGGATTATTTTGTGAAAGAATTTTTGGACCTATAAAAAGTGGAATTTGTGCTTGTGGAAATTATCGAGTAATCGGAAATGAAAAAGAAGACCCGAAATTTTGTGAACAATGCGGAGTCGAATTTGTTGATTCTCGGATACGAAGGTATCAAATGGGCTACATCAAACTCGCATGTCCAGTAACCCATGTGTGGTATTTAAAGCGTCTTCCTAGTTATATTGCGAATCTTTTAGATAAATCCCTTAAAGAATTAGAAGGCTTAGTATACTGCGATGTGTGATTTGATCGAAATTCTGATTTTACAGATTCGAAATGAGAAACTGTCATCCCAGTCAAATTGGGATGCCCTGGACCTGACATGTTGCTCGGGAGGAGTAACATGAAGCTCAGAATTAGATTTAGGGGTATATGTAATCAATACTCCCAAATAAATAAAAAGGGGAATTGATCTATGGTCGATTTCGGAACAAATAAATAGAAATTTCTATTTCTAGCTCGTAAAAAAGACTTTTTTGTTTTGTCGAATTAACTATTTCCCTTTGGAAAGAAATTATGTTCAAGTAAGCAAATATGTCATGGTTATAGAAGTCTATTTATCGCGTATAGACTTTAAGGACATCATTGGATAACCATCGAGGTGAAGTCGGGGCCTAAAAGATCTAATGGAACAATACATAGACAAGGAAATCTCTTCTGAATTACAAAGTACTCTCTAAATTCTTACTTAATTCTTAATAATTAAGGTAGTTGTTAGCCCTAAGGGCATTAATACTTATGTTTTGATTATGATTAACATATGCTTGTGTGAGTATTTTAGCTAACCTTTCATAGAACAAAAGAAGCACCTGTGAAGTCTCAAAGACTACAAGCAAAAGATCTTGTTGATGAGGGCAAAATGGAGAAGAAGAGACCAAGCCATTACAAGATCAAATCATTGGAGACATTGAAGACATTGAAGGCATTGTCTATGCTAGAATGGAATTAGGTACTACCTTGTAAAACTCCCTAGTCTTACTCTTTGATTATTGATCATATATGAAGCTCCTTTTACGATTTTCTCAGAAATAAAACTTTTGTTAAAATCTAAGTATTCTTGACTGAAGTTGTGATGTTTTTGGAAGGTTTTTCTTCTCTTTAAAATGATTGTCAAGAATAAATGTTTTTGAAACAATGAAGAAAGTTTTTGTCTTAAAAAGAAACTTGGCTGAAGAAACAAAAATTCGGTCATCCGGTTTTAGAACCGGTCGTCCGATTTTTCTTAAATAAAAAATTCGGCAGTCCGTTTTTCAGATGAACAAGTCCGAATCTTTCGGTTTTTAGAACCGGTCGTCCGATTTTTCTCTAAATCAAAAAATCGGCAGTCCGCTTTCCAACTGAACAAGTCCGAATCTTTCTGTTTAAAGAACCGATCGTTCGATTTTTACATTTACTGTATAAAATATTACCGTTGCACTGAATGCAACTGTCATTTTTTTTAAGACAGTATAAATAGACTTTATGATCAGCCATAAAGCAGAAAAGTTTGGTGAAATATTCATTGTGAACATTTAAAACTTTCAAGAGCTTCAAAAGCACATTTATTGCAAACACTTTTCATTCCAAAAACAAAAATCTTCTTGAGCTTCATTATTGATCATCATCAAAGAAGAAGAAAGGAGGAGCTTGTAGAACATTTCATTGAGTTGTACCTATTATTTCTCAAGCTCAAAAGTGGTAATATTGTTCTTAAACCTATCCTTTTCTTTTATTGATATCAAAGGTTTGTGTTGAAAAACCCTTTGGGTAATCCTTTGATTTACATTGTGTTGTGATTTGAGGTTGTGTGCAAAACCCTTGTAGGGTGATCCTCATATTTGTAGTTGGTATATCTTTGTGTTTTTAGTGGATTTGAAAAATCCTTTGGTGTTGACTCAAGGTAGTGGATGTAACTCTTTGAGAGAGTGAACCACTATAACTCCTTGTGTTCTTCTTTAAGCTTCTTACTTGTCTCAACGACAAAATTTGGTTTGGTTTGGAATTTTATTAAAAGATTTTTAGAATTCTCTTTCAAACAAAATTGGAGGTTTATCCTTTAATTAGCAAAGAATTTTCGATAATTAGCCAAAAACCTTATTCACCCCCCCCCCCTCTAAGGTTTTTCAATTGGTATCAGAGCAGGGCTTCTTAAGAAAGGACTAACACCCTTGAAGCAAAAGATCTTTACTTTACTATGGCAAATAATTCTAGTTTACCATATGTAGAAGGCTCTTCTACAAATAGACCTCCTCTTTTTAATGGAACAAACTATACTTTTTGGAAGTCTCGAATTAAAATATATATTTATTCTATTAACTTTGACTTGTGGAGCATTGTAGAGAAAGGTCCTTACATTCCCAAAATAAATGGAGTAGCCAAGAAGGTTGAAGAATTTGATGAGTTCGACTCAAGGAAGATGACTCTAAACTTTCAAGCTATGAATATTCTTAGTTGTGCCTTGGATGCAAGCGAATATAATAGAGTGAGCGGATGTGATTCGGCTCATGAAATTTGGAAGTTACTTGAAGTAACTCACGAAGGAACAAATCAAGTAAAGGAGTCAAAGTTGGCTATGTTGGTGAGAGACTATGAGCTATTCATGATGAAACAAAATGAGAGCATTAGTGACATGTTCACAAGGTTCACCAATATCACAAACGGCCTAAAGGCATATGGGAAAGAGTACTCAAGAGGAGAAGCTAATAGAAAAATTCTTGATGCACTTCCAAAAGCTTGGCAACCAAAAACACTAGCTATTGAAGAAACAAAGGATTTGAGACTACTTCCTATTGAAGAACTCATAGGATCACTACTCACCTATGAAATGAAAATAAAAAGATTGAACGAAATGGAAGATGAAGAAAAAGGAAGAAAAGGCATTGCACTCAAGGCAAATGAAATGATCAAACATACTCATCAAACAATGAAGATGAGGTTGATGATGATGAGGAAATGGCATTGATAATGAGAAAATTTAAGAGATTCTACAAGAAAGGTTTCAACAATAGAGAGAAGAAACCTCCACTCAAGAAAGGAGGACAAAGCTCATCACTCTTCAAAGCTAGGTGTTTTGAATGCAGTAGCACCGATCATCTTGTAGCCGATTGTCCCAAGGCCCTTGAAAAGGAAAAGGGAGCTTTAGAAGCCAAGCTTGAGGCATTAAAGAAGAAGAAGAAAGGCAAAGGCCTAATAGGAACTTGGGATTAAGACTCAAGTGAAAATGAAGAAGAAGAAAAGGCCAACATATGCTTCATGGCACTAGAAAATGAGGTACAATCTTCACTTCCTAACTCTTCTAGTATCCTTGATGATGATTGTGATGTTGATCCAAGCATAATGCTTATTGAAATGTATGATGAGTGCAAAAAGGTTACTAAACGAAACAAAGATTTAAAAAGCAAAACTCAATTTTTGTTAGATGAAAATTCAAGACTCATTTGTGAAAATAAAACCATTCTTGAATCCTTGGAAGTTTTGAAGAAAGAAAAAGAGTGCTCAAATGATGACTTTCAAAAACTTGTTTTAGAAAATAAAAACCTTTGTGAAAAGATTTCCTTTCTTGAAAAATGTTTGATTGATTATGATGTCTAAAAGAAAAAGGTGAGTGATCTCACTCTATGTGTTGAAAAATTCACAAAAGGAAAAGAAAACTTTGAAAAACTTCTTGGCTCTCAAAGATCGCCTTTTGATAAAAATGGTATTGGATATACTCATTCAAATATTCTCTCAAAACAAACACGGTTTGTAAAGGCTTCATCATCTCACTCACACCTTTGTTGCACCTATTGTGAAAAGAGTGGTCATAAAGCCACAAAGTGTTTTTTAAAGAAAAAGATTGAAAGAGGAGTGAAAACCATTTGGAAAGTTAAAGAAAATCAAACTAACGTCCATGGACCCAAAAAGATGTGGGTACCAAAAATCATTTCTACTTCTTCTTTTGTAGGAACACAAATCAAGGCCATCTAAGTGGTACTTGGATAGCGGATGTTCAAGGCACATGACCGGGGACTCATCACTTATGAGCAATCTCAAAGAAACCGAAAGTGGATTTGTCACTTTTGGAGATAAGAACAAAGGAAAAATCATTGGTATAGGGAATATTGGTAACGATTCTTCCTCTCTCATTAAGGATGTTCTTCTAATTGATGGTCTTAAATTCAATTTGCTTAGTATTAGTCAATTATGTGATAGTGGAAAAAAAGTTGTTTTTGAAAGTGATTCTTCCTCTATCATTGATAAGCATGAAAACAAAATTATTTTTGTTGCCAAAAGAGTTGGAAACGTCTGTGTCTTTCATCTTGAAGATTTTCTTTCCCAAAACTTGAAGTGTCTCTCGGTTCATGATGATGATGCATTTTTGTGGCATAGAAGACTTGGTCACGTTAGTATGGATTTATTAAACCAACTATCTTCAAAAGAACTTGTTAGAGGCCTACCAAAACTTCACTTTGAGAAAACTAAACTTTGTGATGCTTGTCAATTTGGAAAACAAATTAAGACCTCTTTTAAACCAAAGAAAATGATTTCAACTTCAAAACCTTTGGAACTTGTTCACATGGATTTATTTGGACCAATTAGGACCACTAGTGGTAAGAGGTATGCTTTTGTTATTGTTGATGATTTCTCTAGATTTACTTGGACTTTGTTTTTGAGTAAAAAAGATGAAGCTTTTCATGAGTTTGTTAAACTTTTTAAAAGAGTTCAAACCTCCCTTGATTGTAAATTGATCTCTATGAGAAGTGATAATGGGAGAGAATTTAACAATCAAGATTTTACAAAACTTTGTGATGATTTTGGCATAACACACAATTTTTTCGGTCAGCTAAAATCCCCACAACAAAATGGTGTTGTGGAGAGGAAAAATCGCACTTTACAAGAAATGGCAAGATCAATGCTTTGTGAAAACTCCCTTCCTAAATACTTTTGGGCCGAGGCCGTTAACACCGCATGCTACATTATGAATCGTGTTATCTTGAGACCTTCATTAAAGAAAACTCCCTTTGAACTCATTTTTAATAAAACCCCCTCAATTGGTTATTTTAAAGTTTTTGGATGCAAATGCTTTATTTTAAACACCTAGGACAATCTTGGAAAGTTTGATCGAAAATCCAATGAGGGAATTTTTCTCGGTTATTCTTCAAACAAAAAGTCTTTTAGAATTTTTAACAAAAGAACCTTGTGTGTTGAAGAGTCCATTCATGTTAATTTTGATGAAACTAACATTTTGGACAAGAAAGTTGATGATGATGATGATATAGATAACACTCTTAGTAACCAACCATTGTACACTCAAGCAATGGAAGAGCATGCTATGGAGGAAGAAGGGTATGAAGAAAAACAAGAAAACGATCAAGAAACTCAAAATCTTCCTCAAGATGTGATATATCCAAAGGGACACTCCAAAGATGAAATTATTGGTGATGTATCTCAAGGGGTAAGAACAAGAAGGTATTTTATCGATAACTTTGCCCTATTATCACAAATTGAACCTAAGTTTATTGATGATGCTTTATGCGATGAGTTTTGGATTATTGCTATGCAAGAGGAGTTAAAATCAATTTGAAAGAAACAAAGTTTGGACTTTAGTCCCTAGACCACATAATCACCCCACTATTGGCACAAAATGGGTTTTTCGAAATAAACTAAATGAATCCGGAGAAGTCATTAGAAACAAAGCTAGACTTGTTGCCCAAGGATTCAATCAAGAAGAGGGCATAGATTTTGATCAAACATTTGCTCCGGTTGCTAGACTTGAATCTATTAGGATGCTTTTAGCTTTTGCTTGTTTTAAAGGATTCAAACTTTTTCAAATGGATGTTAAAAGTGCTTTTCTAAATGGTGATATTGAGGACGAAGTTTATGTTGAACAACCTCCTGGTTTTGTACATGAAAAATTTCCAAATTATGTTTACAAACTCTCAAAAGCACTCTATGGTTTAAAACAAGCTCCAAGGGCTTGGTATGAAAAGTTAAGTGGTTTTCTTCTTTCAAATAACTTTTCAAGGGGTGTAGTGGACACTACTCTTTTAACAAAAACCTCTTGTAACAATGATCTTCTTCTTGTCCAAATATATGTTGATGACATCATTTTTGGTGCTACTAATGTCTCTTTATGTGAAGAATTTGCCTCACTTATGCAAAAAGAATTTGAAATGAGCATGATGGGAGAATTGACGTACTTTCTCGGCCTCCAAATCAAGCAAACAAAAGAAGGAATCTTCATAAATCAAGAGAAGTACACCAAAGAACTTCTCAAAAGATTTGGGATGAGCAATGCAAAAGGTATCGGTACTCCTATGAGCTCGTCATTGAAGCTTGACAAAGATGAAAAAGGTAAAACTGTTGATGAAAAGACATATAGAGGTATGATCGGTAGTTTACTTTATTTAACGGCTAGTAGGCCGGATATCATGTTTGTCGTATGTCTATGTGCTAGATTCCAAGCTTGTCCCAAGGAATCTCATTTAATAGCTGTAAAACGTATTTTGAGATACTTAATTTCATCATATGATTATGGCTTGTGGTACTCTAAACAATCTTGTTTTGATCTTATTGCCTACACCGATGCGGACTACGCCGGATGTAAGGTAGAAAGGAAGAGTACAAGTGGAAATTGCCAATTCCTGGGGGGATGCTTAGTATCTTGGTACAGCAAGAAACAATCGTGCGTGTCCCTATCAACCGCCGAAGCGGAATACATCGCAGCCGGTTGTTGCTGTGCTCAGGTACTTTGGATGAAACATATATTAATTGATTTTGGTATTCCCTTTAAGTGCATACCTATCATGTGTGATAACACTAGTGCCATAAACATTTCCATAAATCCTGTGCAACATTCAAAAACAAAACATATTGAAATCAAACATCACTTTATTCGAGATCATGTTGCTAAAGGTGATGTATCTTTAGCATATATTTGCACAGAAGATCAAATTGCCGATATTTTTACAAAACCTCTTTCAGAAGATCGCTTTTGCTATTTAAGAAAATTACTTGGTATCGGGAAATTTAATGAGTAATGTGTTTGCTTGTATTATTTGTTTTTCCCTTATTTCTGCCTTGCTGATATTTTTCAAAAAATTCGGACGCCTTTTTTAAAATTAGGACGTCCGGTTTTAAAACCGGACTCAGACTTTTCCTTTCAAAAAAATTCCAGAGATATTTGGACTATCAAACCAGACGCCTGCACAAAAACTCGGACGTCCGAATTCTTCAAAAATCCAAAAACTGGAAGACCGATTTTAAAAAACGGTCGACCGACTTCAACAATTAGGGTCGGGTCTGCGGTTTAAAATCAGAATTTTCTCAAAACTCCTCACATTTTTCTCTCAACTCTCTCTCACTCTCTCGACCGAAAACCCTCTCCTCACAAGGCCCATCCGATTTCTTGTTCCGATTTTCAATTTTCTTCTTCTTTTTCTTCAAATTCATCTCTCATCACAGCAAAGAAGCTACATTTTTCTCTGATTACTACAATCTACCAATCTCAAACTCTTCATCTCCTCTCAAAACCCTACCTAAGAAATTCTCCAAAATGGTTAAAACAAAGAATGCTCAAGTTGGTGAAGGGCAAAATCCTGAAGAAGGAGGCACTAGTAGAGGGAAAGGAAAGGGAAAGAGAGTACCTTTTGGAACTGGTGCTTTTGCAGCTAGGGTTTCTAGAGTTTCAGAGAGGTTTATTTCAGTGGAGGCTGCCAGGTTTGAAGAATGGACTAGAAATCGACGGAAAATTGCTCCGGGTCATAGGGTGGACTTACATGATATGCAAGGTATGGAGGCTATCCCTCATCTTTCTGAAATGATCGGTTGGATACCTCTGCTGATTGTAAATGAACTCTATTATGTGGATATGATATATGAATTTTATGCTAATCTCCACAAAGGAAGAATTGAAAAAGTGGATAATGTCCCACATCAATGGATTGTAACTAGAATTGGGGGAAGGGATATTGCATTTGATGATAGACTGATAAATGAAATTTTGGATACCCCTAAAGATGGTATAAGATTTTACACCAAGAACAAAAAATGCTTTGATCCAAATTTATACAGTGAAAAACGGTTTGCAGAAATTTTCACTAAGGGAGAGATTTTAAAAAGACATGATGATAGAAATGTTAACAAACTGGATGCTTATGGGAGAGTGCTCCATCACATGATCTCTAACATCATCATTCCCAATGTTGGGCATAAATCATCTATCACCAACATGCACGCATTTGTGATGCTAGCCTTGCATGAGCATATGAGAATGAATTTTGGATTTATGGTTATTGAACATATGCTAGCTGCACAATCTTCCTCAATGAATGCTTACCGTATGGTTGCTTTATTACAAAAATCCTCCAACACTTTGTGATCAATTTGGTTGGCATGGGTAATCACATTGGACATGGCAAGATATACACTCAACAAACCTTCAAAAGAATGGGGTTTGAGAAAGACGAAGATGGGACATTCATCCGAGGTGGACAAGATGTTGATGACAGTGATGAGGAAGATGATGATGACGATCAAGAGGACATGGATATAGAAGAAGAGGACAGTGATGAAGAAACAGAGGTTGAAATCCAAAGAAGAGAAACAAGGCAAAAGAAGCAACAAGAAAGAACAGAGGAAGGCTCATCTTCGAGGAGCATGAGTCATCTAATGGATATGATAGCCTCTCTATAAACGTCAATGAACACTCGGTTTGATGCATTCGACGGTCGCTTTGAGGTTTTGGATGGGAAAGTCTCCAACATTCAAGAAAGGCTTGATACCTTGGATCAAAAAATGACCGACACACAAGAACGGGTTAAGAGACTCGAGCAAGGAGGAGGAGAAAGAGATGATTGAGATTTCTCTTATAAAACCCTCCTTCTTTCCCTTGTTTTGTCCATAACTCTTTTCAAACTACTGTTTTCATTCTCTTAATGATATGGTTTTTAACTTGCTTATTTCTAATCTTAAGTTGCTTTTGTTATGCTAAGTGATCTGTTTGTTGCTCTTTTTCTTTGTTGATTGGCCTCTCTTGTTATGGACTTCATGATGATACTTTAATGTTGAAAGTCCTACTACTACCTCTTCTATGATCCCTTGGAACTTCTCTCCTCAAATTTTTTGATTTATGACAAAAGGGGGAGAAAATAGTGC